>OY747113.1:18864166-20262500 GCA_963556455.1 Epiblema foenella
AATTCCAATAAGGTCTGGTTTTCCCTCGGGTTGGAAGGTCAGATGGCAGTCGCTTCCGTAAAAACTAGTGTCTACGCCAACTCTTGGGATTAGCTAGCGGACCCCGGGCATCCTTTAGGATGCAACTATACTGGGATAACGCTAGGATGATGATGATGATGGTAAGCAGACACTGTAAACTAAAATACTTGCGAGTGAAGAATAACAAGCACGTTGACGATACTTCATTGATTCGTTGTGTTCATACAGATCCCTACACTCAACATAGCGCAATCTCAGGAGTTCCGAGTTCTCTGGCAACCTTGCTCACCACCAGGAAAACAACACCACGTAAACCATGGAGCAAGTAGCTAGTAGCGATGTAAGATGTAATTATTGTTGCTGCAGTCTTCTGTAAGACTTGGGCAGCTCCAATTATGGGCGAGATATCGTGACGTTTGATGAGGGTTATAGCACAGAAAAATATCATCTTGATCGAATTTGGAGCAGCCCAACTGGGGAAGTATCCGCCTTGCAGAAGACCACAGCCATAATAACATTATCTACTATACAAGTATGTAGTGTTGTGTTCCTGGAGGTGAGAAAGGTTGCCAGAGCTCCAGAGGATGCACTGTGTTGAGAGCGAGGGACTTACATTTGTCCCTTCTTTTGTCAACACAGTGCCTCTCAAATTTTATAAAGGGTCGGCAAAGCGCACGTGACTCCTTAGGCTGCGGTGTCCGCTTACCATCAGGCGGACCGTACGCTTGTTTGTCACCGCCGTTGTATAAAAAAAAAGAAAATAAGGTCTGACAAATCGGGTCGTGACACCACATACGTCCCTATCGGCGACTCACTCACACTTAAATCCGCATACCGTCCACAGGGTGATGCAAGGCTGATGACGTAGCTGTGTGTCACCCACATTACTAACCGATGTAACAGATTGCCATACCTTCGCGGCCTTCTTCTCAAACCTGTTTCAACTTGTAAGAAAGAAATAAGAAATATTTATTCGAGACAAAGACAACAATTAACACAGCAAAATAGAATATAAAAATAAACAAAAAAGTTGTGTTATCTCGAAACGGTACCATCTCAGCATAATGCGGGCCAGCACCAGCGCTGGTCTTCCGATGGGACCGTCGAGTGATTTATGATTTCACGGTGTGTAACTGTATGAACATAAAATAATAATAATAATAATAATATATCGTAATATCCTGAAGGACGGTACGGTCGACATTTGTCGGGCATGCCGCCGTCCCGGAGAGTCACTAAGGCATATCATTTCCGGTTGTGGTCATCTTGCTAACGGCGAGTACTTGCACAGACATAACTTAGTAGCCAGAATCATTCACCAGCAACTTGCTCTTCTATACGGTCTTTTGAACTTCGAAGTGCCGTACTATAAGTATACACCTGCGCCAGTTCTCGAAAATGGTCGTGCCACGCTCTATTGGGATCGATCTGTCATCACGGACAGGACTATTGTAGCCAATAAACCTGATATCGTGCTGACAGATCGATCGAAGCGCCAGGCAGTGCTCGTTGACATCACCATCCCCCATGACGAGAACCTCGTGAAGGCCGAGAAGGACAAAGCCAGCAAGTACCTAGACTTGGCACACGAGGTGACCGCCATGTGGGATGTTGATTCAACGATCATTGTCCCGATAGTCGTCTTTGCGAACGGTCTAATAGCGAAGAGTCTCGACCAACACCTCAAGAGACTCTCGCTAGATGGCTGGGTCAAGGGTCAGATACAGAAGGCGGTACTCCTGGACACGGCGCGGATAGTCAGGAGGTTCCTCTCTCTGTCGCCCTAACCACCGGTAGCTTAGGCCCGCCTCGCTGCCGGCGGCACACTAGGTTAGGATTTTATAATATTTTTATGTTTTGTAAGTGTATTTTTATATTTTACTTTTTATAAAGATATTGTAAAAGCCTGACCTAAGAAGGCAAATAAATAAAGAGAATAATAATAATAAATAAAGAACCATTAACATGAAAAAGAAGAAGACGGAATTTAAAAACAAAGTTTTACTTTTTTTTTTAAATCGTGATATATGAACGCAGCAGCCTAGCTAACTTGTGTGTTTCGATTTTGAGAAACAAACCCTTGTGACCTTACCTGTGAGATGCGACGGTATTTTTATAATATATCACTACATAGTATAAAACAAAGTCGCTTTCTCTGTCCCTATATCCCTTATCCCTATGTATGCTTAAATCTTTAAAACTACGCAACCGATTTTGATGCGGTTTTTTTAAATAGATAGAGTGATTGAAGAGGAAGGTTTAGATGTATAATAACATCCATTAAATAGTGCACCCGTGCGAAGCCGGGGCGGGTCACTAGTAATATATACAATAGTTTTAAACACAGCTTGTCCATTTGGCTTTTAGACAAATGCTTCTACAGTGTAAAAAGCTATTTAAATCAAAGTTGACATAGAAGCTGTAATTTTGACTCCGTGGGTATTTTGACATTTGACATTTATTTTTATAATTATTACTTTTTGTGAATTCTATTATTATTATTTTATTATTATTGTATTCTTTGCTAATTTATTATTGTTGACATATTATATCGTAACGTACGCAGCACTCGTAAATGTTTGCATGCCTGCGTGCAGGCTGAATACATGGAACTGTATTTAAATTTAAAATGAAGGAAAAATTAAAAAATTTAGGCACCGAGCAGGATTCGAACCTGCGACCTCCCGGCATTCGCGGCCAGTCGCTCTAGCCAACTGAGCTATAGGTGCAATCGCTACCCAGTTCCAAATTCATCAACCGTTCCTTCGTATTAAGCAGTACCGCTGCTAACGTAAACTATTTTTACGCCCCCCTTAAGGCGTTAATGCATAGGCGTATTGTAATGTATAAGACCTGTTTGTACTTACAGTATTCCAGCAAACGATTTGATTGATTGATTGATTGAAGAATGACTATCGACGAAGTCTTAGCTAATTTAACTCATAGCGTCTCAAAACATTTAAAATGCCTAAGAACATCCAAAGATGTCATTTACTTCACAGAACTATAAGTGTCCGATTGTCTTTTTTCGAAGGTCCACCGTCAAGGCTGTATCTAGGTTAACGAGCGTGGAGTCCGCCATTTTATGTAAATAATTGTCGTAAACCAATAGTAACAGCATCAATAACCTAAAATCAATCAGCCTCGCCCGGAGCCAAGGCCCGCTAAAAATTGGAAATCAATCTATATCCATCGGCGCCCGTCGCAGAAGGACCCATTATCATAATGTGATGGCGACCCAATCCTATAATCAGATAGCTGAAACCTTCGGTTATGTTTTATATGTATATTTTTATTATAAAGGAATATTCGCCTCTGCAAATGTTATGAGTGTTTGCGTGGGATGTGTCTTTTATATCGCGCCTCGCTCCTTATTTATAGGATAGAATGCTATCTCGGTAGCAGACTTTTTATAAATTGTTATTTTATCTTTAGACGAGTGTTTTAAAGGATGTTTTCATAGTTATTAGTCTAGACGCTCTCAAAATGTATTATCTAAATGTCTGAGAATAGTTGTAGGAAGCCGTTTAATGGACTTACCATCGTGTTCACTCTGTTATGTTTGTATGCACAGTCAGCATCACAATAATCACTTTATTTTAGGGATAAAAATTTCCTCAACTTTTCAATAAATGGCGAGATGAATTGGATAGGGCGCTTTGTAAAACTGTTAGTATCAATCTTCTAACAAAATTTAATTCAAATCATAATTTACCTCGCAGAATATGTCTGTACTGAAATGATGTTGAGATACAAGCTTTATTTCAAGTAGATATGTGTTTCGTAGTGAGTTTTATAAATAAATAAATAAATAAATAAATATTAGAGGACAATCTTACACAAATCGAACTAGTCCCACAGTAAGCTCAAGAAGGCTTGTGTTATGGGTACTAGACGACGATATATTTAATAGATATAAATACTTAAATACATAGAAAACATCCAAGACTCAGAAACAAATATTCATGCTCATCACACAAATATTTGCCCTGACCGGGATTCGAACCCAGGACCGTCAGCTTCACAGGCAGGTGCACTACCCACTAAGCTAAACCGGTCGTCAAAAGTTTTATATGCCGACCAACGATATGTTTTAAAAATATATCGCAATTTTTTTTACAAAAAATCCATTTCCTTTTGAGAACAGCATTTTTTTTTCATTTATTTAGGTCGACAAACAATCGCTACAAGGTTGCTTAGTTTAGATGTTAAATATAAATCGGTACAAATATGTGCGATCCACACCGTTAACCACTAATTAATACTATGATGTTGCTGGTAAACTAAATATTATTTAGTTCTACTTAAATTATATATAGTAAATTAATTCTTGTATTAAGCAGTACCGCTGCTATCGTAAACTACAAATTTTGAATAAAGGAAAAATTGAATGAAGGAACGGTTGATGAATTTGGGGCTGGGTAGCGATTGCACCTATAGCTCAGTTGGCTAGAGCGACTGGCCGCGAGTGCCGGGAGGTCGCAGGTTCGAATCCTGCTCGGTGCCAAATTTTTCAATTTTTCCTTTATTCTAAATTTGTATTATATATAGTACCAAGAATACGTTTACTTAAAAAACAAGATATTTCAAACAAGACGTTTTTTCACCTTAAGCATAAAAAAACGCTAGTATCTTGAGCAAATTATCTAAGTGGGTCAATCAACTTTTTCTTGTTGTTATTCTGTCCCGTCAGCGAGGAGACAACAGTGACCAAGTTTCTTAGATAAAGGTTTATAACATGGACTTCATGCATGCTCACGAGTGTTGTCGCCCGGGTTATTTCGGGTGTCGAAACCATCACTTGGCGATACTGGCAACACTGACGGTATCAATCTAGTCTCATCGGTGACGTCACAAAGCAGAGTTCATAAATATCCAGGCACCTTCCACGGAGCTCTCTCTTGCTCGGCGGCCGTGAAGGTGACAAGAAGTGGATAAATTGTCAACCTAAGTATCTTACTTTAATGAATATATATTATTATTAATTATGATTGTTAAATATTATCAATCATAATTAATAATGCGAATTGGCTTATATTGTAACTTTGCTTAGATAATTATGATTGTCGATATCTAAATATGTATTTGGCAGATTTACTATCGACGAGTGTATATTATGTAAAATGTGCATATCTATATACTAGGTACTATGGTTTAACTAATAAAGTATGTGTAACAGTAATCCTGTGTTTTCTATCACGAGATGACCCATTTCCAAATGAATTTATGCTCATCGCTAAAATTCATGTTTGGTGGATTTAAACCCTATAAGATCAGTTTTAAAGTGTAACCATGGTAACGAGCAACAAAGAATAGTTGATCCACCCAAATATAACCTAAAGCCTCTTGCTTTAAAGTACTTTTACTTAAGTACTTAAGTACGAATCTCCTGTGAATCCGAGGGTTAAAATGGTTTGTTAATGACGCAGCTAAACTAGTGGAGGGCTCCCACCGGGTTACGGTATGAGTTTACAAGTACACTAATGGATAAACTACGTATTAATTACGTATACCTCACTGGTTAATTGGCAATAGTTGGCCATTACTGGCGGAGCTAGTGTAGAGCTAGTGATGTGCCGTGTTGACTGGAATATTGCAGGCAAAAACCGCAGACCAGGGTGCCGGTTTTAGAGTGACGAACGCTCGATTTTTCACTCGAGATCTGTCAAAAAACTATGATGATTTGACAAATGTCGAGTGAAAAGTCGAGCGTTTGACACTCTAAAATCGGCCGCCACGCCAGCAATATTGCCTCGTAGGGAGTAAAAACTCATTCGCTGGTCATTCTATTATTACTACTAACTATATTTGACCTTGCGGAAAAGTTCTTAGCCTAAACGTACATTTATTCGAGAAGCCCCATGACCTTCTTCGTGATTTAGTGGCAGACCAAACACACATTTATTAAGATGCAGCAGTAAAAAATGGTAATTTCGGGAAACTATGTATTGCGACCATGAAGGTTTGCACAAGAAAGTGTAGGTATGGCGACAAGTGCCACAGATAATAATACAAATAGGAAATACTGAATCTTAATACTACCGTTGAATCGAGAATATCAGTAGTACCAACTTAATGATTTAGGTATGTATTGTTGGACTCCAATAAGTGTACCCGCTATTTTTGCTCATGAGTATATATATATATATATATATATCAAAATTCAAAAAATCAAAATCAAAACATTTATTCTGCAAATAGACCTCAAGGGCATCACATTTACAAGTCAAAATCTATCTTTATCAATTAAAAATAATACAATAATCAAAATATCATTAATTAAATGTAGTGTTACATGTCAAAAATAAGACTAAGAAACTAATAACAATCCAGATTTGTTACAAATGTATAAGGTCTATAAGCGTCAAGATAAAAAGTAATAAGGTACACTAATCATAATAAAATATTGTGAGATATATCTCTAAGAGTCAACATGAAAATAATAAAATCTAACAAATAAATATCCTCAGAGATTTATAAGGTCTTTGAGCGTCAGTCTAACAAATGAGAACAGTGAAGTCTCTCATCATGTCAATTCCATTGAACACTAGTACGAACTAGTACGAACTAATCCAGTATACACTCCATCTATTTATTATTGTTTACATCTATTATTATTCTTGGGAACCTGTCAAAGCTACCCCTTCAAAAATCTATTCTTCTTAAATCCATTACTTAAAAAAATACTTAAGGTTTGACAGTTATAAGTCAGTGTCAAGCACTTTTGTTATTTGTTCAAAAACATACTAAATCACACACAAAATTATATATAACTGAAATGAAACTAAAGTGAGGTTGGAAAATGTAATCCCTAACGTAACTATTCTTTGCAATATATTAAAAATCGGCCAAGTGCGTGTCGGACCATGCACAATGAAGGGTTCCGTACCAACACCTACTCCACATTTAAAATCACTATCCAATACATTGAATCTAAAAAAGTCGTATCATCATAAGAAACTCACGGTACTTACGACCTTTTGTTTGGGCAAGACAGTTTTTAAGCGGAAACTCAAAAACCGTAAAGCCTATATTTTTCAAACCAAAAATCGTTGAAAGTATTTACTAATGCACACCACCTCAATTTTTTTCAGAATTTTGAACTTTATAGTTTGGAAATTAGAAAGGGGGGGGGACATACATTCTTTGACTTTGACAGCTAATATCTTACCAACGGTTGACTTAAATGGACAAGTTTTTTAGAAACTTCCATATCATTTTTAATAATAATACATAGAGTGCCCCCCTAATTTAATATTTTTTTGTAATTTCACATCACTTTTATGTAGCGGTTCATAGAATACACCTTGCTACCAAATTCCATAATTGTAATACTTATAGTCTCCGAGTAAATTGGCTGTGACATACGGACGGACGGACGGACGGACATGACGAATATATAAGAGTTCCGTTTTTGCTATTTTGGCTACGGAACCCTAAAAACTAAGTTTCTGATCGGCAATGTCTCCAAACCGGCGTAATTGCCGCAGAGCAAATAAGGATAGCGGGAACAACCCATCACTAGGGCAGTCAAGGAGATGATTTGACGAATGACTCGTCGATAATTGAACCCCATTATCTAGCGAGAGTCCAACGAGATTACTCTTTTAACGCCCTCACCTTTTTATGGATCGACAACCCTATTGGTTGATCATTTAATTATTTTTTATGCGAACGGACAGCTTGGGGCGATGAATGAGTTGCGTTTGTCAATTTGGCCCTGTTTTTTTTCAATGAATAGGAAAACGAGAGTAGATAACTCGCATTTCTGACTCAATTTGACTTTGATTATTTTTCTTAACCTCTTCGCACTAAAACGACATTGAAATATCAAAATGAAATGTTCAAACGATATTGAAACTTTAATATATACGCACACAGATTTTGCTTTGTTGAAATTTGTTAACCAGTGACCGATCTCTCTAGGGTCCTTTCTGAAAACCAGCGTCAGGCCCTGTGCTTGGCACAAGCTGAGACTGGAACCCTTTGCCCAACCAATGTTTTGTTTTCAATTTTAACTGTAGATATTAAGTACTACTGTTTATGTTTAGTCTGTAAAGAGTTCGAATCTATCTATCTATTTATATTAATTTGAGGCACTAAAATATATTCTGATTCTGATTCTGAAATGCTTATATTTAATTATGAGAAACGTTTGCATCAGAAATACGAATTAAATTCGATACGCTACGCTAAGATTAAGCCGGCATTAAGAACCGAAGCTCGATCTTAAAATAACTCGCATCACGCAATTTCATAATGACCGAAACATCTCAAAGGATATCCATATTTCTTATTTAGAATCTCAGAAATTCGGTCAATATTTCCTTGAAATCTTAATAGGGGTAACCGGACCCCCGGCAATTAGGCCGGGTCCTATCTGGAGTAATTTTCCGCGACACTTGGCTTAATTAGATCAAACGCGCCGGGTGGACGCGGGAAGGTCAATATGGTCGTGTGAGCCGCAGGTCACAGGAGTCACGGGCGCTTCGGCACGAACGGCTGTTAGTCAACTGTTGCTGTAACTGTCATGATCGTTAGATCGCTCAAACATTTGATCGAATTACCTTTTACACAAGAATCAACTCATCGAATTTTAATTCAGTGTTTTATTTGTTCATCGATGTAGTCGTTCATCGAATGGCCTTTAGTATAATTTTGGTTTAACGAAGGTTTCAGTTCCCAAAATTCTTATTACCTAGAACATCATTTCACCACTGTATACTGTTCTTGATATACGTCTAAAATTAGATTTTTCCCAGGTTCTTGGTGTACTCTGTAAAAGTACTCAAAAACAAAAATACCCAAAACCTAAAATGTACAAAAGACCTGTTAGGGCAAAACCGACTGTAATGCGGATAGGTTAGATAGGTACGATAGAAAAAATAAAGTAAAAAATTATATTGTCTAGAAACGGTCTGCCCTTTAGCGGAATGCCGCCACAGAGAATCAGCGCTGAGAGGCTACTCCGAAATTCATATCGTGCCATCCCTTTCACGCATATAGTACATAACACGAGAGTGAAAGGGACGACGGGTATGCGAGTGGTAGGGAGATTCGGAGTACAGGCTCTGATCTATTGGTTGAAGGTGGCGAAATGATGATGATGATGATTGGCAGGTGATTTGTGGTCAAGCGGAAGCCTATTTAGAATTTAAAAAAAATATAAATAAATTTTTATCTAATGATTTTATTTTTGTTATTTATGGGTGGACCAACTATTCTTTGTTGCTAGTTACCATGGTTACGTCTCCTGAGTCACTTTTTAAAACGGTGATTTTATAGGGTTTAAATCTACCAAACATGAGTTTTAGCGATAATTATAAATCTATTTGGAAATGGGTCATCCCCTAAGCATGCTTGAAGTCCATATTATAAACTTTTTCTAAGAAACTTGGTCACTGTTGTTTTTCGCTGACGGGATAGAATAACAACAAGAAAAAGTTGATTGACCCTTATTCATATTTTTTTAGATGGACTGTTCAGGGAAGGGTCTGATGATGGGAACAGCGACGGAAACAAACCTGAACATGTAAAATTGTGTATCACTATCACTACATAGTATAAAACAAAGTCGCTTTCTCTGTCCCTATGTCCCTATATCCCTATGTATGCTTAAATCTTTAAACGCAACGGATTTGGACTCAAGGGGAAGGTTTATATGTATAATACATGCATCAGCATTGCACCCGTGCGAAGCCGGGCGGGTCGCTAGTTAAAAATAAGTAAAATAAGATGCGTGGACGCGACATGGCGCCATGTTGTTCGGTAGTTGAGTGTGTAATGGTGGGGCGCCCGCCGCTCGCCCCGCACCGCACCCGCTGTCGTCCATGGGCTTGGGCTTCACGCGCTGTCCGCTGTCCGCGTGAACATGGAACGAGAGAAAGGCGTAATGGGGAAGTTCTCAAACATTGTAAAAAAAGGAGGTCCCTATTAGAAATCATTGAGAACAGAAGAGAAAAGATGTTTAGGCACCCGTTCCGACAAGACGAATTCATAAAAAAATGTGGAAGGAAGGCGGAAGAGAGGGAGACCGAGAAGAACATACATGGACTAACTTAAGGAAAAAGTAAACGACGTGTCGAACTCAGAACTCCGGACTTCGTATCGTGCCGTCTCATTCACTCATATAGTGTATAATACGAGAGTGAAAGGACGGCACGATACGAAGTTCGGATTTCGAAGTTAGGTACAGGCTCAGGCAGACAACCGAAAGGCTCAAGAAAGAGACAGAAATTGCTCCACCGACAACAGCCTGGCTCTTAAATTAATGATAAATAAATAAAATAAATAAATATTAGAGGACAATCTTACACAAATCGAACTAGCCCCACAGTAAGCTCAAGAAGGCTTGTGTTATGGGTACTAGACGACGATATATTTAATAGATATAAATACTTAAATACATAGAAAACATCCAAGAGTCAGAAACAAATATTCATGCTCATCACACAAATATTTGCCCTGACCGGGATTCGAACCCAGGACCGTCAGCTTCACAGGCAGATGCACTACCCACTAGGCTAAACCGGTCGTCAAATGAATGATGATTCATTATATAGGTGTAATCGATTATTTGGACACTTAGTTTAGTTATTTGTTGACTGTTTGTTGCAGTACCTGTCATGAATCGAATCCATCGAAATATGGAACGCGCGCTGTCAATTCTACCCATACCTCACATTTCTCACTGGAGCGCAAACTTAAGAGTATTCCAGTGTTTAAACCGCCCGCGTGATCGTGTGGTTTCCCCTGGATTTTCCCTAGGCTACCCAACACACTCCTATCGGTTTTTCGGGCTCGGCCTATAAAGCCACAGTCAGGTTAAAAAAGACATATTTTCTGATCTAATTTTCTGATAGAATGAATTTTGAATTGTTTAACCGCGATAGGATTTTTACCGGTTCGTGTTTATGTTTATCCCTATTATTCGGATTTTTCCACGAACGTATACTGCCCCTTTATTTACTGTGTATTACATTACCTATATATATATATACAGGGTGTCCCACGGCTATGCCACATGGAGGGAAAATACCTTGAATATTGTAGATGGAACATTTTACTGAAAGAAAACATTATTTGAATTTAAAAAACAATTGAAACTGCATTCACAGATATTTAAATAATTCTTTGGTTGAACCTATCTATACCGAAATAAAAAGGTTTTGCGGCAAGTACATGATGAGGGTTTGAACAATTAACCGGTTTCCGAGCCCTGACGAAAACTGGCATCAACGTTTCCATAAGATAGAAAAAAAAACTGCTGCGCAAATGCATTTCACCCAAGTACATATTCAAAGAGTACCGTAGGTACACTTGAAGCTAGCAATAACGAACATAAATTTTTATCCACTGCATCTTCTTTAATTTCAGTAAACTGCACTTAAATAATATTGACGCTATACGATGCCCTCAAGTGAGGTAAATCTGTGAAACACCAGTAAGCTGACGTTTAGTAGTCATTCTTTGGTGCGTTCAAGTGAAACTTTTATAATTAAAATCAGTGCTGCTAACTTAACGCAAGTTTGCTATAATTTTTATGTATTAATTAATGCATCATATACTATTTACTAATATACATACATAAATTTATCACCTTTTGTGTTGTTTAACAAGTTTTATCTATTTTCGGATATATTTATGAAAACGAAACAATTAAGATTCGATCCGGATTTGAATTCAGTTTAGGTCGGATCGAATGTCAAGTCTAGCAAAAAAAAAAAACAATAAACAAAGACAAAGTGTCATATTTTTGATTTCCTACCAAATGCCTAATCGAAAACGAAAACATTCAAAACTGATAAATGGTTATATTACTTAAATCAAACGAGTTTTTTTTGCGTTCATGAAGAAAATCTGTAGGTTCGTTGATTCTTTTATAAAACCACGAAGAAGTTATATAGCATTACTGAAGAAATTGTGTAGGTAGGTAAGTTGCACAATTACTAAGGGAAAATATGCATGAAAAGTCTGAAAAATAGGTAGTTACTTTTTATTCAAAATGAGTCGTAGAAAAAGTATTGTATGCAACGGTGTAATAACTGGTATAAAAAGGCTCGTGGTGTCTTTACTGGCGAACCCACACCACTCGCCTTTTTATATCCTTCTTATACACAGTTTCATAATATAATATATTAGTCTTCTTCTACAAAAGTAACCTAGGTTACTATATTCACTGAAACGGCTGTTTCAGTGAATATTTGTGAATAGGCTAATCACCTGCCACTCGCATCCGAAATCAAGGGCCCTTGTCCTGCAGCGATCCACGCTAACGTCTAAAACGACTGCATCATGCAAATGTATGCTAATACGGCACATTAGCTGTAGTGAGACAATTCTTGCGATAAATAACACATTTCAATGCTATTTCCATTTGTTGCTGGCGGAAATTGCTTGCTGAATCTAAACGCTCCAACTATAAGAGACAGCGAAGGTGAAGCTAATATGTACAGATGTGTTTTTGCGAGAAACGTGTCTCTCATAAGTTGAATAGAAAGAATAGAATAGAAATGTATTTATTTAGCACACATTATTAAAAAAGTATACAATTTAATTGTGAAACAACTTGTACATCTTATGTGCTAAATAGGACACCCACTCAGCATGTTGTCACGGAAACCGTGACGCTAGTTTTCAGTGAGTAATGTGAGTTGAGAGCTCCCTACAACAAAAAAGGAATGTTGTGAACCGATTTTATCAAATTATTATACAAGGTGGCACATAGGTCATACATATATACTCACTCCCATATCCCATTGGGATAGGCAAATCAAAGAATGCCAAATACTACGGTACGGTCCTTAGGGTGAGGCCACAGTTGCGCCGTCCTATCGTGAGCCAAGCCAAGTGTCACATAGTGAGAACCATCAAACACAAGTCGAGACGAATATTAGTGATTCTAAATCAGTGATAGAATCGTTTTTTTTTTAGTAAAGGAATGAGATGCAGTCTCGTCCGCGGCTGTGGCGTCGCGGGCGCTCGAATGAGATGCAAATAGGGACTGCCGCCTGCGATGTTCAATGCGCACCAGGTGCCCTCAAGCACTAGAGGGAAAAGTGTATAGACAGTGAAAAAAGTAATTTTTAAATGTGGAGGACATTTAGCCCCCTCGCGGAATGTTGCGTTGGACAATGGACACACTTTACCCCCTTATTGATAAAACTTTTTTTTTTTTCATGGCTTTCACTCTTTGCTGACTTTGGCAAGGGGTATTTCGCCAATGTCGCCGTATACAGACATATCACACGAGAGGAGAATGATCATAATAAAAATTTTGATTTTTGTGGAAGGATATGTCTGGGAACCTAAAACAAATAATAACACATATTAAGGACGGCACAGACAATACAGGACCTTTGTACAGTTAGTAAAAGAGCGGGAAGTGGGTGACAGAACGTTAAACATGCCAACATAAAGGAAAAAATGGAGTATTATATAGGAATGAGCATATTATTTCCATTCATCCTATTTGCATTATTTGACACATTACTAACGTTTATAGAGATGTAACTAACCCAAATCGATTGTCACAGCAAACGATTACGATTGGATGGCACCTAGACTGAGGTATCGAATTGTGACGTTTAATGAATTTTTATTTGAGATTTTAATAAAGCTAGAATTATATGGTTTTCCTGCAAGGTTAATGCATTTAATGGGTCAATCAACTTTTTCTTGTTGTTATTCTGTCCCGTCAGCGAGGAGACAACAGTTACCGAGTTTCATAGAAAAATGTTTATAATATGGACTTCAATCATGCTCAAGAGACGACCCATGTCCAAATGGATTTATGCTCATCGCTAAAACTCATGTTTGGTAGATTTAAACCCTATAAAATCACAGTTTCAAAGAGTGACTCAGGAGACGTAACCATGGTAACGAGCAACAAAGAATAGTTGAGTTGATCCACCCTAATACACCGACCGAGTAGATCGCACCTGTCGTCAAAATCGAAACTATCTGGGGATTGGGGATCTAAAATGAAAAAATAATATCGATTTACTTAGACGACTACCGAGTCATAACGGTGGTGTCCGGCCAACCCTAAATCAAAAAAAAAGACGTAGAACCTTAACGCAGTGAAATTGTCTTCCTTTGTGATTTCGATGTGCAAGACATTTTACGTTGTATTGCTGTTGTGAGTGACATGTGTCAAATAATGCAAATAAGAATGCAAATACTATAACAGACCTCTGCTATCTAAAATGTTTTTTGTCCCATTCACACAAACGTAAATGGGCCATTCTACTTTTACATGTACATAATTTTCAGACACTTTTTGTTTGAAATGCAGATTTTGGAATACTTGGCCCTCACTTCATATTTTTATATTGTTATTTAGAAAGAGGTTTAATTGCAGTATCACTTCCGATACAGCTAAACATCCATTAATCTAGTAACTCAGTGGTTCTTGGATGTCTCGCCATTTGTATAAAAAATGGTTTTTTCCTCTGTGTTACCAACTTTTACAGCAATATGTTAATGTTTAAGTATTTTTACCTATAAATTATTTTTATTAGGTTCAGGTACTTTTTCGAAATCCTGTTTCTGTATACTAATTTATTACATCTTACAGATTTTTTTTGTAACAGAAAACTGGTCATGAAAATGTAGAATGACCATTTGTCAAGATGATAGATAAGGACAAACTAACTTTAATGACTACTTAAATAGGTTTGATGGACGTTTATGAATAAGGATAAGTCTGTAGCTAACCGCCCTATGAACGCCAAATCGGGGCCGTCGGAAATTCGGGTCAATTAGGTTTTTTGTAGCTAAAGTCGTAAGAGACTTAATTTGACTTTCTAAAGACAATGCTGGCACAACAACTCACGACATATAAGCAGCTTTATTCATAAAATAAAATAAATAAATTATAACAATACCTAACTTAAAATAAATAATAAAAACTAATAAAAATCTAAAAAAGGTCCCTGCGGCATGGTTCCTAGAATGCTGGCAGCATTTCCTCGCTGTATGGTGATAGCAAGGCGTTGTGCGAGGAAACTGCCAGCTCTCTTGTCCCCTGTTAGAGACTTAAGAGATACAGTCAACTTCGAAAACAGAATGCAGATTTTACGTACAGCTTATATAAAACAAATAAAGGCTATTAACAAAATAAAAAAGTGATACACGTCATAAAAACTGAATTTTTAAAGTCGCCTCTCAATTTGAAAGTAACCGCGGTTTACGGTATGTATTTCACAAAATTTTAACCCTCAAACCGCTTGTGGTTTTTAACACGTTCGCGGACGGACATGCTAAAGCATTCGAATTTAGAGTACGGTTTATGACACGAATTCTATAGCAGTCTTCTTTTGGGATTCTTTTCTCGACGGGAATGCTAATGAATACGCTTTGCCACAGTAAATACTTGTAGCCCTGTATTCACTGTCACACTCTGTGCAATCAGGGAACGTTTACTGTCACATTACATGGTTTTCGCACACTAACAAACAATCATGTGTCGTCGCCTATCCTATCCCCCCTTTTACGGACACAGATGCTATAGCAGTCGTGGTTGTATGAGATTGTGTTTAGTCGACCGGCGAGTGCGCCGCTGAGTAGTTACCCGAAATGTCAGTGAATTATGCGCGTAAACGCCATTTGGAAGAATTATTTCGATCATTGTAAGTCACATTCATTCGATTATTTTTGACGGATATTATGTTTTGTTGTAATATTTGACATATTTGCTAACTGCTTATTGCACTATCATTAATTTTGATAGCTTTAAAGACCTTAAGAATCACACATAAACCTAGTAATGATAATTAGAATTTGTATAAAAGCGAGCACGTTTTGCCGTCGCCAAGGGCTCCTTCGCCGCATAGGGAAGCTGCATTTTTGCCATCAAACTAGTCAGAATCTTCGCCGCAACGTGAGCTGACGCCTTCACAACCATTCAAGCCAGTCTCACTGCCACAAAGCGAGCCCGTTTTGCCGCCGACAAGGGCTCCTTCGCCGCATAGCGAAGCTGCACATTTGCCATCAAACTAGTCAGAATCTTCGCCGCAACGTGAGCTGACGCCTTCACAACCATTCAAGCCAGTCTCACTGCCACAAAGCGAGCCCGTTTTGCCGCCGACAAGGGCTCCTTCGCCGCATAGCGAAGCTGCACATTTGCCGCCAAACAAGTCAGCATCTTCGCCGCAATGTGAGCCGACGCCTTCACAGCCATTCGAGCCAGTCTCACTGCCACAAAGCGAGCCCGTTTTGCCGCCGACAAGGGCTCCTTCGCCGCATAGCGAAGCTGCACATTTGCCATCAAACTAGTCAGAATCTTCGCCGCAACGTGAGCTGACGCCTTCACAACCATTCAAGCCAGTCTCACTGCCACAAAGCGAGCCCGTTTTGCCGCCGACAAGGGCTCCTTCGCCGCATAGCGAAGCTGCACATTTGCCGCCAAACAAGTCAGCATCTTCGCCGCAATGTGAGCCGACGCCTTCACAGCCATTCGAGCCAATCTCTTTGCCGTAAAGCGAGCCCGTTTAGCTGACGTCGGCTCCTTCGCCGCATAAGGTAGCAGCACTTTTGCCGTCAAACGAGTCGAAATCTTCACCGCAACGTGAGCCGACGCATTCACAGCCATTCGAGCCAGTCTCATTCCTGCAATGCGAGCCCGTTTGGCCGTCGCAAAGGGCTCCATCGCCACATATGAGCTGACGCCTTCACATATACTAGCTATAGCAGGTAACTGTTATAGCATCTGCTGTCATAATTATATCACAGCCTACCTAGGCCATGTGACAAAACTGCTATGGCAGTCCAATGCTATAGCATTCATAGTCACATAACGTCCTATAAAAACGCGTCACATGAACGCCGCTGGTATAGCATTCGACATACATAGCATTCAGTGTCATATACTAATTGTACTTGATAGCACAGTTATGACGAAACTGCTATAACAGTTCCAAATATTCCATACAAAATTTTAGTGTCAAACAGGTGTGACTTACTGTCCGCGAACGTGTTAAAAAAATCACGAAAAAAATTTTTTATTTATTTTTAGCTATTTCTCCGATTTATTTGTAATTTGGATATCTACAATTAAGGTCGTTTGTTGAAAAAAATACTAGAAATAAATAAAAATGGCTTTTTTTTTGCGATTTTCTCAAAAACCACAAGCATTTGAAGGTTAGATTTTTGTGAAAGTACATACATACATTAAGGTAAATAATCAGGCAAAAGGAAAATCATTTATTCGATAAGGGCAGTTTGACCATGCTTAGCCGGTTATACCCTTTGATTATCACTGTTTTGAATTTAGGAATTTCATACAACTTTGATATTATATTTAAGTAGCGACCCGCCCCGGCTTCGCACGGGTGCACTATTTAATGGATGTTATTATACATATAAACCTTCCTCTTCAATCACTCTATCTATTAAAAAAAACCGCATCAAAATCCGTTGCGTATTTTTAAAGATTTAAGCATACATAGGGATATAGGGACAGAGAAAGCGGCTTTGTTTTATACTATGTAGTGATGTTACACACTACATTTGAATGTAGAAGTGAAATTAACAAATATATTTCCTATTTCTACTTGTCTTTTCTTATAGCAAGTTGAAACACGGTATCATTAAAGAAATTGTGATTAGTTAAATATCCTGCGCTTAGCGATCTCCGATGCGGCGCGCAGCCGCGGAAGATTCACAAAGATTCCACCCGTTGGTATATATCTACCAGTGCCTATAAATTACTTTGATATGTGATCAATTGATCGTGGTTAGTTGCTACAAATATACACAGTGGACCCTAATAACCCGACAGATACTGTGGCTATAAGAAATTACAAAAAAATATCAGCATAGATTGAATTCAGAAAAAGAATGTATTTTTTGTCCTGGACATAAGGTCTTCTTCTACTTTATGAATTACTAGAATATTATATCACTAAAAATGAAATATCAACGTCATTTTTCGGTTAATAATGAATTTCGGGAGAAAAATTAGATTGAAACATTAGTAGTTGCAATGTCACCATCGAAAGTCCCGTTTTTAACGAGTTGTGACATAAAATAAGTTAAGAACATTAAAAAAATCAATAATTTATGTAAAATTAGATAGAGTCCAGCAAACTTTTCATAACATACTAGCTTTTGCCCGCAACTCCGTCCACGTAAATTTACACTCCAGGGATGATTTTCGAGATAAAAAAATCTACATGTATACGAAATTTCATCAGAATCCGTTGACCATTTTGTGCGTGATTGAGAAACAAACATCCAACCATCCAAATATCTAAACTTTCGCATCTTCTTTCGATTTTTTTTCGCATAGTAGGATTAGTCTTCAAATATGGTCAGGAACATCTTATGAAAGTTTGTCGGGTTAATCGGGACTACGGTGTATATATATATATATAGATATAGGGGCCATTCTACTTTTTCATGTACATAATTTTCAGACACTTTTTTTTTATTAATGCAGATTTTGGAATACTTGTCACTAACTTCATATTTTTGTATTGTTACTTAGAAAGAGGTTTAATTAGAGTATCACTTCCGATAGTTTTGGTAATTAAAGAACCACAGCTAATATCCATAAATCGAGTTCTTGGATGTCTCACCATTTGTATGAAAACATGGTTTTTACCACTGTGTTTCCCATCTTTTACAGCAATATGTTAATACCCCGTGTGGTTGCCGGGTAAGAATTGCGCCACCCCATCTCTTCCCGTGGGTTTCGTAGGAGGCGAATAAGGGAAAATCGGAGGGTGGGCAGCAGCATCCTTCGATCATTACCACCATCAAACTGCGGTCGCCAACCCGCTTGCCAAGCGTGGCGACTATGGCAAATCCCCCCCAAATTGGGGGAGGCCTATGTTCAGCAGTGGACGTCTTTCGGCTGAAATGATGATGATGATGATGATGATGAATATGTTAATATTTAAGTATTTTTACCTGTAAACTCCTTTTATTAGGTTTAGATAGTATTTCGAAATACATATTTTGTACACTAATTCAATACATATCATAGTATTTTTTTTGTAATATAAAATTGGTCATGAAAAAGTAGAATGACCCATAGGTCAAGATTTCTTGGCATTGGGCTTGAAGCCTGATCGAAAGCGGTTTGCGAATACGGGAGCCGATTTCATTATGCCAATTACTGACTTCTCTAATTGCCAGTGGAATTGTTTCTGATGAAAAATCCTACCAAGTTCCACCATTACTCTAATTGTCATCATTACCGCTTATTAGGGTTCCTAATGAGTTTATAGCGCGTGTAGATAATAAGTTACGATGACGGTGTTCATTAAAAATGTTCGCGAAGATTTAAATTGCTCTGAATTTGGGCATTTTTAGGGTTCCGTATGTCCAAACCAATTACCTGAATAGCGTAAAGGCCAGGGGGTGACATAAAATTTTGTACTTACCTCGAGCGGTAATTAAGAAAGCCTCAGATCGCATAATTATCGCCCTTGCCTTCGGCTCGGGCGTCAAATACCTGCGATCTGAGACATTCTTTGTTTTACCGCCCTTGGTAAGTAATGTAATTCATTGTATCTAGTTGACACAGTTCTTGCAGGAAAGCATATCAAACGATTCGACATGTTTTGTTTTCTTGTGTAACTACACATTGTAAATACTGATTGTTATTTTTTCCTCGTTTTTCTTTCAATTCTCTTTTGTTGTTTACCACTTACATTTACTTAAGTAGGTTAAGTAGTATCATTGTAATAAGCATATTTTGGAGAAAATGACTGACTGTCGAGTTTCTTTCGGCGTTTCTTCTCGGCAGTGGTCTCATGAGAAAAGCTAGTAGTTTTTGACTTGTAAAAGTGCCTTTGCGGCCTACTTGCAGAATAAAGTTCATTTATTTCCCTTATAGTTTCGCAATGTCTGTCCGTCCGTATGTCACAGCCGATTTATCGGAGACTATAAGTACTACGATTATGAAATTTGGGAGGAAGGTGTATTCTAATAACTGCTACAAAAAAATGATATGAAACTACGAAAAATGGGGGGCGGCAACAGGGGCACGACCGGGGGATGAAAAAAAAATCAATGCACATAGGCGTGTGGGGTATCTATAGATAGGACTTAAAAACCGGCCAAGTGCGTGTCGGGCCACGCACAGTGTAGGGTTCCGTAGTTGCCCGTCCATCACGTCACCGGTCATATGCGGAATTACGGACCCGTAAAAGGGTTTTTACTGATATTAGTACTGATGATGTACTTTTTTGAGATGTTGTGCTGTATACATATTTTTGCCCTTTACGGTAATGTCTCCTTGGCTGTGATAGTTTTCTTCTTAAATTCATCGTATGTACTACTACCATGATTTTTTTCACATGCCTAGTGCCACCGTTTAACTGGCAGGGGGGGGGGGACACTTGACCATAGCAAAAATTATCATTTCAAAGCTTAACGATTTTTTTTGCATTTTTTTATAGATAATGGCACGGAACCCTTCGTGCGCGAGTCTGACTCGCACTTTGCGGGTTTTTTCCTTTTATTGTATAGTAGAATTTAAGTGATGTTTTGAAATTATATCTAATATTTCTATTTGATTATATTACACCGCAGGGACCCTTGTGATAAAATAGCCTGAATCTGATCGTTTAACTGTTAAGGACCCCTAAAACTCAACACAGAGGTCCATCGCGAGTAATAGGGACGTGGACACTAAATAAGAAAACCAATAAGTTCCAACTTTCTCGAGAAAGGATCAAATTCTTATTCAGAGGGTCGGTTGCACAAAGATACGATCACAGATCGGTCATCGTCAAATATGGCGCCGGCTGCTGTCACCCCGTAGACACCTGTCAAACTTTCCATACAATCCGATTTTGACGAACACCGCTTACGGTTATTTATTTATTTTTATTTAAAAACTGTTTATTTCAAAAGAAAGTTAATTACATTTTATGTTAATTACTTAGCTAAATCTTTACATTTTAAGATTGTGATGCTAAGCTTATATTTTATTTAATATGTGGTCTTCTTTCGTTTAGATTGGGCTATACAATATTGTTCTTTTTATAATATTTTTAGTTTGCTTTGGATTGTCTTCTATTTTATTGATAACATGTATGGGGAAACCATTTAGTGATAGGTAGTACGTCCATACTCTCCTGCCATATACATTACTAGTATTATTAGGTAAAATGTATGTTTTTTTATTAGTCAAATATCGTAGACCGTTACAAACGGTTTGGTGCAACCCACCCTAAGATTACAGCAATACGCCAGCATAACGCTGAGTTGTGACCATTTCGTGGCAATATGTTATTCTGGTGTCATCTTTGTAAATGTCTTGTGTTTGTCGCGAATAAATGTTTCTTTCTTTCTTTCTTTCAACATATTGTTCTTTAAGCGTTTACAGGTCAGCAACTAATTTCACCAGCAAAAGATCCCGGATAAATCACTAATTCACGATCACCTGTACAAACGTTCCCGGTAATTCCATTTCCAGTTACTTACTAACACTACACGGAATAAATAATGTGCTTCAATAAACAGCCACTTGAATCGTCGTCGTTATACACAATACCTGTCCGTTCAGGTCAACCATTTTAAGCTTGAGCTCAGATCACCCGCAGTTTTATTTAAACAACAGTGCCTTTACCATGAGTTTACATGACCGTACTCACTAGCGACTGCGTAAAAATCTGTATGGGCAAAAGTACAGCGGCCCTGGCGGTTACGCGATAGAACTAAGAATCGGCATACTAAATCGTTTACGCAGTCGCTAGCGAGTACGGTCAAGCAAACTCATGGTAAAGGCACAGTGTCAAACCAGAGTACGTTTGTCTGATTGTAGGTAGACACTACGGACCCTTGCGACTACAGAAAAACACAAGCGAATTGCTGAGCTTTTAACTATTGTATTGTTGTTAAATGTAATAAATTCACTTTATTCTGCAAGTAGGCCGCAAAGGCACTTATACAAGTCAAAAACTACTAGCGTTTCTCATGAGACCACTGCCGAGAAGAAACGCCGAAAGAAACTCGACAGTCAGTCATTTTCTCCAAAATATGCTTATTACAATGATACTACTTAACCTACTTAAGTAAATGTAAGTGTGGTAAAAAACAAAAGAGAATTGAAAGAAAAACGAGGAAAAAATAACAATAGGTATTTACAATGTGTCGAAAACATGTCGAATCGTTTGATATGCTTTCCTGCAAGAACTGTGTCAACTAGATACAATGAAAATATTAGACTCTTTACGCTATTTAGGTATTTGGTTTGGGCCGTGCATTTCTGTCTGTTAGATAGTCCTCAACCCTATAATAATATATTTGACATCAATGTTTTTTTTAGGTAATTTTTAAGAGCTGGAAAAGGTAAATTCAAAATTTCATCGGGTAACTTATTATAAAAACGGACACATTGACCTACAAAAGACTTGTAAACTTTACGGACACGAAACTTGTTAGTGGCAATTTTATTTTTATTCCTGCAGGCGAATCACGTAACTTTATGTACTAGCGGTAGATAGATTTTACTGTCAATTTTGAAGTATAAATTTATGGGCTGACAATTAAAATTTGACATTAAAATCTACCTAACGGTAGTACAAAAGTTACGTGATTACCCCGCTGGTATTAAAATTATGGATATCAGAATTTTTACACAATGATTCTCGATTCTTTATGACATAAATAATATTCTCATAGATGTATTGGGATGCTACCGTTAAAATGTTAATTTCTTTAAAGAATTCTCTTAGCCCTTCACGTGAGCCCAGGTTATATATGGAGCGAATGGCTCTTTTTTGTAACACAAAAATTGTCTGTATGTCAGCTGCTTTACCCCAAACCAGAATACCATACGACATAACACTACGAAAATAGCTGTGATAAACTAAGCGAGCTGTTTCTACATTGGTCAGTTGTCTGATCTTTCTAATAGCATAAGCGGCTGAACTTAAAGGATTTGTTCTTGTCCTAGGGCACCCCAGAGGTGCCTCCAGAGGTGCCTGCCTGTTCTTGGCCTCGCCTCGCCCAAATCCAGACCAACTGCTCTCAGCTCACCCTCAATTGTCCGCCGCCATGTGGGCATAGGACGCCCGCGATTTTGCCTTCCGTCTAACGGCTTCCACTCCTGCTTGCGTTATTTTTTTTTCCCTACAAATAGTACGACCTATCCATTCCCATTTCCGCAATGCGCAGGCTAAGTTATGCTGGTTGAAAACCAGAGGTTTACGAATTGCGCAGTACACGCCAGGAACGCACCCACTAACGCTAATTGTCTCGTAGATGTTCACTGTAACGGTTATGCCTAGGCTCTATTGCTAGTTGTTGCCACCAGTGTAATGGGAGGACCGATTCCAATGTGGTTACAGTATTAGTTTAATACACGTTTTATAATGAATTTCCGTAAAGTGGCCTTATGAAATGAAATGAAATAAAATGAAAATAATTTATTCCAGAACAAGTCCATAGATAGCATTATAAAATACAAATAAAAATTAAAAATGATATTGAATAGAATAGAATTAATTATAAGTTTTTATTTCAAATTATGACAAAAGTATTGATAATACCAATAAAGTGATTAAAGGATACGATAACTTTATAGAAGATTTAGATAGTGATAGCTATGTCTTGGTTTTATTGTGCGTAGTAAAATTTAAGCGGAAAAAAGCAGTTTTCAGCTTGAAAATGGTCGATTTCAATCTGATGGTGATGTTTGAAACGATATTTTTTGATGGAAAAACCAAAAAATACATTTAAAATTTATGACACTAGGTCGCAATAGTCCTTTTCTAGATAGTAACATTGAGAAAATGTCAAGATACGTGTCAAATCAAACAGAAAATGGCGATTTAAGTCATAAGGGTTCTTAAATTCGACACGTTGCTTGCGACATTAACAGAAGCAACCTGGTATAATCGCTTTTTGTTAAAAAACAATCTTTCATTTTTTGCTTTTCAGAAGGCTCGTGCGTACTTCGCTCAACGGATCAACATTGCTGTTCAGCTAGGGACCGATACCGGTATTTTTAAAAAACTGAATTAGCCCAATATTATGGATTATTCTTTGCTCTTTACGTAGGGCTGAATCATGTATTTAGGTAACAACGTCGTATTATTAGATTGTCCCATTAAAAACGAAATAATGAACCGGTGACCGTAATAATACCGGTATTTTTCTATGGAGAAAATACCGGTATCCCATCCCTGTGTTCAGCGCTGCAATGCAGCCAGCCGTCTGGGCTTACCAGTGAGCCCCGAGCTGGAGCCTCTTTTTACTTGTAAATATATCTTATTTAGTTTTTAGTTTAGTTTATTTTTAGCTTAGGTTATTTCATTATCTAATGATCTGTTTTTGATTAATTAGTTTTTAGTTAAGTTTATTTTTAGCTTAGTTTATTTTTTATCTAATGAACTTTTTAATTAAAGTTATGTCTTTTCATACATTTAATTGAATATCTACTACAGGGTAACACGTCCTCGAAAGTCAGACAAAAGTTAGTGTCAAATATGGCAAAGTATAAATCACCGATGACAACTCATGGCAACATCAAGGAATTCATCTCAATATCCTCCTTGTAGCGAATACCTGTGAATGGAAAACTATTTCCTAACGAAATTTAAAAACAGAGCAAATGCGAGTCGCATTCGCCAATGATTTCGTAACATCACTTCACTACATAGTATAAAACAAAGTCGCTTTCTCTGTCCCTATGTCCCTATATCCTTATGTGTGCTTAAATCTTTAAAACTACGCAACGGATTTTGATGCGGTTTTTTTTTATAGATAAGAGTGACTCAAGGGGAAGGTTTATATGTATAATACATGCATCAGCATTGCACCCGTCCGAAGCCGGGGCGGGTCGCTAGTTAAATATTTATTTTATTTTTAGTGTTTGTTTGTATTTGTTTCTCAAATTTCATAAAGGGTCGGCAACGCGTACGTGACTCCTTTGGAGTTGCGGGCGTCTATAGACTGCGGTGGCCGCTTACCATCAAGTGGACCGTACGCTTGTTTTCCGTTGTTGTTTCCGTTTCCGTTGTATAAAAAATATCAGCAGTGGACGTCTTTCGGCTGAAATGATGATGATGATGATGATGATGAATGCTTAACCCTGTAAGCTAGCGTTGCGTGTGAGCATGAGAAACAATATACCAACAAACATTCTATTATTGATCAGCACTTTGTTTCCCATCCCGCTTGACGTGTTTTAATTAACCCTTAGAGTCGCAAGATTTTTCTTTTAATATAGAACAATTTTTTTGTGATTATCCGTTTATTTATAGTTTTAAAGCATATCGAAAAATTAAAAAAAAAATCTACATTTAGTATATATCGAGATATCATATGTATATAATACTATACGCTGCCAACAATTTAACAAAAATCTACTTTTAAACTATGTGTGGTATACTATGCAATGATACACTTCCTACAAAGTCTGATGATAAGTGGCGAAGCAGTTTCTTGCTTTTACATAGCACAAGTGCACTTGACATTTAGTGCATTTGGTGCAAGCTTGGCCACGTTTACAAAATTTACATCTTCCGTATCCAGTGTGCTGCGGCCAGTGATCAACTTTGTCGTACCTTATACTATCACTAGGCCTCTCAGCCTTTGGTTTTTGAATTTTTTGCTTTTCATTCACCATTCCAAAATCAGTTTCTTTGGTAATCCGGTTCTCTTTTATCAATCCAGCAAAGATTTCGTAGCGGAAACTTTTGAGCCGATCATTTTTTTTATTTTTTTTCGCCTGTTCGTAATGACGTCGTCTTAGAAGCCATGCGTTATTGATACAAATATCAATCATTTGGGAGAAGATGTTCATGTACCAACGCTGAGATTTCATTCCGGTACGATACAAAGCTATAAGCATATCCGCGAGGTCTACGCCTCCCATGTGTCGGTTGTAATGGAGGACGACTTGTGGACACTCAATATTAATTCGCGACTTGGCTTGTTTGGAATACCTCTTTATTTTTTGCATCGGATAAGCATCTACGTATGAACTAACTAACGTGACGGCTTTGTTGTCGAACCATTTCACTACGGCAAGCTTGTTGTCATTGCATACTAGTTGGCATGATGAACCTCGTCCCTTTTTTTTCAGTGCCTTGTCTGATGTCAAAAGTTTGTTAGCATCCTGCAATCTGTTTTGTCGGATAGTTCCGAGACTAAAAATGCCGTAGTTTTCTCGCAAAAGATAAACGAGCTCGAGCGAGGTAAAGTAATTATCAAAGTATACAACACACGCACGATTGTTTATACTTTTGCACAGGGCAAGAACCATTTTGGCACCCACACCCAAATTTTCTTCCTCGCTAGTGAAAGAGATATTTCTGTAAGTATCATCGCCAGCATAAATCATAAAGTCGTATACGATGCCAGATGCTCCAGCACGGACAATGTTTTTGAACCCCCACTTTCGAGGTTTATTAGGATTGTACTGACGCCGGCTACCGGCTTTTTTACCTTTGTATGGAATAACCATCTCATCTATGCTGAAAGCGTTCTCTTCTTCCACTGATAAGCATCGAGATCTGATTTTATCAAGAACTGGTGTTATTTTATGATATGTGTCTGTGATGTCACAATCGTCAATATTAGCGAAATGGATGTAACGTTTTATCTGCTGGAACCTTTTGAGTGGCATTATATCCGCTAATTTACCATATCGAAATGATGTACTCCAGTAATCTTTGATGGATGGCATTTTCACAATACCCATCAAAATATTAATTGCAAGAAAGTCGAGAATATCTTCTTTCGTGACGTTGATGGACCTGCCTATTTTGTGCACACTGTATATGTTAGTGCTGACAACTATATCGTCAATTAAATCCAAGGGAAAAAAATTGTGAAAGTAGTTGAGCGGTGACCAATCTTCAGGTATCGGTTCTTTGAAATTATTTTTTGCTATTTCAGCACAGTGTGCGAATTTAGTTTTCTTCCATTTCATGCGAAGTTTCAGTTTTTGGATTCGGCGACGTTTTATATTTTTAGGTATAGTCGGTTCTGATTTTCGCTTCCGATTAGCTCGTGTATTAGATGCAGGGGTTCCATTATTTTTACGATGAATGGTGGCTGATCCAGGTGTACTTGGCAATGGTTCTGTGCATGATGGTGTTTGTAAGCTTGTGCATGGTTGTACAGAAGGGAGTGATGGCACAGAAGATATTGAGGGTAACGCTTCGTAGTCACTTTGCACCAAATCCGGAAAAACTTGTAGAATTATGGGTGACAGAGGAACTTGACTATCATCATTTACTCTTACTGAAATGTCATCCGCCAATAAATCAAGCCTTTCGTAAGAAGAATCTAAGGACGGGGCTGGTGAGCTCGAAAACGATGAAAACTCAAGGGAATCTGGAACTGCGATAATATGAGCTTCATCGTCGCTGCTAGACTCTTCACTTTCGCTGGACCGAGCACCTAACTTCGGTACTAATGCTAAAATACGCCTAGTACGGTCATGCAGTGACGACTGAAACAACAAAATATAAAAGAAATGGCGCAACTACTATTAAATTATATTTACAGTACCTTTAATTACCACACATACACATGGGAACAAATCAAAATTGCACGTAAGCTGTTGATCAAATCTATTCAATCAGTTATTCAATAGGAATGTAATAAAAAGCACGGCTTTTTATTTATGTATAAGTCTGATATTAAAATAACATCAAAATGCAGCCGAATTTATTTTATTACTTGAATGGCAAGGTATATTGTACTATACTACATAAAGATCCTATAATTTGCTCGAGTAGTCGCAGTGTATAGCATACCATACTCAACAAATCTGGCATTGTTTACTAGATAATTGCCAACGTATAGTGCACTATACAGTGTTATATAAATGGTAATACATACTTAGGATGTTAAATTGGACACTGTATTTCAACGTAAATATTATCTTTACTACCACATGTGAGTAATTGGCACCATATGTTTATAGTTCAGAAAGAAATTACGTATGAAAAAACATGTTTACCTTATAACTCCGCAGAGGTTTCTTCATTGTCAGCGAACTTGTGCAACTAAGTCGTTATCAGCCACAAGTAAACTTCATCGTATTTTTAATAAGTTTCTACCCACCTTAAAGAACAATTATATAACTAACATTTGGGTGTAACTATTTGGAAAGTACCCACTTTATTTTTACATTTGTTGCGTATACCCTGCTATACGAAGTGGCTCTAAGGGTTAAAAAGAGACGAACAGTCATCTCACGGCGATACTCGTGCGCCGTCTTGTGCTAGCATACAGTGCATAAAAGTGTGAGTTTCTTGGGACTAATGCGCAATTGACGACAAAAATGTGTATCCTTATCATGAACGTAAAGTGGATAAAATTTAAACATACAGGGTGAAATCGGAAACATTCCTAAGTCACTTTTGCCGACATATAAACATTTATTGATTTACAGCGGGGCTAGCACAACTGCCGCTGCGACGCGACGCGAGTAGAGAAAAATCTACGCTCCTCTTTCTATTCCGTACAGTTTGAGCGAGACAGGAATAGCCGAGTCGCGCGAGATACGACTTGGCAGCAAGTTGTGCTAGCCTACCAGGTTAGTATAATAGTTAAATAACAATAACTTAAATAATATTACAACTTACTTAAATCTGAAACAGGCCCTTGGGGAATTTCACCGAGGATGCTGGCGGCATTTCCTCGCTGTATCGTAATGCTGATACGTTGTGCGAGGAAGTCGCCAGCTCTTCGGTCACCAGTTACGTCAACCAAACGCTTCGCGATTTCAGTAAATAACTTGTGCGCGCTGGGAGCCCATGGACCAAGAGTTTTGACATCAAATAAATAAATATTTGTGGACAATCTTACATAAATCGACCTAGTCCCAAACTAAGCAAAGCTTGTACTATGGGTACTTAACTAGGAGACGATATACATACTTATATAGATAAATAGATATGTAAATACATAGAAAACCTCAAACATTCAGGAAGAAATATTCGTGTTCATCATAACAAATAAATGTCCTGACGGGGATTCGACCCCGGGACCTTTAGTTACGTAGGCAGCGTCACTATCAACTAGGCTAAAGTGGTCGTCATACATAAATCATGGTCTAACACGTTCGTATCGTAGTATAGAATGACCAACTTGTATGAAATATTTTTTGTTCTTAATAATTTGAAAAATAATAGTTTACTTTGAGAGAAACTTTGCTGTCGTCTTTATTATGTTTGACTTTCAATACTTCATCATGTTAAATAATTTTTGATCACGTCTCCTACGTCACCCTGTATATTTGACGTTGGTTGTCCGGAAGAGGTAAGCTCGCTCGATAGTGGCCTGCGGCACCTTTGATAAGCGTCTCATGGGTTTATGTCCCGCTTAGCTAACGTGGCAACTAAAAATGACCATAAAACGGTTCGATAACATAATCGTCGCTCTAGGACACTGATAGTGACACTAGCTGTACATAAACCGTAAAGAAAATTGACTTTGTTAGCTTGTGGCATAAAGCTCTTTTTAGAACGGGTCTGTTTGTTAGTAAGAACCTGTGTTGATTGTGTTCTGTTATATAGTAATTCGTATATATACATTGTATATTGTTTTGAAAAAATGACACCTCGCCGAGTTTCTTACGCCGGTCCTTCTCGAGACAGAGGTTTATTTTATGAACCGGTGGCAGTTTTTTGACATTCATACTTGCATGTAATATGCCTGAATTGAAGAATAAATGATTTCATTTCATTTATTTTCAAATACTGTAAAGCCTTATTGAAAAGCATTTTTCTCATGAAGTATTAGATTTAAGCAAACAATTATTACGGTTAAAGGACTAGAAGTTATTTAACACCTAGAATATTAACCACACGCGTGGTCGTGGTTTTCCCCAGGCTACTCTCCAACCGCGCACTCCTATCGCTTTATTGGGCCCGGCCTATAAAGCCACAGTCAGGTTCAAAAACATTTCAAACGAACAGTGAATTGACTGTTTATCTAACCAGGGGCAATATACATATCAATTTCAACAATTTCGGTGATATAAAAAGCGGTTTATCATTAGAAATGATGAGCACGACGCTTCACTTTGTAAAAGAGGAAACTAGCCTATTGTCTGTTAAAGTAAATAAATAAATAAATAAATATTAGAGGACAATCTTACACAAATCAAACTAGCCCCACAGTAAGCTCAAGAAGGCTTGTGTTATGGGTACTAGACAACGATGTATTTAATAGATATAAATACTTAAATACATAGAAAACATCCAAGACTCAGAAACAAATATTCATGCTCATCACACAAATATTTGCCCTGACCGGGATTCGAACCCAGGACCGTCAGCTTCACAGGCAGGTGCACTACCCACTAGGCTAAACCAGTCCTCAAAAAGTCAATGTTAAAGTAAAACCAGCCGAAGAAGAAAAAGCCAAGGAATTTCCTCCCACAGACGCTCCGGTTGTAGAATGAGCTCCCTGCCCAGGTTTTTCCGAGGGACTAAGTACACTATGGGGTTCTTCAAGAAAGGAGTGTATAAATTTTTAAAGAATCGGTAGACTGCTTCGAAGCGGAGGAGACGCCTGCACACATCCTAACCGAATGCCCTAGCCTAATGCGCAGTCGTAGCTCATTGCTGGGCAAGCACATCATGCGCCCGGATGAGATCAAGTGTCTCGAGTACAGAAAAATCCTGCGATTCTTCGAGTTTGTAGGACTTGACCGAGAATTGTAGTATGTGGCGATCACAATAGATCAGAAATGGTCGCAGTGATATGAGGGCTGGAAATCCCGGGAATAGCCACACCTAAAAAAAAAGGGCCGGCAACGAGCATGTGACACCCCAGGAGTCGCAAGCGTCCATAGGCTACGGTGACAACTTACCATCAGGCGGGCCGTACGCTTGTTGGCCACCGACGTGGTATAAAAAAAATAGCCGATACTCGTACCTGAAAGTACATTAAAACCGCCGTAAGAATGCATTCAAGCCGACCTGGAGGCATTTAAACACCCTTTTAGCACTCTTGCCTCGTAAAAGTGAAGCAGAAAATGTCATCTCGGAATACTTGGAGCGGGGGAAAGAATATTTCATGCTAGGAGTGGCTTTTAACGTCGCGACGATTCCTTTTCGAGACTAGAGCGTTGCTGAATTGATGAAGTGTTTGAATAGAAAATGCATTAAAAAAACAATGTATAATAATAATAGAATAGAACACAATACAATAAATTTATTTGCAAACTGTGTACATACGATCTTAAAATTTAGGTACAGTAGTCGTTAATAATGGCTGGGAATGTCTGTCGAATGCACCCGGAGCGTTGGGCCAAAGTAGCCACCAAATGGATCCCACAAGATGGCTCTCGAGGCAGAGGCGGACCGAAAAGGAGATGGCGGGACGACCTTGATACATTTTGTACGGATTGGCGGCAGCTGGCACTGCACACGACCGAGATAAAAAGAGGCCTTTGCCAAGCAGTGGGATACTATATAGGCTGTTTAAAAAATATGTATTTCACTGAACACTAATTCGAAGTTACTAGTCCTTGCAAACATGAACAGACCGGACCCCGCAAACTCAGCCATCGCCTCCCTCGACCATATGTTAGGGAAGGTCGTGATCCGATAAACGACGCCACCGTAAGCAAAGACCTTTAGGCGAACATGACATATTCAAGCCGCATTTATAATTAAAATCATCATCATCATCATCATATCAGCCGAAAGACGTCCACTGCTGGACATAGGCCTCCCCCAAAGAGTGCCATAATGACCGGTCCTGCGCCACCCGCATCCAGCATAATTAAAGTAGTAATAATTAAATATCGAATACAATGTGAAACCTCATCAAGTGCTAAGTCCAAAGCCAACTCATCCTCGGTACTTCAAACAAACTTGGCTACGAAACGGAACTATGCAGGCCCATCCGGTAGCCAGCTACAAAATGGGAATCAGAAATTCTCTATTCGTAGCCAGTTACATAAATTAGCTACTAAACGGTACCAAAGGAAAAAATCAAACTAACGGACAAAACGTTTACTCGTTTACTTTAAGGCTAACTAATTCCCTGTTGGCAGGAAATTCGCTTGTTCTGTTCCACCCTTATAAACTTAGTTCTCAATTTGGTCTGGTCCAAATGTCAATGAAATATTTCTGTGCGCGAGAGAGGGACTCTCGAACCTTCAAGTTCCTTTGCAGACAAATGCCACCGCCGTGTGACGACACTAAGTTCTACACAAGCCCCTTACGTAATTGTGTGAGAGACGGCTGGGGCCCGGAGGCGCGGACGGCACAGCATATCGTCTGCCACATTACTCGAGAAACAGTTCGCCAACACGTCTCGCGATTAGCATTGCAAATGTATCCAGAGCAGGTTTCGGAATGTTCCAAAATGTTCCTGTTTCGCAGGTTTGATTACCGGACGTCGCCTAACTTTATGACGACTGTGATGTGGAATGTTAGATTGGGTGTGATGTAAGGTTTGGGTGTTGGAATGTGAGATTTTGGATTGGCGTGTCACGCGACACAACCGAATTGGGGCGACCTAAGTCTACCTGATGGTATTTGATGATTTAGATTCACAATCACAAAAGAGTATAATTAGGCTACCTCCGCATTTGGAGTTGATGATATCATTAGTAAACTATCAGCTTTAAATTTAGAATGAAGGAAAAATTTAAAAATCTAGGCACCGAGCAGGATTCAAACCTGCGACCTCCCGGCCCTCGCGGCCAGTCGCTCTAGCCAACTGAGCTATAAGTGCAACCGCTACCCAGTTCCAAATTCATCAACCGTTCCTTAAAAAAAGCGTCAATGTCGAACTAGTCGGTATCTCGGTGCAGATTCTATAAAGGGCTTGTGTAGAATTTAGTGTCGTCACACGGCGATGGCATATGTCTGCAAAGGAATTTGAAGGTTCGAGAGAGGGAGCGCACAGAAATATTATTTCATTGACATTTGGACCAGACCAAATTGAGAACTAACCCCCTTATTCATAAAACTTAACAAACCTCTGCTAACTAAAATGTCTATTGTCACTGTCTCACAGGCACATACGTCAAAGTGACAGATAAGGACAAACGAACTTTAGCGGCTAGTTAACTAATGTAGGTTTGATAGACGTTTACGAATAAGGGGGTAAGTATATAAGGGTGGAACAGAATAAGCGATTTTCCTGCCAACAAGTAATTAGTTAGCCTTAAAGTAAACGATTTTGTACGTTAGTTTGATTTTTTGTATGAAATACCGAGGATGAGTTGGCTTTTGGACTTAGCACTTGATGAGGTTTCACATTGTATTCGTTATTTAATTATTGCTACTTCAATTATGCTGGATGCGGGTGGCGCAGGACCGGTCATTATGGCATTCTTTGGGGGAGGCCTATGTCCAGCAGTGGACGTCTTTCAGCTGATATGATGATGATGATGATGACTTTAATTATAAATGTCTTGCAGCTTGAATATGTCATGCTCGCCTAAAGGTCTTTGCTTACGGTGGCGTCGTTTATCGGGTCGCGACCTTCCCTAACACATGGTCGATGGAGGCGATGGCTGAGTTTGTGGGGTCCGGTCTGTTCATGTTTGCAAGGACTAGTAACTTCGTACTAGTGTTCAGTGGAATTGACATGATGAGATACTTCGCTCTGTTCTCATTTTATTTTATTTTTAGACTGACGCTCAGATACCTTATTCATTTCTGAGGCTATTATTTATTAGATTTTATTATTATTTTCATGTTGACGCTTAGAGATATATCTTACAATATTTGATTATGTTTAGTGTACCTTATGACGCTTAAAGACCTTATTCATCTCTAACAAATCTGGATTGTTAGAGATGTATAAGTTTTTTAGTCTTATTTTTGACATGTAGCACTACATTTAATTAATGCTATTTTGATTATCGTATTATTTTGAAATGATATACATAGATTTGACCTGTATAAGTGCCCTTGAGGCCTATTTGCAGAAGAAATGTTTTTTTTTTTTGAACTTTAGTTGTTTAATCAGTTTTCTACGATAGAGAGATAATATTTGGTTTTTTACAGTCAATCCGAATCAAGTTACCAGTTCTTTATCTATCGCAATGGAATAAGGCCAAAAAGTGTCAACTTATATACGCTATTGATTGTACGAAGTAATGTTCGAACCCACAACCGTACTGCTCAGCTACAGTGGCAGCCACAGATCACTAACTTGCAGTGGCGGAGCGTCCTCACAACTCGATTCCCACCGGCTTGCCTAATTTTCACCCTGTCCAGTTTTTTTTAATTTTTTTTATTAAAAATGGGATCGCTCTACGTGTTCTTTTACGGCTAATGAAGAATCATCATCATAAATTTAAGAGCTGTGCTCTTGTCGGTAGAGTAAGCGTCATTCCATTCTTTTCTCTCGCATGAAGAATAAGAAAAGAACATTATTTCCGGCTTCCCTAAGAATATTTTTGACGCGCCGCCACTGCTAACTTGTTAACTGACTTTTGTTGAAAAAAGGAAGACATTCTCATTTCGGTTGTATATGATCAGAAACGGGTTAATTATTGAATTACATACCGCATACAAGAAAACTAGCAATGTAAGTCTGTGTGTGTGTGTGTGTGTGAGTGAGTGTGTGTGTGTTTAAAGAGGTTTTGGATCGTTATTCTGTAAGTACTATTATTTATTCTGTCGTAAAATTGACTTTGTGGTCAGTTAAGTCCATTTGTTCATACACCATTTTACCGGCAGTCCCGGTGGTCCGGCGCTTGTCAAAAGTTGCGACCATTTGCGCCCGCGCCGCGGGGACTGTACGCTGTGCGCATATTTTCATCTAGCGCGCTGCTTCATGGAGGACGGCGTGAGTGACAAGCGGTAGCGATGCGGTGCGATCTATGAGGTAGACCTCGCTAGCATTCTTTACGTTTCAACCGCCATGGCTCCGCAGTTAAAAACCAAAAACTGACTATTAAAATAATCTTATAGAACCTGCAGGGTAATCACGTAACTTTTTTCCTACCGTTAGGTAGATTTTAATGTCAAATTTTAATTGTCAGCTCATACATTTATACTTCAAAATTGACAGTAAAATCTATCTACCGTTAGTACATAAAGTTACGTGATTCGCCTGCAGCTCACAAAATTTCACGAGAATCGGTTGAGAAATGAGACCTGTGGAGGAGAAATGCCGGGTGAACAGCTGGGTGGTAATCCGAAAATCCTGGTGGATTTTCGGATTACCACCCAGCTGTTCTCCTTTCATTTTTGCCCAAGCTCACACGGAGACCTAAGATCGTTTCGCTCACTCGGTCAGAATCTCCCTCGGTTGCGCTATGAACAAAATGCGAATTAATTCCCAAATATCCTAATTCTATTTCGCATGTTCTTTGTGGAACCCTTTTAGTTTTGCTAATACGTATTCCCTCTTCTCGCTTTTTTTCTCACTTTTAGAACACCCGGCTGTTCTCCTTTTATTTTTGCCTAAGCTCACACGGAGACCTAAGATCCCAATTATTCTAATTCTATTTCGCATGTTCTTTGTGGAACCCTTTTAGTTTTGCTCTTCTCGCCTTTTTATCATATGTGTATTTTAAGTGTTTTCTTACATTGTGGGATTCCCTGATCCCGTGGCCCATTAATAGTCTAGAATACTGATTATTTAGTAAATTTTATTTCGATTAAACACCGAAAATTTTACGCTTATTTATTTATTTAACACACAATGTAAGTTTACAGCACTGTTGCACCAAATCACTTACACGCTAGGATAAATTTCATCATAGAATTAAAACAGGTACATTCACTTAATTAAATTTCAATAATAATAATAAACATTCAAAGAAATAGAATACAATAATAATAATTTAAGGAATGTCAAAACTAATAATAATTATAAGAAATTTCAAAATCATAATAATAATTTAAACAATGTCAAAACTAATAATAATTAAAAGAAATTTCAAAATCATAATAATAATTACAAGGTTAAATCAATTACAAACGTGATACGTAAATAAAAGGTTGTAAAACATGAAATATGTATATGTGTGTATGTTTTTGCAAAATAAATGATTATGATTATGAAAAATCCGCTGGCGCGCCTAGCTTGCGCCACTCCTCCCCCGGGGCTCTTACAAAATAACTTCTATGCTGAGGAATTTTTATTAACCGCTTTGGCTTTACTGTAGATCCATCGCTCGCGATAATGCCGCGTTGATATTCTAACCTATATTTGCACATGAAATATTCAGCTCCTGTCAAAGAACTCGCTTACATAGTTCCTGGTATTAGCATTGCAAACCTTATCCATATATCGGAGATGTAAGAAAATTGCCTTCTTTTATTTTATTTTTCTGAATGAGAAACTAGAATCGCGAGTAAACGGTTTGTTGGTTTTGTTATGAGGAATCCAGATTGATTTAATATTTGTGGGTCATGCAATGTGGTACATGCGAGATAAAAGTGAAAATCTGTAAAAAGGTCAGAAAATTTTGATGTATTTATCTCCCCCAGGGTACTAAAGGACACAGTATTAGGTTAGTATTCTTAGGCTCGGTTTTATAAAGATCCGTTAGACCAAATGTCAGATCAAATTTCAGTAACTCAGTACATTTTTTGACATAACAAACCGACATAAGGTCTAACGGATCTTTATAAAACCGAGCCTTAGTGAACTACCAAATAACCTGTTAGTTCCAATAAGTTCAGACAGCTTTCCGGTACACTCACCTTTTTGGACATGTCGATTGGATTTGGATATATGTAGGATTTCACATCAAACGGCCGATCAAACCTGAAAGTTAACTGGAAGAAATCCGGAAGGAATAAGTTCGCCTTTGTAATCGCCCTTTCCTTTTGTTTACCGAGTGAAACGAAGGTCTCTGCTTCAGCATCGACAAGAATACTTTCGTTTGTCCAGATTTCCGTTTGTTCTCGTCTACAGGTCGCAATTCTTAACCGATTCTCGTGAAATTTCGTGAGCAGGTTCGATAGTTATATAGATTTTTTGTCGAGACGGTTTTTAGAAATTTCCAAAAACAATTTTTTCGTCTGTATTTCCAGATTTCCGGGTGTTCTCCTTTTTTTAGTTAGATTTCAGGTCGCATTTCTCAACCGATTCTTGTGACATTTTGTAAGCAGGGATAATTATATAGTTTTTTTATAGACAAACAGAGAAAACATTTTATTTAATGATTTTGTGTTCCCCTATACAGGTAGCATTTCTCAACCGATTCTCGTGAAATTTTGTGAATAGGCTCGCTACTTATCTAGAATTAGTTTTGCTGAATCAGTTTTTGGAAATTAAAAAAAACTTGTAGGTCCACTAGTCTATAATAAAGAGCTTTTTTTCATACCACGAAGGTGGCAACAAGCTTACGGCCTGCCTGATAATAAGCAGACACCGCAGCCTATGGACACTTGCAACTGCATAACCAGCACAAATGCGTTGCTAAGTATTTTAATATGAGGATTCGCTTTATTGACACTTTGAGACAAATGTCCGTCCCGTCTCAACCCAGTTCTGGCGACCTCTGGCTTCATTCTCAATTAATTTCGTATTTCCCGAAACGCTAATAACTTACGTCTTTAAGGTCGAATGTCGCTCGACATGTTTCGGACCAACGCGTGACCCTTAATTATGAGAAACAGCTGCAATGGATCGCTCTACAATCCATCCTAACATTAAATATTTGTGGACAAAAAAATATTTGTGGACAATCTTACACAAATCGACCTAGTCCCAAACTAAGCAAAGCTTGTACTATGGGTACTAGGCGACGATATACATACTTATAAAGATAAATATATACTTAAATACATAGAAAACATCCACGACTCAGGAACAAATATTCGTGTTCATCACACAAATAAATGCCCTGACCGGGATTCGAACCCGGGATCTCCAGCTTCGTAGGCAGGGTCACTACGAACTAGGCTAAAGCGGTCGTCAAATTATAAATGCAAAAGTGTGTCTGTCTGTTACCTCTTCACGCTTAAACCACTGAAACGATTTAGATGAAATTGAGTACGGAGATAGTTTGAGTCCCGGAAAAGGATATAGGATACTTTTTATCCCGGAAATCATACCTTAAGGGCGTGGAAGTTTTTGTGGAATAGCGATGACTAAGTAAGCGTCTGATATAAAAAAAGTCTACGCAGACGAAGCAGCGGGAAAAAGCTAATTTATTATGAAATGAAATGAAATCATTTATTCTTCAATTTAGGCATTTACATGCACTTATGAATGTCAAAAAACTACCACCGGTTCATAAAATAATTATGTTTCAATATGTCTGAAACTCAACGGAGTTTTATGTTTAAATCGCTAGTAACTTCCCATTTTTGACGACCGCTTTAGCCTAGTTGGTAGTGACCCTGCCTTTGAAGCTGGAGGTCCCGGGTTCGAATCCCGGTCAGGGCATGTATTTGTGTGATGAACACGAATATTTGTTCTTGAGTCTTGGATGTTTTCTATGTATTTAAGTATCTAATTATCTATATAAGTATGTATATCCTCACTTGGTACCCATAGTACAAGCTTCGCTTAGTTTGGGACTAGGTTGATTTGTGTAAGATTGTCCAAAATATTTATTTATTATTATTTTTTTTTATTGAAAATGTCCTTAAGAGCGCTTTAATAAAATGTAACAGGTTCACTAGCGCCACTCGTAAATAGTTGTGATTGTTTAAATTTAACGAAAGATATCTAAAAAAGGAGGCCGCTACGTACTGTATTCTGTATTTAAGTACGTTTTGAATCGATCAAACTAGTTATTACGTTTCTGGATTTGTCAATCTATGCATCCAAAGTTAAAACGGCCGTTTTATTTTTGAGCTCATACATCAATCTGGCAACGTAAAAATTAGTTTGATGGATTCAAAACGTACTTAAATACAGAATTCAGTACGTAGCGGCTTCCTTTTTTAGATATGTATCGTTAAATTTAAACAATCATAATCATAATCATAATCCTTTATTGCACCATGGTATACAAGTTGTTACATTATATTATAGTCTCTCATGGACCCATTTCGGGTGTAGCAATTGTAAATTTACACATTACATATCAAAGAATTGTAATAATAAATACCTAAATAAAACATGGCACAAAATGATCCTTAATTAACAAAGACATACAATTAAAAATATGAATCTTCCTTTGAACTAATTACTATCATTATAAAAATCATCAATTGCATAGTAGGTTTTTTTTGTAAGGAATGACTTCAACTTTTTTGCATATACTGCATCATAATCACAATTATTTACGAGTGGCGCTAGTGGACCTGTTATACTTTATTAAAGCGCTCTTAAGATTTAGTGGCAGAATAAATACTAGAATATAACTGCGCTTTAAACAGTTGCAGTAACAGTTCGGTCAGCGCGTCAAGTGCAGCTGCGGCGGTGTGTTCGGGTTCCGTATATTTCATTTTAGTAGACATTCCCCTATTTCATATGGAATTCGCACGCTCGTGCCGCTACAAACTAAGTATGTACGTTTAGTTTTAATATGGCGATGGCTGAGATACGCGTCATACTCGTGATCGGGTGCTGTTTGTGGAGTCCGGTCTGTTCATGCTTGCTAAGACATAGTGACTATGTTAATACTAATGTCTTTTTATAGGGGATTGACGAGAGACATCATCCTGTTGTGGATTCGTTTTTATTATCAGTGACTTAGAGACCATATACGTACATCTCTAACAATATTAAATTAATTTTAATTTTGACGCTCAGAGACCATGTACATCTCTGGGATATTATATTAATTTCATTATACTCCTTGTTTAATCATGAAATCAAAATCAAAATCAAAATCAAAACATTCCCATAACCCCGGCGGCGTTGTGTGTTGTTGGCGGCGTGTAATTGTAAATTAATATTTTGACATCTAAAAGTGCCCTTGTGGCCTATTTGCAGAATAAATGTTTGATTTTGATTTTGATTTTGATAATATTCATGTTCATATATATATATTTTTTATGTTATAGGGGGCAAACGAGCAGACGGATCGCCTGATGGTAAGCAATTACCGTCGCCCATACACACCTGCAACACCAGAGGAGTCGCAAGTGCGTTGCCGGCCTTTCAGAAGGGAATACGCTCTTTTCTTGAAGGTTTGAAGGTCATATCGGTCCGGAAATACCGCAGGCGACATCGACAGTTCATTCCATAGTTTGGTTGTGCGAGGTATTGTTTATTGCAGTTGTTTTTAACCTTTTAAATAGTGATGAGGAACCATTTGTCATTTTTTGGTATTGCCAAGGACTACTACTGTTTGGAGGTAAATATAGTAAATAAAAATGAATAAAGAATTATATTTATAAACTAGCGACCCGCCCCGGCTTCGCACGGGTGCAATGCTGATGCATGTATTATACATATATACCTTCCCCTTGAGTCACTCTATCTATTAAAAAAAACCGCATCAAAATCCGTTGAGTAGTTTTAAAGATTTAAGCATACATAGGGATATAGGGATATAGGGACATAGGGACAGAGAAAGCGACTTTGTTTTATACTATGTAGTGATAAAACATGAAATCAACCAAGACCGCAACATCTTAATTTTTTAACGGAGATTTATTAATACAGAGATATATATTTCAATGCGATTTTTGTGATTGTATTCTCTTTACGAACTTCTGATTACTTCACTAGTATCGCAAATCACGCCACGCGTTTTTGGACCATTCTACTTTTTCATGTACATAATTTTCAGAAACTTTTTTTTAATGCAGATTGTGGAATTGGCCCTCACTCCATATTTTTGCATTGTTATTTAGAAATAGGTTTAATCGCGGTATCACTTTCGATAGTTTTGGTAGTTAACGAACCACAGCTAATATCCATAAATCGAGTAACTCAGTGGTCCTTAGATGTCTCACCATATAAATATAAATATAAATATTTGTGGACAATCTTACACAAATCGACCTAGTCCCAAACTAAGCAAAGCTTATACTATGGGTACTAGGCGATGATATACATACTTATATAGATAAATATATACTTAAATACATAGAAAACATCCAAGACTCAGGAACAAATATTCGTGTTCATCACACAAATAAATGCCCTGACCGGGATTCAAACCCGGGACCTCCAGCTTCATAGACAGGGTCACTACCAACTAGGCTAAAGCGGTCATCAAATGTATGAAAAAATAGTTTTTACCACTGTGTTATCCACTTTTACAGCAATATGTTAATGTTTAAGTATTGTTACCTATAAATTCGTTTTATTACGTTCACGTATTTTAAATCCTATTTTTGTATACTAATTCAATATGTATCATACATTATTTTTTAGTAGAAAACTGGTCATGAAAAAGTAGAATAACCCTTTTGTATAGAGTCATTCATTGTCACTTTGTTAATTTTTTTCCGATGGCTTCTTTTGCTTAAATGATTTCTTTCTTTCTTTCTTTCTTTCTTTCTCTCTATGGCTTCCCATCATTAACCACTACGGGTTTTTCCAGAAACCACCAGTGGTCCGCAGACCACCGGTTAAGAACCACTGGTTTATTACATACATGTGTTTAAAACCGGCTTTATTTAAATATACATAGACGGGCAATGCAATAAATTAATTAATTTGGCATTAAACTCGCCATTTGCACATTTCTGTGTTTTGTGCATTAGGTTTAAATAAACCTACCTATTGAAAATAATCAAATCAACTTATAGTACAAACAATTTTATGAATTGTAATATTACCTAGGTATTAATAGTTTTCACAACATTGCCAAAGGGTGAACACTAATACGGCCTTAAATATACCTGTTAAATGAAATAAAAAGGTACTAGTTTCGGTAGAAACAAAAGCTATAATGAATCCATCAAAATACATGATACAAAATATATAAAAACCAAAAACTAAAACAGTAAATAGCTAGTTTTGTTCTACTCGTTAAACAAAACCGTAGGACAAACGAAACTTGAAAATCCAGTTTGTTCAAAGCGTAGAACAAAACGGATTTTTCTGTCCGGCTTGTCTTACGATGTGAACAAAACGGAATTTTTTGTCCGGTTTGTCCTACGATGTGAATAAAACAAACTACTTCATAAAAATTAGTGAAATCTTGCACCAGACCAAAACGCATTTAGTAAGACGTATAGTACGTTTAATTTTTTTTTGTAGTGATGTCCCTTTACCATAAACATTTGAAAAGTACCGGTTATAGCCGGCATCTCTCCCGGCAATATTTTTTTTGAGTATCTTGCTATTAAAAACAAGAAATCATCACGTTTATTATTCGTTTGCAACACGCGGGTGCTCCCGGCATTATTGCCATCATCATCATAGCATTATTTATTTATTTAGTTAAACATAGGTAGTGAAAGATGGGACATTTAAATATAGTCTTACTTTCTTCTCATAAGGTGCAAATTACAGTTATCAGCACAAGTAAATTGCGAGTCGGGAATGTAATGGTACGGGTTTTTGTTTTGTTTAGTGTAAATTATTATACGTTTGTTTCCTCTATAACTTGTTAATTTCTTTCATTGTTTTATTTCCATTTCAACTTTTTTTTAATTTATTTTCAATGTAAAATATATTTGTCGTTGGCATCTGTGTCGCCACAAATCTTAGTTATCTTAGTTTTTAAGATAAGTCCCCACTGAAAATCAGTACCTTAGCTTGCTGTGTCTCGGCGTAGCTTCATGCTGAGTGGGGATCCTTTTTAACGTCTTCTTTTTGTTAAATTAATTTGTTTTGTTTTTTAGATTTGTAATTTGTGACGTTAAATAAACGTATTTTTTCTTTCTTCTTTCTTTCATTATCATAGTACAGTTGCATCTTGAGTTGTTCGGGGTCCGCTACTTAATCCCAAGATTCAGTCGGCACTAGCTTTACGAGATTGCCATCTGATCTTACCAACGGGGAAACTAGACCTTATTAGTACTGCCAGTGGCGATATTGCTAGGAATATTGGCAACGGCAAATCAGCACATCCAATCTTGAATAAGAAAGCAACTGAACATCGAACAGTCTTTGAAACTCCTAACAAATACAATACAGGGAAGCATTTGTCGGCTGTTCTCAATATTACCCGCGCACAGTGTGTGGCGCAATTTAGTTCATCTATTTCATATCTCAATCGCATTTTAACAAGTTTTCAAAGTTAAAATCAAAGTTTGAACTTTAATTTAGGCATTACATCGCCACCAAACCAAAATAGTGTCAGACTGGTGGCCACTTAGTGGTAAAAGGAGCGTCGGGCGTCCACCGGCTCGATGGGTCGACGATATTAGGAAGATCGCGGGTCACTCTTGGATGAGACTAGCTCAGGACCGGGACGAGTGGCGTACTCGAAGAGAGGCCTATGCTCAGCAGTGGGCGATTACAGGCTGAAAATGATGATGATGATGATGATGATTACATCGCCTACTTTTGTGCGCTCCTATGCTTTAAGAGAAAAATGCGGAATAGAAAATGATGTAGTGAGTAGAACTGAAAACGAATTCTTCGGTGGTTTGGGCATGTTGGGAGGATGTGTGAAAGCAGACTGACTAAAAGGAATTATCTTGGACCAATTTCTGCGATACTGAAAAATACCAGAAGATCCTGTAAAATGTGATGTATGGATGCGATTGATGCGATAAAACTATATAAGTGCCGTAGTATTTGGCATTTTTTGGTCTCTGACTCCTTGGGTCTCTGACCTCCTTGGCGTGAGTGTATGTATGTATGTGTGTATGTTCCCTTCTGAATCGTTATGGAGTATGTGGAAAGTACAAGATGAGATGAGATGAGATGTGGTCTTATCGACGAATGGTTCGCGTCAGTTGGAAGGATAAAGTGACCAATGATGAATAAAACATATCTAATCAACTCACAAATTGCTAATGTATAAGCGGACACTCCATATATACTAAGTACCATATATGACAATGTCGTATCATCTACATATTTTAGTTTAACCAAATCTGTAACTAATTTCCAAATATTTGAAATCATTGACCAGCGATCTCTCCTTCTTCTCCATCATGAAGTTAAGCTGGGTAGTTTAGTTAAGATGTGTTATTGGTTAAGTTTATCTTTGTATCTCTCTTAGGGTGCCCTGAAAACCAGCGCCTTAGCATATATTGCTATTGGCATATGCTGAGTGGTATCCTTTTTGGTGTTTATTTTAATGTTTATTTCATCTTATTTAATTTTTGTGTATTGTGTAATGATTTAACACCAAATAAATATTTCGTTCTTTCTTTCTTTCTTTCAATGTAAAAGTGTTGCGCCGTATGGAAAAGAATTAGAACTTATCCGTACCATCAAACAGAGAAAGGTCTACCTCGGACATGTTCCGTGGCATGATCGGTACAGACCTACCTCCTACAGACCATCATGATGAGAAAAGTTTTTGGAAAACGCAAACCTGGAGGACGCAGGATGTCTTGGCTTCGTAATATCAGGGAGTGGACGGGGATAAAGACCGTTGGACAGTTCAGATTGGCACGTGACAAGGAGAATTTAAAAAAGCTGACTTCAGTGATGGAGAGGCACATGAAGAAGGAATGCAAGGTCGAACTCACAAGGGGCTTACCACCTTTTTACCTTGTCAAAATCAAAATCAAATCAAAATCAAACATTTATTCTGCAAATAGGCCACAAGAGCACTTTTACATGTCAAAATATTAATTTACAATTTAAGAAAGTCTAACTATTATAATAAGTAATATATTTTCTATTATAATAAGTGATATATTTTTCATGTCAAAATATTAATTTACAGTTCAAGAAGGAATAATAATTTCGAGTTTACAATTGGGTGGATCAACTTTTTTTGTGTTGTTATCTTGACGCGTTGTCCAAGGGACACTAGCGGCGCAGTTTGTTCAAAAAAAATTTGTATTAAGTTCTACTAATATGCTTAGTAGATGGACCATCATTATAGCTTATAGATACCACAAATACGTATGTTGGATAAACTTAAATAGCATAAAATCACGATTGTATTCGAATTTTGTCCCCTGGACAACTAGACGTAACCACGGCAACGAGTGGCACTAAAAAGTTGATTCACCCAATTATAACAAAATTAATGTCATACAGTGAAGATAAACTTGCAAAGTCTAGTCGCTTTAACGTCATATCTAAACTGTCATAACAACATTTGAACGGGTGAAAACGACAAACTACCAAAGTGTTACATATGAGTTCAACTGCACGTGAAACAACTGAAATGTGATTAGGATGCGAAGCGACGAACATAAGTAGACCTCTTAGCTTAGGATTCCAGGCAGCGTTCTTACCACTGCACCGAACGAACGCTTGAGCAATGATATATACGAAACACATTCCGCTTGTTGCAGACAGTCGATGGGTTTTGAGTTTGGCCATGTGCATATTTGCTATTTGCCATTCTAAAACAGAAAATAGTAAGTCTGTGCTCGCTAGCGACTGCGTAAACAATTTAGTATGCCGATTCTTAGTTCCATTGCGTAACCGCCAGAGTCGCTGTACTGTTACCCATATAATTTTTTACGCAGCCGCTAGCGAGTACGGTCATGTAAACTCACGATAAAGGCACTGATAATATATCCATTAGTTTATTGATAAATAAAAGAATACATACGTAATAAGAAACAAAACTAAATGTATAAACGAGCAATTTTTTTACATTTATTTATACAGGGATCTCAAAAACTGTTACAACGTTTTTTATAAGCTATGTGGGAGTTTTTGGGGGGAACAACCCAATTCATTAAGGGTAAATACAAATACAAAAAGGTTTATTTCTCAAAATTTTACAATGTTCAATCTATAGTAATTGACATTGAAAAATCGGTGTGAGCACAGCGTTAAGCTGGTTTTAAGGGTCCTTATCAGTTAAAAATCGCTCATCCATTTAGGCCATTTCTACCAACTCTGAAATACACAAGTATCTGGAAATGAACACAGTGAAGGAAGAAATACTCTTTGTGACGAAAGCATACAAAGAGAGACTGAAACATCACCCGAATGAGCTTGCTGTAAAACTGAGAACTAGAGAATATGGGAAGAGGCTCAAAAGAAAAGACATTTTACCCGACTAGATTTAATGAAGGAGTAGATGCCCTCAATGGAGGACACACTCGACATGTCACAATATAAAGCTTCCAACAAATTTGCTTATAGTACAACTGATTGCAGATTTAAGACCAAGAAAAAAAATATTTAGGCCATTTTCTGTTTGAATTGACACGTATCTGGACATTTTCTTGCCTCCGGGAACACAACACTAAATACTTGTATAGTAAATAATGTTATTATGGTTGTGGTCTTCTGCAAGGCGGAGGTACTTCCCCGGTTGGGCTGCTCCAAATTCGAGCAAGATGACATTTTGCTGTGCCTTACCTCTCTTAAAAATGTTTTGATTTCAAATTATGACAAAAGTATTGATAATACCAATAAAGTTATTAAAGGCTACGATGATTTTATTAAATTTTTAGATAGTAATATAGCCAGTTTTTGATTTTATTGTCTGTAGTAGAATTTAAGCGGAAAAAACAAGTTGTTAGCTTGAAAATGGTCGATTTGGAGTGATGTTTGAAACGATATTTCTTAATGAAAAATTCAAAAAATACATTTGAAGTTTATGACATAAGGTCGCAATAATCCTGTTCTAGATAGTAACATTGAGAAAATGTCAAGATGCGTGTCAATTCAAACAGAAAATGGCGTAAACAGATGAGCGATTTTTAACTGATAAGGACCCTTAACCTTCTCTTTTATTGGCTCGAAGTAGTTTCTTCTTGGCGTTCCTTTTCCTCTCTTTCCCTTAATCTTCCCATCTATTATTTAATATTCGGCACTTAACCTTAACAACAGACAGACACTTAAACTAGACAACAGTGAAAACTTATGATTGAAATTATGGCCAGTATAAGAAATTAGTTTCAATGAATGCTTGATGCAGTGTACAGTGCTTATCACAATCTGTTCTTTGCTATTGTGTTGTTATTGGTGTGAACCTGTAATTGGTTTTTTGTATCATATGTCGACAATTAATGTAATAATGGTAGCTGTTGGTTCACCGAAAAAATAAATAAATTAATAAATGAAATTTAGAATAAAGGAAAAGTTTAGGCACCGAGCAGGATTCGAACCTGCGACCTCCCGGCACTCGCGGACAGTCGCTCTAGCCAACTGAGCTATAGGTGCAATCGCCACCCATTTCCAAATTCATCAACCGTTCCTTCTCGTATTAAGCAGTACCGCTGCTAACGTAAACTATTTTTTTTTGTACGCCTCCCTTAAGGCGTTTGTATAAAATAAATAAATAAATGAAATTCTGCAATATGGCCAACGGTCTATATCTGGTCGGGTTTCAGCTTGGTCTCATTCCCAAGAAAACTCATTTTCTCCGGAAAACACGAAAACGTGTCGCGACCAAGGGCGTTGTGACACATCGAATACAAGCCACGTATTGGTTATCCCAAAAAGGTAAATAAATTAAATTATACTTAATGAAGGCCCTATTACTAATAATAAATAGGAGATTAATTTGATCCGACACGCCGCATAGAATTATATCAATGTTTGGCAGTGATAGCGTCCCGCACAAGTACTCTATCACAGAGTAGGTCTATAGTTTAAATGTAGTGAAAAGCAAGCTAAAAAGACTTTTTTATAAAAATTACCTTAACTGTGAACAGATTTAGTTAGTTAATATATATTTCTTGTTGTTCTAGTTCTTACCATTACCAGTATTACTTAATTGTGTAACTTAGGTGCATGATAATAGACTTGTTAAAATGAGCGCGGTCTCGCCAACAAACTGTCTTGTCAGTTTGGCGAGTGAAATTGAAATTGGAAACTTTATGTACCTTTTGAAAATGAATAAAAAGAATATATTTTGTCCTCGCTTTAGCCTAGTTGGTAGTAACCCTGCCTACGAACCTGGAGGTCCCGGGTTCGAATCCCGGTCAGGGCATTTATTTGTGTGATGAACACGAATATTTGTTCCTGAGTCTCGGATGTTTTCTATGTATTTAAGTATCTATATATCTATATAAGTATGTATGTCGTCGCCTAGTACCCATAGTACAAGCTTTGCTTAGTTTGGGACTAGGTTGATTTGTGTAAGATTGTCCACAAGTATTTATTTATTTATTTTTTGTTGACGACCGGTTTAGCCTAGTGGGTAGTGCACCTGCCTGTGAAGCTGACGGTCCTGAGTTCGAATCCCGGTCAGGGCAAATATTTGTCTGATGAGCATGAATATTTGTTTCTGAGTCTTGGATGTTTTCTATGTATTTAAGTATTTATATCTATTAAATATATCGTCGTCTAGTACCCATAACACAAGCCTTCTTGAGCTTACTGTGAGGCTAGTTCGATTTGTGTAAGATTGTCCTCTAATATTTATTTATTTATTACCGCAGAACGTGCCTGAAACCTCGTAAGTCGTTCTGTCATTCTTTCTAATGCTAATTTATTATTATTTATCATATGGCAATTATTTCGAACCGTGAGATCTTCGAGAAGACAGTACGGTTGCCAGTTTTTGTTGCACTTTTACCACCATCCAGGGGTCACGTGTAGGGTAGCGGTGAGTCACCGGTGGGTACCGTAAATCGGGGTTACTTTCAAATTCGGGGGCGACTTTTTAAATCAATTTTTTAAGCCGTATTTCTAGTTTTTATTTGGTTAACCCGGGTAGGTTATCCTTCGGAATATTTACTAACTATTTACTGAACTGAATCAAATTAGAAATACTTAGTGACGATTATATTAGTGTTCTTAATCTATCAAAGTGGTCCCGTTTTTTCCTAAAGTCACCCCAGTTTACGGTACTCCCTACGGACGTGGTGCATCTTCGATCCCCACCAACCCCCTTCCAATGCTAACAAAATATAGAATTAGGTGGGCAGGTAAGTTTGTCATAATAACTCAACTCCCACCGGTAACCACATTTGACAGTCATCAAGTCATGACAGCCAAGACGACGTCGCGTCCGGGCAATCACCGTCGCAATCACGGGCCGGTGCCATTTCCGGCCAGTAATCAACTTCCGGTGCAGGCCCGGACCGGATTAATCAAGTATTTGTGCGCGAGCGCGACCTCGCGGATGTCAGCACAGAATAGTTTCCAGAGGGTTCTCTGTTCTCGTCGTGGTACAGTCGCCATCAAATATATCTGTACTCTTCAGGGTGATCAAAAATATCTGAACGTGCACTCTAAAGCCTTGCTAATAAAGTCGTGTTCAGATATTTATGAACACCTTGTTCGCTTCGATATACCTGATGGCGACTGTACACGGCCGTTGGTTGCCATCTTATATGGTGCCGTGAATAATGTGCAAGAACAAACATAACTTTTGATTAAAGACAACTATATAAAAATCGATTCTTCCTTGGCCAATCAAATTAGATCCTTTTTTTAACCTGACTGTGGCTCGACAAAGATAGGCCGGGCCCAATAAAGCGATAGAAGTACGCGGTTGGAGAGTAGCCTGGGGAAAATCCAGAGGTAAACCTCCGACACGACCACGCGTGTAGTTTGGAACACTGGAATATTCTAACCCCCGTATTCATAAATGTCTATCAAACCTATATTAGTTAACTAGCCGCTAAAGTTAATTTGTCCTTATCTGTCAATGACAATTTGATATTGACGTTTGTGAGAATGGGACAAAGAACATCTTAGTTAGCAGAGGTTTGTTAAGTTTTATGAATAAGACGGTAAGAGTTTGCGCTCCAGTGAGATTAGTTCAGCGGTTTCAACCGAATCTGATGTGTGAATGGAATCGAGCTACTGGGAGTTTTATTCTACTCACACCTCAGATTCGGTTGAAACCGCTCAACTAATTTCACTGGAGCTAATCTCACTGAAGAAAGAAAGAACTAAGAATCGGCATACTAAATCGTTTACGCAGTCGCTAGCGAGTATGGTCATGCAAACTCATGGTAAAGGCACTGAGGTAAACCTCCGACACGACCACGCGTGTGGTTTGGAACACTGGAATACTCTAAGAGTTTGCGCTCCAGTGAGATTAGTTGAGCGGTTTCAACCGAATCTGATGTGTGAATGGAATCGAGCTACTGGGAGTTTTATTCCACTCACACCTCAGATTCGGTTGAAACCGCTCAACGTATCATACGCGCAGCTAAATGAGGATTGTCTTTTTTGAGATATCTGGTGTTGGCTATCCAGAAGCTTCTAGGAACGGAAATAAGCACAAGCAATTAACACATCTACTCAGTAACCATCATTTATTGGAAGAGGACAATGACATTTGCCACATCGACGTAGCGAGAGTTGATCCTGCGCTCTGTCTTAAACATGTATATCATTTTCAATTGGGATAATGTCCATATTCATTTTTTTTACTGGAAATTCATATCTGCTTTAAAGAGAAAATTACATGTTCTCTTTGAGATTAAATTAATTAATAAGTTAAGTTAGTTTTTTAATTTTAGCTTTATTACTGTTTTTATTTTATTCTATCTTTTTAGTAGGACTAACATAGTTTGTAAGATATTCTTAAGTCAAGTTACCACAATATGGATCGAACTGGTCTGAAATAAATGTTTTTTTTTTTTAAGTTTTGAAACGTCCCTCCTTGTTTTCTAAAAAGGTTCAAATATCAAAGTCCGGAACAAAAGGGATTATTTCTTCCTTATTTATACTTAAAAACATATAATCGTGGATTAATGTTTTTCTCAATTTTACAAAAAATAATTATATTGGAAATAAACCCTTTTGAAAAGACACTCCTCAAATGAAATAATACGTAATATTAAATGCCTTCTTCATAAAATTTACCAAACCTGTTTTAACTAAAATATATTTTGTCCTTTAAGCATCAAAAGCTAAAAGCAGCTTAGTATGCTAAAAGATGTTTCACGTCAAAATCATCATGCAGTTTGAAACAGAGTAAACAACATAGTTTAATTGAACTAAATGCTATTCGGATTTGTATATGCAGAATGCAAGGCCTGTTAGCAGCTGCAGATGCAATAAAGTACTTTATTACTTCACCGGCGCAAATCTATTACTTTAAGGTCTGTGCCTACTAGACTAGTGTTAGTAAAGATATAGAAGTCCAAAGTCCAGAACGATCATGATCTTCGTACTGACAAAATTTCAAGGCGATACAATACAATACAATATAAATACTCTTTATTGCACACCTCACATAATAAAATAGCACATAAAAAACAAAAAACAAAGATACAGGGAGACTGAGGCAGAACAACAGGCGGTCTTATCGCTAAAGAGCGATCTCTTCCCGACAACCTTTGGGTAGTGGAGAAATGAAATATAAAGCTGAAAAGTAGGTGGTGCATAAACTATTCAATATAAACACACATACTTAAATAATATATAAATATACATACATAAAAATATACATACATATAATATATAATTAGATATATCACTGCTATAGAATAGTAAGAATAAAATAGTGTCAGCCATAACAATTAATTAAAAATACAAGTATAAGTTGTACTGATCGGCGCGTGCGAGAATACACCCAGCCTCTGTCATTACACACGTTGTTTATTTGCCATCGTGTAATTCATAATTCATAAATTTATTTTCATATCAAAATCAAAATCAAAACATTCATTCTGCAAATAGACCTCAAGGACACTTTTACACGTCAAAATCTATCTATATCAAATAAAAAATACAATAATCAAAGTATCATTAATTAAATGTAGTGTTACATGTCAAAAATAATACTAAGAAACTAATCATCATCATCATCATCATCAGCCTGTGTCAGTCCACTGCTGGACATAGGCCTCTCCCATGGCACGCCACTGAGCTCGGTATTCAGCTCTTCTCCTCCAATCCCTGCCCACTGCCTTACGAATATCATCGCCCCACCTAGTTACAGGGCGTCCTACACTACGTTTGCCGACACGCGGTCTCCACTCAAGAACCAGTCGCCAGAAGAAACTAATAACAATCGAGATTTGTCAGAGATGTATAAGGTCTCTAAGCGTCAAGATAAAAGGTAACAATGTAGGTACACAATCATAATAAAATATTATGAGATATATCTCTAAGCCTCAACATAAAAACAATAAAATTTAATACAATATTAATTGCACGGATCCCGTTCATCGAGATAGTCGAATAATTTATATTATCCGTTTTTGCGTATTTTAAAAAAAATATTAGACTGAAATTTATGTACAGTCAATGATAGAATGTCTAATATAACCTTATTATAATAACGTACACATGAAATAATGACTTATTTTATGGATTCTGCTGTAATTGACTACAAGTTCATTTTTATTTCTAGTATTTATATTATGGGCGTCGCATTTTCTCTTAAAAATATGTGCGTTTTTCTGGACGTAGGTACGTAAGATTATAAAAAATGTATTGAGACGCAAAAGTCAGGATACCAAGTGTGGTTATAAAACGCAATCCGTTGCAATCGACATAGGCGCATACGGTTTTATCCGTGTCTGATACGATACTGTTATACGGTAATGTTATCACTGCTTCCTAAAATATATGTATCTGTGGCAGTTAAGCTACTAGGTCAAGTTGGGTGCCAATTTCGAGTAAATCAGGGATGCCGAATATTTTTGGACCATGCAATAGAAAATTCTTGAGAAATAAAATAAAAACGGTAATTTTACGATAATATTGAAAATAGAAAATTGAACCAAACTTAAAAAACACCTGCATTATTGGAAAAAAACAATTAGTTCTTCAGAAAGGCTTGTTAATCTTATATATTTAAAACATATTCGTAAGTTAAGTATTAAAAAAAACGTAGATAGGACCAAAAATCAAATAATATAAAAAATCTTCTTTGGGATCTTGAAATGGTAGGAGTGGGCTTATTAACACAATAAAAATGTATTTCATGCCACGCCTTACAATATTTAAAAAAGATGATATAAATAGAAAAAGTCGTAATTTCACATATAAATTTATTAAATTTTAGAGAGCCGCCTGCTTCGTAATATTCCTAGTTCAGGGCTCAGGGATTATACGTGATACCTTATACAAGCCATTGAATTGTATAACTAAATTGTATATCTGTAATCTTAAAGTGAAAGAATAAAAAAAAAATTATTATTAATGGTAGGAATTATGATACGTTGCAGTGGGCATATACCTTTAAACGGTATATTTTCGAGCCGTGCACAAATCCTGGTTAGAAGCGCTAGATTTTTATTCTCCCTCCGGAAAGGCCTAGAAAATCTAAATCCGAAAATCTGCGCATTAAAGTATGCGCTAGTATCGTTGATAAGAAAAGTGTTCGTGTAATTTTAAGTGTTTTGAATGTCAGATATTTTTATTAGGCGTTTAATTTATCAGTTTGAACAAAGTAAATATAAGTTTTTAATATGTAAAGTATCGTAGTAGGAGTGACAAATACCAGTCGAGGAATGTAATGAAACATAATAAACTGTAGGTAAAAAAAGTATAGTAGAAATACATATCTGCAATAACTACTAAGTATATTCTCAACAAAAAAATTATATACACCAATTCGACTCCACCGCGATAACGCTTAGAAAAGACTAATTATCGTCTTATATTAAAATAGGAGAGTAGTTTTAGGAAGTAAGAACAAAGATAAAAATATGTAGTAAGATCTGCCAGCGAAATTATATATTCATGTAATAAATTGTATTTAAAATAAACACTTAAATTAAAACATAATAACAAAAATTATGAACTGAATTATAAACTTAAGATAAAAGAAATATATGTAACTAAAAACTAAACATTAAAAAATTGTATCAAAATTAATTACCGCGAGATGGTACACATTACGCGGGCAGAGAGCACGAGAAAGCGATATATATTTATAGAGCGAATATGTTGGTTCGGAGATTTGCTAAATGTTCGCGGCCTGTCAAAATAACATTGTTCCGAGCGTATTGCCAGACATTTTATACTTGTAGTCTCTGGACCAAATATTCGCAAAAATCGCTAAACGCCCTTCGTGTACAATACAATAATGCGTTCAGGATGCTGTTGGGACTACCACGATACTGTAGCGCATCAGGTATGTTTATGGATGCCAATGTCGACGGTTTTAGCGCAATACTACGGAAGCGAGTAGCATCACTGATGCGCAGAGTGAGGGATAGTGCCAACAGCCTCCTGAATAGCATATTGGAGAAAGTTGACTGCCCAGTTGTCAAACACTGGAACATTGTACATATGGGGGACAGGACTCCCATTTATAATGTCAAATAATTATCGTCGTAATTAATTAAATAGTTAAATAATTATAACTAATCTAGATATATAAGTGAACAAATGTTACTAACAATGCTATGGATGTCTTGTCTGAAAATAAAATGATTATTATTACTATTTATATATACTTCAGAGGGGTATCAACATAACATTTGATCGCTGTCTCATTAAAAACTTTTTAGCCGTCTACACAGTATCCAGCAGCAACATGGTAAAACGTAATTTGAAAAATGATACAACGTAGATCAAATTTGTTACAAAACCGTTCTCACTCTAAACGGACGAACAAAGAGAGACAGCGAGCCTCAATTTCAGGAGCAACTTGTTAATATTTTATAACTAGAAACGACACGGGGAATAAATTGCAGCGTATAACTTTTACACGCGAGTGTACGCGTAAATTCAAATAAATGAGCAAGGCGGGTTAGTTACGAGGTATTTATTCTTATAAATCGGACTTTACGCGGGGGCCGTAAAGAAGAGTTTTCTGCGCTCTCTTTGCGTACAGGTAAAGTGGGGACGTGGGCTCGATTCCACATTTAAAATAACACAATAACATGGCCATTGATATCACTTTGGAAAAAAATGTGACAGTTAAACATGGTCATTCTAAGCTTTTGTTTGGTTAATTTTAGTGATAATTTCTGTCAAGTTTTTTTTGGCGACCTTAACTTGTTATTTACTGTCATGGTATAGAAATGGGTCATTGCCAGTTGTGAAAACAAAAGTTGTCCACCCGGTGGTCAATAGTTAACGGCTTATGTACATATAAGTTATGATTTTATTACATGGATTTATAGTTATGGAAACACCGTTTACGCGAGTTACTAGACCAATTCAAAATTAAGCTTTGTGGCCCTTAACTTTTGATATGTCCACTGAAAAGACGCGAATCTAAATCTGACAATGACCTAAATCAGTTTGAGCGTGATTTAACTTATAGAAAATTGCAGGTTGCTCCTCGATATGATTAGCTCCGGACTGGGGCGAATGGCATATCTTCTAGAGTTTACCTTTAGGTACCCTCCTGTGCAATGGAATCCATATTTTTCAAAATTGGAATAGAGTCTTTGGAGTCACGCACATAAGCTAGTTACCATGAGACTCTTTTTCACTGTCGTTGTATAAACCCTCTTTTGGATTGTCTGAACCCGCCGGCGGGGACGTCCACCGCGCGACAACACTGACACATATAGTCCTCATTCGTCCCAGTACTGCCGCACACCGAGTAGAGTCAGTCCGAGCCAGGTCGAGCCTAGCTGAGTTTCTTGCTGGACTCTTCTCAGCTGGGCTAAGTTTAGTGAACCAGCGACATAACTCCCAGTAGCTCGATTCCATTGTCACCTCAGATTCGGTTGAAACCGCTCAACCAATCTCACTGGAACGCAAACTAGAGTATTCCAGTGTTCCAAACCACAAGCGTAGTCGTGTCGGAGGTTTTCCCCTCGATTTTCCCCAGGCTACTCTCCACCCGCGCACTCCTATCGCTTTATTGGGCCCGGCCTATAAAGCCACAGTCAGGCTCAAAAAATGATGCCTGATGCTATCATTTCTTTAAATAAAATAAATATATTTTTTTCTGTAAGTTTACCAAAAAATGCAAACTCCAATATTTAGGCCATATAATGAGTAATGAGAAATATGAACTGCTGCAACTGATTATACAAGGGAAGGTACAAGGGAGGAGACCAGTTGGAAGAAGCCGGCACTCGTGGCCGAAGAATCTTCGAGCTTGGTTCAACCTGAGCACGAGATCTTTATTCTGCGCGGCCGTGTCAATAGTCTGTATAGCCCATTATGATAGCCGACCTACGGTAAGAAAGAAAGAGAGAAACATTTATTCACAGAAACAGAAGACACACATATTACAAAAAAAACCAACAACAGAAGAAAACAAACCACAACATGTGTGTCCCCGCGGCAGTGAAACGGACACTGGCTCAGCATTATGCTGAGGTGTCAGACACCTACAGCGCTGATTTTCAGCCAGTACCTACCGTCGGTGACTCACGGACCGCCATACGCTAAATAATAGCCAAAAGAAAAATAATTAAATATGACTGCAAAAAAAAAATAAGAGAAAAATAATAATAATATCCACTTACTACTTACATACAGATATCTAGGGTAGAAACAAAAGAGAACTAAAAATTTTGAAATAGATTTTAACCGGTTGGTATACTTGTTGCTGCTATAGTGCTGGATTAGGATTGGGATTTTTGGAGCGTCAACATATAGCTTTTTAGCGGTAGGAGATGGCACTTGAAGAAGAAGGACATATGCTGCAATGGCACTTTTTTAAGCATCGTCAATTCAGCAGTGTCTATTAAATGTTATTCCGGTCGGTTACATAAGATACGTCATTTTCTCGCCTCCTTTTTGACAAAGCTCTAGATCACACTTCACAGCATGTTACAAGCCATCATGAAAACGTGTTGAATAGGATCCTAGTTGGACGCAAGTTACCGCTTTTTTAAGACCAAGAAGGGGACGTAGGTTCAGAAACATCACAAGTTGTAAAAAACTATTTAACTGCCTCAGAGCATCTAGTTTATTTCTGTTGACAAAGTAAATCTAATCAGGTTTTAATATTCACGAGTTTATACTGACGCGCGTAAAACCGAACGCGCGAATATTTTTTAATAGGTGGGTCAATCAACTTTTTCTTGTTGTTATTCTGTCCCGTCAGCGAGGACAGTGACCAAATTTATTAGAAAAATGTTTATAATATGAACTTAAAGCATGCTCAACGGATGACCAATGTCCAAATGGATTGGTGCTCATCGCTAAAACTCATGTTTAATAGATTTAAACCCTATACAATCACAGTTTTAAAGAGTGACTCAGGAGACGTAACCATGGTAACGGGCAACAAAGAATAGTTGATCCACCCAGGTACACTTTACCTTCCAATATGTAGCGAGTAATGTTCACTTTGCCGACCATTTTTGAGAAAAAGAGCGTGACCCAGGCCGAGCTGCGGGATTAAGATCATCTTCTTCTATTTAAGAGTTTACTACTCTTGTCGGTGGAGCAATCGCCAGCCGTTTTTGTTCTCTGCTATCTCCTTTACTCTCTATGACATGACCATAACCTTCTCTTTTATTTGCTTGAAGTAGTTTCTTCTTGGCCTTCCTCTTCCTCTCTTTCCCTCAATTTTCCCTTCTATAATGGTTTTAAGGAAAAGGTCATGTCTTAGCAGATGACCTATCATTATTTCTCTATGTATATACATATATTTAAGACATTAAAAAGACCGCGAATCACTCCTGGATGAAGCTAGCAAGGGACCGGTATGAGTGGCGTACTAGAAGAGAGACTTGTTCGTAGTGGGCAATTACAAGCTGATGATATTTCGCGGCGATATATCCATAGCTTTCTAATATCGTACAGCCTCCGAATCGACAAGTAAGAAACTCGCCTTTAATGCAGAGACGCAGTTAATAATAATAATAGTAATTGCTGTTTCGGGATCATTCTAGTTTTTCATGACCAGTTTTCTATTTTAATTAAAAATCTATGATATGTATTGAATTAGTGTACAAAAACAGGATTTCGAAATAGCACCTGAACCCATTAAATGGATTTTGTAGATAAAAATACTTAAATATTAAAACAATGGTAAAACCATTTTTTCATACAAATGGTGAGACATCAAGGACCACTGAGTTACTCGATTTATGGATATTAGCTGTGGTTATTTAATTAACAAAACTATCGGTAGTGATACTGCAATTAAACCTCTTTCTAAATAACAGAACAAAAATATGAAGTGAGAGCCAAATATTCCAAAATAAGCATTTAAAAAAAGTGTCTGAAAATTATGTACATGAAAAAGTAGAATGGCCCTTCGGCTGATAGTTTATACTGACAATTGACTGTATAGAAGTACCTTAGTCTGACGAGCATCGCGCAAAAGGCGTAAAAATAAAATTGGAAACCGATAAGTACATCTCAGATTGCCCCTACGTATCAGCCCTTATACGGCCGATGATACGGGCTTTCTAAGGGCCGGGGTCCCAAAGGACCCCTCACTCCTTACAGAGGGCGGTCGCCAAGCTTTCTATTGTAATATTTTTTCGACCTCAGATTGAAATTGGACCCCGAAGTATTTGAACCAGAAATCTATTCTTGACGTCATTTTATCAAGCCTCTAGGGCTTCGCTGACAGAAAATTTAATTATAAATATTCGCAGATAGCTATTCTTAATTTTTGTTTAGTTTCCAACTCTTGAAAACTTAAAAATAGTAGAATCCGGATATAGCAACAGTTATGGGACCGGTGATATTACGTCGCAGTAATAGGACGTCACATAAATAAATAAATAAATATTAGAGGAGAGACAATCTTACACAAATCGAACTAGCCCCACAGTAAGCTCAAGAAGGCTTGTGTTATGGGTACTAGACGACGATATATTATAAAACGGACTGATTTGCTTAAAAAATGTTTTGTGGGTCATTCTATTTTTTAATGACCAGTTTTCTATTACAAAAAAAAATTTATGATATGTATTGAATTAGTGTACAAAAATAGGATCTCGAAATAGTACCTGAACCTAGTAATAGGAATTTATAGATAAAAATACTTAAATATTAACATATTGCTGTAAAAGGTGTGTAACACAGTGGTAAAAACCATTTTTTCATACAAATGGTGAGACATCCAAGGACCACTGAGTTACTCGATTTATGGATATTAGTTGTGGTTCGTTAATTACCAAAACTATCGAAAGTGATACTGCAATTAAACCTCTTTCTAAATAACAATTGTTAAGTGAGGGCCAAGTATTCCAAATTATTTGTTTAAAAAAAAAGTGTATGAAAATTATGTACATGAAAAAGTAGAACGGCCCTTGGGTGTCTATTATTTTATCGAAATATCTTACATCGATTTTCATTTCACCGAAAACTGTTCCACGAATTTCATTAGGTTTTTTTTTCTAATCACATAATCATCAATTCATTGCATTTTATATAATCGAACCACTTTTCATCGTTAATCGTTTCGAATCCGTCTCTAGTCGTAGCGTAACGGTACATCGAGTTTACCTTTCATAGAAATATTCGTTATTCATAGTATTAATTTAACGAAACATGATTCACAGATAGTACGTTCCATATAGTATTCTTTCCAAGAACAATGTTTCATCGAACAACCAAGCAAGCATGATTTTTCAAGGCGCATAATCTTTCTGGGCTTATATAAAAAAAATAACCCCGAAGATTAAGACGGGAGCAAAGCTCCCGTCTTAATCTTCTAACCTATCCGCATTACAGTCGGTTTTGCCCTAACAGGTCTTTTGTACATTTTAGGTTTTGGGTATTTGTGTTTTTGAGTATTTTTGTTTTTGAGTACTTTTACAGAGTACACCAAGAATCTAGGAAAATTTTGATTTTAGACGTATATCAAGAATAGTAAACAGTGGTGAAATGATGTTCTAGGTAATAAGAATTTTGGGAACTGAAACCTTCATTAAACCAAAATTATACTAAAGGCCATTCGATGAACGACTACGTTGATGAACAAATAAAATACTGAATTAAAATTCGATGAGTTGATTCTTGTGTAAAAGGCAATTCGATCAAATGTTTGAGCGATCTAACGAAGTTCGATGAATGATTCCTAAGTGATAATAAAATTCTGCGAACAGTGTTATGGGAAACGATAATCGATGGAACGATTTTCGGTAAAATGATGGATTCCCACGGCCCTTGTATGAAAACTTGACATGAGGGGATTTCGACGTCATTATTAGCGGTAAAACGTTATATGCGGAGTCGTAATAATAAGCGGATTCTACTAAGTATTACGAAAACAATAATTGGATGGAAGCGTTTTTGGCGTATATATTGATGCCAATAACGGTTTCCAGAATTCTACATAATAGATAGATAGATAGATAAATCATTTATTTGTTCGCCACAGTCAGCGAACAAATAAATGATTTATCTATCTATCTATCTACAACAAATAAAAACAAAGAACGGAAAAAGAATTACACAAAGAAATCAAAACTTAAAACAACACATACTAAAAAAAGAAGCAATTATAAAACAGAAATTAAAAAAAAAAGAAAATTACGAACACAGTTTAAAGAACATATTAAACATAGTACCGAAAAATAGGTTGGTTGTGTTGTGTGCATTGCAGCAAAACAAAAAACTCCCAACTCAGTGCGTAGCTTTGCTCGCAATTGAGCAAAACACTGGTATTCTGTCAGAACCCAAAGGACATATGTGTTAATATATATTAAAGACGGACAGGCGTACATAAATAGAATAAAATAAAATATTGAATTTATATTGTACATCTCCAGGACGATATATTTAATGTATAGTTTTAAAAAAAAGTAAACGAAAAAAGAGTGGATATTGCTTCGGTCGTTTTAGAAGTACACTCATACAACAAAGTCTGCAACCAAATAGCCGTGCGGAATTCCTATTACTTGTTTCTCCGTGATATTTTGTTATTTAGGGATATAATAGGGATATTTTGTTTTTGTTTATATGAAATGTAGATCATTCTGATATCACAAAAATCTCCTAAATGCGTGTCGGGTATCGCGCAATGTAGGGTTCTGTAATTGTCCACTAAACACCCGAAAAAAAAAGTGGTCTACAGCTCACAGAGCCATTGGTATAATTGTTTGCGCACCTAAGTTACATAAGGTAAACTTACCCGTGCGCGATACTGACCCAACACATGACACTTTCAATCTTACGTCACGATGACAGAGGTCATTAATCGGTGTCATCTATCGGGCACTGAGGTGTCGAACACCTTATTTTATCTTCGTCAATTTTGTCCTGGAGAGTAGGAGAGTAGCCTGGGGGAAATCCAGGGGAAAACCTCCGACACGACCACGCGTGTGGTTTGGAACACTGGAATACTTTAAGAGTTTGCACTCCAGTGAGATTGGTTGAGTGGTTTCAACCGAATCTGAGGTGTGAGTGGAATCGAGCTACTGGGAGTTTCGTAGCTAGTTCACTAAACCTAGCCTAGCTGAGAAGAGTCCAACAAGAAACTCAGCTAGGCCCAACCTGGGTTCGACTGACTCTACCCGGTGTGCGGCGGTACCGGGACGAATAGGGACTATATAATTATGTCAGTGTTGTCGCGAATATCCGTCTCACAAACCACTTACGTAAGTGCTACACCTCTAATATTACGGACGCTGCTTAAATCATCTTTTTATATATGAGCAAGGCCAATAATGTTGTCGAAATATTTATTGAAGTTCTCGAGACAGTAAAATATTCGAGTGTCGTACCCAAAGACATTACAAACTAAGTTCGGCATGACCAAGTATGTACCTATTTCAATAAAAAGATTAAAAGCAGAATACTTAACTCTACCTTCAGAGTATGAATTTTAGAACATATACGCAGCGTTCCCACTAGACCAATTTATAGATACGAATACTTATAAAGGGTGGTAGGGTCAGATTATAATGGGGGCATGTGATCACACAAGTTGCGATAGGTTTGAGAAGAGGGCCGCGTGTCTGGAGACTTCAATAGAATGAAACCCCGGGACGGGCGATATTTGCGTACCACTTATTCACAAGTGGGCTAGTATAAGTCTGGCCTCCGCATACGCGTAGCTATTTGGAAACTTAAGGTCTAGTGATATTAGAAATGCGTAGTTAGACGTGGTTGTTAGGTTTGTGAATCGCAAAGGACCGAAACTGACTCGGGTCGTGATAGGCATCCATTTCAGCGAGTTTTCGCTGGAATTTATTACGTCGTGGCCCGTATTGACCGCGCGGGGGCGGATCGCGCACGGGATATATTCGACTAAACGAATCAAATTGGAACGGTTTTGAATTAGTTACTTGCGATCTTTCTAGTCTACTCGTACCCAGCGTATGAGTAGACTAGAAAGATCGCATTTTCACGATCACTCTCTTCTCTCCCATACCTATACTCCCACACACCCATACGCACTCACACGCAAGAACATATACACACAAACACACACACACGCAAGAACACATGCACTCAAAGACCTTTATTCTCTGTGTAAAATTCCATGTTGTATGAAAACAGTTCCAAAATATTACATTAGTTGTTAAACGTAAAATGTACTAATATAAGAGCCGGGTTAGAAGGTCAGATGGCAGTCGCTTCCGTAAAAACTAGTGCCTACGCCAAATCTTGGGATTAGGTAGCGGATCAAGGGCATCCTTCAGGATGCAACTGTACCGGGATAACGCTAGGATGATGATGATGATGGTGATGTGTACATTTATAATAAAAAAAAAAATGTTTTTTTTGGTTGTTCTGAGAAGCCACTGTAGCCGGGCGGTAAGGCACGGAACGTTAAAAACAAAACAGTAAATTCCACCATTAGGCGAAGTTGTTTGACGAGTCAAAATTCACACCTCAGATTCGGTTGAATCCGCTCAACCAATCTCACTGGAGCGCAAACTCTTAGAGTATTCCAGTGTTCCAAACTACACGCGTGGTCGTGCCGGAGGTTTTCCCCTGGATTTTCCCCAGGCTACTCACCAACCGCGCACTCCTATCGCTTTATTGGGCCCGGCCTATAAAGCCACAGTCAGGCTAAAAAAAAGAGTCAAAATTCACAAATGTTGCCACAGAACGGCCAGCTGTTCGTATGGATATTATGTAAAGCCTATCGAAGGCGATAAATTGCGCCGAAAGATCGATAAGTCTAGTAGACTTACCGATCCTTCCGCGCAATTTATCGGGTACTCCTAGGAGCTTGCCGAGAACATCGAAAATCTAAATTAGAAGTGTTTCTCACATTCTAGTCAAAATCAAAAAATCAAAATCAAAACATTTATTCTGCAAATAGGCCGCAAGGGCACTTTTACAAGTGAAAATCTATCTAGGTACATCAAATAAAAATAATACAATAATCAAAGTATCATTAATTAAAGGTAGTGTTACATGTCAAAAATAAGACTAAGAAACTAATAACAATCGAGATTTGTAAGAGAGATGATGAGAGATGTATAAGGTCTCTAAGCGTCAAGATAAAAGGTAATAAAGTAGGTACACTAATCATAATAAAATATTTCGAGCTATATCCTCGTGGCGCCCAAAGATTTTTTGGCTCCTCTTTAACTATGACCCGACCGTCCTTCTTATAGGACATAATAGTTATAGTCATATCCGCCCAAGATTTTGAATTGAAATTTGTATGTATTATAAGTATGGTCTGAATTTGTCAAATTTAAAATGATTTAGAAATTATGATTGAAAGGACTAAACTTCTTGAAAATGCCACTTTTATCTCTCTTAAGGGGCCCTATAACTTTTAAAATATTTTGATTTTAAATTATGACAAAAGTATTGGTAATACCAATAAAGTGATTAAAGAATACGATGATTACATCTTTGTACATGTGTTGGTTTGTCTATCGTTTAGTTCCTATTCTTCACGCAATTGCTCAAAGGTTAACTGGAAGAGATCCCTTACAGGGATAAGTACGCCTTTGTACATGATTGATCTGTTTTTTTTTGTATAATTTATTTTACTTGTCTTGTGTACAATAAAGTATTTACATACATACATTTTATTAAAGTTTTGGATAGTAACATAGTCACTTTTGCATCTTATTGTGTGTATTAGAATTTAAGCAGAAAAACACAGTTTTTAGCTTGAAAATGGTCGATTCGGAGTGATGTTTGAAATGATATTTCTTAATTATAAATCCAAAAAATCCATTTAACATTTATGACAATGTCGCAATAGTCCTGTTCTAGATAGTAACATTGAGAAAATATCAAGATACGTGTTAATTCAATCAGAAAATCGTCTAAATATTTGAGCGTTATGTATACATATTTTTATGCATATCTCACACATTTATCATTGGAATAAGTTTGGAAGTACAACCATATGATTTTTATTGAGGCCTATTTGCAGAATAAATGTCTTAGAGACCTTATACATCTCTAACAAATCTCGAGTGTTATTAGTTTCTTAGTCTTATTTTTGACATGTAACATTACATTTAATTAATGATACTTTGATTATTGTATTATTTTTATTTGATGTACCTAGATAGATTTTGACTTATAAAAGTGCCCTTGAGGCCTATTTGCAGAATAAATGTTTTGATTTTTGATTTATTTTTGATCGATATACTAAATTGTAACTAATTATTTTCTGCTCCTGGAAACATCTTATCTACCAGTTTACTTCGAATAATTGTGGATTCAGTTTAAAGGGCATCGTCATTCTTTCATATTTTTATCATCGTATTTTTAATGTGGCTGCGGTCTTCTGTAAGGCAATAGTAGATTGTGTCTCAAGGGAGCAAAATGATATATTTACGGCGAGGGCGGTATATTGAATTCTGAGTGAAGCGAAAGATTCTACAATAGAATCCTGAGCGTAGCGAGGGATTCCAAAGTAGAATCTTGTGCGTAGCGAGGGATTCAAGTGTTTACGCCCAAGACGGAAATAATTTTGCTAGAGTGTGACACATACTGCTTTTCACACCGTCTATGAGGCCCGCTGCTAAAAACATGAAATATCTTACAAATAATATTACAACAGAGTGTCACATACTGCTTTTAACACCTTCTATGAGGAAAAAAGTCATTGTTGGCCTCAAATGAGGGAAGAAAAGTAAATATTTGATCCCTCATTCGAAGGCAACTATAACTCTTTTCTGAATAGCAGGTGTGAAAATGTTCTTTTCCAATGAGGGCTATCGCGTATGAATTCGCCGCTAGAGGCGCTAGTGTAGCGTGAGGTCTCCGAAATGTCAAATGTCACTCTTTGTGGTTGCGCTACGCGGGTTAATATGTAATTGGAAAAATATGGTGACTATTTTGCAATACCTGAGCTTGATTATGGCAAATATGAGTTACGGGTCAATGACTGTCAGTGCTTTGAGACAGTTTTGTCTTTCGGAAACTTATTTCCTGCTTTATTTCGGAACAAAACGGGACTGCGCTACAATGCGAGATGTTCGATATTTTTACGGTACCGTTTTAAGGTATTAAATATGATTAAAATGTAAACTTCGTTCTCATGCCCGTAATAACCAATAACAATTTTTGTCAGCTGGACCTTACTCTACAGTGGCGCCAACTGGTGAGCACTAAAACGATAGCCCTCAGGCTTCAATAAGAGCGAGTGTTCAGAATCGTTTAACTAAAACTAAAACGTTTTTAATCCTTTTTCTTGAATCAAAATTGTATTCAATAATTCATATAAAAATAACCCAATTAATTGTATGTAATAAATTCATCTTATAATTATTTCAATCATACTTGCATATTTTTTAAATAAAATATTCAATGTAACATTAAATTCATAACCAGTCGAGCTAATATGGACAATTTTCATATGGCAATGTTTAGATTTCAAAATTGTCTTCCGTTAAGAACTTACGGTTGTTCAGCAATTCCCAAAGACTGTTACACTCACTTTTCTGTATATTTTTCTATTTTGGATTACACCAGCTCCTAAATCTACAGTCCACTATTTTTATTTACCACCACGGACCTGCGAAGATTTCACAGCGAGATGATATTCAATTGTGTTGCACTCTTCTTGCCTGTATGTACATGTTTACAGAGTACCTCGATAATATTAGCAAATGCTTCGCAGCAAACGATGAAACATCGCTGCCTCGAACAATAAATCTTTGTACATCTTAATTACCAGAAAATGTTTTATGCTTGAAAACACGAAGTTTTTCAGACATTTATTAATGACAGAGCCTAGCGGAGGAAAGAATGGTGTTTCTAGCATGCTCCTAGTATTGTTTTCTCACTATTACATACATTAAATGCATAAACACTCTGACGGTCCTGGGTTCGAATCCCGGTCAGGGCAAATATTTGTGTGATGAGCATGAATATTTGTTTCTGAGTCTTGGATGTTTTCTATGTATTTAAGTATTTATATCTATTAAATATATCGTCGTCTAGTATATACCCATAACAAGCCTTCTTGAGCTTACTGTGGGGCTAGTTCGATTTGTGTAAGGTTGTCCTCTAATATTTATTTATTTATTTAAAATTATGCCTGTGTTCCGAAATGGGCACACATAGACATGTTTTACCTATAATGATTTCAAATCGGAGGTGACAAGTATTGGGTTGGTGCTGGGCACTGGGAAATTTACACTATGAGAAATCAATGGATAACTGTTATTGGCCTTCTTTTATGTAACTATCAATACGTCATGGTTATATCTACGGCTGTAGTTGTCCTGAATACCAATAAATAAAATAAATAAATAAATGTCAAAGAAAAAGTGTCATAATATGTATTTTTTGTTTAAAATTCCTCCTCCCCTCTGATGTTGCAGGTGTTTATGGGCGACGGTAATTGCTTACCATCAGGCGATCCGTCTGCTCGTTTGCCCCCTATAACATAAAAAAAAATGAAATGCCATAACTGCCACAAGCTATCAAGTCTCTCGTTGATGAAACAAATCCAGAAACATATGTTCGATTCCGATGTGAGCCACAGACATACACAATATAATATTGATGGACTAGAAAGTACAACCATCAAATTTGTTAAGCGGATGAGTCCGCTAACGAAACTGCAATTTTCAAACAAAATGAAAAATTGAAACATCGCCACAGGTGGAATTTGAACCCACGACCTCTGAATCTCATTTTTTTTTGTGTTGTTGTCCTCAATTTTAACAATAGCTGGTTGAAGGAATATTTTGTACACCTACTTAGTGGGTAAAACATAGTGGTCTTATACTTTGTACATACCAACAATAATTGTAACCTGTGTTTAACAAAATGAATAAATGAAATCAAATGAAATGAAATCAGTCCATTGCTCTTAACCAAATGAGCTACTGTGGATTTCCCACGTGCTGATGAATCTTTCAATCATTCATCATCATCAATATTAAGAGGGCTTGGTCCTCTGTCGTTGCAGCACTCTCCATTTTTTTTATTGTTCGTATATTAAAAGACTTAAAACTAATACAAGGCTTTGCTAAACTGCGGAGCAGTTTGTTGGCGAAAAAATTAAAATAGACTCGTTCCTTAACTCCTACTATTAGCTATATCTGTGTCAACCACTATTACCTACATCTGTGTCTTTTATCTGGCAAATTGAAATTTGTGTTTGCCGGAACTGGGTTATGAATAAGGGGTTAATATGTTTCTTATTATAAAAACTTAACCAACATTATCACACTTTATTTTATAGAATGTATTTTAATGTTGTTGCCACCGTGAGTCCTAACGACTTGCTCTGAATGAACCATTAATCATATTAATCAGTGGTAAGTGTTGTGGGCCACACATATTGTAAACAATATAGCTATAAGGAACATAAGTACTATTTGTAGTGGCTGTTTGCTTACCTAAATAAATAAAAAAACAGTATTCACCAGGTATTCCAATCTATCTTGGGCCTTCGTCTTCACTTCTTGGTATGTGTGGCTACAGCACCATTCCTTCATCTGTGCATGGCACATATGGCCATATGTGACATGTTTCAATCTTTATACTCTTTTAATTATGCCTTAGGGAGGCTTGTAGCGACATCTACCGGGAACTTATTACAACTTCACAAATGGCACCAACGTCTCAAATTACATGGAGAATCGTTAGTAACAAATGCTACCCCATACTAAATTTAAAATTTTGTCGGGCGGATGCCTCTGCTAATAAAATTACCATGGCGATATGTTTTTTTAATTTTTCACTTTGAAAATTGTAATTTCGAGTACAAATATGCATATTCTGAGCTTTGGATTTACAAGTTTTCATTTATTTATTTATTTATTTATTTATTTATTTAAATATATTTACACAGCATTACAGATTGAGTCTAATACACTGTGAAACGAAACATCAACTTTAAGGAACAAAACAATGATACTAATTATCTACGTCGGTACACTAGAAAGCCTATCATCCTTCATCTCACAGAACTTCAGACACTCCCTACACACAGCCGTCCATCGCCACGCAAGCAGATCACACTCGGGTGCTGACACCAACAGGGCATTCAGCAGCGTCAGGGCGCGGAGGTGCGGCGAGTTCCTATGCGACACAGTGCGAGCCGGAGGCACTGCTAAAAGCGGGGGCGTACGAGGTCTAAGATCCATTCGTGGGACTCCTGGAACGTGCAACCTCACAAATTGCCTCACTAACTCAAGGCAATCTGACTTCATAGGATACTGTTTACTATCAGGCCAGCTACACGCTTGTATAGTGAAATCATCAAAAGTAAAAAATCCAAAGAAAAAAATCCGCTGGACACGTTGACAGAGCATGCTGGGTGCGGCAGGCGGCGGGCCACGGCTTATTTGATTACAAATTTAATTGTTTGTGAACGCGATAGTCGCGCCGAATGACTCAATGCCAAAATTGTTTCAAACCACATTCTAGTATTCGTTGGAAGATAGTATTTATTTTGTGATACACAGTTTACATAATAAATAAATAAATAAATATTAGAGGACAATCTTACACAAATCGAACTAGCCCCACAGTAAGCTCAAGAAGGCTTGTGTTATGGGTACTAGACGACGATATATTTAATAGATATAAATACTTCAATACATAGAAAACATCCAAGACTCAGAAACAAATATTCATGCTCATCACACAAATATTTGCCCTGACCGGGATTCGAACCCAGGACCGTCAGCTTCACAGGCAGGTGCACTACCCACTAGGTTAAACCGGTCGTCAAAAAAATCGCAAATAAATGACAGAAAAATAAAAAATATACAGTACCTACGCTGTGATCTGCCTAAAAGGATTTAAAGGCCGGCAACGCACTTGCGACTCCTCTGGTGTTTCAGGTGTTTATGGGCGACGGTAATTGCTCACCATCAGGCGATCCGTCTGCTCGTTTGCCCCCTATAACATAAAAAGGTAAACAAATATTCAATCTTACTAAACGACTTAAGGTGCGTAATAGAGTGAAATACCACATTTTGGTCGCGTTCAAATGCCTAAAACTCAAAACTGGCCCGAAATATAGGTCTCGAAAAAATATACTTGAAGAATTGATATGTCTTCTTCAATCTGAGCTGCGGAAATTGCAACACGCCTAGATTTTCCTAACAAAAAAAATCAAATAAGGCATTTTTCAACCTTTTAAATCGCTACTACTAGTGAGGCCGTGTAAAAAACATGTCTAGATAGTGATCTAGACATGTTTTTTACACGGGATATTCAGGAAATAAAACTTAATTCAGTTTTTCATAATCCGAGCTGCGGATATTGTAAAATAAGCATTACTTTTGTCAAAAACCTGGAATAACTACCGTCATAAAAGTTGGGACGGATACGTGCGCGGGCGACGGGCGGCAGTCTGTCACCGGCTCTCGGACTCCCAAGGCTGTGTCGCTTTGCGCGCGACGCTAAAATATAAAAGTTCGATTCTGAGACAATGTACCTACTTAACTATTTTATTTATTTAATTACTTCAAACATTCCTATGTATTTAGAAAATAATAGTATAAAAAATACATACAAAAAACCTAATCCTTTTTTGGAGTCGGCTGACGGATCTGTTACAGCGGGGGGGCGCGGGTAGTGCGGCGGGAAAGGCTACGCCACGCCCCAACGTGCAAGGTCGTTCGCGGTTATACGCGCCTTAAGGGGCTCCTAGCTCCCAGTGACCTTCGATATCTAACACGAGAAAACGGAGTCTCGTGTTTTTTATGGCTTATCGTATTAATATAAAGGAGGTTTACCGAAACAGTATATTATTTTTGCTTCAAGACATACTGTCTTCGAGATATATGACATCAAACTTTGGCAATCTTAGGTCAAACTATAGTTTTTCACACGTAACCTTTGTGTTGTGTATATGAGTTAAAAATAAAAATAAATAAAAAATAAATAAATAAATATTTTTTGGACAATCTTACACAAATCAACCTAGTTCCAAACTAAGCAAAGCTTGTACTATGGGTACCAAGTGACGATATACATACTTATATAGATAAATAGATACTTAAATACATAGAAAACAATAAATCTCTCTAGCGTTGTTAGAGACGCCAATAAGGACCAATTACATGTGCATTTCGTATATATAAGTGCATTAAGAACATAATAATATTGAAATTAGAGCTTGACCATCTTTGAATCACTACATAGTATAAAACAAAGTCGCTTTCTCTGTCCCTATATCCCTATGTATGCTTAAATTTTTAAAACTACGCAACGGATTTTGATGCGGTTTTTTTTAATAGATAGAGTGACTCAAGGGGAAGGTTTATATGTATAATACATGCATCAGCATTGCACCCGTGCGAAGCCGGGGCGGGTCGCTAGTAAATCATAAAAATAAGCAGTCAGCTTTTTCAATATTTGGCTCTTGCAAATGTAGATAAAGAAGTGATGAACCGATAACCGTTTGTACCATAAATATATAATTTTAACAGCGCAAATGGTCATGTAAACTCATGGCATTCAAAAAGGCATTCAATGACGCGCATCGTTTCGCTCGGCTACATTGGCTTCGGCTGCAATACGTCACCCTACACATCATCCTCTTAGCGTTATCCTAGTACAGTTGCATCCTGAAGGATGCCCGGGGTCCGCTACCTAATCCCGAGACTTGGCGTAGGCACTAGTTTTTACAGAAGCGACTGCCATCTGACCTTCCAACCCGAGGGGAAACCAGAACTTATTTTAACTGGGCTTGTCAAGCGAGTGGGCAACTTGACTGTAAGAAGTTCTCAAACCGCCCGAAGACCTCTAACTCGGCTTAACGAGTGCTATCATAGACAGCAGCCGCGATCAACGTCTTAACGTGCCTTCCAAAGCACGGGAGCGCTCAGTTAATAACCACTCAAAGCGGTCACCCATCAAAACACTGACCTGGGCCGACGTTGCTTAACCTCGCATACCGCACGCGGTACGCGGGTCCCGCTGGGACACTTCGTACCCTACTATTGTTCTAAAAACAAATGAATAATCATCGGGTTAAAAATGCAGCGACGCGGCACGAACACATTTGCATCACAATAGACAATAATTGCGGGCCGATATCGTATACCGCACGCCTGCCGCGATTGTTTGCTGTTTTGTTCTAAACAGAAACGCAACGTAACAAGATTATGTGAGCACAACTTTATACGCCCGCGTTAAGAAAATCAAAGATAAAGACATACTATATCCATCCAGCAGCATTATTTATAATCAGATGAAATAGTTCAGTAGATTATCCCCTGCATACAAACTTAGAAAAGATAGACTTAGAAAGTATAACATTTATGAAATTGTCTGCGTCTCTGGGCCATTTTACTTTTTCATATATATCATTTTTGGTCATTTAAAAAAAAAATGCAGATTTTAGAATACTTGGTCCTCACTTCATATTTTTGTAATGTTATTTAGAAAGAGGTTTAATAAGAGTATCACTTCCCATGGATTTGATAATTAACGAACCACAGCTAATATCCTTAAATCGAGTAACACAGTGGTTCTTGTATGTCTCACCATTTGTATCATAAAACGGTTTTTACAACTGTGTTAACCACCTTTTACAGCAATATGTTAATATTTAAGTATTTTACTCTATAAATTCCATTTATTAGGTTCGGGTAGTATTTCGAAGCAGGGACCGATACCGGTATTTTTAAAAAACCCTGAATAGTCCAATATTTTGGATTATTTTTTGCTCTTTACGTAGGGCTGAATCATGTATTTAGGTAACAGGTCGTATTATTAGATTGTCCCATTAAAAACGAAATAATGAACCAGTGACTGTAATAATACCGGTATTTTTCTATGGAGAAAATACCGGTATCCGATCCCTGTTTCGAAGTCCTATTTTTGTACACTAATTCAATACATATATTAGTTTTTTTTGTAACAGAAAACTGGTCATGAAAATGTAGAATGACCCCTCTGTTTTTGAACGTAGAATTCTTATAAGTCATCTTCTTCTTTTTCGTGTGAAGGGATCAAATAAATTAAGGGACTACCTAATCTGAATGACTTTTAAACTATAACTCTTCAGTTTTTCGTGTTGTTTTTGTCTTATTAACAACGGCCGTCCTTAACAATACAAGATCTCACTTTACCTCAACCTGTCACTGAAACCAAGACATACGCCGTTAAACTTGTTAATTTTTACGTTACAAAATCAGTTTTTTGTACTTTTCTTGAAAATTATTGAGAAAATAAAAAAGCGCAGATGCAAATACGGATAAATTGGTGCTTAAATGCAGGTTTTAGTTATCTTGTTGATAAGTAGTTCTAAAATAATATCGTTACTATTTACGTATTTTTTGGGCTTTAGAAAGAAAGAAAGAAGAAAGAAAAACATTTATTCCCATCCCATCCCTTTACGGCGAATTTTTTTGTGAAGTATACAGGACTGACTTCTAAACTCTAGCAGGCAAAAGTAGTATTAAAAGACCACCCTACAACATATAATTTTTTGAATACGTAAACTTAAGAGCTTTTGAATTAAAATTGGTTGATTTCGCCGGGCCCCTTAAACATAACGACCAAATAATCTGAAAGTTCCTGGAATCAACGGGTCTTAACGGCGCAGTCTAAACGGCTGCCACAAGATGTCACTCGCTGGTCGAAGCAGCATAGAAAAGCCCCTAATATGACAGTAATAATAGCCCAGACTTAAACCGTTGACCCCGTGTGGTTGCCGGGTAAGAATTGCGCCACCCCATCTCTTCCCGTGGGTTTCGTAGGAGGCGAATAAGGGAAAATCGGAGGGTGGGCAGCAGCATCCTTCGATCATTACCACCATCAAACTGCGGTCGCCAACCCGCTTGCCAAGCGTGGCGACTATGGCAAATCCCCCCCTTTTTGGGGGAGGCCTATGTTCAGCAGTGGACGTCTTTCGGCTGAAATGATGATGATGAATAGCCCAGACTTAAACCGTTGTCTCCCAGCGAAAAAAATAAACAACGCACCGCAACGCAACGGCGAAATAATTTCTTTGAAATGAAATGAAATGAAATCATTTATTCTTCAATTTAGGCATATTACATCCTGACAGTCATTGACCGTTAACTCATATTTGCCATAATCAAGCTCAGGTATTGCAAAATAGTCACCATATTGTTCCAATTAGATATTAACCCGCGTAGCGCAACCACAAAGAGTGATATTTGACATTTCGGAGACCGCAAGCTACACTAGCGCCTCTAGCGGCGAATTTATACGCGATAGCCCTCATTAAAAGACAAGGTTCCAAACTACCATACGGGAAACTACCAGTGATAATTCCAAATGGACAAAAAAGTCACCTTCTGGAAAGGAAAAACAAGCGGCAAAGAGGGAGACCGCCTGAAAGATGGGCAGACGAGATTAAAAGAGCCGCTGGTAAGGGTTAGAGACAAGAGGCACAGGATAGAATCAAATGGAACCAAACGGAGGAGGCCTTCACCCTAAGAGGGGTCCTTAAAACAAATATTAATTAATTTAATTTACAAAAAAAAACCGTTCCCCGTGTGGTTGCCGGGTAAGAATTGCGCCACCCCATATCTTCCCGTGGGTTTCGTAGAAGGCGAATAAGGGAAAATCGGAGGGTGGGCAGCAGCATCCTTCGATCATTACCACCATCAAACTGCGGTCGCCAACCCGCTTGCCAAGCGTGGCGACTATGGCAAATCCCCCCCAAATTGGGGGAGGCCTATGTTCAGCAGTGGACGTCTTTTGGGTGAAATGATGATGATGATGATGACAAAAAAAACTAGATTACTGTAAATCCTTATAAAAAAATGTTTAAACGTTTCTTTTTTAGTATGTCTGTTTTGGCTTTAAGGAATAATATTGGCTTTTTATTTTTTACATATTTATTATTTATAGTCATTAAGGAAATTGTCCTTCAAATGAATTCTTGTGATATGTGATTCTGCTCGAGTCGCAAATGTCGATACGCTAGTGTCTTTTTACCATTAGACAGCGGGGTAATCACGTAACTTTATGTACTAACGGTAGATAGATTTTACTGTCAATTTTGAAGTATAAATGTATGGGCTGACAGTTGAAATTTGACATAAAAATCTATCTAACGATAGTACAAAAGTTTACGTGATTACCCCGCAGGTCATAAGCTTGTGTCGCCGTGGAAGCGATTATAGCAGAAACGAAATCTCAATTAAATGTTAAGTCATATAGACTACGTCGCAGAACCAGCTAGCAATATAATTTTACACCAGCGCCAAAGTTGTTAAAGCTAACAAAATTGCATAACTGGGGCAAAGCACACGTTCATAAACGTATCCGCAACTATTTAACTGGGTTAGTAACTAGTTGGAACTTAAGAAGCGCTGTATGTGCTCCGATGTTGACTGAAGGGAAATAAATTAAATACTGTTCCAGTAACCACACGCGAGTATTCCAGTGTTCCAAACCACACGTGTGGTCGCGTCGGAGGTTTTCCCCTGGATTTTCCCCAGGCTACTAACTCTCCAACTGCGCACTCCTATCGCTTTATTGGGCCCGGCCTATAAAGCCACAGTCAGGTTCAAAAAAAAAAAACTGTTCCAGTAACGTTGGTGAAGGTGGCAACAGCTGCTAACGTTACCATGGACAAGGCAATGCTACCTCCATAACCAGCCGACTACCGATCCCTGGGATCCCAGCTCATTACATTATTCTACAACAAAATTCCAAGACACTACTGAACTTACGGATTCTAAATTTAAATCTGTCGTGAAACAGACACTTATTTCAAAAGCAAATTATAAGATAAACGATTATATCATGGAGATGTTTGGCAGTGATAGCGTCCCGCACAAGTAATCTAACAGAAATATTTTGTCCTTAATATTAAAATATATATACGTATATATATATTTGAGGCGTGTAAATTTGTAAAGTCACACCCCGATTTTTATAATAGACTTGGAGATATGCCCCGTCGTTTCGAATCGCGTTTTAAGAATAACCTTCTCCAAACGACATCTAAATTAGCTATATATAAAAATGGTCCTTATCCAATGTCAATAAGAATTTTTAACAAATTAGCAAACGATATAAAAAACGAGCCCAATAATAATAATTTTATCAGAAACTTAAAAACTTTCCTTGTGGGAAAAGCATACTACACAGTAAATGAATACTTAAATTCTAACAATAGTTAGAATAAGCATAAAAGCCAACAATTCTTACCCGGCAACCCGTGTGGTTGCCGGGTAAGAATTGCGCCACCCCATCTCTTCCCGTGGGTTTCGTAGGAGGCGAATAGGAGAAAATCGGAGGGTGGGCAGCAGCATCCTTCGATCATTACCACCATCAAACTGCGGTCGCCAACCCGCTTGCCAAGCGTGGCGACTATGGCAAATCCCCCCCAAGGGATTGGGGGAGGCCTATGTTCAGCAGTGGACGTCTTTCGGCTGAAATGATGATGATGATGATGATGAAAAGCCAACAAGTGTCCGCCTCTTTTTCTCCAAAGCTATCTTTATATGTCTAAATTGAAATAAATTGTAAATTACTGTAGTGAAAAACGTTAAATAATTACTAATTAAAATTAAACACCTTTCTTAATGTACTATTGCAGTGCCCTGTCAGGGTTTGTGTTGTATTGTAAGTAACATACAAACTTATTTGTAAAAACTTTTTGTACACACAAAGCAATGAAATAATTGAAATGAAATGTATGTTTATATTGTAGCATTTGAATTCTGTAGTATTATGATACTGTTATTTTATATACATTGTATAATGTTTTGAAAAAATGACACCTCGCCGAGTTTCTTACGCCGGTTCTTCTCGAGGCAGAGGTTTATTTTATGACCCGGCGGGGTAATCACGTAACTTTTGTACTACCGTTAGATAGATTTTAATGTCAAATTTTAATTGTCAGCTCATACATTTATACTTCAAAATTGACGGTAAAATCTATCTACCGTTAGTACATAAGGTTACGTGATTCGCCTGCAGGTGGTATTTTTTTGACTTTCATAAGTGCATGTAATAGTGTCAGCGCTTTGAGACAGTTTTGGCTTTCGGAAACTTATTTCTTCGTTTTTTCCGAACAAAACGGGACCGCGCTACAATGCGGTATGTTCGATAATTTTACGGTACGGTGTTAAGGTATTGAATATGATTTAAATGTAAACTTCGTTCTCATGTCTCTGCATCTCTGTTCTTTTTGAAAAACATTAGTTTACCGAGATATAAATGACGTTGTCCTCGGTAAATTCCGCTACAGGGTAGTAGCACTTTTTGATTAGTTTTTGTTTTAGGTTTTTATAAATGATGAGTCGGTTTGTGCGGATTCTAATTTTTTTAATGGTCTAAACTTGATCTTTACCGATAAATCAAATAATATCGTTCTTAGTTATTTCTAAAGACATCAGAACTTGTTGTCCTTTTGTGATTTATGAAAAAACAGTTATAGTCGTAATTATAAAAAAAATATACTAAATTATTCCTGAATGTCCCAATTTTTCTATAAATTCATCAATTTTGTTATACTGAAACTACCTTAGTTGCAGGGCTAAGCTAATAATGGCTTATCAGTACGAAAACAAACAGCAAACAGACAGCCCATTTCATTTTTTCCGCAAGACTCCTTAAAGTATGTTTACGTATTTATTTTTCTGAATATAAGCCCGGTAAAAGGTGCAATAAGTTTAAATTTAGAATGACGTATTATCCGCCGTATGCCTCAGAGAAATCAGCACGCGGGTGCCTCGTGAATATTTCACTCGAGGCCCTTCAGGTGCGAAGGTTATGCCTCGGTATGGCATTGGCAACGTGCTTGGTTTCTTTTTAGCCTCAGAGTAACCTGAGTAGATATTTAATAATAGCACAGTCTATTAGTCAACGCACAAAACTAAAATATTGGAAAAACTTCTATAAATACTTACATTACTCGTCAGAAACAATGACTGACAATGATAAAAATGTCAAGGTATGATTGATTTACAAATTATTAAATATATGATGATATGATGATAAAATAGCTAAAAATTAATGTAATCGGAATAACATAGGATCTTACACTAGCTTTAATAAAATTAACTTAAAAATAAATATAATAAAGAGACAAAAATTATAATTATAAAAAGAAAACAGCGTCCAGCTCTCCCTCCTGCGGCATGGACCCCAGGACGCTAGCTGCATTACCCCTTTGGATCGCAATGGCGATCCGTTGGCAAAGGTACCTGCCAGCCCTGGGATCTCCCGATGCGTATATCAACCGAGACGACAATACCTTTATAATACTTTAGAATGAATATTAGAAAAGCTATTTGCTGGGAGAAATCGGAAAATGTTAATTCTAAATGTATTTACTAATCAAAGAACTCATGTTCGGCAAATTAAATAGAAAACTACTCTGCCGTCCTATGTCTAAAACCAAACTAACCCACAAATTATAGTTTTGAGATATGAGCAAAAAACGTTAAAATAAAAATTTCTAGGAAATGTGTATATTTATTCCAGATTTCTTTTACGTAAAAATTAAAACTAAATTTATACTTGCTTTTTTATTGCATTACTCCATAAAAGAATGAATATTTATTTTGATAATAAGGTTTTTGTGTTTTACTGTTGCAAATAATTACTAAACTACCAACGATATTACACTTAAAACACCGTTAAGTATACCTTAGCCGTTCTTTAGCATTGCATAACAAACAGAACATAGCTAAATAACGGCTAAGTCACTTAACAATTTTATAGTATTTGTAGTTGTGAGCAGATTACACTGAAAAACTTTAAATAAGCACGTTATTGGACTGTAACCGTTTTGTAGCTTTGCAATAACTGCAAATATTGAAGCAAGTTGTATGCGTTCCTAATTTAAAAACACGTTAGATAACGAACCATCGCCTCTAACTGGGTTTTAGTCGTGTAATCTTGTGGAAAAAAGTTTTAGTTTTTTGGCAAAACCACGTTAATCCACACTGTTATAGAAGTAAGTTTTAAAAGTAATTCAATATTTTTAATAAATATATAAAATCTGTATAGATGTATCTATTTGTTTACAAAAAAAGAAACAAATCTTCTTCGAACCGTTTCATAGCCAGCTTTATCGGAATATGCAATCTCGTTTAGTAGATACGAAATTTATTTGTCTCCGTCGTTGTCTTAGTTATGTTTAATATATATATCGGAATCCTTCATAGATCTAACTAATGGGTAACTAGGCTATTGAAGCACACCGTGCTACAGTCATGTCTTCGGCCTAGTCTCAATTTAAGTTTTAGATCTCGTGCTTTTTTTCAAAGATTTTTATTTAAGTGAAGTAAAACCAACAGCCTTAACAACAATATCAGGAAATATATAAGTGAAAGCTTTCATTGCAGAGCTTTCGAAGTCTAAAGTTGTTTTATTGGGATTTCAATCCGACCTTTGTGATTTTATTACACTCGGCAAAATTTCATACGTTTTTATGTTCTTGTTATGCAAAAATGCATAAATCAGTAGGGTTATACCTACGTTATGTTTGTTCATTTAAGCCGTGCAAACTGTAAATTTGTGAAAATGGAGGAGGACAAGACTTGAAATTACCATCCGCAGTGAAGTGGTGTATTTTGTTTATCTGGATTTTACAATCACTTTAAGCAAACACCAATAATACCGTTTTTCCATCGCAGTTGTCGTCAACGAGTAGGAAATCGGCAAATTGCCTTAGTATTTGACATTCTTCGGGCGTACAACATTTTAATTTTAATTCTTCTAGAGTACCTAGTCAATCGACAAGAGTAATTATAGTCAACTCTTAAATAAAAAAGTAGACTTCTAGATTCTTTTTTCTCTGTCGATATGCCGAAGATTTATCAATATTGAATTTTGGAAGTTAATAGTGAAGATGAATGTTTTTTTTCTGAAGATCATATCATTTAAGTATACTGCTTCTGGATTGATTCGTAATTATTTGCACATCTTTTTTAAAACCAGCAATCTCTTTTTATTACTTCTTCTTTTGTCTTTTGTTATATTTGTAATGCATTACGTTACATGGTATTTGCTTTTTATAATACCTTTCCAGCCGGAGTCCTGTGTAACATTTCCCTTGCACGCTGGTGTACTACCACATATCCACAAAGATTGGGAGTATTTTTTGTACACTTTTTTCCGGTAATATTTACGGCCATTGATTAACAGTATTTATGCTCCTCTTTTAGAAGGAATAAGCTGTAATTTGTTTAAATCAACTTCTAACATGCTTGATGAAGTAGGCGGCTCACAATATTCATATGAATAATGCATTGTTATAGTGTTCTCAGCAATCAACTCAAATAAGCAGTGAAAATTAGAATATCAATATCCAATCTAAAACTTCTGATGATATGATAGCAAGACAGCGTTGAAAACTCATATCTACTGCATTTTTTTCCTATTTTATTGCGATGCATTCAAATAGGTTCAATTACTATAGAGAAGACCGTCGATTATGTTCGGCGATAGGACCAGAGGGTCCACGACAAATTGTAACGTATAGTAATGAAATGTATACATATCAAATAAACACATTTATTTTTTGTGTGATCAGCATAAATATTTCGACTACTCTTTGGCAAAATAGCATAGGTAAATTCAACTAACAGTACTTTTAACCAGATAATCTTGTATATTAGATACCCAGCTATCTCAAAAACAGGGGTAACGATTTTGATAAAATTTGGTATTTAGAGTTTTACCTCCTAAATTCATCTAAATAAGTCTAGAATCTGACCTGAGTTCTGAGGTCCTATCTGAGTTTTGAATTTGAAACGTTACAATTTTCAGTGGGTACAAATCGACGATCTCCTTTACCACTTACCGTTCCGTATCCAGCTACTAAACAGGATTTTAAATTCCCATACGGTTGCTGGCTACAAAATGGTAAAGAAAGTCTCGTTTCGTATCTACCTACTAAACGGGATTTTATATTTCCATATGGTAGCTGGCTATGAAACGGTTTGAAGGATGGTTTCCTGACATTTTGTGACGATAATTAATATCATCACTCACTACACAACTAGACACAACGTCCTGCGCACGCGCCGCTCGGTTGACTGGCCGCATGCCGTAAAATCGGAGGGATAATATTTTGCGTATAGCTAGGTTTTAGCGTAGCATTGCTGGTTAGCCGGGTTTAAGAGTTGCATTATTATGTTTTTTAATGTAGGTAGTCACGGATTAGTTACAGTTACTAGGTTTTAGTGTTGTATTTGCAATAGGAATCGCAAGCAAAGTCTTACAAATACAGGGCTAAGGGTGTTTTGCCGTGTATAAGCGTAGTAACTGTTTTTTTGTGTAGTATTTGATAAGAAATTATATGTATAAAAGAAGGTAAGAAAAAGGTAAAAGGACTTTAACGGCGCTTTATGAAGTTTTTGTCTAATAACGGTTTTTTAGCTGTGAATCATGCTAGTGATTTATTAAATTAAACAACAGCTAGGGGCTTTTAGAGTATTTATAGTGTAGTAATGTTGGTTTGCGATTATATAGTATTGTAAAGTCTCAAACTATCATGCACTTAACGTGGTAGGTCGACTCAGTATCTTCGCAACTACAAATGATAAAAATATGATTCCAAGACCATTCGATAGAGCTTTTCTTTCTCTTTTAGCCCATGTAAACTACAGAAAACTGCTATAAAGCAGCTTTGATCAGTTTTAGACATAGGACGGCAGTACTCATCTAGCGTTTTCTAAGGCATTTTTCAGTCAATAATGGACTTTACTAGTAATTGAAGTAAAATGAAAATTTCAAAAGCGTATTTTCGTCGCCGAGAATATACGAGTAAAAATTTCATGGTATCTGTTTTAATTTCTGTTCGATGGAATTAATGTTGTTGGCTGCAGGGTCGTGTAGGGCGAAGATTGCTTAGTTTCAGATGTCGGCTTGCATGCTCTGAAAGGCTATTCTTGTCCGTCCTTCGCATCACAATTCATGGTGTGCGGGATTTTGAGTATGCCTTCGATAGTTTTAGAGCTAGTTCTCAAGAGACTCACCTGAACTGATCCGTCGCTTGGAGTGTGTTGCTAAGGGGCCCCTTGATCTAGATTTCTTCATAGGTCGCTAGAGCCAGGATCTGCTGAGGTTTCGCGACGAGTGTTTTGTGGTTTAGGTTTATATATAGGGTTTTTTAAAGCTTCAAGCAATGCGATGCGAGCTTGTAACGGTTGCGCGTAGCGCGGCGGTCTTGCCATATAAAAAATATCAGTGTTGCTAGCTTTCGGAAAAGCGTTTGGTTTCATCTCCGTCAAACTAGCTGTTAATCCCTTTCGAAAAGAAAGAAAGTCGTTGTGTTTTGTGCTATAACGTAAAATACTGAACACATGGTTTAATCTATTTCGCGTGTTCACTTCCATACGAACCCAGCTATCGGGACAGAGCGAGCGCGTGAAATATATTAAGAGATTTTTTAAGAGAGATAGGCCACAGCAAAATGTCATCTTGCTCGAATTTGGAGCAGCCCAAATGGGGAATCTCCACCTTGCAGAAGACCACAGCCTTAATAACATTATCTACTATACAAGTATGTAAAAAAAAAAATCGTTTATTTCCAAAAAAAAGTTACATGGCAGCTTAACCTAGAACCCGCCAAACTGTATAACAGTTTGTTGACGGAGACACGCTCTCGTTGCAACTATGCCTTTATATATTAACTATGCCTATGTAGTGTTGTGTTCCTGCAGGTGAGCAAGGTTGCCAGAGCTCCCGAGGATGAACTGTGTTGAGAGCGAGGGACCTAAATTTGTCCCTTCTTCTGTCAACACAGTAAATTCTCAAATTTCATAAAGGGTCGGCAATGGTCGCTTACCATCAGGTGGACCGTACGCTTGTTTGCAACCGGCGTTGTAAAAAATGTATATTAAAATGCGATGGGATGTACCAGAGATGAGCTGAATGGACATTCGGCACCTTCATTCCTGCAGGTCTCACGCGCGAGCTGCGGTACAAAATTCCAATCGAGTTATATAGGGAGCGATATAGGGAGATTTAAGTAGGTACAGTCAACCAATTTGATTCCTGGGCCACTTCGTGCCTTGTCACAGAGAAAAGCAATATGAAAGCTAGAGATTTTGCCGTTGTCTCCCGGCGAAAAAAATGAACAATAGCATTCTATTGGGGAATCCATCATTTTACCGAAAATCGTTACATCGATTATCGTTTCCTATAACACTATTCGCAGAATTTTATTATCACTTAGGAATCATTCATCGAACTTCGTTACACAAGAATCAACTCATCGAATTTTAATTCAGTATTTTATTTGTTCATCGACGTAGTCGTTCATCGAATGGCCTTTAGTATAATTTTGGTTTAACGAAGGTTTCAGTTCCCAAAATTCTTATTACCTAGAACATCATTTCACCACTGTTTACTATTCTTGACAATACGTCTAAAATTAAAAATTTCCCAGATTCTTGGTGTACTGTGTAAAAGTACTCAAAAACAAAAATACTCAATAACAAAAATACCCAAAACCTAAAATGTACAAAAGACCTGCTAGGGCAAAACTGACTGTAATGCGGATAGGTTAGAAGATTAATACAGGAGTTTTGCTCCCGTCTTAATCTTCGAGGTTATTTTTTATATATATTATAAGCCCAGAAAAACCTGTTGGGGCAAAACCGACTATAATGCGGATAGGGTAGAAGACCAGAAAGACCAATTAGGATAAAACCGACTGTAATGCGGATAGGTTCGAAGATTAGGACAGGAGCTTTGAGGTTATTTTTTTATAAAAATTATGCGCCTTGAAAAATCATGTTTGCTTGGTTCTTCGATGAAACGTTACTGCGATGAAACATTGTTCGTGAAAAGAATACTATATGGAACGTACTATCTGTGAATCATGTTTCGTTAAATGAATGCTATGAATAACGAATATTTCTATGAAAGGTAAATTCGATGTACCGTTGCGCTATGACTAGAGACGGATTCGAAACGATTAACTATGAAAAGTCATCATCATCATCATCATTTCAGCCAAAAGACGTCCACTGCTGAACATAGGCCTCCCCCAAGGCTCGCCATTTAGACCGGTCCTGTGCCGTTCGTTTCCACCGGATTCCCGCGACCTTCACCAGGTCATCACTCCACCTTGTCGGAGGCCTACCGACAGCTCGTCTTCCGGTGCGTGGACGCCACTCAAGCAGTTTCTGGCCCCATCGACCGTCAGTCCTGCGAGCAATGTGCCCTGCCCACTGCCACTTAAGTCTCGCAATTTTGAAGGCTATGTCGGTGACCCCAGTTCTACTACGGATAGCATCATTCCTAATTCTATCACGCAGAGAAACCCCGAGCATAGCTCGTTCCATTGCTCTTTGGGTGACCTTGAGCTTTCTTATGAGGCCCATCGTTAGCGCCCATGTTTCGGATCCATATGTCATCACTGGCAACACACACTGGTCAAAGACTTTTGACTTGAGGCACTGCGGTAAATTGGACGAGAATACACTGCGAAGCTTCCCGAACGCTGCCCAGCCGAGTCGGATTCGACGAGTGATCTCTTTCTCGAAGTTGGACCTACCTAACTGGACTGTTTGTCCCAGGTATACGTACTCGTCAACAACTTCGAGCGCAGAGCCGCCGATTATTACGGGAGTTGGTACAACATGGGCATTAGACATGACCTTCGTCTTGTCCATGTTCATTTTCAGACCAACTCGATCGGAAACTCTGCTGAGATCAACGAGCATTGTACTGAGGTCCTCCATGGTCTCAGCCATGACTACAATGTCGTCAGCAAATCGAAGGTGAGTGATGTACTCGCCATTTACGTTGATGCCTCGTCCTTCCCAGTCCAGAAATTTAAAAGCATCCTCCAGTGCAGCGGTGAAGAGCTTCGGAGAGATCACATCTCCTTGTCTGACTCCCCTCTGCAGTGGAACAGGCTTTGTTTCCTGGTCCTGTAGTCGGACGGACATGGTGGCGTTTTCGTACAGGCACTTCAGGACTTCGATATACCGGTAGTCAACTTGGCACCTCTGGAGAGACTGCAGTACAGCCCAAGTCTCGATCGAATCGAAGGCTTTCTCGTAGTCCACAAATGCTAAACAAAGTGGCAAGTTATACTCTTCGGTCTTCTGTACAACCTGTCGCAAGGCATGTATGTGGTCTACGGTACTGTAGCCTTTTCGGAATCCGGCTTGTTCGGGAGGCTGGAAGTCGTCAAACCTGCGCGCGAGACGGTTCGTGATGACTCTCGAAAACAGTTTGTAAACATGGCTCAGAAGTGAGATGGGTCTGTAATTCTTCAGCAAAGTGTTATCGCCTTTTTTGAAGAAAAGCACCACCACACTTCTGTTCCATGCTTGCGGCGTTTTCCCCTCGTGAATTACAGAATTAAACAGCGTCTGAAGGGCTCTGAGGACAGGTTTACCGCCCGCCTTCAGGATTTCTGCTGTAATTCCGTCGTCACCCGGGGCTTTGCCGTTCTTCAACTGTTTGAGAGCCATACTAATCTCATACAGGCTGACGTCCGGGATATCTTCGGTATAGTGTCGGGTTAATCTAGCTCTAGGGTCTTTGGCTAGATCAACGGCGGGTCTTCGGGTGGTTGTGTATAGCTGCCCATAGAACCTCTCAACCTCACGCAGAAGCTCAGGTTTGGAAGAAATGATCCTGCCATCGTCGGTCTTCAGCTTAGTCATCTGGCTCTGACCAATAGACAGATCTCTAGCGAAAACCTTAGAGCCTCTTTTGCGCTCAATAGCCTCTTCAACACAGTTAGTGTTAAATCGGCGTAAATCGCGCCTCAGGCACTTCGAGATCTGTCTGTTGAGCCGCCGAAAGCGAGACGCATCATCTGAAGACTGCAGGATCATCTCACGTCTTACATCCATGAGCCTCAGAGTGAAGTCAGAGATCTTCTGGACCTTTTTACGACGGGTCTTGAAGAACTTGGACCCGACCGTATGGACAGCTTCCACAAACCCATCGTTGTTTTCGTCCACGTCGCTCCCTAGGCCTTCGAAACGGTTTTGCAATTCGAGTTGAAAGCTCTCGGGGTTTTGTAGTTGGGCTGGTGCCGGGCGGAGCGTAGACTTTATCAATCGACTTCTCTCTAGCTTAAACTGAATATTTAATGTGCCTCGTACCATACGGTGATCGCTGCCCGTCTTGACCGCGTTGATCACAGAGACATCATTAAATATATGCTTTTTCGTTGACATGATAAAGTCTATCTCATTCCTCGTTGCACCATCCGGGCTCATCCAGGTCCATTTCCTATGCTCACGTTTCCTGAAGAAGGAGTTCATCATGTAGAGTCCCTCCTTCTCCATGAAACCAGCCAGTAGATGTCCCCGGTGATTCCTTCGCCCCACTCCAAATTGCCCCACTCTCAGCTCTTCACCGTCCCGTTTGCCCAGTTTAGCGTTGAAGTCCCCCATAACAACTGTGAAGTGAGTTTTGGAGCTATGAATGGCTCTGGAAATATCCTCGTACATAGCTTCCACCTCATCGTCGGAGTGCGTCGAGGTCGGTGCGTAAACCTGTATGACCTTCAACGAATACCGTTGGGTCATTCTTAGTACAAGGCACGCTACCCTGGTCGACACACTCTCGATTTTCACCACGCTGTTTACGAGGGACTTGTGGACGATAAACCCGACACCTCCCTGGGACTGTTGGTCGCCCTCCCGGAAATAAAGCAAGTTACCGGACTTCAGGGTTATCGTATCCTCCCCCTCTCTACGGATTTCTGATAACCCTACGATTCCCCAACGTATCTTGCTCAATTCTTCCTCCAGTTCCAGCAGTTTCTCGTTGGTCCGCAGTGTTCGGCAGTTAAATGTTGCCAGGGCCAAGGGTCGTCGGTTTTGGTAGCCGGGTCTCTGCCGGGGATTCACCGTAGCACCCCCTGCCCCGCCGTTACCATGGCCGCTACCGGAGCCAGGAATAGCGGGGCCGCCGGGGACTAGGGGTCTAGGTTTGATTTTGTCGGGCATGTTTTTTATTTTTCCCTTGGGGGGGATTTGCCATAGTCGCCACGCTTGGCAGGCGGGTTGGCGACCGCAGTTTGATGGTGGTAATGATCGAAGGATGCTGCTGCCCACCCTCCGATTTTCCCTTATTCGCCTCCTACGAAACCCACGGGAAGAGATGGGGTGGCGCAATTCTTACCCGGCAACCACTCGGGGACTAACTATGAAAAGTGGTTCGATTATATAAAATGCAATGAATTGATGATTATGTGATTAGAAAAAAAAACCTAATGAAATTCGTTGAACAGTTTTCGGTGAAATGAAAATCGATGTAAGATATCTCTCTCTGTAAGATTATAGACTAACTTCTGGTCCACTTCGTACCTACTACCACAATAGAATGGGTACGTACGTATAAAAACATATGTATTGAAACAAACTATCTTCAAAGCAGACAAATTAATGTAGAATAATAGAGATGATATCATTATTTTCTACTTGAATGCCGCAAACTACATTAACAAGCATACTAAAATAAATTCAACAGAAAATTATTTCCCCCGCTCTGTGCACGCCTCCGCATTCGTCTAGCTACGGCACTAGACTGGAAACCCTGAATCCACTTAAAAGCGCAAATGACAGTTACCAACCGCCAAACAACATTTCTACATCGCAATTTGTTTTGAAGATACGTGAAAAATTTTACTTCAAAGTTTCCTGCTAAGATAATTGATATCTTGCTACGAATAGTTAGAGTAGGAATTTCAATGCACGCTTTAGAATATTTGCAACAAAACGTTGGGGAGTTTGACAGTTTTCCAGCTAGGAGCACAGGGAGGTATTAGTAATGCGTGGAGTATTTCTAGGCGGGGGCGAGCACCGGGTGATTCTCATCGTTAATAGTCGATTGTGTCTCAAGGCAGCAAAATGATATATTTACGGCGAGGGCTGTATATTGAATTCTGAGTGAAGCGAAAGATTCTGCAATATAATCCTGAGCGTAGCGAGGGATTCTAAAGTAGAATCTTGAGCGTAGCGAGGTATTCAAGTTTTTACGCCCATGACGGAAATAATTTTGCTACCTGACACATATTGCTTTTCACACCGTCTATGAGGCTCGCTGTTAAAAACATTTATTTATTTATTGAAAACACGTTTACATGACATTACAGTGAATAACTAATGCGCCATGAAAGTTAATTACATTTAAATTACATGAGATATCTTACAAATGATTTTACTACAGAGTGTCGCATACTGTTTTTCACACCTTCTATGAGGAGAAGAGTCATTGTCGCTCTGAAATGAGGGAAGAAAAGTACATCTTTGATCCCTCATTTGAAGGCAACAATAACTGTTTTCTGAATAGCGGGTGTGAAAAGATAATTGATGTCCTTACAGGCCCGAACGTTAAGTGAAAGTTAAGGAAATCAGCAGCATTTTGATTTTCCATACATGATGGTACGGAAACGTGGTCGTTCATCATGGGCCTCATAAGAAGGCTCAAGGTCACTCAAAGGGCAATGGAGAGGGCTATGCTGGGAGTTTCTCTGTGTGATCGTATCAGAAATGAAGCCATCCGTAGCAGAACCAAAGTAACCGATATAGCCTTTCGAATCGCTAAACTTAAGTGGTAATTGGCGGGGCACATTGCACATAGAACCGATGACCGTTGGGGCCGGAAGGTTCTCGAGTGGCGACCACGGACCGGAAGGCGCAGCGTGGGTAGGCCCCCACAAAGTGGACTGATGACCTGGTAAAGGTCGCGGGAGTCCGCTGGATGCGGGTGGCGCAGGACCGGTCATTATGGGACTCTTTGGGGGAGGCCTATGTCCAGCAGTGGACGTTTTTCGGCTGATATGATGATGATGAAGGAAATTAGTGTGCAATTTAAACTTATTGTTGACTCCACTTTCCTCTATACCTGGATCCCTAACTGTTAAAAAAGTTAAAGTCAGAAATAATCACTCACGAGTCGTTAACAATCCGGGCCCGGTAAGGATAAATTAAAAAAAATGTTAAAAGGCCTTACAAGTTTTAAAATGTTTTGATTTTAAATTATGTCAAAAGTACAGATAATACTAATAATGTCATTAGAGAACACAATGATTTTATTAAAGTTTTAGATAGTAACACAGCCATTTTTGGATTTTATTGTGTGTAGTAGAAGTTAAGCGGAAAATAAACAGTTTTTAGCTTGAAAATGGTCGATTTGGGGCGGTGTTTAAAACGATATTTCTTAATGAAAAATCCAAAAAATACATTTAAAATGTATGACATTAGGTCGCAATGGTCCTGTTCTAGATAGTAACATTGAGAAACTGTCTAGATATGTGTCAATTCATACAGAAAATGGATTAAATAGGTGAGCGTTTTTTTAATGATAAAGCCCCTTAAATTTTGGAATGAGAATCACCCACCGCGCGGCACGGCGGCACCGGCTAGAGATACTAGAAAACAATTTAACCACTCGGCTATCTCAAACTGAGTTTCACACATAGCTCATATTTTGTAAGCTCCATCCTGCCTTAAAGCAAGCAATATAAGACAGTGTTAGCAAGCGATAAGGTACACTTCATCCTTATAGTCCACAAACTGGAATATCAAAGATTCGAATCGACTTTACATTGCAACGTATCTCGGTAAAATAAATAAGAATTTCATAAAGTCCACGACATATTCATATTTAAGCGAATTACACTGCAAACGGCGACGAAACCTTCCCAAATCAAGCAGTTGCATTTATCAAACCATACTAATTAAACTAACTTTATAGAATCAAAAAATCAAAATCAAACATTTATTCTGCAAATAGGCCACAAGAGCACTTTTACATGTCAAAATATTAATTTACAATTTAAGAAAGTCTGACTATAATCAGTAATACATTTTTAATGTCAAAATATTAATTTACAGTTCAGGAAGGAATAATAACTTCGAGTTTACAATTATAACAAAATTAATGTCATACAGTGAAGATAAACTTGCAAAGAATCGATATCAATAACGTGCCACAATTCCCTCGCGGCAAAACGCGAGCCTCTACTACTTTGAGAAATGACTTCGCTTTGTCGACAAAGGAAATAACTTAGCAATAGACTAAGATTACTCCGCAAAAAGTGTAAGCGTTTAGGCGATGAAGGCTCTAAGCGACCAGCAATGGAAGGCAATTCAGCCTTTTGGAGGCTTTCGCGCAAATTGATATGTAAAACAAGGTACTATCACGGCGCGACTTTGATGTCGGAGTCAGATCCAGTAATGTTTTTTGAAAGCGAAATATATTTATGAAGCCACGTATATTATATTAAGCCTGTGGAACGTTTAGGCTTGTGCCTTTTGATGGCGCATATGAATTAAAACCGCCGCGAATGGAGCATTGATCTTTGATCCTTTGACATCGGCCCTTGAACTCTTGTTTTTAAAAATACAACGTACATATTATTCGTTTAGTATTTGAAGGTTTACTAAGCTTGAAGTCTTTGAATCTCCTTTGATTATCAATCTGCTTTTCGAAGAAATTCCAGAATCGTTGCCACGCGTTAGATAATTTCTATTCACAACATCAAAAGTCTTCCACATGAATCGCTTCCCGTCGTTTTAATTAAATTAAATTGGAATGATGATAATTAAGCGATAACGAGCGGACTGTAATCGAAAACGAAAATTTGTATGCGGGTGAGAGGTGAGTAAGAATATTGGCGTTTTATTTCATTTATTTCATTGCAAGAATGTAGTTGCAAGAATTTACATTTTGTATATTACAAGTCTTCAAAATTAAATACATTGATAAACAATTAAATTAACTAATGAGAATGTCAACAGGGTCAAAATAAAAAAATAAAAATAGAATTCGATAAGAAGTCAAGGTAAGAATAAAAATAGAATTAACATTAATTAAACATAGCTAGTGATCAATACAACCTTATAATTAAAATATTCATTAATATTATAAAAATAATTTTGTAATAGCCACTTTGTGGCATGATTTTTGAACATAGTAATGGGCAATTTCTTGAACTCAGTTGGCAGTTGGTTATATATCCGTATACTCATGGAATGTACATTTTTTTTGGAGCATTGCAAGCGATATGGTTAAATAGCAAGCTTATGTGTATGCCTTTGTGGTCGCCTTGAGACTTGTGACTGTAATCTAAAGTATTGGTGATTTTGTTTGACAAATACACAAATCTCCCTGATGTAAAGGCATGCAAGGGGCAGTATCCGCAGCGATTTAAAAAGTTTACGTATAGATAATTTGAAAGAATCTTATAATTAAGAGAGAATTAGCGGCTCGTCGGTCTAACCTAGGGTATTGGAGCTGTGGCTCACAGAATCTTCAGCGCAGGCACCTGAAAACCCTCAGTTGAAGTCTCCAGTTCACTTGCCCAAGCTTATCATCAACTCTCACCTCGAGTGTTAGCTACTTAGCTTCAGATATACATCCAGGTGTCCACTGAACTGAAGCTATTTATTGGTAAAAAGAGGCTAGTGGTGATCTTAAATCAAATAAATGCAAATGGGGCAAAGAATTAGGTTGTTCACAGTTCGAAATTCGAAAGCTAACAACCCGATTAATGGTAAGAGGTGGGAAGAATGGTGTGACCAGTGCCAGTCTTATGAAAATCTACTAAAGTATTGTGTTGCCACATCAAGATTAAAATTTACTTGAAATTATGACGAAACATAATTACATAAATAGCTTATGACAACATTCTATATATAAACATTTCTGTATTATGTTTTAGTTCTGTAACATACTTTGAGTTTATGTTCTTTTTCGTGTATCATTTTACCCACGGTATTAGGCAAGAATAACAGTTCAATCTCTATACATATTTCTAAAACACATCACAGTCATCCCACGGGATTATTTGAAAATGCAAATTGCAATCTGTTTTACATTTTGCACGTGTCACACATTAGACGCATCGCGTTTAAAAGTACTTTCATTATACATATTTTCATATTAATTACTAAATGAAATGAAATAATATTAAATGAAATCATTTATTCTTCAATTTAGGCATGTTATTATGCACTTATGAATGTGTAAAAACAAAAAATAACACTATTATAATACTACAAAATTAAAATGCTATAATATAAAACACACACACACACACAATAAGTGTTTGTTTCACGACAGATTTAAATTTAGAATCCGTAAGTTCAGTAATGTGTCTTGGAATTTTATTGTAGAATTTTATACTATTTCCTAAGAACGACTTTTCGCCTCCACTAGTCTGTAAAAAATTATTTTGAGTTTTCCCGTGTTTCTTATAGTTATTAACTTATCAGTGTTCGTTGAGAAATTGTATAAATTCTTTCTAACATACATGATTATTTCAAATATGTACAGCGACGGCAGGGTTAGGACATCTGTTTCCTTAAAGATTTCTCTCAATGACTCACGCGACCCCAATTTATAAATTGCTCGTATAGCCCTTTTTTGCAATAGAAATACAGTTTCGATATCTGCAGCTGATCCCCATAAGATAAAACTATAACTAATTATACTATTAAAATAAGCGAAGTAAACTAACCGAGCCGTTGCCACATTGGCAAGCTGCCTTATTCTCCTGACTGCAAAAGCAGCAGAGCTCAACCTACTTCCTATAGCGGTTATGTGGGAACCCCTCTGCAATTGAAATGAAATGAAATGAAATGAAAGTTTATTCACAAGAACATATGGTGCAGCAGGATGATATAGGTATACATTGTTGACCCTTAATATATTCGGCCTCGAGGCATGTGAAAATATTTTTTCATGACATGACTAACAAGTCATGCATGTCAAAGTAAATTAAGTAAACTGCGTGTATGTCACATTAATTATAAGTGCATGTCAAAATACTTATACACGCCAAGATATTAACAAATTAATAAATAGGTGTCTCAATTGCATAAGAAAACATGCGTTACGGGCGTTACAGTGTTTACATGAATATTTTGGCGATGCAATGTCATTGAAATTAAATTATAATTATAATTGTAATTGGTAATTGTCAAAATTGATATTAGAATTAAGATTAAAATTTAAAACTGAAATATTCGTCCATCGTGTAGAAACATGCGTTAACTAATATATTTTTAAATTTGCATTTGAACTCGGCATTTGTCAGTGTCTTAATACTAGCGGGAATTTTATTAAATATTCGTGTACACATATAGTATGCACTTTTCATCCTAATTTTTAGTTTGCATGGTGGCAATGTCATTTGATATTGTCTAAGTGGTCTGTTTGACAAATTATTAAATGGTGGAAAAAGTTCTAAATTTTGTTTGACGAACACAGCTGCCTTATAAATGTATAGGCTTGGGAGCGTTAGTAGTTTAAGCTCAACGAAAAGAGGTCGGCAGGATTCTCTAAATTTGAGTTGAGGAATTTTGAGTCCAGTGTAATACCTAAGACTACAGTTGTCTTAACAAATTCTAAAGTCTCACCATTAAGTTTTATATTTGAATCTATATTGATATTTGAAGATGAGTTTGCTAGTGAGAATTTTATACATTTCGTTTTTTTCGGATTTAACACTAAGTTATTGGCAGCAAACCAGTCAGATATCATGGAGAGGGTATTATTTGGTTCAACGAATTCAGTTTAGATATCTGCAGCTGATCCCCATAAGATAAGACCGTAACTAATTATACTATTAAAATAAGTGAAGTAAACTAACCGAGCCGTTGCCACATTGGTAAGCTGCCTTATTCCCCTGACTGCAAAAGCAGCAGAGCTGTACTTCCTATAGCGGTTATATGGGAAATATAAAACTAATGCCAATTCAATATCTATATTAGAACAGCCCCCTCGGATCACCTGCTCCGAGTAATGTACAGGAAAGGTGCTCAATGGATCGAGTTTTATGTGCGATTGCCGGGGCTGTACCGATTTTACCGACGCCCATGAATTCCATTGACTTTTGATTCCCTTCAAATGGGGTGCTTACAGTCGTAATGAGATCAGACAGTTATTTACCGTATTGATTATCGATCTCCTTTGATGATTTGATACCTAATTTTGTTTTAAATGTGATGCGTCTTTGATGAGAGGCCTAACGATTACGCACCAAAGATATCGAATTCCGAAGCTCATTCACGACAGATCGTTCAATTAGTGGTTGTTAGCTAAATATCCATGTGCTTGGGTCAGTACCCAATTCAATTCAATTCAGTTATTTATTTCAGACATAGGTCCATACATTTTGTTAGTAAATACAATAATAATATTATAACCTAAAGGGTGTTAGTAAATACCTAAACTAGGCAAGGCGTGCTACAAACTATTAACTATTACATTTTTTTTTTAAACATGCATGGACGTCCAGCGGGCATACATAGGACTGTCCCAGCGATTTGCAAACACGCTCAAGATGCTGTTGGGGCTACCGCTTAAACGATACATAAGGCAATTTCAATCTTATGTCATGGTGACAGAGGATTCACACCTCAGATTTGGTTGAAGCCGCTCAACCAATCTCACTGGAGCGCATCTTAGGGTATTCCAGTGTTTTAAACCGCCCGCGTGGTCGTGTTGGAGGAGGAAGATGTCATCTACTGGGCATTAAGGTGTGTATGGTTTATTGGTTTTTATATCCCCCTAAAGCATAGCTAGGGTGGTGCCAAAATAACTGAAGAAGTAAGAGGGATAAGATGGAAAGAAGTAACTTAAACTGCTAAAGACTGAAGCAAAGGAAGGTAATCGATTCGAACCCTATGTGTTTTTAACACAACTAATAGGGTCAATCAACTTTTCTTTGTTGATATTAGGTCCCGTCAGCGAGGAGACAACAGTAACAGAGTTTCTTAGAAAAATGACCATAATATGGACTTCAAGCGTGCTCAACAGATGACCCATGTCCATATGGATAGATGCTCATCGCTAAAACTCATGTTTGGTAAATGTAAACCCTATAAAATCACAGTTTTCAAGAGTGACTCAGGAGACGTAATCATGGTAACGAGCAACAAAGAATAGTTGATCCACCCAATAACATAGATTATATAATGTTCTATATAATAACTTAGATAATGTTCTAAGTACTCAATTTAATTTTGTTTAAATTACGGTCAGTTACGATGTCTGAAAGTAACGGTCGTTATGATGTCCGAATACGAATATTAATACGGTATGTAAAATCACTTCCTACAATTTCACTCTCACTTCCAAATCGATATAATTAGGAATATCGTTTTCTATCTGTGAGGAAAGATACGATTGGATAAAAATAATACTCGAAATAGGTCTGTTTGTGGACTCCGGTCTGTTCATGCTTGCTAGGACATAGTGACTAAATTAATACTAGTGTCTTTTTATAGGGGATTGACAAGAGACATCATCCTGTTGTGGATTCGTTTTTATTATCAGTGACTTAGAGGCCATATACATCTCTAACAATATTAAATTAATTTTAATTTTGACGCTCAGAGACCATGTACATCTCTGGGTTATTATATTAATTTCATTATACTCATTGTTTAATCTTGAGACCTTATACATCTCTAACTTTACTGATGTTGTAATATTTGTAATAGATAACTTTGCAAGTTTATCTTCATTGTATGACTTTAATTTTGTTATAATTGTAAACTCGAAATTATTATTCCTACTTGAACTGTACATTAATATTTTGACATGAAAAATGTATTACTTATTATAGTTAGACTTTCTTAAATTGTAAATTAATATTTTGACATGTAAAATTGCTCTTGTGGCCTATTTGCAGAATAAATGTTTGTATTTGTATTTGTCATAACCAAAGCCTATTGTATCCTGCAATTACATAATGAAATTTTGATCGTTAACTTTCGGGAGAAAAGTGAATATTTTTTGCTTTGTTGCTGATGATGCGGTCTAAAAACCTCGATCTCTCCAGTACGAAGTAGTCCAGTAGAACGTGCCACAAAATAAAAATTCAATATAAATTACAAAACGAATTTTAGGCTGACTTCATCTCACGCGTAAATCAGTTATCTCCTAACCCAGCGCAAATTCACCGCACCACATAAAAAAGCGAAAATCTGAGCGTCCCAGCGACGGTCCAATAAAATACGATATTAACCCTTGCGTTACATTAACACGGTCATAAGTTTCGGATTAAAAAAGGGGCGCAATGAATGGGAAGACCTCGCATGAGGAGGGTCGCATTGTGCGGCCCAACGTTCGGTGCGCGTACACACAGCGACCACGTCTCAGTGGTCAGCAGTTTTTTATGCTTGATATTAGTATTATATTGAGCCTAATAGGCTTGTGTAGTACATGTACTAAGGACTAAAAAGACCTAATTCCCAACACTGTACTAGAACGAACTATTCCGTAACGTTTCTGCTCTTAGTAGATGCGGAGCGAAATAACAATATCCGATCAGATGAATGCGACCGAAAGAAAATACACGGCTCTCGAAATCTCGACTGGAGCGAGCGAATGAAACGAAACTTGTGTGAACTAATTAAGAATCACGCGGGAGTAAGCGAGATGACGAATTTGATCTGTACTACTTTAAAAGCGGATCATGATCCCGTTCGATTATACTGGTCATTCATTCATACACATATAGTTCTTCATTCAATTCTGTCAGACGAGAACAAATAGGCCCGTTTCTTTCGGTGTACTAGTGTACTAAAAGAACTAAAAGACCGAACTAGTATATTTGAGCGAATGTACTAGTCAGGAGCGATCCGCTCAGTGAACGAGCGCGTACAAGCCTAGAGCCTAATATGTCTCACTGCTGGGCAAAGACCTCCCCCCTCTTTTTCCACTCCTCGCGTCTTGTGCGATTTCTGGCCAGTCTTTTAAAAAGGAGTCCAAGTTATCCCGCCACCGCCGGCGAGGTCTACCGCGTCTCCGTTTTGAGTCGTGTGGCGTCCACTCTGATTATGAAATCTTTGAGACGACAGTACGGTTCCCAGTTTTGTTGCACTTTTAGCACCACCCACAGGTTACGTGTAGAGCAGTAGCGGTGGGTACTCCCTATGGACGCGATACAACTTCGACCCCCCTTCGTCAAGTGAGTGGGCAACTTGACTGTTAGAAGTACTTAAATGACTGGTCCCATAGACAGAAGCTAGGACCAAGGGAAACAGCTAGAGGAAACCGATGTTATCAAAACAAGGCCTAGTTTTATTCCTTAATGGAAACCAAATGGCTGTCCTAATAAAAGCAAAAGTGGGTCCTTTACTAAAAGTACATCCTCTAATCAGGCTAGTGGAATTATCGATACTTTCCGTGCTTTGAAAGGCACGTTAAGCTGTTGATCCCGGCTGCTGCCTATGATAGCAGTCATTAAGGCGAGTTAGAGGCCTCCGGGCGGCTAAGAGAACTTCTAATATTCAAGTTGCCCACTCACTTGACAAGGGGGTCGAAGTTGCACCACGTCCATAGTCTGTATCCGCCGCTACCCGTGACCGCTGGGTGGTGCTAAAAGTGCATCAAAAACTGGCAACCGCATTATCTTCTCGAAGATCTTACGGTTCGAAATAATTGCCATACAATATTGTACTACAGCGTTTATCGGTTTAATTCTAGCAGTGAACAAAACGGATTTTCAAGTCCGTTTTGTCCTACAAAATTTGACATATGCTGTCGTAGAACAAAACGGAATTTTTTGTCCGGTTCGTCCTACGATGTGAACAATATCGTAGGACAAAACGGACTAGATCTAAATAAATAGCGATGCTTAGAAAGTCGCCTGAATGCACGAGCATGATGCAATAATAATTTGACCCATGTTTCGCTGTCACACATCTCATCTAAATGTTATTGCGACCTGCCCTCGGACATCGGGGTTTCTGCCGACAATAGTGCAGATTACCCTTCTAGGACCTTCTTGAGGGCCTTTATATGAATATTATCATGCACCAGGTAGATCTAGAATATGGATGTTAACACGAAATAAGAAAATCAAGAAGTATTCTCGGAACAGGATCAGATTATTAATTTTTAGGAGAGGCACAGCAAAATGTCATCTTGCTCGAATTTGGAGCAGCCCAACTGGGGAAGTACCTCCGCCTTGCAGAAGACCACAGCCATAATAACATTATCTACTATACAGGTATGTAGTGTTGTGTTCCTGGAGGTGAGCAAGGTTGCCAGAGCTCCCGAAGATGCACTGTGTTGAGAGCGAGGGACCTAAATTTGTCCCTTCTGTTGTCAGCACAGTGCATCCTCAAATTTTATAAAGGGTCGGCAACGCATACGTGACTCCTTTGGAGTTGCGGGCGTCTATAGACTGCGGTGGCCGCTTACCATCAGGTGGACCGTAAGTTTTTGATAGTATTTTCCAGAATGGTTTTAAAGAAGACTAAATTATGAATATGCTACAACATGGGAGTAAAATTGTTTATGTAGACCAAATGGTTTCCGAGATAAAGCCTTTCGAAATTTATCATTTTACGAATTTTGCAAACTTTGAAAGGCTTTATCACGGAAACTATTGGGTCTACAGAGACAAGTTCTGGCTTAATATTGTAGCTAATTTAGTATGCTCTAAAATCGTCCTGCCAAAGTACTCTCAAAAACTAGTCACTTAGGTTATAACCGGTTTTACGATTTATGGCGTAGTTGCGTTCGGCGCTCGAGGCCACAAAATTCGATTATCCGTTAGGCTAACATCATAGATAAGTCTGCAAAAAATCAGAACTACCGGATTTGACGCACACTAATCCATACTTTCAGAAGACAAGGTTACTGGATTAAAAATCAATTTTCAATCATCATAACTAATGGCCAAGTTGATATTGACGAGAGACATCATCCTGTTGTGGATTCGTCTTTATTATCAGTGACTTAGAGACCATATACATCTCTAACAATATTAAATTAATTTTAATTTTGACGCTCAGAGACCATGTACATCTCTGAGATATTATATTAATTTCATTATACTCCTTGTTTAATCTTGAGACCTTATACATCTCTAACTTTACTGATGTTGTAATATTTGTAATAGATAACTTTGCAAGTTTATCTTCATGTATGACATTAATTTTGTTATAATTGTAAACTCGAAATTATTATTCCTTCTTGAACTGTAAATTAATATTTTGACATGAAAAATGTATTACTTATTATAGTCAGACTTTCTTAAATTATAAATTAATATTTTGACATGTAAAAGTGCCCTTGTGGCCTATTTGCAGAATAAATGTTTGTTTTTTTTTTGATACACCTTTTAATTTAAGGGTCCTTATCATTTAAAAACGTTCATCTATTTACACCATTTTCTGTTTGAATTGACACTTATCTTGACATTTTCTCAATGTTACTATCTAGAACAGGACTATTGTGACCTTATGTCACAAACTTTAAATGTATTTTTTGGATGTTTCATTACGAAATATCGTTTCAAACAACACTCCAAATCGACCATTTCCAAGCTAAAAACTTGTTTTTTCCGCTTAAATTCTACTACACACAATAAAATCAAAATATGGCTATGTTACTATCTAAAACTTTGATAAAATTATCGTATTCTTTTTATAACTTTATTTGTATTGGTATTAAAAATACTTTTTTCATAATTTGAAATCAAAACATTTTGAATCTTTTTTTTTTACTTTTTTTTTATTGAAACATGATAATTCTATTTTACTTTCAATTTACATTACTTTATTAGAAAATAATAATAATAATATTAAAAAACTTATTAAATAAACTAATCAAATAGACCGCCCCTCGCCGTTTCCGGTGCAAAGGTGCCCATAACACTGGCGACGTTTCCCCGCTGAATAGCCTTGGACAGCCTTTGCACCAAAAACGACTCAGCGCGGGGGTCCTCACCCTTTTGCCGAATGAAACTTAATAATTTACAAACCTCTTTTATTTATACTTATCGCAACTATAAACGACCGATATGTGACATTGATTATTAACTCGAGTCACTTTGACAACCTTTGAAATTAGATTGTATAACAATTCAGTGCAAAAATAATCCTTAGCATTTCGAAGAATTGAGACCCTCTTTTTTGTTTCTCGAAGTCGGTTAAGATACCCCGCAAGAAAAAAAAAAATCTTCAAATACGGATAAAAAACATGGTTATTTTATTTATCAAGAAAATTGTATTAAATTATAAATAGGTTATTTACCCATAAATTTATTTTTTGTGTATTTTATTATATAACTAGCGACCCGCCCCGGCTTCACACGGGTGCAATGCTGAGGCATGTATTATACATATAAACCTTCCCCTTCAGTCACTCTATCTATTAAAAAAAACCGCATCAAAATCCGTTGCGTAGTTTTAAAGATTTAAGCATACATAGGGATATAGGGACATAGGGACAGAGAAAGCGACTTTGTTTTATACTATGTAGTGATATCTTATAGATGTTATGTGACCCATATAATATGTAACGCTGACATGTAAAATGACCTTATTTTACCAATAAACGATTGTATTGTATTGTAATTATATAATGGTGGTACGTCATTTTTATCGACATCAACTTATAAAATTAGTTTAATTTGTCCTCGCACTATTTAAACGTCAATACAGAGGGCCTACTCGGAACTTCGAAATCCTAACTTCGTATCGCTGTGTCCACCTTTCACAGCAATATGTTAATTTTTTTTTATAGCCTATATAGTGTCCCACTGCTGGGCAAAGGCCTCCCCTCTTTTTCGCCACTCGTCTCGGTCGTGTGCCAGCTCCCGCCAATCCGACCAAAATGTGTCAAGGTCATCCCGCCATCTCCTTTTCGGTCTGCCTCTGCCTCGGGAGCCATCTTGTGGGATCCATTCAGTGGCTACCTTGTCTCAATATGTTAATATTAAAGTATTTTTACCAATGAATTCCTTTTATTAGGTTCAGGTACTTTTTATTTATTTATTTAAAAGGTTTCACACGATAAATGATACAACCAAAGCAAGTGCACACAGCGTGATCAATAAGTAAGCGCATAATTGACCAAGTGCACATACAGCACTAATGTCAAGTCGATCAACACAGAGCAGGGTTAATTACATGTTTAAATGGGTGGATCAACTATTCTTTGTTGCTCGTTGCCATGGTTACGTCTCCTGAGTCACTCTTTAAAACTGTGATTTTATAGGGTTTAAATCAAGTAAACATGACTTTTAGAAATGAGCATTAATCCATTTGGAAATGGGTCATCTCTTGAGCATGCTTGAAGTCCATATTATATCGTGGCTCCTCACTCACTCATTTTATAGCATTAAAGAATTTTATGACCTACCCAATAATTAATAATAATAATACCTATTACTTATGATTATGATTTCAGTAATTTGTAGAATTGAATTAACACATAATAATTAATACTGTATAATTGAACTATAACAATGACATGTAATATTGATAATATTATTAATAAATGACTATGACTATGACTAACCTTTTTTTTTAGAAACTCGGTTACTGGTGTCTCCTCGCTGACGGGACAAAATAACAATAAGAAAAAGTTGTTTGACCCAAATCCAATCAAGTTCAGCATTCTATAACAGATTTGCCCTACCTTATTTCAGTTATATACTAGTATACTATTTCGTATATATGGCTGAAATAGGTATTCGTACTATTTCGATATCCTATTTTTGTACACTAATGCAATACATATCGTAGTTTTTTTTATGATAGAAAACTGGTCATGAGTAGAATGTCCCAGGTAACTGTTGAAAGGTTAGAACACAGTTTTCAAAACTCACTTAAAATAAAGCAGAACAACAAAATATTTGAAATTTATGCACGTCTGTCCCGGTATTCCGGTTTTCTTGCGAATTCTCGCCCGACTTGCACTGAATAATTCCTTTTTCAATGCGACTTTGCTTTTGCTATTCGCTGTTTGGGTTTTATCTTTTGTAGGTGAATAGTTCGATGGCTTCCACGCTCCAGTTTCAAAGCAATTAGTTATTTATTGCATTGCCAATTATATTCTGCAGCCAAGCCCAATAAATGGTTATTTGAATTTGATTTTAAAATGAGTCTTTATTGCAATGGGAATTCAAATTACCTATCTTTTTTTAGTCAGAAACCTGACCGTTTCAGTCAGCCCTACTGCACTGAAAGAAAAGTTTGAATAACTATAACACAATATTTGCTTACTGGTTACACAAAAATTGGGACTTGCGAACTACGTGTAACCAGTTACCAAACCGGGTTTGGCTATAAGATTTCAGTTCATCATCATCATCATCATCATTTCAGCCGAAATACGTCCACTGCTGAACATAAGCCTCCCCCAAGGCTCGCCATCCAGACCGGTCCTGTGCCGCAGATTTCAGTTGTTTACAACTAAACCACTTATGTTACTAAATAATTAATTTAGTAATTTAGTATAATATTTTAGTAGTAATTCAGTAAACAGGAAACAAATATTCATTTACTGTTTACCAAACATGTGTTAACTGGTACGTAAATTTATTTCTTCGTAACTTAAGTTCAGCTATTTTTGGAATAACTCAATTAGTTCGGCTGATTATTTTTTTCAGTGTGTACCGATGTGAGACATGGTTCTTAAGAAACCGCTTGCAGGTGAATTTCAACAAATGCCTGCGGCGCATTTTTGGAGTATTCTACGAACGAAAAAAAAGTAAGTTTGTCGCTAAAAAAAACACACACACAATCAGCAATACAGAAAAAAACATGGTTAAATTTCGAAGTTACAAATTAGGTTGTCAACAATGATAATAAACTACCGGATGAGTTTAAAGACAAGAAGTTAAAGGTGTTTAAGAACATGTTGATGAATTGGTTATGAAAAAAATGTTTTGATAGCGTCAGGGAGTTCCTGAACAATTCCAATTAAAATTACTTTGAATTTGCCATTTGTACGCTAGTTTGTAGGCACAATGTGGAGATCAGAAATGTATAACATTAAGACCTGTTTGTAAACCCACTATTGACAAATAAAATATTCATCCATTCAAAAAAAGACACAAGTTTGAAAAAAACCACCATCAGGATTTTTATGTTTTAATAAACAAAACATTGTACGACAACAATGTACCTAAACGCAATATTCATAACCAAAACAAAAAATGAGTATATGTCAGATACTACGCTCAATTAGTATGGGACGTTTTGAGCGCTCGGATTTTATGCTGTACTTTGAAATCCACTTTTATCTATTGTTCTAATTGTACTTGTTCCATATACACATTTGTTCTTCTGTAAAAACTGGTTCGAATGGCATCATGAAAAAGACAACCGCACAAGTGCGAGTCCGACTCGCGCACCGAGGGTTCCGTATACAGATGTGTACCGGTTCCAACCCTATTAAATCAGGAAAATCTCAACAACATGGTGTATAAATTGAACGCCATGGGTACAGCGCCATCTATAGGCGACCTTTACTGAATAACTTAGTATTTATGGTGGTTTTTCAAGGATAATTCTTTATCACGTAAACCGATTTCAATTTTTTCTTCTTAATTTGAAAAAAAAAGGTACTTTCAGCATAATCTCGTTGGAATTTATAAAACAAGAATATATTTAAAGACGATTAAATTACAAACATAGTATAGATTTTTTTTGACGGTAAAAAAAAGAAAAACTAGATAGAGTTATAGTTATATTTTTCTTCTAAAATATACATTGACATCGATCTTATGTAAAAATTTCGTATTTTTTCCTTGGTAAACTTAGGAGATAAGGACTATCAGATTTTGAACCACCTATTTTCTGTCATTTGTCAGAAAAACATTTTCTATGTATCTACGTTAACCTTCTTTATAACTAATTCCAACTTCAAATCGATAGCATAAGTAGTTCTTGAGATGTTTAGCGATGTGACAGACAGACAGACAGATAGAGAAAGTAAAACCATAAGGGTTCTTTTTTTACCATTTTGGTACGGAACCCCAAAAATTATGCATAATTCTCTATTGTTCAAATACAATCGTTATAATTTAAATCTGTAATTATGAAGAAAGGATTATAGCACTCAAGGCACTCAATTGCGTTGCTTGATACGACGGCTAAACTGCAATTATTCATAAGGACTCCGCGAGGCGGAGCGTAATGACGTCACTAATTGATCTAGAGTACGCACTTTCAACAAAATGGCGGAGGCGTGAAAGGTATTTGAATATTCATCGACGCTAAATGTGCGGCGCGAGACAAACGGCGCGGCGTGAGAATAAGAGTTCACTCCACAAGAGCCACGCTCTTAAATATTTAAAAAAGGTACACTTTACAGACATCACACAATAAATGATACAGTTAAGTTTGCACAAAATCAGAAGTTTATAGACCAGCATGCAGCATGACATCCAAATATTGTTAACGGGTATAAATTATAGATTGGAATGATTTAATTTATTTGACTAATCACTAATTTATTAATTAATTCAGCTTGTTGAACATAATTAATTAATGTCATTCTAAATTTCTGAAATGATGAAAATTATTATAAAATTATCATAAAATACTGACATTTTGAAATATACTGTGGACATTACCTAATTTTTAATATTTTGTATGAAATAACTTACTTAAGATATAACTTGATAACTTGACTATTGATGAAATGTTTTTAAATTATTTTTAAGTTTTTGTTTACATGTATTTAACACTAGTTCTGTAATGTTTTGTGGGAATAAATGGCTATTATTATTATTATTATGACATCCAAAGCAAGTGCACACAGCATGATCAATAAGTAAGCGCATAATTGACCAAGTGCACATACAGCACAATAAACAACAATATATACGCACAATAAAATAAACTAGTGCAATATATACACTGGTGGCTCTGTGAGCTGTAGAGATAGAACTGTAGAATATTGCATAGAAAAACAAAGATATTAATACAAAAACGAACTTTAAAGCAGAACACATTACATGGTGCATGACATTAGGTTTATGCAGAAATTCGAGGAGTCCCCGCACTAGGCCGGGTCTGTATCGCGGGAGACCAGCTACCATCTGTCATGCATCTTACTGTGTATGCATGACATTATAATGAATAAATAAATAAATAAATAAATATACATAACCTAATTAAAATTAAGACTAGTGGCTCTGTGAGCTGTAGACCTCGTGAGTGATTTTTTTATCATTTCCAAAATCTGACATTATAAAAAAGATCAATTATGAATATCGAAACTGCTAACAAAATTCCACGAGAAGCGGTTGAAAAATGCGACCTGTAGAAGACGACAAACCGAAATTCGGACGCAGATACTTACAAAATCTTTGAAATAAAAATTGTTTTTGAAAATTTCCAAAAACTGACTCGACAAAAAATTTCTATATAATTACCGGACCTGCTCTCCCGATTCTCGTGAAGTTTTGTAATATCACGAGAATCGTTTGCGAAATGCGACCTGTATAGGAGAACAAACCGTTGAACAAATACATATTTTTTTTAAATTTCCAAATACTTCTTCGACAAAAAAATCTGTATATTTATCCAACCTAATGCGACCTGTAGAGGAGAACAAACCGAAATTCGCCCGCAGAAAATGTTTTTGGAAATATCCAAAAACCGTGTCGACAAAAAAAATCTATATAACTATCGAACCTGTTTACGAAATTTCACGAGAATCGGTTTAGAATTGCGACCTGCTGGGTAATCACGTAACTTTTCTACTACCGTTAGCTAGATTTTAAAGTCAAATTTTAAGCTCATACATTTATACTTCAAAATTGACAGTAAAATCTATCTACCGTTAGTACATAAAGTTACGTGATTCGCCTGCTGTAGACGAGAACAAACGGAAATCCGGACATACGAAAGCATTTTTGTCGAAGCTGAAGCAGAGACCTTCGTTTCACTCGGTCAATGATTATGATACGCAATAAATAAAATACCCTTCTCAACTCCTTGAAAACGGCCTCAACCTCCAGACGGTCAGCCATGCCTTTTTCTTTTTTTACGTTGGGGGAATGCTTTGACGTACCGACCGCCCGGACGAAGGGGGGCCGGGCGGGATTCCTGGGCAGAAGGACCCCCCCCCCAACGATTGTCCGACATCGCGACACGCCTTTAGCCAGGCACCCATATCATATTGACACGCATACCTCCTCCCAACATACATCGTGCACTAAAAGCAATAAAAAGGTTCCGTATGATTGGCACTTCTCAAAATAACCTTCGGTAAACATAGTTTTAAGGCAAGGCCATTCCAATGTAAATGACCCCCTCTAACACGTGTGTTTGAAATTAACCATCCCGCTCTCTACGGAAGCTCTGCGCGTAATTTCGTAAATATTTTGTACATTTTTATTGATTGTTGGAACACTAAATCACTTATGAAAAATCTCTCCGGTTATTTATAACAATAAAAAAGCTATCGTATCATTGTCGATGATAATTACGAGATCTGCAGCATTAAAGTTTATTTTTACTATGCTATTTAGGATTTTTTGACCGAGTTGCCAAGACATTTTTCAATATTTTATAAGATTTCAAGCTTACATGGTCATTTACATTAGAATTACGACTTGAAACGGGATATTTACCATGTATATCTCAAACTATCTGTGTGAACTCAAAAATACAAATATACATGGTAAATATCCCATATCAAATCGTAATTTCAATATTTTGTTCGGTTATTTATTTTTCAGTCTACAGTAATTTTTGTGCAGTGTAATTCTACATTATTTCTTCACACTGGAAGCTCAAACTTCAGTATTTTCGTCAGATCTGTGAATGGGCCTTGCCTTAAGGTCTTATTTATAAAAAAAAATGAATCAGAGCGTTGGTATATAAATACTTAATGGCATTCATTTCAATTCAGGCGTTCCATCTTCATTGTGGAGTGTTGGAGATGTCAATCTTGATATCAGTGCAATAATCTTCGCCAAATGTTATTATACCCAAATCAAAGCTGAGACCGTCGTCCCGTCGAAGGATTATGTTTAGGAGATCTGATCGGTCGCCCACATCAATCGACTCGCATGTCATCCTCGGATTATGGCTGAATGTCTCAAACAAACGTTTGGCGACATAATTATGGTTAAATATCCTTCAAAAGGAGCGCCCTGCGTCATTATGACGAACAAATAGCATTAGTCGATTAATAGAAAATATGTAATTACGAAAGACAAATGCTGTTTTTATTATCAGTGACTCTTAGAAACCATATCTAAAAATATTCAATTAGTCTGAATTTTGACGCTCTGAAACTAATGTACATTTCTAAGGACGTTAGAATAGTAACTATTAATTGTATTTGGACGCTCAGAGACCATGTACATCTTTAGGATATTATATTAATTACATTATACTTTTTGTTTAATCAGACTGAGACCTTATACATCTCTAATTTTACTGATGTTGTAATAATTGTTATAGATAACTTTGCACGTTTATTTTCGCTGTATGACATTAATTTTCTTATATTTGTAATCTATGAATTATTATATCTTAAATTGTAAACTAATATTTTAAGTGCCCTTGTGGCCTATTTGCAGAACATCATCATCATCATCATCATCCTAGCGCTATCCCGATACAGATGCATTCTGAAGGATGCCCAGGGTCCGCTTCCTAATCCCAAGATTTGGCGTAGGCACTAGTTTTTACGGAAGCGACTGCCATCTGACCTTCCAACCCGAGGAGAAACCAGACCTTATTGGAATTAGGCTTGTCAAGTGAGTGGGCAACTTGACTGTTAGAAGTTCTCAAGCCGCCCAAAGGCCTCTAACTTGGCTTAACGACTGCTATCATATACAGTAAGGGATCAACGGCTTTACGTGCTTTTCGAAGCACGGGAGCGCTTAGTTAATAACCACTCAAAGCGGTCACCCATCCAATAACTGACTTGGGCCGACGTTGCTTAACCTCGCATACCCCAGGCGGTACGCGGGCGCCGCTGGGCCACAAGCGCTCCGCAGAACAAATGATTGATTTCGATTTTTAAATATAATATGTCCGACATAAGCGCGAAAAACTGCTTAGGTATACTGTATGGATATGCTCGATATCATTGTCGCAATTTTTATAGTATTTCACAAGAGTACGAACAGACGGCCGCTGCGTAGCCAGTTCTTTTCTTTTGAACTTGCGTCAATCAACTTTTTCTTGTTGTTATTCTGTCCCGTCAGCGAGGAGAAAACAGTAACCGAGTTTCTTAGAAAAATGTTTATAATATGGACTTCAAGCATGCTCAAGAGATGGCCCATGTCCAAATGGATTTATCCTCATCGCTCAAACTCATATTTGGTATATTTAAACCCTATAAAATCACTGTTTTAAAGAGGGACTCAGGAGACGTAACCATGGTAACGAGCAGCAAAGAATAGTTGATCCACCCACTTGCTTGACACGTTTCCGCGTTTCTAGAGCAGCGTAATCTAAATATATAAAAGAAGAAGTCCTGATCTACCATCAACGCACAGCCGAAACTAATGGAACAAGAAACTTCAAATTTGGTCCAGAGCTTACTTTTATGACGTATGCAAGGGATAAGACGGGATTTTTTGAAATTCCACCCCTAAGAGGATCAAATAGGGGTGCAAAGTTTGTATGGGAGAAAATTTCTTGTAATTAATAAATTTTCAGAAACACTATAATTTTGTTCAAACACGGGCAATGTTCGAGCAATTGACGGAACCCTAAATACTATTGGATAGTAAAAATACAGACGTAGTAATAATATTTTTCCACTGGGAAAACTCGGAATAGGTTTGGACAACGTTAACCTTCTGGTATTCAAGGTGAGCGCGTTCGATCCTACAGTAGATAGATAGATAGATAGAATAGATAGATAGATCGGGATTCTCACACCTCAGATTCGCCTCACACCTCAGATTCGGTTGAAACCGCTCTCACACCTTAGATTCGGTTGAAACCGCTCAACCAATCTCACTGGAGCGCAAACTTTTAGAGTATTCCAGTGTTCCAAACCACACGCGTGGTCGTGCCGAAGGTTTTCTCTGGATTTTCCCCAGGCTACTCTCCAACCGCGCACTCCTATCGCTTTATTGGGCCCGGCCTATAAAGCCACAGTCGGGTTAAAAAAAAAATCGGGATTGCATTCGCTTAGCATGATTGATTATATTGTGGTTAATTGCAAACCTATCTAGAATTTCAAAAAACGGATAAGTGCGATCGGACTCGCCGAGGGTTCTGTGCAAATTTGTAGGTATTGATTACATACTTTAAATTATACGAGAAAGATTTTTATGATTTAGTAAACGGGCGATTCTCCGAGCGTTTGAAACGCTCGTTTCTAAAGTCATTGCCGACTCAAGATTATCTACCCAAAGTTGGGATAAACCGGCGAAAACATTGATCAAATAAGACTCGGACCCGAAATTGATTTACGCTTTTAACAAAAGTTTACTCAGATCATCGTCTCCTTTAACAATATTTAATGGAACGACAATGACGTAAAATAACCGCCGTAAAAACGTTGAATATTCGCCCAAACAACCAGAATCAGTTCAGTTCAGTTCCCAGATTTTTAACTGTACGTTACAAACGACGATATTACGTGCCAAATTTCATAATTCGAGGTCAACGGAAAGTACCCTATATTAACTTTGATTCCCTTGAAATTGTCAAAATATACGTTTTTTGTTGCATAAAAGGCCGTATCTTTTTTTTGCGTTAAGTTAGAAGTTTAATTTTTTCACAGCTTTAAGGGACTATAAACCCGAGTCTATAGTATTAATTTCAACTCGATAACTCCACACGGTCCCGAGATAAACGATCTTGACAGACAGGCAGACGGGCAATAAAGGGTTCCGTTGTTTGAGCTACGGAACTCAAAAAAAGACACGACACGTACATGTCTGAGTTTTATCATGTTGTTGCAGATCGAAAGGTCAAATTAAAGTGAGAATGAGGTTACGAACGAGTACAGAGGACCTATTCTGTATTTCGAAATCCGAAAATCGTATCGTACTGTCCCTCTCACTCTCGTGTTTATACACTGTATGACTGAAAGGGACGGCACGATACCAAGTTCGGATTTCGAAGTTCGGAGTAGAACCTCTGAATGTATCGATGGACCAAAAGCTGTAGCGGGATGCATGAATATCGACAGCTTTCGTTTCATTGTTCGAGCTATCTAACTTTGCTCCGATGGGCGATGGTGACCATGACACGATTACATTTTTCTAGCAATAAACTCTATGGATTTTTTTTATATACATAAGCTTCCGGCCTTGGCACGAAGATAACCTAGCCGATTCCCGGTTCAACCATAGAATTATTTAAATATCTGTGAATGCAGTTTAAATTGTTTTTAAAATTAAAATAATAAATAAATAAAATAAATAAATATTAGAGGACCATCTTACACAAATCGAACTAGCCCCACAGTAAGCTCAAGAAGGCTTGTGTTATGGGTACTAGACGACGATATATTTAATAGATATAAATACTTAAATACATAGAAAACATCCAAGACTCAGAAACAAATATTCATGCTCATCACACAAATATTTGCCCTGACCGGGATTCGAACCCAGGACCGTTAGCTTCACAGGCATTTTTTAATGTCGTCTTTCAGTAAAATGTTCCATCTACAATATTCAAGGTACTTTCCCTCCATGTGGCATAGCCGTGGGACACCCTGTATAAATGTTTGTTAAGTGATAAACGAGTGTTGTTGATCGGAACGTCGTGAAAGGTACCGAATTAGAGACAAAAAAATATTAAGTTTGTACATGAACCACGCATAACTGAGGAAAAAACTGCAAGGCTCGTACGAAAGTCCCACAGTAAGTAAGACGGTGGTGTTATTACTTTAATTAAATATGATATGTTCCATCTTTAAGCCTGCGATTGCTGTAAATGGTACTGAAATTAAATTCTAGGTATATTATTTACCTCCCTCTTCTGTGTACACAGCCGTGAGCTCATTTATTTTATTTAAGGGATGTGATTCTCCCGCGGGGCACAACTGTATCTTTACCATGAGTTTGCATGACCGTACTCGCTAGCGACTGCGTAAACGATTTAGTATGCCGATTCTTAGTTCTATTGCGTATCCGCCAGAGGCACTCTACTTTTGCACATAAATTTTTTTACGCAGTTGCTAGCGAGTACGGTCATGTAAACTCATAGTAAAGGCACTTTTCTGTCGCTGCGACGCGAGGCGACTAGGTACAGAAAATCTGCCTTCTTCTTTCTAATTTTCACAGTTTGAGCGAGTTGTTTTATTAGACTTAATCGATATATAGGCGGTACCGGCACGAATAGGGACTATATTATGTCTGTGTTGTCACAATCGCGTGGTGGACGTCCTTGAAAGTTATCTTAACTGATGTTACTAGAATCTACGTAGTTCTGTCAATATTACATGAGCGGCCTTGATTACTACTAAGTTGCTAGTAAAAAAACAAAAATGAAACATACAAAACGTACGAATCTGAATCTGACACGTAAAATTAACTCATACTAAACGGATAGCTTTCATATTTAGGCCGGGTTTTATAAAGATCCATTAGACCAAATATCACATCAACATCGTCAAATTTCGTCTAACGGATCTTTATAAAATCGAGCCTGAGATTCGTTGGACCTTACGTCGGTTTGTTATGTCCAAAAATATACTGAGTTGCTGAAATTTGATCTGACATTTGGTCTAACGGATCTTTATAAAACCCGGCCTTAAGATACCTTGAGGCCTAACTGAGCAATGTATATTTAACAATACAATACAATACAAATATTTTTTTATAGCTCACCAAACGAAGTACATTCAAAGAATAACAGAAATTAAAATACATGTAACAGTGGTAGACAACAGGCGGTCTTATCGCTAACAAGCGATCTCTTCCACACAACCTTTGGGGGTTAGAAACTAAGCTAGAAAATTTAAATTACTTGAGTAGGTGACATAGAAAAATAGAGTATATGTTTATACTCTATATAGTATATGTTTATACTATATATAATCTAATCTAATAGAGTATATGTTTTTACCCTATTTTCTGTTAGTTGATACTTAGTTATTGTATTTATATATGTATGTAGGTTTACATATCTATGTATTTATGTAAGTTTATGGTGCTTCTTATAGTTATAGTTAGTATTATAGGTAACAACCTATAAACCCATAAACTTGCATAAATGCATAGATATGTAAACCTACATACATATATAAATACAATAACTAAGTATCATCTAACATACAGATTGAACATGTAAAATGTGTCCGATAATTCTAATATCATGGTCACCACTACCGAAAGTGATTCGCTTTCGTTCCGCGCGAGGGCGCGGCATGATTCCGCTAGTCCGCTGATTGCTTTCTGACACAGCCATCCGTAGCCATATCGCGGCCGGTCATTCCGCGCCATCGGAACTATGAACGCTTTGAGTGCCAATGAAATTCATGTCGTGGTCTTCATGCGTGGAAATAAAATTGTAATATCAATTATACCTATTTATACGTCTTTCCAATTCGCGGGACAATGGTATCCCGCATCTCTGTACCTTTACCATGAGTTTGCATGACCGTACTCGCTAGCGACTGCGTAAACGATTTAGTATGCCGATTCTTAGCTCTACTGCGTACCCGCCAAAGGTGCTGTACTTCTGCCCATATACATTTGTACGCAGGCGCTAGCGAGTACAGTTATGTAAACTCATGGAAAAGGCACTGGGCTGTGTATTTGTGTACGCGGAGCCGAAGAACCGAGGTGCCGAAGTATCTAACGAGTACTACATAGCCAACACGTAGGACACTTCGACAATTTAATGAAAAGTAAGGGTTACACCGAGCGGACGCTGTTCCTGCCCGTGTCATGGACGCACACAGAGGTAGTACCCGCCAAGGCTTACAGGGACTATTTCTGGTTGATGGAATCTAAATAAACCAACTACTAATGGTTGGGCTATAAAAAACTCAAGCAGCAAGCAAATACCGTAACATTTTCAAAAGGTTAGACTGTCCCCATAATTATAATTACCCCTAAGGTTTAAGTCATCCTCGAACCCAACGGCGTGTCAAGAGACGATAGCAAGAGGCTAGATGGGATTACTCTGTCCCTTGGAAGATGGGGCGAGTGCTGGTGTGGGACGTGTTGATACACTGGCACCGTCCCATCTTTCAAGAATGTCATCCAGGGCTGGTGGGGCAGCGGAGGCGGCCGAGACAAAAAAAACATCGAAGTATCAGGGTCTCGGCACCCAATACCATTTCATTCATGGCTTTCGGTGTTGAGACCCTTGGGCCGTGGGGCCCGAGCGCTCGGCAACTGCATAAAGAACTCAGTAAAAGGCTCGTCGACGCAACTGGTGACCAAAGAGCTGGCAGCTTCCTCGCGCAACGTTTAAGTATAGCCATATAGTGAGGGAATGCTGCCAGCGTGTTTGGTACGATGCCATGGGGGCCCTTTTTAGGGTTCCGTAGCCAAAATGGCAAAAACGGAACCATTATAGATTCCTCATGTCTGCCCGTCCGTCCGTTCGTCCGTCCATCCATCCGTCGGTCCGTCCGTCCGTCCGTCCGTCCGCATGTCACAGCCGATTTACTCGAAGACTATAAGCACTACAATTATGATAAAATTAAAAGATAAACAAGCTAAATCTACGATTGATGAACTATAAAATCAACTTTAAATTAACTTGGTTTTTGACTAGGCACGCGTCCATACTAATTTGGTCATCGTCCTTTGGTAGGAAGGTGTATTCTATGAACCGCTACATAAAAGTGATGTGAAATTACAAAAAATATTAATAATATGGAGGTTTCTACAAAACTTGTCCATTTAAGTCAACCGTTGGTATTATTAGCTGTCAAAGTCACAGAAAGTGTGTGTCCCGCCCCCCTCTAATTCCAAACTATAAAGTTTAAAATTCTGTAAAAATTGAGGTGGTGTGCTTTAGAAAATTTTGAACAATTTTTGGTTTGAACAATATAGGTTTTACGGTTTTTGAGTTTTGCTTAAAAACTGTCTTGCCCAAACGACTTTTTTAGATTCAATGTATTGGATAGTGATTTTAAATGAGGACTAGTAGGTGTTGGTACGGAACCCTTCATTGTGCGTGGTCCGACACGCACTTGGACGGTTTTTAAATACAATTTAATTACTTTTAATTATGTTCATTTTAGTTATTATTAAGTAAGGTTATTCATCATTTTATATTCATTTGAAATATAACATTGTTTGTTATTATTGAATTTTTTATAACCTAATGTATTATTTGCTATTTCAGTAAAGAGTTATAAAGGTAATGGATCTTTATAAAACTTAACCTAAAACAATGTCAAATAGAAGAGGGACGTACATTCTAAAATAGGATTTACTCTTGCATTGTCTATTTGTCCTATATAAGGTAATAATAATAATATAAATAATAAATATTAGACGACAATCTTACACAAATCGAACTAGCCCCACAGTAAGCTCAAGAAGGCTTGTGTTATGGGTACTAGACGACGATATATTTAATAGATATAAATACTTAGACACATAGAAAACATCCAAGACTCAGAAACAAATATTCATGCTCATCACACAAATATTTTCCCTGACCGGGATTCGAACCCAGGACCGTCAGCTTTACAGGCAGGTGCACTACTAGGCTAAACCGGTCGTCAAGGTAGTTTTACAAACAAACTCAATTCTAGTAACGTGTTTGCCAGAATAAACGACTGATCTGTGTGACCAAGCTGTTGACTGTGAAATAGGAAATTGTAAACAGCATCGAACAAACAAAGAATAAAGGATGCATTGCGCTCTGAGGCTCACCCGGCTCACCGCCGCTGTTTGATGTTCACTGAAAAATTCAGTGCTCTTCAGCCACCCAAATCGCAGAAAGATTTAAAGGAATCTAGTAAATTTCAGTCAGGTAAATTCTTAAGAGGGATCTAGCAAATAACCGTTTTTATGTAACTTTCGAATTCCAGAAATGATCAGATTTAATGATTTATTCTTTACTAGCGACCCGCCCCGGCTTCGCACGGGTGCACTATTTAATGGATGTTATTATACATATAAACCTTCCTCTTCAATCATAGATAGAGATCTATTAAAAAAAACACATCAAAATCTGTTGCGTAATTCTAAAAATTTAAGCATAGGTACATAGGGATATAGGGACAGAGAAAGCGACTTTGTTTTATACTATGTAGTGATTGTTGAAATTAAAGGGGCAGGAGCGTTTATTCAAATACAATTACTATACATACAATAATACTATTCATCACACACAAAACGGTGTAATAGGGGCGTATGGTTTTTTAATTGGTAGACATCGGAAACGTTGCTTGACTTAGGCATTCCCGCCGGCGGGGACGTCCACCGCGCGATCGAGACAACACTGACACATATAGTCCCTATTCGTCCCGGTACGGACACCGGGTAGAGCCAGTCCGACCCAGGTCGGGCCTAGCTGAGTTTCTTGCTGGACTCTTCTCAGCTAGGCTAGGTTTAGTGAACCAGCGACAAAACTCCCAGTAGCTTGATTCCACTCACACCTCAGATTCGGTTGAAACCGCTCAGCCAATCTCACGGGGGCGCAAACTCTTAGAGTATTCCAGTGTTCCAAACCACACGCGTGGTCGTGTCGGAGGTTTTCCCCAGAATGCACTTTTATCACTTTATTGAGCCCCGCCTAAAAAGCCACAGTCAGGTTCAAAAAAGAAAAACAAAAGTTGCTCATTTAGCTCAAGAAAATTAGATTCAAATGTATGGAAAATTTGGCAAAATTAATGGAGAACTTTTATCTATCAGGATATGTAGGTTATAGGACAAAATTCAATTTTATCTACTCTCCCCCCCTCTCCGGGGCGAGCGTCACCCCCCCCCCAGCCGTGAAAGTGTCCCAAAGCGCGGTATTTTCCATTTTAAAAGAAAACCGTACACGATACATAAAAAGTGTACAGGAACGAAATAATCCTTGATAAATTAACTATAAACCTCTACTACATACAAAAGCGATATCACTCATAGTTTCAGCGCAATCTGCCACCAAATACGAACGTTTTCAAAAAATTATCGATATTTTTTGCTGTAAGTTTAGTTTTCTCAAAAACTTCACACATTACCGCCAAAATATGTACGACTAAAGTAAAGAATAGAATATGCTCTTTATAAAAAGGTATAATTCATTTCTAAGCACTTTCATTTACCGTTGCTGTGCTATTTTTTAAATTTAATTCATTCGGCCATACAGCGAAATATAAATATTCATACTAGTTCAACGGTGGTACTAAAATACCATATTCTTCTTATATGTTTTCCTGTAATCTGTAGGTAAAGGACTATTTTCTGTATTTTTTATATATTTTTATGGCCAGTACTTTAGGAGATAAGAGGGGGGCGGAGAAATGGTCAATTTTCGCCTATTTTCTTAAATAACTTCAAAAATATTTATTTTAAAATTATGAAAAAAATATATTTGATATCCATATAATGAACCCTTTCATTTGATATGTCACACAATATAGTTCGCAATATATATACTTTTCACCTCAGTGGCTCAAACACGGCGGTTTTGCTGCTTGAAACCAGTGAGCAAAATGCAATTTTGCTGCGAGCGTGAAGAAAACTAACTTTTTAATTTTTCGTATCGTAGGTTAGTCACAGGTCATCTTTTCATACTACGGGTGTAATACAAACTTGGAACATTTAAACTTCATTTTCTCTGTCACTTTCACTCCGTTACAAAAAAGAGAGAGAGATAAACTATGTCGATTCGTCATTCGACTTCGATCTTCGTAGTAGGCCCCTAAAAAGCGGGAACGAAAAACTCATTCCGAAACAAAATAAAATTCGAACTCGTGTTAAAGTCGTATAAAAATATTAAACCTATATTAAATCTAATTATTATAATCGTATTAATATTTAATTATTCTTAAAATACAATGAAGAAATGCGATATTGATATGTATAAATATTAATTATTATAAGTCTTTAGTTTTTTTCATACGGTGAACGAATATAGATTCATATACAGTTTCAGAACGCATTTTATATTCTTTAAAAAGTTAACGCGATTGAACTTTTTAAATGTTATTCGTATTACGTTTTCTTGGATATAAAACATAACTTAAACTAAAAACTGTACTAAATATGAGTGAATAAATTGACGAAGCCGATGTTTTAACTCCTCAAGTGTTGAGAGATGCCGTCAAAGAGGCTGAACTGTGTTTTATGCCCGAAAAGTCTCGACAGAAGTATTTAAAGGGACACGAAATATTCAATAAATGACGATCGGATAAAGGAGCAACCATTACATCGGAAAAAGTATAAGTATAAGTAAGTAAGGTTATCCCATAACAAACAACCGAAAAACATGTGGAACAATATTCGATGCTCAAGCGACGATGAAGACGAAACAGAATATTATATATATTGAAACGTACCCAAAACTAGTTGCATTTTTAAAACGGTTGTCCGTGGGCTTTTTCTTAACGTCATATAAAGTGAATGTTATGGGAAAGAGTAATTGTAGTTAATGTTTGTTATTTCACATGTATTTGTTGTTTGATTTTTTTTCATAAAAATGTTTTGATTTGATGATTGAGTTATATGTTCTCGCCGCTGAGGTGAAAAGTTGTATGTATCACACGAGAGCAAAGATATTTGCATCTCGTGTCTTTGAGTCCCTCGCTACACTCAAGATTCTAATTTTGAATCACTCGCTACGCTCGTGATTCAATTATAGAATCTTTCGCTTGCTCGGGACTCAATATCAACACTTGCAGCAAAAATCTACTTTGCTCTCTTGTTGAACAAATAACTATTTTTATATTATTTACACCCCACAAGTACCTCCCATGTTTAAAAATTTATTTATTTACGTAGTACCTCCGTTGAACTAGTATGAATATTTATATTTCGCTGTATGGCCGAATGAATTAAATTTAAAAAATAGCACAGCAACGGTAAATGAAAGTGCTTAGAAATGAATTATACCTTTTTATAAAGAGCATATTCTATTCTTTACTTTAGTCGTACGAGTACATATTTTGGCGGTAATGTGTGAAGTTTTTGAGAAAACTAAACTTACAGCAAAAAATATCGATAATTTTTTGAAAACGTTCGTATTTGGTGGCAGATTGCGCTGAAACTATGAGTGATATCGCTTTTGTATGTAGTAGAGGTCTATAGCTAATTTATCAAGGATTATTTCGTTCCTGTACACTTTTTATGTATCGTGTACGGTTTTCTTTTAAAATGGAAAATACCGCGCTCCGGGACACTTTCACGGCTGGGGGGTGACGCGCACCCCGGAGGGGGGGGGGGGGGAGAGTAGATAAAATTGAACTTTGTCCTATAACCTACATATCCTGATAGATAAAAGTTCTCCATTAATTTTGCCAAATTTTCAGCTAATTTCATTGAACTAATTAGGCGTGTTAAATATAAACGTAAGAAGTAATTGAATCACAGCAAGTACTGCCGCAATCGAACACAGACAATAAATATTTTTGAAATACCTATGACACCGATATTAATATTCATATCATGTTTTTGGTATCTGCTATTACTACTGTATCGTCAGTATTCAAACCTTAACAAGAAATGAAAATATATTATCTGTATTTATCCTTACACACATTACCTTGAAACCAGCTCATATGTTACTGCTATTTTGTCTGTCTTTGTATAACATCTCATAAATAAATAATAGATCGCTAAATAATTACGCCAGTCGGAATGTTTCAGGATTTTTTGTTCTTTATTTATTCGACTACAGTAGCAAGAAAAAGATATACGAAGATTTAGAAGGTTGTCTGGAAGAGATCGCTCTTTATGGAACAGACCGCCTGTTGTCTACCTTTATGTTTCTGACCTGCTTTGTATTTTTATTGTGGTGTGCAATAAAGAGTATTTGTATTGTAGAAAATAATCGTAGGGTCTGCCTGACTCAACATAACGCTCAGCTGGTTTAAAAAAGATTCTTTTTTTAACCTGTCGATATTATCGATAAAGCGATTGTCGACGCAACTTACGTGGGAGACTGTACCTAGCAGCACATATGCACCGTACACCTATCGCGTCATCGACGTGCCTTCCAAAGCACGGGAGCGCTCAGATAATAACCACTCAAAGCGGTCACCCATCCAAGAACTGACCTGACCGTACGTTGCTTAACCTCGCATACCGCACGCGGTACGCGGGCGCCGCTGGGCCACGACCGCTCCCCTTCGCTCTAATGAATGTGGATAATATTGAAAATACTTTTATTACCTATTGATGTGTTACATCTTTGGGTTCCCGAATTGGAATTATGTCAACTTACTTGTGTTTAAAAAGATCTGTGTAAGCTGATGGTGTTGTCACATATGTGATATGATAGATCAAGATGTATTAGAATTACGATTTGAAACGGGATATTTACCATGTATATTTGTATTTGTAAGTGAGTGTGGTGTGTCGTGACCTTAATCGAGTTTCAAGTGACAAGGCGGACCGTGGTAGTGACGGTGACAGTGTGCGAAAAAAGCGAACCAGGAAGAGGGTAGATCGCTATGGTATGTGGGTAGACCACAACTAAAACTCGCAGCACGTCAGTTAATCCTTGATAATGGCGCTTGCAACAGTGCCGAAATATCGGGAACTCACAAATACAAATATACATGGTAAATACCCCGTTTCAAATCGTAATTCTAATGTAAATGACCATGTGAGCTTGAAATCTTAAATCAAGATGTACTTAGAATATTACTAGGTTTTAAACCTTGCACTTATGTATTACCAATTAATTCTAACGGGGAGAGGCCAACTCATGTCTTTATTCGGAGTATACAAGTTTTCGTCTATTCTATACCGCACGCGGTATGCGGGCGCCGCTAAGCCACGAGCGCTCCATGCTATAAACAAAGAATAATAGAAAACACGATCGAAATCGAGGAATGTGTGGACTTAACGCGCCATTTTCACTTTGCAAAGCATGTCTTGTCAAATTTTGTTACAGCCCGATTATTCGATTGCCGTTTGCTTCGGGCGTTTTTTCCTACATTATTATGCTTTTAGAGTACATACAATTTGCTGGTTGCTTGTCGTACAACTGGATTGATGCGAATTTACAATCTACGTGACACAAATAGATTGTTAACGTACGATTGAAACTTCTTTATTATTGTTATAGTAAATGGCACGAGACTTTTTGATCAGTGTTGCGATTTATTCTGCAAGTGTATTTCCTCCCACGGACGCTCCGGTTGTGGAATGAGCTCCCTGCCGAGGTTTCCACGAGGGACTACAGTATCGGGTTCTTCAAGAAAGGAGTGTATAATTTTTTAAAGGGTCGGCAATGCGCATGTGACACCCCAGTAGTTGCAAGCGTCCACAGGCTACGGTGACCGCTTACCATCAGGCGGGCCGTACGCTTGTTTGCCACCGAAGTGGTACAAAAAAAGCTTACGCAGATATTTTTTTAACACAAGTTAGCTGACATACATGTAACACATCAATAGGTAATAAAAATATTTTTATTCTTTTTCACATTCATTAAGTACAGAATTAAATAAATATTTGATTTTGAGCTGGCAGCCTTTATAAAGACCAACTGAGCCTGAAATTCTTAATTCTTATATGTTTTAACTTTAAAAAACACCTATGTAGGTAATTTGTCCAAACGCGTCCATAATAAGAATATACCGTAAATAAACATTCCACGTACAAAATAGGCCAAGTCTCTAAACTCCCTATTAACTAGAGCCAAAGTCAGATACCAGACTACACCTTATTAGGATTAGACTTGTCAAGTGAGTGGGCAACTTGGCTGTTAGAAGTTGTGAAGCCACCCGAAGGTCTCTAACTTGGCTTAACGACTGCTATCATATACAGCAGAAGATATAACTTAATGTGCCTTCCAAAGCACGGGAGCGCTCAGTTAATATGCACTCAAAGCATCTATCCAATGTGCATCCTAATCTTAATCCTATAATAAACGTGAAAGTTTGTGCGGATGGATTGAACGGATCTCTATGAAACTTTCCAGTATTGTAGCTTAGACATCAGAATAGGACATAGGCTACCTTTTATCTGCGGGTAACACCGCAGGGCGCTGCCAGTATTTATATATTCTTGTATATTCTTTATTTCTGGCTAATTATAATCCAAGCCTCTTCAAGGCAGAGTGAATAGGCTATTACTGAACCAGTGAGCTCTTAGGCCTTGTCATCGCTTTCCATAGGGCGAGATTAAAGCCAATCGCTGTTCAGTTATACATAAAGAACAAAAATCCTGGCATACAGAATAAAACTCAATTACCTCACAGATATTAAACCGCAAATACAATTTTTTCTCTCAACAGTATAAGGCTCCATTTAAGCATCATACTAAGTGATTCAGTGCAACAGTAATTCAGTTAATGAGTGGAGTTGCGCAACTTTTAATATTAAGTAGGTCTGCCGCGCCGCGCCGTGTTGTCATTTATATGACTTTCACCCGAGAATATTTTGATAACTGTTTTATTGTTATTTAGATTTGGGAATGCATTTCATTCTCATTTCACGAAATCGCGTAATCTGTCACTGCTATAGTCCCTATTCGTCCCGGTACCGCCGCACACCGGGTAGAGTCAGTCCGATCCAGGTCGGGCCTAGCTGAGTTTCTTGCTGGGCTCTTCTCAGCTAGGCTAGGTTTAGTGAACCAGCGATAAAACTCCCAGTAGCTCGATTCCACTCACACCTCAGATTCGGTTGAAACCGCTCAACCAATCTCACTGGAGCGCAAACTCTTAGAGTATTCCAGTGTTCCAAACCACACGCGTGGTCGTGCCGGAGGTTTTCCCCTGGATTTTCCCCAGGGTACTCTCCAACCGCGCACTCCTATCGCTTTATTGGGCCCGGCCTATAAAGCCACAGTCAGGTTCAAAAAAAAAAAAAATCTGTCACTGTTTTAGTGGTTGTCCGTTGGTTGCGACTTGTGACAGACCACAGATATTTGAAGATTGTTTAAGGTCGCGTTCATGTTTATCTGTTCTTGTCTGTTTAAATTGTAAATTATGACATTTATTTAAATGTTATGTTGTTTGTGACTTTAGTGTTTTTTGTCATTCGTGGCTTCTCGTGGTCCCAAAGGAAGACCAGCGCTAGCCAATGGCTAGCACTATGCTGATTTGGGGCCATTTCGTGGCTATTTTCTGTATTTTGGTGTTATATTAATTTGTACTGTGTCTGTGCCACGAATAAATGTTTTCTCTTTCTTTCTTTCTTTCATTTTGACGTTATAAATCGATTAACGGATGCCAACATGAAAAAATGTGACGTAATGTATGACTAACCTGGGCCTTGTTAAGCGAATTTCTATAACTAGTGGCTCTGTGAGCTGTAGACCTCGTGAGTGAGTTTTTGATTTTAAAAAATCCGAAATCTGACATTATAAAAAAGGTCAATTATGTATTCATAACCTGCTAACAAAATTTCACGAGAAGCGGTTGAAAAATGCGACTTGTAGAGGAGAACAAACCGAAATGAGGACGCAAAAACTTACAAAATCTTTGAAATAAGAATTGTTTATTAAAATTGACTTGACAAATAAATTCTATATAGTTACCGGACCTGCTCACAAAATTTCACGAGAATCGTTTGCGAAATGCGACCTGTAGAGGAGAACAAACCGTAATTCGCGCGCAGAAACTTACAAAATCATTGATAAAAAAATTGTTTTTGAAAATTTCCAAAAACCGTCTCGACAAAAAAAATCTATATAACTATTGATCCTGCTCACGAAATTTCACGAGAATCGGTTGAGAATTGCGACCTGTAGACGACAACAAACGGAAATCCGGAATCTGGACATACGAAAGCATTTTCGAAACTGAAGCAGAGACCTTCGTTTCACTCGGTCAAAATGTTATTGGGTTTTGAACCTTATTATTTGAACAGTAAAGTAGCTTTATGAACGAATTACTACTTGAGAAAATAGAAACAAATAAGAAAACTTTCGTAATTTTATTAATCCGAACAACTCATCAGTAAGTACAACGTGTGAATGAAAGTTACATGTTATGTACTACCAGCGCCATCTGTGTGCGCCATTAGACACATTGCATTCAGCCAATTCAAATTTTATCCAATACTCCCACTAAATTTGATATATATTTTATTGGAATGCAATGTTGTTTCATGCTTTATACAATAAACTGAATAAACATACTAGCATGACTTAATTTAACAAAACAGCTTCTTGACTGCAATACAAAATTACAACACTGAAAGTATTTGATCTCTAATCTTCATAAATTGAACTGCAGGTAAAGCCTTAGTAAAAATGTCAGCAAGCTGTTCCGAACTTGGCACATATTTGATTAGTATCAACTTTTGTTGGACCTTCTCACGAATAAAATTAAATTTTACATCTATGTGCTTACTTCTCTTATGGTAAACTGGATTGTTTATTAATTTAATAGCACTCTGATTGTCCATACACAAAGTTGTACAGTTTTGTTCTATTTCAATATCCGTGAAAAATTGCTTCAACCATAACAGATTTTTGGCTGCCTCACAGCTTGCCATAAATTCAGCCTCACACGTTGATAAGGCGACACAGGGCTGCTTTATACTGGCCCAAGAAATAGGGCCTCCATTCAGCATAAAAAGATAACCTGTGGTTGATTTTCTTGTGTCCAAATCCCCAGCAAAGTCTGAGTCTGAATATCCAAGTAAATTTTCTTGCTTTTGATATTTTATACAAACATCTTTTGTTTTTAACAAATATTTAATTATTCGTTTCACTTGGACAACATGTTGTAAACTAGGATTGTTAATATACCTACTTAAAAAATTCACACCAAAAGATATATCTGGCCTCGATACATTTGCTAAAAACAACAATGAGCCTATGGCTTCTCGGTAAGGAAACTCAACTCTATCTTTATCATGACTGGCACTGCTTTGTATGGATACATTTATATCTACCGGGGTGTTACATGGATTAGCAGAACTCATATTGAATTTACTTATTAACTGTTCAATGTAGGTTCTCTGATGAATACAGATACAGTCATCATTCTTGACTATTTCTAAACCCACATATTTATTTAACTCTGTTTCAGTAATTTGTAACCATGTCTTTAAATAACTAACAATCAAGTTCAAAACGCGATTTGATGCTGACATAACTAGAGCATCATCTACATACATAATTAACAGTGCTTTGACTCCTTCAAAATTACCTACAAAAACACAGTTGTCTGCTTGAGACTGTTTAAACCCAAATTTCACTAAAAAATTGGTAAACTTTTTATTCCAGCACCTTGATGCCTGTTTTAGCCCATAGAGGGATCTGTTCAATTTACATATTTTGTTGCATGGTGCACTCACTCCTTCAGGTACTTCCATATATATATCCTCCTCTACATCACCATACAAAAATGCTGTTTTTACATCCAGTTGCTTTATATTCCAATTGTACTGTGCTGCAAAACTCAGCAATATTCTGATCGACTCATATCTTGTAGTTGGTGAAAAAGTTTCACTGTAATCAATCCCTTGAATCTGTGAAAAGCCACGAGCACATAGGCGGGCTTTATATCTCTCTACTACACCACTTTTGTTTCTTTTGATGTTGAAAACCCACTTCGAAGTAATGGTCCTCTGATTTTCTCTATCAACAAAACTCCAAGTATTGTTTTCACAGTGAGATTTCAACTCTTCAGATATTGCTTGCAACCATTGTTTGCAGTCTGGACTATTGACTGCATCACTGTATGTGAGCGGAATATCAAATTCCAATATGTTTGCTTCATACCCGCGGTTTCTGCGTGGTCGTAATAAGTATGTAATGTCATTATTTAGACCTTCTAGGTCGGCTTCCTGCGATGGTTCATATGTTTCATCTTGCTCATTTGCATCAACATATGTGCTATCAACAGATGAACTATTTTGACCATCGGTAATAGTGTTCTCAAGCTCTTCCAGCTCGAGTGTTTCTATCTCTTCCTGTTGCTCTCTTTCTGTCTCTTCCAGTTCCACTCTTTCTATCCCTGCTAGCTCCATTTCACTCATATTTTCTTCCCCATCACTAAGTGTTATTTCCACTTGATTTCTGTTAATAGATAGTGAGCTTTGTTCATCAAAAATTACATTTCGTGACACGGTCACTCTTCAAGTATCTGGATCATACATCCTGTAATTTGTGTGTTCATAGCCTACCAACATCAGTTTCTTGCTTTTACTCTCCAACTTCACTCTTAGTTCCTTTGGTATATGAACATAGCCTATACACCCAAATACTCGTACATGGTCTAAGCTGGGTTTTATACTGGTCCATAATTCATAAGGTGTTACATTTGGTGTCTGGCTTGAAGATGTACGATTCAAGAGATAAACAGCACAGTTAACTGCTTCCGCCCATAAATCAAGTGATATATTTCGAGCATGTAGCATAGAGCGAGCACTTTCCATGATTGTTCTCATCTCCCTTTCAACACGGCCATTTTGCTCAGGAGTGTAAGGAGCAGTTAACTCGTGAGAGATGCCCTCACTATCAAGATAATCTTTAAATTGTTTATTCTTGTATTCCCCGCCATTATCTGTATGCAAAATATGCACACTATGCAAGAATTTATTCTTTATAATGGCATTATATTTCTTGAAATATTCTAATGTGTCATTCTTGTTCTTAAGAAAGAACACATGTCTATAAGCTGTGGCAGCATCTTTAAAAATGACAAAATATTTCATACCTTGTACTGAGGGCACGCTGATGGGCCCACAGAGATCACTATATACCATGTCACCTGGCTGCAGCGGTCCTCTGTTAGACTCCTGGAATGGCCTCCGGGCTTGTTTTCCATAGGCACAACCCTCACATACAAAACTGTCACAGTTTGTTATGTTCACACCATTTATCACTTTATTATTGCACATTTTCTGTATTTCTTTGACATTCAAGTGTCCTAAACGCTCATGCCATGTTTTCAAGTCCAACTTTTGCACTAAATTACACTGATTAAGGATTGTTTTCACTTTAAGTTCATACAAATTATTTCTTTGTAATGTTGCACACATCACTATTTCCCCTTCCTTATAAATAAATGCCTCAGTGTCCTTTTTAACAATTTCATAGCCTTGTCTTGTAACAACTCCTTCAGAAAATAGATTTCTTCGAAGCTTTGGTACATACAGTACATTTTTCAGGATACTGGTCTCCCACTGACCATTGACCCACTTTGTGATAAGAATATTCCCTTGTCCAACCACCTCCACAACATCTTGGTTACCAAGTTTCAATGGAGTTCCAGTATATTTATGCAATTCTGTGAAGTATTCCTTTTTATATGAAAGATGGGCCGAGGCGCCACTATCCAGTATCCATTTGTTGTCTTCATTTTGCTCACTCCATTCACAATGTGCAACATTGAAGGCCAACATATCTCTTTGTCCTTGACTTTTCTTTTGAGCACGACATTCCTTGGCAAAATGTCCACGTTTGCCACAGTTATAACATGGGTAACGATGACCCTGGCGGTCTGTGTTTAAATCTTCTTTATTCGCTTTTGTAGAAGTGGATGCTTTCTTCTTTGTGGCCTGTTTTGCTACCAACAAAGCAGTTTCATTCTCTTCTTCTACATTCAAACTAGCCTCTTCATCTAATAACCGTGCAGTCAAGTTAGATATGGGTTGACTGCTTGCCTCGAGCGACATCCATGCCTGACGGAGAGATCTATACTTAGGCGGCAGTGTACTGAGAATCTTTGTCATGATCGCTGTATCACTTATATTTTCTCCACTTTCCTTAAGCTGTTTTGCCAAACTTTCAACTTTCGCAATATGCTGGGCGATGCTGTCGGATGATGACATTGTATATTTGTAAAATCGTTCATGGATTATCATTTTAGTGAGTTCCGACTTTTGCTCATATATGGATTCAAGTTTGGTCATGATCTCTAAAGCTGTCTCGCAGTTCTCGATGAGGGCAACTTGACTTAATTGCATGGCAGACGTCATGATAAACATCGCCATTCCATCGTCTTTGTTCCATTGTACCGCATTCGTTACCGTCTTGGCTTCGTTAATATCCAAGCCCTTTGCACGTAATGCACATTTTATTTGGAATTTCCACTGTTTAAAATTTGTTCCGTCGAATTTATCCACTTTACCGGTGAGGTCCATTTTTTAAGGTTATAAAAATGGCTTCCCACTTTTAGTATATTCGCGGATGCACTGCACACTACTTTACTGTCTTTCTTTATTAAACTATCACTCGCGTGGGCTCTGGGCCCATAACCACTTGAGAAAATAGAAACAAATAAGAAAACTTTCGTAATTTTATTAATCCGAACAACTCATCAGTAAGTACAACGTGTGAATGAAAGTTACATGTTATGTACTACCAGCGCCATCTGTGTGCGCCATTAGACACATTGCATTCAGCCAATTCAAATTTTATCCAATATTACTTTGATGCAACTCGGCCAACTGAATGATTTCAAGTTATACCTAAACAGTTGACGGTCAAACCGGTTTTTCTGAAGGGTAAAACACGTAAGCCCCTGGAAATCAGCCGTCCTTTAAGCCCTTTTTGGCTCGCTCTTGGTGTTGTTGCTCGCCCTGCCTTACCCAATGAGCGCGGGCGGCTCGGTCCGCAAAGCAGGGTGATCCCAGCACCCCTTCAATTAAGTCTTTCTTTGTATTATACAAAATAATAATTCAGTGAACTATATTATTAAATAAACACAAGATACATACTTACAACTACAACAAAGAAACAAATAAAACCAATTACAAAAAAAAACACTCCATCTAAAAGTTCTGCCCGCGGCATGGACCCCAAAACGCTGGCGGTGTTACCCCTCTGAACCGCAAGAGCGCGTGGCGCGTACCTCTCCCAACGGATTGCGTTGGGAGAGGTACGCGCCAGCTCTGGGGTCCCCTGAGACGTGGACCAGCCGCGTCGATAAGGTCTTCATGAAGGTTTTCATGTCGGCTGACCAGGGTCCCATGGTTATAGTATACTTTGTCTTTATAAAATAAATAAATGAATTCAAAGATAATAATTCAATTCAATTCATAACATATGCAATTTTACATCAATGTTTTCTTATGACGTTATCACATAAAATTATCGTCCGTAAACCGACTTTACAGACAACCACTTATATGGATTTGGTGGCTTTTGGTGGATGAAGGAAAACGTAGTGAGCAAAACGGTCTAATCCCAATAAAGTTTCGCTGGAAGAGATCCCTCATAGGGATAAGTTCGCCTTTGTACTCTAATCTTGTGACATGTGTATTGTTTTAACCTGTTATTGTGTACAATAAAGTGCTTACATACATACATACATAAAGTCTAGTTTTCCCTCAGGTTGGAAGGTCGGGATGGCGGTCGTTTCTACGCCATATCTTGGGATTAAATGTCAAAGCCCCAAAGGATTAGGTCCCAAACCAAATACCTAAATAGCTTAAAAGGTCATGTATATATTTTCATTGTATCTAGTTGACACAGTTCTTGCATGAAATCATATCAAACGATTTAATTCAATGTGTAGGGGATTAGTAGATTGTGTCTCAAGGGAGCAAAATGATATATTTACGGCGAGGGCGGTATATTGAATTCTGAGTGAAGCGAAAGATTCTACAATAGAATTCTGAGCATAGCGAGGGATTCTATTGTAGAATCTTGAGCGTAGCGAGGGATTCAAGTGTTTACGCCTAAGACGGAAATAATTTTGCTACCGTGTGACACATACTGCTTTTTACACCGTCTATGAGGCCCGCTGCTAAAAACATGAAATATTTTACAAATGATTTTACTACAGTGTCACATACTGCTTTTCACACGTTCTATGAGGAAAATAGTCATTGTTGCCCTCAAATGAGGGAAGAAAAGTACAACTTTGATCCCTCATTCGAAGGCAACATTAATTCTTTTCTGAATAGCAGGTGTGAAAATATTTTCCCATTACTATTATTTTCCTTATCTCTGTTAGGGAACATTTTGTCGTGGATTTTATATCTGTCCATCTTGTAGGTGACAAGCCGCGAGAACGTTAACCTTCCAGTCTCCCCTGTACTACCAGACGCTCAATGGGGGCTATCGCATATGAATTCACCGCTAGAGGCGCTAGTGTAGCGTGGGGTCTCCGAAACGTCAAATGTCACTCTTTGTGGTTGCGCCACGCGGGTTAATATCTAATTGGAACAATATGGTGACTATTTTAAACTACCTGAGCTTGATTATGGCAAATATGAGTTACGGGTCAATGACTGTCAGTGCTTTGCGACAGTTTTGTCTTTCGGAATCTTATTTCCTCCTTTTTTTCGAAGAAAACGGGACTGCGCTAAAATGCTTGATGTTCGATATTTTTACGATACGGTTTCAAGGTATTAACTATGGTTTAAACGTAAACTTCGCTTTCATGCCCATAATAACCAATAACAATTTTTGACAGCTGGACCTTACTCGACAGTGGCGCCAACTGGTGAGCACAAAAACGATAGCCCCCATTGAACTTCCGTTGCGGATAACATGTCCAAACATTTTCAGAATTCCCACTCGCACAATCGACAGGTTAGGTATATTGTTACAATACTGTGATATAAGTTTCGAGTACATAGAAGTCTTGAGTCAGAAACTCAAATTCTGAAGACGTTATTATTGATAAAACTTTATCAATTTATGTTCTGAATACGGTCGAGTGGCTCAAAGACTGCCGATGCAAAGAGGGTATCCAGATTATGAGCCAATTAATGCCTCTTATTTCTGTAAATAATATACGATCCTTTGATCACGTCTCTTACATCATAAATATGAGGAGTAAGTCAAGTAGCCTTTGAGATTTTATAAAATAAAGATGTCTGTTCTAAAATGAAGGAGGAGTAGACTTATGGCCGGTTGTACCATTTTAAAATTACAGAATTGATCGGTAAAGTTAAATATAGCGCCGGAACTTATATAAAATCAGGTTATAATGAACACTGTTTAAATGAAATGAAATGAAATCATTTATGCTTCAATTTAGGCATGTTACATGTACTTATGAATGTCAAAAAACTACCACCGGTTCATAAAATAAACCTCTGCCTCGAGAAGAACTGGCGTAAGAAACTCGGCGAGGTGTCATTTTTTCAAAACAATATACAGTGTATATAAAATAACAGTATCATAATACTACAGAATTCAAATGCTACAATATAAACATACATACATATTTTTTAATATTAAGGACAAAATATTTCTGTGTTAGATTACTTGTACGGGACGCTATCACTGCCAAACATCCATGATATAATCGTTTATCTTATAATATGCTTATGAAATAAGTGTTTGTTTCACGACAGACTTAAATTTAGAATCCGTAAGTTCAGTAATGTGTCTTGGAATTTTATACAATTTCCCAAAAACGACTTTTTTGCCTTCACTAGTCTATAAAAAGTTATTTTGAGTTTCCCAGTGTTTCTTGTAGTCATTAACTTATCAGTATTCGTTGGGAAATTGTATAAATTCTTCCTAACATACATGATTATTTCAAATATGTACAGCGACGGCAGAGTTAGGATATCTATTTCCTTAAAGATTTCTCTCAATGACTCACAATTTTAATGTTTAGTGCAACCTACCCTTAGGCTGGGTTGTACAACCTTCACCTAGAGGTGTTCGTTAAAATTTAATTGAACTGAAAGTTTGACAAGTGTCTATGGGATGACAGCTTTCGGTGCCATATTTAAACGTTGATCAGTCTAATTGACCGAGTGCAATGAAGGTCTCTGCTTCAGCTCCTACAAAAATGGTTTCGTATGTAGTGATTTCCGTTTGTTCTCTCTACGGGTCGGATTTTTCACCGATTCTAGTGAAATTTTGTTAGCAGGAAGATAATTACATAGATCGATTGGGGGTCGAAGTTGCATCACGTCCCTATAGGGAGTACCCACCGTTACCCCACACGTGACCCCTGGGTGGTGCTAAACGGTGCAACAAAAACTGGCATCAAAATTGCCAGACGATAAAAAAATACATGATTTTTTTGTGGAGTCGGTGTTTGGAAATTTTCTGTAACAATTTTTTAATCAAAATTTATTAAAAAACAACACTTGCGAGACCTACATCTCCCAGAGGAAGAGAGGCATTAATATAAGAAAACCCAATCATACCTTTTTTGTAATGGGGGAATAACCTAATCTAACCAAGCAGCAAATCGTCAGTAATCAAAAGCGATGATTGCTATTCTTAAATTAAAAGTTTACTTTTTTTAGGATAAAAGCCGCTGGCGCCATATTTAACTTTAATTGGTACGTAACTAATCGTAAGTTTGTGCAACCGACCTAAGATGTTCCAGCCAAATTACATATTGATTTTTAAGCGTTTAGGTCCTACGCCACTCTCGACTCATTTTTGTTCTATAATTCTTTTTTTTATTTATTAAAAATGGGATTCTCTTGGCCAGCATCTACCCAGGAGCAAAAATAAGGTCGACAGTGAAGCGAGCTCACCCAGAAGATGCCTATTCACTAGTACCTTAAAAAGTTCTTGGTTATATGAACCAGGAAATACAAACGCCAGTAGGGTATTCCAAACCTTAGCGGCGCGCATCATAAAAGATGGTGAAAAGCGCTTGGTTCGTGAAATGCATAACTGGCCCATTCTACTTTTTCATGTACATAATTTTCAGACACTTTTTTAATGCAGATTTTGGAATACCTTCACTTCATACTTTTGTAGTGTTATTTAGAAAGAGGTTTAATTGAAAGAAGAAGAAGAAGAAAGAAAAACATTTATTCGTGATGATACAAACATAAAATATAGATAAATAAACGAAATTAAAAAAAAAACAAGGAATCGCCACAAAAAGGTTTCGCGTCATCGTAATGCCGACTCAGGGAGCTGGCGCTGATCTTCCGTCGAAACCTAATTGCAGTATCACTTCCGACAGTTTTGGTTATTAAAGAACCACAGCTAATATCCATAAATCGAGTAACTCTAACTGGGGACCTGGGACCTGGGACCTGGTCTGCTTCGACATTCAACCCCATAGATGGGAGGCTCAAGCTGAGATGAGACCGGAGTGGCGTCGTGACCTCAGGAGTGGAGTGGAAAGGCACGATGAAGACTGGTTGGAAAGCCTCAGGCAGAAGAGAATCCGCAGTGCCAGGCCTCCACCTCAGGACTCGCGCCATGTTTGTGATCGCTGCGGCAGAAAGTGCCGCGCTGCCATCGGACTATATAGTCATCGGAAGCATTGCGGGCAGCCTCCCCGCAATACCTTACATTGACTTTCTTTCTTGACGCTGCAACAATCATCTGCGAAGATGCTGTGGCCAATCAGTGTCAGTCACCATTTGTATGAAAAAATGGTTTATACTACTGTTCTACCCACCTTTCACAGCAATAAGTTAATATTTAAGTATTTTTACATATAAGTTCCTTTTATTAGCTTCTGGTACTATTTTGAAATCCTATTTTTGTAAACTAATTGATTTAATTGATAATAATAGATTTTTTTTTGTAATAGAAAACTGGTTATGAAAAAGTAGAATGATCCAATACTGTCTGTCGCATGGGTACGAAAATTAATCATCAACAACAATATATATTTATCTACACCCATACAGTAAATCCTCTTTTATGTGCTCAAAAAGTGTAGGTAAGGACCAACTTTACAATATCGCGCCGGTCCGGGCGGAGATGGCCATAACAGCATCAAAAAAGGTATCGTTATGGATTCATGCTCAAAAGACTTCAACGGGCTCGACCTCACTACACTTGCAACGCAATGGTTCCTGAACACATGAAAGAGGATTTAATATACGGATGTGGATAAAGTAGTGTATACAACTGTACATAATTAGGCCTTAAAACACTCGTGTGATCCTATAATTGTTATGGAGATTCTGTAATCAATACCTAACCCTAATCCCCGACAAGCAAACAAAGCCACAGGCATCAAAGAAAACTAAAAAGGGAGTACTATAATTTATACTCCGTCGGATGCAATGAAAACAAGTTCTTGAGAGAGAAATTTAAATTGCGCTGGCAGCGGCATACAATAAATTTAAGGATATATAACGTGGCAAGCGGAAATCAAACGACTGCAGAGGAACAACGAGTGCTCTAGAGTACAATTTAGTACAACTCCCACGCGCGAACTATTTATTCTGGATATAATTTGGCTAATGCTCGGTATTACCATAGGCTTATTACAATAAGGTTCTTCGATTTTGGAAACCACGCCCCCCGTGTTGGAGACTCACTCGAGATAACGTGATGCGACACTTTTCGGGAATGGGTTTTTTGGAAAAAATTCTAAATAAATGTAATAATTATATATAAGAAAAACAAAATAAATAAAAAATACCTTATTTTTTTGTATAACGCCGGTGACAAACAAGCGTACGGTCCACCTGATGGTAAGCGGCCACCGCAGCCTATAGACGCCCGCAACTCCAAAGGAGTCACGTACGCGTTGCCGACCCTTTATGAAATTTGAGAATTCACTATGTTGACAGCAGAAGGGACAAAAGGTCCCTCGCTCTCAACACAGTGCATACTCGGGAGCTCTGGCAACCTTGCTCACCTCCAGGGTCACAACACTACATACTTGTATAGTAGATAATGTTATTATGGCTGTGGTCTTCTGCAAGGTGGAGGTACTTCCCCAGTTGGGCTGCTCCAAATTCGAGCAAGATGAGATTTTGCTGTGACCTACCTCTCTAAAAATATACCTGACTAAACGCTAATATATATAGAATCCCCAATCCCCAATTATAAGAAGAATATGCCGTCTCTGTATCCGTCTCTGTATGGCGAGAGAAATTCTTTTCGAGAGGTAAGCGCCAGCCCTGGGGTGTCAACCAGCTCCGACGACAGGGCTCTCATGAAGGCCTTCATGTCAGCCGACCAGGGTCCCAGTGTCTCCACCGCAATAAACATTTGTGACGTTTTATTCGAATACCATCATTTAACATAGATTATGTCGTCTTGTAATGTAATGTTTTAGTAGGCTAAGTAAAACGAGGTAAATAAAGACCAGGGATCGGATACCGGTATTTTCTCCATAGAAAAATACCGATATTATTACGGTCACCGGTTCATTATTACGTTTTTAATGGGACAATCTAATAATACGACGTTGTTACCTAAATACATGATTCAGCCCTTCGTAAAGAGCAAAAAATAATTCAAATTATTGGGCTGATTCAGGCTTTTTTTAAAATACCGGTATCGGTCCCTGATAAAGACTCAACTTTGATTAATTTTTTTTGAGATTTTATTAAGAATCATATAGCTGAAAATGAATCATCAATCTATCAATGATGATACGAGAATGCATGTTACAGAAATGAGGATTTTGAGATGGATGTGTTATGTGACGAGAATGGACCGGATAAGGAATGAGTATATAAGGGGAAGCATGAAAGTAGCACCCATTGCCGAAAAACTAAGAGCCAATCACCTTGCGTGGTACGGGCATGTCATGAGGAGGGATGAAAGCTATGTAACAATCAAAGTATTAGATATGAATGTTGATGGATGCAAGAAACGAGGTAGGCCAACGAAAAGGTTTATTGATTGTGTGAGAGATGATATGAATAAGAAGGATGTGACTGAATAGATGAAGAATGACAGAGATGTATGAAAGAAAAATACTTTTTTTATATTATAGTGGGCAAACGAGAAGACGGATCGCCCATAAACACCTGCAACACCAGAGGAGTCGCAATTGCGTTGCCGGCCTTTCAGAAGGGAGTACGCTCTTTTCTTGAAGGTTTGAAGGTCATATCGCTCCGGAAATACCGCAGGCGACAGTTCATTCCATAGTTTGGTTGTGCGAGGCAGGAAATTTCTTGAGAAACGCACAGTTTTGGATTGCCAACCATCTATATGGTGAGGATGGAAATGCTGACGCGTAGGACGATGACGAAAAGATGCGGCAGGGATCATTCCAAACAATTCCTCCGAGCACTCCCCGTGATACAAGCGATAGAAAATGCAGAGTGAGGCTACATCTCTACGCAATGCCAAGGAGTCGAGCCGATCAGAAATACGCTGGCAGCCGGCGATTCGAGCTGCTCTCCGTTGAATGCGAAATGGAAAAAGAGCAAGCGAATGATGATAGCTGAAAATCAATCCTTATAGTTTCCTCGTCTGAGCAGAATGGTTTCGAAGAGCGTGCTACATAGTATTTAAAAAGTTTTTTGCTAAACAAAAATGCATGTTTGTAAAGTATTCTCCAAATACTTCGAGTTTTGTTTTTATCTAAAAATCCACTAACATTTTTATTTGTGTAATACTCAAGGAATAGGTTACCACATCGTGACATCAGTAAGCAGCTTTACCTGAGTGTACGAAATTTTATATATTGTACGCAATATATAACTTTCAGGTAATATACGTAAAGTATTGGTACTTCAAATTTGCTATCCTATTAGAACCGAAAGGGACCTCTTTAAAAGTTATAAGAGATCTCGAAGAGTTTGGGACCTAACCCAAGTCTGAAGTTTCGGTGGCCTAATAAGCTCTATGAAATATCTTGAGAAACATGCCTACTCGTTTATCGTATAAATATATGTAACAAGTTACCTGGAAGGAAATACAGAGAACAGACCGTGAGACGGGGTCACCGTTATCGTTAAGACGTTTCGCTCTCTTTTCTGACCTGAAAAACAGTATTTTTAAGTAAGTGAAATCAACAATGAGAGTCATATTTCCCTCTCTTTAGACATATTATTGGATCTATTATTTATTATTATAAAATTACTTGTATTTGATGAATATACAAGTAATTGACGGTTTGTACAAAAGATTTTTGCACTAACTTAGTAAAGAGCTCAGAGCATATTTAAAAACTAGCGTATGTCCGAGTATCATAACAAACGATTATCATAATAACAAAATGCATATTTTTATTGGTTATATTAAATACCAATACTCACTTATCACCACCATATTATTTATAACGATTAATTGAACCAATTTATTTTTAAATAGTACATTAAGTATAATGATTAAAACTGATAACAACATTTGAAATAATGAACAGGTCCGTACCTACTTTATTATCACACCTTTTATTCTCATCATACTTTCATCTAGGTTTACCTACTTATTCTATCTAAGGGAAGGTCTCAGTTAAGTACAACGACGAGCGAAGCGGGGAGGAGTGTTAGGTAGAACTGCGACGCTAGAGCGAGTGAAGCGACCGTGCCGCGGTAGCGGCCGGCGTAGCGCCAGAAGCGATTAATTTTTACCAATTCATCATTATAGTTATCAATATAGATTATTTTATTCAAATAGTTTTAATATATTTTGTCGTTGCAAAAACTATTCACTTATACAAGTTGAAATTAAGCAGTTGTAAGCAAAATGAAAATATGAAATGTGTTTTTATATGGAACAATACACCCCCCAGTAAAACTTTCGAAGATTTTATTTTTCATTTCTCAGGTTTAATTATATCCTTGCCCGATGCTTGTTGCAAACTTGAGCGCAAATGAAGCTCAGAATGTGCAAATTTAACAATGATATGAAGTTATGACAAAAGTTCTGAAAGCTTTGCATCCGACAATTAAGTTTGACTGCAATATTCAGCACAGCAAAATTGCTGACTTGGAAAAATGCTAATTTTGTAATAGGTTTCTGAGATTTTGACAGATATTTTGAAGTAACATTATTATCTCGGGTTTACTTTTAACCTGTTATCGAATACGAAGCCATATATGGCAGATATCGTTGTAGACCTTGTAGCATCGTATCAAGGTTCAATTTTAAATGAATATATTATTACGTCATGCGATAAAGGGTTAAAGTTGGTTTTTGAATAACATAATAGGGATGTTGTCCGAAAAAAGTAACTAAAAAGAATAAATAATTACATAATTATAAGTTCAAACATTTAAGAGGGCATACTCTATCCCTTTTCCGCAAAACGCACCTTTGTACTGGAACGATCATTTACTATGGCGCTCGCGGTCAATGACGTCACTGATCTGTCGCGCTTTCTCTCTCTAGTCAGCAACATTAAAACTGTTGTAGCTTTGTTATTTCTTGTTGTGGATTCGTTTTTATTATCAATGACTTAGAGACCATATACATCTCTAACAATATTGAATTAATTTTAATTTTGACGCTCAGAGACCATATTCTGGGATATTATATCAATTTCTTTATACTCCTTGTTTAATCTTGAGACCTTATACATCTCTAACTTTACTGATATTTGTAATAGACAACTTTGCAAGTTTATCTTCACTGTATGACATTAATTGTGTTATAATTGCAAACTCGAAATTATTATTCCTTCTTGAACTGTAAATTGATATTCTGACATGAAAAATGTATTACTTATTATAGTCAGACTTTTTTAAACTGTAAAAAAGTGCCCTTGTAGCCTATTTGCAGAATAAATGTTTGATTCTTGATCTCGAGATATTTGAGTTGAATTTTCAATAATAGGCATATTTTTTTGCCTTGTTTCTTTTAGAGTAGTCTTATGGAGTAGTAAAATTTTGAGTCAACAATAGTCAAATTAATAGGATTTCAGTCCCGAGTCTTTTTTGTATGTAAAGTTTAGTTCAGGGACTTAAAAACTTAATAATTAGTCATCGATTTCCTAGTTTTATACACGATTTGCAGTCTGAGGCTACACTCCTTTATGCATTTTTAAGGTTTCGTACCCGAGTAAAATGGAGTAGTGGGTGAATCAACTATTCTTTGTTGCTCGTTACCATGGTTACGTCTCCTGAGTCACTCTTTAAAACTATGATTTTATAGGGTTTAAATCTATCAAACATGAGTGTTAGCGTTAAGCTTAAATCCATTAGGACATGGATCATCTCATGAGCATGCTTGAAGTCCATATTATAAACATCTTTCTAAGAAACTCGGATACTGGTGTCTCCTCGTCGACGGGACAAAATAACAACAAGAAAAAGTTGATTGACCCTAGTACATTGTTCTATAGAGTACATTGTTCACCATATTTTAATTGCAACGTCACATATCCTAAGTTACTCGGGTTGACGTAAGGATTCCAACGATACCTCACACGTCTAAATCGGTTAAGGCGTTAAGAAGTTCCGGGTGAACAAACAATCTACACATACATGAACTTTGAAAATTTTACACTCCTTTTTACCCGCGACGGAACGGAGAAGGTATATGCGTTTAGGGTGAGAGGTTGTTTGTTTGTTTGTTTGTTTGTGTGTGCACATCAATATCATCAAAACGGCTTGACGGATTCAGAAACGGTTTTCTGCAATAGGTTTGTAGCTTAGTCGGGACGAATTTTAGCTAGGTGTTACGATGATAACTCGCCAGGGGGCGCTGCAGTAAACATTTTTCACTGTACATCCGTCGTGGGTTTTTCAAAATTTTTTATTTTGTTTTTATTGAATCATACATATGTACATGAACCCTGAAGACATTACACTCTTTTTTTGGTAGTCGTGTAAAAATATGCTAATTAAATCATGACCTTGAAGTTTAATAATGACATGAATAAAGCATACGAAGGGTAAATGAAACAATTTTGGCCCAACTGAACATAAAGTCGAGGTAGGCCAAACCGCGCACTTCAAGTCACCTTCGGCCTACATTCAAGTACCAGCCTTGGGTCCTGCGAGTGTAACTTGGGCGCTGGCTTACCGGCCCTATCTCTTTACTGTGGGGGAGGACATTAATGTAGGATACCGTCAAGTGGTAAAGTGTAGTAAGTTGACTTACGGAGTTTTCAATTTTTTTTGACAGAGGTGTAAGTATATTAAAAAATTTTTTTTTTTTTAATTTAAGCTGTTTATTTCAGTGAAATTTTTTACATAATTTTATAATCACTTACTTAACTATTAATCTTAAATTACAAAAGATTTCTTAAGTTAAGGAGTTGCGGATATACAATTTTATTAATCAGTATACATTGTTGCTGTTAAAATATTCTTAGTTACCTAAGTCATAAGTAACTAAGAATATTTTAACAGTTTGATTTTTTTAACAAATATAACTTAATGGCATTTCTGATTTTTTTGTCTTTTTTATTATTCAGATCTAGTAACAACTGTTTAGGGAATTTATTACATGTGCGTGGGAGAACACAAGACTAGGCTCTCTGACCGTAGGTATTTCTACATCGGGGTACTACAAATGATGGTAAATTTGTAAGTGAACGTAAGTTGCTATGTCTCGATACATGTACAAGGTTAACAATTTTATTTCTGTACTGTGTTAATATTTCTAAGTCTACTTTGTCATAAATGCTAAGTACTTTACAGTGATTAAACAGGTTTTCATAATTATGTTTATATTTAAGTTTGATTTTTAGGGGTACAATAGTTATCAAAGTCGTCTCCAGTCTTAAATTCTCTAAGGCTTACGTGCTCACTTTCAAGAAATTTAATCAATGTGTTAGACACGCACGTTAAATTTGTTAAAATCTAATTTGGCTTCGAATCCTATGCGTCAGTAACGTTGATGTTTTATTTTGTATTTCTGTCCAGTAGAAAATTCTATTATGTACTAACTCCTAAGATAAGTATTTTGATTATATAAACTATATACCCGTTTATTATTTGACTGCTTATTACGGAGCGCTCGTGGCCCAGCGGCGCTCGCGTACCGCGGTATGCGAGGTTAAGCAACGTCGGGCCAGGTCAGTTCTTGGATAGGTGATCACTTTGAAATTAAATCATTTATTGCTCAATTCAGGCATATTACATGCACTTATGAATGTCAAAAAACTACCACCGGTTCATAAAATAAACCTCTGCTTCGAGAAGAACCGACGTAAGAAACTCGGCGAGGTGACATTTTTTCAAAACAATACTGAGTGGTTATTATCTGAGCGCTCCCGTGCTTTGGGAGGCGCGTTAAGTCGTTGATCCTGGCTGCTGTCTATGATAACAGTCGTTAAGCCGAGTTAGAGGCCTCCGGGCGGCTTGAGAACTTCTAACAGTCAAGTTGCCCACTCACTTGACAAAGGGGGGTCGAAGTTGGACCACGTCCGTAGGGAGTACCCACCGGTGACCCACCGCTAACCTATACATGACCCCTAGGTGGTGCTAAAAGTGCAAAAAAACTGGCAACCGTACTGTCTTCTCGAAGATCTCACGGTTCGAAATAATTGCCATACGATAAATAAAAATAAAATTTAACTGCTAGGGACGTAGTTACGAGTGAGTGCTTATAAATGGAAGTTCGTTTCAATATTATGCCAGGGGATACCTTATTCAAAAATGTGTTACGCAATCTAAAACTAATTTATAATGTTCCATTTCTTAGACGCTTCTCAAAAAAATCATTTTTGACTTGTGTCGTTTTGCCGTTTGACGGCTGACGAGGTCACATGACGAGCGCCGAACTGAAGATATCTCGGAGTATCTTGCTCATAGGAAATTTAAGCCGTTATGCATCGAACGTATTTTCGCAATCTAACAATATCATCTGTTTCACCTGCTACTGGATTTTATTTTTATTTATTTATTTATTTAAAAAAGGTACACTTTACAGACATCACACAATAAATGATACAGTTAAGTTTGCACAAAATCAGTAGTTTATAGGCCAGCATGACAAAAGCAAGTGCACACAGCATGATCAATAAGTAAGCGCATAATTGACCAAGTGCACATACAGCACTAGTGTCAAGACGACCAACACAGAGCAGGGTTAATTACATGGTTAAATCTAATCAAGTTCAGCATACAATAACACAGTTACTCTACTCTATTTCAGCCAAGTCGAGCCAATGATGCATCATCATGAACATTACTAGTGGCAAAAGTTTAATTAAAGGAGATAAGTATACATTCTTAGGTACTAACTGAATGATAAACGACAAAAAAACGGGTTACTACAGACATGGAGAGAAATGAGTTATAGATAACTAACTGCCGCCCGCGACTAAGTCCGCGTAGATATTATGGTAACAAATATCAACTTTTTTACACAACTGTCCAAAAAAAGGAGTGTAATGTTTTCAGGGATTTTATCATATGTATATGATATTATTTTTTCCCCATAACTTCTTAACGCCTTAACCGATTTCGATGTGTGAGGTATCATTGGAATACTTACACGAGTAACAAAGGATAATGTGACGTATACCGTGTAGTTTATTTTGCCAGGAAGATACAGAGGTAATTTGACGACCGCTTTAGCCTAGTAACACTGCCTAGGAAGCTGGAGGTCCCGGGTTCGAATCCCGGTCAGGGCATATATTTTTGTGAATGAGATGGATATTTGTTCCTGAGTGGATGTTTTCTATGTATTTAAGTATCTATTTATCTATATAAGTACGTATATCGTCGCCTAGTATCCACAAGCTTTGCTTAATTTGGGACTAGGTCGATTTGTGTAAGATTGTCCACAAATATTTTTTTATTTATTATTATTATAATTTCACCTTTTAACCGTTGCGCTTGGATCAAATAATATTTTTTTTGGTGTTTATTGTAATAGAGTGTATAGCGCACCTTAATATAATACTTTTAGCATTGAAAGACATAAAATCGATAAATAATAAAATGTAATCGCTGTTTCTACAAATACACAAAGAATCTGCATTAAATTAACAATTTATGGACACAGAGCAACATTATACGCGCCTAACCAATCTTAGCAACAACTGTCAAATCTACCGTTTCCCGCGCGAACTGACAGCGGTTGTCAGTCGGGGTATTTGAGGCTTTGTTAAAAACTCATCGAATCCAATAATACCTATTGAATGACAACTGCGTGAACGCAGCACCTGTCACTTTGTCTATGTACACACTATTTAAAACTCTCTCTCTCTCTTCCTAGCTATAAATCTAGGGGCAGCTTTCCGATGTATCTTCGCCACTTTGCTCTATCCTTGACATCGTCATTCGAACGGATAATAAGTGACGTACTAAGATTACATGTCAGAAAATCTGTGATTTTTTATTTATTTATTAAAAATGGGATCGCTCTTGGCCAGCATCTAGCCAGGGGGCAAAGATGAGGCCGACGATGAAGCGAGCTCACCCAGAAGGTGCCTAATTGTGACATGAATAAATTGTATTTTAGGATTAAAATGACCAGCATTGTATATTAATTATTATCTTTTGACTTCTGACTACTTATATCTAGGACAGGGGTGGGCAAACTTTTTTCATGGCGGGCCAGTAAGCTTGAGAAATTTCGGAAGAGGGCCATAATTGCAGCAAAACTGCACTTTTGTATAAAACCGCTGCTCTGGTTTTTGGCTGACCCGTCAAAATATAATGATCTAGGATAACCTAGTAATTATTGAATTATTATTATTTTTTGACATTTTAATTTGCCATTGTACCGTATTATTATTATTGAATTATTTTGTATTGTTTAAAAAATATTATTTTATTGTGTTTGACTGTATTATTATGTTATTATTATTAATTCATATACAATCTGACGATCTTTTTGTGAATCCATGATATTTTACCAATTGACATCTTTATAAAATACCATGTAAATTTTCAGAAAGAAATAAATAAATCTAATCTAATCTAATCTATTCACTCGTGCCTTAAAAAGGTCTAGGTTATATGAGCTCAGAAACACAAACGCCAACAGAGAATTCCAAACCTTACAAGTGCGCATTATAAAAGATGATGCAAAGCGCTTGGTTCGAATAAGAGGAATTTCGACCAAGTAAGTCTGGTATCCAGCCGTAAGTCTGGATGTCCGATAGAAGAAGGGGGAAGGTGGTATGAGCTCATGGAGCTCCTGAGCACACTCTCCGAAGTACAATTTGTAGAAGACGCACAGACATGCTACTTTGCGTCTATGTGCTAGGCTCTGTAGCTTGTTTCCTACTACCTGACCGTCGCCAATAAGCCTCCTGGCTCTGCGGTCCACCGAGTCGAGTGCGGCAAGTTGGTACTTAGCCGAGCCATCCCAAAGGTGACTACAATACTCCATGCAAGATCGGACTTGGGCTTTGTATCAAGAAAGAAGCTGCCCAGGCGTGAAATATCGCTTGACCTTATTTAGGATGCTCAACAAACATTAACAATAAAAACAGTGATTAATTAATATAAACAGTGATTAATTAATAATGTCGATACTTTCTTTTTCAGTAACCTTTCTTGAAAACAAACCGGATGATATAGACGCCTGTTTGCAATCAAAAAATCCGGGAGATATTAGGACCGAGCACAATTTGTGCGTGCAAACAGGCGTCCATACGATCTGGTTTGTTTCGGGGGATTTATTGATGTATATTCACGTGAAAGCATTTTTTTTGCAAGCTTAATAGATTTGGAAAATATGTACCGGGAGAAATTAGGACCGAGCGCAAATTTTCCAAATTTATTAAGCTTGCAAAAAAAGTGCTTTTGGACGAAAATAGATCAATGAGAAGGCTAAATCCCCCGGCAGGTCGGTCGCGGTTCGCTTCCGCTTGATTCAGCGTCCATGGAGTCTATTAAACGTAACGTACTGAACTGGTATAGGTTTAAATTGATCGCTGCCGCACGCGTCAAGATTGTTTACGGCCAGTACAGCCAAACAGCCTCGCTGCGAGCAGGTGTCTATGTACAAAACCAAAGCAATTTATAAAATACAATACAAATACATAAACAATACTTGACGACCGGTTTAGCCTAGTGGGTAGTGCACCTGCCTGTGAAGCTGACGGTCCTGGGTTCGAATCCCGGTCAGGGCAAATATTTGTGTGATGAGCGTGAATATTTGTTTCTGAGTCTTGGATGTTTTCTATGTATTAAGTATTTATATCTATTAAATATATCGTCGTCTAGTACCCATAACACAAGCCTTGAGCTTACTGTGGGGCTAGTTCGATTTGTGTAAGATTGTCCTCTAATATTTATTTATTTATTTATTTATTAAAAAAAAATACTCTTTATTATATAACATATACTCTTTATTGCACTTCTTACGAAAAAAACTGGTCAAGTGCTAGTTCGAATCGCGCATCGAGGGTTCCGTACATAGATGTGTATACGTCCCAACATAATGTAGAAATTAAACGCCATGGCTACAGCGCTTTATTTTGAAAGATGGTACTTTCAGCATAATCACGTGGGAATTTATGAAACAAAAATATAAGCAAAGGTAATTAAATTACAAACTTAGCATAAAAATATTATTAGATGACAAAAAAAAAGTAAAACTAGATGGAGCTATAACATATGATTATAATAAATTTTCCTGTAAAATGTACATTGATATTAATGTTATGTGATAAATCCATATTTTTCCCTTGGTGAATTTCGGAGATATTCATATTCATATTTTTTTATTCATAATTGTCAATATTACATGTCCGGGCTTAGGGCATAAGGAGGAAGGGGCGGTATTTTTTTAACATTTTCCCTCATAAAGCGAAAATGATTCGACTTAAAAAAAAAATGCCCAGCCCTTTCATATGACATCCAACTTGATATATTCAAGACTGACATTATGAACCACATTTTACTGTCATTTTTCAAAGAAAATAAAGAGATTATAAAATACATGTTCTATGCATCTGGGCTACCCTTCTTTATAACTGTTCCAAAATTCGAATCGATAGCGTAAGTAGTTCTTGAGATATTTGTGACAGACAGACAAAGTGAAACCATGGGTCTCTTTTTACCACTTTGGTACGGAACCCTAAATAGAGCACAATACAGTATATTAGGCTTAAAGTAAGTAAAGTAAGTGTTGCGGTTGCAACCTTTTTATAACCTTTTTTTAGAAGACTTCTGTCATCTGCCTTTTTATTGTTTTTTTTGTATTTTGTTTTACATTTTACTTGTCATTATATTCTCGCTTCATGGAGACGTCGTGTTTGGTTTTACTTATTTTTCCTATCGTTTCCACTCTCTCCCACTGCTATCGAAGTCTCTTTTTCAGTAAGATGTATATATCCTAACTTAGTCATTCATGCCATTTATACATAATCAAAGGTCACATTTCTACCAGTTCGCCCGATGTGAGTTCATGCCCTTCACGAATACCAGTCCAGCGATACTCCAAATTAAGCGAATCAGTCGACGATGCAGAAATTAAACCTCACATAAAAAACATTTGATATTTATCACGGTGTTTACGAAGGGGACGGTATTAGGGACACATTTTGATTTAATAAAGCAATTCGGAAAGGCCCATTTGCATCTGAATAGGAATTCTACAGGTACATGATGTTTTTGTTTAAGTAGGTCGTTATTATTTATGGTTCTTCATTATTCTCGTTTTCCTGGTTGTGTTATTATTATACTGCTTGTTTTTGAATCTAAGGGTACATACGCACTTAGCGGCTAGCCGTATTGTGATTGAAACACAGCCGCATCACAGTGCGTATGCCCGCGGTTTTGGTCGCAATAGGGTGGCAGTGGGCGGGCCACAACATTGCTCGTAGAACCGATAACCGTTGGGGAAGAAAGGTCCTCCCGAAACTTGCTTCTCACTGTTCCATCTTCCTCATCAAAATTTTATAATTCTTGTTCACTTTCCGAGCTATTCGGCTTTGGAATTCTTTATCTCCTGATTTGAGGCGTGCTGAATCTCTTGCTGTCTTCAAAAAACAGCTTAAAGATCACTATTTGTCTCTCTCATGACACGCTTAAGACTTAGCTCCTTTAGACTATGTGGCTGACTATATATTTGTATATGTTTATGTACGTATATTTCTATACTATATTTATGTATGTTTATTTATCCTTAATTAAATGTTATTGTTGTAATTATTAGTAGGCTTCATATGTATTAACTCTGCACTACCTTCTATGAATCGTTCAGATTAGATTTCCGCTACCCTAAGGTTGTCTGGAAGAAATCGCTCTTTAGCGATAAGACCGCCTGTTGTTTGCCTCTTCTCATTGTGTTTTTGTACTGTACTGTATCCTTTGATTGAGGTGTGCAATAAAGAGTATTTGTATTGTATTGTTCTCGAGTGGCGGCCTCGTACGGGAAGACGAAGCGTTGGACGGCCTCTAACTAGGTGGACTGATGACTTGGTCAAGGCAGCGGGGAGTCGCTGGATGCGGGTGGCTCGCGACCGTGTGCTGTGGCGCTCCTTGGGGGAGGCCTATATCCAGCAGTGGATGTCTTCCGGCTGAATGATGATGATGATGAGGGCTAGCCGCTCAATGCGTACGTAGAAGTCCAAGATTTAGTGAAGGTGACCAAGCAAGTAGCAAGCAACTGCAATCTGAACTGCTGAACACGGAGAGAAATACTATTTTTTTCTTTTTCTTTTTAATTTTTTTTCAAAAAGGTACATAAAGTTTCCAGTTTCAATTTTACTCGCCAAACTGACAAGACAGTTTGTTGGCGAGACCGCGCTTATTTTAACAAGTCTATTTTCATGCACTTAAGTTACATAATTAAGTAATACTTGTAATTGTAAGAACTAGAACAATAAAAAATATATATACATTAACTAACTAAATCTGTTAACAGTTAAGGTAATCTTTGTAAAAATGTCTTTTTTAGCTTGCTTTTCACTACATTTAAACTACATTTTTTCTCTTTTCTTAACCAGTTAAATTCGTTATAAATAGTTGAAACCATAAACTGATTTGTTCTTCTGCCATAGTAATTGTTAACATAATTTTGCACATATTTTCCTAGTCTAATATTTCTCGTCTTATATTTGCTTTGCTTCAACACCTTAAATTCCTCATTAAAATAATTCTCCTAATCTACGGCTATCAAATAATGAACCCTTTCATGTATCATTATGATTGTGACTTAACCTTTTACAGGTATCTCTTATCAAGTTTTGGTGGTTGTTCTTCAAACACGATTCGATATACTGATATAGAAAAACCGGACTGCCCGATTATTAAGGACCCAACCCATAGGTTGAGGTGACTATTGGGAGAGTGAAGTAGTGTTTGCGGACTCTCTACGCTCTCTCAATGGCACATGTTCTAAATCAAAATCAAAATCAAACATTTATTCCGCAAATAGGCCACAAGGGCACTTTTGCATGTCAAAATATTAATTTACAATTTAAGAAAGTCTGGCTATAATTAGTAATGCATTTTTCATGTCAAAATATTAATTTACAGTTCAAGAAGGAATAATAATTTCGAGTTTACAATTATAATAAAATTAATGTCATACAGTGAAGATAAACTTGCAAAGTTATCTTAGATAAAGTAAGAGATGTATAAGGTCTCAAGATTAAACAAGGAGTACAATGTAATTAATATAATATCCCAGAGATGTACATGGTCTCTGAGCGTCAAAATTAAAATTAATTTAATATGGTTAGAGATGTATATAAATAATAAATAATAATAAATAAATATTAGAGGACAATCTTACACAAATCGAACTAGCCCCACTACACTATGGTCTCTAAGTCACTGATAATAAAACCGAATCCACAACAGGATGATGTCTCTCGTCAATCCCCTATAAAAGACACTAGTATTAACGTAGTCACTATGTCCTAGCAAGCATGAACAGACCGGACTCCACAAACAGCACCCGATCACGAGTATGACGCGTATCTCAGCCATGTCTGCATACCTACCCCATTGTAAGTTTTATATTTTATTTATCTTTTAAGCACCTACTTATATAACTGTCCACTAACGTAGTTCGTAAGATTTCCCTACCTAATACAAATGTATGGATCAACATTTGGTCTGAAATAAACGATTTTTATTTATTTTATTATTTATAAGCCGCTAACTATTGACCGCGGGACCGCTTCTTCAGCCATGTATGACCCTTTTGTCCCATATCTCATTCTGAGTTAGGGATATAGGCATGTGTGCGACCCTTCAAACGACAGTATAAGCGACCAGCGACCGAGCCAGGAGTCGTTAGGGCCACGATTAGAGGGCAGCCTGCGATTATTAGTTTTGTTCCAAAACTCATAGGAGTCGTCATAAACTACAAATAAAGTTGATATAACAAATGGCTCGGGCTTGCCAATTGAGACACTACTACTACACTAAAACTTTGATGTCAAAGGCTTATTATAGGGTTGAGGACTATCTAACAGACAGAAATGCATGGCCCAAACCAAATACCTAAATAGCGTAAAGAGTCTAATATTTTCATTGTATCTAGTTGACACATTTCTTGCAGGAAAACATATCAAACGATTCGACATGTTTTGTTTTCTTGTGTAACTACACATTGTAAATACCTATTGTTATTTTTTCCTCGTTTTTCTTTCAATTCTCTTTTGTTGTGTACCATTTACATTTACTTAAGTAGGTTAAGTAGTATCATTGTAATAAGCATATTTTGGAGAAAATGACTGACTGTCGAGTTTCTTTCGGCGTTTCTTCTCGGCAGTGGTCTCTTGAGAAACGCTAGTAGTTTTTGACTTGTAAAAGTGCCTTTGCGGCCTACTTGCAGAATAAAGTTCATTTATTTCATTTATTTACTAACTATTTGACTGATATTTTATGATGCCATTCGAACCACTTTTATATGATACCAACTACAATGAGAGCACAATAAAGGGCAGAAATTAGGGATAAAATTAGCTCGCTAGCGGCCCCGTAAATGCTTCCTAAATCAAAATCAAAATCAAAACATTTATTCTGCGAATAGGCTTCAAGGGCACTTTTACAAGTCAAAATCTATGGTATCTAGGTACATCAAATAAAAATAATACAATAATCAAAGTATCATTAATTAAATGTAGTGTTACATGTCAAAAATAAGACTAAGAAACTAATAACAATCGAGATTTGTTAGAGATGTATAAGGTCTCTAAGCGTCAAGATAAAAGGTAATACAGTAGGTACACTAATGATAATAAAATATTTTGAGTTATATCTATAACACGTCAACATGAAAATAATAAAATGTAATAAATAAATATCCTCAGAGATGTATAAGATCTCTGAGCGTCAGTCTAAAAATAAAATCAAATGAGAACAGTGAAGTCTCTCATCATGTCAATTCCACTGAACACTAGTACTACTACCTACAAATTGATACTGGCCAGTGACGTCACTGCCACCGTATCGAACCAACCTTTGTATGAGAAAATACATATTTTGCTATTAATGTCGAGAAATATTGTGTTTAGGTACATAGTTATTGTATAATTTATTCTTTATTTTTACGTAAGGATTCTATTAGCACTACCTTTCATTTGACTTTTGAAAGATAAAGAAAAATACATAATTTTCTAAAACATAATCTTCGATTAACATAACTTTGTTGACTACCGCTTTAGCCTAGTTGGTAGTGACCCTGCCTTCGAAGCTGGAGGTCCCCGGTTCGAATCCCGGTCATGGCATTTATTTGTGTGATGAACACGAATATTTGTTCCTGAATCTTGGATTTTTTCTATGTATTTAAGTATATATTTATCAATATAAGTATATATATCGTCGCCTAGTAACCATAGTAGTAAAAGCTTTGCTTAGTTTGGGACCAGGTTAATTTGTGTAAGATTGTCCACAAATATTTATTATTTATTATTATTATTATTGTATTTAAATTTCAGGAAAATTTTGTAATTAAGGACTTATTGTAATCTTTTGACGGTTTATACATAGAGTGACACAATGTTATACGTTTTAACCAAACATCCAATTGTGTTTCAAATGTTGATTATTTCGCAGATAACCTGTGTTTTTATTATAAAAGTTGTATACCTGTTAGCTACCTTTTCTCTTAGCTACAGTGGCCCACACAAACAGTATAACGCCGGGGACGTCCAACGCGCGATCGCGACAACACAGATACATATAGTCCCTATTCGTCCCGGTACCGCCGCACACCGGGTAGAGTCAGTCTGACCCAAGTCCGGCCTAGCTGAGTTTGTTGCTGGACTCTTCTCAGCTAGGCTAGGTTTAGTGAACCAGCGGCAAAACTCCCAGTATCTCGATTCCACTCACACCTCAGATTCGGTTGAAACCGCTCAACCAATCTCACTGGAGCGCAAACTCTTAGAGTATTCCAGTGTTCCAAACCACACGCGTGGTCGTGCCGGAGGTTTTCCCCTGGATTTTCTCCAGGCGACTCTCCAACCGCGCACTCCTATCGCTTTATTGGACCCGGCCTGCAAAGCCACAGTCTGGTGCAAAAGAAAGGTCTTTTAATAACAATTAATTTACCATTCCATTGGCAAACGCATTTAATTAACAAGTCTACTTCATTAGTTTTGTATTAAGCAGTACCGCTGCTAACGTAAACTACTAGAAATAACGGAAAAATTGCAACCTCCCGGCAATCGCGGCCAGTCGCTCTAGCCAACTGAGCTATAGGTGCAACCGCCACTCGGCCCGAAATTCCTCAATCATTCCTCAGGCTACTCTCCAACCGCGCACTCCTATCGCTTTATTGGACTCGGCCTATAAAGCCACAGTCAGGTTCAAAAAAAACAGTATAACGTTGTTTTAAATAACCTTAAAATTGAATCGACAGCCATCCACGTCGTTTCTCATATACCTATAGCTTGCGTCGGTTCGGCCGAGTAACATTTATTATGCCGGACTGTTCCAAGTAGACTAAGGCTCTACGTGATACATAATCCCGCGATTCGAATGCGTCCGCGGTAATCTCGCTCATCCTAATCGCGTGAAAGAACGGCCTATGCTATTTCCAACTTGCCACCTCACATAACTTATATATCTTGATACAGCGAGTCCTAATAAAAACAGGTAATCAGGGGTCAGACTTATACTGGTACCTGAGGTGTCTGTGAGCGTTGTGTGTAGCAGCCCAGTGGTTATAACCGCTAACGCGCCTGCGTCCAAATAGCTAAATAACGCGGCGGGTTTCAATTTAGCGCACAAAGTGCCGATGAAGACCTTAACGGGGCAACTTGTACAAACTGAAGCGTGCTGGGGCATGAAAAGAAATTGGTTGATTTTGATGTTTGAAGAGGCAGGTTATTGTGAATTCCGTAGACGTTTAATCCACAGGAGCGCATGGTCCTTCTCATTGCTTATTGTTTGTGTTTTAATAAAATAAATAATAATAAATAAATATTATAGGTCAATCTTACACAAATCGAACTAGTCCCACAGTAAGCTCAAGAAGGCTTGTGTTATGGGTACTAGACGACGATATATTTATTAGATATAAAAACTTAAATACATAGAAAGCATCCAAGACTCCGAAACAAATATTCATGCTCATCACACAAATATTTGCCCTGATCGGGATTTGAACCCAGAACCGTCAGCTTCACAGGCAGGTGCACTACCCACTAGGCTAAACCGGTCGTCGGTCGGTTTTGTTTTAATTAATCACTTTTTTTGCAACGACGATAGCGTAGAACCTTAGAAGCGCTCGTGCGCTCGTGGCCCAGTGGCACCCGCGTACCGCGTACGGTATGCGAGGTTAAGCAACGTCGGCACATGTCAGTTATTGGATGGGGACCGCTTTGAGTGTTTATTACCTGAGCGCTCCCGGCACGTTAAGCCGTTGATACTGGCTGATATCTATGATAGCAATAGTTGAACCAAGTTAGAGGCCTTCGGGCGGCTTGAGGACTTCTAACAGTCAAGTTGCCCATTCACTTGACAAGCTAAATTCCAATAAGGTCTGGTTTCCCCTCGGGTTGGAAAGTCAGATGGCAGTCGCTTCCGTAAAATCTAGCGCCTACGCCAAATCTTGGGATTAGGTAGCGGACTCCGGGCATTCTTCAGGATGCAACTGTACCGGGATAACGGATGCTGATGATGATGATGATGGCGTAGAACCTTACGTTGCCTGATTGCCGCTATGGAGATTGTAATTTTCCTTCTATTGTAATCCAAATCCAAAGGGAGTCTGCAAGAGATCGATTTTTAGCAATAAGACTGCCTATTGTTTACGATGCTTCTGTGCGATTTTTTTCTCGATGACCTTACAGTTTGACATTAGATTTAGTACTGTCTCATCTTGTCGAAGTTTCCAGGGGGCTGTTTCGTGACCTCGGTCGGAGTGGATTTATAGTTCTGCCGGCAAAAACTGACCTTAGGACAGCAGTGCCTCAAGGATTGATTTACTGCTGCGCGCCATATTGACTGGATTCAGTTGATATACAGAATATATTTATTAATTTATTTATTTGGGAAACAAACAGGCAAAAATATTACATCAAGTTAATCATAATAAACATAACATTAGCCAAACAGTTTCCACTACTGACTAATACAAAATCTGTTGCTCAGACCAAAAAACGAAACTTCAAAATAACACAATATGCTGAGAATTGATAATTTACTCAACTAATACAAAATCTGTTGCTCAGACCAAAAAACTAAATTTCAAAATAACACAATATGATAAGAATTGATAATTTACACAATGTGACACAAGAGAAACATGCATGTATTTAAAGAGTTACGATACCTACAGAGCATCATTCAAGACATAACACTTAAATTGTTAGTTTTTTTTTGATTTCTTTTTTGTTTTTGATTGCAGAAACAAAATGTTGTGACGATAAATGGAATATATCAATATTAGAATAGTTGTCATTCTAACTTTTGCACGCTCTAGCTATGAACCTATTTCTTGCATATGTAGTGTGTCCTAAGTAGGTTGAAAGTAAGTTGGTGGAACGAGTACACCGATATTGAAGCAAACCGAACTGTCTACGCAGTATTATCCTTGTAAATAACGTGAAGTACTGATGCGCGTGTTATATTAAATTACTGAGCGGATTTGACAAATCTTTACACCGCAACTGATCATTCTTGAAATCGGTTTTTTTATTTATCGGAATTAGATTTTATTATTTTCATGTTGACGCTTATATATATCTCACAATATTTTATTATGATTAGTGTACCTACCTTATTTTATGACGACCGCTTTAGCCTAGTTGGTAGTGACCCTGCCTTCGAAGCTGGAGGTCCCGGGTTCGAATCCCGGCCAGGGCATTTATTTGTGTGATGAACACAAATATTTGTTCCTGAGTCATGGATTCAGATTCAGATTTTTTTATTATCACAATCTTACAAATTCCATCATTATACAATAAAATTAGTATACACGATAAAATTTCCAAAATTATGATTCGTCAGCTGTACACATTATTTGATTAGTTTAACAAATTGTGGATGGAAGTGGAATGGATGTTTTCTATGTATTTAAGTATCTATTTATCTATATAAGTATGTATATCGTCACTTAGTACCCATAGTACAAGCTTTGCTTAGTTTGGGACTAGGTCGATTTGTGTAAGATTGTCCACAAATATTTATTTAATTATATTATTTATTACCTTTTATCTTGACGCTTAGAGACCTTATACATCTCTAACAAATGTCGATTGTTATTAGTTTCTTAGTCTTATTTTTGACATGTAACACTACATTTAATTAAAGATACTTTGGTTATTGTATTATTTTTATTTGATATACCTAGATGGATTTTGACTTGTAAAAGTGCCCTTGAGGCCTATTTGCAGAATAAATGATTTTGATTTTGATTTCTGATTTAGGGGAAATGAAGATAGTGCTTTGGATCGTTTTATATTATACTACCGGACTTTAAAAAAAACGCATACCGTACCTGAGGGCCTACTCCGAAATTCGAAATCGGAACTTCGTATCGTCATATACATCTCTAACAATATTAAATTAATCTTAATTTTGACGCTCAGAGACATGTACATCTCTGGGATATTATATTAATTTCATTATACTCCTTGTTTAATCTTGAGACCTTGTACATCTCTAACTTTACTGATGTTGTAATATTTGTAATAGATAACTTTGCAAGTTCATCTTCACTGTATGACATTAATTTTGTTATAATTGTAAACTCGAAATTACTCGTACTATTCTTTTTTGAACTGTAAATTAATATTTTGACATGAAAAATGTATTTTATTTGTAATCAATAATTAAAATATAGAACAAAAACAAAACAAGATCTTACTATCTACCTACCTAACCTACACTAAAGTCCTAAACTGTATGGGTATGGGTCACCCAAGTCGCTGCCACTGGGCAGAGTTCCCATAAGGCTGGCCGCGTTGCCTCGCTGAATGGGAATGCCGCTTCGCTGCGCGAGGAACGAGCCAGCCCTACGGTCACCTGAGGACCGGATAAACAAATAACTTAATCTTTTGAAAAGTTTAATTTCATCCGGTCCCCACGGTCCCAGAGTCTCCACAGCAAACTCCGCAAATATGTAACTATCCCCAAGAGTTGCATATTTGCGGCGCTTTGCTGATTCAGCCACGGCGGCCGCTCCACCGGCCCGCAACGACGTCGTGCCCAAGTGGGACAGCGCTAGGGTGTCCACGCATGTGGCATCCCAGACTAACGGCCGTCCCTGTTGCCAGGGCATGAGAGTCAACACTGGCATGCGTATATATCCAACAAATAGCGATCTTCACCCACTCCAACCACGACAGGTTTACTGCCAAACAGGCAAATCCAAATCGCCATCTGCGTAGCAACAAAAACGCGGGCTGCCTAGCACCTGTGCCCCACAAGTTAGCAAAAAGCGGACGATCAGCATATATACTCGGCCCACGTATATATAATCACCTACCAAAAAATATTAAGGATGCACCTTCCTCTCATAATTTTAAAATAAGATTAAAAAAATGGCTTGTAAAATCAACATTTTATGGCTTAGATGAATATTTTTCCAATGACATGAAATAATGTATTATAATGATTAGTAAGTAATTTATAATTTGTTTTACTATATACCTACAAAATGTAGTAATGTTCAAAACAATTTTTTGTATAAAAAATGTTTTTGTATGACCAGCGGGGTAATCACGTAACTTTTTTACTACCGTTAGGTAGATTTTAATGCCAAATTTTAACTGTCAGCTCATACATTCATACTTCAAAATTGTCAGTAAAATCTATCTACCGTTAGTACATAAAGTTACGTGATTCGCCAGCTGTAACGAATGTTACCAATAAATATTTTCATTTTCATTTTCATTTTTCATTTTCAACCCGTCGGGTCTCTTGCCATCGTCACGTGCAAGGCCGTTTGGCTCTAAAGTGGCCGGTACACTGACGCTGACCAGAATTTTTTGTGCAATAATCCCTGCAGATTATTGCACAAAAAATGTTTTCACCATTGAATATCTCCGTCAACATTATTTGTCTAAAACTGCAAAATGCCAGCGACACATCCAGTGAGATCAATTTCGATCCAATTTCACAGAGGCGACGTGCGTGACGCGGCGCAGCCAACGAAAACAAACAATTTTAGGCTTCGACAATAAAACTACTGTATACCTCTGAAACCTGTGTCTATCTATGAAACCTGTTTCGGAACTTTGCGTATAGGTTTGAGTTTATGCTCTTTAAATTGACCCTTTTCGTTGCCGATTCTATACTATTATTACTAAATAATGGTTCTAATCACACCTATACACACGTCACACACACCATTGCATGCTTCAAGTTCATTATATATTTGTATTAGTTTATTTTACTTTGTGTTACCTTCATTTCTAGCCGCATGGACTGTTACTCTGTATCGGTTTTGGTTTCCACGGGACAGGCCTAGCCTAGTGTGGGACCATTGCTATTTTGTTTTTGAATGTCTGTATATGTAATAAAAATATTTCATTTCATTTCATTTCATTTCACATTGTAGGATTGACGACCGGTTTAGCCTAGTGGGTAGTGCACATGCCTGTGAAGCTGACGGTCCTGGGTTCGAATCCCGGTCAGGGCAAATATTTGTGTGATGAGCATGAATATTTGTTTCTGAGTCTTGGATGTTTTCTATGTATTTATATCTATTAAATATATCGTCGTCTAGTACCCATAACACAAGCCTTCTTGAGCTTACTGTGGGGCTAGTTCGATTTGTGTACGATTGTGTCCTCTAATATTTATTTATTATTTATTTATTTATTTGTAGTGTGTGCAACGCTGCACGCACACACGCAGCGTAGCCTTAGTATATAAGCTGATATGTAACCATGTTTAGATGTAATAGATCATACTTCCAACACTATCGGTTGTCTGATTACGCCCATCCTTACATGGCGATCCTGCCAGGATCCTGCTTTGATGAGTTAGTCGACTGAAAGGACATTTTGTCTATAATAATTGACCGAGTGAAACGAAGAACTCTGCTTTAGCTTCGACAGAAATGCTTTCGTATGTCCGGATTTCCGTTTGTTCTCGTCTAGAGGTCGCAATCTCAACCGATTCTCGTGAAATTTTGTGAGCAAGTTCAATAGTTATATAGAATTTTTTAGTCGAGACGGTTTTTGGTTTTCAAAAACAATTTTTTTATCAATGATTTTGTAAGTTTCTGCGGGCCAATTTCGGTTTGTTCTCCTCTACAGGTCGCATTTCTAAACCGATTCTCGTGAAATTTTGTGAGCAGGTTGGATAAATATACAGATTTCTTTGTCGAATATAGTGTTGTGTTCCTGGAGGTGAGCAAGGTGGCTAGAGCTCCCGAGGATGCACTGTGTTGAGAGCGAGGCATCTAAATTTGTCCTTTCTGCTGTCAACACAGTGAATTCTCAAATTTCATAAACGGTCGGCTTCGCGTACGTGACTCCTTTGGAGTTGCGGGTGTCTATAGGCTGCAGTAGCCGGTAACCATCAGGTGGACCGTACGCTTGTTTTCCACCGACGTTGTATAAAAAAAAAATGGATAAGAACAATTGTCGAACGGATAGAACATGTGCTTGGGCATAAAGATCTGAGGTTGGTTGGAAAGGTTTTTATGCTATGTTTTAATGGATTCCAATTGAATAATTATTTACTAAATTAATAAGATAAAAAAAACCTTTAGTTCTGCGGGGTAATCACGTAACTTTTGTAGTACCGTTAGATAGATTTTAATGTCAAATTTCAACTGTCAGCATACATTTATCCCTCTAAATTGACAGTAAAATCTATCTACCGTTAGTACATAAAGTTACATGATTCGTCTGCTGGTACAAAGGCATTACAAATCAAATGACATGAACACGAGTTCTTCTGTTTTTTGAATATCTAATTCAGATATTGTATATTTAATTAAAAAAAAACATTGTCTCTCAGGTGGTCGCAAAATTACGCCGGTCGCGATCAGAATAATGACCGTAAATACTTCACAAGAAAAAATCGGACCAACCTCCAAATGCGGATTCGGGGCAAATGCGCCCCCGTAGCACAGGTACCCCGTCTAATGTTGCCCCAATCTAATAAACCTTTATGAGCTTTTTTCCTAACGAGGGCAATTTGTAGATCAACAGATGTCTTGTATATCATTACGGTAAACAAACAGTTCGGGAACTTGGCCAGTTTAGTCGGCCATTTTGTTTTATGGATCGCATGTTTTTTTTATGGAATACGGAAGTTTGGTTTTTTGTAGTTAGAAACAAACACCTTGGGAAAGCAAATTGTATTGAAACAGTTCTAATCTGAATTTGAAATGAACGCTGGGGCAGCATTAGATAGAGTTTAATTTGACGTTATTTTGAGTTTGACGACCGGTTTAGCCCAGTGGGTAGTGCACCTGCCTGTGAAGCTGACGGTCCTGGGTTCGAATCCCGGTCAGCGCAAATATTTGTGTGATGAGCATGAATATTTGTTTCTGAGTCTTGGATGTTTTCTATGTATTTAAGTATTTATATCTATTAAATATATCGTCGTCTAGTACCCACAACACAAGCCTTCTTGAGCTTACTGTGGGGCTAGTTCGATTTGTGTAAGATTGTCCTCTAATATTTATTTATTTATTATTTATTTATTTATTAGATAGAGTTTAATAACAAGTGGTGATGACACCGATTATGTGGCATTCTACGTAATAGGAAATCGTGAAATTTTCGTACCGTCTAATCGCCTTTGTCTTCAAAAGCCCTTATGAGTTAGTAAATGCTCATCTATTTAGGCTATTTTCTGTTTGAATATACACGTATCTATCCGTAGCAGAACTGGGGTCACCGACATAGCCTTCAAAATTGCGAGACTTAAGTGGCAGTGGGCAGGGCACATTGCTCGCAGGACTGACGGTCGATGGGGCCAGAAACTGCTTGAGTGGCGTCCACGCACCGGAAGACGAGCTGTCGGTAGGCCTCCGACAAGGTGGAGTGATGACCTGGTGAAGGTCGCGGGAATCCGGTGGAAACGAACGGCACAGGACCGGTCTAAATGGCGAGCCTTGGGGGAGGCCTATGTTCAGCAGTGGACGTCTTTCGGCTGAAATGATGATGATGATGATGATACACGTATCTTGACATTTTCTCAGTGTTACTAGATAGATAGATAGATAGATATATTTATTTCGTTTATAAAATTACATAATGGTTTACATTTTTAAAACAAGATAAGTTCACAAAAGGATCGTTAATAGCTATAATAATAATGAAAGAAAAATAATTGGAATCAAATAATGTCAAAGGTAAAAAATAAATAGAAATGTCAAATTTGTATACACGGCTAGAATATCCTAGCAGCTAGCTCCTCAAATTTAAAATAATAGACATCAAATATAAACGCTCGATTCCAAATATGGTCAAATATCAATACAATGTCAGAATAACAAATAATACGGTAATGTCAAGAATTAAACGAAATTAATAACAGAAATACAATTTAACAATTATTAACAATTTTATATTGGTTATTCATTGTATTCCTTTATGGAATACAGTGATTTGAGCATTAAAAGTTCTTTTAGTCTTCGTTCAAATATGTGATTCTATCTAGAACAGCGGGGTAATCACATAACTTTTGTACTACCGTTAGGTAGATTTTAATGTCACATTTTAATTGTCAGCTCATACATTTATACTTCAAAATTGACAGTAAAAACTATCTACCGTTAGTACATAAAGTTACGTGATTCGCCTGCTGGACTATTACAACCTAATGTCATAAATTTTAAATGTATTTTTTCGATTTTTCATTAACAAATATCTTTTAAAACATCACTCCGAAACGACCATTTTCAAACTAAAAGCGGTTTTTTCCCGTTTAAATTCTACTACGCACAATAAAATGAAGAAATGACTATGTCACTATCATATAATACATCATGTCATATAATACATCTAGGGCATGCAAAAACCATGGCCGGGTTGTCAGTTTTTTATACAACGCCGGTGGCAAACAAGCGTACGTCCCACCTGATGGTAAGCGGCCACCGCAGCCTATAGACCCCCGCAACTCCAAAGGAGTCACGTACGCGTGGCCGACCCTTTATAAAATTTGAGGATGCGCTCTATTTTACGGACCCGTATTCTTTTTCCGCGAGTGTACCTTCTTAGGATTTTTTTTTTAATTAAAAATAGGATCGCTCTTGGCCAGCATCTAGCCAGGGGGCAAAGATGAGGCCGACGATGAAGCGAGCTCACCCAGAAGGTGCCTATTCACTCGTGCCTTAAAAAGGTCTAGGTTATATGAGCTCGGAAACACAAGCGCCGGCAGAGAATTCCAAACCTTAGAAGTGCGCATTATAAAAGATGATGCAAAGCGTTTGGTTCGAATAAGTTTTAATTTGTTTGACATTGAATTATTAAATTATAGTTTTGTTTGATTTTAATTTTAATGTATTGTGACTGATGATTATTTAAGTTTTCGACTTTATATTATTGACGCGGATTTTTATTGTTATAAATGATGTGATTTTAGTAGTATGATCATTATTTAAATAATTTTGATAATTGTTTTATAATTTAATGTTATTATTATTATTATCATTTTTGACATTTCATAATTTTTTTGACGATCATAATATAAAGTCGTATAAATTGACTTAGGATAATTTATATTGTATTGTTATATTATGAAATAAATAAATCTAAATCTAAATCTAATCTAAGAGGAATGGTTGCAACGCCAGAGGAGACATCAACCCGTTGCCGACCTTTACGATTGCTGTTTTTAAAGTAAGTCCTGACAGCGAATGCGAGCATAAAACCAAAAAACGTAGGCAAAACTTGCTAACTGTAAATAAATCTAAAAGGATTTCAACACAACTCGTAACTTTGCAACGCGAACATATATTTTTTCTAGATTCCCACGCCTCACCGCGTCCATTTTCTGCAAAAAGACCAAGTCAGCACCGTGTATATTCGGGCACACAGGACCGGCCAGCCATTGGATGAATTTTGGAATTAAAATGCTAAAGAGATACAAACCTGATTTAAGTTCAGTTTTCGTTTTTCTCTCTAGTTCGCTGACTTTGCACAACAGTACAGTTTTTAAATGGATGTTGGTACGAAACGTTTCATGCGTATGTTTTAGTAAATATTTAAAAGAAAAAAAAAGAAAAAAACGTTTATTTGGTGTACATACAGATAAAAAGAAGAATACAAATTAGAAGTGGGTATACACCAAAAATGTTGTCGCTCAGCATGTGCTACGACTGATGTGTCGTGACGCTGATTTTCAGGACTACCAAAAAATATATGTACTAGTCTTAACCTAATTAATATATAATGGGTGACGACACGACCGCTCTTAATAACACAGCTCAAATAACGTTTTTATTGTATGGCAACACTAAAACAAACGAGTTCCATTTGAGTTGTTGTAACGGCCAAATCCTAATGAAAAGAAAAAAAATTAAAATTAAAAAAAAAAAATATTTGAGAACCGACTGGTTTTACCTACGAAACTGAGAGTCGTGGGTGCAAATCAGGATCGATGTTTGATTTTCTGAGTCTTGGATGTTTTCTAAGTAGGTGTCAATGTATTGATTATACACATTGTCAGCTATTAATAATACAAGCTTGAAATGAAATGATTTATTTATGTGGCGATTGGGTTACAATTGCGGTTACACTTGCAGCTCTGAGTCTTACCAAACCCTACCTTTACAGGCGCACATACATTTATAGACTAGGTTAGAAACTACTGTTCAAAAATATTAATAACACGAACATGTCAGATTTTTATAAATATAATAAGTTTTTCAAGTATTTTAAGTATTTTATGGCTTTCATGTTTTTACAATAAGTAGTACATAGATGATAATTGTTATAATAGGTCTCAAACATGAGCCCTCTAAGGGCATCGCAATATTTATAATGTGGCTTACAGCTAGCTAATTTGCAGTTCAAGAATAAAAGAAAAAATAAAACAATAAAATTATAAACAAAAACATCAGAATAAAATTGGTTCTTTAAATTAAAAACAGATAGTTTTAGCAAGAAAATCCTTTGCTGTGTAGTATGCTTTTTTAGTAAGAAATGATTTCAACTTTTTCGCATATGTTGAGTCCTTGCCTTATAAGATAATACGGAATACAGAAATTGGAGTTGAAAGTTGTCATTCAAAAATTCATTAATATTATAATAATATTTATCAGTCAGCTTTCTATGGGGCTCGGTCGATTCCTGTAAGATTTTGTGTGTGATTTTTTTTATAAAAAATGGGAAATTGGGATAGCTCTTGGCCAGCATTTTGCCCGGGGCAAAGAAGATACCGACGGTGAAGTGAGTTTTCTCAGAAGATGCCTATTCACTCGTTCCTTTTAAAGACATTGTAATAAATATTAAGTAATGTATTTATTAGAGACTAGCGACCCGCCCCGGCTTCGCACGGGTGCACTATTTAATGGATGTTATTATACATATAAACCTTCCTCTTTAATCACTCTATCTATTAAAAAAACCGCGTCAAAATCCGTTGCGCAGTTTTAAAGATTTAAGCATACATAGGGATATAGGGACAGAGAAAGCGACTTTGTTTTATACTATGTAGTGATGCGCCAAGTATGGATTTGACCGAATACGAACATTCGGTCGAATATTAGGCCCAGCTGTTGCCGAACCGAATATTCGGCCGAATTTCTCGGTTCAACGTAATTCCTTCATCCATTGTTGTAAAACAGACTAATTGAATGGTATAATTTTTGTTCATTATCATGACGAATATTATCAAAATATAAGTTTAATCACTGTTAATAATGGATCAAGTATTAATTTCACGAAGCAGTAACTATAATAAAGTCTTGTAATTTGTAACAAAACCCTCTTAAAATTGTTCGGTAAGTATTCGGCAGCTGAACCGAATAATTCGGCCAAATAGCGAACATTTAAAAAGGTTTTGAAATTTTACAAAAACTGCACTGTGTTGCACTGTGTTGAGAGCGAGGGACCTAAATTTGTCCCTTTTGCTGTCAACACAGTGAATTCTCAAATTTCATAAAGGGTCGGCAACGCGTACATGACTCCTTTGGAGTTGCGAACGTCTATAGGCTGCAGTGGCCGCTTACCATCAGGTGGACCGTACGTTTGTTATGAGCCCTGGGATCCCAGGGACCGGTAAACGACTGAGAGGTTTAGAATACCAATAAATACATCAGAAGAAAGTCACTAGCATTGTTTCTTTTACGCCAAAAAATCCTAGATACAGCTGGCAGTTTTAATCTAATGGCTACTCCCAATACCTATATTATATGACGCCTATATCGCTTTCATTGTGTTAAAGCTATCCGTGAAATACGACTACAATAAATTGTCGAGACACACGTAGCTCGAACCCCGAAGGTGTGGGCGGTAAATCAGGGGATTCGACCGCGCCGATGGCGAACGCGCCGACGGCGAGCCCGCGCCGACGGCGAGCCCGCGCCGACGGCGAGCCCGCGCCGATTTCAGTCTTGGCGACGGCGGCTAACCGCCGACTTGCGAAGGGTACGTCTTTGAACCATTTCATATAACCAGGGTAGTGTAATCAATACTAATAATTATATTAGTATTGATTACACTACCCTGGTTAATTAAATGGCATTATTAAATGGCAAAGCTATCCCTGATACATCTTCACACTTAAAACCGTGAACCGACTGAAATGAAATTTAGCTTTCAAAGAAATATATTATTATTATTTATTTATTTATTTTATTAAGAAATAATAATACAACACAAACAAGTACATAGACCCACAAAACCGTTTGCACAGTTTGACTGTGGGATCGATCAATCTCATCTCTCTTCTAACAGTAAATTATTTTATGAGTTTAACAAGGCAACTTTATATATTATGATTCTACATCTAGGTACAATAGTTTATTTTACAAGTTTAATAAGGTAACTATGTAGCTTTTTACTAAGTTTATATATATTTATCTATACAGGGCGTCCCACGGCTATGCCACATGGAGGGAAAGTACCTTGAATATTGTAGAGAGCATTTTACTGAAAGAAGACATTATTTGAGTTTAAAAAACAATTTAAACTGCATTCACAGATATTCAAATATTTTTATGGTTGAACCGGGAATCGAACCCGTTACACGAGACAATTTCACATCAAATATTAAAATTCATGGTCTTCCTTTTATTTCTGACACTATGATATTTAGCAAACAAAAATCCTTATGTTGAAGCCTATCGATCGGTATGATAAATCTAGCCGTGGGACACCCTGTATATATATATAGCAAGCGTACGGTCCACCTGATGGTAAGCGACCACCGAAACCTGTAGACGCTCGCAACTCCAAAGGAGTTACGTGCGCGTTGCCGACCCTTTATAAGATTTGAGGATGCTTTGTGTTGACAGCAGAAGGAACACATTTAGGTCTCTCGCTCTCAACACAGTGCATCCTCGGGAGCTCTGGCAACCTTGCTCACCTCCAGGAACACAACACTACATACTTGTATAGTAGATAATGTTATTATGGCTGTGGTCCTCTGCAAGGCGGAGGTACTTCCCCAGTTGGGCTGCTCCAAATTCTAGCAAGATGACATTTTGCTGTGCCCTACCTCTCTACTTCATCTAGGATGATGATGATGGATCATATAAGTACCACTGACTATTTGAAAGTGAAAAAAACATCGTTGGTTTTATTTGTGGCCATTGCAAGCTACTCGGACACATCGGGGCTATTCGGGCGGTAATGGCGTGCTCGAGATCCCGATCGCTCGTAATGATCGGCCCTCCCACAGCGCGGCGGCACAGTTGACTTACTGGAACACCCTGTAAGATTTCAAGCTTACATGGTCATTTACATTAGAATTACGATTTATAAATATACATGGTAAATATCCCGTTTCAAATCGTAATTCGAACACCCTGTTTTTTCTAACCCGTCATTTACCGGGCCCTGGGATCCCCGTGATCTTAAGGGTCGTTATGAGTTAAAAAACGCTCATCTATTTACGCCATTTTCTGTTTAAATTGACACGCATCTTGACATTTTCTCAATGTTACTATCTAGAACAGGACCATCGCGACCTTATGTCATAAACTTTACGCGTATTTTTTGTATTTTTCGTTAAGAAATATCGTTTCAAACATCACTCGAAATCGACCATTTTCAAGCTAAAAATTGTTTTTTCCGCTCAAATTCTACTGCATACAATAAAATAAAAAATGCTATGTTACTGTTTAAAATTTCAATAAAATTATCGTAGCCTTTAATAACCTTATTAGTATTATCAATACTTTTGTCATAATTTGAAATCAAAACATTTTTAAACTTATAAGGCCTCTTAACAAATGAAATGAAATGAAATTATTTTATGAAATGAAATTATTTATTTATTTAAACTTTATTGCACAAAAAGAATATAAGTACAAAGGGCGGACTTAAGGCCATGAGGCATTCTCTACCAGTCGATCATAGGACCAAACAGAAAATAGCAAATGTGGGTGCAATGAGAAAATAATTCATAAAAGTTAAACGACTTCGAAAGAATAAACATGCATATAATCGTAACGAATATACATTTACCACGGAATTATATATACAAATACATACGTAAATTATTACATACAAATTATTTAAGGTCGGTTGCACCAACATACGATCACAGGGCGGTCATCGTCAAATATGGCGCCGGCAGCTGTCATCCCATAGAAACTTTCCATACAATCAGATTTTAACGAACACCGCTTCCGATTTCAGACGGTTTGGTGCAACCCACCCTAATTATTCTTCAATTTAGACATATTGCACGCACCTATGACTGTCAAAAAACTACCACCGGTTCATAAAATAAACCTCTGCCTCGAGAAGAACCGGCGTAAGAAACTCGGCGAATAATTAGAATTACGATTTGAAACGGGATATTTACCATGTATATTTGTATTTTTGAGTTCCCGATATTTCGGCCCTGTTGCAAGCGCCATTCATTATCAAGGATTAACTGACGTGCTGCGAGTTTTAATTGTGGTCTACCCACACACCATAGCGATCTACCCTCTTGCTGGTTCGCTTTTTCGCACAGTGTCACCGTTACTACCACCGTCCGCCTTGTCACTTGAAACTCGATTACGGTCACGACACACCACACTCACAGTATCAATACGCGAGTTCTTTCCGGAAACAGGATTCTAATGTAAACGACCATGTAAGCTTGAAATCTTATATCGGCGAATAATGTTATTGTTTATTTTTTTCGCCGGGAGACGGAACCAATTAATTATTCATTTATTGATTGTTCATTTATGAACCCTACACAAAATAGTTACAACCTACTATACCTTTTTTTTAAAGATTACAAATTAGATAAAGAAACAGTGGTCGTAAACTCACACACATTGAATTCGCATTATTCGCACGAGAGATCAGAATAATTGACAGGTAGTGACTGTGACGAACTTTTTTTAAACCTGATCCGACTTCTTACATACAACACACACACACAAGCGTCCATAGGCTACGGAATCTACTCACCATCAGCCAGGCCGTAAGTTTGTTTACCACCGTCGTTTTTCATAGTACTTCAATGGTAGTATGAAAAAACCAGAATCGTAATTGGTCATAAAAGTGTAACTCGCTGAAACCGTAAAATTTGATACAGAGAAAATATATAATTTATACCGTCAGCTGGGGTGACTTTAGGAAAAAACGGGGCCACTTTGATAGATTTAGTACATTTATATAACCATTAATAAGTAGTTCTAGTCTGATTCTGTATAGTAAATGGTTAGGAAATTTACCACTGACCTCATGCTAACCAAATTAAAACTAACACACGGTATAAAAACTGGATTTTTAAAGTCGCCCCTCATTTTAAAAGTAACCCCGGTTGACTGTATAGGGATTGACAATTTTACACAAATCGACATAGTCCCAAAATAAGCAAAGCTTGTACTATAGGTACTTGGCGACGATATACATACTTATATAGATAAATAAATATTTAAATACATAGAAAACATCCAAGACTCAGGAACAAATATTCGTGAACATCACACAAATAAATGCCCTGACCGGGATTCGAACCCGGGACCTTCAGCTTCGTAGGCAGGGTCACTACCGACTAGGCTACGGCGGTCGTCAAATAAATGATTTAAATTACGAAAAAATATTGTAAAACGCTATTAAAGAAAGTTTTACACATACTTATATATAGATAAATAGATACTTAAATGCATAGAAAACGTCCAAGACTCAGGAACAAATATTCGTGAACATCACACAAATAAATGCCCTGACCGGGATTCGGACCCGGGACCTTCAACTTCGTAGGCAGGGTCACTAGCGACTAGGCTACGGCGGTCGTCAAATAAATGATTAAACAACGAAAAAATATAGTAAAACGCAATTAACCGAAAGTTTTAACCGGTTAATTGTATGAAGACGAACCAACCGCTTTGCATCATCTTTTATAATGCGCACTTCTAAGGTTAGGAATTCTCTGCCGGCGTTTGTGTTTCCGACCTCATATAACCTAGACCTTTTTAAGGCACGAGTGAATAGGCACCTTCTGGATGAGCTCGCTTCATCGTCGGCCTCATCTTTGCCCCCTGGCTAGATGCTGGCCAAGTGCGATCCCATTTTTATTAAAAAAAAAAGACGAAACCGGTTTCCTAGCCCTGAGTATAACAGTGAATTAGCCGTTTGAAGATGTGACCAGCAAAGCCGTCGGCTTCGGAACGCTGTGATTCTCTCAGGAAGTATTTTTTTTTATCTTAACTCCGCGTGTCACATTAGGATGGAGGGAACTTATTTAAATGTACCTACCTGATGGTGAAGCATTCAGTTTAAATATTATTATTAGCCTTTTCATCGGACAAAATGTTACAGTCTTATCTGAATATCTCGTATATTTCACTTTTTTTCCATTTCTGGATGTCCGTTTGCCGGACGGCAAGGACCTCCTCCAATCTTCTCCACTCTTGTCTTTCCATAGCCACTCTTCCCCAAGCCTTTCCCGCTACCTGTCTGATGTCATCTTCCCATCGCTTTTGTGGCCTTCCTCTCTTCTTTTGCCGTCTCTTGGGTACCACTGGGTGACAATTTTACTCCATTTCTCTCTACCCCTTATCAAGTGTCCAGCCCACTTCCATTTTTGCCTCCTTATTTTTAAGGTTACGTCCTGGACCTTGGTCTAATTTCTGATAATAAAGTTCCTTATTCTGTCCCTTCTGTTGGCTCCTATCATACTTCTTTCCATGGCACGTTGGCATATGGAGAGTTTATCTAGTGTGTTTTTTGTTAAGGACCATGTTTCACCTAGAATGCAGGCGTTGAACAGTTTTCTCTTTGTTGTTATGTGTAAGTATTTGTCTTTCATGAAAGTAATGAAAGACAGTTTAAATATACGTAATAATAATACAGCCTCTTTATCATCTCTTTATTTAGTACAGTATCATTATCACTATGAGATTGACTCCATGCATAATTAGTTTACCTTATAATATTAATTATAGTATGCAAACATTGAATTACGTATTTAAATTTCTAACATGAAAAATGTGTTCTTATAGTATTAAGAGGCCTTATAAGTTTTAAAATGTTTTGCTTTCAAATTATGACAAAAGTGTTGATAATACCAATAAAGTGATTAAAGGATACGATGACTTTATACAAATTTTAGATAGCAACATAGCTATTTTTTTATTTTATTGTGCGCAGTAGAATTTAAGCGGAAAACAGCCATTTTTAGATTGAAAATGGTAGTTTTGGAGTGATGTTTGAAACGATATTTCTTATTGAAAAATCTAAAAAAATCCATTTTATGCCATTAGGCCGCAATAGTCCTGTTCTAGATAGTAACACTGAGAAAATGGCAAGATACGTGTAAATTTAAACAGTAAATGGCCTAAATAGATGAACGTTTTTTAACTCATAAGGACTCTTAAATTGTAAATTAATATGTTTACATGTAAAAGTGCCCTTGTGGCCTATTTGCAGAATAAATTTTTGAGTTTGAGTTTTAAAAAAAATAATAGTTAATGAATTATTAAATTATTAAGGACCTCTCTACGAGTATAGGCCGCCTCTATATCCTTCCGGTCTCTCTATCTTTTGACTTTCTAAACCATTCCTTTTCAGCTGCTAAATATACATAAGTACGTTTAAATGACGTTAGATAATACATTAAACGATAGATATTTGAAAGATAGCCTAGTTGGTAGTGACCCTGCCTTCGAAACTTGAGGTCCCGGGTTCGAATCCCGGTCAGGGCATTTATTTGTGTAATGAACACGAATATTTGTTCCTGAGTCTTGGATGTTTTCTATGTAGTTAAGTATATATTTATCTATATAAGTATGTATATCGTCGCCTAGTACCCATAGCACAAGCTTTGCTTAGTTTGGGATCAGGTTGATTTGAGTAAGATTGTCCACAAATATTTATATTTATAGATTGTATCTATACATTTAAGGTCCACAAAATTAAATTGTTTTTAATAGAAAAAAATAATAGAAAATTTCAATACGAAAATAAACAGACTTATCAGTATATTAGTATTTGTTGGTAAAACTTACGTAAAAATAAACATTCTCGCCGAATTTGATGTTTATAAGTCAATGGAAAGTTATAAAATACTTCGGAACAAAGTTTTGTAAAGAAGCTTACTTTGGTGGCTTCTCATTTCTTTGTATTCCAGTATTTTTATAAACAAAAATGGATATTTATCTACTGTGAGCTCTAAACAACGATAGCCCACTCGATAGCCTAAGTAAAAAATCTCACCTTCCTTTAGCTATATGGGAGCCGTCCTTAAAAACATAAAAATAAGTATTTCACCTCACTAGCTCGGAAAGTCCTTTTTTATTCTTTAAAAACAGATAGCAAAACTGCATTTTATCCACAAGAGTGCAAAGAATATTTGAAATCCGAACGCGCTATTTGTAACTTTTTTAAACATAATAACATTTAAAGGCCAGTCCAGACAGTCCAGCAACAATATTTTTTTATTGTGCTGTTGTGTTAAAAAACTAGTACCTACGCCAAATCTCGGGATTAGGTAGTGGACAACTATATTTAGGACGCAACTGTCAACGTTAGGACGAGAAGGAGGAAAAAAAAATTCCGCGCTCTAGTGAGGTGAAAAGATTTGTGTTATACACGGCTGCAAAGTTATTTTACGTCTCGTGTGTTGCAACACTCGCTACGCTCAGGATTCTATTTTTGAACCACTCGCTTCGCTCAGGATTCTATTTTCGAACCACTCGCTTCGCTCGCGGTTCAATCATAGAATCCATCGCTAGCTCGTGGTTCAATCCTAGAATCCATTCGCTAGCTCGCGTTTCAATTCCACACTCGCGGTTAAAATACAACTTTGCACCGTTGTATAACAAATAACTATTGTCAATTTGTATGTCTTTGGATCAACCCGTTTGTTATTGTTTTTTTTTTTCACCGGGAGACGACGGCTTAATACTGTGACTATAGCTCCAAATTTAGAATGAAGGAAAAATTGAAAAATTCAGGCACCGAGCAGGATTCGAACCTGCGACCTCCCGGCACTCGCGGCCAGTCGCTCTAGCCAACTGAGCTGTAGGTGCAATCAAGCATGAGTATTCTGGTAGATGTTGGTGTAGGCCTCCCTTAAGGCGTTTGTATAAAAAAAAATTGTAGCTCCAACCGTTTGGCTTGCACCCAGACCATGACCATGAAATGAAATGAAATCATTTATTCATCAATTTAGGCATGTTACATGCACTTATGAATGTCAAAAAACTACCACCGGTTCATAAAATAAACCTCTGCCTCGAGAAGAACCGGCGTAAGAAACTCGGCGAGGTGTCATTTTTTCAAAACAATATACGAGCCCCAATGCAAATGAGTACGTCTGGTAGGAAAAAAATGTACTAAACTAACGTTAACCTAAAAATTCTGGGGGACGAAGGTGTTTGGAAGAATTAGCAATATAAAAACAGTATAAGTTATAAATCGTATTTTATTTATTCAATGAAAAAAAAAACGAACTTTCCTTGGTAATAAAAAAAACATTGTTTCACCAATTGTACTAAAATGCAAAAAAGTTCGTCTTTAGTGTTACCGACGCAGATTAGAACGTCTACCACTTGGTGGCGTCTCCTTTTGCATCTAAAACGGCTTTAATTCTGAGCGGCATTGTATCTACCAGCTGTCGACACTCTTCCGGGGTTGTTTCATTCCAAACACAGGTAAGTTTCTCTTTAAGATCAGCTTTTGATCTGGACGGGTCCTTTCGCAACTTCTTCTTCATTTTCCACCACAACGTTTCTATGGGAGACAAGTCCGGGCTGCTGGATGGCCACGACATGGTAGGTATTTTTTTCTTTTTCAGCCACGCCATCGTTGCTTTAGCGGTATGGCATGAGGCACCATCTTGTTGAAAAGTATACGCATTTTTATACTTTAACTTACGTATAGAGGGCAGCAAACTCTCTTGTAAGATGCTTTTGTATTTTTCGGCATTGACGGTTCCATCTATAAATTGCAGACAGCCGACACCCTGTGCCGACATGCAGCCCCAAATCATTAAGGAAGCTGGAAACTTTACCTTACGCTTAAGACAATCTTTTTGAAATGCCTCTCCTTTTTCGCGAATGACTTTACTTCGTTCATCGCCTACTGTGACTTCAAATTTAGATTCGTCACTCCATATAATTTTACGCCACTGATCGACGGTCCAATTTCTGTACTTTTTGGCGAATTTCAACCTGTTAGTTTTCTGCCGTTGTGTAAGTAACGGTTTCTCTTTAGCAGTGTAAAAACCGTAGCCCATCCTCTTCATCACTCTCTTGCAAGTATCCACTGAAATGTTTTTTTTAATTGCGTCACGCCATAGTACCGTAAGTTCTCCAGCTCTTGCACGACGATTTTTCTTGATGATCTTCCTCAGAATCCTGTTTTCTGCTTTAGTAGTAATTCGTGGGCGGCCGGATTTCTTTAAACAAGAAATTTTGTCGTGTTTTCGATGATGCTCGATGATAGTTTGGATTGTAGACCTTGGCATAGAAAGGTCCTTGGCAATTTGGTACGTAGATTTGCCTTTATTGTTACTGGAGATTATAATTTTCCGCACTTCTTCAGTCACTGGCTTACCTCGTGCCATCTCGATAGAAAAACGATTTGGAGTAATAAAAAATTAGGCTGAATTTGCCCTTTTATATAGTGGTTTGTCATTTTACATGACAGAGAATATTCCGTATTCAATTTGAAAATAATATTTTATATTACGAACCCTGGTAAACAGGTTTTATTTTAAATAGACGACCTATTTTGCCTTAAATATGAAGCAGACGTAATTATTTGCGTGTGAGATGTAATATTTATAATTAAATTATTTTAAAATAAATAACGAGATGTACACTTTGTACAACTCAAAACTAAGCTAGCTTTAGTGACATTGCGTCTAGTGTATTCCATTAATCATCAAAGTCGATTCGGGTAGAAATACTAGTTTTTGAAAAAAAATACGCATGCAGAATTGCGACTAGACGAGCTATTTTGCATTGGGGCTCGTACAATGTATATAAAATAACAGTATCATAATACTACAGAATTCAAATGCTAGAATATAAACATACACATTTTAAAACGATACATTTACTCGTTTTGTTACATTCCACAAATAGTTATATAAAATATTAATTTTGCGTTTCGTAAGTTGTTAGTTGCACCGAAAACAAATCTTTCTGCTTCGCCTTAAGGTTGACTGGTAGAGAATGCCTTACGGCATTATGTCCGCCTTCTGTACGATAAGGTTTATTTTGTGCAATAAAGATTAAATAAATAAATAAATAAAATACATACATATTTTTTTATATTAGGGACAAAATGTTTCTGTGTTAGATTACTTGGGCGGGACGCTATCACTGCCAAACATACCTATCCATGATATAATCGTTTATCTTATAATACGTCGTCACATCGAATCTTTGTCTTGCATTCTAGTCGCTACTATCATTCATCTTCACTACATAGTATAAAACAAAGTCGCTTTCTCTGCCCTTATATCCCTATGTATGCTTAAATATTGAAAACTACGCAACGGATTTTGATGCGGTTTTTTTTAATAGATAGAGTGACTCAAGAGGAAGGTTTATATGTATAATACATGCATCAGCATTGCACCCGTGCGAAACCGGGGCGGGTCGCTAGTAATCAATAAAAATGCAGCGCTGGTCATCTTTTGTTACTTTTTTTTCAGGAGCCTCGCTGGAATATTGAGACCTCATCTCAAGCTTAATTAAAGCGGTTCGGCGATGTTGAGGATAAGTCTTCAGATATTTTAAAATAAAAATACTACTGCGTGTCTAAGTAAGACTACCATGAAGCAAGGTACGGACTCCAGCATTGTATTTGTAGCCCAGAAAAAATGTGTACGTGCCATTGGTGGTATAGCCTCTTATAAATCATGCAAACCGCTTTTTAAAAAAAATAAAATACTACCTTTACCTTGCTTGTATATTCTGGAAATCTGTATGTTTGTAAAGAGACATATGTATTTATTTAAAAAAGCTGGAACAAATTCTACCATAAACCAACGGAACCCTGAGCGTTTGGTTTATAAATATGTTCTAAGGACAACTCTATATTCAAATCACTGCTTTGTCATGTGCATGAAAATTTACAATAAGTTACCGAAATGTATACAAAAGCTACCTTTACATAAATTCAAATATGCATTAATTAAGCTTTTGACTGAAAATAATTACTATAGTGTGAAGGATTTTCTGGCTCAAAATATTCATTAATAACATTTTCAAAAATATTTGCATGCTAGTATATAATACAAATAGCAGGATAAGCTACCTATTGTCACATACCACCTAAGGACCAAAATTTACCTACTTATTCTATGCAAATAAACTCAGCTAGGCTAGGTTTAGTGAACCCTCGACAAAACTCCCAGCTCACACCTCAGATTCGGTTGAAACCGCTCAACCAATCTCACTGGAGCGCAAACTCTTGGAGTATTCCAGTGTTCCAAACCACACGCGTGGTCGTGTCGGAGGTTTTTTCCTGTATTTTCCCCAGGCCACTCTACAACCGCGCACTCCTATCGCTTTATTGGGCCCGGACTATAAAGCCACAGTCAGGTTAAAAAAACACACACACATACAAAGTTGTGCGCAAGAGATGCCAACCGGTTAAAATCTATTTCAAATTTTTTAGTTCTCTTTTGTTTCTACCCTAGATATCTGTATGTAAGTAGTAAGTGGATATTATTATTATTTTTCTCTTATGAATTATTTTTTCTTTTGCAGTCATATTTAATTATTTTTCTTTTGGCTATTATTTAGTGTATGGCGGTCCGTGAGTCACCGACGGACGTGACTATGTCGTTTTCAAACTGACTCAGACGGAAAAAAAATCAATTTACCCATCTGATAATCAGCACTGTAGGTGTCTGACACCTCAGCATAATGCTGAGCCAGTGTCCGTTTCACTGCCGCGGGGACACACGTGTTGTGGTTTGTTTTCTTCTGTTGTTTTTTTTTTGTAATATGTGTGTCTTCTGTGTCTGTGAATAAATGTTTCTTTCTTTCTTTTTTCTTTTCTTTCAGATGCAATCATAGACAGCAACACATGTGGGAATGAGATACAATGTGTCATCTCCTGTCCCTCATCGCGTATTATTTGTCACCGGTCTGTGTCACCGAAACGTGATCAATGTATTCCCGCATATTGGCTTAATTTGGCGCCAATGTATATACAGCAAGACTGATTATGAGATGTCAGAATTGTGCTACATCCACATCAGTCTTCTGATACATATCAATTTAGTCAGCGTATCATACGTCGGTCCCCTTGGTGATTCACTAATTCTCCTTCTATCTAGTCCTCTTTCTACGAAGACTACTTATTCGTCATGCGTTAAAAACCTTAATTGGCTTTGGAGTGTATGTTCTGAAGTTGTTTTGAAGTACTCTGGAGTGCTCTGAAGCATGTTTTGTATGCTGTATTTCGCAGATCCATTTCTGCTCCGGGACCAAGTTCCTCCGCATGCCCCATTTTGAGGTAATCTGCGGTCAAGCCATCCAGCAGCATTTACACAAGCAACTGAAAAGAAGGTCGGTGTGAATATTATTTTTCACCTCACTAGCTCGGAAAGCCCTGTTTTATTCTTTAAAAACAGATAGCAAAACTGCATTTTATCCACAAGAGTGCAAAGAATATTTGAAATCCGAACGCGCTATTTGTAACTTTTTTAATCATAATAACATGTAAAGGCCAGTCCAGACAGTCCAGCAACAATAATTTTATATTGTGCTGTTGTGTTAAAAATAGTACCTTCGCCAAATTTCGGGATTAGGTAGTGGACAACTATATTTAGGACGCAACTGTCAACGTTAGGACGAGGAGGAGGAAAAAAAAATTCCTCGCTCTAGTGAGGTGAAAATATTTGTGTTATACACGGCTGCAAAGTTATTTTACGTCTCGTGTGTTGCCACACCCGCTTCGCTCAGGATTTTATTTTTGAACCACTCGCTTCACTCAGGATTCTATGGTTGAACCATAGAATCCATTCGCTAGCTCGTGGTTCAATCCTAGAATCCATTCGCTAGCTCGTGTTTCAATTCCACACTCGCGGTTAAAATACAACTTTGCACCCTTGTATAACAAATAACTATTACATGTAGAGAAGTAGGATTTAAAATAAAGTCTTTATTGATAGCACAGAATATTTAGGGACTAACACATAGTTTAGATTTCTGGTAGTTCAGATCATTCCTGAACCGCAAAGCGACCAGCTCTACCGACTGAACAACTTGATACTTCACAACCTGAATGATCTGATCTCCAGTAACTAAGTAGTTAAGGTACTACAATTCGTTTTGTATAAACGCTGAATAAATAGCAAGTCTAAGGAACTAACCTCTTTCATTTATTCCCTGTAGTTTGCCCAAATCTGTAGATAAGCTGATTCTGGTTTCTATTTAGAAATCTGTGACAAGGTCCTCCTGAATTTCAGCCGAGCCAGGAGCCCCTTCGTCTCACGAGTAATAACCGAACTTAAGAAAACTTGGAAAAGCTAGCTTTCGTACAATTTCCATTGATTACTTAGACAGTGTTATTAGTCGTGTCAAAAACATAGTAAATACAGGCTAATATTTTAAGTCCGTATAACGTAACGGATGGACAACTACGGAACACTACATTGCGTGTGGCCCGACATACACTTGGCCGATTTTTTTTATGTACCTATGTATGTAAAATTATTTATTGTACATGAGTAAAACATAACATAAATTACAAGAACAGTTGACATAATTATATGTACAAAGGCGAGCTTATCCCTGTAAGGGATTTCTTCCAGCTAACCTTTGAGCAATTGAGTGGAGATTAAGATTAATAGGCAAACCGAGAAACATGTACAATTCGAACACAAAATTATCTTAATAACATCACAATAATATATAGATATATATATATAAACGAAAAAATTTTATGTAAATATATAAATACCGAATATAAGTATATATAAATAGATAATTTTATCTGTGTCTTTTGTACAAAAAATATTTACACATATACATAAATCGATGATAATGAAGGATTTAAAAAAAATGTATTTCATTAAAATTATTATGTTTCCTTAAGTATCTATAATCTGGCATCGATACAAAATGCTTTAATTTCCTTAAGCCAGCCAGCAATAATTAACAGCGATGATAATGAAGGATAAAAAATAATTGTAAGTATTTAATTAAAATTCTTTCCTTATAATCGCGCTCGTGGCCCAGCGGCACCCGCGTACCGCGTGCGGTATGCGAGGTTAAGCAACGTCGGCCCAGGTCAGTTATTGGATGGGTGACCGCTTTGAATGGTTATTAACTGAGCGCTCCCTTGCTTTGGAAGGCACGTTAAGCCGTTGATCCCGGCTGCTGTCTATGATAGCAGTCGTTAAGCCAAGTTAGAGGCCTTCGGGCGGCTTGAAAACTTCTAACAGTCAAGTTGCCCACTCACTTGACAAGCCTACTTCCAATAAGGTCTGGTTTCCCCTCGGGTTGGAAGGTCAGATGGCAGTCGCTTCCGTAAAAACTAGTGCCTACGCCAAGTCTTGGGATTAGGTAGTGGACCCCGGGCATCCTTCAGGATGCAACTGTACCGGGATAACGCTAGGAGGATGATGATGACATAAATCGATGATAATGAAGGATTAAAAAAAAATGTATTTCATGAAAATTATTATGTTTCCTTAAGTATCTATAATCTGGCATCGATACAAAATGCTTTAATTTCCTTAAGCCAGCCAGCAATAATTAACAGCGATGTTAATGAAGGATAAAAAAATAATTGTAAGTATTTAATTAAAATAATCCTGCAAGTTGAAATGGCAGTGGGCGGGCTACATTGCTCGTAGAACCGATAACCGTTGGGGAAGAAAGGTTCTCGAGTGGCGGCCTCGCACGGGAAGACGGAGCGTTGGACGGCCTCCCACTAGGTGGACTGATGACTTGGTCAAGGCAGCGGGGAGTCGCTGGATGCGGGTGGCTCGCGACCGTGTGCTGTGGCGCTCCTTGGGGGCCTATATCCAGCAGTGGATGTCTTCCGGCTGAATGATGATGATGATGAATTAAAATATTGTTCCCTTATAATCTGGCTTCGAAACAAAATGTTTTAATTTCCGCAAACCAGCCAACCATAATAATACAGTCAGAGGAAATAATTAAAAACAGCTTTGGCACGCTCGCTACGTATTTTCATTACGTTTGTGATTGTATTGAAATATTGTGTTCGACCATTACCAGCGTGGCTCCGCGCCAAACCAATATGCAAGTGTTCAGGCGACTACATCAGAACATCATTCCAAAACAGCCTATGTACACAATACTCTACAGTACTTATAGCTTTTTGAAACTAACACATATTTCAGGCGACTGCGTGACTGAGCAAAACTTAACAGAGCCTATATACTTGGAATTTCCTCGGCACTTAAGCCTTTTTATAGTTGCAGTGGCGTGTCGTGATCACCTATATTGCGGACACTTTGTAAGACAGGATTGGAGACTCGCTTTATTTTCACGTGAGTTGTTGTGGTTTTGGGTTTTGTTTATGATGTTGGGAAGCGGGTTTTTTAAATGAATCTAGATCGTTTCTGGTATACTAGTAGAATTAAAACTCACTTTATACCTGGGTCAATCAACTTTTTCTTGTTGTTATTCTGTCCCGTCAGCGATGAGACAACAGTAACCATGTTTCTTAGAAAAATGTTTATAATATGGACTTCAAGCATGCTTAGGAGATGACCCATTTCCAAATAGATTTATACTTATCGCTAAAACTCATGTTTGGTAGATTTAAACCCTATAAAATCACCGTTTTAAAAAGTGACTCAGGAGACGTAACCATGGTAACAAGCAACAAAGAATAGTTGATCCACCCACCTATACGCGTAAGTGAAGTTTTAGCGCAGGACTTTGCCATCAAATAGCCAGAATAGAAAGAGAAGGTATCTCCCATCTAGAATGTTATTTGATATTAAGTTTTTTTAGGGTTTCGTCGCCATAATAGCGAAAACGGAACCCTTATAGTTTCGTCATGCCTGTCCGTCCGTCCAGAGAATATAAGCATTACAATTATGAAAGTTGGTATAAAGGACTATGAACCGCTAAATAGAAGTGATATTATAATAAGATATAATTAGAGGGGGGGGGGACTTCATAAAATATGTTAACGGTAGATATGAAAAAAATAACGCACATAGTCTTGCGGAGTATCTATGGAAAGGCCTTCAAAAGTTTTTCATTTAAGTCAACTGCTGGCGAGATATTAGCTGTTAAGCGAGGTGGTGTACATTAATAGATACTTTCAGCGATTTTTGGTTACGGTTTTCGCTGAAAAACTGATTTGCCCAAACAAAAGGTCGTTATTGCCATGAGTTCCTTATGAAGACACGACTTTCGTAGATTAAAAGTATTGGATAGTAGTTTTAAATGGGGACAAGTCAGTGTTGGTACGGAACCCTCGTTGTGCGTGATATGTCACGAACTAGGCCGGTTTTTAAAAAAAAACTCAGTTATACATACATACCTATAGTTAGTTCTGACATGCCTATTATATAAATATCTGCCTTATTTTCTTGACATGTAAAATTTTATATTTTATTTATAAATAAGTATGAGTAATTGAGTATAACAAATTTGAAAAATGTCTCACCGCCCAGGCGTTTTATAATAATTCAGAATTTTATACGTATAATAAAATATTTGACATGTAAAATTATATATTTTATCAATAAAATAAGTATGAGCATGAGTATGAGTATAAGCTTCGAACCAACGTTCTCCAAATTAAAAGTCTGCCTTCTCACTCGGCTATACGTAGATTTGCGGGTCTATAATATACTTAACGAAGGATATTTTTAAATTCGTTTGCGATAGACATTTTTGCTGCAGACTACTCGTAAGTAGACTAACTAAGCATAGCAGACATAACATCATTAACCGCATGTTAATATCCGATAACAATAGTGAAAACACACGAAAGCCGATTGCGGCAAACGTGTTCAAACATAAAATGCAAATTGTTACCCAACTGAGACTAAAATCGGAGCGAGCCAGAATTAAACTAACTTTAATTAAACCAAACTTGCGAGATGACGTCAATTCAAGTTAATCCTCTCCTTAAACAGGCTTGAACTTTAAAATAAAGGTAGAAAGGTCATTTCTGTTCAACACGGAAGCGGGAAAGTTGTAAACTGTTAACTGTTGCATTTTGCGGTTAAAAGGAACGAGAACGTCTGAAAGTGATAGTGTTATAAAGGGAGATTATATCCTTCTGTTACTGAGTTACAGACGTGGACGGTCAGTCTAATCCGCCACTCCTTAATAATCACATAAGCTATCTTAATTAATCTAATTTTACTGGTCTTAACTTGGACATGAAGGATATCATGTTGTGCTTTGAGTTAACTAGATTTTGAGGGTCTTTATGCTATGTGACAATTAGTAACGAACACCTGCCCTGTATACGGGGAAACAAATACAAGGGCGTTCCCCATGACCTTTGGGGGGGGGGGGGCGTGGTTTACCCGTTGTTTATCTCTGGGATCCCAGGGATCATAACAAACGAATTGTAATAAAACCGCCAACTTGGATGCTAACCGAAGTGAAATATATTTGACACAACAGACATGACAAGACATATAAAACATCATATTCAAATATAGAACGTCTAGGATAAAAACCGTAACATGTAGACAATAGCCTCAATAGATGGCGCCACTTTGATATACAAACAACACGAATGCTATTGTTTTTTTTTTTCGCCGGCAGACGACGGCTTAAAAATCAACATTTAAGACGCATATCGTTTTACCGATCGGATAAGAAACGTGTGTATTTGAAATACTTCAAACCATTTCGTTATTCAACAAAAAAAAATATCTCACACACCTACCTCTCTCTCTTCACAGACCTACCTTTACATTCAGACACTAAATTAAAATGTATACTTAATGCGAAATTTTCCACTCAGCATAATGTTGATAAACATAAAGTGAAACGACGCTGATATTATTTGGATCCACATATGGTGTACCACAGAACTGCACGTATTCTATAGTAATCGGCTTTGTGGTGTGGATGGGCAAACTCATTTAGCCCAATTTAATGCAATTAGTCCGGAATTTCAACATTTAACGGTTTAGAAATTAAAATACTTTACTTACTACACTGGCCCAGCTACCTGATATCTTGGCCTTCGTCACAGACATGCCAATCTGCTCTAACTTAGACAGTTTTGCGCCAATCAGAGTCGACTGTTTGACATTTACGCTGAAGGAGGAGAGCAAGCTTTTAATGGCGGAGAGAAAGATCTGTGTTGTGGCTTCGAAGGTTAGTGGACTGTTCATAGGTTTCAAAACACGTTCGTTGTCTTTTCCCAAAATCTTTGGAATTGAGCGGCGGTAGGCGGTATAGGTAAGAGACCTTGAAAGCACGTTTCACACTTAAAGAAAACCAAAACAACTCACCGAACTTCAGCTCCTCGGGATAATCCAAAGCAATATATCTCAAATACACAACACAGCGGTCACAATTAACACCAATAGAAAGTTTTGGAAGAAATGCGGCGCGGAAGCAAAAGGTTAGATGCACACAGTTCGGCCATATTGTCATAACTGATTTTTGCAATTAGTGATGCGATAGCCGCGAATATGGGCGTAATAGTGATGCCCACATACATTTGGAAACCGACTTGCATCGATTCAGCGAGAGTGTTTAGATTTCAATAAATTATGAAAAATGCTTTCATAGGCCTAAACAATCTGGATTAAATATTCTGGGACCTACAAAATAGGAAGATAGAAGTTAGAAGCTTAAGCTTAAGCTTAAGAAGAAGAAGTGGAAGCACTGGTTAGTCTGTTAGATATTTCGAGGATGCGATATGTGGAGTATCGAACTTCTATTGCGTTTCTATAATTAAATGACATATTCTAATGCATGTTTATTATTTTCAATGAATGGCCAGTATCACTATTATCTAAAAAGTTATACCTACATATATTAATAGGTAAGAGTCGTACCCGACATGCATATATTTTTGAAACGGTACCGTTAGAGCAGTTTCGCACTACGTCCGATCCGACTCCGTGAAACCCAGTACCCGTTGATGTAGCCGTAGATCTATTTCCATTGTGATATGGACATTCGATAAACGGACATTCGGGAATTCGACATTCGAAGAAAATTGACATTTAAGGAATTGGACCTTCGAGCAAATGGACATTCCGGGAATTGGACCTTCGAGCAAATGGACATTCCGGGAATTGGACCTTCGAGCAAATGGACATTCGGGAAATTAGACATTCGAGGAAAATGGGCATTTAAGGAATTGGACATTCGAGGCCAGAACCGTTATCAATACAATTAATACTCAAATAAATAATCAACAACAACGTGATTAACTTTTATTGGACTCGCAAGAGTGCAAAGAGTCATCATCATCATCCTAGCGTTATCCCGGTACAGTTGCATCCTGAAGGATGCCCAGGGTCCGCTTCCTAATCCCAAGATTTGGCATAGGCACGTTTTTACGGAAGCGACTGCCATCTGATCTTCCAACCCGAGGGGAAACCAGACTGGAATTAGGCTTGTCAAGTGAGTGGGCAACTTGACTGTTAGAAGTTCTCAAGCCGCCCGGAGGCCTCTAACTTGGCTTAACGACTGCTATCATAGACAGCAGCCGGGATCAACAGTTCCAAAGCACGGATGCCTTCCAAAGCACGAGCAAGAGTGCAAAGAGTGAACGCGTGATATCCGCTTATTATAAGGCAGTTCATTTTGTTTAACACACTAAAAAAGACTGAAATTGTGGTTCTTTTTTTTTGAACCTGACTGTGGCTTTATAGGCCGGGCCCAATAAAGCGATAGGAGTGCGCGGTTGGAGAGTAGCCTGGGGAAAATCCAGGGGAAAACCTCTGGCACGACCACGCGTGTGGTTTGGAACACTGGAATACTCTAAGAGTTTGCGCTCCAGTGAGATTGGTTGAGTGGTTTCAACCGAATCTGAGGTGTGAGTGGAATCGAGCTACTGGGAGTTTTGTCGCTGGTTCACTAAACCTAGCCTAGCTGAGAAGAGTCCAGCAAGAAACTCAGCTAGGCCCGACCTGCGTCGGACTGAAATTGTGGTTCAAATTGCTCCTCAAAACACGCGACTAGTGAAAAAAGTAATCGTGTATGGGCCTCAATAGTTACAAATAAGAATCGGTACCTATTTATAGACGGAATATGATCTAAAGCCTGACTAGAAATATGCTATATTAATGTCAGCATAGTCGGAATAATAACATTTTGACTTGTTGACCTGTCAGTTCTGATGTTCATTTTGAAATGTTTTGTAACGAAATTGTTCCCAATCAGTTTATTTAATTTTTTTTTATAAAACACCGGTGGCAAACGAGCATACGGTCTACCTGATGGTAAGCGACCACCGCAGCCTATAGACGCCCGTAACTCTAAAGGAGTCACGTACGCGTTGCCGACCCTTTATAAAATTTTGAGGATGCTGTATTGACAACAGAAGGGACAAATTTAGGTCCCTCGCTCTCAACACAGTGCATCCTCGGGAGCTCTGGCAACCTTGCTCACGTCCAGGAACACAACACTACATACTTGTATAGTAGATATATACATTGTTCCGATGTTGACAATGAATAATTTTGTACAGTCAAGGGCATAAATATATATACGTTCCCAAAGCGACAAAAATATCTGTACTATCTGTTAGCCGAAAATATCCATACAACAATTTCGAACAGAAATATTTGAACATTAATCGAGTCATTAAATTGTGTACGCTAATACGTTCATAAATATGCGTACAATGACAGACAAATATATGTAGACAAACACGCACACAAAAGTATCTATGCATATGTTTTTCATATACATGTGAACAAAGCAGAGGTCAAAAATATCTACACATTTTTTTTCCAACCTCATATAGACAGCATATAGAAACAAATATCTAAACAAGCTTTTTTTCATAAATACCTAGGCAAATTACATATCTCAAAGAAAAACTATACAATTTACAGTGACTCTGACAGCAGTGAACATCTATCATCATAATTATTGCCAGTGTAAGAAATTAGTACCAATCAAATTCCACAAAATGGCGGAGGGTCATATATCTCTGGTCGGGCTCTAACAAAGAATTACGTTTACGAGGTCAAGTATACGAGGTGTGAAATTATATGTAAATACAGCTTGACACATTTCATGCGGATATTCGCCCTTATTCTCAAAGAAACAAGCCTCGTTCACCGCTGCTTTCAGCCTCTTGTTTTCAATTACCATTACGGCCGATGTCGCAATCTATTTACATAATTGTCCCCCCCCATTCCCCCTCCGCGATTAGCGCAACAGCCCCGCCATTACAATAATTGCTTTTTTTACCTCCACGGACAAATAACCCTTTGTAGATTTAAATTTAAAACTGCTTAATTTAAAATCGTAATGAAGTTTTTCTACCATTAATTGGATTTGATTAAGATTTTACGACCTGCTTATGGTAATCAAGCATCGTAGTCTATGAACGATTAAAACTGAAGAGTTCCAACCCCTTTTCTACCACTTTTTGACTGTTGAATTCGTTTTGTCGAAAGAGGAGACAAATGAAGAACGTAGCGCGTCCTCGGAAATTCTGGCAATCTTACTTCCTACCAACACGATCGAAATGGTGATATTATGGCTGCATTAGTCTGTAAGCCAGACGTATTTCCACAGATAAGCTGCTCCAAATATGAAAGAGATTACAGTCCGCGAAGTCATACCTCTGCCATGTTCTCATATCATTATTTCATCAGCCGAAAGATGTACGCAGCAGTAGACGCTTTAGGTCAAAAGTCAAAACTCAAAAAGTCAAAAGTATTTATTTGCCAGAATACAGTACAGGAAGGTCTTTCATAATTGAACATGACAGCATGCAAATATTCTACTGAGAATAGTGAGAGTGAGTTTGAAATCCAGAACAAGAAACAACGAAACAATGGCGGCGAACAATAGTGATATAAATATTCCGATATTCGATGGAGCCGATTATAGTAATTGGAAAATACGTATACTGAAGTTCTTGCAATACAAAAAGTGCAAAGATGTGGTAATGAAAGCTAAAACAGCTGCCGACGATGAAAAATGCGACGAACGTGATGTTCAGGCGACTAACTATATATATAGTGCAATTACAAATAAATAACTGGAATATATAAGTGATCTAGATACGGCTTTCGAGATTATACAAGCGATGAATTTAGTAAACATCACACACAGACATCACAAATTATCAATTGCAAAATTAATATACGTACATTAACAAATTTAAAATAATATGAATGTCACTTATACTCTAAATAACTCATAACACAATAAAACATCTGTCGAGAAGTCAACTCGTCAACTTATTTTTTAAAATGTTTCCCCGGAGGATCTTAACATCCTCAGGCAAGTTATTATATAATTTAATGCACAAATTGGCCAGATTTTTACCATAATTATAATAATAATAATAATAAATATTTTGGACAATCTTACACAAATCAACCTAGTCCCAAACTAAGCAAAGCTTGTACTATGGGTAGTAGTAAGTGGTAAGTGACGATATACATACTTATATAGATAAATAGATACTTAAATACATAGAAAACATCCAAGACTCAGGAACAAATATTCGTGTTCATCACACAAATACATGCCCTGACCGGGATTCGAACCCGGGACCTCTAAGGCAGGGTCACTACCAACTAGGCTAAAGCGGTCGGAGATATATTGCCTTGCTGACAAGAGGTTGGTATAGTCATAGTTTAGACTGGACACATAGACATAGTTTGGACTGCTGCCAGAGTTTGATACATCCTCCAGCGCAACGATGAACAGTTTGCAAAAAATGACATTTCCTTGCCTGATTCTAGGGATTGCAGAACCGGTACTGTTTTCAAGAACCGGGATTTTCGGTACCAGCTAGAAATGGAACCGGGATTTTCCGGTATTTTCGTTACTTTCGGGACCGCACTAATGTTACATACATATAATTGGTAAACAGACCGAGAAAGGCAATAGTTATGATTCTAAACTTACTGTTAAAAGAAAACAACTGTAGGAATGTCAATGCCTTTGCCTACCTACAGTTACTTAATTACTAAATATATAAACCGCCTTATACATAAACGTTCATTAAGCCTATTTTAGTTAAATAGCCGCTGAAATTCGGTTATCCTTATCTGACACTGACTCAGAACTGGTTTCAATGGTGAGGAATACATAGTTTTCTTTGAATTGCACTTTTCTCCTCTATGCTTAACGGCTGTTTCGTGTAATTTAACTAGATTTGAGAAAATATAGAGCAAAAATGGTTTTCCCGAAATCCTGAAAGTACCGGGATTTCAATTTTGCAGTCCCGGTTCTTTGCTAGTCTAAAAATTCCGGGAAATCCCGGTATTTTCGGTTCCGGTATTTCCCGGGAGCAAACCCTAACTGATTCCCGTTGCAGCGGAATAGGTTTCAAGTTCCGGCCCTGGAGTCAGACTGACATAGTTGAGTACTCTTGATTAAATAGTCCTAAAGAAACAGTAAACACAAATTCAAACCTAAACCCCTTTACCCGTAAAATGTGGTCAAGACCGCCCAAAGCACGAGTTTCTATATTAGATGATTTAAAAGGTTGTCTTTGGCCGGCAAAGTTACGGAGAGATCGATACTAATTGAGTCGATTCCGCCGTTCAGCGGAACGCGCGCTGACTCAACCTATTCACCGCACTCAGTTCGCAATTAGGTCAAAAACTGATATTATTGTAATACCCGTGATTTTAGTTCGAGATTTTGTATAACTAAGTGCAACGTCAATATTGAAATTTTAGAAAATTATTGTGATTTTGATTTGTAGGCGTCAGTATCTGTTATAGTTCTTTATGAAGTTTAGTTTTTAATGTACCGTAACTGTTTTTTTTTCATCAATCCTTTCTTCCCGTGGCTTTCCATTATGGAAACCGAGTTGAAGAAATGAAATGATTTATTCTTCAATTTAGGCATATTATTATATGCACTTATGAAGGTCAAAAAACTACCACCGTTTCATAAAATAAACCTCTGTCTCGAGAAGAACCGGCGTAAGAAACTCGGTGAGGTGTCATCTTTTCTAAATAATATACAATGTGTATAAAAACAGTATCATAATACTACAGAATTAAAATGCTACAATAAATACAAATACAAAATTTATTAGTAACAATTGTTATAAGTCATACAAATTGAATATAAAATGTCAAATAGGTGCTCGATTAACAATGTAGTTATGTCGGCAATAATAATTACAATTTTACAGTTTAAATTTTGCATTATTGAAGATTCCAATATATTGTGTATAAAACTTTTAATCTAATTTAATTTCACATTTATTAATATAACATTAATTTAGGCATTATATGTCCTTTCATAATGTGAGTGGTAGGTTGAAGAATTCTTCATAGCTGTAGAACAGTTCTGTCATAAGGTATTTCTTCAATCTACCTCTAAATCCAGCGGGAGTAGCCGCATCTCTAATAACATCGGGTAGTCGATTGTAAACAGCCGGTCCAATAAAAAACATACATATATTATTTTAATATTTAGGACAAAATATTTCTGTGCTAGATTACTTGTGCGAGACGCTATCACTGCCAAACATCCCTATCCATTATGTAATCGTTTATCTTATAATATGCTTTTGAAATAAGTGTTTGTTTCACGACATGTTTAAATTTAGAATCCGTAAGTACAGTAATGTGTCTTGGAATTTTATCAGGCAATTGCCTACCAATCTATCACTTGAATATCCGATTTCCTTTACATTTAAACCTACTGCTAAAGGTATGTATGCATGTAAGAGTTATATTGTACACAAAACACAGATAAAACTACACACTCGTTTGGTTATATCAGTACAAAGGCTTATCCCTGTAAAGGATATATTCCAGTTAACTTTTGAGCAATTTAGTGAAGCACTTGAACCAAAATAAGACAAAACTGAACACAAGCGTGAGTTTATATACGGTATAAAAGCCAACACCTATGTTAACTGTCCATTCGTGAGCGACACATTCAAATTAAATAATATGAAATAACATTAAGCGGCTATTACACTTCGTCGTTCGCCGCATGCTGCATGCGGCGACCGCAAAAGTGTAAATACCACGTTAGTCGGCCGCATTCGGCGATCGACAGCTGCCAACGCTTATCGGTAGGCGGACAGACTAATGTGAGGACGACGTTTGTTGGCCTAAGTAGTTTAAAATGAATCCGGCGACCGCATTAGGTGAACGACGAAGTGTAATTGCCGCTTTAGATTCACAGATTTCTAAAACAAGGTAAAATTCTCCATCAGTTTGTTAAAGAAATATTGCATTGGATAAACTAAATACTTACAAGATTTTACAATTAAAATGCGAGATATACATATATAAATGGGGTTACAAGTCCTATAAAATGTACTTTTCACTTGAGCGACAAAATTCGAAGTTGAAATAATGAAATATTTTGCAAATGTCAAGGGTTTTTTTACAATTTGTTTCGTCTCATCCACAATATATCTTGAAGGTGGGATTCCTTATAAAGACGTGTAATCGGAGGTCTGGCATCTCTGGTTCGCCTGGTGTGAGGTGAAGCGCTCTTAATAACTCTCGTCGAGGGCTCTTAACAAGGAGAGATTATGTTCGCGCCTCATCTATCATCCATTAAACGGTACTTCATCGTCCATCTTTTATTAAAAAAACACTTCATGTTAAAGCGTTATTGTCAACAGATTACAAATTTAGTAACGTGTATCACTTTTGAGAATGATTTCCTATTTCTCACTTTGAGGGCTATATGAGCGCTAATTTGTACCTAAACTCAGTAAAAACATTAATTAAACCCCTTATGTGCAGCTCACTATTATTCTCAACTAACCGCATTTTTTACCCGCTCAACCAATCTCACTGGAGTGCTCCGCTCAACCAATCTCACTGGAGCGCGCCGCTCAACCAATCTCACCGGAGCGCGCCGCTCAACCAATCTCACTGGAGCGCGCCGCTCAACCAATCTCACTGGAGCGCTCCGCTCAACCAATCTCACTGGAGCGCTCCGCTCAACCAATCTCACTGGAGCGCGCCGCTCAACCAATCTCACTGGAGCGCAAACTCTCCGAGTATTCAAGTGTTCCAAACCACACGCGTGGTCTTGCCGGAGGTTTTCCCCTGGATTTTCCCCAGGCTACTCTCCAACCGCGCACTCCTATCGCTTTATTGGGCCCGGCCCATAAAGCCACAGTCAGGGTCAAAAAAAAACCGCGTTCGGCGTCCCACAATAGACAATGTATAGCTCAGTATATATAGCTCAATACACACCCATGGCACACCCGATTTCGTGAGATAAAAGTGAGTACTTAAGTCAGGATTATTACAGTAACCTCGGAGACCGTCACTCATTTCGCTTACTTATTGAATCGCCCAACAGTCTAAATAAACAGCATGTAACAGGTAACAGTTATTTACGATACAAGTTCGGAAAGTAAGCAATTCCCAACAAGTGGAGGTGAACAAAAACACGAGCAATTAGCGAGTGTTTTTGACAGACACGAGTTGGGAATTACGTTTACGAATACGTATCGTACAATATTTTATAATGCATTGTGCGAGGAAATGAACAATTTTATACAGAAGTTAATTTAAAATTTATAGGTTATAATTTACATTGTTCGATACTCACTGGAGCGCAAACTCTTAGAGTATTCCAGTGTTCCAAACCACACGCGTGGTCGTGTCGGAGGTTTTCCCTTGGATTTTTCCCAGGCTACTCTCCAACCGCGCACTCCGATCGCTTTATTGGGCCCGGCCTATAAAGCCGCAGTAAAAAAAACTAGGAATAGTACTAAAAAGCTGTAATTTGGTGTGAGTATACATATAAATCACGCCGACAAACCGGTAGAATAAAGGAAACTCTTTTTAGGGTCCCCTGACCCCTACACGTAAAGTGGATACGCGATTTACGGTTACTAAATTAAGCCACGGGTGGACAGACATGGCGAAACTATAACGGTTACGTGTTTACTACGGTACCCTAAAACAAGACACGTGTGAGCCACGCCATATCAAAATCAAAACATTTATTCTGCAAATAGACCTCAAGGGCACTTTTACAAGTCAAAATCTATCTAGGTACATCAAATAAAAATAATACAATAATCAAAGTATCATTAATTAAATGTAGTGTTACATGTCAAAAATAAGACTAAGAAACTAATAACAATAGAGATTTGTTAGAGATGTATAAGGTCTCTAAGCGTCAAGATAAAATGTAATAAAGTAGGTACACTAATCATAATAAAATATGTTGAGCTATATCTCTAACACGTCAACATGAAAATAATAAAATCTATTAAATAAATATCCTCAGAGATGTATAAGGTCTCTGAGCGTCAGTCTAAAAATAAAATCAAATGAGAACAGAGCGAAGTCTCTCATCATGTCAATTCCACTGAACACTAGTACGAAGTTACTAGTCCTTGCAAACATGAACAGCAGGCGAATCACGTAACTTTATGTACTAACGGTAGATAGATTTTACTGTCAATTTTGAAGTATAAATGTATGAGTTGACAATTAAAAATTGACATTAAAATCTACCTAACGGTAGTACAAAAGTTACGTGATTACCCCGCAGATGACATAATGTTTCTATTTGTGCGACTGCCGCTGCTTTCCGCCGTTGACTGACTGCTTGTTCATACACAGAATATCTTAGGGATGTCCCTTTCAATAAATTAGGACGGAATGGGGGCCTTGGGTATAATAATAGATGCAGTATGCGGGCCGCCGGAGGCGAATTAAACGCGTAAAAATTATTATTTACACTTTATACAACACAGGACAACACATACAAAAACACAAAATATATAGAAAAACCAGAATATTTACATCTTAAAATAACATTATAAAAAAGCCTACCTATAATAGATAACTTTGCAAGTTTATTTTCATTATCGGTATGATATTAATTTTGTTATATTTGTAATCTCGAATTTATTGTTCTTTCTTGAACTGTAAATTATTATTCTGACATGAAAAATGTATTCTTAGTCAGACTTTCTTAAATTGTAAATTAATATTTTGACATGTAAAAGTGCCCTTGTGGCCTATTTGCAGAATAAATGTTTGATTTTGATTTGATTTATTTGATTTATCTATATTTACAAAGAAGAGAAAAAAATCATTAAGAAAAAACAAAACACGCTCGAATTGCTGAGATCAATTGCTTAACGCGTCTTTCAAGGCATAGGAGCGCTCAGTTAGTAACCACTCAAAGCGGTCACCCATCCAAGAACTGACCTGAGCCTGTTGCTTAACCTCGCATACCGCACGCAGCACGCGGAAGCCGCTGGGCCACGAACGCTACAATTTAGCACTGATTGGGTTACATAATGCTTAGCTTACGAGTAACTCACTTGACTCATCGCGATAAACTTCCTCGTCCAAAATTAGCAGATTTCAATCAGATACCAATGGAATCAACCACCCTATAGTTGTATATAGTTCAGCTAAATAAAATTAAGTAACTGAGCGAGGATGACAAAATTTAGGTATTTTAAATAAATAAATAAATAAATAAATATTAGAGGACAATCTTACAAAAATCGAACTAGCCCCACAGTAAGCTCAAGAAGGCTTGTGTTATGGGTACTAGACGACGATATATTTAATAGATATAAATACCTAAATACATAGAAAACATCCAAGACTCAGAAACAAATATTCATGCTCATCACACAAATATTTGCCCTGAGCGGGATTCGAACCCAGGACCGTCAGCTTCACAGGCAGGTGCACTACCCACTAGGCTAAACCGGTCGTCAATAAAGTACGCCTATATTTACAAGGAAGAGAAAAAATTATTAAGAAAAAACAAAACACGCTCGAATTGCTGAGATCAATTGCTTAACGAGTCTTTCAAGGCATAGGAGCGCTCAGTTAGTAGTCACTCAAAGCGATCACCCATCCAAGAACTGACCCGAGCCTATGTTGCTTAACCTCGCATACCGCACGCAGCAGGCCCGCTGGCCCACAAACGCTCCAACTTAGCACTGATTGGGTTACATAATGCTTAGCTTACGAGTAACTCACTTGACTCGTCGCGATAAAGTTCCTCGTCCAAAATTAGCAGATTTCAATCAGATACCAATGGAATCAACCACCCTATAGTAGTATACAGGGCGTCCCACGGCTATGCCACATGGAGGCAAAGTACCCTAAATATTGTAGATGGAACATTTTACTGAAAGAAGACATTATTTGAATTTAAAAAAACAATTGAAACTGAATTCACTGATATTTAAATAATTTTGTGGTTGAACCGAGAATCGAACCCTTTACACGTGATCAATTGATTAATTTTGTATTAAAAATGTTAAAATTCATGGTCTTCCTTTTATTTCTGATACTATGTTATTTAGCAATAAATAATCCATATGATGAAGCCTTTCGATTGGTATGATAAAGCTACAGGGTAATTATTTTTCTTGTGTAACGGGTTCGATTCCCGGTTTAATTATTATTTAAATATCAGTGAATTCAGTTTAAATTGTTTTTAAAATTAAAATAATGTCTTCTTTCAGTAAAATGTTCCATCTACAATATTCAAGGTACTTTTCCTCCAAGTGGCAGGGCCGTGGGACATCCTGTATAGTTCAGCTAAATAAAATTAAGTAACTGAGCGAAAATGACAAAATTTAGGTATTTTAACAGCAACTGTGAGGGCTCGACCAAACTCTACAGCTAGGGATGTCAAAAAGCTTTATCTTATTTAACCTCATTTTGAGATTTCTTATTATCACTTAAATCAGTTACGGGACCTGTATTTCTCTCTAACTGGCTCGTCTACGTTACTATTGAAAACTAAATTTGGCTTGCGAGCCACATTAGAGCATTCCTTAACACTAGTTACTGACGAAGTCGCTGTCGCCGGACATAATGTATATTTAACATTTGCGGTTAAGGTTAATACATATTTCAATGGAAGAAATACATTTATTATTCATGACACAAAAACAGTGGTCATAAACAAAATATAGCTGTAATAATAATCAATATTATTAGCAACGTGTCATGAAAAATTTTTTACTTCTCATGCTCGTAAAGTGTGTCATATTAGACTTGTCAAGCGGGGCTAAAGTAGTACATTTAACCCCTAGGGAAAATATGAATACGTATTTATGATTTACAAATTATTTGAACTATCTCGTGGTACCGTTACATGGTTATTTAGACCTTTGTCATACAATATACTATTATTTGGTCATTGGTAAGCAGTGGTAGATTTGTCATTGGTAAGTCATATTTTTTATCACGATTTTTTTTGCAGGTTCGAATCCTGCTCGGTGCCAAAATTTTTAAATTTTTCCTTCATATTCATATTCATATTCATATTTAATTATTCATAAAATATACAAAAATTTTACATGTCAGAAGATTCATTCATTCTAAATTTTTTTTTATCACGATTGGCCGCCCCTAACATCTCGCCGTCCTAGACCCAGACCTAGTGGGAGTTAGGGCAAATCCGCCATTGTTAGTAACCTTTCTGAGGTCTTGAAAATACTGTCTGTAACTACGTCATTGAGGTTTATGGTTAACCTCCTATCAAAATCAAACATTTATTCTGCAAATAGGCCACAAAGGCACTTTTACATGTCAAAATATTAATTTACAATTTAAAAAAGTCTGACTATAACAAGTAATACATTTTTCATGTCAAAATATTAATTTACAGTTCAAGAAGGAATAATAATTTCGAGTTTACAATTGTATAAAATTAATGTCATACAGTGAAGATAAACTTGCAAAGTTATCTATTACAAATATTACAACATCAGTAAAGTTAGAGATGTATAAGGTTTCAAGATTAAACAAGGAGTATAATGCAATTAATATTATTGAATATTGAGTTTAAATTTTACATTGCTAGCTACCAAGTCCATCTTGTTTTATAAAAAAAAAAAAAATAGTTCTTAGTTTGCTCACCTAGCGCCACTGTCTATACAAAAACTTCCTGTTAATATAGGTTAGAAATACCAGTCTTGAATAAATACTTGTTATAAAATTTCTTGCATTTTTGTTAAATTCGCTGTCGATATCCTATATATTTAATAGGTCTTTTTTTTTTTTTTTTTTTCTCTTTATTTAAGGAGCTTGTCACACAAGTGATCATGTCGCTCCGTTATGATCAACATATATGTTATTATCTAAAACTAACTTATTCTATTCAAAATAGCCTTCCGAACTAGCTCCAACAGTGCTGCGGCCTCATCCGACAGCGGAGAAGCCAAAGCACTGTTGCAGGCCCCGACATCAAAACTGGACTCAGTAGCCAGTCGTCTCCTGGCGGCTTCATTCCGGACACATTCCATTATAACATGGTACACATCTTCCGGTACATTACATTCATCGCAATTTGGAGATGCAACTTTTCTCATCAAATAACCGAACTTATTTAATGGAATATGCCCGGAACGCAGTCTCATCATCAAAACTAAGTCTCGTCTACTTAGAGGACAATCTATCCAAGGCGTAATCTGAGGATGTGGTTGGATCGTCTTATACCAAATTCCTTTTTCCTTTGATCTCTTATCGAAGTATTCCTTCCATAAGGAATATGTTTTCCGTTTAGCTAAAATTATACAATCGGAATAAAAAGGTAGTATGTTACATTCAATGCCATCATAAGAAGCTTGCCTGGCCAAGGCGTCCACCGTTTCATTTCCGCCTATACCCACATGAGACGGGATCCATTGAAGTATTATGTTCTTACCCTCTAATTGTGATTTGTTGATAAGCTTCAAAATGGTGTAAGCAATCGGGAGACCTCGAAAATTCGAGGTGCACCGAGCTACGTGTTGGAGGGCACTCTTAGCGTCCGTTAATATAATAAACTTATCGCAATCTATTGTTTGAATGTAAGATAAGGCCTCGGCGATAGCAACCAACTCAGTATGCATAATGGAAATGTCATTATTTATGCGTATCTTAAGTGATGTGTTCGACTGTGGATCGTAAAACGCTGCACCCAAGGCGCTTTTTTCTTTGGAACCGTCTGTGTATATACAATAATATCCAGAATACTGGCTTTTCATTAAATCATCAACTGAAGTCTTTAAACTGATTTTGTTATAGGCACATTTTGATTTATTGATTGACGTGATGTTGACTTGAATAACCTTCGAAATATCTAACTTACTGACCCAACGATCTAAAGTAAACATTTCGAGTAATTCGCTAGTGTGTAAGGGGACTAATTTGTTCATATTATATATAGAAAGGAGAAGCGGTTTTTTCTTTCGCAAAGTACCACCTATCTGCATTTGATTATCTAATTCATCTATGAGTTTGCTAGTTACATTATTACCGAACGATCTAGATTTAAACCAAAACTTTGACGCTAAATAAATGCGACGAATATTCAAGGGGTGTATACAGAGCTCACATTCCATCACGTGTATGGGAGTGGACTTAATAAACCCACCAATAGTCCTCAGTGCTTGATTTTGAATTTTATCGAGTTTATACAAATGAGACTCGCTGCTATCGTCGAAAAGAAATGATGCGTAATCTATCCTGCTACGAATTATGGCAATATATAGACGCCTAAGGTGTTTTGGGTGGACACCCCAGCCGGGACCCGATAAAACTTTCAGAATATTTACATGATTATGGATTTTTTGTATTAGCTCGTTAACATGTTTTCCCCACCTAAGAGATCGATCCAACCAGATTCCCAAATACTTAACACTATCGACTAACTCTAAATTAATACCATTGATTTTAACATTTACAGGGTATCTATTTATACCTTTCTTAAACACACATACTTTCGTTTTATTTGTAGATATATCAAGGCCAAGTTTGTTCAAATATTCATGAAATATGTTAAGGGCTTTTTGGATTATACATTCCGCCTCCGAAATTGTTTTCTTTGTAACATATAAAATGAAGTCATCTGCATATTGCGAAATGAACACGTGTTGTACTAATGTGTGAGTTTGCATAGTGTATATATTAAATAGCAACGGCGATACGGGATCTCCCTGAGCCAAACCGCGATCAGTAGACCTACTCAAAATTGTATCATCAGAGTTTACTCGAAGAAATCTTTCTCTTAGGAAATTCCACAGATATTGACAAATGTTACGTCCCACTCTTATCCTGTCAAGTATAGCAATTAATGTGGGTACATTTACGTTGTTATAAGCATTGTCAATATCTATAAAGCACCCCAAAGTAATCATGTTTTTAGAAAACCCGGTCTGTATTCTACTCACCGAACTACACAGATTGTCTAAGGATGATCGGCACCGCCTAAAACCGACGGCTTCCTCAGCAAACATACCATTTTTTTCGATGTACCATTCCAATCTTTTATTGATGACAGAATGAAAAATTTTACACAGGCAGGAAATCAAAGAGATTGGTCGGAGGGCAGACTCAGAGGACGGATCTCTTCCTGGTTTAGGTATCGGGACTACATTAATCTCTCTCCACTGAGCGGGGACGAACCCTAAGGAATAGAACGTATTGTATAATGACAAGAGTATTAGTTTGCCGCATCTAGGAAGATTTTTAATCATTGAAAACGATATATCGTCACTACCAGGTGCGGTATCTTTTTGTTTGAAGGACGACTCTAGCTCGTGAATGGTAATAGGCTCGTCCATGACCGTGTTATCTGACTCAATAATTGGAGGCGGTGGAGATGCGGAGGCCGGTGTCAGAGAACATAGGAGTTTGTGAGCTCTCTCTTGACTGACATGTGGCCGCGGAGACTTGTAGCCTTTGAGCCACCTTATCCGCGACCACACATCAGCGGCTGATGACGCTTCGCTTATAGAGTTACAAAATGTTTGCCAACCCTCACTTCTACAGGTTCTAATACGTTTCTGTGCGTCTCTTATCTTAACCTGAAGGTCCTCAAGATTTTGTGGCGTAGGATTTCGTCTAAACAAAGCGAGCGCTTGTCGTCGCTTAGCCACGGCCTTGGATAATGACTGATTCCAATAAGGTTTCGGTTGAAAGGTTTTAGCTGGGTTATGGTTCACTTTTATATCTGGAATATAAATATTAGCGGCTTGATTTATACTGTCTAGAAAAAAATTATACGCGTCTTGAGGAGATTCAGGCAAAGGAAAATTGGCGAAATGATTTTCCAAATACGATCTATAGTCATCCCACCGAGCTCTACTGAAGTTTCTCCTACGAATAGGCCTAGCGCTAGAATTAAAACATGTAGAAATCTTTATAACTAGATGGTCACTACCCAGTGACTCCCTCATAACGTTCCAATTAAGTGCCAGATACACGTCAGATGATACAATGGTTATATCTGGAGAGGATTCCTGCAGCACTCCGTTCACAAGGCGCACCCTTGTGGGACTGTGGCTATTAATAGTAATTAGATTAAAGTCCATAAGTGAGTCAAATATTTGGTTACCTCTTGCATCCGTTTTATGTGACCAGTTAGTGTGATGGCCATTGAAGTCTCCCATGATAATCACATTTGGATATTTAATAGGTTATGGGCCCAGCTATTTAATAAAACTGTAAAGAGCAGACGACTCGGTAAAATAAGTGAAAGTTGAGAAAAGTTTCCAACATAACCTAACTAAAACACATGGATCTCGGCGGGATCAAGATGAATGTGGAACATTTCGACGGAAATAATTTCCGTCAATGGAAATTCCAAATAAAGTGTGCACTAAGAGCAAAAGGCATAGATATCTCTAAGCCGGAACCCGAAAATAACAAAGAATCGTGGCTTAAAAGTGACGGCATGGCAATGTTTATTATGACGTCCGCTATGGATTACCGGCAGATCGCGCTTGTTGAAAACTGTACCAGTGCATCTGAGATCATTAAGAAACTCGAGTCTATTTACGAGAAGAAGTCAGAATTTAACAAGATGTTAGTTCATGAGCAATTTTATCAATACAAAATGAACACGTCAGACAGTATGGCTCAACACATATCTAAAGTGGAAAGTTTAGCGCAACAATTAAAAGATTGTGATGAAAAGATAAGTGATACAGCAATAATCACAAAAATCATAAGTACTTTACCATCTCAGTACCGATCAGTCAGACAGGCCTGGCTTTCACTAGATTCATCACAACAGACGTTGCAGAATTTGACAGCTCGGCTAATGGACGAGGAAGCAAGCTTAACAGCAGAAGAAAAGTCTGATGTGGCACTTGTGACTGTGCAAGAAAAAGGAAAACCGAAGAACTCCAGTTCTCACAATAAAGAAGATAAACATCGCTTTGTTTGTTATAACTGTAATAAGCGGGGCCATTTTGCCAGAGATTGCAGATTTAAAAAGAAATCATACAACAAGCCAGGTGCCAATATGCTGGCATTTCATGTGGAAGAGTGTGCCAACTACACAGAGGGATCTAATGAAAATGTTTTTATTCTTGACAGTGGCGCCTCTGTTCACATGACTTATAGAAGAGATTTTTTTGTGAAACTGGATCTATACAGTGATGAGGACAACAGATTTGTGAAACTAGGAAATAATCAGAACTTGAGAGTATGTGGAATAGGTACCATACTTATAAAGAAGTGCTTACATAATGAGTGGGAGGAAAATATATTAAAGGATGTTATATGGGTGCCAGAACTTAAAAAGAATTTACTCTCAGAGGGCACACTAATGAAGTACAATTATGTGATAGTTAAGAAGAATACCTCAGCCCTCATATACAAAGACAATAAAATAGTGTTAAGTGGGAATCTAAAGTTTAATAACTTATATGTGATGAACTTTGAAGTTGTTATGAATGCAAGTTGCAACGCAGTGCAAGCCCCAGTGAACAGTTTAAAAGTGTTACATGAAAGACTTGGACATTTAAATGTGAAAGAAATACAAAAGATGGTTAAAAGTGGACTCATACAGTGTGAAAACATAAGTGATGAGAAGTTTACATGTGATGGATGCATGTATGGAAAACAAAGTCGTCTTCCATTCCATAATTCCCTCCGAGGCGAACAACGCCTTGGGGACCTGGTCTACAGTGATGTCTGTGGGCCGATGAGTGAGTCTTCAGTTCAAGGTATGGTGTACTTTGTCTTATTTAAAGATGCGGCCTCAAGTTTTTTTGTATGTGTCATTCATGAGGCACAAGAGTGAGGTTTTGGAACATTTTAAAACCTTTAATGCAATTATACGTAACAGATTTGGCCACAATATACGTACGTTACATACTGATAATGGCAAAGAGTATGTTAATAATGGATTTAAAAATTACTTGGACAAAAATGGCATCATGCATGAACGTACAGCACCATACACACCCCAACAAAATTCACGGGCCGAACGCGAACTGCGCACAATTATGGAAAGCGCACGTTCAATGCTTTATAGTCGCAATATGCCAATGAGTCTATGGGCAGAAGCTGTTGGATGTGCAGTCTATATTCTGAACAGGACGACATCAACACAAACACCAGACAAATCACCATATGAGATTTGGTATGGAGAAAAGCCAAATCTGCAACACCTCAGGATATTTGGATCTTGTGGTTTTGTTCATGTTCCCGATGCATGTAGAACAAAACTTGAAAAGAAAAGTAACAAACTGTACCTAGTTGGTTATGAAAATGAAAATTACAGAATGTATGATCCAAATACTAAGAAGATAAAAGTGACACGTGATGTCATATTTGATGAAATTTGCAATGAAAAAATTGAGAATAAATCTGCCCTGATAGAAATACGAGAATCAAATAACGAATGTTCCTTGGTACCTGTGCCTACTTCTACTCCAATATCGACGCCCCCAAGGGTAGAAATATCAGCTGTTGATGAGAGTTCAAAAAGCTGCAATGAAGGTGACACAACTTTTGAACCGGCTGAGACAATTGACACACCAGATGTGAGATCTCCAATATTTTTGCGACCAAGAAAGCACCTTCAGTTTGAGGAAGTTAATTTTACTGAATATTCTGTCCCTTCTACGTATGAGCAAGCGATACTGCACCCTGATTCAGTAAAATGGAAGGAGGCAATAAATGAAGAGTTAAAGGCACATGAAGACAACAAGACTTGGACTTTAGTTGATAAAGAATCCAGTAAGAAGCCCATTACCTCAAAATGGGTGTTTAAGATCAAACAAGACCAAGAAGGCAATATAGAGAGATATAAAGCCCGACTGTGTGCTCGTGGCTTCACACAAATCCAGGATATAGATTATACTGAAACTTTTGCCCCAACGACTCGATATGATTCGATTAGAATTTTGTTAAGCTTGGCTGCAAAGTATAATTATAAAATAGTTCAATTTGATATTAAGACAGCCTTTTTATATTGAGAACTTAAAGAGGATATTTTTATGGAAATTCCACAACGTGTACATGTTGAAGATGGTAAAGTTTGCAAGTTGAACAAATCTGACCCGTGTGGTGTCGGGTTAGAATTGCACCACCCCATATCATCCGGTGGGTGTCGTAAGAGGCGACTAACGGAGAATATCCAGGGAACGGGCAGCAGCGTTCCCTGAAGGTCACACCTATTATTACTGCGATCCCCAACCCGCCTGCCAAGCGTGGGGATTATGGCAAAACCCCCCAATGACCGTGTGCTGTGGCGCTCCTTGGGGGAGGCCTATATCCAGCAGTGGATGTCTTCCGGCTGAATGATGATGAACAAATCTCTGTACGGACTTAAGGAAGCTTCTCGTTGCTGGAACGCAAAGTTTACCAATTTCCTCAAGTCTTATGGATTTACACAAACAGAATCTGATCATTGTGTATTTATCAGTTATATAAATAACATTAAAATATTGGTGATTCTCTATGTTGATGATGGTCTCATACTTTGCTCAGATGAAGAGACATCAAATTTACTTATTCAGGCTCTGAAAGCCAATTTTTCTGTAAGAATCTTGGATCTTAATAATTTTGTAGGACTAGAAATAGTTAGAGTGAATATTCAATTTGTGTCACTCAAAAGAAGTATATCGAACAAATAATTGAAAAAATTAATATGTCAGATGCTCATTCATGCTCTACACCAGCCGACCCAAATGTATCACTAACAAATTGTAATGATGATAATGCAATAGTAAATTTTCCATTCAGAGAGGCTGTAGGTTCACTTTTATTTCTGGCTTCGGCATCTCGGCCAGATATTTCATTTGCTGTAAACCTTGTGTGTCGTTATGTTAATAACCCAAGCATAGAGCATGTTAAGGCTGTAAAGCGTATTCTAAGATATCTTATAGCAACCAAACATGTAGGTATAACATACAAAGGAAACTTTGAATTGGTTGGTTACTCTGACTCTGATTATGCAAGTGATACTGAGTCGAGGAAATCTACCACTGGGTACATTTTCCTGATGAACCATGGTCCTATTGTATGGGCTTGTAGAAAACAACAGACTATAGCGCTATCCACTATGGAAGCTGAATTTATGGCAGCCTGTGAGGCCACAAAACAGTTCTTATGGATAAAACAATTTTTAGATGAGTTAGATGAACCTCAAAATGATATCACTCTGTTTGTGGACAACCAAGCTGCTATAAAATTAATTAATAACCCTGTGTTTCATCAGCGATCGAAACACATTGATATAAAATATAAGTTTATCCGTGAAAAGGTAGAGCAAGGTTTGTTAAAAGTTCAATATATACAAAGCTCAAATCAGTTGGCTGATTTTTTAACAAAAGCTCTGCCAACATAAAAATTCTGTAATAACAGAGTTTTACTACTAAGTTAATTAGATTATATAATTTTTTTTATATAAAATAAAAAAAGGCAATGTAAAATTAGTGGGAGTATTGAATATTGAGTTTAAATTTTACATTGCTAGCTACCAAGTCCATCTTGTTTTATAAAAAAAAAAATAGTTCTTAGTTTGCTCACCTAGCGCCACTGTCTATACAAAAACTTCCTGTTAAAATAGGTTAGAAATACCAGTCTTGAATAAATACTTGTTATAGAATTTCTTGCATTTTTGTTAAATTCGCTGTCGATATCCTATATATTTAATAAATATAATATCCCAGAGATGTACATGGTCTCTGAGCGTCAAAATTAAAATTAATTTAATATTATTAGAGATGTATATGGTCTCTAAGTCACTGATAATAAAAACGAATCCACAACAGGATGATGTCTTTCGTCAATCCCCTATAAAAGACACTAGTATTAACGTAGTCACTATGCCCTAACAAGCATGAACAGACCGGACTCCAAAAACAGCACCCGATCACGAGTATGACGCGTATCTCAGCTTATGCATAACTGTTTTACTTATTTACTTCGCAAAATTTTCCTAACAAAACTTGGAGAACTTGAGCGAACTCGTTGAGTTCTGAGGTAAACCTCCCAGCGCTGATACGCCGGGTTTCCTTATTTCGCCGGTAATATCGGTAATACCGCCGCCTTTTTAAATCTCACCTTGATCCTAGCAATGAGTTGGCAAATTACACGGATATTCTATGCATACGAATTACTCCTTGTGACTCATCTGATATTCATAATGGACGCCTATCGCAAACGCCTGGAGGTTCAAACCTGCTTTATTTACTATATGACCTGGTGATCTGGTTTTGTTCTTCGCCTCCGATTCTAATCGCATTACAAAGTATTTTGCGTGACATAGGAAAACGTGTAGTGCCAGAAGCATTATTTTTTTTAATTTATTTACACATTTATAAAATTAGCACTTACAGTTTAACCTTACGCGCTAATTTGTACAATTTCATTTAGGAACATTTAATAATCGCAAATTACATGAAATAGTTGGACACAAAAATAATAGACAGGTCTTGAAAAAAATAAAAATAAAGTAAAAGTTAGAAATAAAAAGACGATTGAAAATAGATAGATATTATTGGAAATACATTTACATTACATTTTATTCTCAATAATATCATAATCATTTTGGTTATTTTGATATAGAAATTAATTCGATTCTATTGGATGGAGCTGGCGGTTACCACGGTTATTGTGTTGATACGTCATTAGGACATATTTTTCCCAAATTGTTCGTGATAAAAATGTTTTTTTTTTATAGCCTAGTTGGTAGTGACCCTGCCTTCGAAGCTGGAGTTCCCGGTTCGAATCCCGGTCAGGGCATTTATTTGTGTGATAAACACAAATATTTGTTCCTGAGTCTTGGATGTTGTCTATGTATTTAAGTATATATTTATCTATTTATCTATATAAGTATATATATCGTCGCCTAGTACCCATAGTACAAGCTTTGCTTAGTTTGGGACTGGGTCGATTTGTGTAAGATTGTCCACAAATATTTATTATTTATATTTATAATACAATTTTACAACGCATAATAGCCCTTTTGACAAGAGTATATAAAGATAGATAGATAGATAGAAATCGTTTATTCATGTAAAACCAATTACATAATACAGTACATAAAATGCGCCAAACAGTTTGTTGGCCCGTCGCTTAGCTTATCTTGGGACTAAGTTCATTTGTGTAAGATTGTCCACAAATATTTATTTATTTATTTATACAACGCCGGTGGCAAACAAGCGCGCGCTTCATCTGATGGTAACCGGACACTGCAGCCTATAGACATCCGCAACTCCAGAGTCACGTGTGCCTTGCCGTCCCTATATAAAATTTTAGGATTAACTGTGTTGACAGCAGAAGGGACAAATTTAGATCCTCGCTCTCAACACAGTGCATCCTCGGGAGCTCTGGCAACCTTGCTCACCTCCAGGAAAATACTACATACCTGTATAGTAAATAATGCTATTATGGCTGTGGTCTTCTGCAAGGCGGAGGTACTTCCCTAATTGGGCTGCTCCAAATTCAAGCACGATAACATTTCGCTGTGTCCTATCTCTCTAAAAATGTATTTGCTGTAAAGTCATGTCTCCTAAAATCAAGCATCAACTGAAAATATATATATTTTTTAATTTATTAAATCAACGTGAGTAATTTACATGTACATATTATTAGCCACTATCGGAAACCTTGGTAGGTTTATGTAATAGCTGGCGAGATCGCACGGATCGATCCGAATTTACAACAATTTAACATGGCAGACACTATTATTAATTAAGAATACTTATATTAATTATTTATTTAGGTTTACAACAATGGACCTTGTAGCTTACAGTGTAAATTGAGATTCACATTCCAGGTAATATATTTTTAGCACTGTTTTAAATTTCCCCGGGTTATCAATTACTACTAGTAAGTTACTCAGCGTATTCTTAGGTAGGTTGTTTAGTATTTCTGGTATTGAACAGGTGTTGGTTCTCCCACCGTAGTTATTGTTTACACTCGGCAGAACGTGGACACATTTCCATTTGAATTGACACGTTTTTTTTAATGTAATTAATTTTTATATGTTCCTTTTGACGCCTCGCGTAATATCTCCAACTGTCAATACCCTCCCAAATCCTCACTTTGACCCTTATATGCCACCCAGATACAAACCCTACAATGTTGTAATAAGGTTAGTTTTGTTTGAACGGCCAGAGAGCTAAGTTTGTGTTGTGAAGGAAATTAAATCACTAAAGATATTACTTCGTGCCACGGCATAATGATGGAAGTAAGTATGTAAAATTATACGCCACCTTTTCAAAGTGTGGCTTGAGATTTCTCGGCTGCGTATTTTGGGGACTGAGTAGGGACGTAGTGGAAATGAATTTTAAAATGAATGTACTTACGGTTTGTTCCACTCACATCCGAGGTAAGTATTAAAAAAAATAATAATTATAATTTGAACTGTTTATTTCAAAGTTAATTACATTTTACGTTAATTACTTAGCTAAATCTTTACATGTGAAGATTGTGATGCTAAGCTTATATTTTGTTTAATATATGGTCTTCTTTCGTTTAGATTGGGCTATACAATATAATATTTAATATTTAATAATATATTTTTTTTAATATATTTTTTGTGGACAATCTTACACAAATCAACTTGGTCCCAAACTAAGCAAAGCTTGTACTATGGGTACTAGGCGACGATATACATACTTATATAGACAAATATATACTTAAATGCATAGAAAAAATCCAAGACTCAGGAACAAATATTCGTGTTTATCACACAAATAAATGCCCTGACCGGGATTCGAACCCGGGACCTCCAGCTTCGATGGCAGGGTCACTACCAACTAGGCTAAAGCGGTCGTTAATATATTGTTCTTTTTATGATATTTTTAGTTTGCTTTGGATTGTCTTCTATTTTATTGATAACATGTATTAAAAATAGGAACTCACACATTGATTGGAAGCAACATTTGCTAGGAGAAGGGCGTCCATTTTTAAAACGATTTCACTCTACCATGAACGCTCAACGCGGCTATGGTTCCTGTCATAGTTTTTTTAATACGAAGTTCTTCAAGAAGTACAATACAATACAATAGTAGATTGTTAACCGAAGGTTGAAAGTAACCCATTTCACCCGAGATCTTTTAAGGTTCCAATAGTTTAAGAGTGAAATGTGTTCTTTCATCAGAGTTAAACACTCTACTTTTTATTTCAAATATGGGGAAAATAAATGAGAAATAAAAGTCTATTACTTTTAAATGATATTCTAACATCTGTATCATTGTCAGTTGTAAAAACAAAAGTTGTCCGCCCGGTGGTCAATAGTTAACGGCTTATGTACATGTAAGTTACGTTTTTATTACATCCTAATAATATTATAAACGTGAAAGTTTGTGCGGATGGATGTACGTTCCGCTTAATCTCAAAAACTACTGAACGGATCTATATGAAACTTTCCAGTATTGTAGCTTAGACATCAGAATAGGACATAGGCTACCTTTTATCCGCGGGTAACACCGCAGGGCGCTGCTAGTGGATTTATAGTTATGGAAACACCGTTTATGCGGGTTACTAGACTAATCCAAAATTTTTATTTATGCCCAATTTCTCCAAATAATATGACTTTGGTCCTCTTAGATTTCCTAAGCCACGCGCGCCGGCTGCATTCCCAACAAGCGGTTTGATTTATAGCTCGCTGCAGTTTGATTTGGACCGCCGGTGAAACCTGAAAAGCACTTGAGTGTTGTTGACTTGATAAATTACTTACCTGTATAAACTGATGTGAGGGAATTGTAAGTCAATCTGTAAAATGAAAGTACACTTTTTTACGCGTGAGCATAATTATTTATTTATACAGTAAAGCAAATGACATGACTTAAAATTAAATACAACGTCCCGCAAAACTGTTTGCACAAAATCAAAATCAAACATTTATTCTGCAAATAGGCCACAAGGGCACTTTTACATGTCAAAATATTAATTTACAATTTAAGAAAGTCTGACTATAATAAGTAATACATTTTTCATGTCAAAATATCAATTTACAGTTCAAGAAGGAATAATAATTTCGAGTTTACAATTATTTTACAGCACATTATTAGCACAGTTTGACTGTGGGATCCATGAGTCTATATAATCTTAAGTATATAAGTAATAATCTTAAGTGAGTTAGTTACCTACTATCTTAACCTAAAGTCTTAATGAATAAAAATAACAGCCTTAAGTGTTGTGGCAAAAAGTGGATAGTCAGCTAGATATAAGGTACCTATTTACATACTGTCAAGGTGGTATTGGAACAAGGCTCTTTTAAATCTATTTTTGTTTCGCTTCCTTCTAATAGCGTTAAGTAAATAAGGTAATCGTTTTTCAATGAGTCTGTCCTCCTAGTAATTGGTCTCCGTTGATCCCGGCTGATGTCTATGATAGCAGTCGTTAAGCCAAGTTAGAGGCCTTCGGGCGGCTTGAGAACTTCTAACAGTCAAGTCGCCCACTCACTTGGCAAGCCTAATTCCAATAAGGTCTGGTTTGTCCTCGGGTTGGAAGGTCAGATGGCAGTCGGTTTTGTAAAAACTAGTGCCTACGCCAAGTCTTGGGATTAGGTAGCGGATCCCGGGCATCCTTCAGGATGCAACTGTACTGGGATGACGCTAGGTGGATGATGATGATGATGATGATGATGAGTATCTTTGTTTGAAAGTGAGCGCATCTCTCGCCATCAAACGTAATGGCAAGTACAACATTTGAATGTAAATTAATTGTTTTTTTTTGGATATTAAATAAAGAGATGAAAATTTATGACAGTCACTGTCCTTCGTCTTCACAAATACATTATTAGAATGAAATCGGAGAACCGAGCATCGACTAAATAGTTAGCGAAGAAATGGCGAAGATAATACCTTCGTGCCGTATTGAATTACAACATTTAGTAGTCTTCCGTTGTTATATGATTTCTATTCTCTCGTATTAAATAACGTAAAACAGAATATCCGTTTTTCCATTTTGTTCTTTATTCAAAAAGAAACCCTTTCTATTTTAACAAAAAAATTTAACAATGTAGTCAACAAAGTGGAGATTTAACCTTGATAAGAGTTATAAAATGTATCCAAAGATTTAGGTACATTTTATTTATTTATTTATATTTATTATGAAACAAACAGTCATACAAACATTTTGCTACAAGTTATTTCTTATAATATATAGACCTATAGTTTCCAATACTATTTTTTTTAAACATAAGAAACATGGTTGCTTAAATATTAGTTGCTAAGTACATTAGTTATAGACTTTAAGTGATATATAGTAAGAATGGTTTAGTTTTCACATTTCCCTTCGAACCCCTACCTATCCAAAGTGTTGGTCTATTCACTTGAACATATTACATATATTGACCTATTGGCTTACGAGTATAACATAGTTCGCGTGGCTGCTTGTATGTTAATCTAAACTGTGCCCAGTGGACGAGTGTTATTGTATAGTGTGGAATTTTAACGACGTGGTTATATGATGTGGAATATATTTTAAGTGAAAATTATTAATAATTATACAAACTTGTCTGCACTATACATACTACATTTTTTTTTGTAAGTATATATCCGTCATACCCGATCAACGGAAGCAATTCCTATACACGAACGCACGAACGTCAACAATTGTCGGATACAAATATATTCGGATATTATCGTATACCGACCCGACCAGGTGGAAAGTATCGAAGCCGACGAACAGCCGACAGCGGAGCCCCGTGGGTCCACATCGCATCGGCAAGACAAATAACTTAAATAAAAGGAAACATCCACGCAAAATTGTCTTCGTATCAACTGACAGGCGGAATCGGCGCGGAAAAACTATTTGTGACACCCCGATCATCGGAGAACACCTCGCAATAAAACCAATATCAGATCATAACCGTGCGCCCAATTTGAAAACAACCTTTGCGTTATACCTCGACGTTGGGTTGGGCGAAGGTGAGATAGGTCTTCTTAAATTGGCGCTTCAAATCTCAACTCGGCTCGGGGGACAGCTCAACCAATGGCGTTGGGCACGAACGGCCCACGATTGGATCCCGCCCGGTAATGAGCCGGATAAATGCCTTCAGTAATGCTCACGGCCGACTGATTACTGACGAAAATTAGATTCAGGATCCAGAGCCTGGACGCTGCTTATTTCGACGGTACCGCTGAGGATACGCGTGTTATGTGATAAATCGGTTTCGAGATTGTTAGCTCGCGTTATTGTTCTGTCTAACCTGTTCCATTGGGCCCGGTAGGATTATCTTGCGTGTTCATTATGCGGGGCCGTACACACACTGATAAATTATTATGGATATTTGTAATATACGTAGGTGGAGCGCTTGTGGCCCAGCGGTACCCGCGTACCAAGTGCGGTATGCGAGGTTAAGCAACGTCGGCCCAGGTCAGTTATTGGATGGGTGACCGCTTTGAGTGGTTATTAACTGAGCGCTCCCGTGCTTTGGAAGGCACGTTAAGCCGTTGATCCCGGCTGCTGTCTATGATAGCAGTCGTTAAGCCAAGTTAGAGGCCTTCGGGCGGCTTGAGAACTTCTAACAGTCAAGTTGCCCACTCACTTGACAAGCCTAATTCCAATGAGGTCTGGTTTCCCCTCGGGTTGGGAGGTCAGATGGCAGTCGCTTCCGTAAAAACTAGTGCCTACGCCAACTCTTGGGATTAGGTAGCGGACCCCGGGCATCCTTCAGGATGCAACTGTACCGGGATAACGCTAGGAGGATGATGATTTGTAATATACGTAGGTGTTCTCAAAGCAGTAAAGACAATATAATACAATCTGTCTACGATGTTAAACCTAATCTTGATACTATTCAACTATGTAAACAAACTTCAAGTGCTGATGGGTCAAATATCAAACATTTATTCTGCAAATAGGCCACAAGGGCACTTTTACATGTCAAAATATTAATTTAAAAATTAAGAAAGTCTAACTATAATAAGTAATACATTTTTCATGTCACAATATTAATTTACAGTTAAAGAAAGAATAATAATTTCGAGTTTACAATTATAACAAAATTAGTGTTATACAGTGAAGATAAACTTGCAAAGTTATCTATTACAAATATTACAACATCAGTAAAGTTAGAGATGTATAAGGTCTCAAGATTAAACAAGGAGTATAATGAAATTAATATAATATCCCAGAGATGTACATGGTCTCTGAGCGTCAAAATTAAAATCAATTTAATATTGTTAGAGATGTATATGGTCTCTAAGTCACTGACAATAAAAACGAATCCACAACAGGATGATGTCTCTCGTCAATCCCCTATAAAAGACACTAGTATTAACGTAGTCACTATGTCCTAGCAAGCATGAACAGACCGGACTCCACAAATCGAGCTTATTAAAACCGAATTGTCTTTATAAATTATTAGAACTTCTGCAGTCTCTCCATACCTCTCTCGAACTCACTGCATTTCCAGGAAACGTTAAAAGTTAAAGATATTCCAGAGTCGAAAGCTGTCGAACAAAAAAGACGACGATAATTCAGCAGGTGAAGGAATGGGCCCTGACGGGTCGAACTTTGCCGTCGGCCCACACAACTCGGCAACTATTTATTTATTACGCCGCCGGGCTGCCTCACCAAATACAGCTACCTTCAACTTTATCCCCAAGGCAGAAAGTCTAACATTCATTGTGAGAACTTCATCGATGATGTACATAGTGTCGGCCAAGTTCCTCTCTCAGCTAACTTGGTAATAAACATATTCAACAGACGTACAGTTAGTTGTTAACGTGCTGATATGCTGTAAATATGCATTGTTTAACGTTAGAACTTGAAACTACTTCTCGTACTATCTAGGAAGTGGGATTTTCTGTAATAATGGAGTTATATTAAAACGAGAGTGCAGTTACTGTTGAAACATTATTTTTGTTTAATTATTTTATGACCAGAGATCGGACTTTGCGCAATAATGTGGACATGACGCCAAAATTAATCAAAATGTTAATGAATTAATTATTTCTTGAAATAAAATTTGAATTTCTGGATATCATAGTTTATACGTGCTTATAATTATAAAGAAATTGTTATTTAAAGAGATTATCGTTTTCGTAAATATTTCTATGTCACACCTGGCCATAAAGTGGCAATTACCGCACGCTCCGCGCGCGGAAAATCCCACTTCCTGGCCAGGGGGTGACATAAAATTTTGTACTTACCTCGGGCGGTAATTAAGAAAGCCTCAGATCGCATAATTATCGCCCTTGCCTTCGGCTCGGGCGTCAAATACCTGCGATCTGAGATATTCTTTGTTTTACCGCCCTTGGTAAGTAATGTACTATTATATAATAAAGAAGTTATGATTTTAAACTGACACGATTATTTACACTAGAAATAATATCCAACACCTACTACATGGTAAATATCCTGCTATGATTATTATTTCTGACGAAGAAGTTTTCTAGTGGATTGCGAGCGGAGGTTTTCAGCACTTAAGTATATTTTTGATGTCAAATAAATAGACTGACTGAAGAAAATTCGGCAAAAATACTAATTATTTTCTTTAATAAATATATACTTTAACAAACTTTTGTATTTATTGACTAGGAATCAAATTATATGTCAAGTAAGAAGTTAATTAATCGATTAATATTTTGATTAATTTTGGAGTCATGTCTACATTCTTGCGAGCAATGACGCAAAATTGTTCGATTTTTGTTTATTATTACGGTCACCGGTTCATTATTTCGTTTTAATGGGACAATCTAATAATACTACGTTGTTACCTAAATATATGATTTAGCCCTACGTAAAGAGCAAAAAATAATCCAAAATATTGGGCTAATTCAGGGTTTTTTAAAAATACCGGTATCGGTCCCTGCTTAAGAGTTACAGTTATCACGCTGACATATTTGATTTGTGATAACAGCACCCCACCATTCCCTCCCAAAACGTTTGAAAGAACACAAAGGCAATAAAGCCCTTAAAGGACCCCCCCCCCCCCCAAAGTCCCGTTTATAGTTTATCTGTACTGTATCAATACAAAAAGTCTACGTGCCACTTCAACTTTTCATTATAGCATTATAAAAGTCTAGTAGGTTTAGTGGGCACAGTCTGCGAATTATGAAATCTGCACACGAAAGTGCAATCTGGTTAGCTGCGAAGCTGTTTGCTTCCCTTATTGGCTGGAATGGCGAGTTAATATTCCGGGCGAACCGTTACGCGTGGTGTAAGCCATAAATGAAGGCGAAATTACGACGACCGCTTTAGCCTAGTTGACCCTGCCTTCGAAGCTGGAGGTCCCGGGTTCGAATCCCGGTCAGGGCATTTATTTATTTATTTATTTAGAACATACATTTATAAGCTAACAGTGAGGTTGGTACCTCAGCGCCTATAATGTTATGAGATTTGCAACTTCAGTGCTAACAGTAACAAATTAAAGAAAATATAGACCTAATATTAACTAACAATATAAATCGCACAATTCACTTATTTTAGAGAGCAGGGTACTCCAGCTATCTGCGAACACGTCGGCATCCTGCCTCAGCACCAGTTGATTGAGTAGCGCCGGCGCACGGGCGCCGGGCGCGTTACAGGCGCGGCGCGTGCGCGGGCCCGCCGCCGCCGCCGCCGCCGGCGCCGCGAACAGCGGACGGCGGCGGCGACCAGCGCGCGCGTATTGCTCAGGGACGAAAAATCGGATGCCTTCCAACGCCACTGGATTGTCAATTTGACCTCTCAGCAGCAGACTGTAATGGACGGCGAGATGTAATTTCCGCCTAAAATTAAGGGTCTCGAGTCCGACCATACCTGCTACAAAAAGTGATGGATACAGGAAAGGATAGTAGCCATACTGCCTCTTGTACATGTATCGAGCAAATTTCCTTTGTACTCTTTCTCTTTCAAGTAAGAGCTTATAATTCTCTTCGGCGGGATCCCAAATGATCGAGTTATATTCCAATTTGCTCCGTACGTACGAATTATACAATACAATCGGTACTGCCATACTAGAAAACTGGGGCGCGGTACGCATTACAAATCCCAATGTTTTATGGGCATTCTTTACTATACCCTGAATATGGGTATGAAAATCTAATTTAGTGTCAAGCACTAGACCTAGGTCGCGGATAGTTTCAACGCGACTGATTATTTCACCACCAAGCTTATACGTATAGCTTACCATATTTTTGCTCCTACTAAAGGATATTATTTTACACTTATTTCCATTGAAGGACAAGCGATTCCTTTGGCTCCAATCCATGACTGCATCTATATCACGCTGCATCATGTCACAATCGATAGATGATTTAACGGCATAGAACAACTTCAGATCATCAGCAAACAATAAGCATTTGACACGACTAACAACTGAAGGCAGGTCATTGATCATCACCAAAAATAGGGTGGGCCCGAGCGTACTGCCCTGACTCACCCCAGATCTGGTGAAGTATTCTTCTGATTGATAGCCTGATAGCTGCACATATTGTCTGCGATCTCTCAAATAACTCCCCAGCAACTTAAGAAGTTGTGGTGAGGATCCAAACGCGGACAATTTACTTAAAAGTATATCGTTGTCGACCAGGTCAAACGCCTTCTGAAAATCAAAGTAGGCAGCGTCCACTTGTCGAGATTCATCCATATGGAGAAGAGCATAATCAACAAAAATGGCGTTGTTGGTTGTAGTGGACCTGCCTCCCCGAAATCCGTGCTGCGCGTCTGCGAGTCGTCTCGATATAAGCGGCGCAATGCGCCTGTTGACAACACCCTCAAAAATCTTGCCAAAAACCGACAGGACGGCTATAGGTCGGAAAGTGGCTATATCTGAGGCGGCAGCTTCCTTCGGCCTGTGTGATGAACACAAATATTTGTTCCTGAGTCATGGATGTTTTCTATGTATTTAAGTATCTATTTATCTATATAAAAGTATGTATATCGTCACTTAGTACACATAGTACAAGTTTTGCTTAGTTTGGGACTAGGTTGATTTGTGTAAGATTGTCCACAAATATTTATTATTTATTTATTTATAAAAAACAAAAAAAAATTACACGAAGAATTAGGGTGGGTTGCACCAAACCGTCTGTAATCGTAACCAGTGTTCGTTAAAATCTGATTGTATGGAAAATTTGACAAGTTTCTATGTGATGACAGCTGCCGGCGCCATATTTGACGATGACCGGCCTGTGATCGTATGCTGGTGCAACTGACCCTTTATGTCAGCAAGGCAATTGAGTAACTTTGCGAACGCGTGAGGATGTATCAGTTATCAATCACCGTTAAATAATCAATTGGAAGGGTGAACGACAACTGATACGTCCTAGCGCTTTTTAAAAATTAACAGTATTTCGGAGTAATTCAGTTATAGTTAGTGCAATTTTGGTATGCCAGACTCAGATTTCGTGGCTATTTTGTGTATTTTGGTGTTATGTAAATTTATACTGTGTCTGTGCCACGAATAAATGTTTTTTCTTTCTTTCTTTCTTTCTTTCAATCAACTATTATGCTGGATTCAGTGTTACTTCAAATGGGCAAACGATAGCTTTTTTTTCATTTCCGAAACCAAAAAAATGATGAAGAGACTTTTTGTTGAAAAAAAATATTTATATATTTATTCCTTAGGCTAACACTTACAGACAAGCTAAACGTGTTAACAGGAGAGACATTTATTACTTGGTTAAAGAAAAAAAAAGTTATTAAAAAAGCGGTTTATATTTGTTTTATAACAGTTGCGAAAATATAGCTTTCAGAGAAAAATAGATACATATGGGAAGTAAAACTGGTAAAATTAATCTAATTAAAAAAAAATCGATACTGAAAGATACAGGTTCAAAACTAGTAAATGATTCAGTTCGTTAGTTGTTTGTTAACAGTCGATCGCTCGTTGTTTGCGCCGCCAATTGGGCGAGCAGAGAATTTATTTATTGTCCTTTAAGGTTACTGTTGAGGTCTCGTACAGCGGACCTGCATGCGGACTTTTATCGTCATAGATCAGTATTTTGTGATACGACAAAGATGTCGACATACGAAAGCATTTTTGTCGAAGCTGAAACAGAGACATTGGTTTCACTCGGTCAATTACACTACAAAGTACCTACATCATGAGAATTATGAGTACACACATTTTCCTTCATCTTCTGCGACCTGTAATAGTCCACTATACCACATTCTCAACGTTTATGACTTATACGACTAGCAATTTCCACTCGTTTTTCATTCTAGTTTCTGTGGCTACCCTTAGTGTCCGTAGTGTGTTTAATGAGATTTTTGTTTTAATACTTACTCTTATAAAAATATTGCTATACCATAATCCTTTTTTATACACCTACCCTTCTCTTTTAAATCGTTCCCATTTCCTATCCTAAAGCTTAAACATTGTAATTGTATAACTGGCAAAATGATAGTGTCTACTTACATGTTACACAATCATAATATGCTCGTCACTAGTGTGTTCTGAGTTATCTTTCCGGCCCCGGGCCCCCCGGAAGACCAGCGCTGTGGTATATGTATGCCACAGCATATGCTGAGGGGTGTCCTTCTGTAGCCACCATAACAGCACCAAATAGGTTTAAGTTCTTTTTGTCTGATTTATAATTCAAAATGTGTTACTTTTTTACTTTGTTCTATTTGTTTTAATATTTTCATGTGGTGCTGTATGTTTGGTTTATCAATAAATGTTTTTCTATTCTATTCTATTCTAATCTGTGGCGAATAAACCTGTGGCCCGCACTGTGGCCTTCTGTTGCCCGCTGCACTGCGGGCGCCGCACATGCTTTTTATTTACGGTCCTGTCTACAATATTGTACTCTCATTGGCCGTTTGAGAAGATTTATCTCGATACTACATACTATGATTCCACTTCAAATAGAAACAGTCCTACCTAGGCATTAAAGCTATCAAATTGCTTCTCTTTAATAAAAGGGCTATCTATTTTAACTCATAAATAATTACCTACTTGAGAGAGAACACATGCAAATAAAAGTTTTGTGTTCAAATGCTTCAGTTTAATACCCCGCTTGATATATTTTTTTCTTCAGAACAGAAAACGAAGTACATAGTCCGCCATATTGTTTTATTGCAACGTCACATATCCTATGTTATTCTAGATGACGTAAGCATTCCAGCAATACCTCACAAATCTAAATCGGTTTAGGGCGTTGAGAATTAAGGCGCGTAATAGAGTGAAATACCACATTTTGGTCGCGTTCAAAGGCCTAAAACTCAAAACTGGCCCGAAAAAATATACTTGAAGAATTGATATGTCTTCTTCAATCTAAGCTGCGAAAATTGCAACATGCCTAGATTGTCCTAACAAAAAAAAAATCAAATAAGACATTTTTCAACCTTTTAAATCGCTACTACTCACTATCTAGACATGTTTTTTACACGGGATATTCAGAAAATAAAACTTAATTCAGTTTTTCATAATCTGAGCTGCGGATATTGTAAAATAATCATTACTTTTGTCAAAAACCTGGAATAACTACCACACCGTCATAAAAGTTGGGGCGGATACGTGCGCGGGCGACGGGCGGCAGTCTGTCACCGGCTCTCGGACGGGAAGGCTGTGTCGCTTTGCGCGCGACGCTAAAATATAAGAGTTCTATTCTGAGACAATGTACCTACGTAACTATTTTATATATTTAATTAAAACATTCCTATGTATTTAGAAAATAATAATATAAAAAATACATACACACATACAAAAAACCTAATCCTTATTTGGAGTCGGCTGACGGATCTGTTACAGCGGGGGGACGCGGGTAGTGCGGCGGGAAAGGCTACGCCACGCCCCAACGCGCAAGGTCGTTCGCGGTTATACGCGCCTTAATGGGGCAACAAAGGATCTCACATACGTACATACATACATACATATATGAACTCTGAAAATATTGCACTCCTTTTTTGGGCCATCGTGTAAAAAATGAAACGTGATCACATGCAGTCTAAGGCAGAAATCGAACTAGTCTTCTGACTTGCCGGGCCAGTTCCCTCTACCACTAGGATACTCGGAAAAATATATCATCAGTGCGTATCGTGTTGCAATTATAGCCGTTGCTATTTACTAGCGATCCCTCAATATAAGAGTTTTGTTTACAGCCCGATCAGAAAATATTTAAAAATAATTTGTAGTAGTACCTGTGATTTACTACGATATTTTTGTTTTTGGTTTTATAAATTCCTACGAGATTATGATGATAGTACCTTCTTTCAAATAAAGAAAAAAAATTGAAATCGGTTCACGTGATAAACAATTACATTTAAAGAACCACCATACATACTAAGTTATTCAGTAGCTCAAATTTGTAACAATAGTCGCCGATAGATGGCGCCTATAATCCTTTTTTTTACCTTTGACATTATTTGATTTCAATTATTTTTCTTTCATTATTATTATACCTATTGACGATCCTTTTGTGAATTTATTTTGTTTTGAAAATGTAAACCATGGTGTAATTTTATAAAGAAAATAAATATATCTATCTATCTATCTATACGGAACCCTCGGTGCGCGAGTCCGACTCGCACTTAACTGTTTTTTTAATTATTTTATTTGTGTTTGCTCGACATGTAGGTACCTGTTGTGTAGATATGTCGATGATGAAGGTCGGTCAATCAACTTTTTCTTGTTATTATTCTGTCCCGTCAGCGAGGAGACAACAGTAACCGAGTTTCTTAGAAAAATGTTTATAATGTGAACTTCAAGCATGGTCAAGAGATGACCCATGTCCAAATGCATTTATGCACATCGCTAAAACTCATGTTTGGTAAATTTAAACCCCATAAAATCACAATTTTAAAGAGTGACTCAGAAGACGTAACCATGGTAACGAGCAACAAAGAATAGTTGATCCACCCAGGTACGAACAAAGGAACACACTAAAAAGTTCAATACAAGAAATGTGAAACAACTCCAATGCGCATCAGGATGCAGTAAAAAGTTAATCTTCATTTCGGATAAGCGTGTTTCGTGTAAGCAGAGATTGTTCCGCTATACATTTGCCTAAGCACAACGTTCGGCACAAATCTGCTTTGGAGTTGGATGTCAGGGCTACCTCTTATAGTATTAGAATTACGATTTGAAACGGGATATTTACCATGTATATTTGTATTTTTGAGTTCCCGATATTTCGGTATTCGGTGGTAGTGACGGTGATACTGTGCGAAAAAGGCGAACCAGGAAGAGGGTAGATCGCTATGGTGTGTGGGTAGACCACAACTAAAACTCGCAGCACGTCAGTCAATCCTTGATAATGGCGCTTGCAACAGTGCCGAAATATCGGGAACTCACAAATACAAATATACATGGTAAATATCCCGTTTCAAATCGTAATTCTAATGTAAATGACCATGTGAGCTTGATATCTTGTATTATAAGTTGTTATCTGTAGTAGTTTATGTTTTCTACTCACAAACTATAGCCGTGTCCGAGCAGATTCTTGGCTCTATATTAAGTTACGTAGAACACTTGTGAGACAATGAGGAAGTTATGATGGCTCCTCGGAAGTTACGAAGTAAATTTACCTACTTCCTGTTTATACTGCACGCTTCCTGTGCAGTTTAATTTGATTACACTTGCAACTATTAATAACAGTGTGGTATTAAGTTCAAGATTCGGATATTTAGTTTCAAGCTTTCATTTAACTTTAACTTGCAATGTTTGTATGAGTTTTCGGGTCAAATCTTGCAACTGGATTGGGTATTTCACACATGTTAAAATTTATAAGATGGTGTAGTTATACCGATAAAAGTCCATCAAATTATCATAATAAATAGTAAATTAGACAATTTTTTAAGCCACCAAATTCAGTTTTATTTACAAAATTTTGTGTCGAAGAATTTTTTTTAATGCAATTAACTATTATAATGATATAAAGAATAAATTAATCAAAATCATAAAAATATATGAGACTAGAAAGATGCTCAAAAATGTTCTTCTTTTAATAGTCCATATATAAAAATGACATTTTGAGAGAAACTCATTAAGAGCAAGTAGAAAACGATAGTTATAAGCCAAAGCGTATTTTAATATACCTGTCAATTGTAAAAATCTTTACATCAAGAATCATTATATTATGCTTTAAAAAAGAGTCAATTTTTATACTAGAACTTTTATCTCTCTTAATCAGATGATTTTTTCTGATGAAAACTTTAAAAAAAAATTCAAGTTTTAGAATATGGGTTTTCACTATTTCTTATATTATTATCTAGCAAGTATACCTTTAAGCGCAAGCTTAAGGGCTATCTGTTGATGCTCCAAAAATCCTATTCCTAAACCAACCAGCACTTATCCCAACTGTGTCGCCTTTTTTTCATGTCTTTTTAATTAATTTTATTTGTTGTTTTAAAGCTGTTCCTTGTTTTTTTTTTTCATTTTGGTCTGTATCCCCCCACTGTTGAGTAATTTCCTTTCAGTTTGCCCTGTTTTGCGGTAGTCTCATTCATATATATAACACCTATGATTTTATTCATTATATGTATACCTTTCCTATATATATAGTATGTTGTATTGCGTTCCGTGGATCACGTACGGTGCTGTCTGAAAACCAGCGCTGCAGGTGTCTAACACCTCGGCATAATGCTGAGACAGCAACCGATTCACTGCCGCGAAGACGCACTTTTTAACTGTATGTTCATGTACTGAGTATATTATATTTGTAACGGTGTGTCTTTTGGTGCCGTGAATAAATGCATTCTTTCTTTCTTTCTATTTGTCAACCCTAGCTACAGTCTAATGCACGTGTCTCGCGGCGTCTGATTCGGCTTTGAATACATCGCGTTGCATATTGCACGAGCCCTGCCACGGATCGCGCAACAATACCTGTAATGTTTCTGTTCGGATCCAGGTCAACCCTAATTTATGCTGGATTAGCTCTTTCCAAGAAGGTAGCTGGGGTGGGATAGGTGGAAGGGACCAGGAGGCATCTGAAGAGGCAGACCAAAATCGAGACGTGAAGATGAATAAAGGCAAAATTATAAATTTTGAAAATACCCCCGACGGATGTTCTCATTGAAAAATAATTAAATAATGCATTTGAAAATCCCCCGACTCTATAGGAAATAATTACATATAGATAAAAAAATCTTTTTTCTAAACGGTTAACTGGTTGCGAGGTATATTTACAAGCCCAGAAAAATCCTCTTAACCTACTATGCTTTTCTGCTCCATCATCAGATCCTCAGAGTTAAAGTGCATGTACTCCACACCACATTCTATGGAAATCGTAAATGCTGGCCCAGCAGTTTCGGAGAAAATGCACTCGCACGCACTTTAGCAAGTGAAAAATGTTTACTGCGGCGCCCCCTGGCGAGTTATCATCGTAACTCCTAGCTAAGTTTCTGCCCGACTAAACTACAAACCTATTGCAGAAAACCGTTTCTAAATCGGTCAAGCCGTTTCGAAGATATTGATGTGCACACACAAACAAACAACCTCCCCGTTCCGTCGTGGGTAAATAGAAAAAGTAAGCAGTTAAAACTGGTTTCAAGTCTTTAATGATAGAGATGCATGGAATAGTTTGAGGCTGAAAGGGGTCCATAAAATAAATATTAGTCACCCCTAATTTAATGATGTTTTTTTATGCAACCGGAAACAAGCTTACCGTCCACCTGATGGTAAGCGGCCACCGCAGCCTATAGACGCTCGCAACTCCAAAGGAGTCATGTTGGCGTTGCCGACCCTTTGTACTCTATGATTTACTTATTGAGCGATTAATATCTCTACAATTTTAGTAAGGTCATGTCAATGTACAGATATCATAAAGTTAAAGTTTTTTTTTAAATTCCGGGTATATTTATTTCCATGTTTATAAAATTCTCTGCAAATATGACGACCGGTTTAGCCTAGTGGGTAGTGTGTGCACCTGCCTGTGAAGCTGACAGTCCTGGGTTCGAATCCCGGTCTGGGCAAATATTTGTGTGATGAACATGAATATTTGTTTCTGAGTCTTGGATGTTTTCTATGTATTTAAGTATTTATATCTATTAAATATATCGTCGTCTAGTACCCATAACACAAGCCTTCTTGAGCTTACTGTGGGGCTAGTTCGATTTGTGTAAGATTGTCCGCTAATATTTTTTTACTTATTTATTTATTTTAAATGTTCTTATGGCCATTTTATGAGTATATTTTTACAGTATGCCCACACTAAAGTAGGATAAGTGGTACAGAGTCGGTATAAATGTCCACCCCGTAGAAGAATAAAAGGGATACCTTTCCTATCTAGGGATTGACACAAACACGTGGTTGGGAAGGACACGATAACCCAATCCTTAACCTTTAACGCTAAAAGGGCCGCTTGTCGATAAGCCTGCGTGTTTGCGAAAAGCCACAGCTCATTTAGACGAAGAATGAGCAGTCCCGAATGATTTTTTTTTAATTAAAAATGGGATCGCTCTTGGCCAGCATCAAGCCAGGGGGCAAAGATGAGGCCGACGATGAAGCGAGCTCACCCAGAATGTGCCTATTCATTCGTGCCTTAAAAAGGTCTAGGTTATATGAGCTCGGAAACACAAACGCCAGCAGAGAATTCCAAACCTTAGAAGTGCGCATTATAAAAGATGATGCAAAGCGCTGATGGTAGACAAAAAATAAGGTGAATATAATAGGGAGCTTTTTTTTCTCGCTTTCAATTAACTAGTAGGTTTCGTACGAGTCAAATATAAAGTTAGGTGGGCCATTCTACTTTTTCATGTACATAATTTTCAGACACTTTTTTTAATGAAGATTTTGGAATACTTGGCTCTCACTTCATATTTTTGTTTCGTTATTTAGAAAGAGGTTTAATTGCAGTATCACTTCCGATAGTTTTGGTAATTAACGAACCACAGTTAATATCTTGGCTATAAAACTGTGATAGACGACGGACGGACATACGGATGGACGCGCGAGTGACAACAATAAGGTGTAAAAAAACATGAATATGTTAATATGGAAACTGGTTCTTCAGTAACACTTGATGTAGAATATGAAGTGGAATTGAATAAAATTGTTGTTCATAGAACCATAAATTACTAATAATAACAGTATATTCCAAAAATCTAACTTACCACAAATTCATCCGACTGGGATTCGACTAAAATAATAAACAAAAGATAAGATCGAATAAAACCTAAAGAATAATCTCATTTATATACGCGCATAGAATAATGCCTATATTATTTATTCCTGCTGTATACCTGACTCATTACATACCTGAACGCTGTTTCTGGGCATCAAATGGTCCTATAAGATCGAAGCGGATAAGATGAAATGGTAAAATATTCGCTAAATAAGGTATGTCGGCCGCGCATCCGTCATCATCTATCAGTGCTGTTTGCTCTGGTTCTTGCTACGAAATAACATTAGCTTCCACTTTCCACTTACCAAGGTCTTAGGGGTTCTTCAAGGAATTACTTAACTGTGAGTTGTTACGTGCACCCTTTTTATACCATGACTGTGGAAAATACGGCGTGTCAACAATTCATCCTCCTCCTAGCGTTATCTCAGTACAGTTTCTTCTTGTAGGATGCCCGGATTTGGTGTAGACACCAGTTTTTACAAAAACGACTGCCATCTGACTTTCCAACCCGAGGGGAAACCAGAACTTACTGGAATTAGGCTTGTCAAGTGGGTGGGCAACTTGACAGTTAGAATTTCTCAAGTCGTCCGTAAGCTTGCACTTGGCTTAAACTTTTCTTTTATAAAAAAATGGGACTGCTATTGTTCAGCATCTAGCCAGGGGACCAAGATGCGAGTTCACCGAGAAGATGCCTATTCACTCGTGCCTTAAAAAGGTCAAGGTTATATGAACTCCAAAATATAGACGCCGGCAGGGAATTCCAGACCTTAGCAGTGGTCATTATGAAAGATGATGAAAAATACTTGCTTCGTAAAAGAGGAATTTCACCCAGGTAAGGGTGGTAGCCAGCCATATGTCTGGATGTCCGACGGAAAAAGGGGGAAGGCGGTATGAGCTCATGGAGCTCATGAGTACACTCACCAAAGTACAACTTGTAGAAGACGCATAGGCAAGCAACTTTGAGTCTTGTGTGCTAGGCTCTGCAGCTCAGTTCCTACTGCCTTACCGACTGCTGTCATAGACAGTAGCCGGGATCAACGGCGTTTCGACAGCTAAAAAGAAAACGTTTCAATCTCGCGTTTAATTACCATTTTTTGCAGAATAAAACATAAATTAACTAAATGATATATACTAGTGATTCATATAACCCACCGCAAGAAAGGTCCCACGTCGCATGACACTTATAGGCAAAAAGCCGCGTGTAATCGGTCCGACATTCTTATGAGCGCCTACAGGTACATTTTATGCTGGTCGTGATATGAGATGCGGGTGCTTCCCACACGCGGTATCAGTATTTTTAAATAATTATTTTAACCAGATATCATCATCATCTATACCATCGTCTAGGGATACTCTGGTATGAGATCCACAACCCATCATCTAAAACAAATTAAACCGACTGACAACTACAAACTCCCTTTTCAATTACACTGTATCAATCAAATGTAATCTAGCATGACTGTGTTCTACAGTAGCCCGACTGAGACAAATAAATTAGCAACGCAATTAATCCTCATTATCAATCGTGCTGGAATGAAGCCATCTTTTTATTTATTCATCAAACAGCCTGCGAATTGCCCTTCGGCTAAACCTATTTGTTTTAAAAAGAATTGGATCACCAGGTCTATTTTTATTGGCATGATTATAAGCACGCGAAATAAATTAGAAATTAGCAACAAACTAAAACGAAAATAGTTTATTTTATTACGTTGTACCAAAATGTAACTTTATTATTTTTTGTTATTGCAGTTTATCTACTCGGTAACATTCAATATAATACAGATACTTATTTTTGCACATTCCAATAAATAAAACAAGAAAATAGTACTGAATTAATCGAAATGTAAGAAGAAACAAACAACAGGCGCTCTTATCCCTAGAGAGTGATTGATTACAGAAATCCAACAGAAATTAAAGGTAGTAAAAGTTGTAGCAAAAAATTAGTTTTAGGCTGCCTTTTCACCACTGAGACGGAGCGTAGCAAAGACAAATAATTAAGCAATCAAATTTGCCACTGCGCTCCGTTCTTATCAGCTTCGATCTGATGGATTAATTAGTCAATTTTGCACGTCTCTGCACCACTCCTCCTCAGTGGAATGGCAGCCTAATACAGATTCAGTAACAGGCACATTTTTATATGGAGCAACCCATAAACACATCAGTTTAAAGATATTTATTCTCAAAAAAGACAATTGAAGTCACTTATATGAGAACATGGATTTAGGAACATTTCAAGAAAAGTAGACATTTGTTAATTGTTTTGTGTGTTCTCGCTTAAGGTATTCTTAAGGAGGGTATTGTTCATGAATATGAACCGCTAATTTACTTTTGAAAACCTTAAGTGAGCCTACAGCTTTTAAAACAGGCGGTAATTTGTTATATAATTGTGCACCTTCATATGTAAACATCTTTTTTCCTAGGTGAGTCCGTATTTTCGGCAATACCAGAAAACTTGCACGGCGGGTGTTTCGTTTCCTTATTTGCTTAAACTTCATAAAAGATAAGTTTGTGTGGAGTGAGCTGTGTAATATTTTATAAACGAGGATGCAGGTATTATAAATATATAGTTGTTTTATGTTCATGAGTTGAGTTTCTTGGTATATGCGTGAAGTAGATGTTAGTGGGTGGTAGTGAAAAAGTATTTTAATTATTTTATTTTGTAAGATTTGAAGTTCGGCTAAATTCGTTTTCGCAGCGCTGCCCCATAATTCTATCAAATATAGCAGGTGCGGTTTCACTGGGGAATTGTAAATGGTATAGCGTATCCGACGCGGAATGCAACTGGTAATACGTCGCAGCGAGCCTGTTAGTGAGGATAATTTTGTGCGTATGTGTTCGATATGTGTGTTCCATGTCAAGCAGCTGTCAATGCGAAGACCAAGGTATTTCTCGTAGGTTTGTTCATGCAGCACTGTGTTATTTATTATAAGTGGTTCATGTGGAGGTATGATTTTATTCCTTGCTTTAAAAATAACATAGCATGTCTTTGATATATTTATTGTAAGAAGGTTATATTGGAACCAAGAGAATAACTTATTTAAATCTTCTTGAGCTTTTGGTATGATTTCTTGGATTGTAGAACCGAAGTAAAACAAACAAGTATCGTCCGCATATAATGATACGTGGCCGTGTAGTCCAAGTTCATGTATGTTATTTATGTATGTCACAAACAGCAGAGGGCCTAAAATTGATCCCTGTGGAATTCCACATGTCAGTATACGTTTTGAACTTTGTATATCATCAATTTTGACCACTTGAAACCTGTTTGTAAGGTAGGACTGGAATATTTTAAGTGCAGTGCCATCGATACCGATTTGATTTAGTTTTTTTATTAGTAAATTATGACTGACGGTGTCGAAGGCTTTTTGAAGATCAACGAAGATACCTAACACTATATTTTTCTTATCTATGTTCGACTTGATTTTAGTTACAACGTCAATTGTTGCAGTTAAGGTACTGCTTTTGGGTCTGAAACCGTATTGACGTTCAAAAAGGTAATCTATGGTGTTTAAATACTCATGTAGACGGCTATGTATAATTTTTTCTAGAATCTTAGAGATCGTAGGCAGGACAGATATTGGTCTATAATGTCCGGGATCTGTTTTAGTTCCCGTTTTGTAAATAGGGGTTACTTTCGCGATTTTTAGCGAATCCGGAAAAGTTCCTTGGCGCAGCAACTTATTAAAGCAATTAGTAAGTCCAGGGGCAATGAAATCTTTTATGCATTTAATAGATTTTGAGTTTATTCCATCGAGGCCCGCGCTAGCGTTAGAATCAAGATTATTAATAATTGTAAGGACTTCGTCAATTGAACATGGTTTTAAATTAATTAATTTCGCATTAGTTACAGGTTTAGGCAGCGCTTGCTTGAAATCATTATGGTATAGTTTAGGTATTTTATCAGCTAAGAGAGAACCTATGTTTGAAAAGTAGTTGTTGAATTCTTCACAAATTTCTTTTAGGTCTGTTATTTGCTTAGATTCGACTATGAGTTTTGAAGGTGCACAACTATTTTTAATTTTATTGTTCCCTAATGTGTTAACTAGATTCCACATCTTCTTAGGCTTGTTGGTAAGCTGAGTAAACTTATTGAAATAGTATTTATCTTTGGTATCTTGTATCAGTTTAGACAAGTTGGTCCTATTTGATTTATAATCCGCCTCCAGTGTTTCATTTTCAGGATCTTCTTTGAACAATTTCCGTACTTGATTTCTTTGATTTATGCTATTAATTATATCTTTACTTATCCAATCTTTTTGGGGTAGATTGAGTACTTTAGTTTTCACAACTTTACTTTTGTCTATTTGATTTTTTATAACATTTTCGAGCAGCGTGTAGTCGTCTTCATCATTTTTTAGTGCGGTATCTTCAAATGAGGTGTACAACTTAGCATAGTCTATTGCTTTATACTTAGATTTGGTCACTGTTGGTTGCTTGAACTTTTTCAACTCTATACAGATTTGTTTGTGATCGGACATGGCTGACTCAATAATTGCCATGTGAAAATACTCATTTCTTAAATTCGTGCTAACGTGATCCAATATAGACTTGCGAGTCTCACAGTCCCTTGTGCAGAATTTTTTATTAATTTTATTTATTATCTGAAAACTTGCTTCTTTTAGTAAGGCTTTGTATTGTTTCGTTTTTCTTTCCTTCGTAAGTAAATCTATATTAAAATCTCCAAATAAAATTGCTCTATTTCTTCTCTGCAATTGATTATCAAGTTGTTCTAGAAATTGTTTATAGTTGGTGTGACCTGGGTAATAAATTACTCCAACTTCTAGTGAGAATTTCTCAAGTCGTACCCATAGGTAATTATTACCATCTATGTATTCTGATTCGCATAAAGTGTGCCTTAAACTATTATGTACGAAAGCAGATACTCCTCCGCCCTTTGCATCCGTTCTGTAGTTGTAGTGGTGAGTATATCAATTCGAATCTTCAATAAAATTCTAAAGTATAAACAATCAGATTATCTACTACTCTATAACCCAGATATTAGAAGGTCAATCTAATACATTCGTTTAGCATTCCAATTTCATTTCAATGTTTTGCGCTCTCGATTCTACACTCATTGAGTTGTGTCAAAACGAGCGGCTCGCGCACATTGAAACCAAAAGTGCACACATTGTCAATAATAATGACACTATTTCGCTACCCATCCTATCCTATTACATTAAGACTATTATTGTGAGCCTATCGTGCGGGGCGAAAACGGGTATTTCTGAATATTCCTTGTGCGCCCGCATCGTGCGATAGAGAGAGTCGTCGCCGTCGGCCGTTTTGTACATTTATTTATTTATTTTTTTCGCCGGGATACAGCTAAGTATGTTAAACCGTTTTGCATTTTTTAGTAATTCTTTCTTATTTATGAAATAATAGCAATAAACTAGGATGAAGCTTTTGAGTAAAAAAAACGAATTATAGAGGGTCCATATTTTCTGTTGTATTCAATTTTTGCAACAAAACAAGACGTATAAATCAAAAATCAAAATCAAAACATTTATTCTGCAAATAGGCCTTAAAGGCACTTTTACAAGTCAAAATCTATCTAGGTACATCAAATAAAAATAATACAATAATCAAAGTATCATTAATTAAATGTAGTGTTACATGTCAAAAATAAGACTAAGAAACTAATAACAATCGAGATTTTTTAGAGATGTATAAGGTCTTTAAGCGTCAATATAAAAGGTAATAAGGTATAGGTACACTAATCATAATAAAATATTTTAAGCTCTATCTATAAGCATGAAAATCATAAAATCTAATAAATAAATATCTTCAGAGATGTAATTAAGGTCTCTGTGAGTCAGTCTAAGAATAAAATCAAATGAGACCAGAGCGAAGTCTCTCATCATGTCAATTCCACTGAACACTAGTACGAGGTTACTAGTCCTTGCAAACATGAACAGACCGGAGCCCACAAACAGCACCCGTTTACGAGTATGAGCTTAGTATTTAATTATCTACAATATTTCTAAAAATCATGCAAATCGGTTCAAGATTAGGGGGCGCAAAATGTTGCCCCTAATTGTATTGAATAATTCTGCTACATAATCTTCAATGCATCATAATCTTAAATGGTCAAATAGTGTCTGGCGGACTAAATTAAAATGTGAAACGGGGGTTAACATTAACCCTCAGTTTCCACGCCTTCTGTTTTCAGTTAAACTAGAAAGATCCCAGCTGAAGGGGCATAAATAAATCATGCTGCATGCAGGTATGGGCACATAAATCATCTCGAGTCCAACTTTAAATTGCACAGGCATAAAGGCTCAAGTCAGTAGGGAATTGGTGGCAATTTCGACCTTTCATTCATTGTAAATAAAGTCGGATGTAAGAATACATGGATAGTTCCAATTCTATGATATTAGGAAATTCAGTTTATAAGTAGTTTAATTAACCTTTAATTACTTACTTACTCCTTTGGCTCAGAGACACTGTATAAATCTTGGCCCCAGACGCAAGAGTGCGCCACTTTTCTCGTTTTTGCGTTAACTCTTGCCAATTCCTAATTTAAAGTTTGCGCAGGTGTGCTTAGACCATTTCTGGACGACCATGGTAAATAAATATTTTATGGATAATTTTACACAAATCAATCTAGTCCCAAACTAGGGTGGCGATGAATGATTCCTAAGTGATAATAAAATTCTGCGAATAGTGTTATAGGAAACGATAATCGATGTAACGATTTTCGGTAAAATTATGGATTCCAAACGAAGCCAAGCTTATTTTATAATGAGTACTAGGCGACGACATACATACTTATAGATAAATAGATACATAGAAAACATTTAAAACTTGAGAACAAATATTCGTGCTCATCACACAAATGCTCCGACTGGGATTCGAACCTGGGACCTCCAGTTTCCTAGGCAGGATCACTACGAGTACCAACTAGGCTAAAGCGGTCGTCGCTCCCTTCATTTCGCGATATTTCGCTGTCCAACGCCAAGTCGATAAAGCCTATGAACCATTGTTTCTCCATTGATATCATCTAGAGTCAGTAGGGCTCCTATTTCCAGGCTTTTCAACCCCCGAGGCTCAACGGAAAAGAGGGGTGTTGTAAGGTTAACATTTGTAGGTCTATGTATATAATTATGTGTCTGGTGGTGACATCATAACTCTCTGACGGATGAACCAACTTAAGTGCGTTTTTTAAATCGAAATACTTGATGGCGAAGAGGGTTGTTAGTTTTTTTTTTGGTTTTATATATATTGGCGCAAGACTGACAAATTATAACTAAAAGTAACATGAGAATATATGACTAAAAATTAAAACTAAACTAAAACTAAAATATATTAAAAAAATTTGGTCCGCTAGGTTATTAGTTATGTTTGGTTTAGATTTTTGCTAAAATTTTGAATTTATTTGACTTGTTTAGTATTTTGTATAATTATAATTATATGTACAAGGTTTATAAGCCTTTATGTTCATTTAGAAATTCTTTAATGCTTTAAGTTAAGACTGAATTCCACATGGTATGTGATAAAATGACAAAGTTTTTCGTTATTTCTATTGTAAACATATTTCTTCATAATCTCGCTCTTGCGTATACGCATGTGCAAGAGGCATTATTAATAATCACATTCTACGAAATCAAAACTTTATTGTTAGTTCATAAATGAATCCAGGTACTACATCCCAAACTCGCCATAAAATCTTCACCCGCAAGCGTCAATAAATTTTCCGTAACATTTTCCAGACGTCCCAGTGGTGCGATACCGTTTCGTTACTCCTTCGGCGTGGACAAAAAATAAATTACTGGCATGGGTCCGCTGCTATTCAATTCACAACTATTTCAACCTCACTGGCACTTGCACCAAGTGTAACCTGGTCCCAGAAGCCATAACAATCATGCGTAATTGGAGGTCAGAACTCAGAGTTGTAGTTACCTGAGGAAAGTCGGTATCAGCAGTCGCCGTGAACGCCCCGGGTCTGATTTACGTCTCGCCCAGCTTTTTGTCGCCTCGCCGTATTATGCCCCATTATAGCACCCATTCCGTCTAATCGAAGGATTGCCGATGTACGGAATGTGTTTATTATCTGTGTTCAACAGACTGTTAGGGAATTAAGGTGGACGATAAACTGGATACACGAGGCGTGGGTGTGGATGGTGTAAGTAATTTTGTAAATTATTTTTAAAACAGGGCGCCCTGATGCCCTCTAAGGCGAGTATTAAATATCCGTGGATTTCATTGCTCAAGGGTGTACTCACTGTTGAATAGTCCTGCGCCTGTATGCTCGGCACACAATATTTGTTCTACCATATAGATCGCCCACTGCAATACTACAACCGTGGCAAACAAGTGTGTAGCCTAATGGTGCTAATCAGACATCATCACCTATAGCTGCTTGTGATTTTAGAAGGAGAAAATTTGAATAGCAAACCAAAACTTGACTGCGTACCAAAAAATACTGATTTGCACATCAACCGAATTTTGATGAACGATTATAGTAGTTTAGGTGTGCGAGTTCATTTTTGATCATTTAGAAATCTCAAGCGTGCCGCCAGGCATATCGTGTGCCCTAAGTCTTTCGGCATGCGGCAGACTTGTGGGCTAAAATCGCCACCAAGTGGGTCCCAAAAAACCGAGCACGGCGTCGCGGGCGATCTCGTTGACATGGAGAGACGAACTTGACGTCTCGGATCAGGAGTGGTGGGAGACTACCTAAGACAGGGACGCGTTGAAAAAAAATGTAGGCTTTTGCCCATCAGTGGGACAATTCAAGCTCTTTATAATAATAAATAAGTTTGTGCGTTGAACGAAATGAGAATAAAAAACCAATTGGACGAACTAAGTATTGGATGAACGGCTAATAAATCGTACATTATGTGCTGGTATCATGCTCCGGGTTGTGTCTAGGCAGCCCGGGCTCCGTTTCAATACTAATACCAAGATTTAGCGTAGGAACAAAATTTGCGAAAACGAGTGCCACCTGACCTCCCAACCTAGAGGGCAATCCTCACAATGATTTTCTTCACCGAAAGGCCAGTGTTAAAATATCAGATGCTACATATTTTGGATGTCAGCTTTTTGAAAAACCCGGTGGTACGAGCCAGGGTTTGAACCCGTGACATGAAGTAAGGATAAAACTGGAACCGGCAATACACACATACAAAAATGTGCGAAAAAGATGCAAGCATAGACACCAACACGCGTGGGAACGAGATACAGTGTCATCTCCTGTCCCTCACCGCGTATTATTTGTCACCAGCCTACGTCACCGAAACGTCATCAATGTATTCCAGCCGATTGGTTTAATTTAAATTTGGCGCCAATGTATATACAGCACGACTAAATATGAGATGTCAGAATTGTGCTACATCCATGTCAGTCTTCTGATAGAAAGAAAGAAAGAAAAACATTTATTCGTGACGAAACAAACATAAAATATAGATAAATAAACGTAATTAAAAAAAAAACAAGGAATCGCCACAAAAAGGTTTCGCCTCAGCGTAATGCCGACTCGGGGAGCTGGCGCTGATCTTCCGGCGAAACCTAGGTGGTTAGTGACGGTGTGTGTAGCACGCTTCGCCTAAAAATTGAACGCGACCTATTACAACTTGACACCGTCGTCTTGTCACGTCGGGCCGTCACATGAATGTCCAACTACAAATACAAATACAAATAGTTTATTTACAGATAATAAACATGCTCTGGTAGATTAATACTGACCCCCACACTAGGCATGGCCTGTCCCGTGGGGGAGATCTTACGATTTGTTAAACTATGTCTATTTAGCGGCTACATCGGAAAACGGTAACAATTTAAAAAGAAAACTACTTATATAAAATTATTGAATTACCATTAAGACTAAAAGGTGGGTAAACTGTCAAAAGGTGCGTCCCAAAAGTGGGCCTGCTACACAAATTCACAACTACATGATACATCTCAAATTAGTTCCTATTGGTGATTCGCTAATCCTCCTTTTATCTAATCCTTTCTTCGACCTGACCTTCTGTTTGGAAATTGCATTCCACTCGGCTTCAGTGGGTTATCATTTCGTACAGGTATTATTACACTAAAATATAGCTTTGACGGCACAATGAGGGCTATCGCGTATGAATTTGCCGCTAGAGGCGCTAGTGTAGCATGAGGTCTCCGAAATGTCAAATGTCACTCTTTGTGGTTGCGCTAATTATTGTAGAGCGGAAGTGAAAACAATTATTAGACTTTATGAAAATTATATTATGGGATTAAAGTTACAAAATTTCCCGACAAAAGCTTTTCGAGGAGCTTAACCGATGCGAGATTAAGCTACACTGCCGGCGCGCGGGCACTCGCACTAGGGCATCACCCACACTCACTACGTATATCTATGTATACGTCAACACACACACATAACACCTCCCTTCTCAGACGAAAGCCTTTCCTTTACGGCTTCGTGAAGAAAGGCTGGCTCGATGACGCCGCTGAGGCTACTACTGGGGTTTCCACGGGACCTGCTGCTGCTACTGTAGTAGTTCGCTGCTCTGTATGACAACTTTTCCATTTTTTATACAGCATATAGAAACAGGAAACAATTATAATGCTGTAGACAGGTATCAACCAGTAGTTGAATGCTTTTGAGGCATCCTTGATATCTACATCTTCTAATACCGGAAGTTCTTCCTTCTCTATCAGGGATTCTAGCTCAAAAAGATGATCCAGTTTTACCTTGTCCAACTTCAAGGGTTTTAGACCATTGGCAATGGAGATATTTTCTAAATCGAAGGAAAGAAGCTTGATCGGATATCCTTGCAACTTGTTTTGGAGATTTCTAATGATATTTTGTTGTGTTGACACACTGCAACGTTCAGGTATTTCAACCAGGTAAGTGCCTTGTACAGAATCATGACTTTCTTCATCGCAGGTAAGTCGAATTTTCGTAGGTTGTGTACAAGAGAGCAAATAGTGTTGATCGTCCATTTTCTGCCAGATTTCAGAAACCATTTTCACTGCAGTGTAACGGCATTCTTTTATAATATCATGTTTAAGTATAAGTTGATGGATGCAATCACTATAACCATTGGTAGTTAGTAAACTTGACTCTTCGCAGTAGTATACTTCTTTGAACTTCTTGCATTCTTGTTCAGTGTAGACATAGTGACTCCCGTCCATCGCCAGAAAAGGTTTAAGAGGAATAATAACGGTACTATTATATGTCGGGGTTGGATATAGGTGATAATAGGAATATTTATTCTTATTCATGATTGGGAGTTTCAGTACGAAAACAACTGTATTGTCCACGTAATAAGAACCTAATTCAATTAAATCGTAAATGTCTCTCAAGTCGGTGTGTGAGTTGATAAGGAGTTCATCGGACTCGTACAGTGTAGTTAAAGTTTCAGAGATGTATTGGACGTTGTCGGCTGAAATAACACTATGTTGTGTTATATGCAATCTAGAGAGCGCTATTGCGTTTTCTAAGGACGTAAGTAGATCGTAAATATTTAAACAATTAATTTGGAGTAGGTTATAAAGACTGGTCATTTTAATAAAGTCCGAAAGTCTGTAATTAGTCATGTTAATCTCTCTGGCAACTTCATTAATCTGTGTATATATTTTATATTGATTGTTTACAATTGTCGACATTGTCGAGTTGTAAGCATGGATTAAATGGGTATTTAATGATATTCCTTGTGCAAATGAACTTCGGAGACGTTCTTGATTTTTTTGTAGAATGGATATTGCCCGTGTATAGGTAACAGCGTCATCGTGGTCCAAGTTCCCTGTTATACTTTTTATAACGGAGCCCAGACCGTTTATTAGCCCTCTCTTATATCTTAAATTAAATGCACTTAAAGAATTATATTTTTTTACGATTAAAGTAAATTTATCCCCAAGTACTTCATTAGATACTAGAAAATTACGAAAATACTAAAATACTAAACGCTAACAAGTTACTATTTAATGAATCTATACTATCCCTTATTTTATCTAATTCATAGTAATGTAAGAACGTATGCTCGTTCTTTTGAAGCTTAGCAATGCCTAAATAAAAGGGTGTAATACCGGGATTATTGGACAGCCGGGTCATGGTTACTGCGGACTTGGGACGATCCAGGGCCTGGGTGCTCGTCAGGTGGTGTAGTTGTAGGAGTAGCATCCTGGAATGTAGGCGAGATTTTCTGTTTACAAAGGGGTCTACGCAAATTTTTTTTATTATATACTTGATCTCTTACATCTGACACTTTTAAGCCTAGGTCTTTACTAACTTTCCTCGTGACGTACCGAGGTGCAGTTTTTTGTCTTGCTGCTAATGGGTTTTTCGAATACATTTGCTCGTTTTTTGAATAGTCTAATGGTGGTTCTTTATTTTTATTATGTTTCTCTAATATTTTCACATGTTTTTCTTGTAATTTTTCATTCAATTTAGAATATAATGTTTTAGTAACCTCTTTATGAGTCTGGACATAGTTTTGTAAGCACGTGGCTCCCAGATCTATATCAAACGGGTCCCTGTTATCTAGATGGCCATTAACAACCTCACTCGGTTTTTTATTTGTGACGGAATGAATGGAGTTATTATAACCTAGTACTGCGTATAACATGAGTTCACTAGTAGACAGACCAGGTTGAGTTTGACTTAGGATGCGTATGTGCTCGAGGATGGTAGAATGGAAACGTTCAATGGCACCATTCGACGCTGGATTACTAACACTTGTAAAGTGTAAGTTTATTTTGTGTAATCGAGCAAATTCCTTCAAAGGCAATTTTTGAATTCGGTGCCACTATCCGCCGTCAGACACAGCGGTAATTTATGATGTGACATAAATATTGTTAAGGCATTTAACACACTTATACCCGTAACACTTTCTAGGGGGTACGCTTGCGCATATTTAGAAAAAGTATCAATAATTGTCAAAAATTTTTGAGATTTTACGGTGAATGTATCGATATGTACGACCTCAAAGGGTTTTTGCGGTATCGGAACATTTTGGAGTTCTTGTTTGTTAGGGTGACGTTCATATTTATTTGTTTGACATATTTCACAGTTGTTTATAAACTCTGTGATGAACTTAGTCAAGTTTGGCCAGTAATAACTTCTTTTTATACGTTGTTCTACTTCCTGAATACCGCGGTGGTTGGTTTTCCCGTCATGATAGTTTTTTACTATTATCATTTGTTGATCTTTATCGATGACGTCATTTAACTGTTGTTTGTAAAAAGTTAATTTGTACGTTAGATTTCTGAAAGTTCTTTGTAATACTGCAGTTATTTTTGGGATTGCCAGATTTTCCGTGACGTAAAGGCCATACTTGATGTTGGGTTGAACGTGATCTCTAAACAATGCTATCACTTCGGTCTCTAGATTGTCCTGACTAATTTGAGCGTACAAACGTTTTTTTCCTGGAAATATTTCTTCCGTTACGGGGCTTCGTGGCGAGTGTAGCACAATATCAATAAATATTTGATTGTTGCAGGTATTTATGGCGTTTTCGAAAATAGGAATTTCGAGAATAGGATGTTCCTCAGCGGTGTGAATTGTTTCATTCTCCTCTGGTATTTCCGTTCGGTTGTTTACAATCATCGATGAATGGTCGATGGAATTATTTTGAACAGTTATAGTATTTGTGTTGTTATTTTGAATTTCAATTCTTGAAAGGGCATCAGCATTTCCATTAGATGTGCCTTTTTTGTATATAATCGGGTTGTAATCAAACTCAGCCAATTTCAATTTCCAGCGAATTAAACGGGAATTGGGTTCTTTTAAGTTTGTCAAGTATTGGAGAGGTTTGTGGTCAGTTATTATATTAAATGTTCTTCCGAATAGGTATGGCCTGAAATATTTAGTTGCATTGACTATGGATAATAATTCTTTTTCTATAGTACTGTAATTAACCTCGCTGTCATTTAAAGTTCGAGACATGTAGGCTACCGGTTTATCAGCACCTATAGGGCCCTGCGACAAAACTGCACCGATTGCAAAGTTACTAGCATCCGTTCGGAGATTAAATTCTTTCGACAAGTCAGGGTACTGCAGTATAGGGTCATTTGTCAAGATGTTTTGGCATAGTTTAAAACATTTAGTATATTCATCAGTAAGCTCTATTTTTGCGCCTTTTTTTAGACAAGCAGTGAAAGGTTTGGTCAGTTTTGCGAAATTTGGTATGAATTTGCGATAATAGCCCAGTAAGCCCAAAAAAGATTTTATTTCTTTTGTTGTTTTCGGGATCGGGTATTGTCTTATAGCCTTAACTTTACTCGGATCCGGTTTTATGCCATCACAAGTGATGATGTGGCCCAAATATGGTGTTTCTTTTTTTAAAAATTCTGATTTTGAGGGTTGGATTTTGAAATTTGCTTCGCGGAGGCGTTTGAACACACTTTCTACGTTAAGTATGTGTTCTTGCAATGAAGTGCTGTATATGATAATGTCATCACAATAAACGATAACATTCGCCAATCCACGCAGTATGTTATCCATTACCCGTTGAAATGTTGACGGTGCGTTTTTTAGGCCAAAGGGCATTCTCAAATAAGAATAGTGCCCGTTATCTACGCTAAAAGCAGTCTTCGGTATATCATCTTTGTGCATCTCGATCTGATGGAAACCGCTATACAGATCAATCGTCGTAAAATATTGACTTCGCCCTAGCTTGTCTAAGATATCCGAAATATTTGGAATAGGATATCTATCGGGTATTGTTTTTTCATTGAGTTTCCTATAGTCAACAACTAAGCGCCATTTAGATTTACCGGAACCGTCAGGTTTTTTTGGGACGATCCAAATCGGAGAGGACCATGGACTATCTGAATGCTGTATTATTTTTTGTTTCAGCATTTTTTCGATCTGTGCCTGGACCTCAGCTTTGTGTATGTGTGGGTACCGGTAATTTCGAGTATATACAGGAATTTCATCAGTAGTCTTAATTTGGTGTTTTATTTGGTTGGTGAATGATAAAGGCTCTTTTTCGTTGTAAAATATATCTTTATAGCTTTGACACAATTTTAACAGATGTTGTTTTTCTTCCTCATTGAGGTGGTCAGTTCGAATAAACGATTCAACTTGGTCATGATGTTCGGTAAAAATCGATTCGAAGTTGTGAACTTCAAAATTTGGGTGCAGTGGATATACTGTCAGCGGAGCTACGAGGCTTACAGTGATGTCATTATTGGTTGGGTTCGTTATTTCAACAAAAGCGTATCCATTCTTTGAGGAGGACGCGGTAGATGGAATGATGCATTTATTCACATTGGTTTCGGGTAAATAAAATTCCTCATTTTGTACAGAAACTGGAATTTTTGCGATTTTCGTTGATTTCGCTCGAACTAAGGCCTCGAATAGATTTCGTATACCAGAATTCAATATTTGAATCGGTATCTGGGAATTAGGCGTCACTAGGACTTTTTTTCCAATATTAACATTTGCGTTAAGGTTTTCTAACATTTGATAACCAATTAAACCGTCAAACACATTGTGAAATTTATACACATAGAATTTCAACTTGTTATTTTGATTGAACTCTCGAAAGGACGGTATCTCTATAGAGTGGTCATTGTGAGTTGTGCAATTTAAATTTGTCACAGCAAATGGTTCAAAATTCAAGGGGACATGGCCATAGAATTTAGCGACTGCTTCTGGTGAAAGAAATGACTGATTTGCCCCAGTATCAATAAGTAGTTTTAGAGGTGGATTTTGTATTTGTATATAAGGTAATTGACGTTTGAGATGGCTATTAATTTCTATTAGGAATCGTGTTTTATTTCTGACCCCTGCCGAAAATTTTCATTATAATCGCTATCGTTATACTCTTGGGACAATTGTGGGTAATTTATCTGCTCCATATAGTTCGAGTTCTCGGCGGGCGCGCTATCACCATGCGTGGGCGACGATAAGGTCCCGACGCCGTAGGTCTGTTCTGCGTAGTCAGCGTCTAGGCGTTCCTGCTCGGTATTATGTACCTCTTCGATAATAAAGTCATGGTTAGGGTTCTGTACGACCGGTTGAAAATAATTATTATTTTGGGGTCCGTTCGGGTTTATTGACGGACGAAGTGGAATTTGAGCAGAACGGTATGAGAGGCCGCTCATGGGTTGTGGGTTTTGTCTATATGAGTTAGACCGATTATTCACAAAAGGCCGTTGCATCCTGGATTGATTAGAGTTTGGTTGGAAATTTACTGGTCTCGGTTGGTTAGATTGATTAGGCCTGTGTGGGTATTGATTTGTCAGATTGGGTCTGAAAAAATTGTTTGGGATTCTGGCAAATTGGGATGGCTTATTAGCACCAAAATTGAATTTAGGCTGATTTGTTGCGGGTTTTGTCTGTTCAGTAGTCTTCTGCAATAGTTGAATATTTTCTTCTTCTTTTATGAACATGAGGGCGGTGGGCATATCCGTCGGTCGCATCGCTCGAATAGATGAGCCAAGGGGCTCTTTTAACCCAGCTAAAAATGTTTTTAGCGTTTGCGCCGTAAAAAAGGAGCGCTTGCAATTTTGGACATTTACGTCTTGCTCATGTAAAGAGATGTAATTGATAATTGTATTTAACAATTGCATGCAACGAGTGTAAAACTCCTGAGTGTTTTCATTTCCCTGTCTTAAACCAACTAAATCTCTTGTTAACACATTTTCGTCTCTTTGATCAGAAAAATGTTGCAATAATACTTGCTTTACATTTGACCATACTGTGCAACCATGTATATTTACTACTTCTTCTGCTTTTCCTTTTAGTTTACCAAGTATACTTTGCAAAACGAGTTGGTTTTGAAAGTTGTCGGGCTCTGCTTCTTGGTAAAACTGTGTCAGTACCGATTCGCTAGTCGAAATAAATCGAAACAATCGATTTGGGTTCCCGTCATAATCAGGGATAATATTTACAGCTGTTTTAAATAAATTAACAACATCAATATCCATTTTACAAGTAAAATCAGTACTTTGTGTTCTTCTAAAATTTTAGTTCAAGGTTATACACAGATTAATAGAATTAATACCTGAAGTGTAGGTATAAAAATGTCAACGTCGGTCGTTGTCAATAGATAACAAATAGTCAATTAGATAAAGGAGGAATGAAGGTAAGGATCTGGCTGGACTTACATTAATCTCAGCATTTTCTTAGTTTCTTCTTCAGACTCGTAGATTCGGCGAAAGTGGCAGCTCTTGATGTTTGAAGAACTTTAGCTTTCAGACCGGGAGACTGCGCCAATTATTGTAGAGCGGAAGTGAAAACAATTATTAGACTTTATGAAAATTATATTATGGGATTAAAGTTACAAAATTTCCCGACAAAAGCTTTTCGAGGAGCTTAACCGATGCGAGATTAAGCTACACTGCCGGCGCGCGGGCACTCGCACTAGGGCATCACCCACACTCACTACGTATATCTATGTATACGTCAACACACACACATAACACGCTACGCGGGTTAATATCTAATTGGAACAATATGGTGACTATTTTGCAATACCTGAGCTTTATTATGGCAAATATGAGTTACGGGTCAATGACTGTCAGTGCTTTGAGACAGTTTTGTCTTTTGGAAACTTATTATTATTATTATTTTTTATTATTTAAGCCACAAGATACAATAACAAAACACTTCAAATATTTTCGCCAAACTGCAAAACAGTTTGTTGGCGAAGCTAGCACTCTTTTTTACATTTGACCGTTTAAACTAGGCTATTATATTAAAAACTAACATCTTATACCTACTCGCGATGAATGGCCCACTGCCTCCCACCGCATAAACAGATGTTTTAATTCGCAATGATAACACAAGTGACACACAATTGAGTGCCACTGAAAGAAGCCTTTCCTCCTTTTTTTCCGAACAAAACGGGACCGCGCTACAATGCGGGATGTTCGATATTTTTACGGTTCGGATCTAAGGTATTAAATATGATTTAAATGTAAACTTCGTTCTCATGCCCATAACAGCCAATAACAATTTTTGACAGCTGGACCTTACTCGACAGTGGCGCCAACTGGTGAGCACAAAAACGATAGCCCCCATTAAACGCAAACAAATTGTCACTAAATTCGTATTCTGACCATACAATGCGAAGTAATTTGCGATTTGGCGGCAATATCCAGAACACACCCGTGGTGCTCACAATAGCCAATCAGCACACAGCGCTTATTAGCGTGATCAATAGGGATGATGTTACAATTTATAACATAGTGTGGCTATATGGCTAGAGAATCCATCAAACTGTTATGGCAGTTTGGCGAGAAATTAAAAGGTTGTAACTGTTATGTACTTTTTTGATAAATAAATTAAAAAAAAAAAACTATACAAAAATTTGGGACTATAAAGATTCGCAAAAATATTGTTTGGCCAAATGTAAATTGGAATTTACCAATAGGATTCTCATAAAAAAATGCACGGCAACTAAAGAACATAAACGCAATACGACGACTGCTTTAGCCTAGTTGGTAGTGACCCTGCCTTCGAAGCTGGAGGTCCCGGGTTCGAATCCCGGTCAAGGCATATATTTGTGTGATGAACACGAATATTTGTTCCTGAGTCTTGGATGTTTTCTATGTATTTAAGTATATATTTATCTATATAAGTATGTATATCGTCACTTGGTACCCATAGTACAAGCTATGCTTAGTTTGGAACTAGGTTGATTTGTGTAGATTGTCCACAAATTTTTTTTTTATTTATTTATATGGCTAGAAAACCCATCAAACTATACAAAAATGTGGGACTATAAAGATTCGCAAAAACGTTGTTTGGCCAAATGTTAATTGTTTACCAATAGAATTCTCATAAATAAATGTACGGCAACTAATGAACATAAACGCAATATTTCAAGACAAAACGGCTTCCTTTTTAATCGACTTCAAAAAAAGAAGGAGGTTCTTCTCAATTCGGATGTATGTTCTTTTTTTTAACATGTGTTACCTCGTATGAACCGATTTGAATTTTTTTTCAGTCCCGTTGTTATCAGAATCTAGTTCAGATCATGGGATCCATGAGGAATTGAGAGAACTCTTCAAAAATTCAAGGGAAATATATATCGATTTTAGTATTGTGCGCGGTTGGAGAGCAGCCTGGGGAAATTCCAGGGGAAACCTCCGACATGAACACGTGTGTGGCTTGGAACACTGGAATACTCTAAGAGCTTGCGCTCCAGTGAGATTCGTTGAGCGGTTACAACCGAATCTGAGGGTGTGAGTAGAATCGAGCTACTGGGAGTTTTGTCACAAGTTCACTAAACCTAGTTTAGCTGAGAAGAGTCCAGTATGAAACTCAGCTAGGCCCGACTTGTGTCAGACTGATTTAATGCTTTAAAAGTGTTAGATAGTAACGAAGCCATTTCACCTTAAAATTTGTTGATTCGAATAAATTTTAGAGCGGAAATTTCTTAATGAGAAGTCTTCACTACATAGTATAAAACAAAGTCGCTTTCTCTGTCCCTATATCCCTATGTATGCTTAAATCTTTAAAAGCACGCAACGGATTTTGATGCGGTTTTTTTTAATAGATAGAGTGATTGAAGAGGAAGGTTTATATGTATAATAACATCAATTAAATAGCGCACCCGTGCGAAGCCGGGGCGGGTCGCTAGTAAAATATAAATTAAGTACATTACCGCTCACTCAGACCTAATCGGCTTTGAGGTTACGTATCAAATACCACATTTTTTTAAAGAAAATCTTTATCGTAATTTTTTACATTTTTGGTAACATTGGCGCATGCTCGAAAAACTAGTGGCGTGGTAACTTGAGACAAACAGCGGAATGATACACGATAAAGTTCCAGCAACCACGAATCATATTAAACGCCGTATGCATAATGCATTAGCTGTTCATATATTTTGCGTACCCTGAGCACGTCCGATTATTGGCAAAAACAGGTAATGCTATCGAGTCCCTGGGTAATTGTGGGCTCGGTCTAAGAACATTCCAGCCCTTGGCCGTTTGTGGCATAAATCAGGAGTTTTATCGGTTCTATAGACAACTAATATCTAGTAAAAAAAAAACAATCAAACATTTATTCTGCAAATAGGCCATAGCTTTTTAAATGTCAAAATATTAATTTACAATTTAAGAAAGTATGACTATAATAATTTTTTTTTCATGAATTCAAGAAAGAATAATAATTTCGAGTTTACAATTATAACAAAACTAGCGACCCGCCCCGGCTTCGCACGGGTGCACTATTTAATGGATGTTATTATACATATAAACCTTCCTCTTCAATCACTCTATCTATTAAAAAAAAACCGCATCAAAATCCGTTGCGTAGTTTTAAAGATTTAAGCATACATAGGGATATAGGGATATAGGGACAGAGAAAGCGACTTTGTTTTATACTATGTAGTGATTAATGAATAACATACAGTGAAGATAAACTTGCAAAGTTATCTATTACAAATATTACAACATCAGTAAAGTTAGAGATGTACAAGGTCTCAAGAATAAACAAGGAGTATAATGAAATGAATATAATATCCCAGAGATGTGCATGGTCTCTGAACGTCAAAATTAAGATTAATTTAATATTGTTAGAGATGTATATGGTCTCTAAGTCACTGATAATAAAAACGAATCCACAACAGGATGATTTCTCGTCAATCCCCTATAAAAAGACACTAGTATTAACACAGTCACTATGTCCTTGCAAGCATGAACAGACCGGACTCCACAAACAGCACCCGATCACGAGTATGACGCGTATCTCAGCCATCGCCTCCCTCGACCATCTGTTAGGGAAGGTGGCGACCCGATCAACGACGCCACCGTAGGTAAAGCCCTTAAAGCGAGCATGACATATACATATTCCTCTATAATATTATATTACTCACCGAACTCTTGTAAATAAAATTTTCGAATTACCAAGTTAAATAATTAATGTGATTTGCCTACCCCTTTTGGGAATTCAGGCTTGAGTTCATATATGTCATGTGATGTGTTTATCAAGTTCCATAATGAATTCCTAAAAATGAAATGAAACGAAAATAATTTATTCCAGAACAAATCCATAGCATCATAAAATGAAATTAAAAATGATATTGAATTGAATTAAATTCAATTGAATTAAATGTGTCAAGAATCACCCCGATTACGCAATATTTTCAGAGTTCATAAGATAAAATAAGATAAGAAATCATTTATTCATTTAACCGCTTTATGTTATAATGGGCAAACGAGCAGACGGATCGCCTGATGGTAAGCAATTACCGTCGCCCATAAACACCTGCAATACCAGAGGAGTCGCAAGTGCGTTGCCGGCGTTTCAGAAGGGAATACGCTCTTTTCTGGAAGGTTTGAAGGTCCTATCGGTCCGGAAATACCGCAGGTGACAGTTCATTCCATAGTTTGGTTGTGCGAGGCAGGAAATTTCTTGAGAAACGCACAGTTTTGGACTACCAATCATCTAAGCATCTTCATCAGCTACAACAGTTTTGAGTAGGCCAGCCCAGTTATACTTTTTTTTTATACAAGGCCGGTGGCAAACAAGCTTACGTTGCTGGTGTTGCGTAAGCTGTTGTTCAAGCTTACGGTCGGTAAGCGGCCACCGCAGCCTATAGACGCCCGCAACTCCAAAGGAGTCACGTACGCGTTGCCGACCCTTTATAAAATTTGAGGATGCACTGTGTTGACAACAGAAGGGACACATTTAGGCCCCTGGCTCTCATCACAGTGCATCCTTGGGAGATCTGGCAACCTTGCTCACCTCCAGGCACAAAACACTACATACTTGTATATAGTAAATAATGTTATTATGGCTGTGGTCTTCTGCAAGGCGGAGCTACTCAGTTGGGCTGCTCCAAATTCGAGCAAGATGACATTTTGCTGTGCCCTACCTCTCTTTAACTTGTTAATCCTTCTAAATAATTGCCATGTTACGAGTAACTCTCAATTCAACACGTTTCACTGTACATACACTGAGCAAGTGGTTCAAAACAAACTTGAAGATCGCACTCAAAGCCGAGTAACTAGAGAGTCTCTATTGAAGACAGTCAACTGATCATATTTGTACCTTACTGCAACGAAATAAGATCCGTTATCGCTCAAGTGCGCTTGTGGACAAGTGTGGGTTCTGGAAATTGAACGATACTCTTAGACATGTTCCAAAAAATAGAGTGTACTCGTAAGTAACATTGGAAGTCAGTCTTAAAATATAATGAATCGAGTACTCACGTCTTTAAGGTCGAATATTCTTGAGATATTTCAAATCGGTAAACGTTTGATAATCGTACGACCGAATCTGAGGGTGTGAGTAGAATCGAGCTACTGGGAGTTTTGTCGCTAGTTCACTAAATCTAGCCTAGAGTCCAGTATGAAACTCAGCTAGGACCGACTTGTGTAACACTGGAAGTCAGTCTTAAAATATAATGAATCGAGTACTCACGTCTTTAAGGTCGAATATTGCTTGAGACATTTCAAATCGGTAAACGTTTGATAATCGTGTGGTATTAAACCTCTTTTCAGACTATTTTTGTGGCCACCAAAGCATTTTTGATACTAGTAATTTTTACAAAGTGCAAAAAAGTCTGCAATCGTAATACAAACGTATTGAGAGCTGCATATTCTTTAGCGAAAGAGATAATAATGTTGTTCTAGAAATGTATAAAATTAACGCATGATTTCATCATAGAATACCCTGGTGCTTTATCGTGACGCGGCATGTTAGGTCGAAACCCTTAAAAGAATTATTAATGCATATATTAACTATTTTGTAAATGCCGTTCGTACTCTAAGCAAGACCCAATCCCAAATACAAGTGGAAACGAATATGAGTCATTCTACTTTTTCATGACCAGTTTTCTATTACAAAAAAAATCTATGATATGTAAAAATCTATGAACTTGAAGTTGTGTCTATTTTTGTAGGATATAGAAGAGCGTAACTAGCCATAAGTAATCTAAGAGACAATGAGTGTATCATTTGTAACGTCTAGTTTTATACCAAATAAATAAAATAAACCCCTCATCTCCCGAGCCCCGAGCCTCATAATCGCATCATCGGCCGGGGTGATATGGGAAAAGGAACAAAAAAACCTATTTATATTTATAAATTTAGAGGAACGCTCCATCCATCTAATTAAACTGGGTCTTGTGAAACAATATAAGCTGCTCGTTAGAGTTTGTTCCCCAAATTGTCGACTTAAGCGCGCCCGGCCCGAAAGTAAATTTATTTACAACGAAATGAAAAAATATGCCGCGTCCTGAATTAATTTGCTTCTAAAAATAGGCTCCTTACGTTTGATATTTTACTTCACAATTTGGGGCATTGGTTATAACTAGTGGCTCTGTGAGCCGCAGGCGAATCACGTAACTTTATGTACTAACGGTAGATAGATTTTAATGTCAATTTTGAAGTATGAATGTATGACCTGACAGATAAAATTTGACATTAAAATCTATGTAACGGTAGTAAAAAAGTTACGTGATTACCCCGCTGGAGACCTCGTGAGTGAGTTTTTTATCATTTCCAAAACATTATAAAAAATATTAATTATGAATATCGAACCTGCTAACAATATTTTCGAGAAGCGGTTGAAAAATTCGACCTGTAGAGGAGAACAAACCGAAATTCTGACGCAGAAACTTACAAAATCATTGATAAAAAAATTGTTTTCGGAAATTTCCAAAAATCGTCTCGACAAACAAATTCTATATAATTACCGGACCTGCGGGGTAATCAGCGGGGTAATCACGTAACTTATTTACTACCGTTAGGTAGATTTTAATGTCAAATTTTAATTGTCACCTCATATATTTATACTTCAAAATTGACAGTAAAATCTATCTACCGTTAGTACATAAAGTTACGTGATTCGCCTGCAGGTAACTTATTTACTACCGTTAGGTAGATTTTAATGTCAAATTTTAATTGTCACCTCATACATTTATACTTCAAAGTTGACAGTAAAATCTATCTACCGTTAGTACATAAAGTTATGTGATTCGCCTGCAGCTCACAAAATTTCACGAGAATCGTTTGCGAAATGCGACCTGTAGAGGAGAACAAACCGTTGAACAAATATTTTTTTTTAATTTCCAAAAACTTATTTGACAAAAAAATCTGTATATTTATCCAACCTGCTCACAAAATTTCACGAGAATCGGTTGGGAAATGCGACCTGTAGAGGACAACAAACCGAAATTCGGACGCAGAAACTTACAAAATCATTGATAAAAAAATTGTTTTCGGAAATTTCCAAAAACCGTCTCTACAAAAAAAATCTATGCAATTACCGGACCTGCTCACGAAATTTCACGAGAATCGGTTGAGAATTGCTACTTGTAGACGAGAACAAACGGAAATCCGGAAATCTGGATATAAGAAATCATTTTTGTCGAACCAGAAGCAGAGACCTTCGTTTCACTCGGTCAATAATATATTGGTTATAATAATCCTGATAATCCTGATCCGCAGAAGAACGAGGGTTACCGACATAGCTCAGAGAATCTGCAAGTTGTGCAGTGGCAGTGGGCGGGCCACATTGCTCGTAGAACCGATAACCGTTGGGGAAGAAAGCTTCTCGAGTGGCGGCCTCGCACGGGAAGACGGAGCGTTGGACGGCCTCCCACTAGGTGGACTGATGACTTGGTCAAGGCAGCGGGGAGTCGCTGGATGCGGGTGGCTCGCGACCGTGTGCTGTGGCGCTCCTTGGGGGTGGCCTATATCCAGCAGTGGATGTTTTCCGGCTGAATGATGATGATGATGAATAATCCTGATACGTAAGGCCTTATTTCCGGACAGGGGTACGGTACTCATGTCTGCATAAACAGTGCACTTCGGGTGACTATTTGACTACTTACCGATGCTGTATGCGGCGTCTGTGCATGAATGCGACCTTATTCCTACGTCTGTATCATAAAATAAAAGATCAGCAACGCATAACATACAATACAACAAGCAGCTAAGAGAGGTAAGATACAGCTGTGTGCCATCTCACTCATATTTGGAGCAACTCAACTGAAGAACTATCAGCTTACAGAAGCCCGGAGCCAGGACAACATCGCTATTTGCTGTAGGTATGTAGTATTCCACTCCATAGCTACATAGCAAGTAGTTATGTTGAGTAAGGTCGCAAAGGCTAATCGAGGATGCTCTGTGGAGAGATGAAGAAAATGTCCATAATCAAAATCAAACATTTATTCTGCAAATAGGCCACAAGGGCACTTTTACATGTCAAAATATTAATTTACAATTTAACAAAGTCTGACCATAATAAGTAATACATTTTTCATGTCAAAATATTAATTTACAGTTCAAGAAGGAATAATAATTTCCAGTTTACAATTATAACAAAATTAATGTCATACAGTGAAGATAAACTTGCAAAGTTATCTATTACAAATATTAAAACATCAGTAAAGTTAGAGATGTATAAGATTTCAAGCTTACATGGTCATTTACATTAGAATTACGATTTGAAACGGGATATTTACCGTGTATATTTGTATTTTTGAGTTCCCGCGAATATCGTGAATATCAAGATTAAACAAGGAGTATAATGAAATTAATATAATATCCCAGAGATGTACATGGTCTCTGAGCGTCAAAATTAAGATTGATTTAATATTGTTAGAGATGTATATGGTCTCTAAGTCACTGATAATAAAAACGATTCCACAACAAGATGATGTCTCTCGTCAATCCCCTATAAAAAGACACTAGTATTAACGTAGTCACTATGTCCTAGCAAGCATGAACAGACCGGACTCCACAAACAGCACCCGATCACGAGTATGACGCGTATCTCAGCCATCGTCCAATCCAGTGGCCCGATGACAAGAAGTTTTTAGGATCTTTATCAACAAACAAAACTTCTGCGTAATGCTAGGGCATTTATTTATGTGATGAACACAAATATTTGTTCCCGAGTCTTGGATGTTTTCTGTGTATTTGAGTACATATTTATCTATAGAACTATGTGTATCGTCGCTTAGTATCCACAGTAAAAGCCTTGCGTAGTTTGGGACTAGGTCGATATGTGTAAGATTGTCAACAAATATTTTTTGTTAGTTATTGAGATTTCCCGAGTAACACAGCCATGCTGAATATAATTTGAGTAATAGGAATTCGCAAATGTTTAAGCTATAACCTCCACAACACGCCTGGCTCACCGCTGGCTGGTTGCCGGGACTCACATATATAACTGTGTCCCTGAACATATAAATGCATATGAAAGTGATGCCTTATTCACAAAAAACTGAAGGCACTGCTTGTTGACCTTGCGTGCTACAACGTGAATGAGTTTTTTTAATATTGAAAGATCACTAACCTAACAGTTCATTAAACTATAATATGTTAAATTGTAACCATATATCAGTATGAAAAATAAAATTGAAACAACCCTTATGTAATTATAAAATTATGTATTTTTGACTGACATGTAAATGAGATGTACATTTATCAATAAAGATCTGAATCTGAATCTGAATCTGAACATGTGATTAAAGGCTGTTATTATAATTATATTGAGCCTAATATGTCCCACTACTGGGCAAAGGCCTCTCCCCTCTTTTCCCATTCCTCGCGGTCTAGTGCGATTTCTGGCCAGTCTTTTAAAAAGAAGTCCAAGTTATCCCGCCACCGCCGGCGAGGTCTACCGCGTCTCCGTTTTGAGTCGTGGGGCATCCACTCTGTGGTCTTCTTGGCCCACAGATCAAACAGGCTAAAGGCTGTTAAAATAAGAATTATGTTCATAAGGAACAACCTTTCTGACTTTAACACAGTAAATGCAATTGGCAAGACACTCCACGTACTGGGCGTTTGAGAACAGTTCCCCGTCGCACGGCACTTGCAGGTAAGAACCCACGTGTCATTGGGCCCACCTATTACGAGTGACTTGAACCATCTGATAACAATTCTTGTAATTTTGACATGTGTGCAAATTTATAATGTAATTCCTTATCATGAAATAAATTATTTAAATCTAAATCTTATCTAAATAGCCAAATTTTATTTCAACCGTTTTACCTCCGTCAATACACCCATATATTATACGTCAAAAGTACAGTTAACATTCTCGAATTATCCCTGAATAGGGCCAAAATAAAACAAAATATAAAACTCAGAATATTCTCTCTATTAGCTTTTATTATGTCGTTGTGTGAATTTTTGTTTGAAAGTACTTCATTCACTTCGCTCTTTCCTTGTGTTGATGAATTTATAATTCGAACAGTCCAAGTTATTTTTAATGACACTCAGAATTGGAGTAACTCAGTTATGCATTCCTTTTTTGGTAATTAATGAGTTTTTGTTCTAATTTGAATATGTAAATGGGCAATTTCATGGGCTAGTTAAATTTACTTTTCCGACTTCTGGCCGCTCAATCTGTGGATAATTCCTCCCGGCTGGAGTCTAGAATCACAGTGACCACACACCAAGATATCCGCATGTATGGTGTGAATAAGTTGATAAGTCGAAGTGAAAAAAACCGGCCAAGTGCGTGTCGGACCACGCACAATGAAGGGTTCCGTACCAACACCTACTAGTCCACATTTAAAATCACAATCCAATACATTGAATCTAAAAAAGTCGTATCTTCATAGGGAACTCACGGCACTTATGACCTTTTGTTTGGGCAAGACAGTTCTTAAGCGAAAACTTAAAGACCGTAAAACCTATATTGTTCAACCCCAATTTTTTTAAAATTTCTGTGTTAGATTACTTGTGCGGGACGCTCACTGCTAAACATCCCTATCCATGATATAATCGTTTATCTTATAATATGTTTTTGAAATAAGTGTCTGTTTGACGACAGATAGAATCCGTAAGTTGAGTAATGTGTCTTGGATTTTTTTTTTTGAATTTTATATAATTTCCCAAGAACGATTTCCTACTTTTCAAATTAATTTAAACCACCCACGACGTTCAAACAACTAAAACTTACCCGCGAATAACACTCCGAATTAATATGGTCGAGTTCGAAAATTTGTACACTGATAAAGTGACCAAAAACATGTGAACATGACTCTATTGTTAATGACACAAGGTTGCTCAGATATTTTTGAACCTTTGGAAACGTACGTATATTTATGAACTCGATTGTACTACAGCGTCTATCCGTTTAATTCTAAGCATTGTACAAAACGGATTTTCATGTCCGTTTTGTCCTACGAGATATGCTGTCGTAGAACGAAACGGATTTTTTTGTCCGGTTTGTCCTACGAGACATGCTGTAGTAGAACAAAACGGATTTTTTTGTCCGGTTTGTCCTACGATGTGAACAAAATCGTAGAACAAAACGGATTACTTCATTTTTTGTAGATTGATTGATCTTAATCTCCTGCTTAAATGGGATGGAATTAAACTGCTTTTATTGCTCTAACTTAAAACAACCCTAAATAAAAGAATCGTACCCCACTTTTGCTCCAGGAAACTTTCACAATACGAGCAAGGTAATGTCTCAGTGTTTAAATTCCGTGCAGCTTCTCTAGGAATTATATTACAACTTCGTGTTTAGAGTATTTTTAAAATCTAATTTCAGCATTAAAAAGTAGTCAGATGAGAGGGGACTTGCGACACAACTTTTTGCCGTAGTTAAGGCGTTTTTGAACAGTAGGGAAGGCTCAAGGGACGGGAGGAAGCGGGTACGTTTGACTTTTAGAGGACAGCACTGCATGTGTGTGGAGTTCGGTCTGTTCATGGTTTGTGGAGTCCGGTCTGTTCATGCTTGCTAGTACATAGTGACTACGTTAATACTAGTGTCTTTTTAGGGGATTGACGAGAGACATCATCCTGTTGTGGATTCGTTTTTATTATCAGTGACTTAGAGACCATATACATCTCTAACAATATTAAATTAATTTTAATTTTGACGCTCAGAGACCATGCACATCTCTGGGATATTATATTAATTTCATTATACTCCTTGTTTAATCTTGAGACCTTATACATCTCTAACTTTACTGATGTTGTAATAGATAAATTTGCAAGTTTATCTTCACTGTATAACATTAATTTTGTTATAATTGTAAACTCGAAATTATTATTCCTTCTTGAACTGTAAATTAATATTTTGACATGAAAAATGTATTACTTATTATAGTCAGACTTTCTTAAATTGTAAATTAATATTTAGACATGTAAAAGTGCCTTTGTGGCCTATTTGCAGAATAAATGTTTGGTTTTGATTTTTGATTTTGATTTTATGTGAAAGGTATGAAGTACATAGGCCACCGGCGTATTCCCGTGAATAAGAACTAGCTAAATCAATTTTTTGGCCCCCGAAAACAAACAAGCGAATGGTAGGGCCCATAGCAAATGTCATCTAAATCGTTAGCGCCGTTTCTGAGATCCCCTAAATAAATAAATACATAAATGTACAAGGATTGATCGTTTAAATATATCAGATAACATGTATTGAATTTGTCTGGCGATCCTAGCGTAGCAGGTTTCGGAATGGGAAATAAAATTTACTAACATATCGTCAAAATCGACATATACACGTTATACATGGATGTAATCTTTTAGATACTGAATAAGAAAGCATGGCTCGTCTTTAGGTATTATTTGATTGTAGAAAATAAGTAATAAAAAAATTCATAGAATGGTCATATATTGACAAAATGTTTGTTTGATATTTTATGAACTGTATCAAAACTAAAGACTTAGGCTGGGTTTTATAAAGATCCGTTAGAACAAATTTCAGATCAAATTTCAGTAACTCAGTACATTTTTTGACATAACAGACCGATATTAGGTCTAACGGATCTTTATAAAACCGAGCCTTAACTGCAAAAATGAGAAAATAAGTTAATATGGCTTTTCACGCATACTAATTCAAATGATGAAAAATGTAACAAAAAGAATGAATAAGGACAAAGCTTTAAGAGGGGAATGTTCTGTCCTTTTCTGCAAAATGCACCTTCGCGAAATGATCGCCATTTACTATGGCGCTAGAGGTTGGCAATGTCACGGATCTGTAGCGCTTTCTCTCTCTCTAACTATTAATATTAAGTGGTTGTAGCTTCGTTATTTTTTGGCACGTTTGAATATTATTTTCATTATTCAGTTTAGTTTTTGGTCTTGTTTCTTTTGGAGTATAATAAAATTTGAGTCAACAAACTAAACCAATACGATTTACCCCGCTATGTCCCGTGCCTCGGCCCGCCGGCCGGCCGGCCTCCGGGCAGGTGCGAAAGTTGCCGCTTGTTTGACACTTTGTTGAATTTATTCCGGCTTGTACGGGGCCGGACGGCTAAATTGCCGGCGTGATGTAAAGCCTGACCTGCAGGCTAGGGACAGAGATTGGGCACTGTCGACACTTTGAAGGAAATTGGATGGGTTTGCTGTAGTTGTGCTGTTAGTTGCAACTGATATAGATCAAAATTTGCTGGAATTTTACTGTAAATCGTACTACCTACAGTACTATAGTTTATCTCAGACGAAAGTTGATACTGTTTTCCACGAAGGCTGTTTTCCATCAAGAGAATATCTGTAACCTGTATGTATATTTGTAAAAGTATGACAATTAGTGTGTTTTACATCCCGACTTCATTAGTAATAAGCAACTGTATGACAGCCAAATGTTTTGTACACGTTTCCAAACGAACATAACTTAGCGCGTGTTTCTGAACGCAACTTGTCTTTGAGCTGTCATCGTAATGTCAGAAAGGTGGTATATTGCCACTAACAAAGTAGTTGTGTTACTCATAACTGTGTGGTGATGGTACTCATAGATTAAAACTTTTTTGTTTTTCAGGAATAGTAACTTTTGTTTTTTAACTGAAATCTCGTTTAGGCTTAATTTTTTTTTACACTTAATCGACATGACACTGGCTGATCAATCGACATAGCCACAAAAAAAAAATGATACGGCTTTTTTGCTTTGGTGCATTGAATTGGGTGCGGAAACAGGAAAAAATTGTTTTCCTCTTCGCTGCGAAATTCACCCTAATAGTTGTATCTGGGTGCAAATTCACCCTAATAGTTGTATCTGGGTGCAAATTCACCCTAATAGTTGTATCTGGGTGCAAATTCACCCTAATAGTTGTATCTGGGTGCAAATTCACCCTAATAGTTGTATCTGGGTGCAAATTACACATGAATTTCGAATCGTTGGATCGCGGATGGTTTTGTAGTGTTAGGGTATCGTATAATTTTAACGCCAACCGGATATGAGAGAAATCACGTCTTCTTCAGGACTTTGCGGTAAGATTAACCTTGTTCGACAGACTTAGAGTTCCGGGTCCCAGAAAAACATTTGTGCGTGAGTTTGTGGACACTATTAACTTAGTATTCAAGTCGATATTTAGGTTAGAATTTGCTTCCGCGAACCGTGGACCCTGATTCGCCCCTAAATTCTTTAGGGATACAACAGTATAACTAAATTACAACGCATTAGTGTTCCAAACCACACGCGTGGTCGTGTCGGAGGTTTTCCCCTGGATTTTCCCCAGGCTACTCTCCAACCGCGCACTCCTATCACTTTATTGGGCCCGGCCTATAAAGCCAGTCAGGTTCAAAAAAGAAAAGTACAACGCATCAATTGCTTAGTTGTAGGTACTATTAAATGTAACTTTAAATTGTCAAACGGATGCTTCCGATAACGAAATTACTTAGCTTGATTTGCTTTGCTTCGCAACCGCTTGACAAAATTTAAAGTTAGTATGGGGTAGCACATTGTAACTAACAATTCTCAATGTAATTTGAGACGTTGGTGCCGTTTGTGAAGTTGTGACAACTTCCCGGTAGATGTCGCTACGAGCCTCCCTAAGCCGTAATTAGAAGAGTGTAATGATTGAAAGATTCGTCAGCACAAGGGATACCCGCGATAGCTCAGTTGAGGAAGTGCAATGGACGAATTCCAATTTTTCACTTTAATTGAAAACTTTATAGTATAATGTAATGAAATTAATTGTAATAACTAATTTACAGGCGGTAATAATAGTTACTAACAATAACTTAAATAATATTACAACTAACTTAAATCTAAAACAGGCACAACTATTATATGTAGCTTAGAATTTCTTTTGATCTAAAAAAAATCTTCACCGATCTCATAAATATTTTATTGAAATTAAATGAACATTTGTAAACGCGCTGGATTCGAGCACACACCCCGTCTCAGAACGAGTGAGCGCATCAAATATAAATTTTGTTTCAGATTAGTTTAGCGAGATAGACCTCCATGTATATTCATGGCGGATGGACAATGACGGTATTTTTCAGTCGCGCATCGCCACTGCCTTTGCCGCGTTGTGGTGACACCAGCCAAGCTTTTAGGTAGAGAAGCGTGTTGTTTGTACATCTACCTATTTGTATCTATCTTTTGACAAAGTTGCGTTTAGCGCTCGAGGTCACAAACTTGGATTATTTATTAGGTGAATATCATAAACAAGTCTATAACAGTTTGTCTAAAAATACAATCGATTCAGATATCAGGTTTAACAAGTTTGTTTTAAAGTCAATCGATTGAGAAATTGTATCGTCCTTTATGTATAGCGTTTCTAAGTAACAATTTCCTTGGAAATTAATCTTACCTGAGATTATATCAATACAAGCTTAATATCTTTGTACAAAATAATAATTATGTGATGTTCTATGAAATATGGAAGATAACGAACAAACAGGTAAAACAAATGTGGACAATCTTATCTGGAAGATTAGTTCGGAAAGCTAATCCCACCAAAAAAAACGGATTCTTTTGTCCGGTTTGTCATACGATGTGAACAGAATCATAGGACAAAACGGACTTAAAAAAAATAAAAATAAAGCATTTATTCACGAAAACAGTACTCTTTTACAACTTGTTATAACTTCCGCCAAACTGTATAACAGTTTGTTGGCAGAAATAAGCTCCCCTTCTTTACATTACTGTTTTAAGTTAGCTATTTAGTTAAGTACATCAACTGCTGTAGTAGTGCAAGTTACAAATGTAAGTTTATTATGGGGATCCATCATTTTACCGAAAATCGTTACATCGATTATCATTTCCCATAACACTATTCGCAGAATTTTATTATCACTTAGGAATCATTCATCGAACTTCGTTAGATCCCTCAAACATTTGCTCGAATTACCTTTTACACAAGAATCAACTCATCGAATTTTAATTCAGTATTTTATTTGTTCATCGACGTAGTCGTTCATCGAATGGCCTTTAGTATAATTTTGGTTTAACGAAGTTTTCAGTTCCCAAAATTCTTATTACCTAGAACATCATTTCACCACTGTTTACTATTCTTGATATAAGTAAGTCTAAAATTAATTTTTTTCTCAGATTCTTGGTGTACTCTGTAAAAGTACTCATAAACAAAAATACTCAAAAACAAATATACCTAAAACCTAAAATGTACAAAAAACCTGTTAGGGCAAAACCGACTGTAATGCGGATAGGTTAGAAGATTAAGACGGGAGCTTTGCTCCCGTCTTAATCTTCGAGGTTATTTTTTTTATATAAGACCAGAAAGATTATACGCCTTGAAAAATCATGCTTGCTTGGTTGTTCAATGAAACATTGTTCTTGGAAAGAATACTATATGGAACGTACTATCTGTGAATCATGTTTCGTTAAATTAATACTATGAATAACGAATATTTCGATGAAAGGTAAATTCGATGTACCGTTACGCTACGATTAGAGACGGATTCGAAACGATTAACTATGAAAAGTGGTTCGATTATATAAAATGCAACGAATTGATGATTATGTGATTAGAAAAAAAACCTAATGAAATTCGTTGAACAGTTTTCGGTGAAATGAAAATCGATGTAAGATATTTCGATAAAATAATAGACACCTGTTTATTATAAGTGTTATAACATAAACTATTCTAATAATATTCGCTAATTAAGTTTGTTGTATTTTCAAATTGTTTTAACATAAGCTTTTTAAATTCAGATTTAAAGATATTTTTACTGGCGCTTTTCCTAATACTTAACGGTATATTGTTATAAATTTTAGGAACGAGATAAGGTCTGGTTCTTTTACCATAATAATTGACTACTCTAGGTACAATTAACGCTTCATTGGCCAACTTTCTCCGCAAAAGCGTATTAATCACAGGGCCTACTTCGATATTCTGCCAGAACCCGGGTAACAACAAGAATTTAATATTTACCTTTCGGACTAGCGTCTTCCGTGGAACAAATCACCTCACTCTGTCTTGATTAGCGCTATCTCATAAACAGTTAGCGTTCCAACGACGTCATTTGATATCTGTTATTAAATTTCTCTGTGACGCCAAAATAACTACGCTTAAAATGCTCGAAAAATATTAAAAAATATTGCGGTCTCGTTATTTTAAAAGTGCGATGTAATTTAGTGTCGTTAAACTGTACCTCTAGTATAAGTTCTTGCGAAACAAAACACAAACGAACGCATTTGCGTTTGTCTCAATGGGGGCTATCGTTTTTGTGCTCACCAGTTGGTGCCACTGTCGAATAAGGTCTGTCAAAAATTGTTATTCGTTATTATGAGCATGAAAACGAAGTTTACGTTTAAATCATATTTAATACCTTAAAAACGTTCCGTAAAAATATCTTAGATCCCGCATTGTGGCGCAGTCCCATTTTGTTGGAAAAAAAATAAGGAAATAAGTTTCCGAAAGACTTTTTTTTTTGAACCTGACTGAGGCTTTATAGGCCGGGCCCAATAAAGCGATAGGAGTGCGCGGTTGGAGAGTAGCTTGGAGAAAATCCAGGGGAAAACCTCCGGCACGACCACGCGTGTGGTTTGGAACACTGGGATACTCTAAGAGTTTGCGCTCCAGTGAGATTGGTTGAGCGGTTTCAACCGAATCTGAGGAGTAAGTAGACTCGAGCTACTGGGAGTTTTGTCGCTGGTTCACTAAACCTAGCCTAGCTGAGATGAGTCCAGCTAGAAAATCAGCTAAGCCCGACCTGGGTCGGATTGACTCTACCCGGTGTGCGGCGGTACCGGGACGAATATGGACTATATGTGTCAGTGTTGTCGCGATCGCGCGGTGGACGTCCCCGCCGGCGGGAATGCTTATGTGTACGCGTCGTGTCAGAGTTGGACGCCGTAAGCGTACCGTTCCATTTTTCAATGGACGCTGTGATTACGTCGTCCGGGTCCGTAAGTGTGTGCCTAGGACGCCGGACCGTGCGGCCCCTAATCAGTGATCGCCGAGTTTCGACAGAGGGGGGAGGGGTGATCCCGAAAGACAAAACTGTCTCAAAGCACTGACAGTCATTGACCCGTAATTCATATTTGCCATAATCAAGCTCAGGTATTGCAAAATACTCACCATATTGTTCCAATTAGATATTAACTCGCGTAGCGCAACCACAAAGACATATGGGAGACCTCACGCTACACTAGCGCCTCTAGCGGGGAGGCTGCGGTGGCCGCGAACCATCAGGTGGAACGTACGCTTGTTTGCCACCGGCGTTGTATAAAAAAAAAACTTAATGCTTGCGACGGACCAGGAAATAATGTTTTTTAAAACAACGATAAAATCCTAAGTACGTACGTTACATATCTAATGTTCTTTAAAGCAACACAAAAAATATGATATAATTAAAAATAAACAATCTAAGAAGAAGACAATATTGACATAGTGGCCCTTGTTAAATGATTCAGGTGGCATGTAAATACGTCCAACCTCAACGCAACCAGGTTGATAGCAGGGATGTAACAGATGTGGTTTTATCGAAACCGGAAGCGGAACCAGATGTTTTAAATTCTGTATATCGGAACCAGAACCGGAATCGGAGCCGCAACTGAAAACGGATGCGGTACCGGATGCGAAGCCCGAGTGATAGATGGATAAGATGTTAAGGGCAGAGCAGGTCTAAGCTAAGTCTATTCTAAATAAAAATTCCAAATATTAAACAGCCTTTATTATTGCAGTACCTACTTTAGCAAACTTAGACCTTCTAGGTGTTCAACAAAAAAAACCTTACCTAATTAGTAGATATTTTATACTCATTTACTAGTTATAATTAGCATCACCTTTTAGATGTTAAATTAATAATAAAACAATTATCAAAGTATCATTAATTAAATGTAGTGTTACATGTCAAAAATAAGACTAAGAAACTAATAACAATCGAGATTTGTTAGAGATGTATAAGGTCTCTAAGCGTCAAAATAAAAAGTAATAAAGTAGTATACACTAATCATAATACAATATTTTGAGTTATATCTATAAGCGTCAACATGAAAATAGTAAAATCTAATAAATAAATATCCTCAGAGATGTATAAGGTCTCTGAGCGTCAGTCTAAGTAAAACTCGCCAAACATTGTCAAAAAAGGCAAATCATGAATTAACAAAACTCAAGCGTGAGGGCATCAAACTCATAACCTACGACATATGCCAAAAAATTACCTGAAAATTCGTTGGTAATCTCTTATTCACAAAGATTCATCTCATCTCGAGAAAACCAGTATAAATCAGGCGTCAATTTACACTTATGTTCTTAATGCTCAAGAAACTTTTATCCTCTTAACCGTTATATTCCGTAAAGGAATATAGCGAGGAACTATTTAATTATTGAATATTTTCAAATTACTTCTTCGTTTTCATTTTAAATTATTATTATTGTTTTAATATTATTTTCACATTCACAATTGTAATTATATTTATTGCTGATATTGTACCTATCGACATTATGACATTAATTAATTTTATTATTATTTCTGAATTTGATATTTGACATCACCTAGGATATCCTAGTCATGTATACATTTAAACATTTTTATTCTATTATTTCATTAACATGTGACATTTCTTAATTTATTATTATTGTTTTGAAGTTTTGAAATTATTATAGATGATCCTTTAATGAATCCATTTTATTTTATTTTGATGTAAAATAATAATGTTATTTTCTAAAAGAAATAAATGAATCTATCTATCTATCTAATACCGGGGTCAAAACCTGCCAGCATACGTGAGATGAGGCAATAAAAGTTGTGAATTTCTGGATGTCTAGACGAGGGCGGTTAAATCAGACCAGTTAAGTTAATTCTTGCATCCCAAACGTCCCGTGGGTGACAACCCTGCGCTGGTTGGTGGAATGTGTAGGTAAGCGAAATTTATTAAAATTTCATCAGGGTTGTCGAGAGTTCGAGGGGGTTTTTGAAATAAAATAGGTATTACTTTTAGCTCCGATGCAGCGCGATTGGTATTTTAGTTTTGTCTATTGCTTTTAGATTGGTTCAGATTGCTTGTTTGATCGTTTCATGTAGATTTTACAGTTTTTGGATAGTGGCAATAAAACAGTGAATAAATATATGCAATGAAAGTTGTATTTATATTCGACATTGACGTTTTAGACGTAATTCCACTGGCAATGTGATTCTCATCGTTAAAGTTAATTGAGGTCCTTACCGGCCCGAACGTTAACTGATAGTTAAGGAAATCAGAGTGCAATTTAAACTTACTGCTGACACCAGTTTACTCTATACTTGGATCCCTAACTGTTAAAGTAGTTAAAGTCAGAAATAATCACACACGAGTCGTTAACAATCCGGGCCCGGTAAGGACAGATTAAGGAAATGTTAAATTTTGGAATTATAATCGCGAAATCTAAAGAAATCTCTAAATAATCTTTCCTCTTTTTTAAGGTACAATGAATCAATTTAATGCATTTCGATCACATTCTAATTGCTGTCTCCTTTCAACTCTAAGAATATTATGAAACCAGCATCGAAATTATATTGGAAGATGACACAAGAATGGAAGTGATAATTAAGCAAAAAGAAAATTCCCGAACAGTATTTCATTTCATTTTCACGTGCCTGAAAATTATAAGTACGTCTCTTACATGGAGGCGTGGTTTACAAAATGGAGGTATCCCTTTTAATATAGATTAATAAGTATTGACGTACATTGAGTTATTTTTTAGGGTCCCGTACTCAAAGAGTAAAACGGGACCTTATGACTAAGACTCCGCTGTCAGTCTGTCTGTCCGTCTGTCACCAGACTTTCTCATGAACCGTGATAGTTAGACAGTTGAAATTTTCACAGACGATGTATTTCTGTTGCCGCTATAACAACAAATACTAAAAAACAGAATAAAATAAATATTTAAGGGGGCTTCGATACAACAAACGTGTTTCTTTTTTGCCGTTTTTATAGATAATAGTACGAAATCCTTCCGACTGGCACTTGGCCGGTTTTTTAAACCGGTACGAGTCGGGGATTGAACCCTGACCTTCAATGCCTTTACCATGAGTTTACATGACCGTACTCGCTAGCGACTGCGTAAAAAAATGTATAGGTAAAAGTACAGCGCCTCTGGCGGTTACGCAATAGAACTAACAATCGGCATACTAAATCGTTTACGCAGTCGCTAGCGAGTACGGTCATGCAAACTCATGGTAAAGGCACTGAAGGTCGAGGTCCAATCCCCGACTCGTACCGGTTTAAAAAAACCGGCCAAGTGCCAGTCGGAAGGATTTCGTACCGTTATGTATAAAAACGGCCAAAAAAACCACGTCTGTTTTATTGAATCACCCGTGAGTATTTATTTTATTCTGTTTTATAGTATTCACGATTGCACAGATTGAAATTCATGCGTTACCCTTGTTTACCACCGAAAACTAAGAGTGGCGGGAATAAAATGGCTTTAGGAAAATAACGGGATACTTTGACAGAATTATACTTGAAATGAAATGAAAATAATTTATTCGTGACATAGAACCAGACAAGATAATACATATTGAACTATTGACTAATAAGATTACCACGGAATACCATCATCAGTATGTATCAGTCAATTAAAATCTAGTAGATAGTATTCAGTTAAGTAAATAATTAGGAAAACCAATGTATAGCGCTGACCTCAGCTATGCGATTCACTGAGCAACGTTCTCACCAGTCACAGATCATTCGTTTTCATATGAAATCTTTCAAATATCGTGTGCCACTCTTTGACGGTTACTATATAAAAACGGGTGAGGAGTGAGGGGTGAGAACGAGTCAGAGGGCCTACCTGAACTTCGTATCGTGCTATCCCATTCGATCTCGTGTTGTACACTATATGAGTGAAAGGGACGGCACGATACGAAGTTCTGGTTTCGAAGTTCGGATTAAACCCTCAGTTTGTGAATAACAGCCCAGTTAAACCAAATTAAAACTAAAAATGACGACGACCGCTTTAGCCTAGTTGGTAGTGACCCTGCCTTCGAAGCTGCAGGTCCCGGGTTCGAATCCCGGTCAGGGCATGTATTTGTGTGATGAACACGAATATTTGTTCCTGAGTCTTGGATGTTTTCTATGTATTTAAGTATCTATTTATCTATATAAGTATGTATATCGTCACTTGGTACCCATAGTACAAGCTTTGCTTAGTTTGGGACTAGGTTGATTTGTGAGAAAAAAAAAGGAACAACAACTGAAATTTTAAAGTTGCCCCTCAATTTGCAAAGTAACCCCTGTGCACATCCCCTATACAGGAACGTATTTTAAAATCAGGAGATTGCCGCCCGAGGCCAGAACATCATATTAACCTTCGTTGATACTTTATTGCATTATATTGGGGTGACTACTGTAACGGAACTACGAATATGAATGAAATTAAGGAAAATGGGGGTAACTTATCGAATTTATGACTTTTTTTATATAACGCCGGCGGCAAACAAGCTTACGGTCCATCTGATGGTAAGCGGCCACCGCAGCCTATAGACGCTCGCAACTCCAAAGGAGTCACGTACGCGTTGCCGAACCTTTATAAAATTTGAGGATGCACTGTGTTGACAACAGAAGGGACAAAAGGGCCCTAGCTCTCAACACAGTGCATCCTCGGGAGCTCTGGCAACCTTGCTCACCTCCAAGAACACAACACTACATACCTGTATAGTAGATAATGTTATTATGGCTGTGGTCTTCTGTAAGGCGGAGGTACGTCCCCAGTTGGGCTGCTCCAAATTGGAGCAAGATGTAATTTTGCTGTGCCCTACCTCTCTTATCTTCTTCTCTCTATGACGGTCTGATGCAATAAATTAGTTTTAACATTCAATTATAATATTTCCGGTTTCCCCGATTACTACTGAGTAAAACTCTCATTGAAAATGTATACAGGGTGTAACAAAACTAGTGAGCATCTGTTTAAGGGCATATTCGGTATCGTGTTCTGATTAGGAAAAAGTTAATCAATTTTTTTTTGATGCAATAAATTTTTGGCCTTTGTATGGACAGTTGGCTGACTTGGACGACCTGCCACGTAGAAAAAAAAAATTTTCGGGTAAAAAAAATTTTTCTTCTACTTTTTCCTAATCAGAACACGATACCGAATACGTCCTTAAAAGGATCCTCACTAGTTTTGTTACATCCTGTATTAAATGATGATTATTAATAGTTTATTTATTTATTAAGGATTACCAACAGATAATACATCAGACATGCTCTTATATCTAGTTTATGTTAGGGGCAGATGCTTATCTAATTATAGGTAACCACAACTTACTCCAATATGTTTTTATCTATCATATGCAGTTCTCTATGTAAATATACAAAATTACAAAGACCAAAAAAAATGATATATAAAAGTTTGCTATAGTTTAGCCACAATAGCGACGTTATTTGGACACAAAATCCTAATCGTGCCCCAAATTTCCAAGAAACCTGACCTACTAGGCTAAGTAACATTTTATGTTAACATTTTCCTTGCGGAGGCGGCGAAAAAAATAATAAGCTAATCAAAATAAAACTGCCAACGCAATCAAAACTATGATTTGAATGAAATTCATTTTACCATGAAAACAACAACATTTTTTATGTTACTATCTAGTCCTGGTACTAAGATCGCTCGTAATCATCAAGAAGCGATGTCATTGCAGCGCGCCGAGTACATTGCCAAGTTGTTTACTATTCCTTTTGTAGGTTATGGGTAAGAAAGCGCAATGGATAGTTCGTTTTTAGTATGATAAAAGATTGGGTTTCTGGGTTATTATTGTAGGTGAGCGAAGTTGGGAGCACGTCGCAGCCCTTAATAGTAGTTTAATACTAGTTGGCGCAGGTGACTGCTGCTATACTTATTCATCCGAAATGTCTTATGTGTATCATAATTTAGTACACATACATCCTTTTTAAACTGGTAATCTAGTGCATGGCAGTTCCAGAATTGATAACGGAAGCTATTATAAATCATTTCTTTTTTGTACGCCTAATGTTGTAAAGGTCTCAAGAAATCGGATTTGTGAACGTTTTATTGCTTTACATCTTGTAAAAGATATCGCTACAATTGCCTTCATACGCACCCAGGCTTACTTGTCAAAGCGAGGATGTATTCAGCGACGGCGATTCTGACTTCAACATAATGGGAACGTTAGGTACATATATTTTTATGATTTTAATAGAATTTTGTTATTTACTACACCAATTTAAAAAAAGTTAAAAAATTTTACATATTTAAATTACCCAAATGCCACTAAAATAATGCCAAAAGTGTCACACCTCTGGATTTATAATCATCCATAGGCTGCGGTGACCGCTTACCGTCAGCGCCGTACGTTTGTCACCGACGTAGTATTCAAAAAAATCCCTGACCTTACATCTCAATTATGAACCTCTTCATGAAATTCATTATGCTTTTATTTGCTCTATGGTACCTAATATACTATGTAATATAGTTTTATAAATATACACGCTCTATTTTTATGCGCTCAGTCCACTGAGGCGTGGTCAGGTGTAGTTGTAATAATATGTTTGTTGTCGAACAAATTACGGGCGGGGTGCAATAGTAGACTTTTCAGAAGCTTTTGATAATAAACATACCATGACAATTTGCCGAATTATCAATCGTTTATTATTTTTATTTCTTGGTGAGCTTGAATGTTACCGTTTCTTGAGAAAAAAGCAATGAGTTTTAATTGGCTGGAAATTTTGTAACTTTTTACTGTGTATAAGTGTTGGTATACACCAGGGATTTGTTTTTTCACCATCGATCTTAATATACCTCATATTTAAATTTTTTCATTGCAATTGTAGAACATGCCCTTTGAGTTACCTATTTACTTTATCCGTATAGTACATAATACATTGATGTATAATGCAGTATAAAATGAAGTACACCACTGGCGTTGCAAGCTGTAGGCTCCAGTAACAGCTTATCATCAGGCGAACTATATCAAACGCTTGTTTGTTACCGACGTGGTATAAAAAGATAAAAATCGCTCTCTTTTCATAACTTACATAAGTCTCACAACCCCTAGGGTACAGGACATAACTAATATTGCCTGGATTAGTCGCGTCGTTCTCGACAGCCTTATTACTCCTGGACCGCACTGGATTATGATCTAGACTTTGTTGTAGCATAATTATGAGTATTTGTGGTTATATTCGTAATGATTAACTAGTCGTGCTTTTTGATCTTTCTTTTCGTTGGATATATCAAACAAGGTGACAGTGTAAATGGCATCTTCTCAGTTTATGGTTTGACGTTCGGCGGTTAAAAGGTTAAATTATTTTTGAAGTCAAATATTGAACTTTAAAGATTAATTAATAAATCACTATGCCGCGGGGGGAGGACCCCTTATTTAAGCCTTAGGTATTCTAACACCACCATTACTTCTAATATTGCAACTGGCTGTGATAACACGAGACGTAGTTGAATCAACTCCTGCTAGGAACGAAGTTCCACGTAGGTACATAACCCGCAGTACGCACGCTGGAAAACTTCCCCTCATACCGCACAAACACGCCAAGTCAGGAAAACTTGCTCACGTCATGGGTCGCAAAGTTTACAATCATCTCCCAAACCAAATAGTTGCCGCTCAAACTGCGTCGTTATTTAAGACGAAACTGAAAAAATGTCACGAAAATGAATCATCTACAATAACATCGTAATTCGAGGCAATGAGTCGCACAGTGTAACCTAGTCTTTAACCAAGAAGCCTAAAACATTTCAATAACATACATTATATAAGTATACATATGTGAATCGCAATTGAATCTAACATTTCACTCGTGTTAATCCTAACTGGATATATTTCGTAGGAATCACGCTTTACCACGAAAACTTTGAACCGCAAGGCAACGCAAGTTTGCACGTACATTCAGTAGATACTGGAAACTAGAACGGCTTGTGAGGCACGCTGTTCCCCTTACGGAGATCCCTTTTTGGGTGCAAGTCGGGATGTTGCATAGAATGCAGCATTTGTGGCAGATGTTAATCATCTTAGATCGTAAGATGGAACTTGCGGTTTAGATCCAGATAAATTTAACCAAAATACTCGTCGCCGGCACAACCTGGAACTTCCAGAACCTAAATTAGAAATATACAAAAATGGACCATATTATAGATCAATAAAAATATATAATAAAATACCCATCCATATAAAAGCTGTACCTACTGACACCTCCTTCATAAATATTCTTAAATCAAAACTAATCAAAAAGTGTTACTATTCCATAGCAGACTTTATGGAAGATACGAATTTGTGAAATGTTTATAGCCACTATAAGTAAATTGTACCTAGCTATATTATATTAAGAGAAACTTACCTGATTGTTGCTACACCCTTCCTGGGTCCATTGTATCTTAGTTAGTATCTAAGTATACTGTATCTACGTACATGGTTGCAATAAACGATTATTATTATTATTATCCTAATTTATATTATATCTCTTGCGAGATGTATGACATGAAATTAATTAAGCCTTTGTCCACCCATCCCGGAGATCTCCGGGCACAAAACAAAAGAATGCTATTGTTTTTTTTTCAGCACTCGAGGACGGGTTAATATGTCATATATGTTTAATATTTAAATATTATCAATTATGCAGGGTGTTAAAATTATCAAATTGCGATTCCGAAAATCACTTCCTTTATTATACCATTAAAAAAATTTCGTGCATGAAAAAGATACCAGTCCACTTACCATCAGGTGGGCTGTCAGCTTGTTTGCCACCGACATGGTATAATATATGTTTAAAACATTTTACAAAAGAGAGAAGTGATTTTCAGAATCGCAATTGAATACCGATTATTGCCTTAAGCGATTCATATACCATTTTTGTAACGTCCTATATTCTATGTTTATTGCGAGGTATATTGTATGTGACGTAATGAATTAAATCTTCATATATAGTTAAAATGTATAAGTAACACAATAATACGAAGAATATTATTAAATTGATACAAGGAACAATTCTAAACTGACTTAGTAAATATAATTCATTGCACCACTACAAAAGACACAATACTAGTTTTACAAAATGTAAAATGGTTACAACATTGCGGCTATCTTATCGTGAACTTTGAGACAACCATCATGTAGAAGAAAATTTTAAACTATATAGTTTTAATAATCTTTCTTCGATAAATCTGTATCCCATAAAAAACAGTTCACGTAAAAATAGACCTCTGGCTTTACCATGAGTTTGCATGACAGTACTCGCTAGCGACTGCGTAAACGATTTAGTTTAGTATGCCGATTCTTAGTTATATTGCGTAACCGCCAGAGGCGCTGTTCTTTGCCCATACATTTTTTTACGCAGTCGCTAGCGAGTACTGTCATGTAAACTCATGTTAAAGGCACTCATATCCAAACTCTTTCATCGTAAAATTTGTGATATAATACGTAGAGCCAGTCAGGCATCGTTATTAATCTTTATTTGATTACTAAATGAAATTTTGAGGTTTTGTCGACAATACTTTTCATAAAATTGCATAGGAATCAGGGATTGTAAAACCGGTTTTATTTAATACCTGTATAGAAATTGATAAACCATTACTGCTAATAAAAGAATACCTATATTCTAACTAGAGGTATTGTTGTCATTCCGCTTTTATCTATACCTCTATGTATAGACTATTTACGATATTAAATACCTGTATTCAATACCGATATTCATTGCACTTGAAAGGTAAGATGTCAATTAAACATTACTACTAAAACGCAACAAATACCTACTTTTTACAATATGCCAGTTTGCACAAACAAATAATCAAGTACCTATATTGACACTGACAGCTATTACCGGTAATGGTTTTTATGAGTAAAGTGTCAAAATGAGGTATTGTTGTCAATTGACGAAACCGCTAATATATTTGAATACCGGTTTTGATTATACCGCTAATCAGAGCTTTAGCGATATAAATAGCGAAACGCAATTATAACCGTTTATAAAAAAAAATCAAAAATTTATTCTGCGAATAGGCCACAAGGGCACTTTTACATTCAAAATTTTAATTTACAATTTAAGAAAGTCAGACTATAATAAGTAATACATTTTTCATGTCAAAATATTAATTTACAGTTCAAGAAGGAATAATAATTTCGAGTTTACAATTATAACAAAATTAATGTCATACAGTGAAGATAAACTTGCAAAGTTATCTATTACAAATATTACAACATCAGTAAAGTAAGAGATGTATAAGGTCTCTATAATGAAATTAATATTATATCCCAGAGATGTACATGGTCTCTGAGCGTCAAAATTAAAATTAATTTAATATTGTTAGAGATGTATATGGTGTCTAAGTCACTGATAATAAAAACGAATCCACAACAGGATAATGTCTCTCGTCAATCCACTATAAAAAGACACTAGTATTAACGTAGTCACTATGTCCTAGCAAGCATGAACAGACCTATACTTATACCTTATTGAAAACAGGTAGTAAGAATACCGGTGACGATCCCTGATGAAATGAAAAATGCACTGTGATGCCTTCACAATAGGGATGTTTTTTAATTTTTTGCTCCTATGTGTCTGACGGCAACTATCCCAGATTTGAATCCAGCTTTGTGCCGTCTCTTGTTGTGTTCCAAAATGTTATACACAAAGTTATGTGAATACAGCAATTCATATTATGTTTATTTCAGCCGTCTCCTTCTTTCTCCCTAGTTGCGAGGGAGTTGGGAAGTTTCCGAAAGACGTCCAACTTAGCCTGGCAACTTGGGAACTTTCGCGTTTTCACCTGCGTACGTCCTGTGAGGAGGACCGCTCGTTTTTAGGGTCCCGTAGCCAGAATGAAGAAAACCCTAATAGTTTCGCTATAAGTCCGCTATTATATAGATTTATGTATTAATATATGCAATTCACATGTTATTAAAATATAATACCAATTAGCACGTAAGGTTTATTTTAAGTAATAATGTAATGTACTATCCAATGTTGACATACGAAATAAATACTATCTCTATTGTTTTTGTACGGCCTTGACTAACGTAATTAATGTCTATCAGATTTATGTATGAATAATTATATAAATACAATACGCATGTTATTAAAATAAAATACCAATTAGCACGTAAGGTTTAGCTGTTAGTGCTGATAATGGTTTACAATAAGTGCCATAAATTCCATCGAAGATAAGACCTTTTTTAATTAACAGCTGTATGTAAATGTGTACTAGTAGTAGTACGCACGGAACTCTTCATGGTGCGTGGTCTGACACGCACTTGGTCGCCTTTTTTATACGATACAATTACGTACAGTAATATATTTTTGTATAATTTTGCACTCTGTTTATTTGTAATAAGGTACAAAATTGCTGAAGCTTTAGTGAAACTAGGCACCAGCCGCCATCCTGGCTTTAAACGAGTGTAAGTTGTTATTCTATTAGCGTTCCCGGTTGTGTCCTAGGTGATCCCGCGATCCGCTCCACCCCAACCCCAAGACTTTCGGCTAGGCACTAGTTTCACTAAAACAACTGCCATCTGAACTTATTATGTAACGGCTGTAATTGGCTTTGTTATTAGCTATTAAATTTGTATTATTTTTCTGTAATGCTGTTGATGCCCCGAATAAATAAAAATAAAAATAATAAAATACATAATAACAGGTTATTCTCTTCTCTTGGGAATACATCGATTTCTTCACGATGTTTTGCTTATACGTACTCTATAGTATATGTATATATTTTCTTATACTCTATAGAATACTCTAAGAGTTTGTGCTCCAGTGAGATCCAGTTGAGCGGTTTCAACTGAATCTGAGTTGTGAGTAGAATCGAGGTATTGGAAGTTTTCTCGCTGGTCCACTAAACCTAGCCTAGCTGAGAAGAGTCCAGCCAGAAACACAGCTAGGCCCGACCTAGGTCGGACTGACTCTACCCGGTGTTCGGCGGTACCGGGCCGAATAGGAACAATATGTGTCAGTGTTGTCGCGATCGCGCGGTGGACGTCCCGGCCGGCGGGAATGCCTAAGTGTTCGCGTCGTGTCTGAGTACGAGCTCGCTTCATCTTCGACCTAGTTTTGAACCTTAGGCTAGATGCTGGCCAATAGTCAACCCATTCGCAATAAATATGAAACCAAATAAGAGATTTTTTTTTTTGAGATAAATGAGAGATTTTAAGAGAGGTAGGGCACAGCAAAATGTCATCTTGCTCGAATTTGGAGCAGCCCAACTGGTGAAGTACCTCCACCTTGCAGAAGATACAGCCATAATAACATTATCTACTATACAAGTATGTAGTGTTGTGTTCCTGGAGGTGAGCAAGGTTGCCAGAGCTCCCGAGGATGCACTGTGTTGAGAGCGATGGACCTTTTGTCCCTTCTGCTGCCAACACAGTGAATTCTCAAATTTCATAAAGGGTCGGCAGCGCGTACGTGATTCCTTTGGAGTAGCGGGCGTCTATGGGCTGCGGTGGCCGCTTACTATCGGGTGGACCGTACGCTTGTTTGCCACCGGCGTTGTATAAAAAAAAGACGTTTCTTTAAAAACGCAGCGTTTTCTGGATCCGGTTGAAGCTATGATGCAGATTTCTCTTTATTTATAATTTGTTACTTGAGTTTTCACCGCCTTGTATGACTCGCGTCGTGTTTTGTCATATAAAATATGTAAATTGTTGTAAAAACTAAACCACTAACCTTGGGATGAGGTGTCAAAAATGAACCTACGTTAGAATAAAACAAGAAAAACGCTACTAGGACGAAGATCAATCAAAATCAAAAAATCAAACATTTATGCTGCAAATAGGCCGGCCACAAGGGCACTTTTACATGTCAAAATATTAATTTACAATTTAAGAAAGTCTGACTATAATAAACTTATTATAGTCAGACTTATTATTCCTTCTTGATATATTAATTTACAGTTCAAGAAGGAATAATCATTTAGAGTTTACAATTATAACAAAATTAATGTCATATATTGAAGATAAACTTGCAAAGTTATCTATTACAAATATTACAACATCAGTAAAGTTAGAGATGTATAAGGTTTCAAGATTAAACAAGGATGATAATAAAATTAATATAATAAGGATTATAATGAAATTAATATAATATCCCAGTACATGGTCTCTGAGCGTCAAAATTAAAATTAATGTAATATTGTTAGAGATGTATATGGTCTCTAAGTCACTGATAATAAAAACGAATCCACAACAGGATGATGTCTCTCGTCAATCCCCTATAAAAAGACACTAGCCTATGCTAGACAATGCTTTCATTAAGCACAAATTGTCAATAAAAAAACTATATTTTATTTATAACGCTAATGACCAACCAGCAGAATAACGAGGTGATTCATGCCATTAATTATTTATGTATTTTTTATGATTCAAAATCAAATAAATATTATAAATGGGGATCTAAATATCATTAAAAATAAAAATTATTACAAATTAAAATAAATAACCAATTTAAAACTAACTTGATCAATAACTATACAGAACAAAAACTAAAAGTATAACATTATTATTGGAAAACGCAACTTAATCAATCGTCTGCCGGTCCCGGGGAATGTACATACAAATCGTTTACGCAGACGCTAGCGAGTACGGTCACTGTTGTACGGACTCTTCTCAGCTAGGCTAGGTTTAGTGAACCAGCGACAAAACTCCCAGTAGCTCGATTCGACTCACACCTCAGATTCGGTTGAAACCACTCAACTAATCTCACTGGAGCCCAAACTCTTAGAGTATTCCAGTGTTCAAAACCACACGCGTGGTCGTGCCGGAGGTTTTCTCCTGGATGTTCACAGGCTGCTCTCCAACCGCACACTCCTATCGCTTTATTGAGCCCGGACTATAAAGCCACAGTCAGGTTCAAAAAAAAACTAGGTCATTGTCAGTTATAAAAACAAAAGTTGTCCACCCGTTTGTCAATAGTTAACGGCTTATGTACATGTAAGTTATGTTATATTACGTGGATTTATAGTTACAGAAACACCGTTTATGCGGGCTACTAGACCAATCCAAAATTAAGCTTTGCGGCCCTTAACTTTTGATATGTCCACCGAAAAGACGCGAACCAAAATCGGCCTATAAAGCCACAGTCAGGTTCAAAAACTTTCACATTTATATACAATACAATACAAATACAAATTTTATTTATTTACCAGATTGTATATGTGTACATTCAGAAAGTTAACCATAACCTTAGTTTATAACATTACATTAGAGCAATCAGTGGTCTTCACACTAGCCCGAGCCTGTGTCGTGAAGGCCGTATCATATTACCGGAAGATTTAAACAGCAAGATGATACAGATGATCCCAGGATTTACAGTTAGAACAACAAGTAAACAGAATGATGGAGCAAAGAGACTTAGTAGTGTGTGTGTGTGTGACTGTGTGTGTGAGTGCGTGCGCGTGAGCGTGCGCGTTTGGGTGTGCGCGTGTGTGTGTGTGTGTATGTGTGTGAGTGAGAGTGTATGTGTGTGTGTGTGGGAATAAATTTGAGTTTATTGCAAGTTTATATATATACAATACATCCACACCAAAACATAAACCGTCCAAGCTTATCATCCTAAAGAAACTCCTTAAAGTTTGGCGTCAGAAAAAGCGTAAAGTTTAGTGAAGACGGTAGTTGGGCGAAGTTGGCGGAGTTGGCAACTTTGCCGTTGGCAACTTTGCCGTTGGCAGGTGAGGCTTACCGTCACGTGGCGTTGAATCACAAGTGTCCCAGGGCGCTAGGGCTTGACTTAATGTTCGACTTTCTTTGGGCATGTTGACGTGGACGAAGGGACTACTGGGATCAAATAACTGTAATAATTAACTGTAATAAACTCAAACTCAAACATTTATTCTGCAAATAGGCCACAAGAAAGAAAGAAAGCATTTATTCACTGCACGAAAAGACATCATTACAAACAGAATAGACTCAGTACATTGACATATTATAAAGTGCGTCTTCGCGGCAGTGAATCGGTTGCTGTCTCAGCATTGTGCCGAGGTGTCAGACACCTGCAGCGCTGGTTTTCAGACAGCACCGTACGTGATCCACGGAACGCAACACAACATACTATACAGGAAAGCAAATATAATGAATAAAATCATAGGTAATATATGGATGAGACTACCTCAAAACAGGGAAAACTGGTGTGAACATGAGGAGGAATTTACTCAACAGTGGGGGGGATGAGGACAGAAACAAAAGGGCACTTTTACATGTCAAAATATTAATTTACAATTTAAGAAAGTCTGACTATAATAAGTAATACATTTTTCATGTCAAAATATTAATTTACAGTTCAAGAAGGAATAATAATTTCGAGTTTACAATTATAACAAAATTAATGTCGTACAGTGAAGATAAACTTGAAAAGTTATCTATTACAAATATTACAACATCAGTAAAGTTAGAGATGTATAAGGTCTCAAGATTAAACAAGGAGTATAATGAAATTAATATAATATCCCAGAGATGTACATGGTCTCTGAGCGTCAAAATTAAAATTAATTTAATATTGTTAGAGATGTATATAGTCTCTAAGTCACTGATAATAAAAACGAATCCACAACACGATGATGTCTCTCGTCAATCCCCTATAAAAAGGCACTAGTATTAACGTAGTCACTATGTCCTAGCAAGCATGAACAGACCGGACTCCACAAACAGCACCCGATCACGAGTATGACGCGTATCTCAGCCATCGCCATCTCAACCATAATAAGAGAACAACGGTTGAAACTCACTTGGAAAGTCACTATTTGCGACATGTTTTGGGCCACAATTGGAGTCCTTCATCAGGTTGGGTGTTATCAAGGCAACCGACCGCGCAACACACATAACACCTTCACTCAACCTGATGAAGGACTCCAATTGTATTCCGAAACATGTCGCAAATATTTGCACTTAATAAGAAAACGACGGTTGAAACTCACTTGGAAAATCACTATGTCTCAAGTGAGACATATTTGCACTTAATAAGAGAACAACGGTTGAAACTCACTTGGAAAATCATTATGTCTCACGTGAGACCGAATTGCACTTAATAAGAGAACAACGGTTGAAACTCACTTGGAAAATCATTATGTCTCACGTGAGACATATTTGCACTTAATAAGAGAACAACGGTTGAAACTCACTTGGAAAATCACTATGTCTCACGTTAGTGTAAATTTACGTAACTATATCTTTTTTTAAACATTAGATATTAGATACACAAAGCAGAGGTCGTAAACATGGACAGTTTTTTTTAACTCGGACTGACTTTCTCAAAAAGGTAAACCCAGGGTTCCGTACGCAAAGGGTAAAACGGGACACGATTACTAAGACTTCGCTGTTCGTCCGTCCGTTTGTCACCGGGCTTTATCTCATGAACCGTGATAGTTAGACAGATGAAATTTTCACGGACGATGTATTTCTGATGCCGCTATTACAAAAAACACAAAAAAAATCGTTGATTTGAATAAAATAAATATTGAAGGGAGCTCCCGTACAACAAACGTGATTTTCTTGCCGTTTTATAGATAATTACGAACCCTTCTTACACGAGTCCGACTCGCACTTGGCCCGTTTTTTTTTTTTAAGTTAAGTATGTGCGAGTTATGCCTCGCTACATACCTAATACCAAGGTTATCCCCAGTGGTGACCCTCGTTAATTAAAATATCTGACTCCAAAGATATTATATTTATTTACGTGTTAATAGATCGAGAAATACAAGCAGAGTGGCGAGGCGCGGCGGGCCCAAGCCCCGCCCGCGTCCCACGCCGGGGCGAGGAATTTGCAGCGTAGTGGGAACAGTCTGCAACTGTGTTCCCACAGTAATCCTCCCCCCTTTTTTTTTAAGAAAACAAAATACAAGACAATTAAAACTAAAAATACATTGGTCTTTCATTCGGGACCTTTACCCTAAATAACTTATTCTAATTACAACGATCTGATTACTCTTAATTAATACACCGTCTGCGCAGTTTGCATTTGCTGCGGCTGCACATTGTTGGCTCGGATGGCAGTAGGAGGCAGCGATTCGACTGTCTTGCGTAACCAGTTTCTGACATGGCGCTTACACTTGGCGCGCAGTACATATAGAAATATGATCACTAGTATCACTCCGATCACTAGTAGTCCTATTCCGACGTAATTAAGTTTTGATTCGACTTGCCCAGAGAGTGATTGCACCTGGGCGATGGCGATATTACCGTTGTGGGACTCATCTTTACTTTGCCCCACCCCCATCTTACACACGATACAAATAGCGAAGGTTTCAAACAATGTACAATAAAACGAATATACTCGCGGCGTTACCGCTGATTCGAGAGTGAAACTGGTTACGATCTGTCGAATACTGCTATATTAATATTACACAGATTGCCCATCCTGCAAAAAATATACAATAACATTACACTAACATCTTATTATAAGAAAAGGTAGATTTAGTCTAGAGTGCTAAAACTTAACTAGGTTGCAACCTAAGGTGTAGCGCTATACCTAACTATTAAATTCTCACGTATGTTACAAATACTGAGGTTGCATCTCGGTTCGGCCGCACCGTATGACACAACTGCAGTAATGCAACGCAGTGCCATGTTACCAACATATTTCCAACATCTTGAATCATAACACGATTGTAACTTAATCTAACAAAGATTGTCACAGACACTATAATAAATCAGTAAGGATAACTTAGCGCTTTTTTCAAGAGCTTGCCTAAGCTTTCCTTCAGACAAAACATTACTAAAATAACAAACATATCTAAATATTATTGACGACTTTCACAAGAATAAATGGTTAACCTGTATTACCAACCTTCAGCGCAAACTATAACTGACTCCCCTGCGGAAGTATACAACCATGTGTGAGTTGCGCTACTATTATACTCTGTGACTGTGTACAAACTATCATTTATTCGTCGATAAGAAACCTAATAGGTCTCTTAACAACCCTTCCGCCGCGTGTGGTCCGAGTTGCCGGTGCAGGTGTGGGTGATGTTGTCGCTGATGGCGATTCCTGATCCCCCACATCCTGGGACGTACCCTTTTTACCTACGCTATCACGCACTGGCGTGTCGTCGCTATCCGCCTCTGAATTAAGTAAAAACGCCGGCTTTAATCTGTCAATCGAAATGCGCGATTGCCTACCTGGGAGTTGGATCAGAAATACCTTAGCTCCTCTTTCGATGACCTTGTAAGGCCCATCGTACGGCGGTTTCAACGGTTTGCGGACAGTATCATCTCTGACAAAAACATGTGTGCAGGTTAATAACTCTTCATGTACGAAAATGGATCGAGTCCTATTATCTCTTTTTGACACTGGCTTAAGACTAGCTATATTTTCCTTAATTTTCTCTACCACACTGTAAGGGTCGACAGGGTCTCTATCTTGTGAGGTTTCGTAAAACGCTCCTGGCAAACGAAGTGTGTGACCAAATGTCATTTCCGCTGCGCTTATGCCACTATCGCTTCTCCCTGCGGTGCGTAAGCCAAACATAACGCTAGGCAAGAGATCTACCCATGAATTACCGTCACCGAGTTTTGCCATGAGCGCAGCCTTAAGCCCTCGGTGGAATCGTTCGATTTTCCCATTTGATTGGGCGTGATAAGGTGTGGTCCTAATTTTCTCTACCCCTAACAATTTCATAAGCTGTACGAATAATCTACTTTCAAACTGACGCCCTTGATCGCTAGTTAACCTTAACGGGCAACCATAGCGAACAATCCAGCCTTCGTATATAGTCTTAGCAACTACCTCAGCGGTTATTTCTTTAATTGGGAACACTTCCGGCCATCGCGTATACCTATCTATGATGGTTAGCAGATACCTATACCCGTCTGAGGTTGGTGGCAAGGGCCCGACAATGTCCGTATGTATATGCTGGAAGCCAGCTGCGTCTGGAAACGTACCTAAATCGGACACCGTATGGCGGTTGACCTTCGCCTTTTGACATGGTATACATGTCCTTGCCCAGTTGCCGATATCCTTGTTCATCTCAGGCCAAAAATAGTGCTTACTAACCATTTTCCGAGTTGTTCTTATACCTGGATGGCTCAACGAATGTATACTGCTGAATACCTTGCGACGAAATTCTAATGGTAAATAAGGTCGAGCTTCGCGTGTCGATATTTCGCATAAGATAGCTCTATTGCAAGTAGGTAGCGTGATTAGCCTAAGTTGCACTTTGCTCGCGTTGTTATTGCTATTCGATTGCGACATTCGTAATGCATATTCATCCTTAGCTTGAGCGTCCGCCAATTCCGCGAAATCTATTATAGTAGGACATTCGATAGTTTCTATCCGTGAGAGCGTATCTGCGACAATATTGTCCTTACCACTAATATGTCGTATGTCGGTCGTAAACTCGCTAATAAACAAGAGTTGCCTTGCACGCCTAGGGCTTTCCTTACTGTCATCGCCGACCTTGTTAAACACAGTACATAATGGCTTATGGTCGGTATACAAGGTCAACTTTCGACCCTCAAACGATTTACGAAAATACCTGATAGATAAATAAAGTGCTAAGAGCTCACGATCATAAGTACTGTATTTAGCCTGGGCCGACGATAACTTTTTAGAGAAAAAACCTAAAGGTTCCCAAGTGTCATTTACCTTCTGTTGCAGTGTACTTCCTACTGCTGTGTCTGATGCGTCGCACATCAAAGCTAAAACGGCATCAAGCTTCGGGTGCGCGAGTGTAGCGGCCTGTTGAAGACCTGCTTTACACTCTGCAAATGCTTGCTCTGCCTTTGCCGTCCACACGATTTTGGACTTGTCCCTTTTCTTCGCGTTGACCAAATACTTATCTAATTCAGCCTGTCTCACGGCCGCATCCGGAATGTGCCCTCTGTAGAAATTGAGCATCCCCTGGAATCTGCGGAGCCCTTCGATCGTTTCCGGCTTCGGATAATTGACTATGGCACTTACTTTGTCATCGAGGGGCCTAATACCTGCCGTCGATACTTGATGCCCTAAAAATTCGACCGAAGGCTGTCCAAAGCAACACTTGTCTAGATTAATCGTTATGCCGAAATTCGTAAACCTTTCGAACACTAACGCCAAATGCCGTTCATGCTGCTCCATATCTTCGCTAGCTATGATGACATCATCCAAATAATTAAATAAGAAATCTAGACCTTGTAAAACAGAGTTGCTCATGAAGCGTTGGAATGTCTGCGCGGCATTCCGGAGTCCAAAACTCATACGTGGGAACTCGAATAACCCGAATGGGGTTATTATACTAGTTTTCTCGATGTCCTCGGGGGCTACACTAATACAATGGTACGCGCGATTAATGTCCAATTTAGTAAATACTTTCTTTCCAGCTAGTATATAGGTAAAGTCGTGTAATCTAGGAATGGGATACCTATCGGGCTTTGTTATAGCGTTGAGTCTCCGATAGTCTCCACAAGGTCGAATGTCGCCGTTCTTTTTAGCTACTACGTGTAGTGGACTAGCCCATGCACTTTTCGACGGTCGACATATTCCTAGTTCCTGCATTAATTCGAACTCTTTCTTAACCTTAAAATACCTATCCGGTGGAAGTGGCCTTGCGCGTGCGAAAACCGGTGGACCCGTAGTTTCTATATAATGTAGCACATTATGGGATGTCGCTTCCTTGAATGAAGCGGGTTTCGTTATTTCCGGAAACTCGGACAACAATTTGCGGAATGGATGTTTTTCGTTAACAGTGAAAATAGAAGGTTGGTTAATACTTACAATTTCTACGGCGACCTTGAGGTCGGTCGTCTGGTCTACCAACTTACGTGCACTTAGATTTACCAGCAGCTTATGATGGGCCAGGAAATCGGCTCCCAAAATAGGCTGCTTCACATCCGCCACCACGAATTCCCATCGGTACAGTCTACGCAAATTGAAGTCTAAAACTAAGGTCTTCGTACCGTAAGTCTTGATTTCACTCCCGTTCGCGGCATAAAGTTTGTATTTTGTACACTCGCGATCATAAAGTCTGCTTTTCGGCGGCAAAATCGATACGTCGGCACCCGTGTCTACCAAAAACTTAAGTCCACTCTCTTTGTCCGTAACACATAAACGACGGCTAAGCGATGCGGTGCAGACCTCCGCCGTTGACTGCACCATCGCGTCTAGTTTTCCGGATTCGACGATTTCCACGCGCACGGTTGATAGCATTTCTTGGCCTTCGCCCCGTACCGGAAGTGATACGTGCAAAGCCAATTGGGGTTGTTTTTAGCACGGTGAGTAGAGCGATTTCGGGAAGCACTTCTCGCGCGCGAAGTTGACCTCCCGTATCTGCGTCCTCGACGTCCTTGACTTGCTTGTCGAGACCTTGACTGCTCTATGTTTGCCATTCGTACGCTGAGTTTCGCGATCTCAGCTAGTATAGTCTTGCTATCACACATTGGGTCGTTGTTCTGTGTCGTATTGTAGGAACACGATGCCTGCCTGACCTCGGAAACGAAGTTACGACGCGTTGCTTCGGCGACGTTGTCCGCGATAATGGCCAGCCTGTCGAGGTCATTTGTTTCTGCCACGGCTAGCACCGCGCGAACGTTCGTTGGTAGACGGCCTTGCCACAGGATCCTTAGGGTCTCGTCAGGGAAGTTTTCACGAGCCAGTTCTTTCATTTTGCTCAATAGCTGGCTCGGCTTTAAGTCCCCTAGCTCCATTTCCCCGATCAACTTCTCGATTTGCCGCTTCCTTGTGTCTTCGAACAAGGACAGAAGCTTAGCCTTGAGGGCGGCAAATTTACCTGAAGGCGGCGGTCGTGAAAGGAAATCCGTGAGCTGCACTATAACTTCTTTTAGCAGCTTTGCAACGACGAGGTCGAATTTTGAGTCGTCTCCCAATCTCTGTGGTGCCAAAATGGCCTCGACTCGGATGAACCATACTCGCGGCTGGTCCACCCAAAATTCAGGTAACCTTGACGCCAGCGATATTGCCATGATGTCCGGTTTCACGTCCGCTTCTTGTGGGTTGTATGGCTGGACGAGGTCGTGCGGTCCTGCGGCTGCGGCAGGAGCTCCTGGTAATCTGGGTTGCTCCATAGGTGGGCCTTGAAGTCCGCCTTGTGGTACTTGGTAAGGTCCGCCCTGTGGTCCTTGTGGGTTGCCCGGTGCACCCAGGCCGCCGGTCATTTTGTTGTCTTCGTGTCCACTTGCAAATCACGTCGGGGTCACCACTGTGCGAGTTATGCCTCGCTACATACCTAATACCAAGGTTATCCCCAGTGGTGACCCTCGTTAATTAAAATATCTGACTCCAAAGATATTATATTTATTTACGTGTTAATAGATCGAGAAATACAAGCAGAGTGGCGAGGCGCGGCGGGCCCAAGCCCCGCCCGCGTCCCACGCCGGGGCGAGGAATTTGCAGCGTAGTGGGAACAGTCTGCAACTGTGTTCCCACAAGTACCTCAAGCACAAATTTAATCCATTTGCATATCAGTCAGTTTTTTTGAAAATTGTTTCAATTTTTATTACCAATATTGATTTTCAAATCATTTAAGCCTTGCGCTGGTCTTCCTTTGGGACCACGAGAAGCCCCGAAAGACAAAAAACTCAAAAGTTACAAACAACATAATACTTAAATAAATGTGATAATTTACAATTTGAACAGATAAACATGAACGCGACCGTAAACAATCTTCAAGTATCTGTGCTCTGTCACAAGTCGCAACTAGCGCCAGCGGACAACCACTAAAACATTGACAGATTTCGCGAATTCGTGAAATGAGAATGGAGGCGTTAGGTTAGCGTCATATGACAATATTAAGATTACTGATTAAAACTAAACACATATTTTTTTTACTAGCCTATATAGCCCACTGCTGGGCAAAGGCCTCCCCTCTTTCTCGCCACTCGTTTCGGTCGTGTGCCAGTTCCCGCTAATCCGTACAAAATGTATCAAGGTCGTCCCGCCATCTTCTTTTCGGTCTGCCTCTGCTTCGGGAGCCATCTTGTGGGATCCATTCAGTGGCTACTTTGATTTGATTAAAACTAAACACATAAAATAAATAAAATGTCTGTGTTGTAATCACAAAACGAGACAGAATTACAATCAATCAATCATCGCAATGCAAATGGTGCATAACCCAGTGGTAAGATGATAATGAATATTTATTGTTACAAACAGCTAGTTTCCAGTCTGCAATTTTCCTCTCTCCTTTGATGTTCGAGCATAAACTTCTTAATATTGATTTTAAAAGACTGAAAATCTTTTAGAGATTAAGCAATCTTGGCCAACAACTATTCCTAAATATAAATAAAAATCATTGTTAATAACTATTTCAAATATTACCGGCAAGTAATATTAGTTTTTATGCATAAAAATCGCCTCTATTCAAGTTTCTAACATGAATTTTCATTTAGTCACCTACGAGTCACTATTCGTAAAAAACTATTCATGACAAAAAGCCTTGGGCAATGGAAAAGGGATTTTAGTATTTTTATTTCAGCGTTCGAGGCTTTTTGAAACTGGGCATTTAAATGGAAGGTACAAAAATTGAGAAGAGCTTTTTGGAAGTTTAAGATTAAATATTATAGACGTAGACAAGTAGTGTGTTCCTATAAAGAACAATATAAACCTTAAATATATACAGGAAACGGACTATCTGAAAAAGAAGCGACAATAGAGAGATCCCTGAGGGACCGAAGTCCAATGAGAGTTGTTGGGAAGTTATATGCAACTGATTTAAGAAACTTCGATAGCGCGATGCAGGATATGTCAGATTTGACAGATGACAGTATGATTATTTTGAGTTTGGTCGTGATATTATGATCTGATTCTTATTAATTATGCTTGTTATTGGATATTGTAGTTTAAGGCTATTGTAACAGATTTTCTATTACAAACGTCCAATTTTTAGACAGTGTATATGTCACAGAAACTATTTCATTAGTGTTAAAGTAGGATGTCTATTGCAATATGGCATATGCCAGTGTCAAAGTAATTTACCTGTGAATGTAGTGTACCTACACAGAAAAGATGTAAATATTTTTGAGATTATTTCAGTTGGCCGATTTGTGTCAAAGTATCCGTACGAAAAGCGACTTAATGTTGCATGCTACGAGATTCAAAACATTAAATCAGTTTTATAAAATTTCGGCCAGAGCAGACCTCAATTTGTACTAAAATATTGTCACATTACTTTTATCTCACCAACGCGAGTGAGCTATGGTTGTGTGTTGAGATATACGTGTATTGTCTATGTGTGCGTCAGAATAGCTATGTGTTCACATTGTCTATGTGTTTGTATGTGTTACAACCATAAGTTTAGCTAACCCCAGATAGTGAGATAATAGTAGTTTATGCAACTGATACATAATGAGAGGTCTTAAAACACGAGTGTGGTTTTATGAAACGAGCGTCAGCGAGTTTCATAATAGGATCACACGAGTGTTTTAAGGCCTAATTATGTACAGTTGCATACACTACTTTATCTAAATCCGTTATTAAATCCTCTTTCATGTGTTCAGGGAGGGTGTCTATTAGTTTATCGAAATATCTTACATCGATTTTCATTTCACCGAAAACTGTTCAACGTTTCATTAGGTTTTTTTCTAATCACATAATCATCAATTCATTGCATTTTATATAATCGAACCACTTGTCATAGTTAATCGTTTCGAATCCGTCTCTAGTCGTAGCGTAATGGTACACCGAATTTACCTTTCATAGAAATATTCGTTATTCATAGTATTAATTTAACGAAACTTGATTCACAGATAGTACGTTCCATAATAGTATTCTTTCCACAAACAATGTTTCATCGAACAACCAAGCAAGCATGATTTTTCAAGGCGCATAATCTTTTTGGGCTTATATTTAAAATAATAATAATAATAATAATAGCTCTGCTCCCGTCTTAATCTTCTAACCTATCCGCATTACAGTCGGTTTTGCCCTAACTGGTCTTTCTGGGCTTACTAAAAAAAATAAGTTGACCTATCCGCATTAAAGTCGGTTTTACCCTAACAGGTCTTTGGTACATTTTAGGTTTTGGGTATTTTTGTTTTTGAGTACTTTTACACAGTACACCAAGAATCTGGGAAATTTTTAATTTTAGTCGTATTATCAAGAATAGTAAACAGTGGTGAAATGATGTTCTAGGTAATAAAAATTTTGGGAACTGACCTTCGTTAAACCAAAATTATACTAAAGTTCATTCGATGAACGACTACGTTGATGAACAAATAAAATACTGAATTAAAATTCGATAAGTTGTTCCTAGTGTAAAAGGTAATTCGAGCAAATGTTTGAGCGATCTAACGAAGTTCGATGAATGATTCCTAAGTGATAATAAAATTCTGCGAATAGTGTTATAGGAAACGATAATCGATGTAACGATTTTCGGTAAAATGATGGATTCCCGTTCAGGGACCATTGCGTTGTGAGTGAGGTCGAGCGTGAGCCCGTTGAAGTCTTTTGAGCACGAGCCTGTAGTTATGGGCGGAGATGGCCATAACGATACCGTTGTCGATGTTATTATGGCCATCTCCGCCCTGGGCCGGCGCGATATTGTAAAGCTGGTCCTTACGTACACTTTTTGAGCACATTAAAAAGGATTTACTGTATGGGTGTAGATAAAAGTATTATTGGTAAAAATCCGAGAGGCGGCATCACGCATGCGAGGCCTTTGATGTTACCGGCGCATAGGTTGCGGGATTTTACCTAACTCAATTGACACAAAACGTAACAAAAAATGGACCTGTTAAAATTCCATTATTAATTTGTCCGTCTAGAAATTATTTAAGTATAACCGTAGCCGCGGAAGTTGATCAGGGATATTATTTTAAATGGTTTAAAAGATAATTAAAACATCAGCGAGTTGGTGTTTGGCTTCGTAACGAGAGCGGCTGCCGTGGACGATAAAGCCTGAATTAATAGTGTTTATTGTTTAATCTTAATTACCTGGCTGACCGTTATTGGTACCATCTTCTATAGAAGATAATGTGAGGTGTGTGTGATGGTGTGATAGTGTAAGGTAATGTGTGCGCGCGCGTGTGTGTGTGTGTGTGTGTGTGTGTGTGTGTGTGTGTGTGTGTGTGTGTGTGTGTGTGAGTGTGTGTGTGTGTGTGTGTGTGTGTGCGTGTGTGTGTGTGTGTAATTGTCAGTTGTAGAAACAAAAGTTGTCCACCCGGTGGTCAATAGTTAACGGCTTATGTACACGTAAGTTATGTTTCTATTACATGGATTTATAGTTACAGAACCACCGTTTATGCGGGTTACTAGACCAATCCAAAAAAAGCTTTTTGGCCCTTAACTTTTGATATGTCCACCGAAAAGACGCGAACCTAAATCTGTCAATGACGCATATGGCAGGAGCGCTTGTGGCCTAGCGGTGTCAGCTTACCGCGTGTGGTATGCGAGGTTAAGCAACGTCGGGCCAGGTCAATTCATGGATGGATGACCGTTTTGAGTGGTTATTATCTGAGCGCTCCCGTGCTTTGAAAGACACAAGCCGTTGATCCCGGCTGCTGTCTATGACAAGGGGGGTCGAAGTTGTACCAGGTCCGTAGGGAATACCCATCGCTAACCTACACGTGACCCCTGGGTGGTGCTAAAAGTGCAACAAAAACTGGCAACCTTACTGTCTTCTCGAAGATCTCACGGTTAGAAAATAATTGTCTTACGATAAATAAATAGAAGATACTATTTTTCCCAATTCTTATCTTAATCCACTATTTTATATTTGATTGAATCTATAGTTCCATTCTTAAGGGTCCTTATCAGTTAAAAAACGCTCATCTATTTACGTCACTTTTTGTTTGAATTGACACGTATCTTGACATTTTGTCGGTGTTACTATCTAGAACGGGACTATTGCAACCTTCTGCCATAAACTTTAAATATTGTATTTGTATTTTTCATTGAGAAATATTGTTTCAAACATCACTCCAAATTGACCATTTTCAAGCTAAAAACTTGTTTTTTGCCCTTTAATTCTACTACATACAATAAAATCATAGCAGCCTTTAATAATTTTATTTGTATTATCAATGTTTTTGTCATAATTTGAAATCAAAACATTTTAAAACTTATAAGGCCTCTTAATATATCGTGGACTTTTAATAAATTGACAGATATCGAACTTCAGACCACAATACGAAAATACATTGAAAGGAACATTCAGCGAAAATGATAATACAAAGTTAATCTAATTCATCGACGGTTGGCATGTGAATATTGTCGGATTAGCGAGGGTGTTTATCGCCGAGAGGCTTGCAGCAATCACATTACTGCTTCATTTGTCGGCATTCCGGATTTTAGCGAATCGCCCCCGGTTATTGCTTGTATACGTGAGTAGGGAGAAAGTTACCCTGGAGCAGGGGTGGGTAAACTTTTTTCATGGCGGGCCAGTAAGCTTGAGAAATTTCGGAGGAGGGCTATAATTGCAGCAAAACTGAACTTTTGTAACCATGTAAACCGCTGCTCTGATTTTTGGCTGAACCGTCAAAATATATCATCGCGGGCCATGTACTAATTAATTCGATGTATCGGCGGCGGGCCGGATAAAATGCTTTCGCGGGCCGCAGTTGGCCCGCGGGCCGTACTTTGCCCACCACTGCCCTGGAGGGTAACTTGGATCGTTGGGTTACATTGGAACTAACCGATGATTTACTTGACTTATGTTCCTATGTCCCCTAGATGGGGCAGAGGGCTTCCACAGTGCGCCGCCATCCCGTTCGGTCTTGAGCTTCGCGCTTCAATTCGCTCCACGTCTTCCCTATGTTCCTCGCCTCTGCGATGATCGTCCGCCGCCAGGTCTGCTTAGGACGGCCACGCTTACGCTTTCCTTGGGGATTCCAGTCTAGGGCTTGCCTCGGTATGTGATGAACTAACCGATGATGTTTTTATATTTTTACTAACGGACCCGGCAAACGTTGTCCTGCCGGGAAAAGCAGAGCCACTGGGTTCAATTGTGTTTTCAAACCATCCAGGAACAAATTGAAATCCACACAAACATCGAACGTAGGTACAGAAGAATTATAGTACAGCGATAAAACTCTCAGTAGCTCGATTCCACTTACACCTCAGATTCGGTTGAAGCCGCTCAACCAATCTCACTGGAGCGCAAACTGAGGCTCGGTTTTTTAAAGTTCCGTTAGACCTTATGTCTATGTTTTATTATCAGTCACTTAGAGACCATGTACATCTCAAAGAATATTAAATTAATTTTAATTTTGACGCTCAGAGACCATGTACATCTCTGGGATATTATATTAATTTAATTACACTCCTTGTTTAATCTTGAGACCTTATACATCTCTAACTTTACTGATGTTGTAATATTTGTAATAGATAACTTTGCAAGTTTGTCTTCACTGTATGACATTAATTTTGTTATAATTGTAAACTCGAAATTATTATTCCTTCTTGAACTGTAAATTAATATTTTGACATGAAAAATGTATTACTTATTATAGTCAGACTTTCTTAAATTGTAAATTAATATGTTGCATGTAAAAGTGCCCTTGTGGCCTATTTGCAGAATGTTTGATTTTGATTTTGTCGGTTTGTTATGTCAAAAAAATGTACTGAGTTACCGAAATTTGATCTGACATTTGGTCTTATGGATCTTTATAAAACCGGCCTTAGAGTATTCCAGTGTTCCAAACCACACGCGTGGTCGTGTCGGAGGTTTTCCCTTGGATTTTTCCCAGGCTGCTCCAACCACGCACTTCTTCGCTTTATTGGGCCCGGCCTATAAGGCCACAGTCAGATAAAAAAAATGGATTTAGATACAATCGTGGATAAAGAATATGTATAAGATTTCAAGCTTACATGGTCATTTACATTAGAATTACGATTTGAAACGGGATATTTACCATGTATATTTGTATTTTTGAGTTGTTGATATTTCGGCACTGTTGCAAGCGCCATTATCAAGGATTAACTGACGTGCTGCGAGTTTTAGTTGTGGTCTACCCACAAACCATAGCGATCTACCCTCTTCCTGGTTCGCTTTTTTCGCACAGTGTCACCGTCACTACCACCGTCCGCCTTGCCACTTCAAACTCGATTACGGTCACGACACACTACACTCACAGTATCAATACGCGAGTTCTTTCCGGAGACAGTCTCTTTTCGATTTGAGAACTTTCGGATCGCTGGAAAATACAAATATATATGGTAAATATCCCGTTTCAAATCGTAATTCTAAAGAATATGTGTCGGTAAAATACCGCCATGTTTCCTAAAATAGTGCAAACTTGTACAGTTATTTAATCTTGTCATGTCTAACCTGAAAAAATAACAGTTTAAAAATTAATGTTTCCAGGTTTAAATCGGACTCCTAAAAACCCATGAAAAAAACAATGTTAACGGAGCGAGATATCGCAAAAATCGTCACTTTTTGATATTGATATTTTTATGCTAGGATCCAGGGAATTGCTAATACTGTTGGGTATTACGAATAGTAATATATCATGTAAATAAAACTAGTGTAAAATTGTTCATGTTAACACGTTGCGAGACTCCATTACTATAACTTACGTTCAGTTCTATACATACCGTTTTGGATATGTAATATTTTCTCCACTGGTGCGATACAAGACGATAATGACTTGTAAAGAGACAGGTAAAATTAATCCAATATTTCTTTATCTCTTATGAAAAAAATATGATTTTATGATTGCATTAGCAGGGTGACATAATCAATTGGGTACATTTGTCGTCGCCACAGGATAAAGATCTTAGTTTAAATTAAAAGTTATATGACATTTAACAATACAAAATCGGCTTGTATCGCATCACGGGGGAAGGGCAAGGTTTGTTATGTCGATAATGTAATAAGGTTGGGAAATATAATGAAACAAAATATCGACATCGATGTTCATAATTATTAAATTTTCAAAAAAATACAAAACTAAATATTCATATGCGATTTGTTGTAGCAGTATTTACTCTTCTTACTTTCCTGTCGGCATCTCTGCTATTCAATGTTTTTCTTAATTGTTTATAACATTCAACGCACATTTTCCTTTTTGTGCCTTTTTCAAACGTGTGTACTTTATTCTTTTCGGAAATAATTTCTTGTGGGACTGTAATAGTATGCGGTGCATTGCTAGTACTTGAGGTTGACAATTTCGATGGCTGAGATACGCGTCATACTCGTGATCGGGTGCTGTTTGTGGAGTCCGGTCTGTTCATGCTTGCTAGGACATAGTGACTACGTTAATACTAGTGTCTTTTTATAGGGAATTGACGAGAGACATCATCCTGTTGTGGATTCGTTTTTATTATCAGTGACTTAGAGACCATATACATCTCTAACAATATTAAATTAATTTGAATTGTGACGCTCAGAGACCATGTACATCTCTGGGATATTATATTAATTTCATTATACTCCTAGTTTAATCTTGAGACCTTATACATCTCTAACTTTACTGATTTTGTAATATTTGTAGTAGATAACTTTGCAAGTTTATCTTCACTGTATGACATTAATTTTGTTATAATTGTAAACTCGGAATTATTATTCCTTCTTGAAATGTATTACTTATTATAGTCAGACTTTCTTAAATTGTAAATTAATATTTTGACATGTTAAAGTGCCCTTGTGGCCTGTTTGCAGAATAAATGTTTGTATTTGTATTTGGTAACATAACATCTTCTAAAATACATATTTTTGAAGGGGCCCCATCTGTGTTTCGTCCAGCAATTGACTTTCGATCACCACTTTGTTCACTGTTTTCTGTTTGTTCAAACACTTTTAGCAACATATTTCGCGACCTTTTCCTCAGTCCATTCATCTTGATCTTATCAGTCATATGATGTAATTATTAGGTGCGAAAACACAAAAGGGCAGGTCAACACTAATCACTGCACTAGCCTGCACTGACCAATTCCTGTGGTGCGATACAAGGCGGTAATTTACAAGACAGTTTAGGTTGGTACCGCACCGATTGCAATTTTTTATCACCTGGTGCGTTACGAGTCAAATTTGTCTTGTACCCTCCCTCGCTACGCTAAGGATTCTATTGTAGAATCTTGAGCGTAGCGAGGGATTCAAGTGTTACGCCCAAGACGGAAATAATTTTGCTACCGTGTAACACACTGCTTTTCACACCGTCTATGAGGCCCGCTGCTAAAAACATGAAATATCTTACAAATGATTTTACTACAGTGTCACATACTGCTTTTCACACCTTCTATGAGGAAAAGAGTCATTGTTGCCCTCAAATGAGGGAAGAAAAGTACAACTTTGATCCCTCATTCGAAGGCAACAATAACTCTTTTCTGAATAGCAGGTGTGAAAAATAAATTCCCAGCCTGCAGCAGCTGCACATAAATATATGTAGTTATATAAGTAGTTGAGACATTTGTATGGCTACCGCCACTCCGTAAGCCCCGTAGGAGGATTAAAGACTATATTAAATAAGTTGGTCAGGTCACCGGCGGATGGCTTAAACGATTAAGTTTCACTTATAGAAGCAGTTCACCACGCTCCGACCTTTTTACATTCGGACCAGTCTAATTCTGACCATTATTTATTTGTCGTACGGCAATTGTTTCGAACCGTGAGATCTTCTAGAAGACAGTACGGTTGCCAGTTTTGTTGCACTTTTAGCACCACCCAGGGGTCATGTGTAGTAGACACCGCTACTACTACGGACGTGATGCCAGGGCTCGAAACCGATTTTTACTATTTTGGAAATATCTCTTAAAGTACTTCTCATGTCTCCATTTTTATTTTAAGGGTTTGCTTTTGTTTGCCTTCATCTATGGAATAAATGATTTGAAGTGCGAAAAAATATGGTAAAACGCAATTAACCGAAATTTTTAACCGGTTAATTGTATGAAGATGAAACCGGTTTCCGAGCCCTGCGTGATGCAACTACGACCCCCAAAAAAATCTGACCATAATGATGACAAATGAGTGTTCTATCTGCCTGATGACAGGTTAATAGTCTACAAACGGTTAATGAGATAAATCATATGCATTTGTACCACTATTTGTTTAATATAAGATTTCAAGCTTACATGGTCATTTTTGGAAGAGGGTAGATCGCTATGGTGTGTGGGTAGACCACAACTAAAACACGCAGCACGTCAGTTAATCCTTGATAATGACGCTTGCAACAGTGCCGAAATATCGGGAACTCAAAAATACAAATATACATGGTAAATATCCCGTTTCAAATTGTAATTCTAGTATTTGTTTATTTTAGGATTCGTCGTCTACAAGAAATGACGGGGTTTCTCACTGTCAGCACAGAAGTCCTCGTAAGCTATTGCGGTTTTATTTCCCATCAGATATATAATAAATACCTACATAAGAAGAGCAAGCTACTTTACAAGTATGTAGTGTTGTGTTCCTGGAGGTGAGCAAGGTTGCCAGAGCTCCCGAGGATGCACTGTGTTGAAAGCGAGGGACCTAAATTTGTCCCTTCTGATGTCAACACAGTGCATCCTCAAATTTTATAGGGACAACGCGTACGTGACTCCTTTGGAGTTGCGGGCGTCTATAGGCTGCGGTGGCCGCTTACCATCATGTAGACCGTAAGCTTGTTTGCCACCAGCCACATGTCCCAAGTTATAGTAGTGTCTTAGATACTTAGCCTCCTATATAAAGGTCGACCAAACAATACAAATTGACATTGTAATTTGAAGCTTCTAGTGTCAGAAATAAAATCAAATTTCCTTTAATTCAAAAACGACTGAAACAAAAGGAAGCGACTGTAATCTAATTGAAAACAGTTTACATTAGATTCAATTGCCAGACTAAGTCCTGGCAGTAGGTCCTGGAAATGAATAGTTGCCTTTAGTGGGGATCAATCTCAGCACCAAGTTAAATTTGTAACTCAAAAGAGTATAAAAGGTCTCGTGAATAGCCTGGAAGTATGGAAGTTTCATTTTCATAGAAAGTTATAAGGTTCTTTTCCGTGCTCAAATACCGCACGTTCTGTCGACGTTGAAAATGCAATAATTAATTTTAAAATATTGGATATTTTGTTATAACATAGAAATTTCCAATGTATATTAAAATTAAGTATTAATATTATACCTGACACTAGTTAGAGGCCTTCGGGCGGCCTGAGAATTTCTAACAGTCAAGTTGCCCGCTCACTTGACAAGCCCAATCCCAAAAAGATCTGGTTTCTCCTCGGGTCGGAAGGTCACATGGCAGTCGCCTAACCTAATGCCTACGCCAAATCTTGGGATTAGATAGCGGAACCTTTAGGATGCAGTGGTACCGGGATAATGCTAGGATGATGATGATGATGACCTGACACGAATAAATGCCGTTGAGCCACTACAAGAATATTTTTTGTTGGGTGACCGGGATTCGAATCTGGGACCAGCAGGCAGGGTCACTACCAGATACGCGTCATACTCGTGAACGGGTGCTGTTTGTGGGGTCCGGTCTGTTCATGTTTGCAAGGACTAGTAACTTCGTACTAGTGTTCAGTGGAATTGACATGATGAGAGACTTCGCTCTGTTCTCATTTGATTTTATTTTTAGACTGACGGTCAGAGACCTTATACATCTCTGAGGATATTTATTTAATATATTTTATTATTTTCATGTTGACGTGTTATAATTATAGCTCAAAATATTTTATTATGATTAGTGTACCTTATAAATCTCTAACAAATCTCGATTGTTATTAGTTTCTTAGTCTTATTTTTGACATGTAACACTAAATTTAATTAATGATACTTTGATTATTGTATTATTTTTATTTGATGTCCCTAGATAGATTTTGACTTGTAAAAGTGCCCTTGAGGCCTATTTGCAGAATAAATGTTTTGATTTTGATTTTTGATTTTTTGACCAACTAGGCTAAAGAGGTTGTCAAAACCAGGAAAATCGCCTATAAAATGTAGTCTCACACAAATCTACAACGATTTTAGGGAGTCCTTATTTTACAACGATCAAAGGACGGCGCTGAAGGGGTTTATCTTATTCCAAACATCAAAGCCGTTAATTAATGTGTTGTTTCGTAACAGCAATTTGCGGCGAGATTCAGGGACGTTGTATTGATGTTTATAACGACATCAATATCCGTAATGTCAATATGCGTCCACCTGAGTCTTAGGGTTGCACCAACATGGCTGAGATACGCGTCATACTCGTGATCGGGTGCTGCTTGTGTAGTCCGGTCTGTTCAAGCCTGCAAGGACATAATGACTACGTTAATACTAGTGTCTTTTTATAGGGGATTGACGAGAGACAATCATCCTGTTGTGGATTCGATTTTATTATCAGTGACTTAGAGACTATATACATCTCTAACAATATTAAATTAATCTTAATTTTGACGCTGAGAGACCATGTATATCTCTGGGATATTATATTCATTATTATACTCCTTGTTTAATCTTGAGACCTTTTACATCTCTAACTTTACTGATGTTGTAATATTTGTAATAGATAACTTTGCAAGTTTATCTTCACTAATATGAAATTAATTTTGTTATAATTGTAAACTCGAAATTATTATTCTTTCTTGAACTGTAAATTAATATTTTGACATGAAAAATGTGTTATTATAGTCAGACTTTCTTAAATTATAAATTAATATTTTGACATGTAAAAGTGCCGTTTTGGCCTATTTGCAGAATAAATGTTTGATTTTGTTTGATTTTTGATTTCATACAGAGCATCATTATCATTAGCCCACTGCAGTACACTGTAGGATAGACCTCCCTCAAGGCACGCCACAAATCCCGGTTCTCTGCCTTGCGCATGCAGTCGTCTCCCTCCCTCTTACATATTATTATGTGTCGCTTAACTTCAAACTCATATAAATCCACTGTAACCGCTGGGGAGATAAAAGAAAAAAGGGAAAATTTTAATTCGTTGATTTGAAAGGAAGTACTAAGACTTCGGTGTCCGTCCGTCTGTCACCAGGCTGTATCATGAACCGTGATAGTTAGACAGATGAAATATTCACAGATGATGTATTTCTGTTGCCGCTATAATAAAAATACTAAAACAACAAATAGAATTAATATTTAAGGGGGCTCCCAAACACCAAACCTGAAATTTTTGCCGTTTTAGATAATGGGTACGGAACCCTTCATGCTCGATTCCGACTCGCACTTGGCCAGTTTTTAATTTCTAATCATGAATAACAAGGTATAGGTATTTCTAATCATGAATACAGGTTTCTATAATAAACTACCCGAAACAATTAAAATATTGAGTGACGTGACATTTATAAATAATTTAAAAAAATGGCTAACGGCGAAGGACATAGATGAATATGTAAATTAAATTTTGTTGCATGCTTTTGTAATTGTAATTTTTTTTTGACATTTTAATTCACTATCTAATAATTTAAATAATGCACCTAATCTAATTGAAATTTTTATTTTTTATTTAATCGACACAATTGAATTATTGTAACAATCTTCAGACATGTAATTTTTTTGTATATTTTATGAATTAATAAATATGAATATAAATATAGATTGGGTAGAAAACGAACACTAATAATGTTTCCGAACTAGCATTTGTATTTTTTACGGGTCGTAATATTTTATTTTTTCAACGCTATTCAAAATGCCTTGCATGTTTGCTGTAAAAGTCAATTACTTAAGCCGACAAACAAAGACAAGTGGAATCTTATGGCCCAATGTATAATGGAATTAATTTTATGTAAATTAATCCGTGTACTAAACAAATGTACTTAAAGGCTTACTAGGCTCTTTGTTTTTAGGTAAAATAAACAAGAGCTCAGTAATTAAAGTGAAGATTTAATTTAGCAAGGTTTGGAACATTTTTTATGGTCAACAAAACGTAATTTCTAAACCTAAAGAAAGACAAAGAGGTTGGTATGGTAGAAAAGGTGTTTATTAAAAATTGAACAGGCTCATTATCAGATTTACGTTCGCGTCTTTTCGGTGGACATATCAAAAGTTAAGGGCCACAAAGCTTAATTTTGAATCGGTCTAGTAACCCGCGTAAACGGTGTTTCCATAACTATAAATCCATGTTATAAAAACATAACTTACATGTACATAAGGCGTTAACTATTGACCACCGGGTGGACAACTTTTGTTTTTACAACTGACAATGACCTAGTTTTTTTTTGAACCTGACTATGGCATTATAGACTGGGCCCAATAAAGCGATAGGAGTGCGCGGTTGCAGAGTAGCCTGGGGAAAACCTCCGGCACGACCACGCGTGTGGTTGGGAACACTGGAATACTCTAAGAGTTTGCGCTCCAGTGAGATTGGTTGAGCGGTTTCAACCGAATCTGAGGTGTGAGTGTAATCGAGCTACTGGGAATTTTAACGCTGGTTCACTAAACCTAGCCGAACTGAGAAGAGTCCAGCAAGAACAATGATCTAGACGCATGATGATGGGGCACCAGATACGACACGACAACTTCTTCTTAAACATCTTAGAAGGTAAAATTAAGGGCAGGTGAGGATGTTAAAGACCTAGATTAACTTATTTAAACAAAGTGAAGGACGAATTTGCTGCCGAGTCGTATGGGAAAGTCAAGAGTCTGGCAATAAACTGAACATGGACGACGCTTGCAACACTAATAGCGGCGTCAGCCAAACTGTTGGAGGTAAAGTCTTCAAATTGTCACAGTATAAGTATCTTTTTGATCCAAAGCCACAGCAATTGCAAAATCTTGTTTGAATTTTTTTTAAGGGGGCTCCCATACAACAATAGGGGGGCACGTAAAAATTGTTTTGACCTACCCCATCGAATGGGGTCTCGTTGTTTAGAGCCCATAAATACCATATTTTTTGATTTTATTGTAAAACAAAGCAATAAAAAGCCATCAAAGATAATTTTTGTACAAATTTTGTTACAATGTTTTTTTCTTAATTTTCTATTGACCTATAAACTTGAAATTTGGTAATAATGTTAATTGTTATGTAGTTTTTACCAACGAATACTGGTATTTTAAATATAAAACTCCTGTGAGATCTGCATACCTTAAAGACGTGGGTGACCGGTTTATTATGTTTCAAATACTTTGATACATAAATAAATAAATAAAAAACATTGAAATTTCAATATATTCCTTCTTAAAACCAACTTAATTTTGCGTTTTTTATACAACGCCGGTGGCAAACAGGCGTACGGTCCTGATGGTAAGCGGCCACCGCAGCCTATAGACGCCCGCAACTCCAAAGGAGTCACGTACGCGTTGCCGGCCCGTTATGAAACCCTAAATATTCAGAACCCAAAATGTGTGGAGTCCCATGCTGTAGTCCATTGGGAATACGCAAGGCAAGCAGCTTATTCCACAGCTTGAGTGTTCTCCGTTATACAGGGTGTCCCACGACTATGCCACATGGAGGGAAAGTACCTTGAATAGTGTAGATGGAACATTTTACTGAAAGAAGACTTTATTTTAATTTTAAAAACAATTTAAACTGCATTCACAGATATTGAAATAATAATCAAACCGTGAACTGGGAATCGAACCCGTTACACAAGAAAATAATTACCCTGTAGCTTTATCATACCAATCGAAAGGCTTCATCATATGGATAAATTTTTGCTAAATGACATAGTCTCAGAAATAAAAGGAAGACCATGAATTTTAACATTTTTAATACAAAATTAATCAATTTATCACGTGAAACGGGTTCGCTTCCCGGTTTAACCATAAAAATATTTAAATATCTGTGAATGCAATTCACAATGTTTTTTTAAATTCAAATAATGTCTTAATTCAGTAAAATGCTCCATCTACAATATTTAAGGTACTTTCCCTCCATGTGGCATAGCCGTGGGACGTCTTGTATATTAAAGGAATTCAATATTTCAAAGAAAAGCAACAAATCCAATGAGGATGAATTTGGCAACCTCCAAGTATACTTGAACTGCGATGGATTAAAACAGCGAGCGACCGAGACCAACCACGGATATGATAAGTATGGAGATGTTTTCTGACGTTCATACAAAATCAAAACATTTATTCTGCAAATAGGCCTCAAGGGCACTTTTACAAGTCAAAATCTGTACTGTACCCATGGCGTTCAATTGCTTCATCATGCTGTTGAGATTTTCCTGAATTAATTGGATCAGGATCGGTACACATCTGTGTACGGAACCCTCGGTGCGCGAGTCGGAATAGCACTTGACTGGCTTTTTTACATTAACTTAGAAGTTTGATTTTTTGTCAGCTTCAAGGGTCTGTAGACCTGAATATAATTATGGGTTTAAAATCGATTCGTCCACGCGTTCCCAAGATCCGTCTTTATAGAAAGAGAGACTGACAACAAAGTGACCCTTTCAGGGTTCATTTTTTTTTCATTTTGAGGTACGGAACTTTAAATTTTGTTTAGTTTACATACATGTATTTTTAACATGTTTTTTGGCAATAAATATTACTATTTCTATTACAAAATACAAATACAAATAGTTTATTTACAGATAATAAACATGCTCTGGTAGATTAATGCTGATCCCCACACTAAGCATGGCCTGTCCCGTGGGGGAGATCTCACGATTTGTTAAACTATGTCTATTTAGCGGCTACATCGGGAAACGGTAACAATTTAAAAATAAAACTATATAAAATTATTGAATTACCATTAAAACTATAAGGTGAATAGTTATACATTAAACTAAACTAAAACAATAAAAACAGAAACAAAAAAAAAACAAAAACAAAAAAAAACAACAACAAAAAAAACATAATATAATCCCCAGATAAAATTATCTGTCCGATAAATGTTAGCTCTGTCATTTTCTTTCATATATTTTTTTATACAACGCCGGTGGCAAACAAGCATACGGTCCACCTGATGGTAAGCGGCCACCGCAGCCTATTGACGCCCGCAACTCCAAAGGAGTCACGTGCGCGTTGCCGACCCTATATATTAGAAAGTGACAGTGATATATTAACTGACCCTAAAATCGACCTTAAGTAAATTAATAATGAGACCACCCTGAAAGTCATCTCTCAGTTATACCCTGGCCCGTGTCCGAGTTATTAAATAAGTTGTGTGAAACTTTGCGTGAGTTGAGCTGGACTTTTCAACTTCTCATTTATTTATAGTTATTTTATACGGCAGCCGAAGTATAAGTAGCCGGTACCTTATGTTAATTACATTTAATTAAGCCGTTGTCTACCCATCCAGGAGATATCCATAAAAGATTCAGATTCATTTATTCACAATATAAGATTACAATATAAATTACATGTCAATTTACAGGAATCTCTATTGTGATCGTCAATAACATTAAATAAAACAAAATAAATTAAAAATCAATGAATAAAATAGCAGTTAAACAATACAATGAGTATGATACAATTCACCTGAGAGGATCGTCATGAATATTAATATTTTTGGTACTCTAAACACGGTTAACGAGGAATTAAATATCAATAACTCGTAATGATCGTCAAAGTAAATATTAAAACAAGAATTAAATTATATCAATAATATTAAATTAAATGAAACAATGTCAACTATATTTTATTTCCATGTATTCGCTAATGGAATATAACGGGGTTTCTAATAAAAAGTTTCTCAGTTGACGTTTGAATGTTTCGTCAGATGCTTCAGTTCTTAATTTGGCGGGTAGGCGCTCGTAATAGGTTGGTCCAATTACCCGTGTAAAAAAGAATGGTATTGTTTATTTTTTTCGCTATCTTGGAAAATGTACTCCATCCAGAAGATGGCATTTTGTGCGAAATCTACGTACCCTATTAAAATATGGTCAAGGGCAAAATTGAAGTTTAGTAAATTCTGATGATTATAAATGTCCTGCAGCTTGAATATATCATGCTCGCCTAAAGGTCTTTGCTTACGGTGGCGTCGTTGATCGGGTCGCAACCTTCCCTAACATATAGTCGAGGGAGGCGATGGCTGAGATACGCGTCATACACGTGAACGGGTGCTGTTTGTGGGGTCTGGTCTGTTCATGTTTGCAAGGACTAGTAACTTCGTACTAGTGTTCAGTGGAATTGACGTGATGAGATACTTCACTGTTCTCATTTGATTTTATTTCTTAGACTGACGCTCAGAGACCTTATACATCTCTGAGGATATTTATTTATTAGATTTTATTATTTTCATGTTGACGTGTTATAGATATAGCTCAAAATATTTTATTATGATTAGTGTACCTACTTTATTACCTTTTATCTTGACGCTTAGAGACCTTATACATCTCTAACAAATCTCGATTGTTATTAGTTTCTTAGTCTTATTTTTGACATGTAACACTACATTTAATTAATGATGCTTTGATTATTGTATTATTTTTATTTGATGTAACTAGATAGATTTTGACTTTTAAAAGTGCCCTTGAGGCCTATTTGCAGAATAAATGTTTTGATTTTTGATTTTTTGATTTTGCACTATGCTGTAGTACATTACTGTGACGAGGAAATATGTTTTCGTGGAGTAAAATGCATCTATATGTAAGATTTTCCGGTACTGTCTTTCCAAGGGAGAATACACAGTACACTATTGGTCTTGTTTACAAAAATAATGCTTATTTAGCTTACCTATTTGGAACAAAAGGACCACCGATCGCCATGTAAGCGAGTCGCTAGTGGGCTTGATGGACGCACACACGTTATTTGACGTTTATGAAACATATATTTTCTGTTAGTCGGGGTGCGGGGCGGGGCAGGTAAATGACAAGCGAGCGATCTGCGCAACTACATTTATTCAACTGACTGATGCGGTCGCAGCCGCGATTCTTAATAACTAACATCCCTCCACCCTTAGCCTAAAAAAACTGTTTATAGTTAACAATATTACGATTCCTTCGAGGGGCCGGTGGCTCCACCTCTGGGGATGAGGTAGGCGACAAGAACTGCTCAGCGGTATCTCCGGCTGTCTCTGATGCCGGCTCGCCGTGGTCATTGGCGGCCGGGCTGGAAATTGGTCTCGCAGTTCCTTCGGTAGATGTGTTGCCATACTGTTCTTGTATTTGCTGCGAAGAGGTTTCTTCTTGCATCATGCTTCTTGATGGATTCGGGTCCCGTGGCTGCACGATGGCATCATCGCATTGCTGGTCCAGCGGCAAAACAACTGCAGGCATTTCTACCATTGTCGGGTCCTCACAAGAGGAGTTTCGTTGAGCTACCAAATCATCCTGAACTACTTCCTCCCCTCTTAGTTTCAAAAGTTGATTGGCATATCGCTTAACTACGTGGTTGTGATCTCTTAATTTTACTGTATACAGGCTTTGACCTAATTGGCTCGTTATAGTTCCAATCGCCCAATAAGTTTTTTGCGCACTGTACATTTTAACTAAAACTATTTCGTTCACATTAAAGTTCACGGCTCGTCTGCCACCGTAATATTTACACTGCGAAAACTGGTTATCTTTTACAACGCATTCCAGTGCTGCGTCAGCTGATGCTGGGCGATGCACAGTTAAGGAGTCAAGCCTACTTCTTAACTTGTGACCAAAAAGAATCTCTGCAGGTGACTTACCGGTAGTGCTATGTACCGAGTTTCTATACCGAAACAGAAATTCATGCAATTTGCAATTGAATGACTTGTAATTTACCCCAGATAGAATAAACGATTTTAACGCCCTTTTCACAATTTTCACATATGCCTCAACCTGCCCGTTACTGCTTTGGTGATGGTGAGCTCCTCCAATTCCATGGTGAATAGCTTCTCCCGTTCGGGGCCAGCTGCCATGCCGAGTACAAAGCGGTCCCGTAGCGTTTCGTCTAAAGTTGTGGCAGAGAAGCCGCAGTCGACAGCTAGTCCTCGAATACGTGCTGCCCACTCTGCCATGCTTTCAGAAGGTTTTTGAGTCGACGAATAGAACCTGTTGCGCTCCGCAAACCCGCATTTAGGTGTCTTAAGATGGCCATCCAAGAGTTTTACGAGTTCGTCATACTCTAAGGTTCCTGCCTTCTTGGGTAATGCTAAATCTCTTAGCAATTTGTACAAACTCTCGGTCAAACTACTTAGCAAAATAGCCCGACGCTTACATTTTGCCTTGTCGTCCGTATCTAGGATGTCGTTGGCCAAAAACCATTGTTCTAAGCGCTCCTTGAAAACTGTCTGTCATATACAGTAAATGTATGTGGGTACTTCGTGACTTTGTTAAATAATAAAGTAGACGAATGTAGGGTAGTTAGAGATTGTGTTGGCATACTCACTCCATGTACAGCTACCGAGCTGAATATACGATTTACGTTTAAACCTGTGTTTTCGTTAATATCTGGACATAATAGTGGCGACGTATGGAAAAAAGTGTTTAAAATGAGTACAAAAGCAGTGAAATTTGATCAATTTAACCCACAAACGGACAATTGGGACATTTATCTCGAGCGGTTGAAATTTTGTTTTGAGGCGAATAGCATTGCAAAAGATGAAGCTAAGCGAGCTAATTTCTTCACAGTGTGTGGTTCGCGGGTGTATGAAACAGTACTTTCGTTAATTACGCCAAAAACGACAAGTGATGTGACATTCGACGAGATCGTAGAGGTTCTAACTAAACATTTTAGTCCCAAACCTAATGAGATATCGGTGTCTTTCAAATTTTATAAACGTGACCAAAAACGTGACGAATCGGCTGCGGACTACATCGCGCACCTCAGAAAACTCAGTTCGGGTTGTAACTTTACGGATTTAGAGCGAATGTTACGCGATAGACTTGTGTGTGGTATGCGGGACGAGAGACTACAGTACGAACTGTTAAAGAAGGACGTTATAACGTACCAGAACGTCGTGGACTCTTTGTTATCGGCAGAAAGTGCAGGGCGAGACGTCCGTATGATTCAAGACTGCGCCGGCGCCGGCGCAAGCACCAGCTACGTACCGAGTGTCGCGGCGGCTCCGCCGCCGTCCGGCGTCGAGCCTATGGACATCAATGCAGTGCAAATGCAAACGAACAACAACACTCGTTTTTGTTATCGTTGCGGCGACCGTCATGCCGGAGAGTGTCGTTTTGTGAATACCATGTGTCGGTATTGCAAGAAAAAAGGACATCTAGAGAAAATTTGCTTAACAAAAAAGAAAAACTTTCAAAATAGAAGCGTCAACTTCACTGGTGATTCAGGGGAGCGTCTAAATGGAATTTACTGCGTACAGAGTTCCAGCCGCGTGCCGCCTTACGAAGTGGAGGTGTCGCTGGCCGGCGTGCCGGTCCGCATGCAGGTGGACTCGGGCGCCAGTTTTTCGATAATCAATGAGCGCACTTGGGCCGCGTTGCGCGGGCGTTTGCCGCGCGCCGCGCTGCGCCCCGCCGAGCTGTCGCTGCGCACTTGGACTGAGACGCCGGTGCGACTCATCGGGCGGGCTATGCTGCACGTGCAATATCATGAACAAGAACGAGACTTGGCGGTGATTGTCGCTAATGGAGACGGGCCGAACTTGCTCGGACGCGATTGGTTCGCTCCGCTTGATATAACTATGAACGTTAATCTCGTTACCGAATCGGCCGGCACAGAAATTGACAAATGGATAACTAGACATGAGGAAGTATTCCGAGGTGGACTCGGTACCTACCGTGGACAGCCGGTGGCGATACATCTGAAGAAAGGAGCGACGCCGACATTTCTCAAGGCCCGGCCCGTGCCTTATGCGATCAAGGAGAGATTAGAAATGGAGATAAACAGATTAGAAAGCGAAGGAGTTTTACGACCGACTTCCTACTCGGAGTGGGCTACACCGGTAGTTCCGATAGTGAAAAAATCAGGCGAAATTCGGTTATGTGGTGACTACCGTAGTACAGTCAACGAAGCGACTGAGTCGGATACATATCCTATGCCTACGGCTAATGAAGTTTTCGCCACTGTCGCTGGAGGAAGATTTTTTACGACATTAGATCTGGAACGCGCATATACGCAAGTAGTAGTAGATGAAGACACGTCGAAACTTCTTACCTTGAACACGTGCAAGGGTTTGTACACCGTACATCGATTGGCTTTTGGAGTGAAAGCATGTCCAGGAATTTTCCAACGTTTGATGACTTCCTTGCTGGCGGGAGTCCCAGGAGTCGCCGTGCTAATCGATGACATCATTGGGTGCGGCCGTACGATGCTAGAAATGCAGGAGAGGCTAGACACAGTACTGGGAAGAATTGAACGAGCTGGACTTCGCCTTAATAAAAATAAGTGCAAGTTTGCCAAGAAACAAGTCGAGTTTCTAGGGTTTGTCATTGATGCTGAAGGCATTCATCCTGCACCTAGTAAAGTTGAATCTATCGTGAACACTCCTGAGCCAAAAAACGTTAGAGAGCTACAAGCATTTCTCGGTCTCTACAATTTCTACGAGAGATTCGTGCCACACAAGGCGACGATACTAGAGCCGCTGCATCGTTTATTGGAGACATCTCGGACTTGGAAGTGGACAGAAAGCGAACAAAGCGCATTTGACACTGCGAAACGTCTTATAACGTTCGACTTGACGCTGGTACATTACGATATAAACAAAGCGCTTGTGCTTACCTGTGATAGTTCGGAATATGGAGTTGGGGCGGTACTGTCTCATGAAGGAGAGAGCGGCCAGGACCGGCCAATAGCCATGGCGTCACGGACGCTACACACTCATGAACGTCGATATTCTCAGTTGGACAAAGAAGCCACATCCATTATGTTTGGCATAACAAAGTTCCATAACTATCTTATGGGGAGACATTTTCGAATAGTGACGGATCACAAACCATTGTTAGGCATATTCGACCCTAAAAAACCTATGCCTACTATGCTGTCACCCCGATTGACTAGAATCGCAATCGCTTTGACTTCGCATAGTTATGAGATAACGTATAAACCGGGACCACAAATCGGAAATGCCGACAGTTTGAGTCGATGGCCACAACCAGTTCCTGAAGAGATTGAGGAACATCTGGGTGAAATTTTGTTAATGGCTGAGACGCCGGAAGATTTCCCGTACGGCGTGGAACATATTGCTACTGAGTCCAAACGGGACAAGATTTTATCTCAAGTAGCTTATCATATACAACGCGGTTGGCCCGCAAGAGTAACGGACGGTGACTTACGCCCGTTTTGGCTGAATCGATTAGAACTGTCGCTACAAGATGATTGCATATTATTGGGTTGTCGCGTGGTGGTGCCACAGACGCTTCGCCAAGCGGTGCTAAGAATGTTACACAAAGCTCATTCAGGAATAGTACAAACTAAGGCGCTGGCTAGGAGCTATGTGTGGTGGCCGCGCCTCAATGAAGATATTGAGTCTTTGGTGAGCAGCTGCGTTAAGTGTTTGGAACACCGACACATGCCGCCAAGGACAAATCATACTTGGATAACACCGACACGACCCTGGTCCAGAATCCATATAGATTTTGCAGGGCCATTCCACGGCAGAAACTTCTTGATAATGGTTGACGCTTACTCGCGTTGGCCCGAGTTATTCATGGTGAACAACACAAATTCGGCCACAGTCATCAAACTGTTGAGACAAGTGTTTGCTACACATGGACTGTGTGAAGTGATAGTGTCAGATAATGGCACCGCATTTGTATCAAGCGAAACGGAGCAATTTTTAAAGGCCAATAACATTCGTCATGTGACTACAGCCCCTTATCACCCATCTACTAATGGGTTGGCCGAAAGAATGGTTCAGACCATCAAGGATAAACTGCGCAAATTGGATGATTTAGCTTGGGATGTTCGAATTCCAAACCTGCTACTGGGTCTTCGAACCACTCCTTGCACCACAACAGGTAAAACTCCAGCAGAACTGTTGATGAAGAGACGCCTACGGACACTATTGGACACAATACACCCAGAAAACCTGCAACATAGAAAGACGGAAAATCAGATATACAACAATAGCAACCAGAATACAAGGCAAACTAATGTGGGCCAGAAGATAATGTACCGAAATTATAGTAATGCAGGTGCAAGATGGTTACCAGGCAGTGTGATTGATAAGAGCGGTCCATCAAGCTACAGGATCGAGACTGAGGATGGTACGGTGGTTAATCGACATATCGACCAGCTCATAAAAAATACACCTGCAGAATCCAGGCCAGAGGAAGGAGAGAGGACAAGTACAGCTGTGTCGATACAAGAAACTGAACACGTTGAAAGGATGGTTGACGACTCGGGTTTACAGGAAAATAGTCAAGACCCAGACAATATCATTGAAATACCAGATTCTAGTAAATGGGCAGAGATACTGGGTATACCACCATTTGACACACCCAGTTCCTTTACAGGAAAAATGAAAACTAAGCCTTTGGGACATTCCAAATCACCATACCAGAGGCCTCATCATCCCTCTGATAATCTTTACCTAATGTAGAGGTTACATTTAATTAATATAAAAATTATACGTTTTGTAGTAGGGATTATGTTGCATTGATTGTGTAAAAGATATGTTAACTTGATTGATTAATTAAAATAATATTGTTTAGTTGAATAACACACTTAGGGGGGAGATATGTCATATACAGTAAATGTATGTGGGTACTTCGTGACTTTGTTAAATAATAAAGTAGACGAATGTAGGGTAGTTAGAGATTGTGTTGGCATACTCACTCCATGTACAGCTACCGAGCTGAATATACGATTTACGTTTAAACCTGTGTTTTCGTTAATATCTGGACATAATACTGTCCAATCTTGCACTTCATGGTTAAACATGGTTAACGATCCGATCGACACTTTAGCCATGACCACTTTTTCTTATATTATAAGCACGCGTTAAAGGTACGGCCCAGTCGCCACTGTTAGTCGGGGTGCGGGGCGGGGCAGGTAAATGACAAGCGAGCGATCTGCGCAACTACATTTATTCAACTGACTGATGCGGTCGCAGCCGCGATTCTTAATAACTAACATTTTCAAACAGTATTAATCTTTTTGAAGCCAAAGACGTATAAAATATGCGCACCATCGGTTCAACGCCAAACGACGACAATACCCGTCACGGCATGCAGGGCAATTTCAACCTACATTAATTTCTATAAAGTTCAACTTCGCGTTTGATATTCCCATGTCATGACGTGTGAGTGACAGCGCCAGCGTTTGTGTTTGATAGAGCGTTTAAAGTACGAGCCTTTTTAAGGCTCAAGCTTTAAACAATACAACACAAATATTCTTTATTCTTTATACCGGTCAGGTTTATTTGTTTGAAGAGCATGAATATGTTTCTGGGTCTTGGATCTCAACATACGCCCCGTTAGATAAGTACCTGGGCCATTCTACTTTTTCATGTACATAATTTTCAGACATTTTTTTATGCAGGTTTTGGAATACTTGGCCCTCACTTCATATTTTTGTGTTGTTATTTAGAATGAGGTTTAATTGCAGTATCACTTCCTATAATTTTGGTAATTAACGAATCACAGCTAACATTCATAAATCGAGTAACTCAGTGGTCCTTGGATGTCTCACCATTTGTATGAAAAAATGGTTTTTACCACTGTGTTACCCACCTTTTACAGCAATATGTTAATATTTAAGTGTTTATACCTATAAATTCCTTTTATTTGGCTCAGGTACTATTTTGAATTCCTATTTTTGTACACTAATTCAATACATATCATAGATTTTTTTTATAATAGAAAAATGACCATGAAAAATAGGTTTAAAATACCTTTTTGCACTTCGCTATTGCATCAGCCATTCCAAAAAATAGTAATAATAAGTGCACAGGAGTAAATTTTTATCAATAAGATAATGAATGTTACCAAAAGTATGTTTAATTCTCATTTAAAAAATTAAGAGCTGCGCTATGTTGGCTGCTGCCCTTGTTACAAAGATTAAAAATGTAGAAGTGTCAATTTCATAATACGATTAAATATTTTTTTATTTACTACTTCTCGGCCATTCTAAAGTATTATTTTTAACAAACTGTGACAATTTAAAGTCATATGCATATTTTAGCGCCAAAATAACAGTAACAATTTTTTTGTCAGTCTTGAGGAGAAAACCGGTTGTAATGTCTTTATGTCGATACACGCGATTTAAGTATCTACATGACCAATATATCCATTTTCAAAAATAAACTGGTATTTTCTTTATACTATGTTGTATTAAATCACATTATGCCTATATCTGGATGCAAGTTCAGAAGTGTCGTATCTCCTGCACCTTCGTACTCTTTAATCAACTGTGATGACTGGAGCCGGCAATACACACATACAAAGATGTGCGAAAGAGATGCAAGCATTGACAACGATACACGTGGGAACAGGATGCAATGTGTCATCTCCTGTCCCTCATCGCATATTATTTGTCACCGGCCTGTGTCACAGAAACGTGATCAATGTATTCAAGCCTGTTGGCTTAATTTAAAGGCGTCAATGTATATACAGCACTAGCCAAGTTAGAGGCCTTCGGGCGGCTCGAGAACTTCTAACATTCAAGTTGCCCACTCACTTGACAAGCCTAATTCCAATAAGGTCTAGTTTTCCCTCGGGTTGGAAAGTCAAATGGCAGTCGCTTCCGTAAAAACTGGTGCCTACGCTAACTCTTGGGATTAGGTAGCGGATTCCGGGCATCCTTTAGGATGCAACTGTACCGGGATAATGATAGGATGATCATTATGATGTGATGTATATAACAGCACGACTAATTATGAGCCGCGTGTTATTTGCCTCTATTCATTGTGTTTTTGTACTGTACTATGTCCTTTAATTGACGTGTGCAATAAAGAGTATTTGTATTGTATTGTATTGTATTAGATGTCAGAATTGTGCTACATCCATGTCAGTCTTCTGATACACCTCAATTTACTAGGCCTACATAAGTCTGTCTCTCTTGGTGATTCTAATCTTCTTTCTACGTAAAAAATATTCTAACTGACCTTTCTCTACGTAGTTATAATAGGTTTATTTATTTGGAAAAAAAACAGGCAAAAATATTACATCAAGTTAATCACAATAAACATAACATAAGCCAAACAGTTTCCACTACTGACTAATACAAAATCTGTTGCTCAGACCTAAAAACGAAACTTCAAAATAACACAATATGCTAAGAATTGATAATTTACACAATGTAACCAAAGAGAAGCATGCATGTATTTAAAGAGTTACGATACCTACAGAGCATCATTCAAGACATAACACTTAAATTGTTAGCTTTTTTTTAATTGCTTTTAATTCTTTTTTTTTTTGTTTTTTTTTTTAATGGAGCAAACCTTAAAAAAGGTAAGTACAATTGTACGCGAAGTCCTGTTTGCCAGTAATGTATGAAATCGTGAACGCTCAAATCATTATAATTTCAATGTGGAACGTCACATTGACATTATATTGGAATACCAAAATGTCTCCCATTGACCAACAGCGTGGCATATTTAGAATCAGTAATTACTTAGACTAGCAAATGGTTTCCGAGCATCGCAGCTACTTAATACCCTTGTGGAAGTATACGCTGTTTGATCAGTTTTAATTAATGTAATGGGAGAAATAATTGGAAATAATAAAACAAAATTCGGGTGAGAGTGAAAATTAATTAATGCGACGAGAGTTATTGATAATTCTCCGAATCAGGGATAGAATTTTATAATTGACGTTTCATATTTCTGAGCTAACATTTTATGTCTTCTCTGTATCCTGTTTGAAAAGAGAAACACGCCAATGGTTTAAATCTTTACGGAGCTTCATATTTAATTAATTTTAACAAATTTACTCTCTCTAACTCCAGTTCTAAAGTAGAGAGTTTTAGGTTCAAATTCGAGAAAAGAAAAAAAAACATAATAATATAATCCACCATCTCAACTTTAAACTTCCATACTATGAAGTTAGTATCTCACCAACGGTTGACTTAAATGGAAAAGTATTTTTGAAACCTCTATATCATTTTCAAAAACCTATCCATGGATACACCACCATGGATGTTTTTTGATCCACCGGTTGCCCCCCCCCCCCCCCCCTAATTTTCTTTTTTTATTATTTCACATCATTTTTATGTAGCGGTTCATAGAATACACTTTTCTACTAAATTTCATAATTATAGTGCTTATAGTCTCCGGGTAAATTGGCTGTGACATACGGACGGACGGACAAACGTGGCGAAACTATAAGAGTTCCGTTTTCGCCATTTTGGCTTCGCAACCCTAAAAAGTAAGCCTGTCAGTGTTCATTCATAACATTGACAGTAAACGCCCGTTACACTTAGCGGAAGCCAAACAAATCCAACTCGCAATAAAACCTATAAAATGTATAGCTACCATAACAGTACAGAGAATACATAATGAACATTAGGAACAAAGGGGCCGATGCTGGGCCTTGGTGCGAATTGATTCCCCGTTCCACAAACGATTTCACACCTTCTTTCAACAAACATTAAGTCTATATTTCTTTATTCTTACCGCGGTTAGAATCTTGCGAATTTATCGACGTACGAAAATCAATCTTAGTATAGGACCAACAAAGTCTATACTTGTTTTGGTGAATGGTTAAATCAAGAATCGAAGATAAGTGAGGTGCCGCGGTCTTCGCTTGAAATATTAGTGTACCGACGCCTTTCTTTGAAAGAGCTGCTTTTATTTGAATCCAACGGCATGAAGTCGGCACGACATCAAAGGGATTACGTAATAAATCTATGAAACCTTATATAGGTGTAGATGGAAACGGAAATTACTAATATGATCGTGATTGTTTTCGTTGTGTCAGTTTTTTTAGTATTTCGTACCTAAAAGGTAAAATGGGACTCTATTACTAAGACTCCACTGTCCGTCCGTCTATCTGTCTATCTGTCCGTCTGTCACCAGGCTATATCCCATGAACCGTGATAGTCAAACAATTGAAATTTTCACAGGTGATGTATTTCTGTTGCCGCTATAACACAAAATACGAAAAAATAGAACAAAATAAATATTTAAGGGGGCTTCCATACAACAAACGTGATTTTTTGCCGTTTTTTATAAATAATAGTACGTAACCCTTTGTGCGCGAGTCCGACACGCAATTGCCCGGTTTTTTAATAATAGTGTCCTATTATTCTGATAGAATTGAAGGAATTTCAATTTATAGTTTCTGTCATAGAGTTAATTTTCGATAGCACTGATCAAGGCTAGCATACGAAAGATATCTAGGCCAAATACAAAATAAAATTAATTATAAAGTCGATTCAATATCCACTCATTTGATTTCAATGTATTTCACGCAGTCATTAAAATCCATTTTTACCCGACTACGGCAAAGCTAAGGAAGAAAGGGTTATGATTTTAAAAGTCTATGTATTTATGTACTATTAATGTGAAAAATGAGCTTATAGCCTTCATGGTGGTAAAAAGATGTCTTTAGATATTGTTACCAACCCTTTACTGTTTAAAGATTCCATGTGTCTACTGCTAGAGACGAATTCAGGTTCCTCCGCTCTAATAACGTTGTAAATACTATTTTATGGAGCTCACTTTTGGCACGCGCAGAATCGGGCGCGTAAATGGATGAATGAATGAATGGTTTATTCATATTGAATATATGGTTTTACATCAGATCTTAGTACATATTTCTTACCATAATATATCCAGCCAGACCAGGCTTATGAAAACTTAGGTCAGTGATTTAATCACTGTCTATAAATAGGGATAAAATTACATCTAAATAAGGTCACTATATTAATCATTGCATGCTTCATCAACTACGCTAAATTAAATCAAATTAATGTGTATAAATAACATTGATAACATTTTAAGTCCGACCGGATCAGGAACACGGAGCTGCGTTCCAGAACTTAGATGTGGGTGTTAAGGCCGCAAAGCTGAAGTGGGACTGGGCTGGACATGTCTGTCGAATGCACCCGGAGCGATAGGCCAAAGTAGCCACTGAATGGATCCCACAAGATGGCTCCAGAGGCAGAAGCAGACCGAAAAGGAGATGGCGGGACGACCTTGATACATTTTGTACGGATTGGCGGGAGCTAGCACACGACCGAGATGAGTGGCGAAAAACAGGGGAGGTCTTTGCCTAGCAGTGGGAAACTATATAGGCTTATTATATATAAAATTTTAAGTCAATTAAGTAATAATAGCAGTCAATTAATAATATCACATACTTCGTTAAATTTGTAATTTAAAAATTCTTTAATACTATAGAAATTTTCAGCTAACACAAAATTGAAATGTGAATTGTACGTCCCAGATTGGACACACATTCTACAACACATGGATGTTATCGGGTGCTACGACACAAGTGTTACGCCGTCATCTCTGTAAGGCGCAGGTGCTACTAGCCAGCTGCTACGGTTTCGTGTGATGTACGGAATGAGAAGTACTCCTCAATTTCGAAAATAAAACTTTAGGTATAACCTGAAAATATCCTCCTGACGACCGGCATCCTATACACAGTGCATAGACCCCAATAAAGTTTAGACACTGTGTCAATTTGACAGAGTAACATTTATTCTGCCAAGTTTTGATACCTAGTCGTCAGGAGGATATTGTATTTCCCAAATCTTACTCACCCTCGCTGTACAATCGAGAAATCGCGGTAGGTCAAATTGATATTGACTTCAATGACACTTGTTAGTTTTAATTTTTAAACTTCAACGTAATTTGAGGTTACAATCGTTTCAATCCGGATTAGTTTCATTTTAACTCGTTGTCGCTTCAAATCAATGTTATTATATTAAGAGGCCTTATAAGTTTCAAAATGTTTTGATTTCAAATTATGACAAAAGTATTGATAATACCAATAAAGTTATTAAAGGATACGATAATTTTATCAAAGTTTTAGATAGTAACATAGCCATTTTTTTTTATTGTGTGTAGTAGAATTTAAGCGGAAAAAACAAGTTTTTAGCTTAGAAATGGTCGATTTGGAGTGTTGTTTGAAACGATATTTCATAATGAAACATCCAAAAAATACATTTAAAGTTTGTGACATAAGGTCGAGGTCGGTGTTCTAGATAGTAACATTGAGAAAATGTCAAGATACGTGTCAATTCAAACAGAAAATGGCGTAACTAGATGAATGTTTTTAACTGATAAGGACCTTTAAACGTAATTTGAGGTCACAATCGTTTCAATCCGGGTATAAAGGACTAGTTTTATTTTAACTCGTTATCGCCTCAATCGCTATTAGATTATTTTGGTATAAGTAAGATCACCACGTAGAGACGAAGAGCATGTGTTCAAGAAAGCTTTTTTTTTATTAAAAATGGGATCGCTCTTGGCCAGCATCTAGCCAGGGGGCAAAGATGAGGCCGACGATGAAGCGAGCTCACCCAGAAGGTGCCTATTCACTCGTGCCTTAAAAAGGTCTAGGTTATATGAGCTCGGAAACACAAACGCCGGCAGAGAATTCCAAACCTTAGAAGTGCGCATTATAAAAGATTATGCAAAGCGCTTGGTTCGAATAAGAGGAATTTCGACCAAGTAAGGATGGTATCCAGCCGTACGTCTGGATGTCCGATGGAAGAAGGGGGAAGGCGGTATGAGCTCATGGAGCTCCTGAGCACACTCTCCGAAGTACAATTTGTAGAAGACGCACAGCCATGCTACTTTGCGTCTATGTGCTAGGCTCTGTAGCTTGTTTCCTACTACCTGACCGTCGCCGATAAGCCTCCTGGCTCTCCGGTCCACCGAGTCGAGTGCTTTATCCCTCTTGAAGGACAAAAGAGGTCGAGGACGCCCTTTGTCGACGTGGTGGACCAGCACGACACAACTCTTACATTTACCCGATCAAACAATCTATAGGATATCTTGGCGCTGAAAAATTGGGAGAGGTGACCCTACTTACAATGGGTAGAGAAAAAAACCGGCCGAGTGCATATCGGACTCGTACATTTAGGGTTCCGAACTAATAGCAAAATTAAGTTAGTTTTAATAGGATAAAGGAAATTTCAATGTAAAATTACGATTTGAAACGGGATATATACTATGTATATTTGTATTTTTGAGTTCCCGATATTTCGGCACTGTTGCAAGCGCCATTATCAAGGATTAACTGACGTGCTGTGAGAAAAAAAAACTGTGTGCTGTGCTTAACTGTGGGAAAAAAGCGAACCAGGAAGAGAGTAGATCGCTATGGTGTGTGGGTAGACCACAACTAAAACTCGCAGCACGTCAGTTAATCCTTGATAATGGCGCTTGCAACAGTGCCGAAATATCGGGAACTCAAAAATACAAATATACATGGTAAATATCCCGTTTCAAATCATAATTCTAATGTAAATGACCATGTAAGCTTGAAATCTTATATTTCAATGTAAAAATCTGATTCATTAATACTTTAGTATTTTATGGTAAAGTATACCGTAATAATAAACATTAACCAGATTTGAAGACTGTTGCTCTAACTTTTTGACCACGTGAAAGACGAAGGATGGGTACGGGACCATAAAGAAAGAAGAAGTAAGGTCACCATAGCCAATCGACATTTTCGATTTAAAAAACCACACTACGGAGCTACGATGCCACAGACAAACACACAGATATACATGTTAAATTTATAACATCCCTCTTTTGCGTTGCCAGTTAGGGGTTAAAATCAGGGCTCGGAACCGGTTTTCACTATTTTTGAAATATCTCCTAAATTACTTTTCATATCTCCATTTTTATTTTAAGATTTGTTTTTGTTAGCCTTCATCTATGGCATAAATTATTTAAAATCCGAAAAAATATCGTAAGACTCAATTAACCGAAATTTTTAACCGGTTAATTGTGTTCGGAGAGTGTGCTCAGGAGCTCCATGGAGCTTCCCCCTTCTTCCATCGGACATCCAGACGTACGGCTGGATACCATCCTTACTTGGTCGAAATTCCTCTTATTCGAACCAAGCGCTTTGCATCATCTTTTATAATGCGCACTTCTAAGGTTTGGAATTCTCTGCCGGCGTTTGTGTTTCCGAGCTCATATAACCTAGACCTTTTAAGGCACGAGTGAATAGGCACCTTCTGGGTGAGCTCGCTTCATCGTCGGCCTCATCTTTGCCCCCTGGCTAGATGCTGGCCGAGAGCGATCTCATTTTTAATAAAAAAAATGAGGACGAATCCGGTTTCGGAGCTCTGGTTAAAATATATCTAATAATACTCCTCACCTTCTTCAACGCTGCGGAGCATCGCCATAGCAACGGCTAACCAATTAGAAACTGGAGACTCCGATACTTGAGCCCCGGGCTCTTGGCCATATTTATCATTATTTTTATTTTCCCGTCATGTAACGTTTTACGTAACATGTTTTCTCTAACATTCAACGTAATACTCATAATTATTGACGTTATGTTCCTTGTTCCCACAAATGTTTCAAATGTACTTAAGAAAGAAATGTTAAAATTATTAAAATACTAATAATTTAGATATAGTACAGATGTATAAGTGAAGATAGTGATTTTGTATTTGTATTAACCTATATTAGAGTAGAATTAGGATCGTGCATCGAGACAAACCACTTGTGGTTTAACGATGCCGTTTAAATTATGTTACAGCAATAAATTGTATTTAAACTTAATTAAATAAAAAATAAAAAATACTAGACTTGTAATTCGCATGTAAAATTTAGTACTTGATGAATTACAAACATTTAAAAATCTAATACGACGATAATAATAACGTCTTCTATGGGGAAATGGGTCATTGTAGCCCTATGTAACCTTTTATGTAACATGTTTTCTCAAACATTCAACGTAATACTCATAATTATTGATGTTATGTTACTTGTAATAGGCTTTAAATTCGCATGTACAAATTTAGTACTTGTATGGATGAATTACAAACATTTTAAAAATCTAATACGACGATTATTTTGACATTTGCTTATTACATATATGTGCGTATCTATTTATATATACTTATATTCGGTATTTATATATTTATATACATTTGTTTTTGTTTTCGTTTGTTTATATATTATTGTGATGTTATTAAATGAAATAAATGAAATAAATGAAATAAATAAATGAAATAAATGAAATAAATGAACTTTATTCTGCAAGTAGGTCGCAAAGGCACTTTTACAAGTCAAAAACTACTAGCGTTTCTCAAGAGACCACTGCCGAGAAGAAACGCCGAAAGAAACTCGACAGTCAGTCATTTTCTCCAAAATATGCTTATTACAATGATACTACTTAACCTACTTAAGTAAATGTAAATGGTACACAACAAAAGAGAATTGAAAGAAAAACGAGGAAAAAATAACAATAGGTATTTACAATGTGTAGTTACACAAGAAAACAAAACATGTCGAATCGTTTGATATGCTTTCCTGCAAGAAATGTGTCTACTAGATACAATGAAAATATTAGACTCTATGCTATTTAGATATTTGGTTTGGGCCATGCATTTCTGTCTGTTAGATAGTCCTCAACCCTATAATAAGCCTTTGACATCAAAGTTTTTTTTAGGTAATTTTTAAGAGCTGGAAAGGGTAAATTCAAAATTTCATCGGGTAACTTATTAAGATAATTTTGTGTTCGAATTGTACATGTTTCTCGGTTTGCCTATTAATCTTAATCTCAACTCAATTGCTCAAAGGTTAGCTGGAAGAAATCCCTTACAGGGATAAGCTCGCCTTTGTACATATATGTCAACTGTTCTTGTAATTTATGTTATGTTTTACTCATTTACAAAAAAGAATTTTACATACATACATACATACATAATAATAACGACTTTTATGGGGAAAAGGGTCATTGTAGCCCTCAAACAAATGAGGGAAGAAGAATACGACTTTGATACCTCATTCGAGGGCAACAAAGACTCTTATGAATGCAGGCGAATCACGTAACTTTATGTACTAACGGTAGATGGTGTGTGATCCTAGATCCGGTGCGTACCTGGTTCAACGTATCTCTTTAGCAATCGCAAACGCGGCGAGTATATTTGGGACGTTTGAGCCGGGTACTTATCGGCCAAGTCATTGTTAATGGAGTATGTAGCATGGGTGACGAAACTTGTTGTGTATGATTCTTTGTAGCATAAATTGACGAAACCTGTGGTGGATACTTTTTGTTTGTTATAATTAGTTTACATATATTAAATTACAGAAAAAGCATTTAAGAAATAATAAATATTTCTAACGGTAGATAGATTTTACTGTTAATTTTGAAGTATAAATGTATGAGCGGACAATTAAAATTTGACATTAAAATCTACCTAACGGTAGTACAAAAGTTACGTGATTACTAGAGATCGGACAAAGCGTCATTGCTCGCAATAATGCGGACATGACTCCAAAATTAATGTTAATCAATTAATTAATTTCTTACTTGACATATAATTTGATTGACGACCGGTTTAGCCTAGTGGGTAGTGCACCTGCCTGTGAAGCTGACGGTCCTGGGTTCGAATCCCGGTCAGGGCAAATATTTGTGTGATGAGTATGAATATTTGTTTCTGAGTCTTGGATGTTTTCTATGTATTTAAGTATTTATATCTATTAAATATATCGTCGTCTAGTACCCATAACACAAGCCTTCTTGAGCTTACTGTGGGGCTAGTTCGATTTGTGTAAGATAGTCCTCTAATATTTATTTATTTATTTATTATTTATTCCTAGTCAAGAAATACAAAAGTTTGTTAAAGTATATATTTATTAAAGAAAATAATCAGTATTTTTTTCAAATTTTCTGCAGACACTATATTTCGTTTTACATCAAAAATACTTAAGCGCTGAAAAACTCCGCTCACAGTCCACTAGAAAACTTCTTCGTCAGAAATAATAACCAGAGTAGGATATTTACCATGTAGTATAGTTGATAAATCAAATCAAATCAAAAATCTTCTCAAAAAGCAATCAATCATCAACCATCTCATCTCAATCATCTCAAATCTTATAAAGGGTCGGCAACGCGTACGTGACTCCTTTGGAGTTGCGGGCGTCTATAGGCTGCGGTGGCAGCTTACCATCAGGTGGACCGTACGCTTGTTTGCCTTATCCTTATAGTATGTAATTGTTATAGTATTTTATTTTCATTGTCTGTCCTTAACTAAAACTGCGTTTAGTAAAATTTTAATATTAAAGTAACCAAAGTAAAAGCTTAGGCAGTTTATGATCATATAGTAGTTCAGTTAGCAGGACGATTGAATTATTTTTATACTCATCGACTTCAATGTTTAAATTAAGATATCGTGGACGAAACTAAAATCACATACCATGAATACTTTGAATATTTGTTTTTGAGTCTTGGATGTTATCTATGTATTTAAGTATTTATATCTATTAAATATATCGTCGACTAGTACCCATAACACAAGCCTTCTTGAGCTTACTGTGGGGCTAGTTCGATTTGTGTAAGATTGTCCTCTCATATTTATTTATTTATTTTATACATTTCTCTATTGGTTCCTTTCTAGTGAACTCGTATGAAATAGACAAATTACGTGTCGAACCCTACTTAGGCCGGGTTTAATAAAGATCCGTTAGACCAAATGTCAGATCAAATTTCAGTAACTCAGTACATTTTTTGACATAACAAACCGACATAAGGTCTAACGGATCTTTATAAAACCGAGCCTTAGACCACTCGGCAAGCCTCGTGGTCTAAACGCGTTCTCGACTAAAAAAGCATACATTATATAAAGATTGCATAAACTACTATTAAAGAACCATCTTATCTTATCTTATCTTATTTAGATGAGGGCCCTAGCGGATACACTTCGACCCAGTGGGATCTTTTGTGCAATTGCCCCCTCCTTTATGCCTACTCCAAGCTGCTCTCCAGCATTTCCACAAACCGAATGATGGAGCTCAGCGGGAGTACTCTAAATTCCTTTGGTTCAGGGTAACCATTGCCAAAGTCATTCATTCTTTATTAAAGAACCATGAATTTAACCTGAAATAAACGTCACAAGTGAAAGCTGATTGTTATTGACCAATTTCACACGTAAAATATATATTTTTAACTAGCGAACCGCCCCGGCTTCGCACGGGTAGTCCAGTCTTTTTAACGATCTGATATATTTACCGTATGTTATTAGAAACGAAATATGTAGTCCCTCACTTCGAATATTACATGTTTTCCATACATACATTTAACCCCTGTTTTACACCTTCATGGGATGAAATTACAAAAAAGCTGAAATTCATTTTCTTGTACCATAACTCAGAATCTACCCACCAAGTATAAAATCACTCCCTTTAAAAATGTCGTATTGCCCATATACACTTTTTACCCCATTTTCACCCCTAAAAAGCTCAAAACTGTTTTCATCCATTTAAATGCTTAGTCTAGTTGGGAAGTTTTAAGTTATTTTCTTAAAGCTTTTTTTTTTCATACAAATATGACCCCTTTCGTCGCTACAATACTGGAAAGTTTTATAGAAATCAGTTCAGTAGTACAGGAACGTATTAGGTACCTCCAACATACGCATAATTTTTCATCATCATCATCCTAGCATTATCCCGGTACAGTTGCATCCTGAAGAATGCCCGGGGTCCGCTACCTATTCCCAAGATTTGGCGTAGGCACTAGTTTTTACGGAAGCGACTGCCATCTGGCCTTCCAACCAGAGGAGAAACCAGACTTTATTGGAATTGGGTTTGTCAAGTGAGTGGACAACTTGACTGTTAGAAGTTTCCAAACCGCCCGAAGTCCGCCCGAAGGCTTAACGACTACTATCATAGACAGCAGCCGGGATCGACGGCTTAACGTGCCTTCCAAAGCATGGAAGCGCTCAGTTAATAACCACTCAAAGCGGTCACCCATCCAATAACTGACCTAGGCCGACGTTGCTGGGCCACGAGCGCTCCTAATCCGCAATTTTTCACTTTTATAATATTATTAGGACCAGGATTAAGCTCTATAGCAGTAACACATAACGTAAAATGGTGTGTAAATGATTAATCTGATTGCTTCCCTACCTTTTCTGATATTTCTCGAAAATTCATTGTAAATAAAATAAATGAGGTTTGCTGCAAGTAGACCGCAATGACACTCTTACAGGTCCAAAACTACTAGCGTTTCTCATGACACCACTGACGAGAAGAAACGCCGAAAGAAACTCGACAGTCAGTCATTTGTACATACTTAATTATTTAAAGTAAACTCCTCTTGAAGTTAGCCAAGATAAATAAACTTTAGTGTTCATAGTTTAGCTGGTTATTTAGTGTCATCAACCTTGCAGATTTTCAACAAAGGACGCCACTTGGCACAGTTGTACCTAATGGTCATCTGAGCAGATTTAGCCCTGTACCCACGAAATTCGTCCATGGTGGTGGGGGCTGGAGGGGGGTGAAAACCCCATCTACCGCGCTGTACTCTGAGCTCGTATTCTTCATAAGTTTAGTAAATAGGTCATGTTTGGTATCGTTTTCGTATAATTCAAGGATGAGGAATTCATTTCTGAAACAAAATTTTCACTCGTCCGTAGAAAAAAACAGAGTTCTGCACAAAACTTGAAAATTTTTTTTAAAGAAATTATACAAAATCTTTCACTACAATTAAACCGCGAGGTAATGCGTTATAAAAAAAATATGAGTTAATAGCCCATTTTATGTGAAATGTATAAACATAAACTGTATTGACAGATTTAACCTGCAAATGTGTAAAAAAAATAATTCATGTAGCGGCGGAGCTGCGTACTGGCAAGAAGCTATTTTATTTCTACATGAGTTTAGAAAATAGGTCATGTTTGGTATCGTTTTTGTGTAACTCAAGGACGAGTAATTAATTTTTGGAACATAATTTTCACTCGTTCGCAGAAAAAAAAAACAGTTCTGCACAAAACATGAAAAAAATATATATGAAATACTACAAAATCCTGCCTTACAATTAAACCGCGAGGTAATACACTATAAAAAAATGAATTAATATAGAATGTACAGACATAAACTATATTGACAGATTTAACTTTTAAATGTGTTAAAAATACAATACAATACAAATACTCCTTATTGCATACCTCACACAAATGAATCAGTAGGTAGAGGTAGACAACAATATAGAAATGAGTAATTAATGAAGAATTATTTAATAGTTCTGCACAAAACCTGAAAAAAATTTTCAAAAACATCTACAAAATCTTGCCCTACAACTAAACCTTAGACATAAGTGTAATTGGTATAACCGTTCTTGTGAATTAAATAAATAAATAAATAAATAACTAAACCATGAGGTAATGCAGTATACAAATATGAGTTAATAGCCCATTTTATGTAGGATGTATAAACATAAACTATATTTATTGACAGATTGAACCTTGAAATGTATTAAAAAATAATTTATATTTAGCGGTAGAGTTCCGTACTGGTAAGATTCTATAGAATTCTTAATTTTATTGTTAGATAATGAAACTGATTAGGTGCTTCTAAATGAAGAAGTAATATTTTATGATATTCTTAATATTAAAACAGATTGAGATAACCATAATTCCGAATTTTTGTATATTTGGTTATATTGGTATCCTCACAATTTTACCTGGAAATCGTATGTTGATATCAGTGCAAAAAGTTGATATAAAATAAAGACAATAGTTAGACATTTAATAAATAATTAAATAATTTTAAATGCCGAAGATCATCTCAACTTCACATGTAATATAAAGCAATAATAACAAATCTGTCAAAAACGGAAAATCCTCCTATAAATTTCCTGCTTTGGCCTTTATCGGAATCATGAAACGCGCTTTTCTTCCCTTTACCAAAAAAAAACTGTATTAAATACATCCAGAAAAGGCGTGCCTGTCCACAGCTCAATTAATCTAATAGGCAAAATCCTACGGGGTCTCCCCTCAAACTATGAGATTACTGGCTTGGAGACCAAAAACACTTGATAGTCTGCTTGCACGGGTAATGATTTAGGTACCATCCATTCTGCCAGAGGAGCTACGACGACGATGTGTCAAGGATTTCTTTTAATTTTCTTGTGAGTCACAGCATAGGAGGAAAACGAGCCAGGCTATTGGCCTCAAGCACCAAGGAACCCATCGCCAAACACTGGCACCTTATTGTAGTCTGAATCCCTCCGAATCGCGAATTGTTTACGATTCGAGCTCCCTATCTGTATTCCACACCGGTGTATCCTAGCGGCAGTTTGGTTGACGGGTCTCACTGGTGATAGCCATGGCAAGATATTCACAGAAACCGTTGGCCGCTTTTCCAAATAGGCCGCTCTGAATGACATCATCCGCCGCTCTCTAGTCAACGTGCCATCTCTTCTTGAACCAATTGGCATCGCTAGAATCGATGGCAAGTGGCCGGACGGCATGTCCCTCATCCCCTAGACTGTGAGACGCAAGCTGTCCAGTCACTCTGGCTCCTTTTCACCTCCACGGGACTAGCAATCACCCTGCCGTGGAGGCCGAAACGACGGAAAAGCTTAAAAAGCACAAATATAGGGACCTCGGCACTGGTTACACTTTTATACCGTTCGGTGTCGAGACCCTTGGCTCATCCCAGTGCCCGTCAACTATTCAAGGACCTATTCAAAATGTTGGTGGATTACAAGCTCGCTCAACGCATCAGCATAGTTATTAATCAAGGAAACGCTGCCAGCTTCTTAATGACCCAATTTTTTAAACATATTTTACTTTAAGTAGTTTCGCTTTAATTTTCAGTAATATATCCCTTATTTTCAGTAATTATATAGTAGTATCCCCAGTAGATCCCTTAAAAAGTGTAACCAAAAGTATGGATTCCAAGTAAAATTGTGCAAACCAATGGGACCAAGTCTCAATCTGTTTTAATGTTGAGAAGTTAAGAATATCATAAAATATTACTTCTAGATTTAGAAACACCTAATCAAAGTCATTAGCAAACAGTAAAACGAAAAACCCTATAGTTTCTCACCAGTACGCAGCTCCGCCGCTAAATAAAAATAATTCTTCATTAATTATTCATTTCTATATTGTTGTCTACCTCTACCTACTGATTCATTTGTGTGAGGTATGCAATAAGGAGTATTTGTATTGTATTGTATTTTTAACACATTTAAAAGTTAAATCTTTCAATATAGTTTATGTCTGTACATTCTATATTAATTTATTTTTTTATAGTGTATTACCTCGCGGTTTAATTTTAAGGCAAGATTTTGTACTATTTCATTTTTTTTTTTCAAGTTTTGTGCAGAACTGTTTTTTTTTCTGCGAACGAGTGAAAATTATGTTCCAAAAATTAATTACTCGTCCTTGAGTTATACAAAAAACGATACCAAACATGACCTATTTTCTAAACTCATGTAGAAATAAAATAGCTTCTCGCCAGTACGCAGCTCCGCCGCTACATGAATTTTTTTTTTTACACATTTGCAGGTTAAATCTGTCAATACAGTTTATGTTTATACATTTCACATAAAATGGGCTATTAACTCATATTTTTTTTATAGTGCATTACCTCTCGGTTTAATTGTAGTGCAAGATTTTGTATAATTTCTTAAAAAAAAATTTTCAAGTTTTGTGCAGAACTCTGTTTTTTTCTAGGGACGAGTGAAAATTTTGTTTCAGAAATGAATTCCTCGTCCTTGAATTACACGAAAACGATACCAAACATGACCTATTCACTAAACTTATGAAGAAATCGAGCTCAGAGTGCAGTGCGGTAGATGGGGTTTTCACCCCCCTCCAGCCCCCACCACCATGGACGAATTTCGTGGGTACAGGGCTAAATCTGCTCAGATGATCATTAGGTATAACTTTGCCAAGTGGCGTCCTTTGTTGAAAATCTGCAAGGTGCTCCATACAAATACGACACTAAATAACCCACTTAGTATAATTCAAAGACTTTCAAAGTGGTATAAAATGTCTTTACGACATGGTTATATTCAGATATTTGTACCTTGCCTTTCAAAATTTCTAGTGGAGACTTTATTCCAGGTTTTAGAGGGTGAGAGATTAGTTACCAAGTTTCACACTATGCAAAAAACATGAGTGCCACTGTTATTTTCCGTACTGTGTGTGAAAAGAACTACTTGAATATGTAATACAAAATTTAAAATTACTGAAATGGACTCGTAAGAGACGAAGAGACTCTTTTGTGTTACATTTCTAGAAACGAAATTTAAAAGGCAACTCAAGTCGTGCTCCTTAGTCTGGAGAGCAGACAAGATAAAACGAGGCTTAGAGAAAGCTATAACGATATACTTACCAAGTAAATAAAAATACATAGCAAAAAGTAACACAAGCGAGCTAATACATGAATTTGAATATGTGCGAAAATGCTTTGAACTCTGGCCTTCTGATCTCCGAGTATATCTAAACGCGAAAAGAGGTGCTCGCGGAGTTTCACTTCTAAACTCCACCAAGGGCAAAATTCAGAAGCATTCAATTCAGTTACATAAATTAGCAGCCCCTTGATTTAGTAAGGTACACGATTCTAACATAAATCAGGCTTGCGATGTCATTAACACCTCAAAATGGCACCGATAAGTTATAACTAAAAGACTAGCACTTAAGACTCAAGGGGTGAGATAGCGTCTATTGAAGCGCAATGACAGGGAATGGTTTCTTTCTGATGTGATTTTTTTTGTTGCCGAATTGCAGTGGGGGTGTGGGGAAAGGGGTGGGGGCCGGCCGGGCTCAGGCGTGCGCACCGGCAGTATCTGGCCGGCCGCCGTTCCGTGCGTACGTCCACGCCGCTCCCTCCCGCTACCGGCCCCACGTTGGGCGCCATCCGTCGCCAACGCGATCTCATTGTGGTATAACCTTGAAACATAATTACTCTTGATGGTGCACACCAGTGGTTAAATAAAGTGTCAAGTGACGTATAAAACACGAGATGTTCAAGTGTTGTGTTGGTAATCATTGAGACGTCAAAACATCGCTTCTAATTGACATACATTTACATAAGTGGCTTGAAAAGATTTGGTAAGTGATTCAATACAAGTGAAGTGACACGAGTGTGGCCTGCTGTTGTCGGCGGACTCCACGGGGCCGTAAGTTACTTTTGCTGCTGTAACTCCATAACTTTCGGATACTTTCTGTATGATTGATAGTCTAGCTGTATAGTTCAGCGGACCGGAATAATATTTCGTTATCGAGGGACTCGGGAGCTACGTGGTCTGCGACGGACGAAACATTTTTTTGGCACAATATTTGGCTAAGTTCAAGCCGTGCCATATGTATTACTAATAACGCCTGATTGAGCGGGACTGGTTAGCCATTGATGTCAAAGGACAACTTTCAGCTTCATTTCGAGAAAATTATTTCTCAAATCTTTAACTTGGCAAATCTAATTCCGACGTTTGTTAAAATGCTGGAGATTGACGTTCGTAGGTAGGCTCGTAAATTGCCCCCCACAATTGATCAGGGTTCGAGGTGGAACTTTCACATTGTTTCCGGGCGCGTTGTGTTGAGTTGAAAAGACTTCACTCACTTTACGAAATTTCTGAACGGAGGACTTGTGAACAAATTAAGCAGCGAAGTAGGTTATTCCCTAGGGGCGGCAGTATTATTTGGTTTCCAATTTAACAAACTTTTTTATTCCGCAACGTTACGAATTAATTAAGTAAGGATTACTTAGCGGACAAAGCGCTTCGTATTCTCCATCTCATTATTGTCTCCTCGGAGACCGCCAATTTGAGAAATCTTTCTATTAATTTAGGTGACGCAAAACTTTGCTTTTGGATTAAAACTTGGGGATTTACTAAGTGCTGCATAGCCGATGTGGATATTAGAATTTAGGACATTCTTACAAGTATGAAAATAAGGACGAAAGTAATCAAACACTCATCAAAAACATATCAAACAAACATCAGTAATAGCTTTACATCGTACACGCAAGTCAAAGAATATATATATTTTTTTATGCAACGCCGGTAGCAAACAAGCGTATGGTCCACCTGATGGTAAGCGTCCACAGCAGCCTGTAGACGCCCGCAACTTCAAAAGAGTCACGTACGCGTTGCCGACCCTTATGAAATTTGAGAATTCACTGTGTTGACAGCACAAGGGACAAATTTATAGGTCCCTTCGCTCTCAACACAGTGCATCCTCAGTAGCTCTGGCAACCTTGCTCACCTCCAGTAACACAACATTACATATTTGTATAGTACGTATAGATAATGTTATGGCTGTGGTCTTCTGCAAGGCGGAGGTACTTCCCCAGGCTCCAAAAATGTAAAATTATTCTTATAGCAGATTCACCAAAAAATATTAGGTACTCATAAGTCATTCATCATCATCATCATCATCATTTCAGCCGAAAGACGTCCACTGCTGAACATAGGCCTCCCCCAAGGCTCGCCATTTAGACCGGTCCTGTGCCGTTCGTTTCCACCGGATTCCCGCGACCTTCACCAGGTCATCACTCCATCTTGTCGGAGGCCTACCGACAGCTCGTCTTCCGGTGCGTGGACGCCACTCAAGCAGTTTCTGGCCCCATCGACCGTCAGTCCTGCGAGCAATGTGCCCTGCCCACTGCCACTTAAGTCTCATTTGTCATAAGTCATTATGGACACAAAATGCGTATTGCGAGCATTAAACGGAAATTCTAAATTTGTTTACATATTTCAAATGTAACGAAATCCCAGGATATTTCATATAGCGTTTGTGACAAATATAAACGGAGTACGCTTGAATGCTCAGCCGCTCTGATTTTCATCACTTCAGGCATTTTCGACGATGTTTCTTCAGCATAGACATGGCGAAAATCGTTACTTTTCGAGCACCATTCCTGACAATCCCGTTCCAAAAAAATCACAGTGAAAAATCATCGTCTTCGACTTAGTCTTTTTTATACAACGCCGGTGGCAAACAAGCTTACGGTCCACCTGATGGTAAGCGACCGCAGTCTATAGACGCCCGAAACTCCAAAGGAGTAACGTACGCGTTGCCGACCCTTTATAAAATTTGGAGATGCACTGTGTTGACAACAGAAGGGACAAATTTAGGTCCCTCGCTCTCAACATAGTGCATCCTCGGGAGCTCTGGCAACCTTGCTCACCTCCAGGAATACAACACTACATACTTGTATAGTAGATAATGTTATTATGGCTGTGGTCTTCTGCAAGGCGGAGATACTTCCCCAGTTGGGCTGCTCCAAATTCGAGCAAGATGACATTTTGCTGTGCCCTACCTACATTGTCACTCCGGTTACTTTATATCATGACATATTCCAGTCGCTATAGCTGATATTTCTATTACTCTGTGACTGCTACATCTGTTCTTAACGGCACGATATATATAACGGCACCCGAAATTTGCGATTAGATGAAGATGCACCTCTAAAGGCTTCACAATAAAGGCGTTTATTACGGTCCCAAAAATAACACTAAGTTGTAACATTGTTTCTTCATGACAAGTCACAGTGATACTTTTTGATTGCGGATCACTGTGATTTTTTCATCGTGACTTTATTTATCACCTCTACTTCAGCAGCGTAAATTAAAATAACGAAGTCAGTTATTTGTGGATTGAAATTTCCGACGATGTGACTTAAAGCGATCCAATGTTTATTATATACCTTAATTTAACCTCGCTTGAGTATATTATTGTATTTGTACCTACCTATGTTTTAATCGGTTTAGGCAGTGATGGCAAGTGGACCAATATAGTATCAGACTGGTGGCCACTTAGGGGTATAAGGAGCGTCGGGCGTCCACCGGCTCGATGGGTCGACGATGTTAGGAAGATCGCGGGTCACTCTTGGATGAGACTGGCTCAAGAGTGGCGTACTATGCTCAGCAATGGGCGATTACAGGCTGAAAATGAATGAATGAATGAATAACATGCCAGTTCAGTGAGCATATTTTTTTATAGCCAAAATAAATCTTGGGGATTTACTAAGTGCTGCAGAGCTGATGCGGATATTAAAATTTAGGACATTCTTAGAAATAGGAAAGTAAGGATGAAACTATTCATTATTTATTTATGTATAAAATAAATTGAGGGCAGTTTGTTGACAAATAGTGCGCTCACAAAAACAACATTTTTTGTTATACCTACTATACACCGTGGACGTTCATAACCCGAAAGTTTTAAACCGACAATTTTAGAGTCTAATTAGAGTATATAAAGTTATATAACATATATTCCAAAAAAATACCATAATAAAAGAGATATTAATTATTTAAAAACAAATCACAAGTTAAATCTCAATTCTAACACACCCTAAAGGCGTGACGTAGCCACCTACTACTTTTACTCGCAAACGCATTAACTGCATGGTTGTTAGCCAGTTTCACTTAATTAAGTTTGGTATCTATCCTACAAAAAGGTTTCAATATCAAAAAATTTTCATAATATTTACCTCCACTGATAACTGGCTGATACTTTGAAATTGATGTCACTAAAATGACAGTGTTCGCTGTCTGTTTCTCAACTTGAGATTAATTAAACTCGCACACTCTCTGAAGTAAAGATTTGTTCACAAAAAAGTGGTCAATTAATACGATTTAATTTGTACTGAAATAGTAATTTAATTGGGACATATAATTGGATCCATGTTGATATAATATTATTTTAATCGTACTGTTGTCAAAATGGCTTAAATCTACCGGGTTATAATTCCCACGTTGTATAAACTAAATACTAAGTTACTAATACACTTTGATCTAAACTTAGTTAAGACTAAGTGTGAATAATATGTATTTATTATGTAAATTACAGGAAAATGTATGCATTAGCTACCCTCTTCATCTCATGAAGGCTATGAGTCTGACTAATGTTAATAATTAGTGTACGGAGTTTCGGTGGCAAATTTCACAGAGGTAAATGGAGTCGCCTAACTACTTCTTTGATTAAACGAATAACGATTAAATGATTAATTTTGCATAATATAAGATTTCAAGCTTACATGGTCATTTACATTAGAATTACGATTTGAAACGGGATATTTACCATGTATATTTGTATTTTTGAGTTCTCGATATTTCGGCACTGTTCACTCAACTCAAAAATACAAATATACATGGTAAATATCCCGTTTCAAATCGTAATTCTAATTTTGCATAATACTCCTTATAAATTATCTTGCGAGCATTACCTACTTATACCACGATAACACAGGACTACTAATAACATAAGTATGTAGGTAAACATTGTTTACTAAATTTATTTATTTTTACTTATTATATACGTACAAACATGTCACCTAAACAATCGAGACAGTATAATGTTTGTACCTGCCGCCAATTATACAAGTCGGTATCACAAACATCATACTCCCTATGTCTACATCTGGAGCAAACTTCGGTAAAAACCAACCTTTCTTCATCTAGGTTTTGATGGTAATGCCATAAATATAATTCCTTGAATAAGGTTTTTGGCAAATTCAAATCATATACCCATCCGCGAAAATTCATCATCTAAAAAAATAGAAAAAGAGTCTTATCAAAAATGGTAGGTATAATAAAATCATATGAATAAAAACTTAATACTAAAACTTACCTAATTAATGTCATACTAAGGACTTCAAGTAAATGAATAATTTATTTATTCAAATCTTAAAAAGTTAATCATAAAAACGACTCCATTACCCACTGTGTGAAAGCCACCGGTACTCCGAACACTATTAATAATCTTATTGTCATCATATTACGTTTGACTACTCTGAGTAAATCACCTTCGTGAGTTAGAGTAGGTGGGCCATTCTACTTTTTCATGTACATAATTTTCAGACACTTTTTTTTAAAATGGAGATTTTGGAATATTTGGACATCACTTCCTATTTTTGTATTGATATTTAGAAAGAGGTTTAATTACAGTATCGCTTCCGATAGTTTTGGTAATTAACTAACCACAGCTAATATCCATAAATCGAATAACTCAGTGGTCCTTGGATGTCTCACCATTTGTATGAAAAAATGGTTTTTACCACTATGTTACCCATCTTTTACAGAAATATGTTAATATTTAAGTATTTCTACCTATAAAATCCTTTTATTAGGTTCAGGTAGTATTTCGAAATCCCATTTTTGTACACTAATTCAATACATATCATAGATTTTTTTTGTAATAGAAAACTGGTCATGTAAAAGTAGAATGACCCAGGTATCTATCTACATCAATACGTATGTGAAAAATTTATCCTATGCTATGTACAGTCGAACCAACTGATTCATGACCCACTTGGCCTACAAATGGCTTGGAACCGTCAAAACAATAGGGTTTTCATGTCTCGCACTATGTACCACTTAGATAGTTTTAAATATTAACAAAATGCTGCAATACGGCTCGTAGATCTATGCAATTTTAACCTTTATGATTACTGCAATAGACATATTTTAATTTTTTATTATAAATGCCAATTTATTCGAGATTCAAAACAGTTATGTTATCTCGAATAAGTTGTCATTTATAATATAAAAACTTGACTCTTCATAACAAAAAAATATATTTCTATTTCAAAAATCAATTGCTTGTCAGATGTCAAGTGGTCAGTCAATGAGATTTCCACCATGCACATTTGGCATTTGGCAGACCAAATCTCGGATTATAGTGCCAGTGAAGAAGTTTATTATGGTATTACTGTGAAGAACAGAGATAGTAATTGCATTTCTCTTTTATGATCAACGAATATAGCCTAGGCCAAGACTCAGTCATGTTTATCCAAACTGTTTAAAAGCGCTTTAATAAAATGTAACCGGTCCACTAGCGCCACTCGTAAATAAATGTAATTATTTAAATTTAATGAAATATAACTAAAAAAGGGGGCCGCTACGTACTGTAGTTTGTATTTAAGTACTTTTTGAATCCATCAAACTAATTTTTACGTGGCTAGATTGGTCTCTCTATGAGCTCAAAAATAAAACGGCTGTTTTTAACCTTGTTTTTAACCTGTGTTTAACCATGGACGCATAGATTGACGAATCCAGCAACGTAATAACTACTTTGATGGTTTCAAAACGTACTTAAATACAAAATACAGTACGTAGCGGCCTCCTTTTTTTGATATCTATCGTTAAATTTAAACAATCACAATTATTTATGAGTGGCGCTAGTGGACCTGTTACATTTTATTAAAGCGCTCTTAAGACAGTAGTTAGTAATTGTCGGTGTCTAATAAAATGATAACAAGTTCGTTACCATAGAAATATATGTTCAGGCGATTTCAACCTACTAGTATTTCGACGGCTTCCAAAATGACCTTCTATTGGGTCATGATTAAATTTTGTCGATCGTACAGCCACCATGTCATAATCTCAGTTTGTTCTCAGAGTTAATCTTAATGACTAGTTTGACGACTTTACAAATAAATAATCGACAATCACTGGCTCAAATAGTAGATTGTGTCTCAAGGGAGCAAAATGATATATTTACGGCGAGGGCGGTATATTGAATTCTGAGTGAAGCGAAAGATTCTACAATATAATCCTGAGCGTAGCGAGGGATTCTAAAGTAGAATCTAGAGCGTAGAGAGGGATTCATGTGTTTACGCCCAAGACGGAAATAATTTTGCTACCGTGTGACACATACTGCTTTTCACATATGAGGCCCGCTCTTAAAAACATGAAATATCTTACAAATGATTATACCTCCGAGTGTCACACCTTATACCAATAATAATACCTTATTATCAATAAAGTCTATGTCTATGTCACATACTGCTTTTCACACCTTCTATGAGGAAAAGAGACATTGTTGCCCTCAAATGAGGGAAGAAAAGTACATCTTTGATCTCGTTCGAAGGCAACAATAACTCTTTTCTGAATAGCAGGTGTGAAAATAGATTTTTCATTGCAACACGGCGAATGTGCATACCTTCATATATTTCACGGCGTTTATAAATGCGGTAGTTTTAAACCAGGTGAACAATGGTACGGGGACGTATATAAAGCAGGTTTTTCCGACCGGCTGCGTCGGGATTACCGCCGCTATTGGGAGCGGTTTTATCAATTGTGCGTGGCGGCTGGTGATTCTGGTTGGGAATCATTTTAATTTCCACATTTTGAGCTGAAATATCGCTTCTCAATTTCATCCAAATATGTAATGATTGCGCTCCAAAACACGCATAGCTATATCGAGACGCTATTTGGAGGGCGTGGTAACCACCAGCTCCATCCAATAGAATATAATTAATTTCATTAGAATTACGATTTGAAACGGGATATTTATCATGTATATTTGTATTTTTGAGTTCCCGATATTTCGGCACTGTTGCAAGCGCCATTATCAAGGATTAACAAATATACATGGTAAATATCACGTTTCAAATCGTAATTCTAATGTAAATGACCATGTAAGCTTGAAATATTATATAGAATTAATTTCTATATCAAAATAACCAAAATGATTATGATATCATTGACAATAAAATGTAATGTAAATGCATTTCCAATAATGTCTATCTATTTTCAATCTTCTTTTTATTTCTATATTTTACTTTATTTTAATTTTTTTAAGACCTTTCTATTATTTGTGTCCAACTATTTCATGTAATTTGCGATTATTAAATGTTCCTAATAAATTGTACAAATTAGCTCGTAAGGTTAAACTGTAAGTGCTAATTTTATAAATGTGTAAATAAATAAATAAATGTCATAGCTGATGTGGGTACAAAAACTGACAGGCTCAAGTGGGATTGGGCTACGTAAATATAATGTTACATTTTCCGAATTCTTTACTGTCATTAATGTTCCAAAAAATTGCGGTCACTGTGATTGCATAGTCAATCTTGATTTTAATATCATGAATTGCCATAAATATATTTTTAGGGAAAGTTGGTTGAGGGAATGTGGACCACACCCCAGAGGGGTTTATAAATAAATAAATAAATATTAGAGGACAATCTTACACAAATCGAACTAGCCCCACAGTAAGCTCAAGAAGGCTTGTGTTATAGGTACTATATAGGACGACGATATATTTAATAGATATAAATACTTAAATACATAGAAAACATCCAAGACTCAGAAACAAATATTCATGCTCATCACACAAATATTTGCCCTGACCGGGATTCGAACCCAGGACCGTCAGCTTCACAGGCAGGTGCACTACCCACTAGGCTAAACCGGTCGTCAAGTGGTTTATGGAAGTCCACACTCAGTGAGAGTCAGAAGTAATCTGTACAACTGTGAATCTGTCTTTATTGATGATACTGCTTCCTTACATACTAGCACATACATACATAATCATCCATACATCTCGCACGCTCTTAATCCCTAACTTATCTTACGCACGTAATATAAGATTACCCTATCAATTTACAATTATGTGTCTGGTCGGCACAATATCAGTTCAGTTTTGAATCAAATTGTGCGGTGTATATGTTGCGGTTGATATAATTTGAATCATCCTGTTGTGGATTCGTCTTTATTATTAGTGATTTAGAGACCATATACATCTCTAACAATATTAAATTAATTTTAATTTTGACGCTCAGAGACCATGTACATCTCTGGGATATTATATTAATTTCATTATACTCCTTGTTTAATCTTGAGACCTTATACATCTCTAACTTTACTGATGTTGTAATATTTGTAATAGATAACTTTGCAAGTTTATCTTCACTGTATGACATTAATTTTGTTATAATTGTAAACTCGAAATTATTATTCTTGAACTGTAAATTAATATTTTGACATGAAAAATGTATTACTTATTATAGTCGGCCTTTCTGAAATTGTAAATTAATATTTTGACATGTAAAAGTGCCCTTGTGGCCTATTTGCAGAATAAATGTTTGTATTTGTATTTGAAGGTTTGAAACACGTTAAAGAATTTTTCCTCAATACTAATGGATTAGTAAAGCAGAAGAGAAACCTCATTCATACCTCACTATGTAGTGGTAGGGAGTGATTCAATATATTTTTTCGCCATCGTAAACCAAACGAAAGTGTACAAATGTAAAGAGGAAATATTCGCTTCGTTGGTCTGTAGCTGCGGGGAATTGATGAAAAACTGAGGAAGTGATCCGAGAGGCGACGACTTGACGCGTATGGCTGTGTTGAAATTGGCTATAACAGGAGACGGCAATGTTTTAAAGCTGATTGCGCGTTAATTTGTCGTCTACCGGTCCCTGGGATCCCAGGGATCATAACAAAATAATGATATTTTAAGGGTTCCGTAGCCATAATGGCAAAAACGGAACCCTTATAGATTCATCATGTCTGTCCGCCCGTCCGTATGTCACAACCGATTTACTCGGAGATTATAAGCACTACAATTATGTATTTGGTAGGAAGGTGTATTCTATGAACCGCTACATGAAAGTGATGTGCAATTACAAAAAAAATATTAAATTAGGGGGGGTACTCCAAACATGTAACCGGAGGATGAAAAAAAAAATTCAACGCACATAGTCGTCTGGCATATCGATGGATAGGCCTTTAAGAATGATATGGAGGTTTCTAAAAAACTTGTCCATTTAAGTCAACCGTTGGTGAGATATTAGCTGTCAAAGTTAAAGAAAGTGTGTCCCCCCCTCTAATTTCCAAACTAAATATTCCAAACTTAAAATTCTGAAAAAAATTGAGGTGGTGTGTATTAGTAAATACTTTCAACGATTTTTAGTTTGAACAATATAAGTTTTACGGTTTTTAAGTTTTCGCTAAAAAACTGTCTTGCCCAAACAAAAGGTCGTAAGTGCCGTGAGTTCCCTATGAAGATACGACTTTTTTAAATTCAATGTATTGGATAGTGATTTTAAATATGGACTAGTAGGTGTTGGTACGGAACCCTTCATTGTGCGTGGTCCGACACGCACCTGGTTTTTTTTTCGACGACGTAACATGACGGCTTTATCGCCGACTATTATTGTCGATCATTGTTTGTTTGATTTAATATTACTTCTGTTTGTTTTTATTTTGGTGAGTAATAAACAATATTTGTATTATATGAGCCATTTACACTTCAGATTCGGTTGAAACTGTTCAACCAATCTCACTGGAGTGCAAACTCTTAGAGTATTCCAGTATTCCGAACCACACGTGTTCGTGTCTGAGGTTTTCCCCAGGTTACTCTCCAACCGCGCACTCCTATCGCTTTATTGAGTCAGGTTAAAAAAAGTGTTATATGAGCATTATATTTATAAGGCTTCTACTTTTTTTTTAACTAGCCTATTTAAGTGTCCCACTGCTGGGCAAAGGCCTCCCCTCTTTTCCTCCATTCGGCACTATTGTTAGCTTGTTCCCGCCAAGTTAAGGAAAACGCATCCAGGTCGTCCCGCCATCTCCTTTTTGGTCTGTCGTATGCATCCGGAAAGATGGGCGAAAATAAGCACGCAGTAGACCCCACAAGATGGCTACCGAAGGCTTCTACTAATTATAGGAAAAATATATTATATATATATATATTTCTTAGATGTACCCATTGCTCTTATGCTGTAGGCTCACTTGTGTGTGTAAATTAATTGGGCTAAATCTGTTCTTTGTGGTCCTTGGACTAAGTCCTAGTTGTAGTACTTTTACGGATTGGTTACAAATTATTTGATATATTTGTTCGCTCGGCTAAGCCTCAGGACCTACCACTTAAGGTTTGAGTAGTCAAAATTTTGGGCTGCATCGGAATTTCGATACAAACTTAGTCAGTCACCGTTATCCCTGTTGAATATTATTAATTTGTCAATATGGTTCCAAATTCCCTTTTTGTCGGCGCGCCTAATAGAGACCACTGGTGACCAGAGGGCTGGCCAATATTTCGGACAAAGAATAAGCATTGCCATACAGCGTGGCAATGCAGCCAGCCTTCTGGGCACCCTACCCGCTGACGGCGACTTGGGACAAATTTTTTATCTTTAAGTTTTACTGTTTACTATTGCCTAGGTTAGATTTTTATTTTATTGTTTCTTCATATATTGTATATTGTTATTTTAATAAAGTAATTCCCTTTGTTTGTTGTATCCCTACGTCGTACTAATCGTGTACACAATTTCCTATTTTGACATTTCAACTACAGTCCGAATGACAAATGAAAGAAACACAATTTCAGAAGACGGGACGAAAGAGCTTCATAAAAATGAAACTGAGTGATTTAATTCCGTCGTGTTCATTGAATGGTGATGGACTGAGACTAGAACAATACTGTTCAGGCTGGATTTGCGTAATCCAATTAGTGGTGTCCAACTTTTGTTTGATCATGAAATATTTACTACAACAAATGGATGATCAAGATTTAAATATAAACCCCAGCGAGTTTCAGACATTTTGAGATATAATTAACAGGTCACTCACGTCGTTAAGATCGAGTATCGCTCAACATGTTTCGGAAGCTGTCATTCATTTTTAATGCAGATTTTGCAATACTTGGCCCTCACTTCATTTTTTCTGTATTGTTATAAAGAAAGAGGTTTAATTGCAGTATCACTTCCGATAGTTTTGATAATTAACGAAACAGCTAATATCCATAAATCGAGTTACTCAGTGGTCCTTGGATGTCACACCGTTTGTATGATAAAATGGTTTTTACCACTGTGTTACCCACCTTTTAAAGCAATATGTTATAATGTAAGTATGTTTACATATAAATTCATTTTATTTGCTTCAGGTACTATTTCGAAATCCTATTTCTGTACACTAATATAATACATATCATAGTTTTTTTTTGTAATAGAAGACTGGTCATGAAAAAGTAGAATGACTCATTTGTCAAAGTTCCCATGTAAAAACAAGTAAGAGGAAGACGGTTGAACAACCCAGTTCTTTCTCGATCTTTAAATTAGATTTAATTGTCTCATTTATGTATTTAAAACTATTAAAAGTCTAGACATTAGATTTCCAGTAAAAATAATATAGAAGCCTGAACTTATAGGACTTTTTTCTCTGTCTAACCCTGATCAAATCTCTCTCAGGGGAATAGCAAGAAAATATAAGGGACTTTATTTTGCAAACGAGGTTCTCACAATACTGTTAAGCCACTAAGACAAAGAAACTCGATATCCGAAGGGACGGATCAGTCGAGATTAATAATAAAGGGACGGGAAATCGGATTGATTTGGTTTCTTAGTGGAGTTGATAGCTTCACACGCGGTTATTGTCTCACAACTGCCTGTGATTTAATTGCTAAGCTAAATTAAACCTTAGGGCTACGAATAATGGCTCCTCTCCTGAGCCTGTACTTCGAATGGCTGAGATATGCGTCATACTCGTGATCGGGTGCTGTTTGTGGAGTCCGGTCTGTTCATGCTTGCTAGGACATAGTGACTACGTTAATACTAGTGTCTTTTTATAGGGGATTGACGAGACACATCATCCTGTTGTGGATTCGTTTTTATTATCAGTGACTTAGAGACCATATACATCTCTAACAATATTAAATTAATTTTAACGCTCAGAGACCATGTATGTACATCTCTGGGATATTATATTAATTTCATTATACTCCTTGTTTAATCTTGAGACCTTATACATCTCTAACTTTACTGATGTTGTAATATTTGTAATAGATAACTTTGCAAGTTTATCTTCACTGTATGACATTAATTTTGTTATGATTGTAAACTCGAAATTATTATTCCTTCTCGAACTGTAAATTAATATTTTGACATGAAAAATGTATTACTTATTATAGTCAGACTTTCTTAAATTGTAAATTAATATTTTGACATGTAAAAGTGCCCTTGTGGCCTATTTGCAGAATAAATGTTTGATTTTCATTTTACCTTATTGTTTTCTGAATAAAATATTTAACCTTTAAAAATATTGCGTAGGTAATTTTCTGAAATAATGTTTGTGGTTATAAATGAAAACGCCTGTCTAAAGTATTCACTAATAAATTACTTATATTAGATGGATTCTTAGAACCGAAATTGAAAGAATAAAGTTTTTTCTTCAGATATTTAAAGTTGTAAGTACCTAACTGGATTCCCTATAAATTATTCATTAGAATCGTCAAATGCCTTTTTTCATTATAATACGTTGTTTCACATGAAAGGACTTCTTCCAAAACGATGTGTACCTACCTCAATAGTTATTACCAAGTCCTCTAAATTATCACAGGTTTAATTCTAACTCAGTCCCTTAATGCCTCGTCTTTTCCACTCGGCCCTTATAAGTACCCTTTAGGCATGGCAACACCCAAGGGTCCTTTTATAGACTATTACAAGAGATTAACAATGATATGATACTTAAGCTCACAAAATTGTTGTCAACTTACCCGACTAACAACCGCTTGCTAAAACGCAACTTCCAAATTCCTCATCCTGCAGTTGCATCAGTTTGCAAAAAGACTGGGTACTTACCAGTGGCGGAGCGTCCTCACAACTCGATTCCCACCGGCTTGCCTAATTTTCAGCCTGTCCAGTTCTTTTACTACGGCTAATAAAGAATCATCATCATAAATTTAAGAGCTGTGTCGGTGGAGTAATCGTCATTCCATTATTTTCTCTCGCATGAAGAATAAGAAAAGCAAATTATTTCCGGCTTCCCTAAGAATATTTATGACGCGCCGCCACTGCTGGGTACCTATGTGCTTGTTATAGGGTATGTGCTTGTTCATATATAGGAAGGTAAATCAAGCCTGTGACTTAAAAACTCGTACTATAAGGATGGTAAAAACTGTAACTTACAATTGGTAAGCTACTACTCTCCAACCGCGCACTCCTATCGCTTTATTGGGCCCGGCCTATAAAGCCACAGTCAGGTTAAAAATAAATAAAATAAATATTCTTCCTGCAAGAATGTTTTGTTTTGTACATTTTAAAATGCGAAAGCATCAAAGTGTAATTGTGTATTTACGCCACTTATCTCTGAACCACCCTATCACCGCAGAACCCTCGTTTGATGCATGGGCTCTCCCATGATTTATTTGGCCTGCGTGAAATATTGGAGTCACCTCTAGCGGCGGGGTAAATCGAATGTTTTTTTTTTGAGTTACATTTAAAATAAGGAAATTGTAGCTAAAGAGGAGTGTGGCTATATCTAGTAACACCAAATCGTATTTTTGAAAATGAGCCTTGGAATAATTGGGAAACATACGTTACAGTTAACATTTTGGACTCTCGCGTTTAAAAATTTTATATTCTCCATAAATTAATTGCATGGATAAGTACTATAAAATTAACGACTTACATAATAGTAATTACAAATAAACAAAGAAATTAAAATAAAACTAAAACTAACCTAAAATGTGCCTAAATATACTTATCAAAAACCCTAATCTAACAAACCGCTGCCAGTAGGTAACGTTCCCAAAATCCTGGCCGCATTGCCACGTTGGATGGCAATGCTCAATCTTTGTGCCAGATAAAGGCCAGCATTTTGGTCACGTGTTGCGTCGACCAGACGTCCAGATAGATCTTCTCTCGCGTTTCGTGCACACACTTAAAAGACCATACACATAAATATCGCCTTAAACCACACATTTAAACATTCTTAAATCCGTTGTCTACCGGTCCCTGGGATCCCAGGGATCATAGCAAAAGAATGCTATTGTTATTTTTTTTCGCCGGGAGAGGGCGGCTTAATAATCTGAACGTTTATACTCATTCGATCATAAAGAAAACTCTCCATGCCTAATCAATCAAAAAATCAAAATCAAAACATTTAATCTACAAATAGGCCTCAAGGGCAGTTTTACAAGTCAAAATCTATCTATATCACAATCTATAAACTTGCTGACGATGACGCTCGTTTCATAAAACCACACTCGTGTTTTAAGACCTCATTATGTATCAGTTGCATAAACTACTATAATGAATATTAACCACTTCCTTTCCTTACCCATTTTTCACAGCTTGGCGTCCATATTTTTGATATTCTCATTAACTTATTGTTATTGATACTGAGCATTCAATCCACTTACTATAATCTACCGCTTATCAAAGCGAGTTCAAATTATTTAAAGACTGTTTTACGCTTGTCTAAACTTCAACCCTGACAAAATACGATCAAATTTATCCGTGCACCCAAATAACAACTATAATTCCAACGCATAAAGTCACAAGTGGCATGTAAAACAGCCGGTCACGTCGAACGCCGATATTCTATCGGCCGGGATATTTATGAAGCCTTCGGCCTATGAGTTACGGCCGACCCGTTGTTTAGAGGTTTTATAAGATGAAACGTGACTTGACAATGCGTGACATGCTTAGAAGAGGGTCTTAGGGATATAAGAATAGATAGATGTTTTATATAACTTTCAATACTATCCTTCAAAATCAGTAGTTGTTTTATCTGGAGCGCTCTTGGCTCAGCGGCGCCCGCGTGCCGCGTGCGGTATGCGAGATTAAGCAATATGGGCATATCAGTTTTTGGATGGGTGACCGCTTTGAGTGGTTACTGAGTGCTCCCGTGCTTTGGAAGGCACGTTAACCCGTTGATCCCTTACTTGGCTTAACGAATGCTATCTATGGCGGCAGTCGTTACCAAGTAAAGCCTTCGGGCAATTAAGAATTTTACATACATACATACCCACATACATGCATACATACATACATACATACATACATACATACATACATTTTTGACGACCGGTTTAGCCTATAATTTGCACCTGCCTGTGAAGCTAACGGTCCTGGGTTCGAATCCCGGTCAGGGCAAATATTTGTGTGATGAGCATGAATATTTGTTTCTGAGTCTTGGATGTTTTCTATGTATTTAAGTATTTATATCTATTAAATATATCGTCGTCTAGTACCCATAACACAAGCCTTCTTGAGCTTACTATGGGGCTAGTTCGATTTGTGTAAGATTGTCCTCTAATATTTATTTATTTATTTATTTATTTATTTTATTTGTCCCCTGGACAACTAGATGTAACCACGGCAACGAGTGGCACTAAAAAGTTGATTCACCCGTCTGTACTTGGTATTTATAGATTGGCGTTTAGTTATATATATATAAGTGTGTTATTATTAACATAATATTGTATTCGTGTTGCATATGATTCTCGGTTTGCCTATTGATCTTAATCTCCACTCAATTGCTTAAAAGTAAGCTGGAAGAAATCCCTTACATCCCTGTAAGCTCACCTTTGTACGTATATGTCACCTGCAGGCGAATCACGTAACTTTATGTACTAACGGTAGATAGATTTTACTGTCAATTTTGAAGTATAAATGTATGAGGTGACAATTAAAATTTGACATTAAAATCTACCTAACGGTAGTAAATAAGTTACGTGATTACCCCGCCGTTCATGTAATTTGTGTTGTATTTTTCCTCATGTGCAATTAAGAATTTTACATACACACAGTAAGATCTACCCAGTGGTTTGGGTTGGTCTCAGACAGTCAGAAAGCAAAATGACTAGATTGATTTTTGTCTACATATCCATAGACGAAATTGTTATTTACAAAAATTTATGGAACGTGTAACCCTTCTAGATTTCAACTATTTTTCGCTGAATTTGGCTTTTTGCATTTATGTTTTTGTCGATTTTTTTTCACGTTTGTGTTTTTAGTGGGATCACTATCCATAGTTATATCTTGTTATCTGGTTAGTAGTTAGTTGTAATGTAACAAGTTGTTACGCTCGTCTTCATCATGTGTGGTGTCGGGACCTTTAATGGATATTTGATGCTCTTTAACATCTAAGCAGTCTCTAACGAATGTAAACATGATAAGATGTATGTATAAACGAATCGATTTATGTATGTCTGTAAACTTATATTACCCTCCTTTTTAAAATTCATAATCAATACAGAAGCAACCCTAATGAGCCGGGCAAGTTTAGGTATGTATTTTCAAGAACGACGGGATCGGCCCTTCTGTATATTTTGAGATTTTTTATTCTGTGCGACATGTCACTATGACTACCGTGTAACATGTCTAGATCTTAGCCCAGTCGGTAGTGCACCTGCCTGTGAAGCTGACGGTCCTGGGTTCGAATCCCGATCAGGGAAAATATTTGTGTGATGAGCATGAATATTTGTTTCTGTGTCTTGGATGTTTTCTATGTATTTAAGTATTTATATCTATTAAATATATCGTCGTCTAGTACCCATAAAACAAGCCTTCTTGAGCTTACTGTGGGGCTAGTTCGATTTGTGTAAGATTGTCCTCTAATATTTATTTATTTATTTTTATTTATCTTATATGAACTAAAACGCAATATGCCCGAAATGCAATTGACAAGTTACAATACAATGGAAATACACTCTCTTCTTATGTTTCTTTTTATTAGGGTTTCGTAGCTGATGGTCAAATTAAAATAGTCAGAAATGTTCGAACACAAATGTTTCTACGTTTAAAAACAACAATATTGTTAAACTAATGAGTGGATCGCGTGCTACAATACAACATTATGTTTCACGCGTAATGTGATCTGGCAGGTTAAATTAGCATTAACACCTGGCCAAGGTTGATTTAATGAAGATATGAAAGGTTTACATTATTTACATTTAGTACTGGATTTAGTTGACCAAACCAAAAATTAAAAATACATTCAATTGTAAGAAAATATAGACACGTTTTGCCATAAAAGATTTATTAAGGGTATAGGGCAGCTCCTGAGGGGTAAAGGCGAAGGTTTTTTGAACCTGACTGTGGCTTTATAGGCCGGGCCCAATAAAGCGATAGGAGTGCGCGGTTGGAGAGAAGCCCGGGGAAAATCCAGGGGAAAACCTCCGGCACGACCACGCGTGTGGTTTGGAACACTGGAATACTCTAAGACTTTGCGCTCCAGTGAGATTGAGCGGCCCTCGCTTTGGTTCTTACCTGGCCTAACAAATTATGCTGGCCATTCAGCACGTTTGGTCCCAGTGGGGTGTGAACCTACTTACTTATTTACTACTCGAAGTGGTTCTTGGCCTCCGACACCAAAGACAATCAAGCTCCCCTGTCCCTAGCTATTCCCATCCAGTCGTTGACAGTCTAGAGCTCAGTTAGGTCCTTCTGGAATTCCTCGCCCCATAGCGTAGGATGCCCAAAGGTCTTCGACGAGATGGACGACCCGAGTAACCTCTCCGGACTGTACAATCCTCACCCATTCGGAATACGTTCCCGAGCCATCAGTCTTGCAGATTTCGTTTCTCCTATGATGTTTGTATGGTGTATGGTTGACGACGGGTTTAGCCTAGTGGGTAGTGCACCTGCCTGTGAAGCTGACGGTCCTGGGTTCGAATCCCGGTCAGGGCAAATATTTGTGTGATGAGCAATGAATATTTGTTTCTGAGTCTTGGATGTTTTCTATGGATTTAAGTATTTATATCTATTAAATATATCGTCGTCTAGTACCCATAACACAAGCCTTCTTGAGCTTACTGTGGGGCTAGTTCGATTTGTGTAAGATTGTCGTCTAATATTTATTTATTTTATTTATTTATTTGTTTGGATTGGACACTAGATTTTTTTGCGGATGGTTTTTGCGGACTCTCCAAGTGCCTGGCTCTCTACAAGTAGAATCTACTGCTAACAGGATCTTGCGGTAAATTTTTCGTTCCGCCAGTGCATATTCGTGGCGGTGGGGGTGTAAACTGGTGTATTTTGATTTAAATTTAGTATAAGGCTGACGCAACCTGTTGTTGATTTATTGAGTTAAGTCTGTGCAATGCCTGTGCACTGTTTGACGAAGCATGTTTCTGATGGTTGTTATTTGAGACATTGATGAAGCCTGCGTTGTGTATATGTTTGTGTCTGTTTTAGTTTACTTATGAAAATTGATTGATACTTATAGAGAACCTACCACTTGGACTTTTACTTCGAGGATTTTCCAGATCGCAATGTATTTCGCGTACTTGCTTTTCGCGAGCTATCTGAACTTATCAGAAAGAAAACAATACAAATTAAAATGTGATTAGGATGTTAAATGGATGAACCAAATGTAGGCCCTGATTCACACCCAGATCACTGGATAGCTACAGACTTCTGTAACCTTATGTCAATGTAGTAAGTTTAAAAAATCCTGGTTCAATTTCGGGTCGGTTATAATGAATCTCGTGGCTGAAGATGGGTTGAGACGGAATACGGCAAATTGTGTGATGATAAAAAATAAAGAATATGAGTAATAAGAAATTAGGTATGAGTTGACGACCGCTTTAGCCAAGTTGGTAGTGACCCTGCCTTCGAAGCTGGAGGTCCCGGGTTCGAATCCCGGTCAGGGCATATATTTGTGTGATGAACACGAATATTTCTTCCTGAGTCCTAGATGTTTTCTATGTATTTAAGTATATATTTATCTATATAAGTATGTATATCGTCGCCTAGTACTCATAGTACAAGCTTTGCTTAGTTTGGGACCTGCAGGCGAATCACGTAACTTTATGTACTAACGGTAGGTAGATTTTACTGTCAATTTTGAAGTATAAATGTATGAGCTGACAGTTGAAATTTGACATAAAAATCTATCTAACGGTAGTACAAAAGTTACGTGATTACCCCGCTGCAGGCAAATCACGTAACTTTATGTACTAACGGTAGATAGATTTTACTGTCAATTTTGAAGTATAAATGTATGGGCTGACAGTTTGAGTTTGACATTAAAATCTATCTAACGGTAGTACAAAAGTTACGTGATTACCCCGCTGGTTGATTTGTGTAAGAATGTCCACAAATATTTATTTATTTAATTAGGCTTTCGTTTTTTGAACCTGATTGTGGCTTTATAGGCCGGGCCCAATAAAGAGATAGGAGTGCGCGCGTTTGGAGAGTAGCCTGGGGAAAATCCAGGGGAAAGCCTCCGGCACGACCACGCGTGTGGTTTGGAACACTGGAATACTCTAAGAGTTTGCGCTCCAGTGAGATTGGTTGAGCGGTTTCAACCGAATCTGAGGTGTGAGTGGAATCGAGCTACTGGGAGTTTTGTCGCTGGTTCACTAAACTTAGCCTAGCTGAGAAGAGTCCAGCAAGAAACTCAGCTAGGCCCGACCTGAGTCGGACTGACTCTACCCGGTGTGCGGCGGTACCGGGACGAATAGGGACTATATGTGTCACTGTTGTCGCGATCGCGCGGTGGACGTCCCCGCCGGCGGGAATGTCTAAGTTTACGCGTCGTGCAATTAGGCTTGTTGTTTGCCTCTGCTAATTACACAATTATATTCTGAACGGCTTTGTACTTTTTTTGAGGTGCGCAATATAGATATAATTTCTTTCACTTCATTTTTTCTTAACAATGTCAATTGAGTATTTGTATTGAGAAAATAATATTTTTATTGTATGAGTTGAGGTGATTGAAAGGTATCTTTCTGTTAGCTCAAGTGGGAATGATTATTATTCCACAATAATGACTCTTCTAACCGAAATCCTAAATAAAGTCTAGACCTTTGACAAGCGTCTGATCGCAATTCAATATTTATTTGTTTAAATGATTTCTGACATAAACAATGACAGACGAATAAAACAGAAATGTATATAGGAGCCAAAAATATAAAATGATATTGCGTAAGAACCATATCGTACATGTACAAGTAGATGTTTCTTTTGTCACCGTTAAGAGGCCTTATAAGTTTTGAAATGGTTTTGATATCAAATAATGACAAAAGTATTGATAATACCAATAAAGTGATTAATGGATACGATGACTTTATAAAAGTTTTAGATAGTAACATAGCCATTTCTTGATTTTATTGTGCGTAGTAGAAATTAAGCCGAAGAAAGCCGTTTTTAGGTTGAAAATGGTAGTTTTGGAGTGATGTTTGAAACGATATTTCTTAATGAAAAATCCAAATAATACGTTTAAAATTTATGACATTAGGTCGCAATTGTCCTGTTATAGATAGTAACAGTGAGAAAATATCAAGATACGTGTTAATTTAAACAGAAAACGGCCTAAATAGATGAGCGTTTTTTAACTCATAAGGGCTCTTAATAATGAAAAAAGGCATTTGACGATTCTAATGAATAATTTATAGGGAATCCAGTTACGTACTTACAACTTTAAATATTTGAAGACAAACTTTATTCTTTCATTTTCGGTTCTAAGAATCCGTCTAATATAAGCAATTTATTAGTGAACACTTTAGACAGGCGTTTTCATTTATAACCACAAACATTATTTCAGAATATTACCCACGCAATATTTTTAAAGGTTAAATATTTTATTCAGAAAACAATAAGGTAATATCAAAATCAAACTTTTATTCTGCAAATAGGTCACAAGGGCACTTTTACATGTCAAAATATTAATTTATAATTTAAGAAAGTCTGACTATAATAAGTAATTCATTTTTCATGTCAAAATATTAATTTACAGTTCAAGAAGGAGTAATAATTTCGAGTATACAATTATAACAAAACTAATGTCATATAGTGAAGATAAACTTGCAAAGTTATCTATTACAAATATTAAAACATCAGTAAAGTTAGAGATCTATAAGGTCTCAAGATTAAACAAGGAGTATAATTAAATTAATATAATATCCCAGAGATGTACATGGTCTCTGAGCGTCAAAATTAAAATTAATTTCATATTGTTAGAGATGTATATGGTCTCTAAGTCACTGATAATAAAAACGAATGCGCAACAGGATGATGTCTCTCGTCAATCCCCTATAAAAAGACACTAGTATTAACGTAATCACTATGGTGACTACACCATAGTGACTACGTGTGATCCCTGAGCTGGCGCGTTTCTCGGGCAAAGGCTCAGCATTGCTGTGCAGCGGGGAAACGCCGCCAGTATCTTGGGTTCATTCTCGCCAATGAGCGACCTTGGGGACGGTGTCTAGGGTTTTTGTCAATGTTGCCAGATGGTTGGTGGATGATTTTTCGTAACTTTTGACCGGCTTGAGTAACATGTAAGTAACTTCTGTTGTAAGGGAAATTTTCGTAACTATTAAGAACACTTAAACTTACCTATATCCGGGACCAAGCGGACAATTTATAAGCTTCCATACAGGAAAGGTTACAAAAGAAACCACATGATACGACTCTGTCTGTTCGTCTGTTGTACATATAGTATTTATTTCTTAAACAATACCCAATGTTGTATTGTTTAAGAAATAAATACTATGACTATGACTATGTACGAGTATGTAACTATTATGTATGACATTAGAGATATCCCCCATCAGCCCGGCGTAATTCTGTCGCCGAGCTCGCCGAATTCTAGCTACATGTGGCTACTAATCTCTTAAAATCGGCAGTTTTGATCAGTAATTATGAGAAATAGAAAAAATGTAACTTTTGCATCAAAATTGTAACTTTTCAAGAAACGAAACGTAATTTACGTCCCAAGGGCCCTGGCAATACTGGTTTTTATATTTCATAATTAATATTAATTTAGAACTAAGCTTTAAGGTTAAATTGATTTCACAGAATAATACAACATATTGCAGTCTAATTATTCCTCCCCACGAAGAGATATTTAATCGAATGAATGCAATTAACTTATAACATTTTATGTACGAGTATTTCGACCTTTATATAGAATCCGTACCTAAATAAGATGTTTTATAGACGTGCCGCAAGTAGCTCCGAGAAATATCGTGAAAGATTTTGTAGGATTTCTTAGCCACGATTGCTGAAGCCTTACGTCTAAGATGGAGTTAAACACTTCGAGTTAAACACTTCGAGTTAAAATATTTTGATGGTTATATGATATTGAAGGGTTTAGTTGTTGATGTTGCGTTATAATACGGTATTTGAAACATGTTACAATTTATAACATGGTGTCAATCTATGGATAATATACCTTCAAAATATCACAATAAATCGGTAATTTCAGTAATAAAAAGATAGGGTCATTCTACTTTTTCATGACCAGTTTTCTATTCCAAAAAAATCTATGAATATTAGCTGTGGTTTGTTAACTACCAAAACTATCGGAAGTGATACTGCAATTAAACCTCTTTCTGAATAAAAATACATAAATATGAAGTGAGGGCCAAGTATTTTAAAATCTGTATTAAAAAAAAAGTGTTCTAAAATTATTGACGACCGGTTTAGCCTAGTGGGTAGTGCACCTGCCTGTGAAGCTGACGGTCCTGGGTTCGAATCCCGGTCAGGGCAAATATTTGTGTGATGAGCATGAATATTTGTTTCTCAGTCTTGGATGATTTCTATGTATTTAAGTATTTTTATCTATTAAATATATCGTCGTCTAGTACCCATAACACAAGCCTTCTTGAGCTTACTGTGGGGCTAGTTCGATTTGTGCAAAAACTTACAAAATCATTGATAAAAAAAATGTTTTTGGAAATTTTCAAAAACCGGCTCGACAAAAAAAAATCTATATAACTAACTATTGAACCTGCTCACGAAATTTCACGAGAATCGGTTGAGAATTGCGACCTGTAGACGAGAACAAACGCAAATCCAGAAATCCGGAATCTGGACATATGAAAACATTTTTGTCGAAGCTGAAGCAGAGACCTTCGTTTAACTCGGTTAATAAGACGTAAAATAATAAACTGCCGCCAAAATGTTAAATAACCTTTAAATTAGTAATTCAGATGAATTATACCAATTTCGACCTTATTTTAAAGCCTTAAATTTTACAACAAGGCATTAAATCAAGCGCTACAAAATCTCATATCTTGCTCAGCTTTTCTCTTACAAAATGGATGGTATTCCTTGCCACCAGAGTCGAATATTCATCAACAATAACTTTACTTTATGGTCTTTTGAATAAATCTGCGTTCAATGTGCAAAGTTTCGGAATGCAACTAATTAATATTTATTTATGTGTTCATAAAATTTACTTCACCACCCTTTCAGGGCAATGAACTTTATTTAATTTTTATTTTTTTATACAACGCCGGTGGCAAACAAGCTTACGGTCCAACTGATGGTAAGCTGCCACCGCAGCCTATAGACGCCCGCAACTCCAAAGGAGGTAATTTATATACTGGTACTAAAAAGATTTTCTGTAATCGAATCCATTGCTATACAAATTATGTTTATGCTCATAATATTAACATTAATACACATATAAATTGAAACAACATTTTAATGTACTTTTCAATGATATATTATTATGTTTCCTGTAACAAACCCACATTAGCAGATTCAAGATCCTTGGCAGAATTGAAGAGAATTGTATAGACAGTATAAATAAATAATATTCTCAGGCATTCCGTGGGAAAAAGCACTGTTGAGGAAATCGAATCTCTCAGCAGTTAGAGAGGAGACAGCTAACATGTATAGGGAATTGTGCAGGCCAATTTAAATCTTGTGGCTATGGGATACAGTCTAAAAGCTTTCCTCTAAGCACATACGGGAATGTGTATTTATTTCAAACAACGCTTGTTCAAAAGTACGTAAGGTTGTGGCCGTGATGCGGAGGGGCGTTTTCGTTTAATATAAATAAATAAATTATATAAAAATTAAACGAAAAGTAAGTACTTTGTTCTATCATCATCATCATATCAGCCGAAAGACGTCCACTGCTGGACATAGGCCTCCCCCAAAGAGTGCCATAATGATCGGTCCTGCGCCACCCGCATCCAGCGGATTCTCGCGACCTTTACCAGGTCATCAGTCCACCTTGTGGGGGGCCTATCCACGCTGCGCCTTCCGGGCCGTAGTCGCCACTCGAGAACCTTCCGGCCCCAATGGCCATCGGTTCTACGTGCAATGCAACTGCCACAAATTCAGTCCAGTCTGTCCAGTTAGGTAGGTCCAACTGTGAGAAAGAGGTCAATCGTCGAATCCGACTCGGCTAGGCAGCGTTCGGTAAGCTACGGCATATATTTACGTCCAATATTCCGCAGTGTCTCAAGACGAAAGTCTTTGATCAGTGTGTGTTGCCAGTGATGACATATGGTACGGAAACGTGGTCGTTCGCCATGGGCCTCATAAGAAGGCTCAAAGTCACTCAGAGGGCAATGGAGAGGGCTATGCTGGGAGTTTCTCTGCGTGATCGCATCAGAAATGAGGCCACCCGTAGCAGAACCAAAGTAACCGATATAGCCTTTCGAATCGCTAAACTTTGTTTTATTAAACACTTCAAATGTTATTTTTTTATTTACATGATACTGTATTTTCTAATTCTATTTTACATTTTTTAATGCAATAGGGCGGGAAAGTTTAGAGTAAGATAACTTTCTTTAAGCCAAAAATGTTTTTAATTTTCATTTGTCCATTTCACTCGCTAAACGGCTGTGCGAAAACTTTACTCTGACAACACCAGCTGCCAAACATGAGTTTCTTTTTATATTATTTTTTAATTTAGCTGTCTAATCAAGCCGAGTCGCTTCCCATTTGACCTGACCTCACCCCGAATCGCCTACACCGGTTTAAAAATAACCTTTTTTTCATTACAAGCTGAAGAAGTCTCTTGGCAATCGTAACGAAAATGTGTACAGCTGTATTCATTGGCCTATATTTGGTCAAATATTTGCCTATCCACCCAACATCCGAGTTCGGTTTCACCAAGTAATGTTTGTATTCATGTATGCAAGTATTCGGAATTCAATTTTGCTGAGGTTTGAAATATAGAAAGATTGATTATGGTAAATGCTGCAGTTTGGCTTTACTTCTTAAGTGATAGTTTATTTTAGAGTGTAGTTCGAAAATAGAGTAAGTTATACCTTGTTTTTTTTAATATTGGAAAATAGGTAAACAATGAAGCAGTGGTTGTAAACACACAAACATCAAATTGTTAATCAAATGGCGAAAAAAGTAACTCGAAAGAATAAATGATTACATAATTATAAGTCTTCAAAGTTTTAAGAGGGAGCATATGTCCGTTTTCCCCAAAACGCAACTTTTGTGTTAGAACGATCGTCATTTACTATGGCAGTCGAGATCAGTGACGTCACAGCAATATTAAAACGGTAGCAGCTACCTTATTTTTTGGGATATTTGAATGGCATTTCCACCATTTGGCATAGTTCACTTGAACATTACAAAATTGTTCTCTAGGCGGAAAGCATGCGATATCTTGTTGCTATACAAAATTATCCATGGTTTAGTGGACAGTCCACACCTACTAGAACATGTCAAGGTGGTTGTTCCTCGAGCGGGTAGTCGCCTATGCAATAGAAAGCCTTTCTCTCTTCCTCTTTGTCGCACTAATATCGGCAGGCATGCGCCTCTTTACAGAATGATTGCATCATATAGCGGCATCAAGTCCGACATAGGCATTTTCCACTGTTCCTTAGCCTCAGTAAAAACCAAACTTAAAGCGCTTCTCTAATGAATTAATTGTAGCTATTTTATTTCTTATTATTTTTATGTCATTCCCGGTTCCATTCATTTTTCATAGTTTTGTTTAGCTGAACTTACTAAATTCAATTATCAATTAATATAATTTTGTAAACTATTACATATTTTGTTTTTGTAAAACCTGCACGCATATTCTATGCATGATGTGTCTACTTTTTTAGGATGTACAAGAGTGTAACTAGCCACTGTAATGTACAAACCATGAGTGTTCAAAACTTGTAACATCTAGTTTGTAGACCATAATAAAAAAAAAAAGTTTTTTACATTATTTCTTTCAAATGTCAAATTTTGAGTAAGCAACCCTATTTTCAGGCTAGGTAGATGACGGGACGGGATCAAATGATATTCCTTAGATCGATCCCGAGTGTAATGACACAAACTGTCCCCATTACCTTCAAGTTTGCAAGGTTACCCGAAGGACTCCAGAATCAGGGTTTACGAGGCATAAATGTTAAATTAGATCATCCCTGCCGGTCCAATCAGACATACTACAATCGCTCAAGGCAGCTTCGCCGAGTGTCTCAATATTGCTTGTTATGTTTCTGTAATCTTGACAACTTACTGGAAACAGACCGTAAAGCGCTCTGAGATATTAGTTTTTTCTGTACAGTAGCCTTTTTCAGAAGCTCTACTAGACTTGTAAATAAATAATAATAAATAAATCAATAAATATTAGAAGACAATCTTACACAAATCGAACTAGCCCCACAGTAAGCTCAAGAAGGCTTGTGTTGTGGGTACTAGACGACGATATATTTAATAGATATAAATATTTAAATACATAGAAAACATCCAAGACTCAGAAACAAATAATCATGCTCATCACACAAATATTTGCCCTGCCGGGATTCGAACCCAGGACCGTCAGCTTCACAGGCAGGTGCACTACCCACTAGGCTAAACCGGTCGTCAAATGTGCAATTACGGCTATGATGAATAAAGTTATTTTTCACCTCACTCTCGGAAAGCCCTTTTTTATTACAAAACACTACAAACACATCAATTAAAAAAAATGTTTAGATGGTTGCTCAATAAATGTTTTTATTCTGTGACTGAATTTTTAAATGACGAATAATGAATTTGAAGTATTAATTAGTTTCATCAGAATTGTAATAAATTTATTTCACATTTAATAATATTACTGAGAATTTGTTAATAATAATTGTTATTTCAATCAGAATGTTAATATTACTTGTTTATAATTGAATAATACTTCGCAATAGTCAATGTTAATTAATGTCGTTAATTATATTATTAACTAATTTCCCCAAAATATTTCTACGCCGATGTTGGCAGAATATTCTGAACTAACACATTTCTACTAACTTTCAATGTACCATATTCTTTGAAATAAATAAATTGATTGATTGATTGATTGATATTCTTTAAATACAGAAAAACTGCAATTTATCCACAAGCGTGCAAATAATATTTGAAATCCAAACATGCTATTTGTAAGTTTTTTAAGCATAATAACACGTAAAGGCCAGTTCAGGCAGTCCAGCAACAATATTTTTTTATTGTGCTGTTGTGTTAAAAAACTAGTACCTACGCCAAATATCGGGATTAGGTAGTGAGCATTGGGCATCCAACTATAATATAACGCAAGGTCGAGGAGGAAAAAAAATCCTCGCTCTAGTGAGGTGAAAAGATTTGTGTTATACACGGCTGCAAAGTTATTTTACGTGTCGTGTGTTGAAACACTCGCTACGCTTAGGATTCTATTTTCGAACCACTCGCTTCACTCGCGATTCAACCATTGAATCCATTGTCTAGATCGTTCACTATTTCAACTCTAGAATCCATTCGCTAGCTCGTGTTTCAATTCCACACTCGCGGTTAAAATACAACTTTGCACCCTTGTATAACATATAATTATTGTTTCATTAAATTATTTTGTATACGCGTTTTGTAGGTTAGGTAGGATATTACATCTAACCACTCCCAAAAAATAAAGATAAATTAGCAAACTGATATAAACTGAAATGTGTTTCGTTTCTAAGATTTCAAGCTCACATGTTCATTTACATTAGAATTACGGTTTATTTAAGAAAAACGGGATATTTAACATGTACGAATATACATGGTAAATATCCCGTTTCAAATCATAATTCTAATGTAAATGAACATGTGAGCTTGAAATCTAACGCAAGGTCGTGGAGGAGGAAAAAAAATTCTCGCTCTAGTGAGCTGATAGGTTTTGTGTTATACACGGCTGCAAAGTTATTTTACGTCTCGTGTGTTGAAACACTCGCTACGCTTAGGATTCTATTTTCGAACAGACAGTATGCATAAATCCAAAAGCGATAAATAACATTTTGACGGTATTTCAGCTAAAATTATAGCGATGAACGTTAATGATTTTTTAGAACGACTATAAATAAATAAATAATAAATAAAATAAATAAATATTAGAGGACAATCTTACACAAATCGAACTAGCCCCACAGTAAGCTCAAGAAGGCTTGTGTTATGGGTACTAGACGACGATATATTTAATAGATATAAATACTTAAATACATAGAAAACATCCAAGACTCAGAAACAAATATTCATGCTCATCACACAAATATTTGCCTTGACCGGGATTCGAACCCAGGACCGTCAGCTTCACAGGCAGGTGCACTACCCACTAGGCTAAACCGATCGTCAACTATCGACGTCATCGGACGTCGACTTGCTTCTTATGCGTATCTTAAGCATTCTTAAAAACGATATCGTCACTGTTTTGGCAATCGAGTAAAAATATATGTACATATCCACGCTCCATAATGAATAGAATGAACGATAAAATTGACATATTGACTGAGGCGCTACACGGAAATTCTAAATCCGATCTTCGTATCGTGCCATCCTTTTCACTCTCGTAGGGACTGGATCAATTTAGAAAAACGCTGAAATACTTCATTGATATATTTAAACATAGTCTATATACAAAGTTTCATATCTCTCACTTCAATAAGTACGTGTTTTCATAAAAATTTTGGACCTCCGTTTCACTCCTTTAGGGGGTGAATTTTGAAAAATCCTTTCTTATTGCACCTCTAGATCTTATAGGGAACCTACGTGCCAAATTTGGAATCTCTGGGGCCAGGAGTTTGGGCTGTGCGTTGATATGTCAGTCAGTCAGTCAGTTTCTTCTTTTATATATTTAGATTTATTACGCCCCTATTTGACGTCCACATTTTAATCTACAGTAGTGCCTAGTGACGTAGGTAATATAGATATATCATTTCAAATTCTAATATAGTTTTATAAAATTTTAAGGTACTGACAGGTAGGACAGGCTCTGAACGATTATATTTACATAATGAAATATTTTTTATTCAATCCCAACCTAAGTAAGATTGACACCAAATTCGCTATCGTACCTGAAAAATCAGCATGCACACCACATTTTCGTGTGGTGTATTAATATTTATGAAAACGCCATCAGTGCAGGCATTAGGGGAGGCCGGGCTATATTAATCCGGCGGTCAAGACGGATCCCTGTCGCTGCGTGCCCATTTATCCCCTGCCGACCTAATTTCTAAACAGGGAAGGGCTGTTACACAGTACTGTTTAAGCTATACTTTGCTTTTTTCGTTGTGACATTTAATTATCGCTGTCACATACAAACTGCCCCCTTTTCACCCCATTAAGAGTCCTTATCATTTAAAAAACGCTCATCTATTTAGGCCATTTTCTGCCAAGATCTTGACATTTTCTCAGTGTTACTATCTAGAACAGCAGGCGAATCACGTAACTGCATATACTAACGATAGATAGATTTTACTGTCAATTTTGAAGTATAAATGTATGAGTTGACAATTAAAATTTGACATTACAATCTACCTACCGATAGTACAAAAGTTACGTGATTACCCCGCTGGACTATTGCGACCTTATGACATAAGATTTTAATGTCTTTTTTGGATTTATCATTAAGTTTCGTTCCAAAAATCACTCCAAATCGGCCACTTTCAAGCTAAAAACTAGTTTTTTCCGCTTAACTTCTACTACAAACAATAAAAACAAAAAACTTTTATCTTACTATCTAAAAATTTAATAAAATAATCGTATCCTTTAATCACTTCATTGGTATTATCAATGCTTTTGTCATAACACTACATTTAATTAATGATACTTTGATTATTGTATTATTTTTATTTGATGTACCTAGATAGATTTTGACTTGTAAAAGTGCCCTTGAGGCCTATTTGCAGAATAAATGTTTTGATTTTGATTTTGATAATTAGATATTAAAACATTTGAAAATTTATAAGATCTCTTAAGGATTTATTTCCGAAAACAAACTATGCTATGAGGTTAAAGCGGATACAAATAGACCAAACCCAGTATCCTGAGCCAGGGTTCGAAATTGTAAGACTAATATTTTATTAATTTACATACAAAAAAATTAGCATGGGGAAAAATCTAAATCCTTTGAAAAGTTTTCTCATGGAAGAGTAACAAACATCCACGTATTGTCACAAACCGCGTAAAACAGCAGAAAAGAGATAAATATACCATTGTGAGCGTCACAGGCATAATCCATGTTGGCTTAGTGTGAGCGAGACAGCCGCTCAGGTGAATTACAAGCGATAATGTAGCGACTTGTCTGGATTAGTATTTTATATCACAGCTGGTGTTGGCGGGAGAAAATACAGGGGGGAAAAATGTTGTCTCGTTACAAGTTTTTCTCTGTTTGGGATGTGAATATGTGCAATGTATCGCTGTGCAAAATAAATTAGATTAATTAAAGACGATATTGTAGTTTATGACAGTTTTGATAACAACTTGGTTATATTGATGGAGGCTTGTTTCCATATAGAAGGTTTTAGAAGAACACAATTTCTCACTTCTCCTATTCGAAAAAAGGCCTTTCTAGTCCGTTTAGAGGGAGCAAAAGTCGTTTTTGCGCACTCTTAATATTTTTTTAAATTCTTTCATTTCTGCCCTGCTGACATCCAGCAAATAGTAGATTGTGTCTCAAGGGGACAAAATGGTACATTTATGACGAGGGCGGTATATTAAATTCTGAGTGAAGCGAAAAATTCTAAAGTAGCATCTTGAGCGTAGCGAGGGATTCTAAAGTAGAATCTTGAGCGTAGCGAGGGATTCTAAAGTAGAATCTTGAGCGAAGTAAGGGATTCAAGTGTTTACGCTCAAGACGGAAATAATTTTTCTACCGTGTGACACATACTGCTTTTCACACCGTCTATGAGGAAAAGAGTCATTGTCAAATGAGGGAAGAAAAGTACAACTTTGACGCCTCATTTTCCGGATTTTTGTTTATTCTCGTCTACAGAACTCGTGAAATTTCGTGAGCAGGTTCGATAGTTATATAGTTTTTTTTTGTCTAGACGGTTTTTGATTTCCAAAAACAATTTATTTATCAATGATTTTGTAAGTTTCTGCGTCCGAATTTCGGTTTGTTGTCCTCTACGGGTCTCATTTTTCAATCGCTTCTCCTGAAATTTTGTTAGCAGATTCGATATTCATAATTGATCTTTTTTATAATGTCAGATTTTGGAAATGATAAAAAAACTCACTCACTAGGTCTACAGCTCACAGAGCCACTAGTTACTTATATGAGTATTTAATAATGGGCAGTAAATCTCTATTTAAATGCTTCTAAGAATCCTTTAACTACTATATAGAAGGGTTTTATACATCAATTAAACTCATTATCCCTACCTCAGAAACCTCAATGTAGTTAAACATGTATGCGATTCTTGTTTTTGTTAACAAGAAATTTAAGATGTGTTCGATTACAGAGATCAATAAAAACTTTATGATGTGTTTGAGCTGGTGATGTGTTTGTTTGTTTTGAAGCGTAACTTTTGTAAAAAGCTCACAGGAACTTTGTGTTCTGTACCATGCGTCTTATCAATTTTGCGTTTCGGGCATTTTGCGTTCTAGTCCGTATGAGATCTAGACATGTTACACGGTAGTCATAGTGACGTGTAGACAAAAACCAAACTAGTCATTTTGCGTTCCAGACTGTCTGAGACCAACCCCCTCTTTGGAAATAGAGCCTATATGCGGTTACTTATCGCAAATTCGAAATGTTTTATGCCGAATATTAAAAGTCCGAAAAAGCAACGCCTTTTTTCTTTTTGCATTTTTTTTCAATTGTCCGAAGTTTCATATTCAATATTTTCTATTGACATATTTTTGTATGGTCACAATTTTATTATTCAGCTGATTTTAAATCACAATGATTATAATTGCGTACATTCATTTGCCAAATTTTAATTGGTTCGTAGGGTTAAAATACCGTAACGTCATTATCCAGATATTTCTAAAGATAACAAAGTTAATTTCCATCGAGTTATAACAAATCATGAATACTGTATTATTTGCTATGAATTTATATGCAGGTGCTAATTGAGGAAACTCATAATTATATTTGGGCTACGACTAAAAATTATGTTCATCATATTATGATCAGCCTACAAACAGTCGATACAATTATTAGTCGATTTTCTCCCAACAAGTCTATCTGGGCTTTTATAAAAAAAATAACCTCGAAGATTAAGACGGAAGCTTCCCTTCGCTTCAGCTCCCGTCTTAATCTTCTAACCTATCCGCAATACAGTCGATTTTGTCCCAACAAGTCATTATGGGTTTTTATTAAAAAAATAATCTCGAAGATTAAGACGTCTTTAGTCTTATATAACGAAATTATGGAAAATGTCACGTCGACTTTCCGTATCATTGAAATTATGAAAATGTGGCCAACGTATAAGTTGTCAAATGTAAAAATTGGAAACTGTAAAGCGGGCTTTTGAATTGCGGACAAATGACATTGTGGTAAAATGAATCTGTGGTATTTCAAACAGTTGCGAAACAAAGTATTTAGATTGTAAAGATTCAGTGAACCGTTTTCGGGTAAATGAAATTCGGTAAACAGATTTTCGAAACATCGATAGGTTACCCACTGAGCTAGTGGAGCAACCACCCTCGGCCTCCAAATTCTTCAACCAGTTCCGGAAGCCTACATAGAAGACTCAGGATTCCTTAAAGTCAACAATAAGTAAGGTGTTAATTTGCATTTTGTGTTAGCAGCGTTACAAGCGTAATTCAAAATTAATTTAAAATGAAGGAAAAAATTAAAAATTTAGGCACCGAGCAGGATTCGAACCTGCGACCTCTCGGCACTCGCAGCCAGTCGCTCTAGCCAACTGAGCTATAGGTGCAATCGCCACCCAGTCCCAAATTCATCAACCGTTCCTTCGTATTAAGCAGTACCGCTGCTAACGTAAACTATTTTTAAGAATTAAGATTTTTTTTTCTGTCATAATTAATTTAAGAGCCCTTATGAGTTAAAAAACGCTCATCTACTTAGGCCATTTTCTGTTTTAATTAACACGTGTCTAGAAATTTTCTCAATGTTACTATCTAGATCAGGACTATTGCTACCTAAAGTCGCAAATTATAAATATATTTTTTGGATATTTCATAAAGAAGTATCGTTTCACACTTCACTCCAAAACGACCATTTTCAAACTAAAAACTTTTTTTCACTTAAATTCTACTGCGCACAATAAAATCAAAAAATTGCTATGTTACTGTCTAAAACATTAATAAAATCATCGTAGCCTTTAATCACTTTATTGGTATTATCAATACATTTGTCATAATTTGAAATCAAAACATTTTAAAACTAATAAGGCCTCTTAAGATTAATTCATTATTACACGCAAATTCTCGTATGAGGATAAAGTAAACAGCCATTATTCCGCTTGGAGACAAAAGCCCCGTTTTAACCTCCAATAAAACGATGAGCCCGACTCGATCCATTTCTTAAACAAACCCTCTACTGCCAACAGAATAATCCTCTCCCAGCGAGTTGCGAAAATTACCACATAAACCCAGATTACGACCATACTCCACCATTAAAATTACCAACTTCTCGACAACTTCACATAACAAAGTCCATTTCCGTTTTAACAAGACATGCCAACATTAGAATACAAATGTCCCGAGCAGTGCACGGCTAACAATGATAGCTCACCGCAGGTGTTTTTGTTTGTGTTAATGTTGAATTTGGACGTAATCCGTTTCAGAGGTGAAATGAGACTGCGACAAAGAACTTTTGTCTTGTTGATTAATCAGTAAGTTGAGATAGAGCGATTGCGATTCACGTTAATTTGTTTCTTAAAAATGTAGTAAAATGTCCCAGTGACTGACACTGAGCCAATACTCGACATTTACAAGCTTACGTCATAATAATAGTGAACAATAGACGTCAACTATTGTGTATTAATGTGTTAAAAATTGGGACGTTCACCTTATAATTCTGTTGAAGACAAAGATTTAGGCCCGGAGTCCCTTTTTTTTAACCTGACTGTGGCTTTATAGGCCGGGCCCAATAAAGCGATAGGAGTGCGCGGTTGGAGTTTGGAAAATCCAGGGGAAAACCTCCGGCACGACCACGCGTGTGGTTTGGAACACTGGAATACTCTAAGAGTTTGCGCTCCAGTGAGATTGGTTGAGAGGTTTCAACCGAATCTGAGGTGTGAGTGGAATTGAGCTACTGGGAGTTTTGTCGCTGGTTCACTAAACCTAGCCTAGCTGAGAAGAGTCCAGCAAGAAACTCAGCTAGGCCCGACCTGGGTCGGACTGATACCCGGGTCGGACTGACGCCCGGGTCGGACTGACGCCCGGAGTCCCGTTTGGCATCTAGATTTGTTACAGGCATTAAAATTAACCGTATATAGGTAACTTACAAGCGCTCGTGGCCCAGCGGCGCTTGCGTACCGCGTGCGGTATCCAAGGTTAAGCAACGTCGGTTGAGGTCAGTTCTTGGATGGGTGACCGCTTTGAGTGCTTATTAACTGAGCGCTCCCGTGCTTTGGAAGGCACGTTAAGCCGTTGACTCCGGCTTCTGTCTATGATAGCAGTCGTTAAGCCAAGTTAGAGGCCTTCGGGCGGCTCGAGAACTTATAACAGTCAAGTTGCCCACTCACTTGACAAGCCTAATTCCAATAAGGTCTGATTTCCCCTCGGGTTGGAAGGTCAAATGGCAGTCGCTTCCTTAAAAACTAGTGCCTAAGCCATCTTGGGATTAGGTAGCGGACCCCGGGCATCCTTTAGGATGTAACTGTACCGGGATAACGCTAGGAGGATGGATGGAGGTAAGAACTTACAATATAGCTATAAATTCGGTAGGTGCCTACCTATTATGCCAAACTTTAATGGCTAAATGCCACGTGAATATGTATTTTGCACCAAAAATTAAACATCAAATTATTTTACCTATATAAGTATGTACACAAATAAATTCCCCTACCAGAATTCGAACCCGGGACCTCCAGCTTCGAAGGCAGGGTCACTAGACTCACTACCAACTAGGCTACAGCAGTCGTCAAAAGCGGCGGCGGTTTTCAGGCTGCATTTTATGTAATGAAAGGACTCTTTCCCTACATTTTAAAGATTTCCAGCATTTTAATGACTAGTCTTTAATTATGACAAGCATCATTAGCTCCTAGCTTTCATCCTTATTAAAATCCGAGTGTTCAAGTCTGAAGACTTGGGCAATGCTAATCTCGCTCGAGGCTCTCTATTCTAAAATATTCCGGGGCTGCATTGACCGCTTCGGTTTCCTTTTACTAAGTTTTTGCGGGGTCTAGAATTTATTAGAGTAATATGCAGGGTTATCGCTGTCATTTATAACAAGCTAGTGGCCCGAAACGCAAAATGGATAAGACGCATGGTACAGAACACAAAGTTCCTGTGAGATTTTTAAAAAAGTTTCTCTACAAAACAAAAAATACATCATCAGCTCAAACACATCATATAGTACATTACTTACCAAGGGCGGTAAAACAAAGAATGTCTCAGATCGCAGGTATTTGACGCCCGAGCCGAAGGCAAGGGCGATAATTATGCGATCTGAGGATTTCTTAATTACCGCCCGAGGTAAGTACAAAATTTTATGTCACCCCGTGGCCAGGAAGAGGGATTTTCCGCGCGCGGAGCGTGCGGTAATTGCCACTTTATGGCCAGGTGTGACATAAAGCCTCGACAAGAGCCCACGCGTAATAGGCCCGTCGATGTACGAGCGCCTACCCGCCACACTTAAAAACGAATCCTCCAACGACATATTTGAACGCCGGCTAAAAGAACTTTTAATGCTCAAATCACTGTATTCCATAAAGGAATACAATGAACAACCAATATGAAATTGTTGATTATTGTTAAATTGTATTTCTGTTATTTATTCCTTTTAATTCTTGACATTACCATATTATTTATTATTTTGACATTGTATTGATATTTGACCATATTTGGAATCGAGCGTTTATATTGTTTTTATTTCTATTATTTTAAATTTGACTAATGACATTGCCTAGGATATTCTAGCCGTGTATACAAATTTGACATTTCTATTGTTTTTTACCTTTGACATTATCTGATTTCAATTATTTTTCTTTCATTATTATTATTATACCTGTTGACGATCCTTTTGTGAATTTATCTTGTTTTAAAAATGTAAACCATGATGTAATTTTATAAAGGAAATAAATAAATATATCTATCTATCTATCTAAAAGTTTTTATTGATCCCTGTAATCGAACACATCTTAAATTTCTTGTTAACAAACACAAGAATCGCGTACAAGTTTAACAACATTGAGGTTTCTGAGGTAGGGATAATGAGTTTAATTGATGTATAAAACCCTTCAATATAGTAGTTAAAGGATTCTTAGAGGCATTTAAATAGAGATTTACTGCCCATTATTAAATACTCATATAAGTAAGTGGCTCTGTGAGCTGTAGACCTCGTGAGTGAGTTTTTATCATTTCCAAAATCTGACATTATAAAAAAGATCAATTATGAATATCGAACCTGCTAACAAATCACGAGAAGCGGTTGAGAAATGTGTCCTGTAGAGGACAACAAACCGAAATTCGGACGCAGAAACTTACAAAAACCGTCACGACAAAAATTCTATATAACTATCGAACCTGCTCACGAAATTTTACGAGAATCGATTGAGAATTGCGACCTGTAGACGAGAACAAACGGAAATCCGGAAATCTGGAATCTGGATGTACGAAAGCATTTTTGTCGAAGCTGAAGCAGAGACCTTCGTTTCACTCGGTCAATTAAATAAATAAACAAATGAACTGTATTTCTGTTATTTTATTACAGGTCAAAATCTACAGGAATTTCCGAAACAAAACACCACTGTCACTGTCAACGGTCACTGTTTGAACTGATTCAGTCATTTCTTGTTACAAAAATATAGTGATTACAATGTCAATATCACATAAAATAAGCAAATTAAACATCATAAAGGTCTATGATCTAAATCAAAAATCAAAACATTTATTCTGCAAATAGGCCTCAAGGGCACTTTTACAAGTCAAAATCTATCTCAATACATCAAATAAAAATAATATAATAATCAAAGTATCATTAATATTTTTGGCATGTAACACTACATTTAATTAATGATACTTTGATTATTATATTATTTACTAATTATACTTTGATTATTACTAAGAAACTAATAACAATCGAGATTTGTTAGAGATGTATAAGGTCTCTAAGCGTCAAGATAAAAGGTAATAAAGGTGTTTTCTATGTATTTAAGTATTTATATCTATTAAATATATCGTCGTCTAGTACCCATAACACAAGCCTTCTTGAGCTTACTGTGGGGCTAGTTCGATTTGTGTAAGATTGTCCTCTAATATTTATTTATTTATTTATTAATAAAGTAGGTACACTAATCATAATAAAATATTTTGAGCTATATCTATAACGCGTCAACATGGAAATAATAAATTCTAAAACGGAATTGTTCTTTTTTAATTTTCATCTGAATATGAATATAAAAAATAAGAAAAACTGTTACATAAAATGAGTAGTTGTCCAAGAAACATGTTGAAATTGTATTTTAATATACGAGATAGAAAATACTATCTTTATGGGGACTTCCATAAAACAAACGCGGTTTTTTATGATAAATGAAATGAAATGAAATCACTTATTCTTCAATTTAGGCATATTACATGCACTTATGAATGTCAAAAAACTACCACCGGTTCATAAAACAAACCTCCGCCTCGAGAAGAACCGGCGTAAGAAACTCGGCGAGGTGTCATTTTTTCAAAACAATATACAATGTATATAAAATAACAGTATCATAATACTACAGAATTCAAATGCTACAATATAAACATACATACATATTTTTTAATATTAAGGTTGAAATATTTCTGTGTTAGATTACTAGTGCGGGACGCTATCACTGCCAAACATCCCGATCCATGATATAATCGTTTATCTTATAATATGCTTTTGAAATAAGTCTGTTTCACGACAGACTTAAATTTAGAATCCGTAAGTTCAGTAATGTCTTGGAATTTTATTGTAGAATTTTATACAGTTTCTCAAAAACGGTGGTACGGAACCTTTCGTGCGCGAGCCCAACTCGCATTTGGCCGGTTTTTGTGAATAGATATGTTATCGGGGATCTCCGCCCCCAATGGAGGAGGGTTTTCATTAAACGTGCTGCTGTAATAAATAAATAAATAAATAAATATTTTTTTTGGACCATCTTACCTCTGTCGTAGAGGGACGGAGACTGGAAGATGATGCCGAAAGTCCCGACGAAGCAAGCAATGGTGAACAGCCAGAGGAAGAACCGGTCCAGCACCATGGACATGAACTTCCAGTCTTCTACCACCTGGGGACAAGAGCAGTTATCAATTAAATAATAATAAATAAATAATAAATAAATATTTGGACCATCTTACACAAATTAACCTAGTCCCAAACTAAGCAAAGCTTGTACTATGGGTACCAAGTGACGATATACATACTTATTTAGATAAATAGATACTTAAATACATAGTCATCCAAGACTCAGGAACAAATATTCGTGTTCATCACACAAATACATACCCTGACCGGGATTCGAACCCGGGACCTCCAGCTTCGAAGGCAGGGTCACTACCAACTAGGCTAAAGCGGTCGTCAATAATCATTTGCACTTTCTAACTACAAAGGAGTGAGAAGGACTGAACGGAGAATTTTTATTGGAAATAAAAAAGGATAGGTATTCACCAAAAGGTCCCTGTTTGTCTATATCTAAAAGGAAGATTTTAAATTGCGTCCGTAATGATATGGCATTTTATTAACACCACCAGAAGACTTGTATTTGATTGATACTAATAAATTGTTTTTTTTTATACAACGCCGGTGGCAAACAAGCGTACAGTCCACCTGGTGGTACGCGGCCACCGCAGCCTATAGACGTCCGCAAGTCCAAACTTTCAGATTATTTGAAATAAGAAGCATTAGAGTGTCATCGCCGACAGAACTTATTTTATAAAAAACTTGTCCATTAATTTATTAATGAAATATATGTAAATTAATTAAAAGTATTAAATGTATCCACCACAGGTTTCGTCAATTTATGCTACAAAGAATCATCCACAACACGTTTCGTCACCTATGCTACATACTAATTTTATTAAACTGTGTATTTTATGTTGTTTTATTTAAGTCACAGAATATCGTTTCGGCAGCACTTTCAATTTAAACGAAACGAATATGAAACTGTCCACTTCAAAATACCTATTGACAATAATACCATGAGTTTACATGACCATACTCGCTAGCGACCGCGCAAAAATTTGTATGGGCAAAAGTATAGCGCCTCTGGCTGTTACGCTATAGAACTAAGAATCGACATACTAAATCGTTTACGCAGTCGCTAGCGAGTGCGGTCATTCAAACTCATGGTAAAGGCACAGTAGGACTTTTTTTTATTGGGAAAAAAACAGATACAGGCCGATGTAATAAATATGACAAATCAGTATAAATGAAGTATATATACAGTCTGTATCCTAAGACAATTCCCACTAGTATTTCACACATATTAGTTAAGATGACATTGTAAAAAAAGTAAGTAATCCTTAATTAAATCTTGACAATATAAGATATACAGTATTAACACACAGTACAGGAAATTACGTCTTACAGGAGGAGAAATAAAAACCACTACCAAAGATAATTATAAAATCCGTTGCGTAGTTTTAAAGATTTAAGCATACATAGGGATATAGGGACAGAGAAATCGACTTTGTTTTATACTATGTAGTGATATGAGCTGATTAACTTTGCGCTTAAAAATGGCCCGCGTACTACTAAATATGTCAACCGAGACTAAGCTTTTGTTATGGTTGCAACACATTTTGCGTAAATCACAGCCAGATTAAAAAAAAAATAAAAAAAAAAAAAAAAAAAATGCGTAATGGTGCTCGTACCAGGGACCGATACCGGTATTTTAAAAAAACCCTGAATTAGCCCAATATTTTGGATTATTTTTTGCTCTTTACGTAGGGCTGAATCATATATTTAGGTAACAACGTCGTATTATTAGATTGTCCCATTAAAAACGAAATAATGAACCGGTGACCGTAAAAATACCGGTATTTTTCTATGGAGAAAATACCGGTATCCGATCCCTGGCTCGTACCCTGGCGTTAGTGGAGGCCGACGGGACCGCGAATAGAGACAAAGAACGCGTTCTATAAGAAGGAGTTCGGAAACCAATAGCCTCCAGTAGTTCCGGGTAGTTATAGTGACCTGTACATATATTGTATAATACGGTGGCGTCATGGACTTGAGAGACGAATATATGCGAGAATCGTCCAGTGTCAACCCAGGGCCGTAGCTAGGGGGGGGGGGCATTATGGGGCAATGCCCTACTTTAAAATACTATTGCCCTACCTTAACCCATCGCATATGATATCTAGAAAACTGTTTGTTTATAATTGGCGTACCAAATTGAGACATATTAGGGTAGGCAGTGTATCGACATCTAAATTATCAGATTTAAGTAGCACGGGCTAGGCATCAACATAAATGATTTTGTTCATTCCTTGCCCCGGGGCCCTACAATTAAGAACTGCCTCAAACTCGAAAATCGATTCACCAGATCAGACCAAGTTAATTTTGAGTTATTTTTTTTCTTGCACCAGTTGTGCCCTACCTGTAATTACCGCTGCCCTATCTTAAATTCAACTCTGGCTACGGCCCTGTGTCAACCCTAGATCGTCCCGCGTCGTTTGCGCGGCACGTCGGTTAGTTTCGCTTACTTACCGAGGACACTGGCTGTCCCGAGGGACCTTGTTCTACTTTGAGACAGCCTTTAACATTTACTTATGTGTACGCCAAATTTATAGAGGCAAAACGAAGTGCTCATGATTTTTAGATACGTACAAATGTATCTTGTAGATGTAGATGTAGTGTAGGGACGCCTGGCCGGAAGCAGGCGGGCTGTCGATCGCAGGTCAGGATCATTCAGCCCAATTCCCTTGAAGTCAGAGCTTAAGGTTACTGTCCCTGCGGCATTCCCACACAGTCTTCTTCCATTCTTCCTATTTTCCTGCAGAAGAGAAGGACATCTTTAAGGTTGACATCCCTCAATTCGTTCTCCTCTAGCATATCGCTACTGGATATATTAAACCGCATTGCTGCGTACATAATACATTCCGCTACGACATGCTTGCTGGTTTCTTCCTCCCCACAATATGGGCAGGAAGCGTCATTGCTGACACAAATGTAGCTTATTGGTAATGTTTCTTTCTCCTCGCTGATAAAAAGCCAGGAGAAATATGCCAATACAGTTTTAAACTGAAATAAAATTAAGCTTGTATCGACTTTGGTAATATTTAGTGAGAATATGATTTCATTCAATTTTAAGGATTTGTATGGTTTGAGACTAAGTAAAGCCTTCCGTCGCTTAGTATCTTCGCAAAATTCGAATGATTTATCATTTGTAACTCAAAAGGGCACAAAACAGAACCCTTAATGATCCTATGATCACTTTGCTGTCCATCTGTCTCTCTGTCTGTCAAGAGCCTTAATCTCGGGAACCCGTGGAGGTTTCGAGTTGAAATTAAAACCTTATACTCAGATCTACAGTCCCTTGAAGCTGTGAAAAAACAAAACTTCTAAGTTAACGTAAAAAAAAGATACGGTCGTTTATGCCACGAAAAACGTATATTTCAACAAGATTTAGACACTCAAGGGAATCAAAATTCATAAGGTACTTCCCGTTGACCTACAACTATGAAATTTGGCAAATAATATCGTCATATACTACAGGTCCAGGGAAAAATCTGAAAACTAATTTGTAATAAAATCATACAAAATTTCTTCAGACGTTTGTTACTCAGTCACGCAAAAGCGGTTGAACGGATTATGATGAAACTTTGTATACGTAGAGTTTTTAGCCTGGATTAACATGAAGGATGCTTTTGATCCCTTTAGTTTTTCCTCAAACTGATGAATTTGCGCGTGGGAGGAATCTATAATCCCGACCGGAGTCATGTAGATATTTATGCCTCCTGATGTACTGAAAATTCGTCTCAGATGAACCAGTATAAACCTGACCTCTGAATGCACATATTTTTTACGAATCTCAGGTTCAAGATATAATAAGTATGTACGGTGAAGCGACTCTATAGACAGTTCTCAATATCACGATATTTGACAACATCATTGGCATTGGCGTGCATTAGGTGAAGTTGAAGTTAATGAATATAATTTTACACAATTGACTACTTTGAGTCTTATCTTGGCTAAAGTAAAGCAGGTTTTCGCATTATTTAGTTTTTTAAAAACACCTAGCTGATTTTACCAACAAACCTACTGTTAAACTCGTAACTTTAACGTTTCTAAAACCCATATCGGGATGGTTAGTTTCACAATGCACCGAGAGATGGCGCTGTCCCCTGTGCAAACTAGCTAACGACTGTTCGCCTTAGAATATTAAGTGTGTAATTTTATATTTCGTTTGTGAGAATTGTTTGGGAGATTTTATTAGTATTACATGGTTTATAGTACGAACGGCTTTTAACATTCGGGACCCCTAGGTACATTCCTTGTGCACCTACCCTATACAACCCTAAAGCCCTACAATGCCTAGCCCTAACTATAGGTTTAACATATACATATATTATAATAAGTGCGGGATGTCTGCACCAAGAGACCTAAGGCAACAGACGGAACAGGGTAAAGGTGGGATTTTCTCACTGCCAATCACAGACTCATGTGACTGATCGTAAACGATGGTTAAAGGTGTCTTGACCACAGTGAAAGGAAACCTGAAGAGTGACAACAGCAATGTCCAAACTCAAAGAGACTTTATTTACAAATTTACAAGATATTTATACTAATTTATATATATGTGTGCGTTAATACGAATAATCCACTTCTTAGATATATTTTGTTAAGTCGACAAACCGTGGTCTTAGCATTTTGCCCGCTCTCTGTGCGACTATGCAGTTTCTTGTCCCAGATCTTGGTGCTGATGTTGTGTTTACTTTGACGATCGTACTTACAAATCGAGTTATTTCGTTGGAATACCTGTGACTTTGGTATTACCAGAGCTAAATAATCTCCAAACCAAAACGACGATTCTCAATCAAAATCAAAGCATTTCAGGCCCTAGTTTCCTAGCAATTACATGCATAATCGCATGAAAAACAATAGATTAGAGTTAATTATACCCATAGCCTCTAAAGCGCTTGCGATATAAATATAAGCTAAAACTAGCTGACCCATCGAGCCATAATATTTTTAATATTTAAAGTAGGTGATTAAATAGATTGCTCTTTGATATCTACCTATTGTAGTTTTTAAGAACCTGGGTCGATGAAAATGTATGGAGTTGTTTAAGGTTTATTCGATAACTTTGAGTGCGCGTGCGTGCGTGTGTGCTGCGTGCGTGCGTGTGTGCGTGCGTGTGTGCGTGCGTGCGTGCGTGCGTGTGTGCGTGCGTGTGTGTGTAATTGTTCTCGTTTAATTATTTGAGCTAGAACGCTTTCAGTCTCATCATAATTTTTAGTCTTAATCCAATTAATTACTTTTTTTTTACATTCATGTGAGGTGAGAGGATAGATTTATAGAGAATTGTCCCATCGTATATTTGTCATTAAGTACGAGTAGGAGATTGTGGAGATATAGCTGTTAACTAAGTACAAAATGAGTTTAATACTCTAGGGCTACTATCAACATTTCTCAGCCTCGACAGTTGTTTATTTTCCTTTGAGTATAGCATGTACGATCATAAATTACCGCGTTATTTGTTCGTCAAACAAGTTGGGTGGACTCGTCCGTGCTCTAGTCTATAAACTTCCTTAACACAACATACGAGCGAGAAACTCTCACAGAGTTACAATCTGTATAAATTTAGATGCGTCTGTAGTGAAACACAAGTTTTGATCACTTGGTCACTTGATGCGCGATCACCCAACCACTAGAATAATAATAATAATATCGTGCTGACAGATCGATCGAAGCGCCAGGCAGTGCTCGTTGACATCACCATCCCCCATGACGAGAACCTCGTGAAGGCCGAGAAGGACAAAGCCAGCAAGTACCTAGACTTGGCACACGAGGTGACCGCCATGTGGGATGTTGATTCAACGATCATTGTCCCGATAGTCGTCTCTACGAACGGTCTAATAGCAAAGAATCTCGACCAACACCTCAAGAGACTCTCGCTAGATGGCTGGGTTAAGGGTCAGATACAGAAGGCGGTACTCCTGGACGGCGCGGATAGTCAGGAGGTTCCTCTCTCTGTCGCTCTAACCACCGGTAGCTTAGGCCCTGCCTCGCTGCCGGCGGCACACTAAGTTAGGTTTTTATAATGATTTTATGTTTTGTAAATATTGATTTATATTTTACTTTTTATATAATTATTATAAAATCTGACCTAAGACCTAAAATAAATAAAGAGAATAATATTAATAATCGTCTATCCCATAAGACACATATTACATGTTACAAAATAAATTTCACTACCAAACTGTGTAGCAGTTTGTTGGCAGTTCGGGTGCTCTTGATACACGTGAGTCTTACATCTACTTAGTTATATTCATGCAGTAATACTTGCTAGGTATTGTGGTATAATAGCGCCTCCACCAAATGTGGTATAATAGCGTGGTATATATATTAATACTGGGGTATTCTGCACGAGAGGTACGGGTTTAGAGGTACTGGGAGGAGATCGTAGCTAAAATATAACACTGGTAGCACATATGAAACTAGTATATTTCTTACTGTACTGAAATATACATACATTAATCTCTTAAAATGATTTACAGAACATGTGTTTCAGATGGTTTCGTGAAGACCAGTCCCTGGAAAACCAATTGTTCCCAGAAGAATGCCAGTTTGACGCATTCTCGAATCATAGTTTAAATTAAATTTGTATACGTTATGATTCTGGACCTGCACGTCCAGCCTCATACCGTAACAACCTCTACACAGTATATAATCACTACTAAGCATGCAATTTGAAGTTTTAATTTTGGTAAGGTCTAAAAGCAGTGAAAAGTGGGTACCTAGCACTTGTATACGAGTTATCCCTTCTCACTGCCCTTGAGTACCTATCCTAATAGTTATCTATAAAGTATTTTTTGACATTGTTTATAAAATTATTTATTCTAATCTAATATAACCTAACCAGGAATCAGGAATTCGTCCCGGTACCACCGCACACCGGGTAAAGTCAGTCCGACCCAGGCGGGCCTAGCTGAATTTCTTGCTGGACTCTGAACCAGCGCAAAACTCCCAGTAACTCGATTCCACTCACACCACAGATTCGGTTGAAACCTCTCAACCAATCTCACTGCAGCGCAAACTCTTAGAGTATTCCAGTGTTCCAAACCACACCCGTGGTCGGAGGTTTCCCCTGGATTTTCCCCAGGCTACTCTCCATTCATTCATTCATTCATTTATTGATAAAATATTGTATTTTACAAGTCATGATTATAGGTATAGGAACATTATTATAATTTCTACATTTCATGTCACTTTTCATTGATTAATAATAATTATAATATTTACAATTTATTTATTTATATATCATATTCATGTTCTGTAAAATTATTTATTTATTTAGATTTCAGCAGCCGCTTCCGACGAATTCGTCAACGCTATAATACGCTCGGTCAATTAATAGCGTTTTAAGTTTATTTGCAAACATTCTGTTACTATCTGATTCAGATATTTCAAGTGGGAGAGAGTTGTATAATTTGACCCCTATGACACCAAGTGACTTCCGCGTGACTACAACCGCGCACTCCTATCGCTTTATTGGGCCAGGCCTATAAAGCCACAGTCAGGTTAAAAAAAATGGTCACTTGATATTGGTGTAGATACTCTTAGGCCGGGGACTTGACTTCAGCGGGCAGCGAGGAGAACGATGATTCAAGTCTATATATCGTCGCCCCGCTCGCTCCCCGCTGCCCGCTGGCATTGAGTCCACAGCCTTACATGACGACATGACGACCACTTTAGCCTAGTTGGTAGTGACCCTGCCTTCGAAGCTGGAGGTCCCGGGTTCGAATCCCGGTCAGGGCATTTATTTGTGTGATGAACACGAATATTTGTTCCTGAGTCTTGGATGTTTTCTATGTGTTTAAGTATATATTTATCTATATAAGTATGTATATCATCGCCTAGTACCCATAGTACAAGCTTTGCTTAGTTTGGGACCAGGTTGATTTGTGTAAGATTGTCCACAAATAATTTAAAATATTTATTTATTTACATTAGGCCGATACAGACAAGTGGTAAAGCACGCGACTTTCAATTTGGAGCCTTGCAATTTGGTTCCGTAGCTCAAAAAGGAAAAAAACGGAAACGTTATAGGATCACTTTGTTGTCTGTCTTTCAAGAACCTTTATCTCGAGAACGCGTGGAGGTATCGAGTTGAAATTTAAACCACATGCTTAGGTTTTCAAGTCTCTTGAAGCTGTAAAAAAATTAAACTTCTAAAGTGACGTGAAAAGTAGATACGGCTGTTTATTCCGGCAAAAACGTATATTTGGACACTCAAGGGAATAAAAATATATAGGGTACTTTCCGTTGACCTACAAGTATGAAATTTGGCAAGTAATATCGTCTTATACCTCAGGTACAGGGAAAAATCGAAATATTATAAATTTGTAATTAATAATAATAATATAGTCCTTATTTAAAGTACGTAACCAATACAGTCTACACATTTGTCCGACTCGCACTTGTCCGGTTTTTTTATTAAAAGTTATGGACGATATAGTTGATATTTAGCTACATAATTTCGCTGTCAAAACACAAATATTCATTTAGGATATAATCATTTAACTTCGTTTAATTAACCTACTACACTTTTTAGCCATTTCTTACCTTTGGTAAATGTTTCTAATTCCATAATTTTGTATCCATATTTCAAATAATTTTTAGATGATATCAAATAATGAGATAAACTTTTCCAGACAAGCAATTTCAACTTTTCTGATCATAACAGTGTAATTATCTTACTGTATAATACAGAAAGTCTGAACTATTCTATATCTTTAACATCTTAACAATATTTCAGTATTTTTTGCTCTCTTTCTACCGTGTTAGCTCGGCGCGAGTGCAAGTAAGCGCGCATAACAAGTTGAAATTTATTTGATGATTAGGATCAGAAGCCGTACACCAAATAGACTCCTGGGCATCATTAATTATATTCAAGAGGGATTTTATAGAGCCGATCACAATCGACGTGTCCTAATGAGATTCTTATTAGAGATGCTACAGTTGGTTTGAATTGCCGACTCATTATGGGATTGATCAAGTCTATGGCACTGAAAGAGACAAAGAAGGTACACTTGATGAAAAAGAGTATTTTAGTTATGGCTCCTAAAATATTTAACAAACTACCTGAGGATTGGCAAAATGCAACATTATATAACTTTAAACGAAAACTATTTAACTTTTTATCCGAAAGATGTTACTATAGTGTTTTAGATTATCTTACTGACAATAGCATGCTTAGATAAATAAAAAATTACTACCACTGCATATGACATCGAAATTCATCTCTTAAAACTATGACATTATTGTATTGCATATTATATTATAAATTATTGACATTGTTGTATTGAATATCATGCTTAATCTGACATTGTAATTGTATTTTCGTATGCCTAATGGGCTCATCACGGTCTTCGTACTGTATTTCACCAACTTAACAACTGTATTGTTTTAACCTGTGATGACGAAATAAACGTATTTGTATTTTGTATTTTGAGTGACCTATATAAAGTACCTACTTTTGATTAATTTATGGAGGGTTGTACAGTCATAAAGATAATAAAGGTCTGATCCATCCGATTCTGTAAGGGTATCCAACGTATATAACATTAAAGAGGAAACAAGCAGGGATTGTTAAACCGGTTTTATTTAATACCTGTATAGAAATTGACAAACTATTACCGCTAAAAAAAGAATACCTATATTCTAATTAGAGGTATTGTTGTCATTCCGCTTTTATCTATACCTCTATGTATAGACTATTTACGATATTAAATACCTGTATTCAATACCGCTATTCATTGCACTTGAAAGGTAAGATGTCAATTAAACATTACTACTAAAACGCGACAAATAGGTGTATACCTACTTTTTACAATACTCCAGTTTGCAGAAACAAATAATTGAGTATATTGACACTGACAGCTATTACCGGTAATGGTTTTTATAGGTAAGGAGTCAAATAGAGGTATTTTTGTGAATTTGCGAAACCGCAAATTTATTGAAATACCGGTTTTGATTATACCGCTAATCTGAGCTTAAGCGATATAAATAGCGAAATGCAGTTATAACCGGTTATACCTTATTTAAAACCGGTAGTAAAAATACCGGTAACGATCCCTGGAAACAAGATACATTTTTCATCCTAAAGTCCATACGTTACTTCTATAAAATCACTTGTGAAACGGTATGCTTAACTATTTAATCATACCGTTTCACAAGTGATTTCATAGAAGTGTGAAGATCTTTTAAGATTAATAACGTAGAAAAATGTACCTACTATTTCCAAGCCCCTTAATCAGAATACAAATACTTTTAAATCACATTATAGTTTTATTAGGTATGTACTGTCGTGAAACAAAAACTTATATCAAAAGCATATTATAAGATAAACGATTACATCATGGATAGGGATGTTTGGCAGTGATAGCGTCCCGCACAAGTAATCTAACAAAGGAATGTTTCTTCCAAAATATTAAAAAAAAATGTTTTACATTGTAGCATTTTAATTTTGTAGTATTATGATACCGTTATTTTATAACATTGTATATTGTTTTGAAAAAATGACCCGCCGCCTCGCCGAGTTTCCTGCGCCGGTTCTTCTTGAGGCAGAGGTTTATTTTATGAACCGGTGGTAGTTTTTTGACATTCATAAGTCCATGTAATGTGCCTAAATTGAAGAATAAATGATTTAATTTCATATCATGTCATTTCAGTACCTTAAATCACAAAATCCGTTTGCACTGAACATGCACCATTCGGTGTCCACACATTGCAACTTTTAATATTTTTTCTTCAAATCGGACACTGAAGTCTTTCAAGTCTTAGAAACGAAAGCTTTTCTCGCGTAATCTCAGAAGCGACACCTCGCCCGCTCAATAACCCGAGCATTTTGATTCACAATCAATCAAATCGTCTCGCAACTCGTCTCCAGTCGAACTCAAATCCTGAGGCTTAAGTGTGATCAGAGGCCTTGCCTATACTGGTGCTCCCTGAGGCAAGAAGTTGCTAAGCTTTTTGAATACCACTCAAGCGGGCTCTCAATTCTTTAATTTCCTGCTTCTTTGACGGATCGCATGCAAAGGTTTATTTTGAAGCCACTTTGATGTAACGCAATAACCTGCCTGTCGGATGTCTTCAGAGAATATACTTGGTGTATCGTATATGTGCATTTTGTCTTCGTTTGCATGCAAAAAGATTTTTTGAAGTGCTTTGTTACTCAAAAATTCTCAGTTTTTGTATAAGAAATTCCGGATCAAGAGGTATTATTATAAAATCGCACCTTTTTTGTCATTCTTCAGTAATAATAGTAATAATAATGACGATTTAGAACTCAATAAAAAGATACGTACGACAAAGTGATAAAATATGCTGATAATATAAAAACAAGGACAAAATACACATTAACATCTCAAAGAACTTGAAATGAGACGTTCCAAATAAATTCCATTCGATTCCAAATAAAAGTTTATTGTGTAATTACTTTCTTCAATCGTTTATTCTTTTTACTTAGGTATTTAGTAATAAGGCCGGAAACTTTTGTTATTATGTTTTCAGACACATTTTCTAAGATCAAGGGCGACTGTATTGAATGTCTTAGATGAGTTTTTAATCATAACTTCTGTCATCTCATTTCCGTAAACTTATATTCGTTGTTAAATTTTGCAAAAAAACCTGCTTTACATCCCAAGGGTTCCTCGCCCCTCGTCTGCAGTGGTCGACAACATTTTTCCGAGGTTAAAATAACGGTTCTATAATTTAGTTATGCCAATATTCATAACTAAATTATAGAACCGTTTTATTTATATTTACCGCATTATTCTTATCTGCCTTGGAATATATTAAACCTAGGTAACCTTGATCAACGTTTTAAGGTTAATTTAAATGTCTTTACAACGGAAAACCAATTTACTACTAAGCGTGGGTTGCACCAAAGCGTATGTAATCGTAAGCGGTGTTCGTTAATCTGATTGTAGGGAAAGTTTGACAAGTTTGTATGGGATGACAGCTGCCGGCGCCATATTTGTACCGGCCCGGCCTGTGATCGTATGTTGGTGCAATCGAGCCTAAGGCTTTAGAACCTAGAACACTTGGTCGTGTTGGGGGAAATTTTTATATATATATATATATATATAGTCAGAACTATTATTAATAATATTATAATAGACGTAAAATAAATAGAGAAAACTTGGCAATTAAATTCACGTACATAAAAGAGCGTCAATGTTACTAAAACTAATTATATTAATGCATCCTCAAATTTTATAAAGGGTCGGCAACGCGCATGTGACTCCTTTGGAGTCGCGGACGTCTATAGGCTGCGGTAGCCGCTTACCATCAGATGGACCGTACGCTTGTTTACTACCGGCGTTGTATAAAAAAAAACTTTGAATGGATTTCTAAAGTAACGTATTAAGAAAAACACTGACTTACGGCAAATATCACGATTTATTTCCCTGATGTACTTATACAGACTCAATTTAATGCTAGCGCTCATAACAGAATGCCCTCTCTGCCCAGACATCGGCTTTTTGTTCTCGTATCCCCACCCAAAAAGGGTATATAGGGAGTCAAGATCAAACGTCCGAGCTGGTATTACAATATTATTGCTTACCCTCATATTTAAACAAATTATTTACTAATTACCCTCCATTTTACAAAATAATCACAAACGTGTCATAGTTTCTGTAAATGACAACTGCAGATTCTATACTATTCACTGAAAAAAAAACTTATAGAAATAAAATCCTCGCAGTTTAACAAAACAAAACTAAACAAACATTCACACCTAAGCACAAACTGGCAAAGTCCGAGAGATCTGTATACATAATGGGACCCTCGATCTATAACAGACTGCCCGCAACGGTTAGGGATGCAACTTCCACTGCTGCGTTTAAGAATGGGCTACGAAAATGGCTACTAGATTTAACACTGTATAGAGTAGAGGAGTTTTTAAAATTACCTTACACCTAGATGTTATCTATAAGTAATAATAATAATATGTGTTATAATTCATATTATTAATGTAAATATTTGACTTGTAACTATGGTGTTATCAATAAATTATTGTATTGTATTGTATTGTATTCATTTAGCGTGAAAATGAAATAAATATGAAACGAAACAATAAACACGCCCGAACCAGCGTGTGTCGTGTATCATAACCATTTAAATGTTAACGGAGAACTGTTTTGAAATTAATAACGAGGCGCGTGGCAGTGGCAGCCATTGTTGTATGACGGGCCTATCTCGGGCTCTGAAAAGCCTTGTTGGAATGGGTTTAGTGACGATTTAAGATTCCCGTCTCAGTGACGAGATTAGCTTCAGAAAAACTATTTATTTATTATTTATTTATTGATACATATAAGCTTATAGTATTATAAACCAAGACGCTCACATGTTACATACACAAAACAGTTACATGAAAGATAATAAAATAAAAATGCTAACACAAATATTACGGAATTAACAAAACAAAAAAAATACACAACAATTAAATACTTCAAAGACTATTATTTAAAAATGTACATATATGTCTGTAGAATGTACCTGGCGAGTCCTGAAAGACGTCGGCAGGTGCCTGCAGAGCTAACTGATTTAAGAGTGAGAGTGCTCGATTGGTGGGAGCGTTGTTAACCCTCCTATCCAACTGTGTTAGAATGGTTTTTGATTTAAGTATTGTAAAGTGAAAATGCTCGGGTTGACGATATCAGGAAAATTTCTGGTCAATCTATTGGATAGGACTAGCTCAAGATTGCGAAGGGTGGAGTACTCAAATAGAGGCCTATGCTTAGTAGTGAACAAAAATTGGTTGAAAATGATGGTGGTGATGATGAAAGTGAAAATCAAATTTTAGTGCGTCAGCACCACGGACCATTTGAGGATGATAATTTTAGTAATGCAAAGAGCCATTTTAGTAATGCGTCGGCGTCTTGTATCTGTGTTTGTTTGAGTTTACATTGAATTGTTATTATTGTATTGGTTTCCGCTGGTAAAAACATTAATGTGGCACAATGCAATTGGATGAATTTTTCTTTTTATGTTTTCAATAATGTCACAACCGATCTCTTTAGTTTTAGTTCATGGGATCCACTGAAAATCAGTGCCGTTGCACTCTGTGCCTCGACACATGCTGAGTGGACTCCTTTTTTGTGACAAAACTGTATATCTCTTAGATTTAAGCCTGATGTAATGTAATTTATTCTGTTGTTGTTGCAAAATAAAAATGTATTCTATTCTATTCTATTTTTCCCTATAATCTAAGCGTAAGGATTCCATACAATAACATCAATAAACCAAAATATCGAAATCGGATTATATACCTTGTCTAATTTTGGAGATTATCTACTACTTCCAAACTCACAATTTTACTTTATTCATATTTAATTTTAATATTACGGATGTCCTACAAGTCGACATTTACGGGAGTAATTTAATATCCAACAAAGTTTTTAAGACCAAAACTTTTTGCAATATATTTTAATTTTCATCACTCTATTCATATTTAATTCTAATATAACGGATGTCAAATTTAGAATGAAGGAAGAATTGAAAAATTTAGGCACCGAGCAGGATTCAAACCTGCGACCTCCCGATTTTAAGTAACACAACTAATTATATGCCTCTCAACTCTCGCGCCTAGAGATTCCCGATGACATCAATTCATAAAAATGGCCTCGATAGATGACGACTTAATCCCTTACACAGGGACATTACATGAACAAAAATATGAAAATGCTGACGACCGGGTGAGTTATACTTTGACTGGTTAATCCCGGATGATTGATCACCGGATTACCGGGAAATTTTATACAAATAGCGAAAAGATTGGCCAGGTGCGCTTCAAAGTGCAAACAGCAAGCTGTGACTGCATTAAATTGTCAATAAACGATTAGGAAATCTCTTGCCGAATATAAAATTTTAAGTTTTCTGTGGACACTTTAAAATAGAACGTGTTGTGTGAAGTTTTTGACAATAGGGAATAATCAAAATGCCATTCGAACCAGTTTTAGAGGGGATCGAATGTTTTACGGAACCATCTACAATAAGAACAACACGAAAGACAAAGGTGAGCGTCAAAGTCCAAAGTACAGAATAGCTTCCGACACATCAACATCCGACCGTACCAACTAGTCGGCAGCGAAATGTGTTAATAATTTACATTTTTTGTGATAATTAGATGGTTTACTATCCATAAAGTGACATCTCGTTACTATACATTCCGCATGGGTAATAAATTTCCAAAGTCATGGCTAACACTGATTTGTATAATATTTGTATAATATTATATACTCGTACTACAAACATATTTTTAAATTGTTGCAGCTCAATAATCACATCACGAATTAAAACAATGTAATCTACTTTTGTTGTATTGTATCTAGTCTACTTATGAGAAGTACCCATTATTAAAACGAAACTCCGCCTTTAAAGAGATAAAATAGTCACAACTTGTAAAATAACAATCTAACCATGTTTCCCTGCTCATAAATAATGAATAAGCATTTTAGAAGCATTATTTTCAGCATCAATAAAGCTAATTAAACGTTAAATAGTCCGTAAACGGATGTAAGCCAGCTCAATGGAGCCTACAGTTTTGCAAGTCACGCCGCTCCAAACCGCCCTCCCTTTTCTACCCTAACCGACGTTTACTTAGTCCCATCTCTCTCCGCCTTTATGGGAGCGACAAGGATACATATTATGTTTAAGGAAACAGAATAGCTTGTTCTTAAACTGTTTGTTTCTTGTTCGCCAAAAACTTTTCATTAAGAAGTTTCTTTACCAGCAACATGAGGTGTAAGTAACAACGTAAGAAGTTTTAAACACCAACCGACAGGAACGCTGAGGAATCGGAAAGATGGTGCAGAAGTTACGGTGCAAATACTCGTTGCCAAACTTTATTTACACCAATTATAACGGAAAAGTTTAGTTAACACAAAGGATTTTTTTAGCCAATAGTAGATTGAGAGGAGCAATCAGATTCAGATTCAGATCATTTATTCATAAAGTACAGATCATTTACATGTCATTTTTACATTATAATTACAATAATATAAGGCCATTAATGTGCCTAGCTATGTTCTATTTTCTATTTAGGGGTTCACATTATTTGTTATACTTGTTGTGTTATGGTCAACGGGTTGTTGTTTTTTAAAAATTCTTTGACACTGTAACATGCCAAGTCAATGAGCAGCGCTTTAAGTTTTTTGGAAAACACAGCGTCACTTTTTGGGTTTTTAATGTCTAATGGGACACAGTTGTATATGTTGGGTCCGACAACGCTGAGTGAATAGGAAATAGGAAGATAAACTAGCGCTATACTCCAGATGTACACCTTGATTAGTTTCTTCTTAGTACAACTTGATATTCTAGTTGTAAGCAGATGTCTTTTAGAGTTAAAGGCTTTCTTTGCCATGGCTATCCTAGTAATAATATCGGGTGTACATCTAGAGTCGTCTGTAATAATACTGCCTAAATATCTATATGAGCTGACTTGTTCAATTAATGTGTTGTCTAGAGAAATTGAGCTATTGGTCGTCCTTTTTGATACTATTAATGACTTTGTTTTCCTGCTGTTAATTTTGAGACCCCATTCCGAAAAAGTTGCATTCATTTCTGTCAGTAATGCTTGAAGTTCAGCGTTGCTTTCAGCAACCGCCGCAATGTCATCCGCAAATCGTATGAACTTGATTTTTCTGCCGTTAATTTTAACCCCTCCCATACTGGACTCATTTAATTGTCTAATGGCGTTTTCAATAAACAAATTAAATATAAGCGGAGAAAGTGGACAACCTTGCCGGACTCCTTGTCGTATCTTTGCGATGGCTATGTCTTCTTCCATTACTACTGTGGTCTCCTGTCCTTTGTACAGTTCAAATATTATTCGTCTATCACGATAGTCTAGACCTGCCTTCTTCAGGATGTCCATCATACTGTTCCAATTTACCTTATCGAAGGCCTTCTCAAGGTCTATAAAAACAATGTGGGTATCTAAGTCTAAATCTAAACGACGATCTACTAATATTCTTAGAGCCAATATTGCTTCCCTTGTGCCCCTTTGCTCTCTAAAACCATACTGGTCTGGTCCCAAATACGTTTCAACTATTGGCCTGATTCTATTTTGAATTATTTTCAGTAATATCTTGCTAGCTTGTGATATGAGGCTTAAAGTACGATGTTCTTCGCATTTGAGGGTATTTGCTTTTTTTGGTAGTGTAACTGTTTTTGTTATTTGAAAGTCCTTTGGAATTATGCCTGTAGTGTAGATTATTTGTGTGTTTTATCACAGTAAGATTAAATAATTATTCATAAATTCACAAGACATTCATTACCTCAAGGCTGTATCCTAGGCCCATTTTTTAAAAAGTGCATCGGCTGTAAAATAAATAAGCAATTAAATATAACTTGCTTTCTATAGAAAACTCATCTATTATTTATGATTCAATTGGACTACCTCAAGGTTGTACCTCTAAGCTCTGTTGTCGGTCGTTTGAAGCCCAAAGGTTCATTATTCTGATCCCTCCGTTTGTGTAAATATTTACCGTCGCCGAGAGCATTGTAGTGGTCAAGCATTGTGTAAGGTGCCCGCGCGCCAGCAAACCTTCGCGGGAAGACTTATACTACTTAAAACGGACGCAAAGGATTGCTTTATCTTTTAAAGTTACGTTTAAGTTAAGTGAAAAGTTTAAAATGATATTTGAGAGACAATTGGAAGTTTAGGTAATCGAAATAAACAACTTGTGTAAACAAAATTTAATAGAAATTGAGAGGCGGTGTGATATTGTTTGTAATACCTTAGTTAAATCTTTCACTCAGTTTCTGTTTAGTATTTTGTTACAAGTTCCATCTCGTTTAGACTTCGCGATCTAAAATTCATTATTGCTGTATTTGACAGATACTTAAATAGCGAAAAGCTGTCCAAAGGCGTTTTCGTGTATTTGGTAATTTAAAAAATAAATAAATAAATATTAGAGTACAATCTTACACAAATCGAACTCTAGCCCCACAGTAAGCTCAAGAATTGAATTTGATCATCAGCTACGAAACCATAAAAAGAAACATAAGAAGAGAGAAGAGTAAGTGTATTTATTTCCATTGTATTGTAACTTGTCAATTACATTTCGGGCATAATGCGTTTTAGTTCATATAAGATAAATAAAAATAAATAAATAAATATTAGAGGACAATATTACACAAATCGAACTAGCACCACAGTAAGCTCAAGAAGGCTTGTGTTATGGGTACTAGACGACGATATATTTAATAGATATAAATACTTAAATACATAGAAAACATCCAAGACTCAGAAACAAACATTCATGCTCATCACACAAATATTTGCCCCGACCGGGACTCGAACCCAGGACCGTCAGCCTCACAGGCAGGTGCACTACCCACTAGGCTAAACCGGTCGTCAAATCAAGATATTTTTATACAAACAAACACCTTAAGGGAGGCGTACAGCAGCATCTACCAGAAGACTCATGCTTCATTAACGGCACTAACGTCTCAAATCAAATTGCCGGATTGGATTTGAGTGCCGGGAGGTCGCAGGTTCGAATCCTGCTCGGTGTATAAATTTTTCAATTTTTCCTTCATTCTAAATTTAAAAGATAAGTTCTTATAAATTATTACTAATTCACCATAATCACCATCCTACTAGAAATCACGGGTAAGCTGTTTTTTAAATTATAGTTTTAGGATATTGGTCATTTCTCATTTACCAAACATTACTTACCTAAGTGTTGATAGATACAAAATAGACATCGAAAAAAAAATTGGAGATAAAATGCCAGAAAATAGTCTAGTTGAAAGTTTGCACGGAACACACATAAATTATGCACAACACAAAGAATATGCTTTAATTATGACAACCGAATTGCCAGATAAAAAATATTTATTATAACCTTCATATCTTGTTATCTTTGTTTTTTTTATTAGTCATAACATTGTTTTGTTTAACAACTTGTACGGAAAAATGAACCTCCAGGTCTGTTGTGTTTGTATGTTTCTATGTACACTACGTGTACAGGATTTATAATTTGAATATGAGACTGTGTTCTAAATAAATTAAAAAAAATATCTTGGTCATTTTAGAGCCTAAAAATTAAGCTACAATTAGTATCATTATAGAACATAGTTCTCATGTAATAAGTATAATAAGCATTTAAAACATTTAAGGGCCATTCTACTTTTTCATGTACCTAATTTTTAGACACTTTTTTTTAAATGCAGATTTTGGAATACTTGGCCTTCACTTCATATTTTCTGCACAGCAGTTACACCACACAGAATATCATGTACTTTTCGTGCTGCCATCAACAATTATTTGTCAAACTTCAGCAAAAACAAAATCTCGTTGCTTCTTTATTGAAGTAAAGTAGTGAGCGGTCTTTTAATTTCATAAATGGCAGAAACTTTTTAAACTAGCCGGATTTGGCTTAAATGTCTTCCTAAAAAAGGCTAACTTGTTTACGCGAAAGTTCGCTGAGCGCCAATAAGTCAAAACTTTTTCGCTATTTCCCTGGCGAGGGGTGTCGAAATCGGGACATTTGCTAAAGTGTTCCGCCAACTTTTTCCATATGAACTCGAGTCGCAAAGTAAACTTTTTATAGCCCTTGCTTTTCTGTATTTCCAGATTTGATGATCCCGCCCGGTACGTGCTTACTGCATCCCTTAATTGATTATTGGCGTTACTCGCAGCTTCATTACATCTCCGCTTTCAGCATTTTAATAAGGTACAGCAAAGCTCCGTCATCTTTTACTTCATTATAATTTACGAAATAACTTTGCGAGGGAGAATTCAGTGATTCTTAGGAATTCCTTCCGATTTATCGCTAAACAATCAGAGCAATGGCGGGGCGTTTCTTAAAATTTCCCATTCGCCGCCAACTTTAGAGAACTTCGTTAAAGATAGACGTTAACGAAGGTAGGAGTTGTTAATTTTGCGTTTAACTTTGGTTTAAATCGACGATTTGTAAACGGAATTAAATGGGATGGCTAGCTCATTAGAGTTTATGTTGAATTAGATAAAGAAACAAAAGAGGTCTGGTAGGACTAAACTAGGGATTGCAGAACCGGTACTGTTTTTTAGAACCGGGATTTTCGGTACCAGCTAGAAATGGAACCGGGATTTCCCGGTATTTTCGGTACTTTCGGGACCGCACTAATGTTACATATAATTGGTAAACAAACCGAGAAAGGATTACCAGTTATGATTCTAAACTTACTGTTAAAAGAAAACAACTGTAGGAATGTCAATGCCTTTGCCTACGTACAGTTACTTAATTACTAAATATATAAACCGCCTTATGCATAAACGTTCATTAAACCTATTTTAGTTAAATAGCCGCTGAAATTCGGTTATACTTATCTGACACTGACTCAGAACTGGTTTCAATGGTGATGAATACATAGTTTTCTTTAAATTGCACTTTTCTCCTCTATGCTTAACGGCTGTTTCGTGTAATTTAACTAGATTTGAGAAAATCTAGAGCATAAATGGATTTCCTGAAATCCCGAAAGTACCGGGATTTCAATTTTGCAATCCCGGTTCTTTGCTGGTCTAAAAATTCCGGGAAATCCCGGTATTATCGGTTCCGGTATTTCCCGGGAGCAAACCCTAGACTAAACGGGGACATCAGTATTAATTTAGCGAATCGAATTCAGTAGCGCGGCTCAGATGGCCCTGGGATGGCAATGAAGCATTCTAATTTGTTAACTGTAGCGAGTTGACAACTGACCTGGATAAGACGGCGTCAAATCCTGTTGTTTACAGAAAACGGCGAGTTTTATTGTCAATTGCCAATAAGTCACAACTCCCCCGCCCAAAGTTTAACAGGCGCGTCAATTATTTGCGCGACATCTATTTTTATTTTCTTCCTGGCACTCTTTGTTTCTCGTGAGCCTCCGTCAACTGTTTTTTGTATTCCCTCCTCGTCCTCTAAGAGCGCGTAAATCAAATTTATAACTTTATATATTTTTTGACGACCATTATCCTGCTAAGAGAAAGTCCATGTTACCTTTACCTTAACAAAGGTTTAAGGACTTAACGTACTAAGCTTAGAACTTTACCTTTCGATTGCGTGAATTTTGGTTGATTTAGATTGTTGCTGAAATGATATTTGAATTTTAAGCTATCGTCGTATTAAAAACTACCTAACGATAGTACAAAAGTTACGTGATTACCCCGCTGTCGTGATCTAATTTTGACTTACAATACAATACAATACAAATACTCTTTATTGCATAACCTCAACAAAAATAAACACAGTACAGTACATAATTACAATGAGTAGAGGCAAACAACAGACGGTCTTACCGCTAAAGAGCGATCTCTTCCAGACAACCTTAGGGTAGCGGAAATCAAATCAAGCATTATGATTCACTTAATGCTAATTAAAGTCAAATAAACGTTCCTCATGCGTGGGTACATTATTGTCAGCATCAGAATTCTAAATCAATTACTCTCAGAATTCTCTCTCGTTTCGACGTGAAAGGATCGTTAAAAACAAATGAAGCGAACATACTTCGTCAGAATATTCTAGTGAAAAAACAGTTGAAAGCTGCTGTAGGTATGCTAATACTAGTGATGTATTATTAACGTTCGTTTCGGAAGCTTCTTTGACACCAGCTCAGTTCAGAGCCCGGGGTGCTCATCAATTATTGAGATTCGACTCGTCAATACGCCCATTTCAGCTACTATTTTCGGAGTTCGTATTTGGTGGTTTAACGATTTCTGTAGGATTCCTATTGTCGGTTTCTTTTATTAAAAATTGGTTTAGGTTACGTCAAAGCATTATTTTTGTAAATGGGTTAAAATAAGTTCTTATATTTGGATCAGATTTTTTTTTTTAATAAATAAATATTTGGGGACAATTTTACACAAATCTACCTAGCCCCAAACTAAGCAAAGCTTGTACTATGGGTACTAGGAGACGTTATACATACTTATATAGATAAATAGATACTTAAATACATAGAAAACATCCAAGACTCAGGAACAAATATTCGTGCTCATCACACAAATAAATGCCCTGACCGGGATTTGAACCCGGGACCTACAGCTTCGTAGGCAGGGTCACTACCAACTAGGCTAAGGGGGTCGTTAGAATTTATTAAACTGAATGTTTGATTTTGTTTCCAGACGGATTAATCAATTTGCTGATATATAGTCATAATTACATACAACTACACCATTATTATTATCACATAATTTGTTAACTACATATTAGATTGTTAACCAAGGGTTGAAAGTCACCCATTTCACCCGAGATATTTTGAGGGTGAAATGGGGGCTTTTACCCGATTGAAACGAGCGTACTTTTCATTTCGACTATGAGGAAATTAAATGAGAAATAAAAGTAATAGATATTCTAAGGATTCAGTAATAAAAACACGCGCTGCGGCAACCAGCAGCGGGAGCGCGTGCGGGTCTATAGAACTTTAAAAAAAAATCTTTCCACTCTAAGGTCGGAAAAGCGATTTTCAACCCTGAACTTTCTGAACGGGAGAGATGAAAAATATTTGTTATGTCCAGTAAAACGTGAGCAACCATCACGAATTATTTACGGGCGTCTGATTAGGTTACATTCACAGCATTTTTTTGCGATATTGTTTCAAATTTAGTTTCCTGAATTATTCTTTCTCATGTTTTTTGTCCCTGACCTAATTTTCGGTTCACGTGATCCGTCATGTTCTTGTCATGTTAGCTTTAGTTTAATAGTTTTAAATTTTGATGCCACAGATAAAAAGGTATATCTTGTGCGGCCTGGAATCAGATTTTTTAAGCCAAGCGTTTGTTATGTTGTTATGTATTAGTGATTTGTTATTATTGCTTGTTTATTGTTATTCTTATTTTTTTAGCTGATTCTTGTTAATTCTGTGTGTTTGCGTTTTCGTCACTGTGCCGTGAAATCACCAAATGGTCACAACGGAAGATCAGCGCTGGCCCTGCCAGCATAACGCTGAGTTGTGACCATTTCGTGGCAGTATGTTATTCTGTCTGTCATCTTTGTAAATGTCTTGTGTTTGTTGCGAATAAATGTTTCTTTCTTCTTTCTTTCTTTCTTCATGTCATTTGGATTGCACAGTTTTATGTCTTAGAACGTTGTTTTACTTTGTGGTGTTGTAATATCTAAGGTGGCACTTCCAAGTTACTGAAATTGAATTGAGTACAAAAATTTTTTGGCAACCGGCTCAGATCAACGCTAATGGATACTCAGATAAACACTAGCAAATATAACGGGTACACTTTCTATGGAGATCGAATACAAAGTGTACCCGTTATTATTGCTCCTGAGTGTATTTCCCGTGTATCGTAAAGAGAACACTTATATTCCCTTTTGAGATACGAAAGCCGACAGATCCCAATCAAATCGGCTGAGAACCGACTAATGCGGGGTGAGATTCTTCGGTGATCGATGCAGATAGCTTAATAAAACGAAAATCCTGTACCGAACATCTCTGCGGCTTACCGAAGATTTGTAAGCCAGCGGGGTAAACCGGTGGAAAGCGCCACGGCGTGCTGGCTGCTTGGGATTTATGCAGCGTAAGCTCGGAGTTTCTAATTGAGCTTCATGGTTGTCTGAGCTTGATTCCAATACTTACGGTGTTGCTTATTTATCTAATACTTACTAGGTCTAAAAACTGTTAAAATTTTCATTGACTTTGCAAAGATTTTTACAATACAGTACAATACAAATACTCTTTATTGCACACCTCAATCAAAGGATACAGTACAGTACTAAAAACTGTTAAAATTTTCATTGACTTTGCAAAGATTTTTACAATACAATACAATACAAATACTCTTTATTGCACACCTCAATCAAAGGATACAGTACAGTACAAAAACACGATGAGAAGAGGCAAACAACAGGCGGTCTTATCGCTAAAGAGCGATTTCTGCCAGACAACGTTAGGGTAACGGAAATGAAATCTAATCAGAACGATTCACAGCAGGTGGTGCAGAGTTAATACATATGAAGCCTACTAATAATTACAACAATAACATTACACACACGTTTTTACTTACTAATTTAAAATTATTTCTCTCAAAACAGTGTTTTTTTTATCCTTGTCTTGATTTTAAATATAAAGCTCCCCTAAGTTTCAGCCATATTGAATTATAATAAACGGGTCACTCACGTCTTCAAGGTCGAATCGACATGTTTCGGATCAATACGTGGCCCCCACAACGTCACATGCTAAAGTACTCGTCACAGACGTACCCCTTATTCATAATCGTCTATCAAACCTATATTAGTTAACTAGCCGCTAAAGTTCATTTGTTCTTATTTGTCACCTTGAAATTTCCGTTTGTGAGAAAGGGACAAAGAACATTTTAGTTAGCAGAGGTTTGTTAAGTTTTATGAATAAGGGGGGTAGTATTCAAGACAGATCTCCAGCTGGGAAATACCGACCATTCACAATCCCGAGCGAGCGCTCAGTGTGAGACGCGCGGCCATCGCGACTAGTTCTCATGATTAATGGCCACGTATTGGTCCGAAACATGTCGAGCTATACTGTACCTTGAAGACGTAAGCAACCCGTTTATTATATTTCAATACATCGTCTTGATCATCAATTTTCTGACTGTTTTTCCTTTTTATTATGACATTATTATTTATTTTTTTTTGTTTATTTTGACGACCGCCTTAGCCTAGTTGGTAGTGCCCCTGCCTACGAAGCTGGAGGTCCCGGGTTCGAATCTCGGTCAGGGCATATATCTGTGTAATTAGCACGAATATTTGTTCTTGAGTCTTGGATGTTTTCTATGTATTTAAGTATCTGTTTATCTATATAAGTATGTATATTCGTCTCCAAGTACCCATAGTACAAGCTTTGCTTAGTTTGGGACTTGGGTAGATTTGTGTAAAATTGTCCCCAAATATTTATTATTTATTAGTACTAAGGTATTCATATTATATAGACATGCATAAGTTATTTCTTTCTCAATTAGGTACGCTAGTCTTTGTAATTCATTATTTAATTTATCGTACCGTTGGGTAAAATTACTTTAAGTGATTAAAACTTGTCAGACACAAAAACAATATTGATTTAAACAGAAACGACTAGTAAACTAATTCAAAGTCAGGACGAGACTTAAAACAGTCTGCTAACCTACAGAAACTTGACTAATTTTATTTGACGGCATTTACTAGAAGAGATTTGGGATAGTTGGGACCACTTAGTGAATTGGGTGGAAAAATATTTTTTGCCGTACAAAAAACCTTCGAGGAATTTCATTATTTCCTTTTAGTTAAGCAGCATTCAATAAATATTCCTTGATGAATTTCCTTCAAGAGCTACGTGCTTTTGATTTCGTTTTCTAAGTGAACTTGGCCTTAATTGAATACTTGTCAAATTATGCTGTGTTCTTTTTTTAGGTGTACAATAAAGAGTATTTGTATTGTATTTTAATATTCGTAAGGCAGTGGGCAGGGAGGAGAAGAGCTGAAGACCGAGCTCAGTGGCGTGCCATGGAAGAGGCCTATGTCCAGCAGTGGACTGACAGAGGCTGATGATGATGATGATTGTATTTTATGATTTGTTAGCCATTCGTCCTATACGCATTTGTTCAAGGTATGCGATTCACTAAGCACCGTTCTTATCAATGTCACTTATCACTTTTTGACAGTTTCCATATTAAAACGAGTGAAGGGTGAGGTAACAGGTGATGACGAATCGGTTTTTGAATAACAGACTAGGTCGCTGTTTGTCCAGTTCGCGACGGTCCAATATACAATTCGTCCTAAGATTCGGACGAACAGCGAATTTACTTAGCAGTCGGTCAACATCACAGTTCGTCATATATTATGATATAATTTACAATGCAATACATATACTCTATAGAATATATTATTATTATTATTACTCTTTATTGCACACTTCAATAAAAATACGAAGCAGGTCAGAAACATAATATAGCGAGATATAAGCAGAGGTATATAATAGGCGGTCTTATCGCTAAAGAGCGATCTCTTCCAGACAACCTTTAGCTAGTGGAGAGAACTAAACATACATATTAAGTGGGTGGTGCAAAAATAAAAACTAGGTATTGGAATATATAAGTAAAACTAAAAGATAAAAATAAAAGTAAGACACATGTAATATTCAGCAAATAAAACATCATTTCATTTTTTTCATTTCAATAAATATACATAAATATTATAAATAAACAAATAAATAAATTAATAAAAAATATTGGAATATTATTAACATTCATTTTTAAATGTCACTTATTATATCTTTGCATAACGCATTTTTGTATAGATGACACAGTGACACTTCTCTCTTTTAAATAATCTAATGTTATAAGACAAAAATAACATTATACACATTTACATATTCTTGCACTGCTAAATCAAATGTTACATTTCAGTCTCAAACATCTTGCCTTTGCAAACTTAATCCAATCCGTTGCCACGTATATTAATATCCCCAGTACAATGCATTAGAACGATGTAACAGAATAATGATGACACTGACAAATAAAAGCTACTAAGTTGAGCTCTTTTAGAAGTACGGGTGCTGAGCCAACAGCGGGCTATGCGGGGCGACATCTCGACACGGCCCTAAGATTTACAGCATCTCGAGTAATTAGACGATTTATCATACATGCAAGATAACGTATTGTCAACGCGCTCGGATCAATGCGGCGTTTTGTGTAACTGTTTACAATGTTAAGTAAATGAATAGGTAATTTTCTTGAGCTTTGAGCATTTCGACTTTATTTTATTTGGAGCGCTCGTGGCCTCCTTCTGCAAGTTCGTAATGGCTCAGAAGGAGGCTGCGGAGAGAGAGCGGGAGAACGACCCATCTGCTCCCCATATCCGCAGAAGAAGAGCGGGACGCGCACGCAGGCGCTACGCGCATTTGCTCCCCCCGCCATAGTGGACCGGGTGGTAGGGTCGGGGGACCCTAACCATCCTTTAAGTCCTTGGGATTGAAGCGCCCCGAAATTGTCCCGGGACGCTCGCCCTGGCCAGACCCGCATATCGGGCGTGTCGCGAGGGTCAAAGTGAAATGCGTCAAGCGAACCTCTGGCCCTCCCTGGAAGCGATGTCATCGGACAATCGTTGGGGATTTAGTGGGTAGTCTGGGCCTTCTGCCCAGGAGTCCCACACACCCGTCCGGTCCCCCCTCGTCCGGGCGGACGGTGCGCAAAGCATTCTCCCAACGCAAAAAAAAAAAAAAAGGTCGGTTATTGGATGGGTGACCGCTTTGAGTGGTCATTAACTGAGCGCTCCCGTGCTTTGCAAGGCCCGGTAAGCCGTTGATCCCGGCTGCTATCTATGATAACAGTCGTTAAGCCAAGTGAGAGGCCTTCGGGCGGCTTGAGTACTACTAACAGTCAAGTTGCCCACTCACTTGACAAGCCCAATTCCAATAAGGTCTGGTTTCCCCTCGGGTTGGAAAGTCAGATGGCAGTCGCTTCCGTAAAAACTATTGCTTACGCCAAATCTTGAGATTAGGTAGCGGACCCCGGGCATCCTTCAGGATGTAACTGTACCGAGATAACATTAGGATGATGATGATGATGATTATAATATTTTCATTCCTACATTATGTTTTACAATCAACGTACTGATTTCATATAAAGCCTGTATCATGCAGATTTGGTCTGACATCTCTCGAAAAATACAAAAAAAGGGAATTAATGGCTGTAGTTCACTGGCCCCGTGGGGGGTCGCAGGGTGGTATGCTCTTCACACACATCGTTGAATCTTATCTCAAATATCCGCTGGTTTCCATCCTCGCAATTTTTACTTTTCTAAACAACATATTATTAAACAACATATTATTAACATATATTCATTTCATCATTTATTTGAGGCGTTTGGGGTCGAAACTCTGGGACCATGGGGACCAAGTGCGCGTCGACTATACAAAGTTTTGTCGGCGCGCCTAATAGAGACCACTGGTGACCAGAGGGCTAGCCAATATTTCGGACAAAGAATAAGCATTGCCATACAGCGTGGCAATGCAGCCAGCCTTCTGGGCACCCTACCCGCTGACGGCGACTTGGGACAATTTTATATCTTTAAGTTTTACTGTTTTACTATTGCCTAGGTTAGATTTTTATTTTATTGTTTCTTCATATATTGTATATTGTTATTTTAATAATAAAAGTAAAATTTTTCATCATAACGAATCATTAACCAAGGTTTATGCGATAAAATTAAAATGTCATCAGAGTAACGTCACAGATTTGAGCGTGACGTCACACGTCACGCGTCACGTGTCACGCGCACGCGACGCGTCGGCCATTAATTAGAAATCGTCAGACCGATGAGACGTCTTCGAGCTTAGTCAGGTTATGAATATTCTCAACCCATTGTCTGTTTGATGGATTAACAGTTTGGTTTTATAAATTGGGTTATACTCTATTAATTAGATACCAGATACCAGTACAATAATTTACTGAAATCGCAAAGCGTTTGGTTGACGTAACTGGCGACTTCCTCGCACATCGTATCGGCATTGCGATACAGCGAGGAAATGCCGCCAGCATCCTCGTTACAATGCCGCAAGGGCCTGTTTCAGATTTAAGTTAGTTGTAATATAATTTAAGTTATTATTTTTAACTATTATTACCACCTGTAAATCAATAAATTTTTAAATATAATAAAGTGACTGAAAACAAAACATATAAACATAAAAATAACTCGAAAATGGCTTAATGGATTTAGATCAACAAGTAGCTTGATACTTTGGGATGGTTTTGGTTTATAATTTACTAGCGACCCGCCCCGGCTTTGCACGGGAGCAATATAAACCTTCCTTTTCAATCACTTTATCTACTAAAAAAACCGCATCAAAATCCGTTGCGTAGTTTTAAAGATTTAAGCATACATAGGGATATAGGGACAGAGAAAGCGACTTTGTTTTATACTATGTAGTGATGTATATTTCTCACGTACTTTAGAACATTTCCAAAACAAATATTTGGGTCAAATATCACTTTCCCAAGACTTTGGAATACTTTTTTCCCATTGAATACTGAAATGAGGTGGAAACTTAGCACATATATTTTTTAAATAACTTATTAACACTTTACTCATGTTAAAAAATCCCTATAAATCATATTTAATAGTTTTTTTTTGTGTCGGGCGATTTTGCTACCTTCATTACTCACTCATCAATTTCATCACTTATTAACTTCATTTGTTTTTCTTCTTAGGTTTAGATAATATTTTCATAAAAATAAAATATAAAATATTATTTACAAAACATACAATTATTATAATAAACTAGCTGAGTGCTGCCGGCAGCGAGGCGAGGCCTAAGCTACCGGTGGTGTCGAGCGACAGAGAGAAACCTCCTGACTATCCGGAGTACCGCCTTCGGTATATTATTATTATTGAGTGGACTGTTGGACATAGACCTTCCCTAATTCAGCTCTATGATTACTAGCTTTTAATATGCAATATAAAAAGCGTTACGCGAAAAATACATCAACTTAACAAAAGACGTAAGTCGTTTGTATTTTTCAAAGCATTCTCAATGTTAATTGGTCCGTTATGCTGCGCTCGAGCAGTACATCAGCGGGGCCCACGTGCCCACGTGTGTCTGAGCGGGTGACGTATGGCGGCGACGTGCGTGGGGCGCAGAGCACCTGTTTTTCCACAAGAATAGGCCCTCGAGGTTGGTACGAAGTTACGAGTTGCAAGAGGAAAATCAATTATATTTGTTGCAAAATTTATTAGTCCAAAATGTGTGCCGTGTGATGGTGCCGGGTGAATAGCACTTCTGTTTAAAGAATACAATTCAACAATACAATTCACTTACATTAAGATAATAGAAAGTAGTATAATGTAACATTATTATTATTTAATAGTTTTACTCTTGTCGGTGCAGTTATATCCAGTGGGTCATTCTACATTTTCATGACCAGTTTTCTATTACAAAAAAAAACTATGATTTGTATTGAATTAGTGTACAAAACAGGATTTTGGAATAGTACCTGAACCAAGTAAAAGGAATTTATAGGTAAAAATTCTTGAATATTAACATATTGCTATAAAAGGTGGGTAACACAGCGGTAAAAACCATTTTTTCATACAAATGGTGACACATCCAAGGACCACTGAGTTACTCGAGCTGTGGTTCGTTAATTACCAAAACTATCGGAAGTGATAGTGCAATTAAACCTCATGTTGAGGTGGATTATTAAACATCTGTGCACCTTCCGACATTTTTTTTTTTTACTTCAAAATCTTCCCCCTTTCTTCCCGTGGGTGTATGGACTAAGCACTTACGGCAGAGAACATATACACGGCAGAGAAGAACATTTAAAACCTATCTTGATAAAATTAAACACCTACAAATTAGATTTATGAAAACTCTAGTTGATAAAAAAACAAAACAAGTTTGTAGAGAGGATTATAATAAATTATTACTTAAATGTAATATGCTGCCAGTCTTTGAGAGGGTGTCGTTCCAAATTGCATTAGAACAATACAGGCTGGGTGAGTTTAAGGTCCCTGTGACTAATACGCTTTTGCGGAGAAAGTTGGCCAATGAAGCGTTAATTGTACCTAGAGTAGTCAATTATTATGGTAAGAGAACCAGACCTTATCTCGTTCCTAACATTTATAACAATATACCGTTAATTATTAGGAAAAGCTCCAGCAAAAATATATTTAAATCTGAATTTAAAAAGCTTATGTTAAAACAATTTCAAAATACAACAAACTTAATTAGTAAATATTATTAGAATAGTTTATGTTATAGCATTTATAATAAACTTACATTTGTAACTTGCACTACTACAGCAGTTGATGTACTTAACTGAATAGCTAACTTAAAACAGTAATATAAAGAAAGGGAGCTTATTTCTGCCAACAAACTGTTATACAGATTGGCGGAAGTTATAACAAGCTGTAAAAGAGTACTGTTTTCGTGAATTAGCGTTTTTTTTTACTATTTGAAACGGTTTATAGTGTGCATTACTGCATTACGAGTATCACATTTTTCTCATCTTTAAACCTACAACTGCTAAATGTGGCACTGGAATTAAATGTGCTCTGCCTAGCCCTTCTGGGAATTAAATACAGGCGTGAGTTTTTGTATGTCTGAAAACAGTGAACAAATAATAAAATATCATCACATAAAAAAATCAAACATTTATTCTGCAAATGGGCCACAAGGGCACTTTTACATGTCAAAATATTAATTTACAATTTAAGAAAGTCTGACTATAAGTAGTTTTTCATGTCAAAATATTAATTTACAGTTCAAGAAGGAATCATAATTTGGAGTTTACAATTATAACAAAATTAATGTCATACAGTGAAGATAAACTTGTAAAGTTCTCTATTACAAATATTACAACATCAGTAAAGTTAGAGATGTATAAGGTCTCAAGATTAAACAAGGGGTATAATGAAGTTAATATAATATCCCAGAGATGCACATGGTCTCTGAGCGTCAAAATTAAAATTAATTTATTATTGTTAGAGATGTATATGGTCTCTAAGTCACTGATAATAAAAACGAATCCACAACAGGATGATGTCTCTCGTCAATCCCCTTTAAAAAAACACTAGTATTAACGTAGTCACTATATCCTAGCAAGCATGAACAGACCGGACTCCACAAACAGCACCCGATCACGAGTATGACGCGTATCTCAGCCATCGCCTCGACCATCTGTTAAGTCATAAATATAATATCAGCGACTATACAATATACAGATATTTTAGCGTTTATCTCGTAGATATTATATTGTTGCACGATATCCTGTTATTACAATTCGTTAGTTAATAAAAAACTTAAAAAACACATTTATTTAAAGGTTTCGTGTTAAATATTGTGAGTCAGAGACTTTCACAAGAATTACGTAGTGACCAGCCAATAACATGTGAAATAAACCCGCAAAAACCGGATTGAGTGCAATCATTAACAGTTTTTCGGTAAAGGTGGGACGTTAATATATTTGCGACCGGTAACGGTTTTTTGTAGCGTGTGCCCCGGAGATAAGTCGCTCTCATTAATCATGTTGAACGTGGCGAGTCCGTGAGGAGCTGTGGAATCTAGTTAATAATGCTCTGGACATGTACAGTAAACCTAAAATTGGTCTACCAATTTTCGACTCTATTACGTGTAAATTAAGGTTGTAAGCTTTCTTGGCTGACTGTACAATACGATACAAATACTCTTTATTGCATACCTCAGAAAAAAGAACGCAGTGCAGTACATTTAGGATTAAAGTATACCTGTACAGGTTGTAACAAAAATAATGAGGATCCGTTTTAAGGGCATATTCGGTATCGTGTTCTGAGGGCCTACTTCGAACTTCGAAATCCGAACTTCGTATGCCGTCCCTTTCACTCTCGTGTTATACATTATATGAGTGAAAGGGACGGCACGCTACGAAATTCGGATTTCGAAGTTCGTAGTAGCCCCTCTGATTAGGAAAAAGTAAAAGGAATGGGGCAGGTCGTCCAAGTCAGCCAACTGTCCATACAAGGAACAAAAACCTTATTCGGAACCTTTCATTGTGCGTGATCCGACACGCACTTGGCCGTTTTATTTAATTAAACGCTTCTTCTAGTAGACATTGTTTTAGTGTGATCATATCTGTTACTCATAAACGAGTCACTCACGTCTTTAAGGTCGAGTATAGCTCGTCATGTTACGGACCAATACGTGGCCCTTAATCATGAGATGTCGAGCTACATTACATTTCAATATGTTTGAAGATAGCCAATTAATCGGATCGCTCCCGAAGTGAAACTACGGCACATGATGAAGTTTGACAAGGTAACAAGTTGTTACCTACGCGACTATGAAAGTTGAGCGAACATCGCTTCAGCTGTGCTATTCACTAGTTCACCTCTTATCACTGCTCATCCCCACCATAGCATGACGCTGGGATTCGCTTAAATTAAATTAAATTAACGTTTATTTCGAAAACAGCTTAGCAGAACTGGGGTCACCGACATAGCCTTCAAAATTGCGAGACTTAAGTGGCAGTGGGCAGGGCACATTGCTCGCAGGACTGACGGTCGATGGGGCCAGAAACTGCTTGAGTGGCGTCCACGCACCGGAAGACGAGCTGTCGGTAGGCCTCCGACAAGGTGGAGTGATGACCTGGTGAAGGTCGCGGGAATCCGGTGGAAACGAACGGCACAGGACCGCTCTAAATGGCGAGCCTTGGGGGAGGCCTATGTTCAGCAGTGGACGTCTTTCGGCTGAAATGATGATGATTTTTATTTTATTTTTATTTTATTTCATTGGGAAACAAACAGCTTAAAAATTATACATAATATAAAAATTTATGAACTGATACATGAGCCAAAACAGTTTCCACCAATGAAATAACAACAAAATTTGCTCAAAGGGTACCTAAAATACAATTGAAGTGTAAGTTTAAAGGTGCAAAATGTATAAAGAAGAAAAAAAAAAGTAATATTAATGAGGTTAATCAACAAAAGGAAAACAATAACAGATACTTTACAAATACAATAACATGCAGAGATTTAATGCTAGTGGTAACAGAATATACCATTCAACACTACATTTGTATTAAAACACTACTATATTTGTTACTGGGTGTTAATCTTCAGTGAGGCAACGAATTTACCAATATTCGTACAAAATAAATCTTGCTCAAAGTATTTTGTGTTGTATGTTGAGCATGCTCTCACAAGGTATGAATTTTTGACATATTTAGTACGACAAAATGGAATAGAAAATAGAGCGTTTGATCTGGTTCGAAATGTAGGGCATCTATATGAAATATTACTAATGAGATATTGCGACTCAGTCAAATGATTTAGTAATTTAAACAAAAATATCTGGTCTTTATGTTCTCTACGCAGCTGAAGACTCACGATGTTATCACTGGAAAAAGATTTAAATTTATATTGATGATGATGATGAACGTTTATTTCAAGCCCGTGGCTCATAAAGTGTTAGTTACAATTAAACTTAAAAACTATGTTAGTAACAATTTTACTAGATTTAACAACAAGATTTAACACATTGATTCCCTGTTACTGGGCTTGTGAAGTCCACAACAGTGCTGCATAATGTACGGACAGTCAATCCTGTCCGCAATCATAGCTAGTATGGTGTTGGGGCTGTCGCGCACGCGCCGCTCCAGCGACGCGGCTCGCAGGCGCATTGCCGCTTTAAAACAGGTTACGCGCGCCTCAGCGAACATCTGTGAGGCGCTGCAATAGCGCGGCGTCAGTCCGACCCAGGTCGGGCCTAGCTGAGTTTCTTGCTGAACTCTTCTCAGCTAGGCTAGGTTTAGTGAACCAGCGACAAAACTCCCAGTAGCTCGATTCCACTCACACCTCAGATTCGGTTGAAACCGCTCAACCAATCTCACTGGAGCGCAAACTCTTAGAGTATTCCAGTGTTCCAAACCACACGCGTGGTCGTGCCGGAGGTTTTCCCCTGGATTTTCCCCAGGCTACTCTCCAACCGCGCACTCCTATCGTTTTATTGGGCCCGGCCTATAAAGCCACAGTCAGGTTCAAAAAAAAAAAGCAATAGCGCGGCAGCCCCAACAACACCCGGAACGCATTATTATATTGGACTTGCATTATTATATTTGACTTGAAGCGAGGCTTAATCAGAGGTCTGACTTACCCTGGTTTTCATTTTGTCAAGCGGATATGTCCGCTAACGAAATTATAATTTTCAAAGTGAAAATTGAAAATTTAACCGCCACATGTGTTATTTTTATTTTTCAAGACCTCTGGAATCCATTGCTCTTAACCAACTAAGCTTGCTGTTGCAGCAATGGACGGATTTTAGAAGCCTGCGTTATTTCCGGACCGATATGACCTTCAAACCTTCAAGAAAAAAGCGTATTCTCTTCTGAAAGGCCGGCAACGCACTTGCGTCTCCTCTGGTGTTGCTGGTGTCAATGGGCGACGGTAATCGCTTACCATCAGGTGATCCACCTGCTCGTTTGCCCCCTATAACATGAAAAAAAAATACCCTGGTTAGCCCGTGAGGTGAAGCCTTGGAAATAACAGCGAAGGTTAGATGGTATGAGTACCTACCCTACGCGCAAGACATTGTGATGTATGTTACTTGGTGATGAAAATAATCTAATCCATCCAAAAGATTCGTCTCACTTGCAGCGTATCACTACAAAGTATAAAACAAAGTCGCTTTCTCTGTCCCTATGTCCCTATATCCCTATGTATGCTTAAATCTTTAAAACTACGCAACGGATTTTGTTGCGGTTTTTTTAATAGATAGAGTGACTCAAGGGGAAGGTTTATATTGATAATACATGCATCAGCATAGCACCCGTGCGAAGCCGAGGCGGGTCGCTAGTTTACTATAAAGTATAATAAAATTTTAATTCAGAGTTTAAAGCAAACTACCATCTTATCTTGAAACAAGATTGGCAACTTAAAACTTCTCACTATCAGTTTTCTCTGCAAAAGAAGGGATTACTTAGAATTTTGCCATCTCCCGGTTAGGTATACACCTAACCTGTTTTAATAATAATAAATTCTTTATTTCGAAGCACAGGACTCCATAGATGTTAGTAACAACAAACAAAACTTAAAAATTATGTTAAACTAAGTTAGTAAAAAATAAATACAAATTAAATGCAATCAATCAATAGGTATTGAGCGCTACCCCTTTAACCAGTCCAACCCAATGCTTCAGCATTGGGCTGTCATACCTATTGGCAAACACATTTAGAATGCTGTTGGGGCTGTGCCTAACTCGTGCCAGCAGGGATGTAATTTTCTTTCGCATGATTGCTGGGAAGCCATCTAACCGCGCTTCGCAAAACATGCCGGACGCACTACATCTGCTGGGCAAGGCCATCAGCATTCACTCTATCTGTAGACAGAAACCTGTATCAGTGTTATTTAAAGACTTAATAAGGATCCTTCTGTGAGGCGAGGCATGGAGGCGGCGTATTTTCGCTGAGTGCTTTGTAGCATACGCCATTCATTTAATATTCGTCACTTACAATTTAATTTATTCAAGTTAAACATTAGTTCAAAGTGGGCTTAGATTGCTTGTTTTTTCTTTTTTCTATTTTAACATTCTTGTTCCAATAACGCTTGTAATTATGTACGAGTGCGCACTTTAGTTCAGTATAGGTATACACTCTAGCGCTATCTGTGAGATTCTGTAATTGGCTCTGCTGTTAATATGCATGTTGTTACATTGTTTGTACTGCTGTTGGTTCTCCTAATATAAATAAATAAATAAATAACTCAAAGAAGAAACTCAGTTAGACCATGGAAGCAGGTTAACCACCAAATGTCAAAAAAGTGTCCCGCAAATCAACTTTGTCATAAATTATGAAGATGTCATTTATATTCCTTCTCGGTTTGTCTGATATATCAGACAAAGGGTTAAAGATAAAACAAACACCCGCCTAAAATATCGGATCGTGAGATCTTTCTAGAAGACAGTACGGTTGCCAGTTTTGTTGCACTTTTAGCACCACCCAGGGGTCACGTGTAGGGTTTCGGTGGGTACTCCCCCTATGGGCCTACTAATCTCGAAATAAAAGACCTTTGCTCGTAGTTCCGGGCACACCAATGTTAACCTTCAGCCTTAATGACTAACCAAATTCACTAATTACTACTAAACTCAATCTAATTGCAATATGAAAGCAATCAAGTGTAATTAGGGCAGGGTCAGTGTTAAAAAGAGGGTTCGTCATGAGTAGATACAGAATTGGGGTCGCTACGGGCTGGGAGTCAATTAACTTCACGTCTCTCACATCCTAATCGTATGTAATATTTCGCTCGGTCTACACTACACGCTACACATTCTCAACGCGTCGAAAGGGAGCTTCAAAAACAAAATGCGATTGGAATTGGGAGCGACGTACTTAAATAGACCTCTCAATTAAGGCCCCGAATGCACGGATGCGAAGTCTTTATGTGAACAACTACCCTGATGGGCAGTGATAACTGTTCTAAACTGGACATTGGACAGTCTGAAGCGTTGATCGGCCCAGCTAGCGCTATTCGAGATCGAAATTACGGAGTTATTCAACTGAGTATTAGGCGAGTATCATACTATAATATTTCTTAATAATAGCGGCACGAATTCCTTATTCTTTAAGCATTTAAAATAAAGACACTTAATCACTACATAGTATAAAACAAAGTCGCTTTCTCTGTCCCCAACGGAATTTGATGCGTTTTTTTTTAATAGATAGAGTGACTCAAGGGGAAGGTTTATATGTATAATACATGCATCAGCATTGCACCCGTGCGAAGCCGGGGCGGGTCGCTAGTTGAAGCATATAATTCTGAAAATTTACAATATTTATCACGGGCGGAAGGCGCAGCGTGGGTAGACCCCCCACAAGGTGGACTGATGACCTGGTAAAGGTCGCGGGAGTCCGCTGGAGGCGGGTAGCGCAGAACCGGTTATTATGACACTCTTTGGGGGAGGCCTATGTCCAGCAGTGGACGTCTTTCGGCTGATATGATGGTGATGATGATGACAATATTTACTACTTACAATAAAGAAACAAATAAAACTATTTACAAAAAAAACACTCCATCTAAAAGTTCTGCCTGCGGCATGGACCCCAAAACGCAAGCGCCAACTCGTAGATCTCTACTAGAGAGGAGTATTTGCGGCGCTTGATTATATAACCCTGATTGTAAATATAAAGAGTAATACAATAAAAAAAATGACATAGGTAATAAAAAAAAATTAAGCATTGCGTTACAACTACTTAATTCGTCACATGCAATAATAATTTTAAATATAATATCACGTAGCTTTTTAGAGGATCCAAATTAACTAAATTAGAGTTTCAAAGATGGCGTGTATTTTAATATTAATGGTCACTAGACAGCATAATTATTGCAATGTGATAATGTCTAGAAATGGTCAGTTAACGCTTAAACTGACAGTACAATAGGGGATATATTTGACTGCACGTATAAAACTAGTCTGTGAGCTGTAGACCTCAATAGCTTTTTTTGTAATTTTCCAAAAACTGACTAGATAAAAAAATTCTATATGGTTATCGAACCTGCTCACAAAAGTTCACGAGAATCGGTTGAAAAATACCACCTGTAGAAACTTACAAAAACCCAAATTCGCCCGCAGAAACTTACAAAATCATTGAATAAAAAAAATGTTTTTGAAAATTATCAGAAACAATTTTTTTTATATAATTACTGAACCAACAGGCGAATCACATAACTTAATGGTAGATAGATTTTACTATCAATTTTGAACGACAAATGAATGAACTGACAATTAAAATTTGACATTAAAATCTACCTAACGGTAGTACAAAGGTTACGTTGCCCCGCAGCTTACAAAATTTCACGAGAATCGGTTGAGAAATGCGACTTGTAGAGTAGAACAACTGGAAATCTGAAAATCTAGAATTCGGGCATCAGAACCCATTTTTGTTGAAGCTGAAAGCATAGACCTTTCGTTTCACTCGGTCAAATGACTGCACATAAAGAAATACTGTTTTACACTGGAAAATAATTTCACTGCATAACCCCTTTTATCTTTGATATTAGCATTTGATCTGTGTAAATAAGCAGTTTTACGTTTTTTTTTTAATATAGTTTACGTTAGCAGCAGTACTGCTTAATACGAAGGAACGGTTGATGAATTTAGAACTGGGTAGTGATTGCACCTATAGCTCAGTTGGCTAGAGCGACTGGCCGCGAGTGCCGGGAGGTCGCAGGTTCGAATCCTGCTCGGTGCCTAAATTTTTAAATTTTTCCTTTATTCTAAATTCAGTTTTACGTTGTTAGGTTTTTTGATGTGCCTTTAAATGGGTTCCGTACAATTAGTGAATGCAAAAAATGTTTTGAAATAAAAGTTTCTCAATAAAGAACTTTAGAATCGAAAAACAGTGCACTACGGAGAATATAACGACGCTATACGAGTAATTTATAAATAAAATTATACAGAATAATGTCGCAATAGAATTTAAAGTACACTCAGAATGGAATTGCATAGAAAGTAATTTTAATAAATAAACGAGGCTATTATACCGTCCGTTTGTGTGTACATATCTTAATATTACTCTTTTAAACTGTTATGCAAATTATTGCTAATTATTTTTTGCTAGGTTTATTCATGGGGCAATATATTCCTTTACTTAAGAGGCCTTATAAGATTTAAAACGTTTTGATTTCAAATTATGACAAAAGTATTGATAATACCAATAAAGTGATTAAAGGACACGATGACTTTATAAAAGTTTTAGATAGTAACATACCCATTTTTTGATTTTATTGTGCGTAGTAGAATTTAAGTAGAACAAAGCCGTTTTTAGTTTGAAAATGGTCATTTTGGAGTGATGTTTGAAGCGATATTTCTTAATGAAAAATCCAAAAAATATATTTGAATAATATGCCATTAGGTTGCAATAATCCTGTTCTAGATAGTAACATTGAGAAAATGTCAAGATACGTGTAAATTCAAACAGAAAATATCCTAAATATATGAGCATTTTGTAACTCATAAGGGCTCTTAATATATTTTGACAATTTTTTCATTGGTTACCGTCACCGATAACTGCATTGAATTCCAAGAATCCTGTAGCGATTTCCAGATAACCTGTTTAGGTACACATGATGAATTAAACACACTCTGTATCCCACACAGATTTGGTTGAAGTCGCTCATCTCACTGGAGCGCAAACTCTTAGAGTATTTCAGTGATTAAACCGCCCGCATGGTCGTATCCGAGGCTACTCTGAGGGGCTACCGCGAACCACAAACGAAGTTTTTCCTCTCTGTCTCACTTATATGCAAACTTGCAAGTGCGACAGAGAGGGAAAAATTCGTTTGCTGTTCGCGGTAGTGCCACTGCAACCACACACTCCTATCGCTTTATTGAACCCGACCTATAAAGTCAAAAACACTATCCCCCTTATTCATAAACGTCTATCAAACCTATATTAGTTAACTAGCCGCTATAGGTCGTTTGTCCTTATTTGTCACTTTGACATTTACGTTTGTGAGTAAGGGACAAAGAACATTTTAGTTAGCATAGGTTTGTTAAGTTTTATGAATAAGGGGGTTAGTATTTTGTAACTACTATTAATCCTAGTTCTTAGGGTTCTTCACCCAAAGGGTAAAACGATACTCTATTACCAAGACTCCGCTGTCCGTCCGTTCGTCTGTCTGTCTGTTTATCCATCTGTCACCAGACGGTATCTCATGAACCGTGATAGATAGACAGTTGACATTTTCACATATGATATATTTCTGTTGCCGGTATAACGACAAAAACTAAATAACAGAATAAATTAAATTTATAACAAACGTGATACTTTTAACGTTTTTATAGATAATGGTTTGGTAATTATAGGTAACTAGCTTTTGCCCGCGACTTCGTTCGCGTGAACTTCTACTGACTATTCCTTGCCCTTGGTAGATAAATTCCGGTTAGGTTATAAACTACTTTGAGTGATTCACACTCCAACGTTTTTATGTCTTAAATTTACAAACTTACAAAGTTTCTAATTTATAAGTAACTATATTAGCAAGTGAAATGGGCCCTCTTGTCCATGAAAGGAAGCATGTGTCCTGAAGAGAATGTAATAGGCGGATAATGAAACAAAATCAGTATGATTTATCAATACCTATATATAGGTATGTAAGTATGTATGTTGGTAATAGGTACTGGCTAAGTAAGTCAGACGTTAAATACATATTGCATGCCAGGCCGGAGAACGCCGTCGACTCGATACCATATAGCATTTATGCGTATGAATTCTTTTTGATGATTTCTTATACTATGTAATACACACTAATGACTGTTAAGAAACTACCTCATCACATCCATGTAGCAAAGTGGTGTCACGGTTTGATGTTGCGTACGTCTAAACATTCGTTCTTGTTCGATGACGTTACCCAATTCCTTACTTTCCGAGCCTTAGTACTGACATGCTCGATGTAGCGACTACAGGGAAAGACATATTATGCTTGAATAGAACAAAAATTTTGATGTTGCTCAAAATGCAAAGTGTTAGGAGTCCTACATTATAACCCAAGATTATAAATGTCCTACAACAGTATGACACGCTCTACTTGCAGTGAAAACCTCTACGCATTATCCCTCGGTATGAAAATTAATTGAACACTTCTAGTCTTACTAAGAAAATGTTTTTTATAGGTACTTTTAGTTTACTAATTCTCGGTTTTATAAACCTCCGTTAGACAATATGTCAAAAAATGTACTGAGTTACTGAAATTTGATCTGACATTTGGTCTAACGGTTTTTTATAAAACCCGGCCTAAGACAAACATGTTTACAAATATTTTAAGCACCCTATCAAAATATCAAGAAATTCTCCCTTTATCGTAGGTATTTTTCTAGTGAAAGTTCTACCTCCAAAACGTACAATCGAAGCTGTGACATCCTGACATACGCAGCCAATCGCTTCAACTGAGCTGTCTGAACAATCAATAATCACACTCGGTTACCAAATCCTTCAACCAGTTCTCTCTTACAAAGTCTAGGGAGGCTTACGCAGAGTGACATCTACCAAAAGGACTCGCACTTCCTTAACTTCAATTTATAATTTTCGTTAACAGATGTTACTGCTTAAAACAATAGTAATATTTTTAAGTATCTATTACGCACACATTATCTTATTACAATTATATTTAAAAAACCGTCATAATTCCAAGAAATTCGAAACAAAGCCTGATAAAACTGGCGGACAGCTTAAGACCGAATTTAGGTGGACGCTGGACGACCATAGGCCAAAACCTCTTCATATACCTACTACTTGTACCTCCCAGTGATTTAATTGTTTATAACTAATCAGCTCGGTAATCACTGTTTGTCATGTTACCTACATTAAATTAATATTTTGGATAAATTGACCTACTGGTATTTTGATTAAACAAAAAGATTTGTAACAGTTTCTATGGACCCAAAATTACGTCCACCGTACGATCGTGACAACACGGACACATATAATCCCTATTCGTCCCGATACCGCTGCATACCGGATAGAGTCAGTCTGACCCAGGTCGAGCCTAGCTGAGTTCCATGCTGGACTCTTCTCAGCTAGGCTAGGTTTAGTGAACCAGCGACAGAACTCCCAGTAGTCTGATTCCACCCACACCTCACATTTGGTTGAAACCGCTTAACCAATTTCACTGGAGCGCATCACACTCTTAAAGTATTCCAGTTGCAGTGTTTAAACCGCCCGTGTGATCGTGTTGGAGGTTTCTCCTGGATTTTCCCCAGGCTACTCTCCAAACAAACGCGCACTCCTATCGCTTTATTGGGCCCAGCCTATAAAGCCAGTCAGGTCCAAGAAAAAAAAACTTATTTTATATTTCTCAACCGTACGTTTTAAAAAAAAAATAATAGAGTGGAGTGGAAATTCTATAATTTTTGTGTAGTGTTGTTTTTTTGTGTATTTGTATATCGAAGCGCTGGTTAGTCAATGTTGACAACAATCGTCTACGTCCAATTTATTTAATCTCCAATTTTCTAAACAGTAAAGATATTTCGGCTCAATGGGTTAGCAAGTTTTGATTTAAAACGCAAGCGCTTTAGAGGGTGTAAGTCAGTACCTAAATAACGCAAATCTATTATGTTTTGCTTACGATTATACATGTATGTAATTAATAGAACTTCAGGTACTGAAATGCGGTAAACATTCACATTCACATGAGTCGCTTTGGTTTTGAGATAATTAAGCTCTAAGAGTCACAAATATCCGAAATCTTTCATAATAATAGCTCATCATAATCAATTGGTAGCGACATTTATCAGTTTATAACTACGATGGTAAAACTAAAAACTTTACATGAAAATACGTACTTTATCTTAGCAACTTTAAGACTCAAATTATTGAATTCTGCAAGTAGTAAATAATCTACATTAACTTCGATTCGACTTGAACGAATGACATCTGTGTAATGGCACGTCTTTGACACGCCAAACGTCAAATATTGTGAATTTACAACAGTCTACACTCGCCTCACGATAAATCCTTACTGTATCTTGACCCTACGATTCGTGGCAACTATGTGCATATTTGGAGCTCAGACTTACACTGGTTCATCTGAGTCGAATTTTCGTAAGTCAGCGGGTATTGTAAATATTCTACATGATTCTGGATCTATGAAATTCAACTTCCACCCCCGAATTTATCTATTTGAGGGATGCTGAAGGGATAAAAGTATCCTATATGTTAATCCAGGCTATAAACTCGTTGTGTACCAAGTTTCATCATAATCAGGTCAGCCGTTTTTGCGTGATTGAGTAACAAATATCCAAACATTTAAACATCCGAACTTTCACATTTATAATATTAATGGGAATAGTAGGAATTTGCTGTATTTTGTAGGCCCTCAGATGACACCATTATCACACTCGACCACTCTAACAACGAATATAGGTAATCAATTATAGGTAGACGAAGTTCAAGGCACTGGTTTGACGTTGATAACAACTGACTAACATAATTAAATCTCTAATTTCAAACAGTCACTATGGGTTGAGAGATTTTTGGTTATTTGTCGGTAGTCCCCTTTTTTACTCTCCATTTTTTCACATATTATCTGTTTATTGTACAATTTTAAAATAAGATTCTTTTTATTTTGCTTCCAATTATATGCTTACCAATTTTCAAGCCTTTATGTAACGAATTGAAGGACTTCCCATACAAAGTTCAACCCCTCTTTTCACCCCCTTTCATCCCCAATCTGTATGATTTTTATAGCCTATAACCCGTCCGAAGATCAATTAAAAGTATTAGTGAAGGTTGTATTGAAATCTATTGGCTAGTTTTTGCGTGATGGTGAGACAAATAAACAGACAGACAAACAGACACAAATTTTAAAAACTGTTGAAATGTGTTCTGTTATCGATTCTAAGACCCCTCCATCGATTTTTTTGCTAATATCTTCTATGTACAGACTTTCGAACCTCTACAGCTTTATTATATGTATAGATGTTTCTTATTTTTGAATAATAATATATAATGTAAGCATGAAATACCGGTTTTTATATTCATTCCAATAAACAAATGTTACAGTCGACGAATTTGAATATTTACTTGTAAAAGTAAAAAAAAGAATACGACGACCGCTTTAGCCTAGTTGGTAGTGACCCTGCCTTCAAAGCTGGAGGTCCCGGGTTCGAATCCCGGTCAGGGCATGTATTTGTGTGATGAACACGAATATTTGTTCCTGAGTCTTGGATGTTTTCTATGTATTTAAGTATCTATTTATCTATATAAGTATGTATATCGTCACTTGGTACCCAATAGTACAAGCTTTGCTTAGTTTGGGACTAGGTTGATTTGTGTAAGATTGTCCAAAAAATATTTATTTATTTACGTCTTATTTCTAGGTTTAGGTTTACAATTTTTTTATATGAGTACAGGGTTGTTTTTTTGTTCATAAACTTGTCACTTTTACTGTCTCAATTGAATTAGAGTCCAAAATTAACAAACATTCAAATTCCTCTACTGTAGATTTATATTCCATCGAACGCTATTCGGAATTTTGTGCGATAGCTACACACAGATAATCCATAAGGCATTACGCATGCCTTATCGCTTTCATCGTTTGGAATTACGTATCATTTGGCAGTGGAGCGGCCGCAAACCATCCTAATTGCCTGGATAGATAGCCGTGCAAATCCTACGGGTGAACCATGCTGATGAGAGATACGTGTACGATAATTAAGACTAAAAATGTTTCTATAGAACCAATTCCTTACAAATTGGTTATAATGAACAATTGGACGAAGTTATGCGATAATGTGTCAACCTACTATAGGTTCTCCTATTAGGGTCATTGTCATATTTAGGTTCGCGTATTTTCGGTGGATATATCAAAAGTTAAGGGCCAAAAAGCTTAATTTTGGATTTGTCTAGTAACCCGCACAAACGGTGTTTCCGTAACTATAAATTCATGTAATAAAAACATGACTTACATGTACATAAGCCGTTAATTATTGACCACCGGTGGACAACTTTTGTTTTTACAACTGACAATGACCCATTACTACGTTTTACTACTACTTACGTATTCATTATTACGTTGACAAATTATTACATAACAGCATCTCATTATTCTTGTAACATCATCAACCATTTAATAAGAGAACAATGGTTGAAACTCACTTGGAAAGTCACTATTTCCAAGTGAGTTTCAACCGTTGTTCTCTTATAATAATAATAATAAAGCTTCATTCATTCCATACATTACCATTTAACACTATCATAATCAGTTCATTGACAAGTAGTAACTTAACATGCAGAGAACTTATCAGTATTTAGAATTTCTTTTATTACCTAAGCGGCAATCGATTTACTTAAACTTAGTGATACTAATACACATTTTTTTTATTTAAATATAATTATCATGCTTTTTCGATTTAGATAGTTTTCCTTTTTTATTATATATATAGGAAATTTCATCTCGGATATCTAATGAAATATCTGACTAACAAATTATTAATTAGTTATTAAGTTTTAGATATTGAAATATAATTTTCATTTTATAATAGTTTAACATAAAGATAGAGTGTAAAATATTGAAATATGTAATGTAATTTATAATTAAATTCAATTCAATTTATGTCAGTTGCTAATACTGTAATCTGTTTTTAGTGTCAAATTGTGAAATTATTATAATTAAGTTTTATTAAAAATGTAATGCATTATATCAAATTAAACTAAATTAAATTAAAAAATACATCATTGAATACATCATTAAATTAAATTTCCTAATATTTAATTTATGGACCCCTTTCGGGTAAAAGCCTCCTCCAAATTATTCCATATATCTTTATCCTTAGTTGTTCTCTTATTAAGTGTAAATATGTCTCACGTTAGTGTAAATTTATCATCTACCATCGTACGAGCAGGACTACGGTAAGGTGACACCGTTTTGCGGTGGCAGTTCCGAAAACTCGCACGAAGCTTTTGGATTCTACTTTTATTGTGAGAACAGCCAAGCTGTGGAACTCCTTGCTGGAATCCTTCTTCCCCGCGAACTGCCTTCAAGTCGAGAGTAAAGGGGCCATCCATAAAGTATGTCACACGTTAAGGGGGCGGGAGGGGGTCGACGAAGTGTGACATTGTGTGACAAGGGGAGGGAGGGGTCCCACCTTTTGTGACGTCACATTTCAAAATCCAAAACATCTAATGAGTTAAAATGCCAAATATGGACTATTAACGAAAAACTTACAAGTGCATATACAAATAGAGTTGGAAAAACTCTGTTTGTATGTATGCATAAGGTTTAAATTGTGTGTTGGCGATAATTTATTGTTATGTTATTTTTTTCAAATGTTTGAGTTGATGTTGGTTAGTAGTTAATTTCGGAATATGTGACGTCACACTATGGGGGGGGTCTCACAAATGTGACCAACTGTGGCAAGGACGGGGGAGGGGTCAAAAAATCACAAAATTAGTGTGACATACTTTGTGGATGACCCCAAATCGGTTTTTACTAGGTCCGCGCGTTCCATCCTAGAGCACCATATCGCTTACCATCAGGTAACTTGTGGTCAGGCGCAAATCTACCAGATTCAGTTTCAGAATATTTAAATAAAATAAAATAAATAAATAAAAAATTGTTTATTGCCTAACTTAAAACAAACAAAAAAAAAACAAAAAATTTTTAATATAAACAATGAAACTTAAGTATCTAGGCAATGGGTATCAGTCTCAGCTTTTGCTGAACATAGTCTATCCAGCGCTGATTTTCAGACTGATCTCTTTTATACACACTAAGTAAAAAACTAAACTAAAACTAAACAACTAAACATGTCGGCCACGTTTGCAAATCTTGCTTGCGCGAATGTGTGTGTGTGTGTGTATGTGTGTGGGAGTGTGTGCGTTACCTCTATGCGGATTTACTATTAATAAAGAAACAAACAACAAAAAAATTATTGGTAAAAAGAACAAATGTTATTGGTTATTAAGTATGCACATGTTAGCGTCAATGATTTATTTGCAGAAATCATCTTGAATAAAAAAAACATCTGTATTATAGCAGGCCGACTTTGATAACCACTCTACCTCGCTTCGCTCTGTTCTCATTTGATTTTATTTTTAGACTGACGCTCAGAGACCGTATACATCTCTGAGGATATTTATTTATTAGATTTTATTAATTTCATATTGACGCTTAGAGATGTATCTCGCAATATTTGATTACGATTAGTGTATTTTATTACCTTATATCTTGACGCTTAGAGACCTTATACATCTCTAACAAATCTGAATTGTTATTAGTTTCTTAGTCTTATTTTTGATTGATATTTTGATTATTATATTATTTTTAATTGATACGATTATAAATAGATTTTGACTTGTAAAAGTGCCCTTGAGGTCTATTTGCAGAATGAATGTTTTCATTTAGATTTTAATTTTTTGTCTAATTTTAAAAATAAATGTAGGTACATATTTGAAGTAAAACAAATTAATACGTATACATTTCAATATTGCAATACTCATGTCTACTTTTTAATCTTCATTTGCATGTTTATATTATCTTCGATTAAATTGTTGGGCTCTGTTTTATTAACACAATAAGGACCTGTAGCCATATTTGGCTATACGAATATTACAGTACAGAGAAACCTTACCACCGTGCTTGGAAGTTTGTAGCTACCAGGTTTCTGGGAAGTTTACTACACCAATGGATATGGCAAAATTATTTGTGGGTTTATTTGCCTCTCCGCTCCGCTCGGCAATGTATGAATCATGTGTCATAAAGCAACCTAGTAACGAGCTGCCAGTACGAGAGCCAGTTAAGGCCGGTAAAGGCCCATTCACAGATCTGACGAAAATACTGAATTTTGAGCTTCCAGTGTAAAGAAATAATGTAGAATTACACTACGCAAAAATTACAGTAGACTGAAAAAGAAACAATGAAAAGAAATAACCGAACAAAATATTGAAAAATGTGACTGTCAAAAAATCCTAAATATCATAGTAAAAAATAAACTTTAATGCTGCAGATCTCGTAATTATCAATGACAGTGATACGTTTTTTTTACAAAAACGATATCTTTTTTATTGATCTAAGGAAATAACCGGATAGATTTTTCATAAGTGATTCAGTTTTCCAACAATCAATAAAAATGTACAAAATATTTACGAAATTACGCGCAAAGCTTCCGTAGAGAGCGGGATGGTTAATTGCAAACTCAAGCGTGTTAGAAGGGGTCATTTGCACTGGAATGGTCTTGCCTTAACCGGCAGACTGCTGCTCAGTGCTTAGTTTTCAGTATCATTTACCAAATCTTATCTCAACCATTCACCGTTAGACCGCTCAAGTAGCTCCATTCAAATATATGTTACACACACTTTACACACACATCTTTATTATTATATTATAGCAATTAAATATAAACTATAAACTTTTCTGTGTATAGTGCTAATGACTGTTGTTGCCACTGTTAGTGATCCTAGATAATAAATAAATATTCATCATCATCATCATCATTTCAGCCGAAAGACGTCCACTGCTGAACATAGGCCTCCCCCAAGGCTCGCCATTTAGACCGGTCCTGTGCCGTTCGTTAAATAAATATTATATTGAGCTTAATATGTCTCACTGCCTCCCCCTCTTTTTCCATTCCTCACAGTCGATTTCTGGCCAGTCTTTTAAAAAGCAGTCCATGTTATCCAACCACCGCCGGCGAGGTCTACCGCGTCTTTTGAGTCGTGGGGCTTCCACTCTGTGGTCTTCTTGGCCCATAGCTCATCATGTGATCTACTTCATGTAAAACTATAGTTTCGATAGAATGTAGCACGCGTAGACCAATTGTCACCATTGTCACCATGAATGATTAACTGCTAACCATAGCAAGTTTGAGGTGTGTCAGGAAGAGAAAATTTCGAGTCATCATGTATTTATAAGTATTCCTTCGAATGAGACAGGATATAGTATTATTTTAGCAATTTACCTACGAGTACTTTGTCATTAATTCTGTGCAATTACTTAATGCATTTTTCTTTTTCTATTCAAAATTTGCAATTAACTTTATTGGAACTACGTACTTTAAAACTATAATCTTAAGACTTAGGTTAACATCGAAATCATATTACATTTTTAAATTCATTTTCTCATCAACTGCTCCTAAGTGCTTTATGAAATTTTAGTTCAAAAATGCTCAAAGAACCGACCTAAACATTTTCTTCGTCATCGGTTTTAGTTATTAGCTTGTACAAAACTTTTTTAATCACCTCTTAGAAGCTTAAGCGTATAATTTTAACTTATTAAAGGTTGTTACCAAGTTCTTAAGTAGTAGCTAAAAACCAAAGTGGATCCATTTTGTTAAAGTAGCAAATGAACTCGTTGTCTTAAAGTATGATTGAAATATTGACAATTATACACATAAATAAATTCACGTCTGTATTCTTAAAAGGGGTAAGCATATTTAGCAATTATAGGTTTGGAGATGGAGAAATTGTGATATTGCAGTGAAAGGTTGCTAGCTTATCGCCCGCAACAAACTACAACTCGTTTCTCATAGTCAACTCTTACGAAACCTACGTGAAGAAAGGGGGAAGTGCTATTCTAACCTGACACCACACTGGGGCTGTCTAAGTTGAAAAAGCTAAAACAGGCAAGTATAGTACTCGTTTAGTAATATTTAGTGGTCAAAGCACAAAATACAATACAATACAAATATTCTTTATTGCTCACCAAACGAAGTACATTAAAAGAACAACAGAAATTAAAATACATGTAACAGTGGTAGACAACAGGCGGTCTTATCGCTAACAAGAGATCTCTTCCAGACAACCTTAAAATAAATCAAATATTAAATCATTCATATGAATATCCACAACGCTTCGTCAAATGAGAAATGAGTAGATAATATTATATATTATACACATGGTGAAATGGTATAGTTATTTAAGATAACCGAGTTCCTGGTCACGGCACCAAATGTAACGTCCTCTTATCGAACTTAGTTAAACTATATTTATACTTAATTAATAAAATTAGTCTGAACTATTTTTGTCAATTAGAAATTGTAACAACAAATTAATGTAAAAACCTGTAATAATGTTTATTTTTTTGTAATGCTGATTTGTTGTTTATTCCAATTAGCAAACGATCATCGAAGAGGTTGAGTTAGGTTAAAACGTATCATAGTAACATAAAACCTATAAAAGTAAAGCAAATACATATAGTTTCCTATGAAAGTTGAGTAATATGATTGACTAATCCACTTAATCCAATTTAGTTTGGCCTTTATTAATCTTTAAACTGAAAACATATTTTAAAAGTTGCGTTAAAAGATGAAGTCGCTACTGTTTATGCTAAATAACTAGGTTACCACAACAAACCGGAGCATAATGCAGGGCCATCACTTTAACTAAGTAACCGGACTGCGGACGTGTACATGAAATATACACCAGCATCTTTGCCGCGTATCGCTCCATAATAATTGGTTTATCCCTAGAATTTTCCCGGGGTTTTTCCCGTAGAGTATAGCTTTCTCAGATGTAATCCATCTTGTCAAGTAACATTAAACCAACGAGACAATATGACGGAAATTCTGATTGAAATTGTAACGAACAAGACTTGTTACTTACGGGCATCGTGATGGTATGTAGAAACCTTTAAAAATACCTTCAAGCTTTTCAAAGTAAGTGGATTTGAGGAAAAATATAGGTATCTATTATACTTTTCACGTACGCCTTTTTGACTGATTTTTTTTTATTGTATCATTAAAATAAGAAAATCATTCATGTGTAATTGTGTAAAGTTTTATAATAAACTACCTACAAACGTGACTAATTTATCTATTAATAAATTCAAGACTTATGTAAAACGTAAACTCATATTGAAAGCATATGATAGCACAAAAGACTACATGAATGATAAAACACCGTGGGTATAATTGTGGTTGAAACACTAATTATATTTTAATAATTATGACATTACATCTTAATGACTATTTTCATAACTATGACATTAGATGTTGACGTTAAATTTTCCTCTTGACATTCAGATTTTATTCTAGAAACTGTCTAGTTAATAAAATTTTTTATGTTTTTATTTTCCGTATTGACGATCTTTTTGTGAATTTTTTATACTCTCTTTTAACATACATTATAGTAATTCATGTCTTTTTTTAAATTTCATATGCATCAATAAATTGCTCTGAATAATTAGATTCAATTTATGTAATATATAACTGACGATTCAAAAGTGCTTGTTGCTAGGCCTATTTGAATAAAGAATATTTTGAGTTTGAGTTTGAGTTTAAAGATAGTTTTTAGAGACTATCAAATATCCATAAAAATATGGGTCCAACTACAATTAGAGCAACACAAAAGACGAAAACGAGAACTAGGATACAGCATAGCTGACGGGCACTGAAAACGCTCCGTATTGGTAGGCAGTGAAATATGACGTCACAATCGTCGTAATCGTAATGAAAAACGAGTAATTATTTTAGTCGTACAACATTGCTTAAGGACATAGTTGGGTCATTGTCAGATTTAGGTTCGCGTCTTTTCGGTGGACATATCAAAAGTTAAGGGCCGCTAAACTTAATTTCGGATTGGTATAGTTACCCGCATAAACGGTGTTTCCATAACTATAAATGCATGTAATAAAAACATAACTTATATGTACATGAGCCGTTAATTATTGACCACCGGGTGGACAACTTTTGTTTTTACAACTGACAATGACCCAGTTGCCTTAGGCTCGGTTTTATAAAGATCCGTTAGACCTTATGTCGGTTTGTTATGTCAAAAACTGTACTGAGTTACTGAAATTTGATCTGACATTTGGTGTAACGGGTCTTTATAAAACCCGGCCTTACAATATCTTTTTTACTGAAACATGATAATTCTTTTGGTAACTTTCAATTACATTTGGACTATTATTTGGAGGTTTTCCCGAGGTACTACAGTATGGGGTTCTAATAAAGAAAGGAGTGTATAAATCTTTAAAAAGTCGGCAACGATCATGTGACACCCCAGGGCTTGCAAGTGTCCATAGGCGGGGACCGCATCAGGCGGGCCGTACGCTTGTTTGCCACCGTCGTGGTATTTAAAGAAAACTATTTTAAAGCAAAATTTTCGCGATTTTTTAAAGTCCCATATCTTTTTTGACTAATTTGTCTAATTTGCTATTTATTGTGATACCCTGATGGTTTTCTGTCTATGTAACCACATGGAATAAATTTTAACATGACATGTGTCAAATACCCAATTGGCTGTTGACAATTTTTTAAAAAGTCGGCAACGCACATGTAACACCCCAGGACTTGCAAGTGTCCATAGGCTACGGTGACCGCTTACCATCAGGCGGACCGTACGCTTGGTTGCCACCGTCGTGTTATTTAAAGAAAACTGTTTTAAAGCAACATTTTAGCGATTTTTTAAAGTCCCATTTTTTTTTTTGACTAATTTGTCTAATTTACGATTTTTTATACAAACGCCTTAAGGGAGGCGTACAAAAAAATAGCAGGCAAAATAAATAAAAAAATAGCAGAAAAAAAATAGTTTACGTTAGCAGCGGTACTGCTTAATACGAAGGAACGGTTGATGAATTTGGAACTGGGTAGCGATTGCACCTATAGCTCAGTTGGCTAGAGCGACTGGCCGCGAGTGCCGGGAGGTCGCAGATTCGAATCCTGCTCGGTGCCTAAATTTTTCAATTTTTCCTTCATTCTAAATTTACTATTTAGGCCGGGTTTTATAAAGATCCGTTAGACCAAATGTCAGATCAAATTTCAGTAACTCAGTACATTTTCTGACATAACAAACCGACATAAGGTCTAACGGATCTTTATAAAACCGACCCTTATTGTGATAATTTGATGGTTTTCTGTCTATGTGACCACATGGAATAAATTTTAACAGGTGTCAAATAGTCAATTGGCTGATGACAAATGTATTAAAAAATTCATTTTCTCGTGCAATTTAAAAACCAATCGAAAAGAAAAAAAATTGGGGAAGATGAAAAGGAAACCTACTAAATTAGGTAACTAGGCCTAATTTAGTAGGTTTCCTTTTGATCTCCCCGTTTATTATTATCGTGTCGGAATGTAATGAGGTAAGTTGTTTCGTTTTTATTATCAGTGACTTAGAGACCATATACATCTTTAACAATATTAAATTAATTTTAATATTGACGCTCAGAGACCATGTACATCTCTGGGATATTATATTAATTTCATTATACTCCTTGTTTAATCTTGAGTCCTTATACATCTCTAACTTTACTGATGTTGTAATATTTGTAATAGATAACTTTGCAAGTTTATCTTCACTGTATGACATTAATTTTGTTATAATTGTAAACTCGAAATTATTATTCCTTCTTGAACTGTAAATTAATATTTTGACATGAAAAATTTATTACTTATTATAGTCAGACTTTCTTAAATTGTAAATTAATATTTTGACATGTAAAAGTGCCCTTGTGGCCTATTTGCAGAATAAATGTTTGTATTTTTATTTGTATTTGTATAAGGAAGTAATATTGAGATATCCATTTTTTTGCAACAGGGTTTCAAGTGATATTATAATGCTATTGGTTAATCTGCATACGACTCTTATTTTAGTGTACATCACTGAATACAGAGTGAGATACAGTGTTGAGATAGGATTGAAATAACAAAGAAATATTTGTGGACAATCTTACATAAGTCAACCTAGTCCAAAGCTAAGCAAATCTTGTACTATAGCTACTAAGTGACGATATACATACTTATATAGATAAATAAATTTGATTAGATTATTTATTGCATGATAAAAAATTACATTATAAATTTGCAAACGTCAAAATTACAATAATCGCTGTCATGATAGTCATAACAGGAAAAATAAAATTAACATACTATTACTCATACTTATACTCATTTATTTGCAATGGATCATATAAATTACACGTCAAAAACAATGATTGATAATGATAAAAGTGTCAAGGTTGAATGATTTAAAAATTATGTCAAACTGTCACAGCATAATTACATTTAAATTTGGAATTCCAGTATAAAATACAAGACAAGAAGTATAATGTCGACAAGACAAGAGAGATAACACGATAAAAAGTAAAATAAAAATAATGCAATTGCAACTCCCATTTGGAATCGTCAGTGAGAAAAAAAACAGATACTTAAATACATAGAAAACATCCAAGATTCAGGAATTTCATCACACAAATAAATGCCCTGACCGGGATTCGAACTGGCGACCTCCAGCTTCGAAGGCAGGGTCACTACCAACTAAATGCCAGGTAAAGTCCGATTTCCATCATAATTATGGGTATGTTCATTCTGTGAACAAACTGAATATAAATAAATAAATATTAGAGGACAATCTTACACAAATCGAACTAGCCCCACAGTAAGCTCAAGAAGGCTTGTGTTATGGGTACTGGACGACGATATATTTAATAGATATAAATACATAGAAAACATCCAAGACTCAGAAACAAATATTCATGCTCATCACACAAATATTTGCCCTGACCGGGATTCGAACCCAGGACCGTCAGCTTCACAGGCAGGTGCACTACCCACTAGGCTAAACCGGTCGACTAATGCAGCAAACTTGTATATTTTATCAATTTTCTAAATAAAATTAGCAGCATAATGCTTAACGACCTGATCCTCACACTCACTCTGAATCATGCTCAATAAAACCCTTCAACTACTCCAATCAAAAATTAACCCGTGTAGTTTTAAAGTCATGTATGTTGAAACTTCTAACGGTGCTAAACCTCGTAGCGGACATAATAATTTCGGCGCACCTCGGGGAGTCCTAAAAAGTTGGGACAAAACATCAGACATAATAAGCATCATATTTCAGCCGTTGGTTATACAAAATTATTTAAGGTCGCCGAGTTTCGTCTAAGTATTCTGTACGAAGAGCGACCACATTTTGCATGCCAGAAGGTTCATAATCCAACAGTAGTTTTTCTTTTAATCGGCCAGCACAAAATATCTCAACTACGGACTTTATTCGTGTGTGACATAACAGCTAGCTTATAGTGGAAAGTGGGGATTACGTATATCGGAAGGCTGAAATACGGAAAAAACATTTCCTTCGTAATGGTGTATTAGTGTAGGCGCGGGCATTGGTATTTTCACTTAATAGCTATATGCATCTGTGATATATAGTATGTACAGTCGGGAAATTTGATGGTTGTCGTTTTTGGACTCTATTTCTATTATAATAGAGTCCATTGCTATACAATCAAATTCCTTTATTGAAGAGGCAGGGAAAAATCAATTCGTAGACAAGTTGATTATGACAGACGACGCGTAGCGGAGTCCATCAATAGATACGCATCCACGAATTGCCATTCCCGCCGAGACATATAATATATTGCTTTTCTCAAATCATGAAATGTTTTTTTTTTAATTATAAGACAATTCCAAGAAATATTCAGTAACAAAAACACGCTACAGCAACTGGCGGCCGGCACCGTCTTCTGTTTAAGGATAATTAGTAATTCTTCTTTCACTTTCCGAGCTATTCGGCTTTGGAATTCTTTATCTCCTGATTTGAGGCGTGCTGAGTCTCTTGCTGTCTTCAAAAAACAGCTTAAAGATCACTATTTGTCTCTCTCATGACACACTTAAGACTTAGCTCCTTTAGACTATGTGGCTGACTATATATTTGTATATGTTTATGTACGTATATTTTTATACTATATTTATGTATGTTTATTTATCCTTAATTAAATGTTATTGTTGTAATTATTAGTAGGCTTCATATGTATTAACTCTGCACCACCTGCTATGAATCGTTCTGATTAGATTTCCGCTACCCTAAGGTTGTCTGGAAGAAATCGCTCTTTAGCGATAAGACCGCCTGTTGTTTGCCTCTTCTCATTGTGTTTTTGTACTGTACTGTATCCTTTGATTGAGGTGTGCAATAAAGAGTATTTGTATTGTATTGTATTGTATTGCAATTCTTACTTAAGGTTTTCTCTGTAATAACATCGAAGAGTGACAGTTAATCATGGCATACCGCTCGCACGCGCTAGCCGTATAACAAGTGCTTTTTAGTTCCTAACGCCATAGGGTATGTGGACAGGGACACCAAAGTGTGCCAGAGCTCGTTGTCCAGAGTTGCCATGTCAATTTTCAATTTCATTAAAATAGTAATAATAATAATTCTTAATGCTTAATGCTCGCAGGACTGACGGTCGATGGGGCCAGAAACTGCTTGAGTGGCGTCCACGCACCGGAAGACGAGCTGTCGGTAGGCCTCCGACAAGGTGGAGTGATGACCTGGTGAAGGTCGCGGGAATCCGGTGGAAACTAACGGCACAGGACCGGTCTAAATGGCGAGCCTTGGGGGAGGCCTATGTTCAGCAGTGGACGTCTTTCGGCTGAAATGATGATGATGAGGATTGATGAGTAATAATAATGAAATTCGAGATAACTTACAGAACGGTATAAACTAACTGCATAAACTATTACTTCATTTTAGGGCAGGCAATGGCAGCCCCCGACGGATTTTTCTGGGCTTGTAAATATATCTCGCAACCAGTTAACCGTTTAGAAAAAAAATGTTTTTATCTATTAGTAATTATTTCCTATACAGTCGGGGGATTTTCAAATGCATTATTTAATTATTTTTCAATTGAGAACATCCGTATTTTCGGGGGTATTTTCAAAATTTTTAAATTTTGCCTTTATTTCGCACAGTGTCATCCTACCACCGTCCGCCTTCATCGTAATTCTAATGTAAATGACCATGTGAGCTTGAAATCTTATACAGTCGTAGTTATTTCAAAATCCTACTGAATCTGTTCGCTACGCTGTAGCGATGTGTACGTAATGGGCAAGACGTGTGACAGAAATGTCGTCAGGCACGCGTATCCTTTATGAGCTAGCTGCGACGCAGAGGCCCTTTTGGTTCAGATTCTCAACCCAGCCTAATCACGTAACTTTACACATGTACTAACGGTAGGTATATTTTTATGTCAATTTTGAAGTATACAATATACGCATGCGGGTTTTGCTTTAAGAGGCCTTATAAGTTTTAAAATGTTTTGATTTCAAATTATGACAAAAGTATTGATAATACCAATAAAGTTATTAAAGGATACGATAATTTTATCAAAGTTTTAGATAGTAACATAGCCATTTATTTATTTTATTGTGTGTAGTAGAATTTGAGCGGAAAAAACAAGTTTTTAGCTTGAAAATGGTCGATTTGGAGTGATGTTTGAAACGATACTTCTTAATGAAAAGTCTAAAAAATACATTTGAAGTTTATGAAATAAGGTCGCAATAGCCCTGTTCTAGATAGTAACATTGAGAAAATATCAATATACGTGTCAATTGAAACAGAAAATGGCGTAAATAGATGAGCGTTTTTTAACTGATAAGGACCCTTAAGTAGGGTATTTAAACGTAATTCCTTAACCTAACCATGCACTTAATTTAGGAAATATCGAAGCGCCTTATTGAAAACTCGGGTGACCAGAGGGCTGGCAGCTATGTTGGCCAACGGATTAGCCTAGCAATCCAAAGAGGAAACGCTGCCAGCCTTCTGGGCACTATAGCCAGTGATGGGGACTTGGGGGGCATCTTCTTTTTATAGTTTAGGTATATGTTTAGTTAGTTTAATTAGGTTAGCGGTATTATTTAACTTTATATTTTAATTGTGTTTTTTTATGTTTGTTTCATGTTTATTATCTAAACAATTATGCTTAATTTTATTATAAAACTAAAATGTAGACTCTGTAGAGTTCACTTAATTTCTAACAAATAAATTGCCAGCAATGTACAGCAGAGTAAATTAATAACAAATGACAGCTCTTAAAGTTATGTTTACTACGAAGTTAAAGGTGGACATTGAAGGTGCAAAGTAGTCCTTTTTTTCCTACGAAATTTGACATATACAATCATATATTAAAAGAAAGAAAGAAAAAGAAAGAAAAAACATTTATTCGCGGCACAGACACATTACAAATTAACATAACACCAAAATACAGAAAATAGCCACGAAATGGCTCCAAATCAGCATTGGCTAGCGCTGGTCTTCCTTTGGGACCACGAGAAGCCACGAAAGATAAAAAACACAAAAGTCACAAACAACATAACAATTTAAAAAATGTCATAATTTACAATTTAAACAGACAAGAACAGATAAACATGAACGCGACCTTAAACAATCTTCAAATATCTGTGGTCTGTCACAAGTCGCAACTAGCGCCAACGGACAACCACTAAAACAGTGACAGATTCCGCGATTTCGTGAAATAAGAATGGACGCATTAGGTTAGCGTCATATGACAATATTAAAATTACTGATTAAAACTAAACACTCCATAATAAGCAAATGAAATGTCTGTTGTAAAACGAATTATTTTGTCCGGTTTGTCGTACGATGTGAACAAAATCGTAGAACAAAACGGACTACTTCGAAGGAGCGGAGTTAGGAAATTTAATTTTGCAGTTATTTCCCACACTTTTAATTTGCTGAAACATGAAAATAATTGCTAATGGAACATATTATTATCAGTTTCAATAATGTACCGTTAACGCACTGTAAATCTATGAGTTTGGACCGAAAATTAAATTAAAATATGCTCGATGTGCCACAGCACATCGCGTAATCGGAATCTACCCTCCCGTAGGCACGCCATTATGTAAATATCTTTCTGTTCAACATTATGGGTGGGTTGCACCAAACCGTCTGTAATCGTAAGCGGTGTTCGTTAAAATCTGATTGTATGGAAAGTTTGACAAGTTTCTATGGGATGACAGCTGCCGGCGCCATATTTGACTATGACCGGCCTGTGATCGTATGTTGGTGCAACCGACCCTAAGTTTCTACTTTCGATCAGTGTATTCCCATATTCCCATGCATTTCTGCAATACTAAGTGTGCATTACTATGAGCAGTCTAGACTATGTTAATTTACTCTAGATAGTTATTATACACTTACAGAAGTATATCAAAATGTCTTATTTGAGAATAAATTATACTAAACCCGAAATATGCCTAAAGTAAGTACACAAAGGTACATTATTATTAATTACCCTGTTGTACATAGCAAATTATGGATGGAAATTACCATGGAATGTAACTGATAAATTAATTTTCATGTTTATTTTTAATTAGGGTCACCCTGTTATTAGACTTTTGATTATTATCAATATTTAATATCCCGTTAGGAGTTACGTCTCTCAAAAAACGTGGGCGTTTAATTTTTCGGTTATCTTTCGAGTTCCGTTCACTTCATATATCGTGATTAAGGGGCACGTGTAGAGACATACTGCGAAGTACAGTCCACTTGAATTTAAATAAAAACTGTCTCCAAAAAAACAACTAAAAAGTAAAAAATAATCGCGTAACTTCTAATAGGTCAATGAGACTTTATGCTTCTTATTACATAATGCAATTTGTGAAGTCGGTGCCATCCAAAGAAATTGCCTAAAGTTGACGAAATGACCCCGACTACAGAAATTACAATAACTACATTGTTCAATAAGAAGCGTAAAGTCTCATTGACCTGTTATTTTTAGGACCTAGTTTTGGAGTCGCTTTTAATTTTTTATTAATTTCACACTTTTTAGTGAATCATTACCAGAGTGCATCTCATGACAATTCCAATAAGCTCAAACACGGTTAAGTTACACTGTTTTATTACGGAGTTCCGTTGGCTATCTTCCTGCTTCGATTACCAGATCAGGTTGATGGTAACATTACATCAGGACCATTTTAATTGGCTTCGACATGGTCACTTCAGTGTTTTGATCGAAATATCTTAGCAAAAACCATGAAACATTAAGAGTTTTGGATGACCATTCGTGGTCTTCTTCATCAGTTCCTGTTCACCAAATGCTACTTTCTGAATGCAAATGCTCGATTTGTCACCGAAAATACAAAAAAAGCTGTTCCCTTAAATTTTTGTAAGTATGTATGTATGTATGTAAGCACTTTATTGTACACAATAACAGGTTAAAGCAATATACATGTCACATAAGATTAGAGTACAAAGGCGAACTTATTCCTATGAGGGATCTCTTCCAGCTAACCTTTGAGGGATTGAATTTTTGAGGAGTTTCCTTAATTTCTCATGGTTCCCATCATGAGGAGTGAACTTTGATAACAACGGAACCAATCTGGAAGGATATGCATTCAAACAAAGAAATAATTTTCCAAATCTGTTCGTAAATGGCGGAATAATCACTTAACAAACATACAGTTTTTGTTTGAAATAAAAATAGGATTGCGTTTGTCTGTATAGTCACCATCGTAAATATGTATACATTCCACACCATCACGTATGACAACCGGTTTAGCCTAAGTGGGTAGTGCACCTGCCTGTGAAGCTGACGGTCCTGGGTTCGAATTCCGGTCAGGGCAAATATTTGTGTGATGAGCATGAATATTTGTTTCTGAGTCTTGGATGTTTTCTATGTATTTAAGTATTTATATTTATTAAATATATCGTCGTCTAGTACCCATAACACAAGCCTTCTTGAACTTACTGTGGGGCTAGTTCGATTTGTGTAAGATTGTCCTCTAATATTTAATTATTTATTATTTATTTTATTCCAGCTTTTATTTTTAAGATATCTTCTCTTATCTAGATGAGATCTTGGGATTAGGTAGCGGACCCTGGGCATCCTTCAGGTCGCAACTGTACCGGGATAAAGTTAGGATGATGGGCATAAAACAAAGCGCAGCATGCAGATTCTGCCGAGAGTCGGAGGAAACTGCCATCCATATCCTCTGCTCTGGACCACTTATGCGCAAAAGAAGTATCTACCTAGGGAGGCACATCATGCCCCCAGAGGAGATACAACAGATTGCGACCCAAAGAATCTGGAAATTCCTGGAAGCAACGGGTATAAGCAAAGAACTTTAAGGGCTGCCACAATAGATCAATTCTGGTCAAGGCGGCAACGAAGGCCCACAACAAACAATAATAATAATATAGGATGATGATAATTATGGTAGGATACAATAAATTAGAAGTAAGAAGGGAATTGGGATTAGCCTCGTACATATTTAAATTATTGCGAGGCAAGTTGTTCAACCCTGGAGTTCTCGTGGAGGTGCGTCTAAATGCGCCGGAGCGGTACGTGTGGCGACGCCGGCGGCCGAGCCTGTTCGCCGAGCCCCGGGCTCGAACGCAGCTGCTTCGCCAGGCTCCCTTCACTAGGGCGCTGCGAACACTTAATCGAGTAGCGGTCGAATTGGATCTTTCCTCTTGTTCGCTGAACGAATTCACAAAGGTTACGCTAGGCCTTTTATGTTATAGCAATGTGGAACAGTAATCGCATATGTACATATATTGTTGCTGCTATGTATAGTTGTATATTTTTTGATGCCAATATGTTTGTAAAATCCACACTGTCGAATTAAGATCATAGCCTGTAAGGACTGTTGTGTGTATGAAAATAAATAAATAAATAAATAAAATGAATGTCAACAACTACATACATATTTATGATACTGACTGTACGTGTAGGCAGATTGGCATCGTATTAGGGCTGTAGAGGCGCCCAACGTGCCATGTAATAGGGGCCTTTGTATCCCCCACTCCACTGAGCAATGTCACAGTAAACATTAGCTGAAACAGTATCTCAACTTGTCTCTAACGACATTAGAATTACGATTTGAAACGGGATATTTACCATGTATATTTATATTTTTGAGTTCCCGATATTTCGGCACTGTTGCAAGCGCCATTATCAAGGATTAACTGACGTGCTGCGAGTTTTAGTTGCGGTCTACCCACACACCATAGCGGTCTACCCTCTTCCTGGTTCGCTTTTTTCGCACAGTGTCACCGTCACTACCACCGTCCGCCTTGTCACTTGAAACTCGATTACGGTCACGACACACCACACTCACAGTATCAATACGCGAGTTCTTTCCGGAAACAGTCTCTTTTCGATTTGAGAACTTTCGGATCACTGGACGCCAGACACTTGACAGTAAAATAAATGGATATTAAATGGAGTATGGTAAATATCCCGTTTCAAATCATAACATAATCAAATCGTAATTCTAACGTGAATGACCATGTAAACTTGAAATCTTATATTGTCTCTAACGACCTTTTTAATACATGAGCTCCATTCATTCATTCATTCATTTCATTCATTCGTCTCAAACTTACATTACAATACAATAGAAATACTCTTTATAGCACACCTCAATAAAAATACAAAGCATTTCAGAAACATAACATAGCGATATAGAAGCAGATGTTATCTACATTATATGTAGTCGTTCTTTTCGCTAATGAGCGATCTCTTCCAGACAACCTTTGGGTAGCGGAGAGAACTGACATATTCAGTGGGTGGTGCAAAAATAAAAACTACTGGAATATATAAACAAAATTAAAATGTAAAAGTAAAACACATATAATAAACAGACATAGATAACATAAGATAGCCTTTAATTGCTGAATTATTTTAACATTTCATTTATATATTTTTTTAATACATAATATCCACCATTCCATTTTTCAAACGCCTCTGGTGTTGCAAGCGTCTATAGGCGACGGTAACCATTTACCATCAAGTGGGCTGTCAGCTTCTCACTGGAGCGCAACCTCATAGAGTATTCCAGTGTTCCAAACCACACGCGTGGTCGAGTGGGAGGTATTCCCCTGGATTTTCCCCAGGCTACTCTCCAACCGCGCACTCCTATCGCTTCATTGGGCCCGGCCTATAAAGCCACAGTCAGGTTAAAAAAAAGGCTGTCAGCATGTTTGCCACCGAAGTGATATAAAAATATATATTTTCACACCTGCTATTCAGAAAAGAGTTATTGTTGCCTTCGAATGAGGGATCAAAGATGTACTTTTCTTTCCTCATTTGAGGGCAACAATGTCTCTTCTTCTCATAGAAGGTGTGAAAAGCAGTAAGTGACACTCTGTAGTAAAATCATTTGTAAGATATTTCATGTTTTTAGCAGCGGGCCTCGTAGACGGTGTGAAAAGCAGTATGTGTCACACGGTAGCAAAATTATTTCCGTCTTGGGCGTAAACACTTGAATCCCTCGCTACGCTCAAGATTCTACTATAGATCCCTCGCTACGCTCAGAATTCTATTGTAAAATCTTGAGCGTAGCGAGGGATTCAATATACCGCCCTCGCCGTAAAAATATCATTTTGCTCCCTTGAGACACAATCTACTATTGCAGCCACATAATTTATTTTCCATTATTAATTATTATATACTAAATGTTATTTCAGTTTGTCTGTTGGACATAGCCTTCTTACCAAGCTTTCCATCTATTTCGGTCACTTGCGTGTGTTCTCCATGTATTTTCAATTATCTTATTAATGTAATGCAATGTTTCCTATCTCATTGTTGATCTTCCTCGTTTCTAGGGTTCCGTAGTAAACAAGGAACCCTTATAGTTTCGCCATGTCCGTCCGTCCCCCGCTTTTCTCAGTACCCGTTAGTACTAGAAAGCTGTAATTTGGCATGAGTATATATATCAATAACGCCGATAAAGCGGTAGAATAAAATCATAAAAAAAATTTTTTTTAGGGTACCTCCCCTACATGTAAAGTGGTGGTGCAATTTTTTTTCTTCCAAACCGCATCGTTTGGGGTATCGTTGGAGAGTTATTAATATTATTATTATTATTAAGTATATAATATGTCAACAAGTTACAAAATAAAGATTCAAGATTAAGATGTCAATACGTTAAAGTGAAGACCATCATTCACCATCCCTGGATCGTCATTAATCCTAAGACTACCCACATAATTCAAAAAACTAAACAATTCAGATGTCATACAAATAAAATACAATACAATAAAATGTAATAAATTCAATCAGTAATATCATAGTACTCATCTATTGAATATAATAGATTTTCCAAATAATTATATTTTAGGTTATTTTTTGTATATAATTGTTTTAACATTAATAAGTATTAATTTAAGTCAAAATATCAATTAATAGATGTCATAATAATAATAATAATAATAGAGGTGACCGCCATGTGGGATGTTGATTCAACGATCATTGTCCCGATAGTCGTCTCTGCGAACGGTCTAATAGCGAAGAGTCTCGACCAAGAGACTCGCTAGATGGCTGGGTCAAGGGTCAGATACAGAAGGCGGTACTCCTGGACACGGCGCGGATAGTCAGGAGGTTCCTCTCTCTGTCGCCCTAACCACCGGTAGCTTAGGCCCCGCCTCGCTGCCGGCGGCACACTAGGTTAGGTTTTTATAATAATTTTATGTTTTGTGTAATATTGTTTTATATTTTACTTTTTATATAATTATTACAAAATCTAATCTAAGTGCTAAAGCAAATAAAGAGGATAATAATAAGAAACAGTGAAAATAGAGTCAAGGTAATTGACAAACGGACCTTTTAGCTCTTGTCATAACAGCCATAAATCATAAAATATCATGTTACAGTTTCCTTTAACGTCAATGAAAAGTATAAATAGCGTAATAATGTGTTTGTTCCAGGCCCTTCCTATATTTAAATAAAGCGATACCCGCCTTGTTAAAATCAACCCTGCTTGAAGATACCACTCAAGTTTTCCCCATGACAGTGACAAAACGTACATTTTCCCCTACTTCCATCCCCCGAGACTACTGAGGAATTTTTATCATATAAACCCCATTGCGAAGAAATTGGGCGATAGCTTACGGAATAGTTTTATATATTACTTCGTCTCTAGAATCCGATATAGTCGTTATATTGTTCATGATTTGAAGTTAGCAGTATTATTTATTTTTTATTTATATTTATTAAATAATCACAATATGTTGATATTGAAACATACAACTGTATTAACAGTTTGACTGTGGGATCTGAGGTCTCTCAGTAAGGCATTAATTATTAGAATTAAGTTGATATAGTATAATAATAATATGGTATTAAGGATATATACAGCATATATAGTTAAGCATACATAGGGATATAGGGACATAGGGACAGAGAAAGCGACTTTGTTTTATACTATGTAGTGATAAGAATCCTGATGGTGGTTCTAAGTTTACTTTTAGTCAATAAAAAAAGTCAATATTCGAGAGTTCACTTTTTAAGATTTTGAGCATATTTATTTAGTGTCATTTTATTATTATTTATTCTACATTCTCTATTATCAGCAACAATAGTAATTTAGCTTCGTTATTTTCTTATTTACGAACTCCGACATATAAGGGTCGGAATTTCTAAGACAAAAAAGGGAATGCCGAGAAAGATACAAAAATATCCAGGGAATTTGCATAGTTCGTTAGCCCGAATCGTCTGAGAAGGCTTACAAACTCAAGGAGTTCGTTTTATATTTCATTATCTTCTAATTGTAGGTATTTCCAGAAAAAAATATGTTTATTATCGTGATGCGAAAAATAAGACACAAATAAATGGGTGGATCAACTATTCCTTGTTCCTCGTTACCATGGTTACGTCTCCTGAGTCACTCTATAAAACTGTGATTTTGTAGGGTTTAAATAAATAAATAAATAAATATTAGAGGACAATCTTACACAAATCGAACTAGCCCCACAGTAAGCTCAAAAAGGCTTGTGTTATGGGTACTAGACGACGATATATTTAATAGATATAAATACTAAAATACATAGAAAACATCCAAGACTCAGAAACAAATATTCATGCTCATCACACAAATATTTGCCCTGACCGGGATTCGAACCCAGGACCGTCAGCTTCACAGGCAGGTGCACTACCCACTAGGCTAAACCGGTCGGTCGGTTTAGATCTACCAAACATGAGTTTTAGCGATTATCATAAATCCATTTGGACATAGGTCACCTCTTGAGCATGCTTGAAGCTCATGATATAAACATCTTTTTAAGAAACCCGGTTACTGTTTTCTCCTCGCTGACGGGACACAATAACAACAAGAAAAAGTTGATTGACTAAAATACAGCAAGTTGGAGTTAAGAAAATTATTATGCTATTTTTTCTACTCCTGTACTTTTTTCGCGACTTACGCAATCATGAACTCTAATATAAATACATACTTTATTTATTCTGTAAAAAGTCTATCTAGTCTAAAAACACACTCCTTACCCTACTTTAATGAAAAATTAAAGCAGAGTTGGGTGACTACAAATACTATGTTTAGTAGTCATTCTTTGGTACATTCAAGTGAAACTCGCCTTTTTATACCCTTCTTATACACCAGTTGCATAATATACTATAATATCAAGCGATTCGAATCGCTAAACTTAACTGGCAGTGGGCGGGGCACATAGCACGTAGAACCGATGGCCGGTGGGGCCGGAAGGTTCTCGAGTGGCGACCACGGACCGGAAGGCGCAGCGTGGGTAGGCCCCCCACAAGGTGGATTGATGACCTGGTAAAGGTCGCGAGAGTCCGCTGGATGTGGGTGGCGCAGGACCGGACATTATGGCACTCTTTGGCCTCTTTTAAATGTGGACTAGTAGGTGTTGGTACGGAATCCTTCGTTATGCGTGGTCCGACACGCACTTGGTCGGTTTTTATTTATTTAGTTGGTAGTCGCAATGTTACCGTGTTTTTTAAGTACTTACCCAATTTTGCTTATTCTATTGTTTATTTGTGTTCTACAATTCGCATTGTCACTTTATTTTCTATTGAAAATTTGTATCATTTTTTTAAGTATTATATTCTGTTTGAGTGGCTGGATGTCGTCCACAAGGATTAGGCTGAAAATTAGACTTACAGCCGCCAGGCACCATGTTGAGCTTTGATAATTTTTGCTGGCACACGACTTATATATTTTCGTTTTTAGGGTTCCGTAGCCAAAATGGCAAAAACGGAACCCTTATAGTTTCGTCATGTCCGTCTGTCCGTCTGTCCGTCTGTCCGTCTGTCCGTCTGTCACAGCCGATTTACTCGGAAACTATAAGTACTACAGTGATGAAATTTGATGGGAATATGTGTTGTATGAACCGCTACAAAATTATGACACTAAATAGTAAAAAAAAGAATTGGGGGTGGGGCCCCCCATACATGTAACTGAGGGATGAAAATTTTTTTTTCGATGTACATACCCGTGTGGGGTATCAATGGAAAGGTCTTTTAAAATGATATAAAGTTTTCTAAAAAACATTTTTCTTAAAGTGAACGGTTTTTGAGATATCAGCTCTCAAAGTCGTAAAAAGTATGTCCCCCCCCCTCTATTTTTATAACTACGGGGTATAAAATTCTAAAAAAAATAGAGGTGATGCATGCTAATTAACTCTTTCAACGATTTTTGGTTTGATCAAAGTATCTCTTATAGTTTTTGAGATAGGTTGATTTAACTGTAATTTTGGTTAAGTTATTTTTGCTGTTTTATAGATACTAGTACGGAACCCTTCGTGCGCGAGTCCAACTCGCCCTTGGCCGGTTTTTTTAATTCTGACATGTATCCAAATAAATATTTTTCTTTCTTTATTATATAAAGAAATAAAGTAATAACTAAATAAAGAAAAAACATTTATTCGTGGCACAGATACAATATAAACAAACATAACACCACAATATATAACATAGCCACGAAATGGCTCCAAATCAGCATAGTGCTGGCCATTGGCTAGCGCTGGTCTTCCTTTGGGACGTAAAGCCACGAAGGACAAAAAACACAAAAGTTACAAACAATAAAACTTAAATAAATATGACAATTGGAACTGATAAACATGAACGCGACCGAAAATATTTTCAGATATCTGTGGTCTGTCACAAGTCGCAACTAGCGCCAGCGGACAACTACTAAAACTATTGACAGATTTCGAGAAATTAAAAATGGAGACGTTAGGTTAGCGTCATGACAATATTAACATTACTGATTAAAACTAAACAAATAAATGTAATGTCTGCTAGTCACAAAACGAGACAGAGAATAAAAATCAATCAAACAGTCATCGTAATGCAAAATGGTGTATAACCCAGCGGTAAGATGATAAAGAATATTTATTGTTACAGACAGATAGTTTCCAATATGCAATTTTCCTCTTTTTTGATGTTCATAAACATCTTAAGGCAAGGCCCATTCACAAATCTAACGAACATACTGAAGTTTGAGCTTCCAGTTTGAAGAAATAATGTAGAATTACACTACAAAGAAATTACACTACACTGCAAAAGAAACAAATAAAAGAAATTACATAACAAAATATTGAAAAATGCCTTGGTAGCTCTGCCAAAAAGTCCTAAATAACATAGTAAAAATAAACTTTAATGCTGCAGATCTCGTAATTATCAACGACAATGATACGTTTTTTTTATGAAACGATAGCTTTTTTATTGTTCTAAGGAAATAACATTACATTTTCATAAGTGATTCAGTGTTCCAACAATCAATAAAAATGTACAAAATATTTACGAAATTACGCGCAGAGCTTCCGTAGAGAGCGGGATGGTTAATTGCAAACTCAAGCGAGTTAGAGGGGGTCATTTGCACTGGAATTGCCTTGCCTTAATATTGATTATAAAATACATTCCGTATTTTAAATGTTTTTCAATTCAATTCAATCATTTATTTATAAAATTTTACATGTCAAATAAATATAATTATGTGATTACATTTAGTGTTACATTCATTAGGTACATTATCATACAGGTTAAAAGTTATAGTGAAAGGCTGGGCAAGCGAACCGATTTCATTTTGAAAAAACCTACTTAGCGCAGGTGTTAGCTCTCGAAAAAGGCATCGAGTGTGTAGTAGGCGTTGGAGCCAGTTTCATTTTAAGGCATCAAATAGGCGGAGAGACCCATATATACCTCATATAGACTTCATTCCTCCTCTTATTTTAACCCCCATAGACTACCAACACGAGCGCTACCTTATTTAATAATTCACCAGCGCCATTTGCACTGAATTATAATTTACTCCTCATGAACCGCGTTAACCAATAATGCTGCTCTTTGAAACCAACTAGTCCTAAGTCCTGAGCATTAGGACACTACAAAAGACTAATTGAATATGTAGTACATCTCAATGCCTATGAATTTATGTGCGGGAATAGAATTACTGGCTATATTTTGCGTTTAGAATAGGGTTGCCATAAATATGGGGACGAACATCGGTACAATCAAGTAGTAAATGAAATAAATGAACTTTATTCTGCAAGTAGGTCGCAAAGGCACTTTTACAAGTCAAAAACTACTAGCGTTTCTCAAGATACCACTGCCGAGAAGAAACGCCGAAAGAAACTCGACAGTCAGTCATTTTCTCCAAAATATGCTTATTACAATGATACTACTTAAGCTACTTAAGTAAATGTAAATGGTACACAACAAAAGAGAATTGAAAGAAAAACGAGGAATAAATAACGATAGGTATTTACAATGTGTAGTTACACAAGAAAACAAAACATGTGTAGTGTAGGTAGAGATCAAAACCCTGCCGTCGGAGTGGAGGATATGACTGTGTTACTGACAGTAGCCAAAACATGATTACTTAAAATTTTCTTGATAAATCAAAATCAAACATTTATTCTGCAAATAGGCCACAAGGGCACTTTTACATGTCAAAATATTAATTTACTGTTCAAGCAGGAATAATAATTTCGAGTTTACAATTATAACAAAATTAATGTCATACAGTGAAGATAAACTTGCAAAGTTATCTATTACAAATATTACAACATCAGTAAAGTTAGAGATGTATAAGGTCTCAAGTTAAACAAGGAGTATAATGAAATTAATATAATATCCCAGAGATGTACATGATCTCTGAGCGTCAAAATTAAAATTAATATAATATTGTTAGAGATGTATATTGTCTCTAAGTCACTGATAAATGAAATAAATGAAATAAATGAACTTTATTCTGCAAGTAGGTCGCAAAGGCACTTTTACAAGTCAAAAACTACTAGCGTTTCTCAAGAGACCACTGCCGAGAAGAAACGCCGAAAGAAACTCGACAGTCAGTCATTTTCTCCAAAATATGCTTATTACAATGATACTACTTAACCTACTTAAGTAAATGTAAATGGTACACAACAAAAGAGAATTGAAAGAAAAACGAGGAAAAAATAACAATAGGTATTTACAATGTGTAGTTACACAAGAAAACAAAACATGTGTAGTGTAGGTAGAGATCAAAAACAAAGTCAAAGCAGACGTGAGAGCGGGGCAGGTCGCTGCCGTCGGAGTGGAGGATATGACTGTGTTACTGACAGTAGCCAAAACATGATTACTTAAAATTTTCTTGATAAATCAAAATCAAAATCAAACATTTATTCTGCAAATAGGCCACAAGGGCACTTTTACATGTCAAAATATTAATTTTCAATTTAAAAAAGTCTGACTATAATAAGTTATACATTTTTCATGTCAAAATATTAATTGAAAGTTCAAGAAGGAATAATAATTTCGAGTTTACAATTATAACAAAATTAATGTCATACAGTGAAGATAAACTTGCAAAGTTATCTATTACAAATATTACAACATCAGTAAAGTTACAGATGTATAAGGTCTCAAGATTAACCAAGGAGTATAATGAAATTAATATAATATCCCAGAGATGTACATGATCTCTGAGCGTCAAAATTAAAATTAATATAATATTGTTAGAGATGTATATTGTCTCTAAGTCACTGATAAATGAAATAAATGAAATAAATGAACTTTATTCTGCAAGTAGGCCGCAAAGGCACTTTTACAAGTCAAAAACTACTAGCGTTTCTCAAGAGACCACTGCCGAGAAGAAACGCCGAAAGAAACTCGACAGTCAGTCATTTTCTCCAAAATATACTTATTACAATGATACTACTTAACCTACTAAAGTAAATGTAAATAGTACACAACAAAAGAGAATTGAAAGAAAAACGAGGAAAAAATAACAATAGGTATTTACAATGTGTAGTTACACAAGAAAACAAAACATGTCGAATCGTTTGATATGCTTTCCTGCAAGAAATGTGTCAACTAGATACAATGAAAATATTAGACTCTTTACGCTATTTAGGTATTTGGTTTGGGCCATGCATTTCTGTCTGTTAGATAGTCCTGATAATAAAACCGAATCCAAAACAGGATGATGTCTCTCGTCAATCCCCTATAAAATACACTAGTATTAACGTAGTCATTATGTCCTAGCAAGCATGAACAGACCGGACTCCATAAACAGATAGAAATAAAATCCAAAACTGAATCTTCACTTTCTCTTTTTTACTAGGCCTATAAAAACAACGCTTTATGAAACGATACAATTAAGTCAAAAAGATGGTATTTTACCAAATCTAAACTCTGTCAAGAGGAAATTTAACAAAACTGCATACAGTCAGATATTTATCGAGTTTTGCCTAAAATAGCCATCCCCGAAGGATGTTGCATCCCGTTTTGTCGTGTGTTAAAGACGTAAGCGTGTCTTTTCACGGGCGCGTGGCTGTCACGTCCGTTTTGTTCTACGCGTAGAACAAAACGGATTTTTCTGTCCGGTTTGTCCTACGATGTGAACAAAATCGATGAACAAAACGGACTACTTCGCCGAATCGAAGCATCTCCTTAACGTAGTTTTTAAATTTTGACAAGCAGATGCGTTTGCTAATGAATTTAAAATTTTAAATTAAAGTGTAGCATATTAGATGTTAAGAGAATGGATCGCATCCGGAACACCATGCTGCGCTCCAAAACACGTATAACTGATGTAGGCGAAAAGACTGCTAGGCTCAAGTGGGACTGGGCCGGTCACGTCTGTCGCATGCATCCGGAAAGGGCTAATATAGCTACCAAGTGGATGCCACAAGAGCGACGCAGACGAGGCCGGCCTGAACGGAGATGGCGGGATGACTTAGACGCCTCTCGCCAACTGGCAGGAGGAGGCGCTGATGCGGCAGTCATGGCATTCATGGGGAGAGGCTTTGCCCAGCAGTGGGACACCCATATAGGCTAAGAAAAAAAAACAAAGTGAAAAATTGAATAGTGTTTTTTTATTTTGTTTTACTTATTTTTCTGGCGAAAATTAATCTCTTTTTATTATAGCCACAGGTGGGATTTTAACATGCGATTTCTTCCGATGCTGCGTTTACCAGCTGAGCTTTCGTGGGTCCCTCTCTTAGCGAAGTAGGTATTTTGAAAAACCAGAGGTGCAGGTTCAATTTCCGACTAGGTCAGCGTACGAGATGACGGATAATTTTTCTTTGTAATTGTTATCTGTATAAAAAAATGTTATTTTCATCATCGTAACTTCCTTCTTCGTAAAACTAGTTGCTACACCAAAACTTGGGATTCGGTGTTAAGGCAGACCCTGGGATAATTAGGACGCAACCATGACACAACCGTTAAAATATTTTCAAGTATCGTAATAGATAACTTTGCAAGTTTATCTTCACTGTATGACATTAATTTTGTTATAATTGTAAACTCGAAATTATTATTCCCTCTTGAACTGTAAATTAATATTTTGACATAAAAATGTATTACTTATTATAGTCAGACTTTCTTAAATTGTAAATTAATATTTTGACATGTAAAAGTGCCCTTGTGGCCTATTTGCAGAATAAATGTTTGATTTTGATTTTGTATAAACATTATTTGATTCGTAAAAAGTAATTAACGAGATTATTCGAAAGCATTTCACGGCTTACACTGAAATACTCTAAACTACTCTAAAGCAAAGGTTATAAAGTTGAGTTTCCCAAATTCTTCAAATAAGTATTAAATTAATATGCAATAAAAGAACCGATACCGTAAAGATCATTTAAATATGAAATGTATATCGCCGTAATAAAGTATGAAATCCCGTACGGTTTATCGCCCAAACCAAATGAATTCGAACGCCATATATCCAGATTTTATTAAGCACGTCAAATTCTATAATAAAGTTTCATGTCAACTGTAACTTGCAAACTTACTTTGTGCTGTGTTACTATAAAAAGGGCCGTGTTATATCCACATAAGGTTCAAATTGCATGGTTGTAAGTTTTACGTGCTAAGTAAAGTTGGCAGTTGATGGGTGTTTTACAATTGTTCGTTTTATTTACAAAAAGGCGATCGACTTTTATTGGTCGCTAGATCCAGGAAAACAAAACAATAAAGTGGCGTATTAAGGTTTCTCCTTTTTCTTCTGATTCTAGCTACATGAGCTTAGATATAATACGCCTACAGTGTAAACTAGTAGATTTGAGACTGTGGCGTCACTACTGTCAACTGTCAAATCTGACATGTCCTGCATCGCGCTATCGAAGTTTCTAAAATCAGTTGCATAAATATAACTACTAACCAACTCTCATTGGACTTCGGTCCCTGAGAGATCTCCTATTATCGTCTCTTATGTCTCCTATCTATTGTATATATGTATATAATATGTAGATACGCCCTTTCTTGTATATATTCAACATTGTATATATCCTTTATATATCCTTTATAGGAGCACATCCTACTTTATCCACATTGGAGACCCTGACGTGACGCAATAGTTACGCGCTCTTACCACCACAAGACTATTCTTTTGACAGCTGTCATCATTGACCGAGTGAAACGAAGGTCTCTGCATCGGCTTCGACAAAAATGGTTTCGTACGTCCAGATTCCGGATTTCCGTTTGTTCTCGTCTACAGATCGCATTTCGCAAACGATTCTCGTGAAATTTTGTGAGCAGTTCCGGTAATTACATAGATTTTTTTGTCGAGACCCTATTTGGAAATTTTCAAAAACAATTTTTATTTCAATGATTTTGTAAGTTTCTGCGTCCGAATTTCGGGTTGTTCTCCTCTACTGGTCGCATTTTTCAACCGCTTCTCGTAAAATTTTGTTAGCAGGTTCGATATTCATAATTGATATTTTTTATAATGTCAGATTTTTGAAACGATAAAAAAATTTCACTCACGAGGTCTACAGTTCACAGGAACCGTCAAACTGGATATAATGTGATATACATTATAATTTAAAATTATAATCAAAAATTAATAAATAATTATTGATTTCTTTATTTCGGAGCACAGGATTCCACAGGTGTTAGTTTCGAACATCATCATTTCATCATTTCAGCCGAAAGACGTCCACTGCTGAACATAGGCCTCCCCCAAGGCTCGCCATTTAGACCGGTCCTGTGCCGTTCGTTTCCACCGGATTCCCGCGACCTTCACCAGGTCATCACTCCACCTTGTCGGAGGCCTACCGACAGCTCGTCTTCCGGTGCGTGGACGCCACTCAAGCAGTTTCTGGCCCCATCGACCGTCAGTTCTGCGAGCAATGTGCCCTGCCCACTGCCACTTAAGTCTCGCAATTTTGAAGGCTATGTCGGTGACCCCAGTTCTGCTACGGATAGCTTCATTCCTAATTCTATCACGCAGAGAAACCCCGAGCATAGCTCTTTCCATTGCTCTTTGGGGGACCTTGAGCTTTCTTATGAGGCCCATCGTTAGCGCCCATGTCTCGGATCCATAATTATGTCATCACTGGCAACACACACTGGTCAAAGACTTTTGACTTGAGGCACTGCGGTAAATTGGACGAGAATACACTGCGAAGCTTCCCGAACGCTGCCCAGCCGAGTCGGATTCGACGAGTGATCTCTACGTAAGTAGTAGTAAAACGTAGTAATAGGAGAACCTATAGTAGGTTGACACATTATCGCATAACATCGTCCAATTGCTCATTATAACCAATTTGTAAGGAATTGGTTCTATAGAAACATTTTTAGTCTTAATTATCGTACACGTATCTCTCATCAGCATGGTTCACCCGTAGGATTTGCACCGCTATCTATCCAGGCAATTAGGATGGTTTGCGGCCGCTCCACTGCCAAATGATACGTAATTCCAAACGATGAGAGCGATAAGGCATGCGTAATGCCTTATGGATTATCTGTGGGTGTAGCTATCGCGCAAAATTCCGAATAGCGTTCGATGGAATATAAATCTACAGTAGAGGAATTTGAATGTTTGTTAATTTTGGACTCTATTTCAATTGAAACAGAGTCTAAAAGTGACAAGTCTATTAACAAAAAAACAACCCTGTACTCATATAAAAAAATTGTAAACCTAAACCTAGAAATAAGACGTATTCTAGTGCATAAGGTATGTCTATGGAACAAATCTTTTTTTTTACTTTTACGCTAACGATGGGCCTCATAAGTTTCGAACAACTGAAATATAAAACAATTAACTTAGGCACATTAAAAACTAAGTTAGTAAAATTTTGGTGTCAAAACTCTTGCTCCATGGGCACCCATTTATTTACTGAAATCGCGAAGCGTTTGGTTGACATAGCTTGGTGACCGAAGAGCTGGCGACTTCCTCGCACAACGTATCAGCATTGCGATACAGCGAGGAAATGCCGCCAGCATCCTCGGTACGGAATTACAAGAAAATACACCCCGTCCAAAGAACAGTATTATATCCCAACGTTTCTACCTATATGTGAAAAAAAACCGTAGTCAAAATAGCAGCCTTGTAAACTCTGTCAATATAACATCTGATCTTTGAATTTATCATCACATTGTCTGTTTATTTATGTATAATAAATAACTGCGATCCTTTAATCTGGACATTACTCGGGCATTTAACGGCCCGATTGAATCTCGGATTTATAGCGCCACCTGAGAGCTTGATAGATTACACTCACGAGTAATGCTCGTGTAATGATAATATACTGAGGCTTGATCTTCGCCTCTTAGGAAAATTTTAACCGATTCATTTTTAAACACGCAGAGAATTCTCTGCGTGATAGAATTAGGAATGAAGCTATCCGTAGTAGAACTGGGGTCACCGACATAGCCTTCAAAATTGCGAGACTTAAGTGGCAGTGGGCAGGGCACATTGCTCGCAGGACTGACGGTCGATGGGGCCAGAAACTGCTTGAGTGGCGTCCACGCACCGGAAGACGAGCTGTCGGTAGGCCTCCGACAAGGTAGAGTGATGACCTGGTGAAGGTCACGGGAATCCGGTGGAAACGAACGGCACAGCACCGGTCTAAATGGCGAGCCTTGGGGGAGGCCTATGTTCAGCAGTGGACGTCTTTCGGCTGAAATGATGATGATGATGATGATGATTTTTAAACACATTATTGCACGTAGAACCGATGTCCGCTGGGCGAGTGGCGACTACTTACCGGAATGCACAGCGTGGATAGACCCCACAAGGTGGACCGATGAGCTCCTAAAGGTCGTGGAAGTCGCTAGATGTAGGTGGCGCAGGACCAGTTATTGTGGCACTCTTGCAGTGGACGTGTTCCGGCTGATTTGATTATGATGAGTTTTTTAAACTTGTCCGGCGTTTCTTGTGTTGTCTATCTTAGTCAACGTATACGACGACCAGTAGCTCGATTCCACTCTCACCACAGATTCGGTTGAAACTGCTCAACTAATCTCACTGAAGCGCAAACTCCTAGAGTATTCCAGTGTTCCAAACCCCACGCTTGGTCGTGTCGGAGGAGGAGGAGAAAAGAAAATAAACAATAGCATTATTTTGTTATATGACCGAAGTTCTCCGGCCATATAAGAAATAGTAGATTGTGTCTCAAGGGAGCAAAATGATATATTTACGGCGAGGGCGGTATATTGAATTCTGAGTGAAGCGAAAGATTCTACAGTAGAATCCTGAGCGTAGCGAGGGATTCTAAAGTAGAATCTTGAGCGTAGCGAGGGATTCAAGTGTCTACGCCCAAGACGGAAATAATTTTGCTACCGTGTGACACATACTGCTTTTCACACCGTCTATGAGGCCCGCTGCTAAAAACATGAAATATCTTACAAATGATTTTACTACAGTGTCACATACTGCTTTTCACACCTTTTATAAGGAAAAGAGTTATTGTTGCCCTCAAATGAGGGAAGAAAAGTACAACTTTGATCCCTCATTCGAAGGCAACAATAACTCTTTTCTGAATGGCAGGTGTGAAAATAAACAATAACTTTATTTTGTTATATGGCCGAAGTTCTCCGGCCATATAAGAAAATAAACAATAGCTTACAGCGAACAGCTTGTACATATTACAATAATGTCGTTATCATACAATAAATACGTCAGTCGTTAGCCCTTCTGTTTTAAAGGTTAATTGAAAACGAACCGGGCCCATGTATGTATAGCATTAATGTCTGTGTCCGGGGATAGGCTTTGTGCCCGTCCTAAACCCCTTTCCAAAAATAATGAAATCAAAACAATTACTTGACGCGACTGTTTGCTTTACAATTATTATTAACATGGAGTTTGCTTAGGTTTTCAATTGGATTAGAAGTAACAGTGATACTGTGCTGGTTACATAAATTTGTATATTTTATGGATGGACTTTGGTCCCGTTATGCTAGATGGATGGCTTGAAACTTGTCAGATATGACCTTACGATTATGCACCTTCTTTTTAAGAAAACTATAAGCAATTGACGACCGGTTTAGCCTAGTGGGTAGTGCACCTGCCTGTGAAGCTGACGGTCCTGGGTTCGAATCCCGGTCAGGGCAAATATTTGTGTGATGAGCATGAATATTTGATTCTGAGTCTTGGATGTTTTCTATGTATTTAAGTATTTATATCTATTAAATATATCGTCGTCTACTACCCATAACACAAGCCTTCTTGAGCTTACTGTGGGGCTATTCGATTTGTGTAAGATTGTCCTCTAATATTTATTATTTATTTATTTATTAATTGGCAATATTTCTAACCTGTCGAACATATTTCTCAAAAGTTTAAGTAAAAGTATTTTTTTTCTAAACCTGACTGTGGATTTATAGGCAGGGCCCAATAAAGCGATACGAGTGCGCTGTTGGAGAGTAGCCTGGGGAAAATCCAGGGGAGAACCACCGACACGACCACGCGTGTGGTTTGGAACACTGGAATACTCTAAGAGCTTGCGCTCCAGTGAGATTGAGCAGTTTCAACCGAATGTGGGTGGAAGTGTGAGTGGAATCGAGCTACTGGGAAAGTAAATGTAGATTGAACAACAATAAAATAATGAAAGTACAACTTCTACATAGCCGATTTGAAAAAACAATATATTGCATTACATTTTTCTCCCTTTAAGTAGATACGAGTGTATCGAACGAGTAACAAGCTTTACTGTTATAATCATAGCGTCATATTAGAAATCATCCTGAGTACCTTTGTTAGAAGTTCTCAAGCCACCCGAAGGCCTCTAACTTGGCTTAACGACTGCTATCATAGACAGCAGCTGGGATCAACGGCTTAGCGCGCCTTTCAAATCACGGGAGCGCTCAGTTAATAACCACTCAAAGCGGTCACCCATCCAATGACTGACCTGGGCCGACGTTGCTTAACCTCGCCTACCGCACGCAATACGCGGGCGCCGCTGGGCCACGAGCGCTCTTATGAATCCTAATAATATTACAAACGTGAAAGTTTGTGCGGATGGATGTACGTTCCGCTTAATCTCAAAAACTACTCAACGGATCTCTATGAAACTTTCCAGTATTGTAGCTTAGACATCAGAATAGGACATATGCTACCTTTTATCCGCAGGTAACACCGCAGGGCGCTGCTAGTCGTATTATAAATTAAAAACGCCACATCGTCCCATTATACCAATAAATAAACAAAATTCAATACCGGAATACCCTAAAGCATGCCCAACGAACAATCGCCGAGACATCAAACCAGCGGCATTAAGGACGTGCGTCCCATTTCTCAACACGCTGACCAGATAACTTGAGCCGGGTACGTTAACACTTGACCGTTACCCCAGAAGGGACCCGTAGGTCAACTAACGCTGGTAACGTATATAATGTGCTTGTATGTAATCTTATGGGTTTCCCTTCGTTTTCCACTCGATATTTGTACAAAAGGAAGCCTTGAGCCGTGCCGGTGGGATACGTCTGTTGGCGAAATTTACTGTCTAATAGGTATCTTTATACATGTATGCATCTTCTTTGTACTTTGTATTATAGAAATGCGGTAGTAATTAGATCTGCTTGTCGGTAACCTATCGATGTTTCGAATATCTATTTACCGAATTTCACTTGTCCGAAAACGGTTCACCGAATCTTTACAATCCAAATACTTTATTTCGCAACTGTTTGAAATACCACGGATTCATTTTACCACAATGTAAATTGTAAATGTAAATATGTCCGCAATTCAAAAGCCCGCTTTACAGTTCCCAATTTTTACATTTGACAATTTATACGTTAGCCACATTTTCATAATTTCAATGATACGGAAAGTCGACGTGACATTTTCCAGAATTTTGAGCAAAGCTCCCGTCTTAATCCTCGAGTTTATTTTTTTTATAAAAAACCCAGAATGACTTGTTGGGACAAAATCAACTCTGATCATAATAATGAACGTAATTTTTAGTCCTAGCCGAAATATAATTATAAGTTTCCTCAATCAGAGCCTGCATTTAAATTCTTAGCAAATAACACAGTATTCATGATTTGTTATAACTCGATGGAAATGAACTTTGTTATCTTTAGAAATATCTGGATAATGACTTTACGATATTTTACCCTTCGGCCAAATAAAATTTTGGCAAATGAATGTACGGAATTATAATGATTGTGATTTTAAATCAGCTGGATAATAAAATTATAGATAATAATAGAAAATATAGAAACTGAAACTTCGGACAAATGAAAAAAATTTAAAACGAAAAAAGGCGTTTCGTTTTCGGACTTTTAATATTCGGCATAAAAAATTTCGAATTTGCGATAGGTAACCCTGCTTGTCATCTTTCTAAGTTTTATTTACTTACTTTTCTGTAACTAGGTGTCGGCCACCAGAGTCAGAGTATGCCCGTGTAGTTTTCTTCCATTTTAAATTATCGTGCTATTCCATTTGTGTTATACTCATTCTGTATACATATATAAGTAGCAAGTGGTTTTTTGTGTTATTTATGTGACATTTTATTTTATTACGCTATTAATTTATCGTTCGTATGGCGTTCCGTGAGTCACCGACGGTACTAGCTTAAAATCCGCTGTGCTTTAAGTGTCTAAAACCTCAGCATAATTTCACTGTCTGTTTCACTGTCGCGGGCACAAAATTTGTCATGTAGTTTGTGCGCGTTTTTCATATATGTATGTATGTAAGCACTTTATTGTACACAATAACAGGTTAAAACAATATGCATATTACATAAGATTAGAGTACAACGGCGAACTTATCCCTATGAGGGATCTCTTCCAGCTAACCTTTGAGGGATTGAGTGGAAAGTGTGAGAATGAGATAGACAAACTTACACAGTGTACTAAAACTTTTCAATAAGGAAACTTATAGCTAAAACCCAAACTAAATAAATATTTAACAACTAAACATAATAAATACATATTATAAATATATATATATGTATGTATAAATTCTTTATTGTACATGAGTAAAACATAACATAAATTACAAGAACAGTTGACATATATGTACAAAGCCGAGCTTATCCCTGTGAGGGATTTCTTCCAGCTAACCTATATATATTTCCCTTGAAGCTATAAAAAAATCAAACTTCTAAGTTAACGATAAAAAAGATACGGATGTTTATGCAGAAAAAAACAATCACAATTTATAGGGTACTTTCCGTTGACTTAGAACTATGAAATTTGGCAAGTAATATCGTCTTATACCACAAGTACAGGGAAAATCAGAAACTATTAATTTGTAATTAAACCATTAAAAAACTGTGAGGATCGATTCCTGAACTATTCATAACTCGTCCGGTTTATTTGTCAATATGTGTCAAAATCAAACATTTATTCTGTAAATAGGCCACAAGGGCCACTTTTACATGTTAAAATATTAATTTACAATTTACAATTTAAGAAAGTCAACAGGGGCCTATACCACTCAAATTGTATGCTTATAAAGTTTTGAGGTATAAGCCCCAGATTTGTAAATCTCCATGGTGGTATACATACCGTAACTTTAAGTAAGCATCTTTGGGCTCTCTCTACCTCTAGGAATTTTGCTGGTGCCACCAACGTCTACTACGGTTCTAGTATAGTTTCTGTTTGGCCCTGTGGTCGACTGGTAGAGATTGCCTCATGGCATTAAGTCCGCCATTTATACACATAATAAATAAATACTATAACTCTAGTATAAAAGTTATTGAGAATGGGTAATTGTCAGATTTAGGTTCGCGTCTTGTTAGCGACTGGCTGTGGTGCGGCCTTTTTTATATAAAAATGTCAATAGTTACTTTTCCTACTTATGTTTTAGTTATCACCTTGTGTCACGTTCGCCTGGTCAACTATATTGTGCTGATTGTTAAATAATATATTTTCTTTAAATAACTATGGGTTTCCATCATCATTACGTCCCAATACAGTCCACTCTCGTCACTAGCTATCACGTCTTTTCGGTGGACATATCAAAAGTTAAGGGCTCAAAGCTTAATTTTGGATTGGTCTATAATATAGTAACCCGCATAAACGGTGTTTCCGAAACTATAAATCCATGTAATAAAAATATAACTAATATGTACGTACATAAGCCGTTAACTATTGACCACCGAGTGGACAGCTTTTGTTTACAACTGACAATGACCCAAATATACCTTAAGGCCGTGCAACGAGAAATATCGCGTTTTTTGAAACGCTGTTCTGCCTAGACGAGGAAACAATAAGGCTTGATTTTCAGATACATGATTCTTGACTATATGGTTGTTTTTCTGAATATAGCCGAAACATGATTACTTAAAATTTTCTCAATAGAAAAACAATCCAAAGTTGAGTCGTTATTTTCCTTTTTTAACTCAGCCTACTAAAACAACGCATTATTAAACGACACGATTAAATTAAAACCATGGTATTTTATCTTATCTAAACTCTGTCAAGAGGAAATTTAAAAAACTGCACGCACTCAGATATTTATCGAGATTTGTTTAAAAATGTCATTCCCGAAGAGTGTTGCATCTCGTTTTGTCGTGCGCGAAAGACATAAGCGTGTCTCTTTCACGGGGGGCGTGGCTGACCGAATCGAGGCATCCCCTTAAATCCCCCAAAACACTTAGGTAAACATAAATTCGAGGTTAAATGTTAAAAACTGCAAAACATACTTAGCGACTTAGTTGGACAATATTTTCACCCTTAAGAGGCCTTATAAGGTTTCAAATGTTTTGATTTCAAATTATGACAAAAATATTGATAATACCAATAAAGTTATTAAAGGCTACGATGATTTTATTAAAGTTTTAGATAGTGACATAGCCATTTTTTGATTTTATTGTCTGTAGTAGAATTTAAGCGGAAAAAACAAGTTATTAGCTTGAAAATGTGGAGTGATGTTTAAAACGATATTTCTTAATGAAAAATCCAAAAAATACATTTAAAGTTTATGAAATAACGTCGTAATAGTCCTGTTCTAGATAGTAACATTGAGAAAATGTCAAGATACGTGTTAATTCAAACAGAAAATGGCGTAAATAGATGAGCGATTTTTAACTGATAAGGACCCTTAAAACATTTCACTCTTCCATTTACGACCCACATAGTATATCTGTCAAAAACTCCCCATGATTAATACCCTTATAATCCCACATCTAACTAGCATAATCACCGTAGCCAACATCCATACATAACACTTACTTATCGTGGGGGATTATCCCTATCGGGGTAGGGGGGATTTAATGGCCTTTTAATTCAGGGGACCTTCATCAAGCCCCCCCAGAGTTCTAGTCTAATTAAAAAGGTTTAAGTCTTTGTTAACTTGGTGGATATAATGTGACCATAGCATCGCTTCAGAAATGTTGACTATAATATTGATCAATTTTTATTTTATTTCGCTTTATTCGGAATCTGGTTAAGAGGAGCGCTCCTGGCCCAGCGGCGCCCGCGTACCGCGTGCGGTATGCGAGGTTAAGCAACGTCCGCCCAGGTCAGTTATTGGATGGGTGACCGCTTTGAGTGGTAATTAACCCTTTGACCGCCACAGTCGGCTATTCACGTCATCGGAAAATCGTACCATGGCCGCCAACGACTGCTACAGCCGACAGCCTGGTCAAAGCAATAGCGATCTATACGCGATTGCGTAAAGTTTAATTTCGCGTTGAACGCGTGGCATCAGCGATGCGTCAGTTGTATGTAATGCTTGGCGCTCAATAGGTTAACTGAGCGCTCCCGTGCTTTGGAAGGCACGTTAAGCCGTTGATCCCGGCTGCTGTCTATGATAGCAGTCGTTAAGCCAAGTTAGAGGCCTTCGGGCGGCTCGAGAACTTCTAAATCAAGTTGCCCACTCACTTGACAAGCCTAATTCCAATAAGGTCTAGTTTTCCCTCGGGTTGGAAAAAACTAGTGCCTACGCCAACTCTTAGGATTAGGTAGCGGACCCCGGGCATCCTTTAGGATGCAACTGTACCGGGATAACGGTAGGATGATGATGACGATGATGATTCAAAATCTAGTTAAGGCTACCGCGTATTTATCCGCCGCTAGAAGCGCTAGTGTTCTGTTAGGCATCCGAAATGTGTTTAATAGAGGTTTCGCAGATTTATTTCTAATTAGAATAATATGGCGAATACTTTGCAATACCTGAGATTGATTATAGCAAATACGAGTTACGGGTCAACGAATTTCAGTGCTTTGAGAAAATTAACTAAGACATTTTACAAACGATAAAGTTTTTCCGAACAAAACGGGACTGCTATGTACGGTTTTAATGTATTAAATGCGATTTCAAATTTTGTTTCGACACCCATAAGGGTCATAGTTAGTTGAAAAAACAAAAGTCGTGCCTCCTGTGTGCATGTTAGCTATGTTTTTATTACAGGGATTTATATTAACGGAAACACTGTTTATGCGGGTTACTGGTCCAATCCAAAATTAAGCTTTGTAGCCCTTAACTTTTGGTAAATCCACAGAAAAGACGCGAACCTAATAAATTCGTGTTTGACCCATAATGAACCATACTAATTTTGACAGTGACATACTGGCGCAGTGGCGCCAAGTGGTGAGCACAAAAACGGTAGTCCTCATTGAGTGACTACTTTTTAGTATCCATGAATGTATTTATTAACCACTGAAAGAAAGAAAAAAAAACATTTATTCGTGGCAGACATACAAATTAACATAACACCAAAGTACAGAAAATAGCCACGAAATGGCCCCAAATCAGCATAGTGCTAGCCATTGGCTAGCGCTGGTCTTCCTTTGGGACCACGCGAAGCCACGAAAGACAAAAAATACTAAAGTCACAAACAACATAACATTTAAATAAATGTCATAATTTACAATTCAAACAGACAAAAATAGATAAACATGAACGCGACCTTAAACAATCTTCAAATATCTGTGGTCTGTCACAACTGTCACAAGTCGCAACTAGCGCCAGCGGACAACCACCAAAACAGTGACAGATTACGCGATTTCGTGAAATGAGAATGGAGGCACTATAATATGACTATAATATTTTCGGCTCGCCTCATCGGGAAATTTTTACGCAATGGCTAGCGAGTACGGTCATGGAAACTCATGGTAAAGGCACAGGTGTCAAAACTTAGCCCGTGGCTAATGCTATGAGCATGAGAATATTAGCAACAGCACGTCAAAAATAACTAGACAGGATTTGCGGCTAAGATCCCCTCGTCAAATAACGAATGATTGATGTACGGAAGCTGAAATTTCACGCCTCCGTGACGCGCTAACGAAGGTTAATGGCCGGTCCTCCAAGAAATCATTAAGTTTAGTGCACTTTATGGTGAAAAACGTTAAGAGGCCTTATAAGTTTCAAAATATTTTGATTTCAAATAAGGACAAAAGTATTGATTATACCAATAAAATTATTAAAGGCTACGATAGTTTTATCAAAGTTTTAGATAGTAACATAGCAATTTTTTGATTTTATTGTGTGTAGTAGAATTTAAGTGGAAAAAACAAGTTTTTAGCTTGGAAATGGTCGATTTGGAGTGATGTTTGAAACGATATTTCATAATGAAGAATCCAAAAATTACATTTAAAGTTTATGATATAAGGTCGCAATAGTCCTGTTCTAGATAGTAACATTGAGAAAATGTCAAGATAGGTGTCAATTCAAATAGAAAATGGCGTAAATACATGAGCGTTTTTAACTGATAAGGACCCTTAAGATACACTTAAGATATGGCCGAGTTATGCTCGTATATCGCGTGATAAACGACAATATAAAACATCGGTCATTTTCTATCGAGTAGTGACAGAAAGTAAATACAGGATGTAACAAAAGTAGTGAGGCTCCGTTTAAGGGCATATTCGGTATCGTATTCTGATTAGGAAAGAGTAGAATAATAATTTTTTTGATGCAATAACTTTTAAGTTGACTGACTTGGATGACCTGCCCTGTCTTTTACTTCCTGGTTCGCTTTTTTTTTCTTTTTTTTTCTTACTAACAGTGAACCAGGAAGAGGGTAGATCGCTATGGTGTGTGGGTAGACCACAAATAAAACTCGCAGCACGTCAGTTAATCCTTGATAATGGCGCTTGCAACAGTGCCGAAATATCGGGAACTCACAAATACAAATATACATGGTAAATATCCCGTTTCAAATCATAATTCTAATGTAAATGACCATGTAAGCTTGAAATCTTATATGTTAATATATGTTTGTTAAGTTTCACGAGTATTTTTACTATACGGATCCCTCCAACCCAGAATATACTCGTACTTTTCCGGTTTTATTTAAATCCAATTTCAGTGTAAAGACTTAATTTACGACTCGCGGTATTGGTAGCTTTACAATTTACATCCAAACACATGTATTGCACAATCGTACATCTCTCGGCACATATTCGATTCTTTATTACGTGGCTTATCCCGCTGGTGACGTATTTTAGGCAGTAAATTCTCGTCTCTGCCGTTTTATAAAGGCTGAAATCACGGTGTGAATTAAAAAAAAGGTTTTTATTGTGCTTTGATCAAATTTCCCGCGGGGTTTCCTGGAAGAAACTATTTTTATCCGTATATAATGTATGAGGAAAAAGATTGATGGGATTATAATAAGGGGAACTTCTACTTTTACGTAATAATATGGCTTTAGTTTTAGGGTTCCGTACTCGAAGCAAGAAAGAAACGTTTATTCGCGACAAACACAAGACATTTACAAAGATGACAGTACAAAATAACATAGTGAACCAGCGACATAACTTCCAGTAGCTCGATTCCACTTACACCTCAGATTCGGTTGAAACCGCTCAACCAATCTCACTGGAGCGCAAACTCTTAGAGTATTCCTGTGTTCCAAACCACACGCGTGGTCGTGCCGGAGGTTTTCCCCTGGATTTTCCCCAGGTTACTCTCCAACCGCGCACTCCTATCGCTTTATTGGGCCCGGCCTATAACGCCACAGTCAGGTTCAAAAAAAAAACAGAATAACATATGTATGTATGTAAGCACTTTATTGTACAATAACAGGTTAAAACAATATACATGTCACATAAGATTAGAGTACAAAGGCGAACTTATCCCTATGAGGGATCTCTTCCAGCTAACCTTTGAGGGATTGAGTGGAGAGTGGGAGAATGAGATAGACAAACTTACACAGTGTACTAAAACTAAACAGAATAACATATTGCCACGAAATGGTCATAACTCAGCGTTTGAAGGGTCTAAATAAACCCCTATTGCTGTCATTCGCGCGTCTGTCTGTCCGTCACACAGGTTTTACAACCAAACGGTTGGAGCTACAAACTTCAAATTTTCACAGTACCAGCATCTTATTGATCCAAAGCCATACATTTTTTTTAATTAGTCTTGTGTTTATTCTAGAGCCGTAAGCGTCCATAGGCTTCGGTGTTTGTTTTCCATCAGACAAGCCATATGCTTCTTTTCCACTGTTCTTAAGCTTGTTAATTCACACGTATAATACATACGGGAAATAAAAAAATAAATTAAAAACTTCACATTAAAAACCTTAAGTGCTTTGGGGCACTCACTCAGCATAAATTGCCACTGGACTGTCTGACTTTTAGTGGAAATTAAAACTTTTATTTAAGAACTAGTGCATACCGTCATGAACTTTGAACAAATTATTTTTTTTTGTATGCAATACGATTGGATAGAAGTTAAATATAGGGCTCTTAAGTCAGAAATATTCAACCGTTTGGCTTTTTGATCTTACTGTGTAGTATTTTTAGAAAGGTATGCAGGTATGTGATATCTTACATGCACTGCAAACATTTACGAAGGTGGACTTTCTCCATCCATTTAATAGATGATGAAGATGTACGTGGGGTCTGAGCGTCCGTATGCAAATAATAGTAACTATTCTAATGTCCTTAGAGACGTGGTCTCAAAGTGTGAAAATTTTAAATAATAAGGTTGAAAAAAACACTTACTAATCGAATATTTTTAGAGATGTATATGGTCTTTAAGGTCAATGACAATAAAGACTAATCCAGAACGGGATGAAGTCTTATCAATCCTCTATGAAACTAGTATTAACGTAATTACAATTCAATACAATACAAATAAAGCGGCAATTACACTTTGTCGTTCGCCGCATGCTGCATGCGGCGACTGCAAAAGTGTAAAGAACACGTTAGTCGGCCGCATTCTGCGACCGCAAAAGTGTAAAGAACACGTTAGTCGGCCGCATTCGGCGACCGCAAAAGTGTAAAGAACACGCATTCGGCGATCGACAGCTGCCAACGCTTATAGGTAGACGGACAGACTAATGTAAAGACGACGTTTGTTGGCCTAAGTAGTTTAAAATGAATTCGGCGACCGCATTAGGTGAACGACGAAGTGTAATGGAGACTTACCACAGTACAGTACAAAATCACAATGAATAGAGGCAAACAAAAGCCGGTCTTATCGCTAATACTACTACTTAGGACATACCTCGCAAACATGAATAGACCGGACTCCACAAATATTATTCATATTCATATTCATATTTATTTATTCATAATATATACAAAAAACATTATGTCACAAGATTGTTACAATAATTTAATTAATTAATTAGATTAGATACATTATTTAAATTATTACATAGTGAATTTAAATGTCAAAAAAAAATTACAATTACAAAAGCATGCAACAAATTTAATTTACATATTCATCTATGTCATAGAAGGCCTTCGCCGTTAGCCATTTTTTTAAATTATTTATAAATGTCACGTCACTCTCAATATTTTTAATTGTTTCGGGTAGTTTATTATAAAAACCTGGCCCCACAAGACACCGTTTTATTAGATTTTGCAAGTCGACAACATGTTGTGGCCAACATATTTTTGTTATAATAGATTTTACATTTCCTACCAGTCAGACTCTTCACAATCTAGCTGTTAATAAACATTGCTACCGCACACATTATTATAATTAGTTAGCCGGGCGCAAATCACCGCTCCGTCAACACGGCTAACACAATAACATTATGGTAATTGAAGCTAACTGCGACTGGTAATGTGGTTGCCCATAATCGGGATAATTCGTCACTCTTAATATGGATTAGCTTGTGTTCAATTGTCAGTGTATCATAATTTAACTTAACAAATACAAATATAAATACAAACATTTATTCTGCAAATAGGCCACAAGGGCACTTTTACATGTCAAAATATTAATTTACAATTTAAGAAAGTCTGACTATAATAAGTAGGTAATACATTTTTCATGTCAAAATATTAATTTACAGTTCAAGAAGGAATAATAATTTCGAGTTTACAATTGTAACAAAATTAATGTCATACAGTGAAGATAAACTTGCAAAGTTATTTATTACAAATATTACAACATCAGTAAAGTTAGAGATGTATAAGGTCTCAAGATTAAACAAGGAGTATAATGAAATTAATATAATATCCCAGAGATGTACATGGTCTCTGAGCATCAAAATTAAAATTAATTTAATATTGTTAGAGATGTATATGGTCTCTAAGTCACTGATAATAAAAACAAATCCACAACAGGATGATGTCTCTACTGTCTAACTGTACATTCGTGGACAAAGGATAGGGTCGGTAAGATACCGTCATATTTTTTAAAACAGTTCAAGGTTCTACAGTTTTTAGGGTCCGTAGCCAAAATGGCAAATACGGAACCCTTATAGATTCGTCATGTCTGTCCGTTTGTCCGTCCGTATGTCACAGCCGATTTACTCGAGCACTACAATTATAAAATTTGGTGGGAAGGTGTATTCTATGAACCGCTACATAAAAGTGATGTGAAATTACAAAAAAATATTAAATTAGGGGGCACTCAAAACATATAAATGGTGGATGAAAAAAAATTCAATGCACATAGTCGTGTGGCATATCCATGGATAGGCCTTTAAAAATTATGTGGAGGTTTCTAAAAAACTTGTCCATTTAAATCAACCATTTGGGAGATATTAGCTGTCAAATTCAGTATAAGTGTCCCCCCCACCCTCTAATTTCCAAACTATAAAGTTTAAAATTCTGAAAAAAATTGAGGTGGTGTGCATTAGTAAATACTTTCGATGACTTTTGGTTTGATTAATATAGGTTTTACGGTTTTTGAGTTTTCGCTTAAAAACTGTCTTGCCCAAACAAAAGGTCGTAAGTACCGTGAGCTCCCTATGAACATAAAAAAAACTAAACTTACCATAAGGTGGACCGTACGCTTGTTTGCCACCGGTGTTGTATAAAAAAATTAAAACTGAACTTTTTTATTTTTTTATGAAACTAAAATGATATTAAAAAAGGTCTCCAAGATCGGAGCCCTGTGGAAGGCTTTCCATAAAGCTGGCAATGTAGGTTGTATATAAAAATAATCATCATCATAAATTTAAGAGTTAGACTCTTGTCGGTGTAGCTCTCTCCATCTGACTCTATCCAGGGCCGCCTCCTTGATCTCCTTACACGACACGACTGCTAGCTTTCCTTTTATTTGTTGCATGTAGCTTAACCTCGGCCTTCCCCTTCCTCGCTTTCCTTCAATTTTGCCTTCTATAATGTTTTTTTATAAAATCGTCGTGTCGCATAAGATGACCAATCATTTTCCCTCTTCTATTTTCTATAATTTCCAACAGTTTCCTTTTCTCCCCCAGAGGAGAGCCTCAGCACTTCATCGTTTGTATTTTTTTATAAAAATAATAGACATATGATTTTTTTTTGGCTTCCGCAGATGAAAAAATATTTTGTTACACACGTGTAGATTTAAATCACAATGTACCTATTTGTCTCCATTGTAACAATGCCGCAAAATACCTTTAAGCGTGTCACACACTACTCAGATTCGATAATATTTTAATTTCGCGTGCAGCGGGGCGGGTCGGGGCGCGGGCGGACGGCTCCGTCTGACATCAACCTGTATCTATCTGCAGATAAAATACTATACCATATTTATATCGGCAGATATTATACGCAGATCAATTTATATACGCAGATAATATCTTTGCCATCTTTCGATATATGTCGGTGCCCACAGATACTTCACGATAAAATATAAGTTATCTGCGCTGTGTGTGTTAGCTCATTGAATTGTATAGGGAGCGATATTGACAGATATGCGTTCAGATACAGATATCTTATCGTATCTGCTTAGTGTGTGACACGCTTTATACACAGAAGCATATTTACTCCGGGCCCTTGCCTGAATAATTGCTGGAGTATATTGTTACAAGAAAGCTTTGTTACGTGTCATGTTTGTACGTTGTAATTTGCTTTTTTATAATGAAGGTTGTTTTGTAAAATAGGGCCGAATGGAGAAAAAGAGGGGAGGCCTTTGCCCAGCAGTGGGACACTCAAATAGGCTAGAAAAAAATGTAGGTTGACAATTTTGGCGAAGCCACGGGCTGAAGTAAGGCACGATAGTGAAGAAAAACTCCCGTCATATATAAAAATATATTATAAAAAGTGACATATTTTACAGTTTTTGTCGGTGGAGCGAGAAGGTTTTAAATTTATCCATACAAATAGTTTTTATGTTTCTAACAATTTTTTTGCACAATTCTTCGGACAACATTTAAGCTCACTGCATGAGGAGTAATCGTGTTTTCGTGGACAGTGCCTGTACTCCGAACTTCGTATCGTGCCGTCTCTTTCAATCTCGTGTTATACACTATATGAGTGAAAGGGACGGCACGATACAAAGTTCGGATTTCGAAGTTCGGAATTATTTATTTTAACTCCGATTTTGGAATACTTGGCACTCACTGCAAAATCTTGTATTGTTATTTAGAAAAAGTGTCTGAAAATTATGTACATGAAAAGTAGAATGTCCCATTATTAGTTAGTAGTACAGTATATTTTATACTATTTTGTCTTCTCCTATGTCACGATTAAATTATTTTCATTTCATATAAGAAAATTGAATGTCAAACAAAAATATGAAGTCATAGCCAAGTATTCCAAAATCTGCATTAAAAAAAAGTGTCTGAAAATTATGTACTTAAGTTTTCTTTACTAAATATTTTATAGCTCAGAGTTCAAATAAATGTGCGAATTTTTATTTTTAGTAATTCCAAGCAGATTAATATAACATTAATTACATATTAGTAGAGTATATTTTATACTATTTTGTCTTCATTAAAGAATTATTTTCGTTTCATATAAGACGAGAGAATGTCAGTTTCGTCAAAATTAAAGCGCTTTCTTAGAGCGCATCCCTCCCATCTCATTACCCTCCACTGTTTAATATCATTAAGCACTTAGTTTTCGCTCCAGAAAAAAACAATTATGGTCTCAAAATGCCGTTCTAATTTGTAATACAAAGGCTTTACGGGCTTCAAATATTTTCACATCTTTTGATTATGGAGCGAGACGGTTTAACGAGTGCCGTATTTATTTGTAATAACTCATCGTTATTCCAATTTATTTGCCGTTATTAATGTCGCAAACGGTTTTTTACGATAATGATGTATTATCGGTTTCCATTATTTCAGCATTCTACATGTAAACTGTTTATGTGTTTGAGTCTCAAAGCGTTGGTGTAAAAATATTTTGTAAAAACTTTTTCATAACAATACACAAAACTATCTAGTCTAAAATTACTAGTTAAACGTAAGTTGTTTTAGTACAGCAGTTATAGTTAAAGTTAGATATCATACCTAATTGTCAACTGAGATTAGTTTGTTCCTATATATTATAATAGTTTTTTTACTTTTCTTTAATTACCAAGTTAACATTTACGTGTTGTTTAAAAAATATATAATAATGTAGTTAACAGTATGTGAAATGATGAACCTCCAGGTCTATTGTTTTCTTTTGTATAGGTACATTTCATGTACTGTCAATTTGGATACCTCTATGTGACTGTTTGTGTTCTAAATAAATAAAAAAATAATAATAATGAGTTCTAAGTTAAGCTGGTGGTCCCGGGTTCGAATCCCGGTTAGGGCATGTATTTGTGTGATGAACACGAATATTTGTTCCTGAGTCTTGGATGTTTTCGATGCATTTAAGTATCTATTTATCTATATAAGTATGTATATCGTCACTTGGTACCCATAGTACAAGCTTTGCTTAGTTTGGGACTAGGTTGATTTGTGTAAGATTGTCCAAAAATATTTATTTTATTTTATTTTTATTTATTTAAATGCAATGTAAACTAAACTTCAAGATGTTAGTTTTAGCCCGCTCAATTGTCTCATTGATACAAAAATATAAAGTGAGGGCCAAGTATTCCAAAATCTCTATTTTCAAAAAAAGTGTCTGAAAATTATGTACCTACATGAATAAGTAGAATGGAATTTTTCTGTCTTGTTCGAAACCGAATCGAATAGTTTTTCATCTAACTCTGGATCATATTAAAATAGAAGTCCAATCGCTCAATATGTAGTTATAATTACCTATACAAGTTTGCCTAATGTATTCGGTTTGGAAACTGGAGCAGAATGGTAACCTGATGATTAATTACGAATGCCTGGTAATTAGATTTTGATTGGTTTGATTTGGGATTGTAACGGACGTGGTTGGAATGGCGATGCGTGTCTTAGTAATAAAGTTATTGTTAGTTTTTGACATGACATTTCAAATTAATATAGTTTTAAACAAATGCCGAGCATCCCTCACCTAGTAGATATTTTTTCAACGTGTGAGTATCTGCATAGTTTTTTAACCTGACTGTGGCTTTATATGCCGGGCCCTATAAAGCGATAGGAGTGCGCGGTTGGAGAGTAGTCTGGGGAAAACCTCCGACACGACCACGCGCGCGGTTTAAAACACTGGAATACTCTAAGAGTTTGCGTTCCAGTGAGATTGGTTGAGCGGCTTCAACCAAATCTGTGCCTTTACCATGAGTTTACATGACCGTACTCGCAAACGACTGCGTCAAAATGTGTATGGGCAAAAGTACAGCGCCTCTGGCGGTTACGCAATAGAACTAAGAATCGGCATACTAAATCGTTTACGCAGTCGCTGGCGAGTACGATCATGCTAACTCATGGTAAAGGCACTGAATGTGGCTTTATATGCCGGGCCCTATAAAGCGATAGGAGTGCGCGGTTGGAGAGTAGCCTGGGGAAAACCTCCGACACGACCATGCGGGCGGTTTAAAACACTGGAATACTCTAAGAGTTTGCGCTCCAGTGAGATTGGTTGAGCGGCTTCAACCAAATCTGTGCCTTTACCATGAGTTTACATGGCCGTACTCGCAAACGACTACGTAAAAAAATGTATGGGCCAAAGTACAGCGCCTCTGGCGGTTACGCAATAGAACTAAGAATCGGCATACTAAATCGTTTACGCAGTCGCTAGCGAGTACGGTCATGCTAACTCATGGTAAAGGCACTGAATGTGGCTTTATATGCCGAGCCCTATAAAGCGATATGAGTGCGCGGTTGGAGAGTAGCCTGGGGAAAACCTCCGACACGACCACGCGGGCGGTTTAAAACACTGGAATACTCTAAGAGTTTGCGCTCTAGTGAGATTGGTTGAGCGGCTTCAACCAAATCTGAGGTGTAAGTGCAATCGAGCTACTGGAAGTTTAGTCGATGATTCTAAACCTAGCTTAGCTGAGATGAGTCCAGCAAGAAACCCAGCTAGGCCCGACCTGGGTCGGACTGATTCTACCCGATATGCGGCGGTACCGGGACGAATAGTAAGCGCAGCGTTCCATCTTTCGATGGACGGACCTCCTGCTTCGTAGGCAGGGTCACTACCAACTAGGCTAAAGAGGTCGTCAAATCTGAGCATAAATTGTATACTTCCCCTTCCAACATGTAGGGATAAACGTCCAGTATTTCAGTTGTTTTGAAAAAATATGGGTCATTGTCAGTTGTAAAAACAAAAGTTGTCCACCCGGTGGTCAATAGTTAACGGCTTATGTACATGTAAGTTATGTTTTTATTACATGGATTTATAGTTACGGAAACACCGTTTGTGCGGGTTACTAGACCAATCCAAAATTAAGCTTTTTGGCTCTTAACTTTGGATACGTCCACCGAAAAGACCTAAATCTGATAATGACCCATATATACTATGTCGACCTGTATCAACTTTTTTTGTGTTGTTATAACTTGACCCGTTGCCCAAGGGACACTAGTGGCACAGTTAGTTAAAAAATGTTGTGTTAAGTTCTACTAACATGCTTTGTAGATCGGCCATTATGGAAATAGCTTATAAGTACCACAAATACGTATTTTTGATAAACTTAAATAGCATAAAATCACGATTGTATTCGATTTTTGTCTGGATCTAGTAACCACGGTGACACTAAAAAGTTGATTCACTCATAAATATAGCTTCATGATCCCTGCCGCATCTTTTCGTCATCATCCTACGCGTCAGCATTTCCATCCTCACCATTTAGATGGTTGGCAGTCCACAACTGTGCATTTCTCAAGATATTTCCTGCCTCGCACAACCAAACTATGGGATGAACTGTCGCCTGCGGTATTTCCGGACCGATATGACCTTCAAACCTTCAAGAAAAGAGCGTATTCCCTTCTGGAAGGCCGGCAACGCACTTGCGACTACTCTGGTGTTGCAGGTTTATGGGCGACGGTAATTGCTTACCATCAGGCGATCCGTCTGTTCGTTTGCCCCATATAACATAAAAAATAATAATAATAAAGGTATTTTTAAGAGATGAGCTATCAATTTTTTTTGATCCTATTATGTCCATGAAAGGCTTTAATCGTATAATCGTGAAACAAAAAGGCTCATAAAAATGTCGCTTTTCCGTTCAAGCCATATTTAAAAAGTTCATTATTTGAGAATTGTGAAAGAAAATGTCGTCCTTTGATCGGCTAATTAAAGTGTTTAAAATATTTTAATGTTGTTTCAATACCGATGATAAGAGTATTAAAATAGTTTAAGAATTGATTAGGCTTAGGCTTAAGAGAGGTAGGGCACAGCAAAATGTCAACTTGCTCGAACTTGGAGCAGCCCAACTGGAGAAGTACCTCCGCCTTGCAGAAAACCAAAGCCATAATAACATTATCTACTATACAAGTATGTAGTGTTGTGTTCCTGGAGTTGAGCAAGGTTGCCAGAGCTCCCGAGGATGCGCTGTGTTGAGAGCGAGGGACCTAAATTTGTCCCTTCTGTTGTCAACACAGTGCAGTGTTGTTAACTGAAATGAAGTGAAATGAAATCATTTATTCTTCAATTTAGGCATATTACATGCACTTATGAATGTCAAAAAACTACCGCCGGTTCATAAAATAAACTTCTGTCTCGAGAAGAACCGGCGTAAGAAACTCGGCGACTTTTTGTGTGTAATGTAGGAAGAAGAAAGAGAGGTCTTTAGGAATTTTACACACTGATCCGACTTTGAGGTTTTATATGAATGTTAATTGACTTTATATTTTAATAATTATGACATTACATCTTAATGACTATTTTCATAACTATGACATTAGATGTTTACGTTAAATTTTCCTCTTGTCATTCAGATTTTATTCTATAAACTGTCTAGATTATACTATTTTTTATTTTTTTATTTTACATATTGACGATCTTTTTGTGAATTTATTATCTCACTCTTTTGACATACATTACAATAATTCATGTCTTTTTAAAATTTCATATGCATCAATAAATTGCTCTGAATCATTCTCAATTTATGTAATATATATAACTGACGATTCAAAAGTGCTTGTTGCTAGGACTATTTGAATAAAGAATATTTTGAGTTTGAGTATGCTACGAAGTCGTTACACTCAACTATTCGATTTTTTAACTTGTTTTAACCGTCATTAAGTAAAGTCCGACATAACGGGCACAGCCATCAAGCCATTGCGAAGATGAAAGACCCATCGAATGAAAGCCCACCATCGGAACTTTTCCCACAAAGCGAGTGGCGCGACAAAAACGTTCAATTCAGAGCGTGTACTCCGAATTTCGTATCGTACCGTCCCTTTCACTCTCGTGTTACACACCATATTGGTGAAAGGGGCGGCAAGATAAGAACTTCGTATTTCGAATTTGGGAGTAGCCCCTCAGAGCCGGTTATGATTTCATTCGCGATATTTGACGAAAGAGTACAGTCAAATACATAATAAGAATAAAAAAAAAATTCTAATCAATCCTCTTCTAAATACGTACCAAAAACTGAATATTGCTGAGATGGTACCGTTTCGAAATAACACAACTTTTTAGTTTTTGTTTTTTTTTATTCTTTTTTTTTCTGTGTCAACTGTTGTTTTTGTCTCGAATAAAATAGTTTTTATTTCTTATAATAATGCTTTCATATCTCTTTCTTTCAATCAAAATAAATATATTTTCCCAATAAAAAGTTTTATAAATGTATTGTTGATTGTCATTACTGATATGTGTACACTTTTTCATCTTATCCAATTGCAATAAAGTCCAAAAATGTATACATATTCCTCTCGAATGTACTCTTCTCTCTACTCGTATCCTGGTACGGCTCGAAACATTTTGGTTTGCTCCATACTTGCATATCCATACTAAGTGGGTTGGACTAATGGTAGTCGCATCCACTTTAAAACGACTTGTTACGACAGTCTATACATTGCACACTTTTATTCGCTGCGCAAAAAAGGTTGAGCACCCCAGCGACTGCAGTCATCGTAAACCTTTCAGACTTAGGGCGGGTTTTATAAAGATCCGTTAGACCAAATGTCAGATCAAATTTCAGTAACTCAGTACATTTTTCGAAACATTTTGGTTTGATTATTGTGATTTTATTAAGATAATTTTGTGTTCGAATTGTACATGTTTCTCGGTTTGCCTATTAATCTTAATCTCAACTCAATTGCTCAAAGGTTAGCTGGAAGAAATCCCTTACAGGGATAAGCTCGCCTTTGTACATATATGTCAACTGTTCTTGTAATCTATGTTATGTTTTACTCATGTACAATAAAGAATTTTACATACATACATACATACATACTTAGGCCGGGTTTTATAAAGATCCGTTAGACCAAATGTCAGATCAAATTTCAATAACTCAGTACATTTTTCGAAACATTTTGGTTTGCTCCATACTTGCATATCCATACTAAGTGGGTTGGACTAATGGTAGTCGCATCCACTTTAAAACGACTTGTTACGACAGTCTATACATTGCATACTTTTATTCGCTGCGCAAAAAAGGTTGAGTACCCCAGCGACTGCAGTCATCGTAAACCTTTCAGGCTTAAAATATTGTGGAGGGTAAAGTGGATCTTTGATTATCAGACATGTTTACTTTCTAAAGCAAAGTATTTGTCGGTATTATACAGGGCGTCCCACGGCTATGCCACATGGAGAGAAAGTACCTTGAATATTGTATATGGAACATTTTACTGAAAGAAGACATAATTTGAATTTAAAAAACAATTTAAATTGAATTCACAGATATTTAAATAATTTTGTGGTTGAACCGGGAATCGAACCCTTTACACGTGATCAATTGATTAATTTTGTATTGAAAATGTTAAAATTCATGGTCTTCCTTTTATTTCTGATACTATGTTATTTACCGAAAAACAAACCAAATGATGAAGCCTTTCGAATGGTATGATAAAGCTACAGGGTAATTATTTTTCTTGTGTAACGGGTTCGATTCCCGGTTCACGGTTTAATTATTATTTAAATATCTGTGAATGCAGTTTAAATTGTTTTTAAAATTAAAATAATGTCTTCTGTCAGTAAAATGTTCCATCTACAATATTCAAGGTACTTTCCCTCCATGTGGCATAGCCGTGGGACACCCTGTATATTGCACACTTTTATTCGCTGCGCAAAAAAGGTTGAGCACCCCAGCGACTGCAGTCATCGTAAACCTTTCAGACTTAAAATATTGTGGAGGCTAAAGTGGATCTTTGATTATCAAACATGTTTACTTTCTAAAGCAAAGTATTTGTCGGTATTATACAGGGCGTCCCACGGCTATGCCACATGGAGGAAAAGTACCTTAAATATTGTATATGGAACATTTTACTGAAAGAAGACATTATTTGAATTTAAAAATCGATGTAAACTGCATTCACAGATATTTAAATAATTTTATGTGTAAACCGGGGAATCGAACCTGTTACACGAGAAAAATAATTACCCTGTAGCTTTATCATACCGATCGAAAGGCTTCAACATAAGGATTATTTTTTGCTAAATAATATAGTGTCCAAAAAAAAATGTTCCATCTACAATATTCAAGGTACTTTCCCTCCATGTGGCATAGCCGTGGGACACCCTGTATATTGCACACTTTTATTCGCTGCGCAAAAAAGGTTGAGTACCCCAGCGACTGCAGTCATCGTAAACCTTTCAGACTTAAAATATTGTGGAGGCTAAAGTGGATCTTTGATTATCAGACATGTTTACTCTCTAAAGCAAAGTATTTGTCGGTATTATACAGGGCGTCCCACGGCTATGCCACATGGAGGGAAAGTACCTTGAATATTGTAGATGGAACATTTTACTGAAAGAAGACATTATTTGAATTTAAAAAACAATTTAAATTGAATTCACAGATATTTAAATAATTTTGTGGTTGAACCGGGAATCGAACCCTTTACACGTGATCAATTGATTAATTTTGTATTGAAAATGTTAAAATTCATGGTCTTCCTTTTATTTCTGATACTATGTTATTTACCGAAAAACAAACCAAATGATGAAGCCTTTCGATTGGTATGATAAAGCTACAGGGTAATTATTTTTCTTGTGTAACGGGTTCGATTCCCGGTTCACGGTTTAATTATTATTTAAATATCTGTAAATGCGGTTTAAATTGTTTTTAAAATTAAAATAATGTCTTCTGTCAGTAAAATGTTCCATCTACAATATTCAAGGTACTTTCCCTCCATGTGGCATAGCCGTGGGACACCCTGTATATTGCACACTTTTATTCGTTGCGCAAAAAAGGTTGAGCACCCCAGCGACTGCAGTCATCATAAACCTTTCAGACTTAAAATATTGTGGAGGCCTAAGTGAATTTTTGATTATCAGACATGTTTACTTTCTAAAGTAAAGTATTTGTCGGTATTATATAATCCATTGCATAAAAGTATTTAGCTACACCCATACAGTAAATCCTCTTTTATGTGCTCAAAAAGTGTAGGTAAGGACCAACTTTACAATATCGCGCCGGGCCGGGGCGGAGATGGCCATAACAGCATCAAAAACTGTATCGTTATGGCCATCTCCGCCCATTACGATACAGGCTCGTACTCAAAAAGACTTCAACGAGCTCACGAACTCGAACTCCTACACCTTCAACGCAATGGTGCCTCAACACATGAAAGAGGATTTAAAGTATGTATGTAGATAAAGTAGTGTATATATACAACTGTACATAAATAGGCCTTAAAACACTCGTGTGATCCTATTATGAAACTCGCTGACGCTCGTTTCATAAAACCACACTCGTGTTTTAAGGCCTCTCATTATGTATCAGTTGCATAAACTACTATTTTGCCACTGGCTATGGAAGTTATGAATTATTGTGACAAAATAGATTTGCTTAGGCTCGGTTTTATAAAGATTCGTTAGACCTTATGTCGGTTTGTTATGTCAAAAAATGTACTGAGTTACTGAAATTTGATCTGACATTTGGTCTAACGGTTCTTTATAAAACCCGGCCTTAGTACACGTTCTTTACCAAACTAAATACAATACAATACAATACAATACAAATACTCTTTATTGCACACCTCAATTAAAGTATGTAGTACAGTACAAAAACACAATGAGTAGAGGCAAACAACAGGCGGTTATATCGCTAAAGAGCGATTTCTTCCAGACAACCTTAGGGTAGCGGAAATGAAATCTAATCCAAATACATAATTAATCTAAATACATGATTTTTATTCTGCAAGTACGCCGCAATGGCAATGTCTTTTTTACTTTTTTTTTTTGAACCTGACTGTGTCTTTACAGGCCGGGCCCAATAAAGCGATAGGAGTGCGCGGTTGGAGAGTAGCCTGGGGAAAATCCAGGGGAAAACCTCCGACACGACCACGCGTGTGGCTTGGAACACTGGAATACTCTAAGAGTTTGCGCTCCAGTGAGATTGGTTGAGCGGTTTCAACCGAATCTGAGGTGTGAGTGGAATCGAGCTACTGGGAGTTTTGTCGCTGGTTCACTAAACCTAGCCTAACTGAGAAGAGTCCAGCAAGAAACTCAGCTAGGCCCGACCTGGGTCGGACTGACTTTAAATCTCACCTATTTCCGTTGAGTATAATTAAATAGTTACGGCATCTAATCAGAAAGAACGAGTAGTTTTATATTTATAACACAAAGAGACAGTTTTTTTCTCTTTATCGTACTTCGTTTATTCTAGCTTACCTTTTATTACTGAATTCTTTTCTAGGGAAATAATTACAGTCCCTTGTAGTTTTTAGTTCTTTGATTAATGAAACAGTTCAATGGACTATCAGTACCTTACAGAAAACCGCAGAAATAATAACACTATGAATAATTATACATATAGAAAGAAAGAAAGAAAGAAAGAAAGAAGAAAGAAAGAAAGAAAGAAACATTTATTCACAGACACAGAAGACACACATAATATGACAAAAATGATAAATGAAGAAAAACATATTATACACAAACCACATAACGTGTGAAACGGACACTGGCTCAGCATTATGCTGAGGTGTCAAACACCCACAGCGCTGATTTTCAGCCAGTACCATCGGTGACTCACGGAACGTCATACAATTGTTAAAAATAAATAAACAAAATAAAAATAACTGAAATATATAAAAAAGGTAGGTATATAAATAAACCAAAAACCGCATACTTACATACAGCATCTGGAGTACAAAAACAAAAGAGCTAAAAATTAATAGATTTGTACGGTTGGTATATTTTTGCTGCTAATAGTGCTGGATTAGGATTGGGATTTTTGGAGCGTCAACAAATAGACTTTAAGCTTACGCTTAAAGGTATACATGTAATATAATAACAATGGCAACCCTAAATGTTAAAGTAATCTGTGGATAATGCTGTTGACCATTCACATTGTAACATAGAATCTATTGTAACTCTCGATGTAAACTTAAGTGTATGGTTGTTTGTTATCCCTAAAATAAATTAACAATGATAAATTTCAACTTAATTGCTTAGAACATTAAGCATTTGATTTTTTCTCTAATTTGAAGTTTATAATTTTCGCTAAAAGACAACCGCTGCTTAATACATAATTAATTATTGCATATATAAACGTTATTTAAATACGCAAACAAATCTCATTATTTCCAGAAACTGTCAGGAAAATGGTATTAAGAAGGCCAACGCTATCGATACCGCTTAATTAATTCAAAGGCCAGAATGAAATTGAAAGACTATTCTATCTAGCGAGATAAAAAAAAAACAAAATTATGAACAACCGATAAAGACCCAAGTTTGCATTTTCCGTATTAACGTCTAAGCTAAAAAAGAAATTCTGAATCACGCAGCCAAAGCGTCGGAAGGGGCACTAAATTTTATTTAACAGCGAGCGTAAAGGAATTCAGAGAGGAGGCGACTTGTTTAGCCAAGATAAAAGATGCGTGGCCCGACTCAGGAGCAACGAGCGAGGGAGTGGATGAGTGTTACAGTAAACTTAAAAAATATGTATTTATAAAACAAGAGAATATAACTTAAATTAGCCCGTGTGGTCCCACACTAAACACAGCCTGTATCGTGGTGATGGTTTGGATAACATTAACAGTACAAAGTTTGTCAGGTAGGTATTCTATATTTTTATTATAAAACAAATGGAAATATGTGTTGTTATGTGTGTGTGTGCGTGTGCGTGTGTGTGTGTGCGTGCGCGTGTGCGTGTGAAACTGAAATCAGCAAATGTGGGTGCAATCAGAAAATATTCATAAAAGTTAAAAGACATACCACTTTATAATAGTACTTTTGTTATGAAAATGAATCTGGAACAAAACTTAAAGAAAGAAAAGGCAATGGCCAAGTCAAGAGTAATCCCATTTTTAATAATAAAAAACCAAGCTGTATAATGTATAAGGTGAACATTTTTGTCACTGGCAACATATAATACAAATACTCTTTACTGCATAACCTCAACAAAAAAAACACAGTACAGTACCTACATAATTACAATGAGTAGAGGCAAACAACAGGCGGTCTTATCGCTAAAGGGCGACCTCTTCCAGACAACCTTAGGGTAGCGGAAATCAAATCAAGCATTATTTTAAGACAACCTAATGTGTGATTGAAAACTCTTTTTTTGGTATAACTTGTATACTTAAGTGCAACTATAACAGATACGAAACTGGGTCCTGTAACACAGGGTTTCCAAGCTCAGGACGCAGGGTCGTGATACATCTAATATAATACTCCAAGTGAACAATAAACTTTTTTCATTTTTCATTTTCATTATGATTCATGGTAGGTGATGCATGAGAGATAGAATATGGAACCTACTAAAAATCAGTTAATACTAAACTAATCATAAGACACACTTGACACACATACTTAATACTTTACTTTTTTTGTCAGACATACTTGATACTTTCAATCTTAATTCGTAAAAATAGGTGTCAACTAATAGTCACGACACTGTCAAACGTTCGTTCCTTTTTACACAAAGCAAAGGCAAGACAAAGTGTGTCCCAAACATAAATCTTCCCTATATAAAAAGAATCTCGCGGCCATGGGAGTCAAGATTTATAATCACCTCCCATATGAACTGAAGATGTTAACGCTGAAATCATTTAAAACGAAACTGTTCTCTTGGTTAACAAATAAGTGCTTTTATGGTTTAAGTGAATATTTTTTTGAAATCTGACAGTTAAATTGCTGTAATAGGTAATAATTAATTAATATTGTATACCTCAGGCAGGTAGAAAATGGAGACTGTAAAAATTACTAACCACCTATGTAGCCCATTTTCATGCAATAAATACATTTTTACTTTACTTTACTTTGTGACAGACCACAGATATTTGAAGATCGCGTTCATGTTTATCTGTTCTTGTCTGTTTAAATTGTGTTATGTTGTTTGTGACTTAGTGTTTTTTGTCTTTCGTGGCTTCTCGTGGTCCCAAAGGAAGACCAGCGCTAGCCAATGGCTAGCACTATGCTGATTCGGGGCCATTTCGTGGTTTTCTGTATTTTGGTGTTATGTTAATTTGTACTGTGTCTGTGCCACGAATAAATGTTTTTCTTTCTTACTTTACTTTAATTCTTTCTAAATATAATTTTAATTCCATCGTACGTAAGCAATAAATATGTGAACTTGGATCTTAAATTGCGCACAGTGAGGGAAGAAATACAGTCATACAGCAAGAATTATCAATGAATGAATGAATGAATGAATGAATGAATGAATGATTTATTTGCGTAAACATGGTAAATTGAAGTTGACATAGGTAATAAGTATAAGTAGTTTCACATGTTTAGCCTATAGCAGCATGCAAATACTAAATTCAAAAATTAACTTTAACAATAATGATTAAAGTTATTATTGATCTATAATTTTTTTAAATTAACACTACACTATTTATCAATACATTAAATTGCTATTATAAATTAAAAAATATGTACCTATACCTTAAATTATTATGTTACATTATTTTTCATTACAATGTCAACGCAGAATGGATCAACAAACTAACCAGCTAGCTGCTGAGCTGCAGGGAGTGGGCAGTCTAAGATACCCTCGACTCAAGAGAAATAGTATACCAGACCTAGCGACAAGATTCGCAGACAAAAGATGAGAATGGCTCCAGTGGGAGCACATCTCGACGGAAGACATACCTCATCATCATCATCATCATCATTTCAGCCGAAAGACGTCCACTGCTGAACATAGACCTCCCCCAAGGCTCGCCATTTAGCAAGCAAGCAGTTTCTGGCCCCATCGACCGTCAGTCCTGCGAGCAATGTGCCCTGTCCACTGCCACTTAAGTCTCGCAATTTTGAAGGCTATGTCGGTGACCCCAGTTCTGCTACGGATAGCTTCATTTCTAATTCTATCACGCAGAGAAACCCCGAGAATAGATCTTTCCATTGCTCTTTGGGTAACCTTGAGCTTTCTTATGAGGCCCATCGTTAGCGCCCATGTCTCGGATCCATATGAAGACATACTTACTGATGAAAATCTGACAACATATTGGATTATTGTTTCGAAGAAACAGATTGCTAAGAAGCAGGATAAAAAAAAAATACTTTAATAATTTGAAGACCCCGTCCTTCGAACACTTGCACCATCCTTCAGTCGGAACAACACCATTGTATAAAGTCGTAAATTAATTTCACGTTCATCCGACGGCCCGGCGGCGTAATGACCGAGCCGTTTGCACATATTTCCAGAAAAATCCCATCGGAACGGAACCCAAAGCCAGGGGAATCTCCTTAATCCATCCTACAGGCCCTAGTTCATTTACAAACGGGAAGATAAGCTCGTATTAAGAGTTTTTGTCCGACTTTTTAAGTCTGATCAGAGGAATTCAATTTAGCTGTCGCTCGATTGTTGAGAGATGTAAGGATTTGATAGCTGATGCCTGTTTGCGATTTTGCTTTTAAGAGTCCTTTTATTTCACAATATACAATGCCAATATCGAACAATAATAAAACAAGATCTTACACTAGCTACAATAAAACTAACTTAAAAATAAATATAATAAAGAGACAAAAATTATAATCGGAATCCTTATCGGTTAAAAAACGCTCATCTATATACTCGATTTTCTGATTGAAATGACACGTATCTTGACATTTTCTCATCGTTACTATATAAAACAGGACTATTGCGACCTAATGCCATAAATTTAAAATGTGTTTTTTGGATTGTTCATTAAGAAATATCGTTTCAAAGTTTTCAAACATCACTGCAAGTCGACCATTTTGAAGCTAAAAACTGTATTTTTACGCTGAAATTTTAACACACACATAAATCAAAAAATGGCGATGTTACTATCTACAATTTTAATAAAATCATAGTATCCTTTAATCATTTTTTTTTCTTCTGTTGTTGTTTTTTTATTTTGTAATATGTGTGTCTTCTGTGTCTGTGAATAAATGTTTCTTTCTTTCTTTCTTTCTTTCTAATTTATTGGTATTATCAATACTTTTGTCGTAATTTGAAATAAAAAAAAATTAAACTTGTAAGGCCCTTAGTTCGTTGTTTTCTCATTTCGGCACCAATCGCTTGTTCTTCACATATTTAATCTATCGTCTATTATTGTGTTATGTTATTGCCAACATGAAGTAAACATGTTTACTTACTGAAATCATAATTATTCTGTTAATGTATTTTTGCACTTTGACGATCGCTTTAGCCTTAAGTTGGTCGTGACCGTGCCTACGAAGCTGGAGGTCCCGGGTTCGAATCCCGATCAGGATATTTATCGTCGCTTAGTACTGATATTACAAGCTTTGCGTAGTTTGAGATTAGGTCGATTTGCTTAAGATTGTCCACAAATATTTATTTATTTATTTAAATTTACTGCACAAAAGAAAAACTTATAGTACAAAAGTCGAACTTAATGCCAAAAGCATTCTCTACCAGTCAACATTAAGGCAAAGCAGAAAGATTGTTGGCGGTGCAACTAAGTATTGACTTACTTATTATATTTATATATTCCGCGTGTTGCCATAATTGTCTCTGATTTCTCTCTCAGAGATCTCAGATTTTTAATATAAAGGGATTTTTTTAATACTGCGGAATCTATGGTTTGCCTGATAAGCAGACACCTATGGACGCTTGCTACTCCAGAATAACCACAAACGTGCTGCCGGCCTTTTTTCATGAGGATCCGTTGAATTCACAGCTAAAAACATATTAAGGACCCTCACAACACATCACATACATGAAAGCTTTTGCTAATTCAACTTGAAATGACGTTTCTATTCCTTATTTAAAAGATTCAGTAAAAACGATCACGGAAATGACTAATCAATCACAGCGTATTCCAATTTCATTCCAATTCAAAACCACACTAAAATCCCATTTAAAGTCTAATCACAAAGTCACTCAGGTACATTTTACAACTCCCCTAAGGCAATTAAAATGACGTCCATTTGCCCCGATTCGGGCATTAAATTTCCAACAAGAAAAGGTTTAAGCTCCAATTATTACCCATTCGCGATCTGTCTTACACAACCGGGCAAAAAGGGGGCGGTCGACAAAAAGACCCCGTAATGGTCCCACGCACTACCCACCGTCGTCGCGGCCCATTTAGGGTTAGCACAATGGCCCATCGTAATCGACGCTTTAAGGGACAAGTGACGTCACCAAATCACCACTGACCTTTCACCGTACTTTGATAACGGATTTTCTGGTATTGAAATGCGAAAAGATTAGTAGATTGTGTTCCGACCCAGGTCGGGCCTAGCTGAGTTTCTTGCTGGACTCTTCTCAGCTAGGCTAGGTTTAGTGAACCAGCGACGAAACTCCCAGTAGCTCGATTCCACTCACACCTCAGATTCGGTTGAAACCACTCAAGCAATCTCACTGGAGCGCAAACTCTTAGAGTATTCCAGTGTTCCAAACCACACGCGTGGTCGTGCCGGAGGTTTTCCCCTGGATTTTCCCCAGGCTACTCTCCAACCGCGCACTCCTATCGCTTTATTGGGCCCGGCCTATAAAGCCACAGTCAGGTTCAAAAAAAAATAGTAGATTGTGTCTCAAGGGAGCAAAATGGTATATTTACGGCGAGGGCGGTATATCGAATCCTGAGTGAAGCGAAAGATCCGACAATATAATCCTGAGCGTAGCGAGGTATTCTAAAGTAGAATCTTGAGCGTAGAGAGGGATTCAAGTGTTTACGCCTAAGACGGAAATAATTTTGCTACCGTGTGATACTGCTTTTCCCACCGTCTATGAGGCTCGCTGCTAAAAACATGAAATATCTTACAAATGATTATACTACAGTGTCACATTCTGCTTTTCACACCTTCTATGAGGAAGAGAGTCATTGTTACCCTCTAATAAGGGAAGAAAAGTACATCTTTGATCCCTTATTCGAGGGCAACAATAACTCTTTTCTGAATAGCAGGTCTGAAAAAAATTATGCGTAGCATAAGCGTTTGTGCGCCAAAAATGAATTTATTGTTTGCACGGCATTATACTGATTTATGACTCCAACACATTGTTTTAAATGCAAATTGGTGTAATGTTGAATTTTAACAGAATTAATTATTGGCTCCGAATGGATTATGAGATTATTTTGCTATTGGATTAAATTGATTTGCGTACGTGTTTCATTTAGGTGTTATTCCTCATTTAGCTCACCTAACCCCTGTTAATTGGACAATAAATGAAATAAAAATGAAATAAATGAACTTTATTCTGCAAGTAGGCAAAGGCACTTTTACAAGTCAAAAACTACTTGCGTTTCTCATGAGACCACTGCCGAGAAGATATCTCCAAAAATATGCTTATTACAATGATACTACATAACCTACTTAAATAAATGTAAGTGTTAAACAACAAAAGAGAATTGAAAGAAAAACGAAGAAAAAATAACAATAGATATTTACAATGTGTAGTTCCACAAGAAAACATGTCGAATCGTTTGATATGCTCTCCTGCAAGAACTGTGTCAACAAGATACAATTGAAGAATATAATTTGTAATATCACGTACAAGGACGGTTTTAAACAAATTTTAAATATGCGACGCAGTACTGTATGATACTTTGAAGGCAGCCACAGCGAGATTACCAAAATTTGACTCACATTTCCCCTAGCCGCAAAAATGGCGCGAGCACGCGAGAAGTGAGATAAAATGTAGACATTTCGCGGCAACGTTGACATACTAGTACCTTTTCTGGAAAATCCCTCTCAAAGTGGAGAATTCGAGACCAAGACGAAAGCACTCGTCGGCCCGCTAATGGCATCGCTTTAAAAGGAAACGAAAATAATAAATTATTGACATCAGTCTTTTTCTTCACGCTGGAAAAATTATTTATTTTATCTCGAGCCTCTAGCTTCCGTCCCTGGAATCTCACTGCAGGCGGTATTAAGCATGAATTATTTACTCAGTAAGCGCTGAATATGAAATTCGTGAATGCAAATTGTCTTGTTTCCGAAATATTGAAAGGGTAGAACGTCTTTTGAGGTAATTAATGTTCCAACATTATCTGATTGTCGAGTGTTGCTTTGTGACTGCTAGACATGAAACCTTTCTGATTCTATTTTAAAAAAGAAAGCACAGGGAGAGGAAAGCTTCAAATTATCAAATAAGGTCATAGGTACGTTTCTGGTAGTCTCACAATTCAAAGGAATAACTACTCCACAATATAACTTAGGTAAGTTCAAATATATTTATATTAAATTTGCTGAACTGAGTTAGAAAACGGACGTTCAAACTCAAACAACACATTGCAACTTACAATCTAAAACCGAAACCGACTTAGACCCCACCAAGTTACAAACTGTGCTTAAAACTGTTCAGTTGAACTAATTGTACAAACAATGCGGTATTCGTGTGGCCCTAACGATCGTTGCAGGTGGAGCCGAGACGGGACGAGCGGGGATTGTGTATACACGGCACATTCACAACAAAGGAGGCATCGTCAGTGCTCACAACGAGGAGAAGTGCCGGGCCCATTACGCAGCCCTGAGGCACTCCAAGCTCTAATGAACGCTAGGACAACGCTAACGTGCACCGCTCCCGATGTTATTAACTTGTGACGTGTAAGCTATGCTTATAATCCTATTTCGTCACGAACGGGGCATCTTTAATGGGTTTAAAGTACTTGAGCTTGAAACAATATTCGCGAAAAGTCTGCTTTTGAAACCTTAAGTACGAAAAATTATGTTCAAGGCATCTTTGTTTATTTAGAAGCTTTAAATATCTTTTGAATTTACCATATTTTCTGATAAATGGTTCATTATTTTTAAAAGAACTACTGTCTGTATTTCTGAATCTGAAGTCTGCAAGTAATAATGAATTATTTGGTTGTAAGAGTTGTAGACAGATGACAATAAAAAAAAGTTTCGGAGTTGGTGCCAAGTAGCGATTGGTAGGAGTGGCGCGCAATAATCGAGCCTTGGCAACTTTCCGAACAAAATATTACTCTGAGACACTTCGCTTCGCTGCGAGCATTTTGTTTTAAAATTCTTAGTGCAAGAAACTGCGGTTTGTATTAATGCAGTTTATATGAAATGAAATAAAATCTGTTCAGTACAATCATGATTCAGATCATGATATAAATTGCATTACAAATTTGCATAAGTCAAAATTATAAGAATTTACATCACGATCGTCAAAAATAATATAAAAATATTCAAACAAATGCAATACATTTCAAATAAAATTATTATATCGTATCTCCCGGTAGTCAGGATCGTTAAAATGCAATCAATTTAAAATAACAATAGTGGTACACGTCAATAAATAAAATATAACAAACAAAAAAGTACAGAGATAATGTCAATAAAAATATCAGCAAAAATAGTTTAATGGTAAACAAATTAAATTCAAGCAAATGTCAATTCCATAAATTCCTTAATCGAGTACATTGGTTATTCAATAAAAGGTTTCTGAGTTTGCGTCCAAATGCATCGTCGTGCATGTGCACTTTATTGTTGACCAAAATAAATAAATACCATAGTACAAGGAACTTAAGCTATATAACGGTAGACTCTTAGTCTTATTGCTGAAAAGCGATGTCTTGAAAAACGAGTAGGCACACAAAAAAAACTGGGGGAATTGCAGGTTAAGAGTATGCCAAAATAATACAGAGTAAAAGAAAGGTACGTCTAAATCGAATTGGCAACCACTTCGGTTGGCAAAAATAGTTATACTTATTTGCAATGAAGTACCTAAACTCTGCACTTAAGTCGGTGGCGTCACTCAAGAGGAAATGTATCTTTTTTTTTCATGAATTGATTTCAAAGTACAGAATAAAATCCGAGCGCTCAAAACGCCCCCAAAACTTCAATACTACTATAATTACTTACTATAGGTAATTGAGGAGTGTGTGACGTCATATACTATGCGCCAGTACTACCATTGTATGGAAAAACGAGTAACTTACTGTTTTGGTCGTGAAATAATGGGTTTAGGTACATTATTATCGTACAATTTTTTGTTTATTAAAACATAATAATCCTGATAGTGGTTTTTAATTTACTTCTAGTCAATTAAAAACATTACATTAGTTTTCGAAAATAAATATGCTCAAAATATTAAAAAGATAGCCTAACTTAAGTTAGTTTTCTACAGAAAAGTCATTTTCATCTCTCATGGCTAGCAAAATTTGAAAGTAAAGATTATAGGCATCGATATACCAAAAGAGACGCTCTGTGCCATTAAACGCGACATCTGTTGAGACTATTGGAAATATTCCAGGATAATGTTATCCTGGAATATTTCCAATAGTCTCAAGTTAGATGAATTTTCATTTCGAAATTTTGTCAATGCGACTATGATCATAGACTTATGATGATGATGATAATCTATATAATGCTCGTTGGGTGATTAGCTCATTAAACGCTGCTATTAACTAAAATATTACTTTTGGTTGCGCAATCCTAAGTTGCAGATAGCTTTTGAATGAATAAAATACATTTATATCACAACTGGCCAAAGGCAGACATAAAATTGTATACTTACCACAGACGGTAATAAAGAAAGCGTCAGATTGCATATTTATCACCCTTGCCTTCGGCTCGGGTGTCGAATACCTATGTATATATGTATGTAAGCACTTTATTGTACACAATAACAGCGGGGTAATCACGTAACTTTTGTACTACCGTTAGGTACATTTTAATGTCAAAATTCAACTGTCAGCGGGGTAATCACGTAACTTTTGTACTACCGTTAGATAGATTTTAATGTCAAATTTTAACTGTCAGCTCATACATTCATACTTCAAAATTGACAGAAAAATCTATCTACCGTTAGTACATAAAGTTACGTGATTCGCCAGCTGGTTAAAACAATATACATGTCACATAAGATTAGAGTACAAAGGCGAACTTATCCCTATGAGGGATCTCTTCCAGCTAACCTTTGAGGGATTGAGTGTAGAGTGGGAGAATGGGATAGACAAACTTACACAGTGACTAAAACTTTTCAATAAGGAAACTTATAGCTAACACCAGAACTAAATAAATATATAACAACTACCTGTGATCTACATTCTTTGTTTACTAGGTATGTAATGTACTAATACAAGCTAAAATGTTTCCCATTTACAAGGTAATCTCTCTCAGATTAATATTCAAGTTCATAGTTCCGTTTAATCTTACCCTCAAACCCTCTAAATACAGACTATTCAAACGTCATAATTGTAGAAACATTTATACGAGACATCTACGTAATTGTGTGTAATCCTCGCTATGAACAACATTTGATTTATTATGTCGCTCAGCGATGCGAAACGTAAATAATTACTTTTAAACTTACCTACATTTAAATTACACCATTTACTGACTATTCCCCAAATACGACAACGCAATTAATTAATTTTGGCAATATAATTATATTACGAACCGAAATGCACGCTACATATCAATTTAGACTATAAGTCATATTATAAATAAATAAATATTAGAGGACAATCTTACACAAAGCGAACTAGCCCCACAGTAAGCTCAAGAAGGCTTGTGTTATGGGTACTAGACGACGATCCAAGACGAACATCCAAGACTCAGAAACAAATATTCATGTTCATCACACAAATATTTGCCCTGACCGGGATTCGAACCCAGGACCGTCAGCTTCACAGGCAGGTGTACTACCCACTAGGCTAAACCGGTCGTCGGTATTATTAACGAGTAATTTTCAGAAATCCCGTGATCGAAGCTGACAAATATCTCCCCCTTAATTCATGGCGACCCCGCCAGCATCTCATCTCCATTCGACACAATGGCTATACCCCGTAAGCTCGGCCTCAGGGGCCTTGTTTGACAAATAGAGGCATCGCACAGCGAATTCGGCTTGAAAAAAATTGTCGCACAGCGTCACAATCTACCACGAAACCTATACGGTAACCAATCCTTTTTGACCTGCCACGCCCCCCGCCGCAGGCTAAAAGCCGAGCGGCAAAGGGTTACGCAGCTCCAATGACGGGTCTTTTTACACTGGTCTGATACGTCGACTGTAATAAAGTAAATTGCTAGCATTTGCTACGTGGATTCGAAGCAACGACGATCTTTATGGCACCGATAATGTTATGGGCAGGTAATGCACTGTTTCGACTGCACAAATCGTTGGTACATTGTTTTACGAGTTCTTGAGTGAGTTAGGTTTAGTGGCTCGTAATGCACCGAGGTTAATCGGTTTAAATGAGCCAGGAAGACATTTACTGGCCTAATAGGCCGGGCCCAATACAGCAATAATAGTGCGTGGTATGAGGGTAGCCAGGGAAAAACCTCCGACATGACCACGAGGGTGACTTTGAACACTGGAATACTCTAACCCCCTTATTCATAAACGTCTGTCAAACCTATATTAGTTAACTAGCCGCTAAAGTTCGTTTGTCCTTATCTGTCACTTTGACATTGACGTTTGTGAGAATGGGACAAAGAACTTTTTTAGTTAGCAGAGGTTTGTTAAGTTTTATGAATACGGGGGTTAGAGTTTGCGTTCCAGTAAGGTTGGTTAAGCTGTTTCAACCGAATCTGAGGAGTGAGTGGAATCGAGCTAACTGATGGGTAATTATACGATTCAAAAGTTGTGAGTTCTTATTATCATGACAATGTATATAATACGATTATACGATTATACATTATACGATTTCAAGCTTACATGTTCATTTACATCCGAATTACGATTTGAAACGGGATATTTACCATGTATATTTGTATTTTTGAGATCCCGATACTTCGGCACTGTTGCAAGCGCCATTATCAAGGATTAACTGAAAAAATACAAATACATGGTAAATATCCCGTTTCAAATCGTAATTCTGATGTAAATGACCATGTAAGCTTGAAATCTTATAATGTATATTTCATTCAGAAAAAGCAATATACCTATTTTTAGCTCACATACTGACGAAAGAAATGACATTCACATAATTTTAATTAGATTATTTGTTTTATTGTGTGTTTATATTATAAATTACAGCATAAGTAGGTATTATGTCCCATTATATTCTAATAAATTCACAGGACACAGTATATATCAGTAACATTTTATTTGCATTTAGTGTCGAGTAAATGCTTTCACAGCAAACTTTTAGCTATTAAAAAGTTATTTAAATTCCAACATTTTCTAACATTTGTTAAAACTTTACCCATTCATAGCGTGTACTGGTGCATTAATCGACTGCATTTCTAATGCACAAGGCAGTTAAATGATAATTAAGTTCTGTTGTATAATGCCTAGATTTGCAGTTATAAATTGTGCTAGTGTTACGAAGCCAAACACGTGCCCATGCAAATCTGGCACGTAGCTAATGGTTTTCGTAAACACGTCATCGGACACCAGCAGTGACACGTGACGGTAATTAATACAGGTAAAGTGCTAATTTCCACAGGCCAGTGACAGAAAAGCTAAGTGTCAAGGCACGGATATGTATATCCGTGCCTTGACACTTAGCTTTTCTTACATAACCCGTAAGTATCCCGTAATATTTGTTTATTCATTATATATAAAATGCCTTATGATGGCGATGATTTCACACGGATTTTTTTTTTAGTACAAACAAGTAAAAAATATATATATTTAATTAAGCGATTAAGTAAAACCGTTTTTTATTTCCTGTACCATAAAATTAATAAAATTTCTTTGAAATTACGTTATTTTCTATCACCCTTTTTTTTTATTATTAGAGTTTGATATCCCTTCTATTAAAATTCAGGTTACTACTTCGAACATTTTTTTCTCTCCATGCATCAGATTACGAAATATCACGTAGACAGTCGACAATAAAAATCATCAATCAATTTGTTGCCCTATTGCCATGTAGTGTAGGTGATAAATTGTTTGTGTTTTTTAGTTACATGTAGGTATCGAATTCTCATTTGTGCCTTGCCCTTGACTTTCAGGTAAGGTCGCAAGTTCAAGTATCAAGCTTAGATAAATGTTTCGGCTGATTTATCTCCGTCAGTGTTAACTAACTTTTAATTAGTTCAACGAATCAACAACGCGTAACGCGTTGTGTCTAAGTATTTATTGTTTATTTTGCTTTAGAATGTAAAACAACGTTATTTATAACGGTATGACGTTAATTTTGTTATAATTGTAAACTCCAAATTATTATTCTTTCTTGAACTGTAAATTAATATTTCGACATGAAAAGTGTATTACTTATTATAGTCAGACTTTCTAAAATTGTAAATTAATATTTTGACATGTAAAAGTGCCCTTGTGGCCTATTTGCAGAATAGTTGAATACACGGCTGCAAAATTATTTTCCTTCTCGTATGTTGCAACACTCGCTACGCTCAGGATTCTATTTTTGAACCACTCGCTTCTCTCAGGACTCTATTTTCGAACCACTCGCTTTCCTCTCGGCTCAACCATAGAATCCATTCGCTAGCTCGTAGTTCAACCCTAGAATCCATTCGCTAGTTCGTGTTACAATTCCACACTCGCGGTTAATATACAACTTTGCACCCTTGTATAACAAATAACTATTAATTTGTATTATCATGTGCTAAGTTTGGTGTATGAACTCACTTAAATTATTTCACATGGGGGCGAATTAAGGTTTCGGTACGTATCTACCCTGCCTGCCTGTGAAGCTGACGGTCCTGGGTTCGAATCCCGGTCAGGGCAAATATTTGTGTGATGAGCATGAATATTTGTTTCTGAGTCTTGGATGTTTTCTATGTATTTAAGTATTTGTATCTATTAAATATATCGTCGTCTAGTACCCATAACATAAGCCTTCTTGAGCTTACTGTGGGGCTAGTTCGATTTGTGTAAGATTGTCCTCTAATATTTATTTATTTATTTATTTATTTATCTACCAAATGATTAATCGGATACATAGTTTGCGCTTGATTGTACAGTCGCCATCAGATATATCGGAGCGAACAAGGTGCTCACAAATATCTGAACACGACTCTATTGTGAAGGCGTTAAAGTGCATGATCAGATATTGAGCACCCTGAAGAGTACAGATATATTTGATGGCGACTGTACCTGCCAAGGTTATCGTCTATTCTTTTCCCTCCCTTTTCTATTTACCGGCTTATTTATTGATGATACTAAAGACCTATTTATAGATATGTTATGAATGATATATCATATGTCTTCTGTCATGAATCTATTAATATAATGATATATGTTGGCGACTTGGGAAAAAGAATACCTGTTCATGTATTGAATGTTATCATTCTTCTTTGACTTATGCTTTCTCTTTATTATTTGCAAAACAAAATGTCACGAAAATAGATATGTATACGTAACTGTTTATTAATATATATTATTGTATTAAGAGGCCTTATAAGTTTTTAAATGTTTTGATTTCAAATTATAACAAAAGTTTTGATAATACCAGTAAAGTCATTAAAGGCTACGATAATTTAATTAAAATTTTAGATAGTGACATAGCCATTTTTTGATTTTATTGTGTGTAGTAGAATTTAAGCGGAAAATACAAGTTTTTATCTTAAGCATGAAAATGGTCGACTTGGAGTGATGTTTGAAACGATAATTCTTAATGAAAAATCCAAAAAATACATATAAAGTTTATGAGATGAGGTCGCAATAGTCCTGTTCTAGATAGTAACACCGACAAAATGTTGAGATACGTCTCAATTCAAACAGAAAACGGCGTAAATAGATGAGCGTTTTTTAACTGATAAGGACCCTTAAGCATAATTTCAGATATGCGGGACTAATTGAACTATATATCCAATGTAATCAAATATCTAATTAATTTTTTTTTTTTTTTTCTAATTTAAAGTTTGTTATAGATATATTTAACTGTGCGTATCATAATGACAATATAAATGCTAAAAATAATCTAAATTAAAATACAAGATATAAATGTACATTGTCTAGAACCCACCCCGCATCGTACCTGGCGCAAAGGTACCCATAATGCTCGCGGCATTTCCTCTCTGCACCGCTATGGATACCTGTTGCACCAGATACGACCCGCAGCGGGGATCGTTGCCCCTCTCCCGTAACCGCCGACCTAGCTCTCTAAACAGGCGGCGGGCCTCCGAGCCCCATGGTCCTGCCGTCTCCACTGCTACCGGAACAAAGTCGTACGTTGATTCCAGGGCGGAGTATTTCGTGTGTTTTTGCTTTGCGGCTGACTCTGCCGCCAAGCCTGCACCTTGTGTGGTTTGCCTCAAGTGGGATGCAGCAAAGGTGCTAACGCACGTGGCATCCCACAAAAGGCAACGCCCCCTCCGCCATGGAATCAACGTGAGTCCGTCCGGCCTTTTACCGTCAGACCGACTCAGCCCGGGTGGCTCCAACACGCATGGAACGTTCGCTGAGACCATGGCGCGCCGTATGATTTCGTTAATGGAGTGGTGTCTCGGGAACCGCCCAGCGCACCTCTGGCAGCTTAGACCATGGTGCCCGTTTTCCGCTACCATGGCCCCGCAACTGCAGCGGTGGGGCTCACACACCTTGGCACCTAACCGAAGAGCCACTGCTACTCTAACCGAGTCGTCGTCTAGTAAGGTACCCAGTTGAGGTGATGGTAGTGCATGAAGCCAAGCCCCTGATTCTGGCTGTGCAAGGGCCTTAAGGCGTGCCATATCAACTCCCGAGGCATCAAACAACAGCGAATCATACACCCGCTTGCACCAAAGGTCATCCCACTGTTTTTGGACCCCAGGATTTTCAGGTCGCAAATCGTCGGGGAGAGTGACCGACCATCTCGCTAAAGCCTCAGAAACTAATGGAACCTGGAAATTGCCACCATTTATAGAAAGAATGCGAGTGACAAGATCCAAGGCTCCATAAGAAGAAGCTAGAAAGGCGATCGGTCCCAAGTCCTCAACACGACGAATACCTAAGCCGCCGTAACGAATGGGAAGACTGGCCTGCAACCATTGTGATTCGCTTAAGTCAACATTTAAAACAGTTTGCAAGGTAAACTTTAGCTCTCGATCTATATCCCTTACTTCGTTGACAAAAAGCCACGACGGCGAAGTTCTGAGAATGTAAGTCATTCGAGGTGTAGCAAAGCAATTACGAAGCAAAGTCAAAGAAACATGGGATGATAGATTCTTTAGATGATCCCGAACTGATATGAGAGCATCTTTTTTAGCTCGTAGAGCAGCACTGACTCCGTCGGGAAAGATGGGCGCTCCTAGTAAACAGAATTCGGTCTTATCTACCCTCTTTATACCCGGCAAAGTCGTTTCTAGGGCCAACAACGAAGACTCAGTCACTGCCCCGCATGAGAAGAGCTCGCATTTCGTAGGGTTGACTTCCAGGCCAAGTTTCCTTAAAGCAGGCATTAGTTCATTTAAGTCCTCGATTATTGTTTCCGGAGGCCCACCAATAGTTCCGTCATCAAGATACCACACATTTAGCGGTGATTTTAATGTGGTGATGACCCTATGTATCGCTAAACTAAATATCAGAGGACCCAGAGGATCGCCCTGCTGCGCGCCAACTTGCGATAGTATCATTTTTTCTTTAAGATAAAGATTAGTGTCGTTCGAGTAACATTGATACATAAACGGGTAGAGCGACGGTACAAGGTCCAAGACCTCCTTCAATATAATGTCTCTCTCTACGCAGTTAAATGCGTTTCTTAAGTCGATCTTGACGACGGCACTATTAGTATTATCATGGCTTGTGATAAAAGAGCGAGTGGCATGTATAGCTGCCTCACAACCTCTAGGTGTTCCAAAACCTACCTGCTTTGGCTGCAAATAATCTGCCATAGCACCCCTGACAGCGTAACATCCAAGCTTGGCAGTAAGACGCCGAAGTACACTGCCCACAGCAATCGGCCTCAACCCACCATCCTTCTTCGAAAGGGCACACAACGACGCACCGTACAGGTATGGCCTTACTTGTAGATTAAGCATACCTTTAAACAAGAAGTTGCACAAATTTGTTATGGACTCTAAGAGTCGCGGTCCGTTATTACCAGCAGATGGACTAGAGAGCTGCTTAAGGTGTTGCGGTCGCAGGCCATCCAATCCGGACGCAGACCCATTATAAAATGAATTTATTCCTGTGGCCACTTCAGCGGGAGTCACTGTTAAAAAGGCGCTATTTCGGCTTGGCTCCGGAGGCAATGAAAGCTGTCTTGATGGAGAGGGATGCTTATCACGTAATGCGCTCAATGTGCCATCATTCATGGGTGCAAGTGAGGAATCTGATAGAAGCATACGCACCGCACCCCTTAAATCGCCTTCATGGACTTTAGCCTCTATAGTACGGTATTTTGGGGTCAACTTTTGGTTTACGCACTCGTCTGGAAAATATAAATTTAAATTATCAATATTTTCCTTGACTTTCGTTGTTAAAGATCGGTTTACATTCCTCTCAGGTACTCTTAAGGCTGAAAACGAAAAGGAGAGTAAGGCAAACCAATCATCAACCTCGTTTATGCGTAAACAACTGTCTATAATATCACAAAGTTTACCAGCAGCAAGGTTTCTAGCCCCCTTTGGGATATGTCTCAATACACGAACATTTGCTTTCAAGGATGGCAAATCCTCTAGTCTAGGTGTTTGTGTCGGCGGTGTGCCTACAGGTGGGTGCGGCACCACCTGAGACGCACTGTTTGCATTATGAGCCGCTGTAGGGTTAACGTGTTGAGCAGCATCTTTGTGAGCACGGCCGATGTGAATGCGGAGACCATGGGGAACAATGTACAGTTTAGACGATCCCGAGCAATGCGGACACGTAGTTCTAGTGGGGCTGCTCATAAAATATGCTAAAACTAAAACTAAACTAACTAAACACACTAAAAAAGATCATACAGATTCATAAATAGTCACAATAGTCACTTCACTTGGGTTATTTCATCATTATGTTTTTTATATTTGCGACGGGGAAAAGCATGGTAGTTTGGTGTGTAGGTACTGTTTCCGAGTATTATTGGTTGAGAAGCTTTCTTTGTTTGTATTATTTCACTGCATTTCCATTACGATGCAACAATAACAAAGCTGGTGACGGGAATGACAATTTGACTTCAGGTTGACGGGTAAGCTATTTATCTTATTTTCTTCAAATTTCTTGTGTATCAGTTTAAATCTTGAGATAATAACAACTGAAGATTGTATCGTGGGTCGGCATCGTAATATAGTATTATTTATGCAATGTACATATTTCTAAAATATATTTGATGAGCAAAGCAAAAATTTTTAGGGTGACATAATTAATATAATCTATAATGAATGTAAAATTGTAAAAACACTGACTTGTAATACCTTATTACCAATAAATTATGTCTATGTCTATGTCTATAAATAACGAACTAGGTAACTGAATCGGTAGGTCGTTTCCTCGTACTATTTATTTTTCAGATTGAAGTTTTAAGCCGTCGTGTCCCGAAAAAAACAAAAACAATAGCATTCTTTTGTTATGATCCCTGGGATCTCAGGGACCGGTAGACGAATAGGTCCACAAGGGCACTTTTACATGTCAAAATATTAATTTACAAATTAGGAAAGTCTGACTATAATAAGTAATACATTTTTCATGTCAAAATATTAATTTACAGTTCTAGAAAGAATAATAATTTCGAGTTTACAATTATAACACAATTAATGTCATAGAGTGAAGATAAACTTGCAAAGTTATCTATTTCAAATATTACAACATCAGTAAAGTTAGAGATGTGTAAGGTCTAAGTCTGATTAAACAAAGAGTATAATGAAATTAATATAATATCCCAGAGATGTACCTATATGATATCTGAGCGTCCAAATTAAGATTTATTTAATATTGTTAGAGATGTATATGGTATCTAAGTGACCGATAATAAAAACGAATCCCCACAGGATGATGTCTCGTCAATCCCTTCTAAAGAAAACACTATATATTCAATTATTTTTCTATCTTTTCAGGTATCACATTTGACAATGTGAGCATCCAGCCATAGAAGATGCGCGTTCCCGTTCTGGCTAATTGGAAACAGTGTAAAATGAAAGAGGCAGCATGAGAGAGCCAGGGATCGTCGTGTTGAGCAAGATGCTTCTCTCGTTACTGTTGCACTGCTTCTGCGTTGCTACCACCGCTTCAATATCCAGTGGAGGTAAGTGACATTGGACCTTAAGTTCTACAATCTTAAAGTGCTTTTTTATCACTAACTCAAAACGTAAAGATTCTCCGTATTTATTTTCTACGGCAAATAACGACGTTGTTTTAAAATTGACTTTAATAATAACAATAATAAAACGTTTATCTACACCCATACAGTAAATCCTCTTTAATGTGCTCAAAAAGTGCACGTAAGGACCAGCTTTACAATATCGCGCCGGCCCAGGGCGGATATGGCCATAATAACATCGGCAACGGTATCGTTATGGCCATCTTTGATAATTGTTGTATAGTTTAATTTAATGATTATTAATTGTTATTGTTATATAAGATTTCAAGCTCACATGGTCATTTACATTAGAATTACGATTTGAAACGGGATATTTACCATGTATATTTGTATTTATGAGTTCCCGTAATCGAGTTTCAAGTGACAAGGCGGACGGTGGTAGTGACGGTGACACTGTACGAAAAAAGCGAACCAGGTAGAGGGTAGATCGCTATGGTGTGTGGGTAGACCACAACTAAAACTCGCAGCACGTCAGTTAATCCTTGATAATGGCGCTTGCAACAGTGCCGAAATATCGGGAACTCACAAATATGGTAAATATCCCGTTTCAAATCGTAATTCTAATATTATTATTATCATTTCATAATTTTTTTGACGATAATAATATAAAGTCGATCATAATTTACTTAGGATAATTTATATTGTATTTTTATATTACGAAATAAATAAATCTAAATCTAAATCTAGGCGAACGAGTATGAGGCAAACGGAAAAATTCCACTCAAAGTATGTGATGTCTGGGCCTCGAATAAAACAAAAAGAATAAAATTATTCCACCGTCATTTCAGTGGAATGGAAAACAGATTTAACATTTCGGTGGAATTGAAAACAAATTTCACATTTCATCATTCACATTTCAGTGGAATTGAGTGTATGCGAGAATATTTGAAAATAAAGGAGTGTGTCGAAGCGCTTTCGTATACCCAATGTTGACACGGAATTTAAGTAATACGGGCTGAGAAGCGTCTGCAAGCTATTTCTATAGGAAGGCAGAGAAATAGTTTCAATCGGAAGGAATGGGGAAATGAGAAATATTTTTTCAACGATTAACTTTCCTACATACACAAAGGATCCGGAAGATGTTAAATTAATGAATGGATACGTCAGTGGACTAATTTTAGTTATTTGAACTGAAACCGCCGTTTTGACGACCGCTTTAGCCTTGTTGGTAGTGACCCTGCCTTCGAAGCTGGAGGTCCCGGGTTCGAATCCCGGTCAGGGCATGTATTTGTGTGATGAACACGAATATTTGTTCCTGAGTCTTGGATGTTTTCTATGTATATAAGTATCTATTTATCTATATAAGTATGTATATCGTCACTTGGTACCCATAGTACAAGCTTTGCTTAGTTTGGGACTAGGTAGATTTGTGTAAGATTGTCCAAAAAATATTTATATTTTAATTTTTTATTTATATTTAATTAAATATACTTTACAGGGGGATGATTACACTGACATGAATAAACTATGAATCCAAATAAATGAAATGAAGAATTAGTCTATAATAAAAAAAAAACACTACATAGGTACGTATCTAAATCAAGCAATTTACTTCTTTTACTTGACATACAACAAAAAACACGTTCCTCAGACTTGTTGAGATATATTTTAGCAGTGTTTTATAAACTTTTTGTATTTATTGCGTTCAAAGTTTACCGTTTCGTTTACAATACGCCTATTTATCCAACACGAAATCTACTCACGTTATTCCAATCTGCCACCATTTATATCGACACGCATAGTTTACATAACGTCATGCAAATTGGAATCTTGATACATCGTATCCACCCAAATTGAAAATTATTCGTGGCAACCCTAGCACTTATCGCGGGACATTTCACACGGGGAGTGGCAAATGCAAGACCGCAATATCAATCACGAATCAATCGCTGGAGTGCGTGGCAGCCCTAGCCAGCCGACTGGAAGAATCGAATGAAAATTCGGCGAATGATTTCAGGGCCTTTTAAGATTACCGATTCAGTGAACGCTATTGGTGGCTTTTTCAAAAATGGAATTATCCTGTCGTTTGGAACGTCAATTTTTTATCGTGTACGGTTACCGTATGTGACTAAGGCCGGGTTTTATAAAGATCCGTTAGACCAAATGTCAGATACAAGTAACTCAGTACGTTTTTTGACATAACAAACCGACATAAGGTCTAACGGATCTTTATAAAACCGAGCCTAAGTATGATAACTGATCAGTCAACTGCAATAAGATTAAAAAATATTAAATCAACATAAAATAAAATTAACTAAACTTTTATTCTACTTTAATTACATATTATACACATTTGATCTTTTTCTTGGCATCGACCTCAAAAAAACTAAATAAACTATTTACTTTTTTTTAATACAACGCCGGTGGCAAGCAAGCGTACGGTCCACCTGATGGTAAGCGGCCACCGCAGCCTATAAACGCCCGCAACTCCAAAGGAGTATAAATTCGAATTACTTTTCTTTAGTAGTCTTGTTTCGACTCGTTCTTTCATCATTTGGTAATTAGACACGGCTTATAAAATAATTATTTCCACTGAACCCAATAAATAATAAAGACAAATCGAATTCCCGCGTGTAACCGAAACTCTATCCACTCCCTAATTGAATTTCCTTTCCAACTGCTAATTGACATTATTTGTGGTATGCTTCGTGAAGGATACAAATACAATTAAATTAAAATCGAAATTATTACCAGAGGCGCTACCGCGAACAGAACGAAAGTTTTCGCTCTCTGTCGCACTTGCACGTTCCGACGGAAGTGCGACAGAGAGGGAAAACTTCGTTTGCTGTTCTCGGTAGCGCCCCAGGGTACTCCGAACTTCGTATCGTGCCGTCCCTTTCACTCTCGTGTTATTCACTATATGAGTGAGAGTGACGGCACGATACGAAGTTGGGAGTAGCCCCTCAGTGTTGACTGCACAGGTACCATAAGCATTATCAGTATATTATGCAACTGGTGTATAAGAAGGGTGTAAAAAGGCGAGTGGTGTGGGTTGCGATGTGAGCCTTGGCGAACATCGCAAGTAAAGACACCACGAGCCTTTTTAGGGTTTTTTTTGGTGAGGTATTATATGGTTATATATTAACCACCCGCGTGATCGTGTCGAAGGTTTTACGCATAATGAAGGCTTCCATACCAACGCCTACTACATTTAAAACCACAATCCAATACATTGAATCTAAATGAAATGAAATGAAATTTATTTGCTTGAGACATGGTTAACAATAAGGTGGAACAACTTTTTTAAGGATCAGCACATCTCGCCAACATTTGGACATGCAAAATTTACGAACTTATGACTAATAGTATTACCACATATTACTTTCTTCATTACAATTTATTATTATATTAAATTATCGAGTAAAAACATTTGTCTACTAGCCATTTGTGTAATGCAGATGTGAATGGTTTTAGGGCAAGCCGTCTTATGTCAATTGATAAATTATTATATAAATAGGTCGTATATTTTTATAAGAAATCACGCCACTTACCGTTTGTTTTACCGGCACTTTGGGCATGCCAAATTTGTCAGCGAAAACTCAAAAAGCGTAAAACCTATCTTGTTAAAACCAAAAATCGTTGAAAGTATTTACTAATGTACACCGCCTTAATTTTTTTCAGAATTTTAATCTTCGTAGTTTGGAAATGAGAGGGGGGGGACATTTTATGACTTTGACAGCTAATATCTCACTAAAGATTGACTGAAAAGGCCATGGATACCCCACACGACTAAGTGCGTTGATATTTTAGAAACTAAGCGGAAAACAGTAATTATTGTTCTAATACGGGATAATAATAAACACATTAATAAAAATAAAATATCTCATAAAATTTGTCACCTTTTTGTCAAATAAGTTTTATAAGACGCTTTTTAGGGTTCCGTAGCCAAATTACTCTCACTCACTACACAGCCGATTTACTCGGAGACTATAAGCACTACAATTATGAAATTTGGTAGGAAGGTGTATTCTATGAACCGCTACATAAAAGTGATGTGAAATTACAAAAAAATATTAAATTGGGGGGGCACTCCATACAGGTAACCGGTGGATGAAAAAAAAATTTCAACGCACATAGTCGTGTGGGGTACCTATCAATGGATAGGCTAGGCCTTTAAAAATGATATGGAGGTTTTTAAAAACTTGTCCATTTAAGTCAACAGTTGGTGAGATATTAGCTGTCACAAGTCATAGACAGTGTGTCCCCTCCTCTAATTTCCAAACTATAAAGTTTAAAATTCTGAAAAAAATTTAGGTGATGTGCATTAGTAAATACTTTCAACGATTTTTGGTTTGAACAGTATTGGTTTTACGATTTTTGAGGTTTCGTTTAAAAACTGTCTTGCCCAAAGAAAAGGTCGAAAGTACCGTGAGTTCCCTATGAAGATACGACTTATTTAGATTCAATGTATTGGATAGTGATTTTAAATGTGGACTAGTTAGGCGTTGGTACGGAACCCTTCATTGTCCGTGGTCCGACACGCATTTGGCAGTTTTATAAAACTAAAATATGTAGGCTTAGTACTCATCATCGGAAAATCACATAAGCAATCTCTCTTATTTCAGTACGTTTGAAAAAAGCCATATTCCCAAATGTATATTTAAGCTTAACCCCGCGTTCAAATACGCACTCTACAACTATGTAAATAGACACGAAAACAATATTGACTGCAAATACAGAAACAAAGCAAAACAGGCTTTTCAACATTGTCGACCGTTGAGAACCCTTTGGGGAAAGGTTTCGGAACGACCTCTTCCAGATTAGCTCTTAGAAAATTATTTACCGAAGCGTAGTCTGAATCAGCAAACCAGTTTCCTGCTGCGGAGAAATGCAAAAGGATCAATAAAAAAGGGTTAGGATTGGTGTACGTTGGGAAGGAAAGGGAAGATGCTGATGCCGTTGTGTTTATTTTATTTACTAGCCAGAAACCATAGGATGCTAATACTGGAACAGTTCCCTACAAAACTGATTTAACAGTTTGTCTGTAGGTGCGAGTCTCTCTAAATATAAATGACTGTTAACAAGCCGTTGATATGATGAAATATTGACCATATTTCAAATTCAGCAAATAAAAGTTATAAATAAATAAAATAAAATAAATAAATACTAGAGGAGTTACACAAATCGAACTAGCCCCACAGTAAGCTCAAGAATGCTTGTGTTATGGGTACTAGACGACGATATATTTAATAGATATAAATACTTAAATACATAGAAAACATCTAAGACTCAGAAACAAATATTCATACTCATCACACAAATATTTGCCCTGACCGGGATTCGAACCCAGGACCGTCAGCGTTATATTTTAAGCCGTCGTCTCCCGGCGAAAAAAATAAACAATAGCATTCTTTTGTTATGATCCCTGGGATCCCAGGGACCGGTAGACGACGGTTGTTTGTAAGTGTAGTAAATTTTACATTATCGTTACAATAATGATAGCTGCTAAGATCGAGTAACGCGTTTAGACACATTAGACCATGAGGCTTCCCGAGTGAGCTAATTAATTGTCATTCTACTTTTTCATGACCAGTTTTCTAAAACAAAAATCTATGATATGTATTGAATTAGTGTACTTTGAACTTTAAAACTGCAGATCTCGTAATTGTCAACGACAGTGATACGTTTTTTTTACAAAAACGATATATTTTTTATTGTTCTAAGGAAATAACCGGATAGATTTAATATAGCCAATAAAAAATTACTAAATATTTACGAAATTACGCTTAGAGCTTTTGTAGAGAGCGGGATGGTTAATTGCAAACTCACGCGTGTTAGAGAGGGTCATTTGCACTGGAATGGCCTTGCCTTAAAACAAGTTCTGGTCCTGGGTTCGAATCCCAGTCAGGGCAAATATTTGTGTGATGAGCATGAATATTTGTTTCTGAGTCTTGGATATTTTCTTTGTATTTAAGTATATATATCTATTAAATATATCGTCGTCTAGTACCCATAACACAAGCCTTCTTGAGCTTACTGTGGGGCTAGTTCGATTTGTGTAAGATTGTCCTCTAATATTTATTATTTTATTATTATTAAGTTAAGTTCACACTTCTCACCTACACATTCTACTTAACAATGTTTAAACAAGCCTTTAGTTCTCAATGGTTTACCTTGTATCAAAATATCTACCTATTGCTAATCCCTGTTAGTGAAACTCACTAGTTTTAGATCACTGTGGGACGTTAACCTTGGAAGTTTTGATATGATAGGACCATTACACGAGTACCATCAAGCAGAAACATTTACAGCTTTGGTAAACCCAGACAGTTACGAGGGTCCAAACACCTGAAATTCAAACATGATACGTACAGTACCATTAATTTGGGTTTCCCACTGACATAATGCTCTATTTCCATTAGGATAGATACTTTAACGCTAATGTAATAGAGATTATATTACAAACATACGATTTTTAGACTGTGTATGTAATAGAAACTATTGTTTTAAATATGAAATTCGCGTTAGTTTCAGATATAATAATATATAATAAACGGGCGACTCACGTTTTTAAGGTCGAGTATCACTTGACATGTTTCGAACCTATACGTGGCCCTTAATCATGAGAACAAGTAGCGACTGCCGCGCGTCTAGCACTACGCGCCCACGCGCGGCTTGATCGGCTGCTTGATGTTGGCGTGGTGCGGGAAGGCGAGCATTCACCCTCATTTTTGTCACTATTATTCAAGTCGGGCAGCCGATCGAGCCGCACGAGCGTGCAGTGCTAGACGCGCGGCCTTCGCGGCTGGTTCTCATGATTAAGGGCCACGTATTGGTCCGAAACATGTCAAGTGATACTCGACCTTAACAACGTGAGTCACCTGTTTAATATATATCAATATATCTGAAACTAACGCGAGTTTCATCTTATGTTTGTAATATAATCTTTTGGTTCGAAACATGTCAAGCGATACTCGATCTTAAAGACTTGAGTGACCCGTTTATTTACTTCTATAAGCCTAAGTAGTTATACTTCAAGTAATTTACCTGTGCAACTGTAAAAGGAAAAGTGAGAAAATATCACTAGTGGCAGAAAAAAAGGGTTCAGTTAGAAATCACTGAAGACTCCCGGGACGAGATCAAAGTAGATTGGGATCTTTGACGTCAGTTTTGCTTTGGTAACTAATGTCAGTAGGTAAGTTGGAACTGGTGAATTTGTGAATTACGAGTATAAATTTTATTGAAATAGACAGTTTTAGGTAAAGCTATAAGATATATAATGATATATGTTTATTGTACAGTCGCCATCAAATATATCTACACTTAATACGAAGGAACGGTTGATGAATTTGGGACTGGGTGGCGATTGCACCTATAGCTCAGTTGGCTAGAGCGACTGGCCGCGAGTGCCGGGAGGTCGCAGGTTCGAATCCTGCTCGGTGTCTAAATTTTTTCAATTTTTCCTTTATTCTAAATTTGGGTATGGGATGGCGCATCGCAACTGACGATTCTCAATATGATTTGAGACGTTAGTGCCGTTAATGAAGCATGAGTCTTCTGATAGATGTCGCTGTACGCCTCCCTTAAGGCGTTTGTATAAAATATGTCTATACTCTTCAGGGTGATCAAAAATATCTGAACGTGCACTCTAACGCTTTGGTAATAGAGGCGTGCTCAGATATATATGAACACCTTGTTCGCTTCGATATACCTGATGGCGACTGTACAACCAAACTATGGAATGAACTGTCGCCTGCTGTATTTCCGGACCGGTATGACCTTCAAACCTTCAAGAAAAGAGCGTATTCCCTTCTGAAAGGCCGGCAACGCACTTGCGACTCCTCTTTTGTTGCAGGTGTTTATGGGCGACGGTAATTGCTTATCATCAGGCGATCCGTCTGCTCGTTTGCATAACATAAAAAAAAATGTTTACCTTGTAGGTCAAAACATTATTCTAATAATATTATGAATGCGAAAGAGATGTTTGTTACTCAATCACGCAAAAACGGCTAAACGGATTATGATGAAACTTGGTTATAGCCTGGACTAATATTAAGCTGGAAGAGATCACTTTAAGGGATAAGATCGCCTTTGTACAAATATCTATTATTGGATTCGATGAGTTTTTAACAAAGCCTCAAATATACCGACTGACAACCGCTGTCAGCTCGCGCGGGAAACGGTGGATTTGACAGTTGTTGCTAAGATTAGGTAGCGGCGTAAAATGTTGCTCATCATCATCAACATCATCATTTCAGCCGAAAGACGTCCACTGCTGAACATAGGCCTCCCCCAAGGCTCGCCATTTAGACCGGTCCTGTGCCGTTCGTTTCCACCGGATTCCCGCGACCTTCACCAGGTCATCACTCCACCTTGTCGCTCTGTGCCCATAAATTTTGCTCTGTGTCCATAAATTGTTAAATTAATGCAGATTCTTTGTATATTTGTAGAAACAGCTATTACATTTTGTTATTTATCGATTTAACGTCTTTCACTGCTAAAACTATTATTAAGTTTGTTTTCTAGTATGTACTTGATTTGTGCAATAAAATACAAAATACAAACATTTATTCTGCAAATAGGCCACAAGGGCACTTATACATGCCAAAATATTAATTTACAATTTAAGAAAGTCTGACTATAATAAGTAATACATTTTTCATGTCAAAATATTAATTTACAGTTCAAGAAGGAATAATAATTTCGAGTTTACAATTATAACAAAATTAATGTCATACAGTGAAGATAAACTTGCAAAGTTATCTATTACAAATATTACAACATCAGTAAAGTTAGAGATGTATACGGTTTCAAGATTAAACAAGGAGTATAATGAAATTAATATAATATCCCAGAGATGTACATGGTCTCTGAGCGTCAAAATTAAAATTAATTTAATATTGTTAGAGATGTATATGGTCTCTAAGTCACTGATAATAAAAACGAATCCACAACAGGATGATGTCTCTCGTCAATCCCCTATAAAAAGACACTAGTATTAACGTAGTCACTATGTCCTAGCAAGCATGAACAGACCGGACTCCACAAACAGCACCCGATTACGAGTATGACGCGTATCTCAGCCATCGCCTCCCTCGACCATCTGAAGTCTAAAGTGTTTACTACTACTACTACTACTAATAAATTTTATTCCGAAAATCATCCCTCCCTATTTCATGGGAGTAGAAGTTTACGCGGTCGAAGTCGCGTGCAGAAGGTAGTTAAATTATAATGTTAAACTAAAACATAAAAATACCAACACACCACATTTAAATTCATCTTGCACGTACGTTTACATATTTTGCTAGCATTCACAATGTAAGCAACAAGTCTAATAGTCTTCCGAAAGGTTAAGCATTCAACATTATTTTGATAATTATTCGTTTCCTTTAGAAAATTCAATTCAATTCAATTCATTTATTCATAAACAATAGTACATTGTGTTTGAACATTAAATACAAATTACTCAATTAATTCTTATTTTATCTAGTATTAGGTCTAGTGTTTGTGAATATAATAATTTAACAAAGATAATGTCAAAATGAACCTAACTATAAAACTATGCTAATAAGATAATGTCAAAGGCAAATTAACTATAAATCAATATTAATTCATATCCACATTCCTTAGCCTAAAAATTCCTCCATATTATTTGTTTTATTTTGAAGTTGAAACAACAACAAGTTGCCGAAAGAAGTAAAGGAATGTAAATCAGGAATACTATTTAAAACTAAGTTAAAATCATATATATATATGATAATATTTATTAAGATGTGTTGGAACATGTTACCTTAAGCTAATTTTGTATCTCATTTAAGTGAACTATTGTGTTCTTATGAGTAATAAATATCTATAAACCGAGTTCATAATTGTTTTGAAACCAAGCCTAAAAGCATAGACCCATCAAAACGTGCAAATGTTGTGTACAAGATTTTATATAATATTTTATTTCGTACCAGTCACGTCGCAGAATTATGTCAATATTATTGCAAAAAATATCGGAAAACCCTCCCATTGTCTTTTATTGTGTTATTACCACACTGACACGACGTTAGCCTTCCCCGGGTATGAATAAACATCGATGTTTTTGCATTTTAGTTCGACGGGACTTCCGTTTGGTTTGGTGCTCGCTGTGGCACGCCAGTCTATTGTTATTTCTAAATTCACGACCTTTGTGTAAATACAGCCTTTTCATTCGTTCGTAAAAATAGTATTTTGACTAAAGCATTCTACTTTTTCATGTACATAATTTTAAGACACTTTTTTTAATGCAGATTTTGGAATACTTGGCCCTCACTTTATATTTTCATATCGTTATTTAGAAAGAGGTTTAATTGCAGTATCACTTCTGATAGTTTTTGTAATTAACGAACCACAGCTAATATCCATAAATCGAGTAACTCAGAAAAGAAACCTTATAGTACAAAAGGCGGACTTAATGCCGTATGGCATTCTCTACCAGTTAACCTTAAGGCGAAGCAGAAAGATTTCTCATGTTTCAATAAAAAAAAATTGTATGGCAACTATGTTCTTAAATATTTCACGACTAAAATTGCAAATTGCTCGTTTTTCCATACGACGGCATTACGAGGCTATTGCATTGTGACGTTACATTTACATTTCAATGCCTATTATTATGGAGCTTTTTCAGTGCTCGTCAGCTATGCTGTTCTTTACCTCTCGTTTCTTTTGTCTTGCTCTAATTGTAGTTGCTCCGATACAAACATTTGATCGTCTCTAAAACTGGTTCGTCCATTAAAAAAAATTGTCAAATAGCCAATTGTTAAACGACATTACTTGATAGGTTACCTGACATTTAGGTTTCCGGTGAAAAAAACGTTGCAAGCAAACCTTCATAATATACGTTGCGCAGGAGTTGTTGGTTGAGGTTGCGGCAATAATCCGTTTTCAGTAAATTAACTTAAAGGCAAGGCCATTCCAGTGCAAATGGCCCCCTCTAACACGCGTGAGTTTGCAATCAACCATCCCGCTCTCTACGGAAGCTCTGCGCGTAATTTCGTAAATATTTAGCACATTTTATTGATTGTTGGAACACTGAATCACTTATGAAAAATCTATCCGGTTATTTCCTTCGAACATTAAAAAAGCTATCATTTTTTTAAAAACGTATCACTGTCGTTGATAAAAACGAGATGTGCAGTATTAAATTTTATTTTTACTATGATATTTAGGATTTTTTGACAGAGTTACCAAGGCATTTTTCAAAATTTTGTTCAGTTATTTCTTTTCTTTGTTTCTTTTTCAGTCTACTGTTACTTTTGTGTAGTGTAATTCTACATTATTTCTTCACACTGGAAGCTCAAACTTCAGTATTCTCGTCAGAGGCGCGTAATAGAGTGAAATACCACATTTTGGTCGCGTTCCAAGGCCTAAAACTCAAAACTGGCCCGAAATATAGGTCTCGAAAAAATATACTTGAAGAATTGATATGTCCTCTTCAATCTGAGCTGCGAAAATTGCAGCACGCCTAGATTTTCCTAATTAAAAAAAACAAAATAAGGCATTTTTCTACACGGGATAACATGTTTTTTACACGGGATATTCAGCAAATAAAACTTAATTCAGTCTTTCATAATCTGAGCTGCGGATATTGTAAAATAATCATTACTTTTGTTAAAAACCTGGAATAACTACCACACCGTCATAAAAGTTGGGGTGGGTACGTGCGCGGGCGACGGGCGGCAGTCTGTCACCGGCTCTCTGACGGGAAGGCTGTGTCGCTTTGCGCGCGACGCTAAAATATAAGTTCGATTCTGAGACAATGTACCTACTTAACTATTTTATATATTTAATTACTGCAAACATTCCTATGTATTTAGAAAATAATATTAAAAATACATACACACATATAAAAAACCTAATCCTTTTTTGGAGTCGGCTGACGGATCTGTTACAGCGGGGGGGCGCGGGTAGTGCGGCGGGAAAGGCTACGCCACGCCCCAACGCGCAAGGTCGTTCGCGGTTATACGCGCCTTAACATGTGCCACAAAAGTTTAAATTCAATTCTTGCCATATAATAAGATTTTAAACAAGAATAGCAGTACAATTGAAACCGTCGGCCTTAATTATAATTTTCGCAGTCCTAATTCATTACTGCGATCTCTACCGGCTTGGAATATTAATTTAGTTTAAGAAAGTTTAGTTTAAGCTGAACCAGATTTCTAACTTATATTAATATAGACTCTAGTCTATACATTGTAGGGTACCTTTAAAATAATGAGCCTGATTTAGCTAGTTTTACTATGTAGAGGTCTCTGTACCATTGATTTGATATAACATTTATAGACATGGGCAAAATGTGTCAGTTTAAAGAAAAGAGTGAAGAACATCTTTCGGTACCCGCGATATAATTATATCAGGGTGGATTGCAAAAAAATTGTACGTACAGTAGTACCCAACTGATATGGCTTACCGATGTACCTGCGCAGAAGATGAATTTTTAAAGCGCGGGAAATGCTATTGACCAATCGGCACGCTCCACGCACCGCGCTTCTTTTTCCTGTACCGCTATTGGTCCGCAGCTGCCGCCATGTTAGCGCGCGCCGCGTGGCATGTTTGACAGCCGCCATACTTCTGATCGAGTGCACGCGCATTATGAACAGTGTATTATGAACCTTATAGTAGTGATCTAAGGTTAATTGTAAGTTTTAAGCATTCTTTCGTTAATCTTCGGAGCGATACTTTCTTTTCTGCGCGAACGAAGATTCACGACGCACCTTATCAGTTGGGTACTACTGTAACACATTGGAATATTCACAAAAATGTTAAACAAAGGAAGTAATTGAAAGCTAATTTGTATGGGAAAAAAATGTGTAACGTCACACAACATGACACAATGTAACACAAAGGATGCTAAATTGAGGCCCAAAAAAGTCGCCGAGTGATTTGCCTGTTTTCTGTAATGTACTAAACGGAACACTAGATAAACCAGCTCTGGAATTTTGTAAAAATATCTCAGCGTAGAATAATATTTGCAACAGTTTAGCATAAGCCGGCACTGTTAAAATGCAGTTGAAAATTCAATTACGGAACTACGGGAAAGTTCGCGAGCAGGTGCGGTTTGGAATCCTAGACCAACGCATCGGTATATTAGTTCGGGAACTTTATGGAAATATGTTTTATAAAGACCCCCTGAGGTGCTTTGTGTCTTTTGTGGTGCGAAGTGGACGTTTTATTTATTTGTATCAAAATTCTGGCAGTTTTGTGGAAATGTGGACGCGTGGAAGCAGATAACCTTTTCATTGCTACTCCTTATACGTTTGTGTGTAGTTGGTAGTGACCTTTCCTATGAAGCTGGAGATCCTGGGTTCAAATCCCGGTCAGGGCATTCATTTGTATGAGCACGAATATTTGTTCCAAAGTCTTGGATGTTTTCTATGTTAGTTAGTTTTACTAAGCATTTTCGCAAGTCAACATTTAACGTGCCTATTTTGCGATGTTTTCTATATATTTAAGTATCTATATAAGTAAATACGTATATCGTTACCTAGTACCATAGTATAATCTTTGCTTAATTTGGTACTAGGTCGATTTGTGTAAGATTGTCCACAATATATTTATTTATTTAACTTTTACCCATGCACAGGACTAAGGATATGCCTAGAAATGGACACCAATTTTATTTAAAGCTATTGGTATTCGCTGTGGCAAAATACTATTACGGTCATCGTAATGATAAGCAGACGTCGTAGCTTATGGACGCTTGTGACTCCATAACAATCACAAGCTAGCTTCTGACTCGTTTTCTAATTTGGGTTCGGTTTTAAGCTCTGCTTAGTTTGGGACTAGGTCGATTTGTTTAAAATTGTCCACAAATATTTATTTATTACTATTTATTTTATGTATTTTATTGACAGATAAAGATTAAATGCACGTCCCGACATTACTCGTTCGGGACAACGGTAGGGCAGAAAAATAAAATAAAAAAAGAAAGTAATTTTTTTGAAACGCCTCAAAACTACTACCAGAGACAAGTAAACTATATATTAAAATAATGAGCCTGCTGTAGCTAGTTTCACTATGGAGAGGTCCCTGTACCATTAATTTCGTTTGACACTTAGACCTCTGCTCAACACAATAGCGCCATCTATGAATACAACAAGAAATATCTTAATAAAAAAATAATAATAAAGCATTTATTCACGAAAACAATACTCTTTTACGACTTGTTATAACCTCCGCCAAACTGTATAACAGTTTGTTGGCAGAAATAAGCTCCCTTTCTTTACATTACTGTTTTAAGTTAGCTATTTAGTTAAGTACATCAACTGCTGTAGTAGTGCAAGTTACAAATGTAAGTTTATTATAAGTGTTATAACATAAACTATTCTAATAATATTCGCTAATTAAGTTTGTTGTATTTTTAAATTGTTTTAACATAAGCTAGCTAGTTGTTTTAAGCATAGACGGCGCAAATGTGTTAAGCAGAGGTCTATGTGTCATACGAAATGATTGATACAGCGACCTCTTTATAGTGACATCTAGCTACAGTAGGCTCATTATTTTAAAGGTACTTACTCCACAAAGTATATATATTGGCAGTATATCATCTACTTGTGTCTGCTACTACTAATTCAAGATTTCTTTATCTGAAACTGGGTCGTGATAGACATCGCATGTAAGTTTTTAACAGAAGCGCATACAAAAGCCATCTAACCCTCGCCAAAGTTAAAACTGGAGCCAAATGAAGTTAGTTTGACTGACGACCCATTTGGCGAGCTGCCGGCGGACGGTGCGGACAAATTGAGAGTCCCTGGTATACTTAAAATACTTACATACCTAGGCAGTTGTCGCAGATTTACAGCCCTGTCACTCCATTTTACGACCAGCGGGGTAATCACTAATCACGTAACTTTTGTACTACCGTTAGGTAGATTTTAATGTCAAAATCAAAATCAAACATTTATTCTGCAAATAGGCCACAAGGGCACTTTTACATGTCAAAATATTAATTTACAATTTAAGAAAGTCTGACTATAATGAGTAAGTAATACATTTTTCATGTCAAAATATTAATTTACAGTTCAAGAAGGAATAATAATTTCGAGTTTACAATTATAACAAAATGAATGTCATACAGTGAAGATAAACTTGCAAAGTTATCTATTACAAATATTACAACATCAGTAAAGTTAGAGATGTATAAGGTCTCAAGATTAAAAAATGAGTATAATGAAATTAATATTAGAGATGTACATTGTCTCTGAGCGTCAAAATTAAAATTAATTTAATATTGTTAGAGATGTATGTGGTCTCTAAGTCACTGATAATAAAAACGAATAAAAACGTCAAATTCTAATTGTCAGCGGGTAATAACGTAACTTGTGTACTACCGTTAGGTAGATTTTAATGTCAAATACTAATTATCAGCGGGGCAATCACGTAACATACAGCATGTTTCTTTGTTAACATGAATCATATAGGAAACTATAGGTCTAAAATTATCATCATATAATGTTTGTTCATTAGTTTTTATAAGACTGTTTGTTTCTTAATAAATAAAAAAAAATATATATATCAGTCATTTCGACATCAATAAACATTTAAAAAACGCAGATGGTAAATAGACGGCTACCATTTGCATGAAACCATATATCTACCTACTTAATAGTGGTTATTCGTTCGTAATCCCGGTAACAGCATAAAGCTGATGTGATGGTGTGATGATGTGAGTTCCATGAACTGTCTATATTGAGGTCGGATCGAAACGTTGAGGTCCTAAACATATTCTGAGAACCAGAGTATTCTTTTATCACATTTTTTGTGTCAATAGAAATCGCACAGCAAAAGTCCCAAAACTGGATGCCTTTACAATAAGTGCATAGAGTATTCAACAAAGTGAACTAGTAAAAGTAGACTCGGTGCTAATTTCGTTTTAATTAAATTTAATGAATTTAAAGTTCTGCATTCCGTGAGAATTTTTATGAAAGTAATTAAATGACGTAATCTACATTTTTAAGTTTTGCTGCTCCACAGGAAATAAGGTAATTTATGTGGAGTGGGTACTAGGATGCAAAGACTTATGCGCAAGTGACCGCTAATGAAATTACTATCCCACCAAAGTGAAAACATCCCTCTACACCCAAAGACGTAATTAGAAGATGAAAGTGATTGAAAGATTCGTCAACAAGAGGCGGAAGAATTCCAGAGTAATAAAGAATGCAAATCGTTTATCAAAATCGTACTAGTGCAGATTATTTTTAAACATTTTCAGTGCGGTCAGAAACTATACTCAAGAACACAAATAGAAATAAAAATAGAAAAATATTTATTCATGACACAATAAATACATAATAATAAATAGAAAAAAAGGAACAAATACAAAACAAATTATGCCATGAAAACGTCCCAACACAGCATGTAGCTGGCATGATTACCAGCGTTGGTCTTCTGTTAGGTAAACTTAGTATAAATATTCAATACCAAGTGAAAAATGATTTTTATCTTTATTTTTGTAGTTTGTTGTGGTTTAATGGTAGTTGCCCAATATATATAGTTGATTTGTAAAAACTTGTTCAAATAGCACCAATTTCCAAGTCAGAGTAATATGGGCCATAAAAGCTTATTTTCACTACATTATTCTCATGAATACGAAACTAAAACGAGAATTAACGTCAAAATGTCAATAGCAACGCAAGCCATAAGACTCATTACCATTCATATCGCTCTACTAACAAACGACAGCGGATTAAATCCGTGTACGGATGATTGGGCAATGCGAAAACCATCCCAAATCACCCTGTACGAATCGTCCGAGCACCCTTTTCACCCGTCAGAAGCAGAACACCCGTGACATCTAGTTCACCTCTAATTAATAGGAGTTATAGGTGCCTTCCATTCAGGGTTTTGCCTACAGTTCTGGATGAAAGGATTTCATGTTCAAGTGTGAGTGTTCATAGACATTGTGGTACTCGTACCTATGTTTATTTTATTTCACTGTAATTTACACTAGTGAAAATCGTATAATCATCATCTCTCTAACGTTATCCAGTACTATTGCATCCTGAAGGATGCCAGTGGTCTGTTACCTAAATTAGATTAGATTTTTGATTTCATGATAAAAATACATTATAAATTTTCATGCATGTCAAAATTATAAGATTAATTATCATAATCGTCAAAACAATAAAAGTAACACAATGTCAACAAAATAAATAATAAAAATAATAATAAAATCCTTTATTGTGCACTACATGGAGAATTATTACAATGACAAAACATGAACAGGTCTTAAGTAAGTAGGTAACAACAAGCGGTCTTATCGCTAAAAAGCGATCTTCTTCAGATAGCGATACAGCGAATAGAAATTAGTTATTGGGCAGAGCATAATAACAAAGAAGACGAGTACAGATTATATAAAAGAGGTTACATACAAAGTAACATAATCAACATATACTGCATATTATATATCTAAATATACACTACATAATAATACATAAAATATATAATTATATATACATAAGAGAAAACAAAGACAAGGTAACGCAAACAAAAGGAAGTTTACAGGAATTGAGCAAGACTAAGAAAGAGATAAATAATGCTCTAATAATAATCAAAAACCTAATCCGAAGATTTAGCGTAGGTTTTTACTGAAGCCACTGCCGTCTGACCTTCCAAACCAAGAGGAAACTAAACCTTATTGGGATTAGGGCTTTGTCGAGTGGGTGTACAACTTGACTGTTAGAAGTATTTGGTTCGTAAAAGTATTCGATATGCTCATATCGGCTATTATCGATTTTGCAGTGAGCAAGTTTACGTTCAACAGTAAAACCGGATGTTTGTCGGTAATAAAAGAACTATTATGCTCAGCAATATTTCACCAAAGGTCTTAGCAAACTACAACTAACTTAATATCTCAATTGAACCACAAAAACGCCGCAGATGATATACAGCCAGAATCAATGAACCTCTAAAACTGTACCAAATATTCCGCTGTATGGCGAAGGAAACTAACCCAATTCCGGCAATAATACACATGGTGCGGAACAGATAAATTTAGGTAGAATGCTTGCGTTGCGGATAAGATAAGGAGCAACAACCTATGAACGTGTAGGTGGTTGATGCCTTTCGGATGTTAGTATATGGATATAGTGGTGCCTTTTGTCATACGATGTCGAGTAAAAGCTTTCGTATTATTATTAATGTCAGTTGAAGACTTTCCCTGTTTCGCACGGCTGATACGAGATGTTTTTATAAGAATTTAAAGGGAACTCGCAGTTGGAGACGATTAATAATTCTGTTGATGTCTACAGAGACATCTACAAAGATGGAAGATATTTTGTGACATGTTCTAATGTTTGTCGTGAATTATGTAATTCTAGCTTTTCCCCGCGTCTTAGTCCAATATTGGGTATGTTTGTACATTTGAAGGGATGTTTACAAAAACAACATAACTGTATTTTTTTTTGCAAATGCCACTTATTAATATCATTCTGTTGGTCTTAGACGGGGATAAAATTGGTGAAAAAGATATTGTCCGATGATGGTGCCGTTTATCCAAAATTCACTTCTTATACCTTTAAAAATAAGGCAGTGAAGACAAAATGTTACTTATGAACAAAAAATTTACAAAAATAGCATAAGTGGCAGACGTTAGTTTTAGTTTTATTGATCTTCTGTAAAATCTCATTCAGTGCAGTTATGTTGTTTTTGTAAACATCCCTTCATTTGTTTTAGCAATTAGGTGACCGACTCAATTCCACGATATATAATATAGCATTTACTCATTTTTATTTACATTTTCGTGCTATTATTTAAAGCCCTGCAAGCACATTTTGTATAGTATATACCGGAGACAAAGCAAAATACCTTATTTTTAAGTTAAACCCAACCCCTCCCTAACCACTTTCCAACTTGCTATCAACCATCTTCTGTTTACACCAACTTTTAATAAAAGAACTTTTGATTATATCTCACATGAACTCGAGCTCATTATTTGAAAAAAGGTCTTCAACACTTTGCGTCTCTTGTTATCAGTTACGAACCGTTCGTCCCATCGAGAAAGTTGAGAAAGTTGCGAAGGTTGGGTTACTATGTATGACGAAAGTTCTCGGGTCGTGCCAGTTAATAATTAGGACGGTCCAGTTTTGATTCAGTAGCAGTTTATTGCGGCTTTGTTTACTAGTTCTGTCGAGTTGATATTTTGTTGTAGATTGTAGCATAACAGACACTGATTATGTAATGTTCATTAAATAATTGCCAAAATTATTTGAGCTCTTTGAGTGCAATACGGGTCCCGATCAATATTATCGTGGTATTGAAATTTTATCAATTTTGGTTCAATATTCATGAATACACGATCAATAAATATTGTGATATGAGTGTATCGCGTGATAATAATCACCGTGTAACTGACTCCAATGAGGAAAAATATCCCCAAGTCAACGGGTCGTTAATGGTGATTTTTCTAGAATCCCAAGCGTATATAGCCAACGTTGTCGGCTTACCATTTAGCAGGTCGGAAGACTATGTACATATATTTAAAAGAACACACTTGTTCGCCGGTAACTTTAGACGTAAAAGATAAACTAATACGTAAGTAGTGCGCTGGGAAAGCCGCGACCGCGGGTCGAGGGGCAAATACCCGCGTTGCCCCCACCTGCCCTTATCAAGTTAAGAGGCTTTAGCGGGCAAATTGTTTATGCCGCTTGTTACTTAACTGTGTTCCTTGAAACGTATCCTGCCAATGGAATGGTCGGTTACGCCATTTTTTGCGATAGGAATTTATTTCATAATCACTACATAGTATAAAACAAAGTCGCTTTCTCTGTCCCTAATCCCTGTATCCCTATGTATGCTTAAATCTTTAAAACTACGCAACGGATTTTGATGCAGTTTTTTTTATTAGATAGTGATTGAAGAGAAAGGTTTATATGTATAATAACATCCATCAAATAGTGCACCCGTGCGAAGCCGGGGCGGGTCGCTAGTAAGGTATACATCTTTAGCTACTCAGAAGTTTTTTTTGAAACTGACTGTGGTTTTATAGGCCGGGCCCAATAAAACAACATGAGTACGCGGTTGGAGAGTAGCCTGGGGAAAATCCAGGGGAAAACCTCTCCGACACGATCACGCGTGTGGTTTCACTGGAATACTCTAAGAGTTTGCGCTCCAGTGAGATTGGTTGAGCTGTTTCAACCGAATCTGAGGCGTGAGTGGAATCGAGCTACTGTCCAGCAAGAAACAGCTAGGCCCGACTTGGGTCGGACTGACTCTACACGGTATGCGGCGGTAACGGGACGAATAAGGACTATATGTGTCAGTGTTGTCGCGATCGCGTGGTGGACGTCCTCGCCTGCTAAGAAGTATGTCATGCATCTAATATTATGAATGCGAAATGTTGATGTTTGGATGTCACTCAATCACGCAACAACGGCTGATCGAATTATGATGATAGCTGATGCTATGCAACGAGTTTATAGCCTTTTTTTTGATAGTGAGGAAATGCATTTACGCATACCCGGCCTTGTAGAGGGGAGCCGGGTTATGTAGGACTCGCTGGGTGTAAAAAGTCCAGAATACCCACTAAAACCCCACTTGATCTTCGCCGCTAGAACGACAGGGTCCCGGGGACGCTCGCGCACTCTTCCGCGACCTCGTCAGCGGCTGCCCACAAAAGTAGGCCTATGATTAGATCCAAAGGGGGAGATCACACTTCCCCCCTTCCGGCTTTTGTGAGGCGCACTTTGCTGTGCTTCGTTGTGCCTCTCGGCTCGAGGGCTCTGGCGTAGTGCAGCGGACGCCCTCTTGTCCGCCGCCCGCTAGCCCTCTCAGGGCGGTAATCGGTGCTCGTGCGCAGCGCGTCTTCGCCCCGGTCTTCGGCGGCGAGCGGGACCCGCTTCTGCTGCGGTTTCCCGGTCGCGCTCAGCCTGCTCCTTCTGCGCTATCACATCCTCGCAGAAGGACAGAACTGTATTCCACGCCTCTCGGCTCTGGACCATCGCCGCCACCACCGCCGGCAACGTGAGGTCCGGTCGTACCTCAGCCACGAGCCTTAGGCGTTGCTCGCTCCACGCTCGGCACTCGGCCAAGGTGTGTTGAGCGGTGTCTTCGGGCGCACCACAATGCGCGCACACGGGGGTCGGCTCTCTCCCCACGAACGAGTTTATAGCCTGTATTAACATTCATTAACCTTTTAACCTTTTGAGATGATTTGAGAGACCCAAAATTCATTTTAAATGAGTTTTTTTTAAACTGACTGTAGCTTTATAGGCCGGGCCCAATAAAGCGACAGGAGTGCGCGGTTGGAGAGTAGCCTGGGGAAAACGACACGACCACGCGTGTGGAATACTCTAAAAGTTTTCGCTCCAGTGAGATTGGTTGAGTGGTTTCAACCGAATCTGAGGTGTGAGTGGAATCGACTGGTATTTAAATGAGTGAATACTCGCGAACTACATTTTGCGCTTCAAATAGGTACGTTAATCGTACCAAACATAGTGCGAATAAACAAATATATTCTATCATTGGGGAACCGTAACAGCCTCCAAGTTTATCGCATATTAAAGAACCATTACTCACCCAAAACATATTCCTACGTCGCTTGTCCCCCATTAACGCAACTTGTAAAACAGAGATAACACTGATAATAATCGGACGTGTATTAAAACGAACTCGGGAACTCCCAACACACGTAATCTAGATTGTTAAACAACATCATTAACAATTGATGGCGAACACGTTCGAATACTAATTGTGTAGGTTTGGCTTAATGTTAGCCGATAAGGCAAATTATCGGTTTCCTGTGGACTTGTCAAATGTTAACCTCGTACCGCCCAAGAAAAAAATACGTAACTTTAGCTAAACGCCCCAATGTGCAAATTAAAATATATCATCATCATCATCATCATATCAGCCAAAAGACGTCCACTGCTGGACATAGGCCTCCCCCAAAGAGTGCCATGTTTTTTTTTATCGGTTGCATTTCGGGGAGTGCGCTGAGGAATTACACAACATAATTCCTCCCGCCCCTTTCTACTATCGGACGAGTAGGAATATGGTAAGGCACCATCGTTTACGGTGGCTGTTCCGAAAACTCGCACGAAGCGTTTTGCTTCCACCTTTATTGTGAGAACCGCCAAGCTGTGGAACTCCTTGCCAGAATCCTTGTTTCCCGTAAACTACAACGTTTTGGTCTTCAAAGCGAGAGTGAATCGGTTTTTACTAGGTAAGCGCGTTCCATCCTAGACCACAATATTGCTTATCATCAGGTGATTTGTGGTCAAGCGCAAACCTATTTAGAAGAAAAAAAATGAATGGTCCTGCGCCACTCGTATCCAGCGGACTCCCGCGACCTTTAGGTACCTTGCGGGGGGCCTACCCACGCTGCGCCTTCCGGTCCGTGGTCGCCACTCGGTAACCTTATAAAATATATAGGATCATATATTGTTATCATAACTTAATAAATTATACTGTAGACGAATTAAAAGCCTCGCTACACTCACGATTCTAAAGAAGAATATTGAGCGTAGCGAGGAATTCAAGTGATTACGCCCAGGACAGAAATAATTTTGCTACCGTGTAGCCGTACTGCTTTTCACACCGTCCATGAAGCCCTCTGTTAAATATATGAAATGTCTTACAAAGAACTTTGCTACCGAGGCACATACTGTTTTTCACACCTTGTATGAGGAAAACAGTCATTGCTGCGTTGAAATGAGGAGAAAAGTATGACTTTGATATTTCATTCGACGCCAACAATGTCTCTTTTCTGAATAGCAGGTGTGGAAAATGTATTTATCCAGGGTTGGAACGTGAAAGCTGTGGTATTGAAGTTCACTGTGCGACAGCCTCACTTACTTGAGTGTGATGGTTACTTGATTAGGTACACTTGTTGGCGTGCCTCGGTCTAGTCAGCTGAGAGTATTTTCAGGGATGAACGTGGGTAGGTTTGGGCAGCAGTCGTGAATCTACGCTAATAATATGCTCGATTGGAATAGAGAAGATAGAGGGCGCTAGGCATTTCCATTTATACTCCAAATGCCAAGAGCTGTGGGTTAAATATATGTCGGTTAGATTATTGAAACAAAACTTGAACTAAAAACCAACTGGTATGTATATTAGAGTATATAACTTCACTGTAAAACAATGATACACGGCCTTGTTTGCTTATACTAGTATATTCTTATATTTATATGTCATGGCAATTGGCTGTCCCGAGCGGACCTAACCTGACCAAGGTTTTGAAATTAACTCTCTAAAGTAGAATATTATAGTTTTCAAATTTAAAATAAAGACTAAGTGGCTGTGTGAGAACTTGAGGTGTGTTACAGATTATAGACCTCTTTTACAAAGTATATCCGGCAACACTTGTATTGTGCTTATGTGAGGAGTAAACTAGAATATGCATCTCAGATTTGGAACCCTCAATATCAAATCTACGTTGACAGGATTGAGCGGTTGCAAACTAAATTCATCAAATTTCTCTGCTATAAAATGCGTAGAAATTACAGTTCTACCAATTATTTTAAGCTGTGTAAGAAACATCACCTGATCCCACTTGTCAAGCGTCGTGAAATTGCAGACATATTATATTTGGTAAATATTGTTAAGGACAATGTTGATTGTCCCAACTTACTTAACAAAATCTCATTTAGCATTCCCGCGAGGAGGTTTAGGCAATTTCGTCCCATTAGTATCTATAAGGCTTCTACTAAATATAGGAAAAACAGTTTCTTGGGCAGGGCAGGCATGAGTCTAAACAAAGTCTTAGTTAATTTAGACTTTGACATATTCAATGATAGTATATCAGTAATTAGGAAAAAGTTAATTGAATTTTATATGGGTGATACTCCTGGCGCGGGTTCGGGTTCGGGCTCGGTTTACTAAAGTTATGAAGCTTATGTATTTACTCTGTGTCTTTGATATATAGGTTAAAGGTAGCCACTGCTCTTATGCTGTAGGCTCACTTGTGTGTGTAAATTAATTGGGCTAAATCTGTTCTTGTGTGATAGTTAAGTTCTATAAGTGAGAACCTTTAAATGGCTATGTAATTCTATTGTAGTTTTCTTATAAATGTGTTACGCTGTTGGTTTTCCATGTATTTAAAATAAATAAATAAATAAACACAGAGTGCGTTAAATTACATTGAGGTTAGAATTTTGATTGCGGAACGAAGTCACCTGTAGATCGTGGCGATAAGAGTCTCAAAATTATGGATGGTATACGTATAAAATTACTCCGTAAGAGGGTTATGTTTGTTACAATTATTTTGAAATAGGCTGTGTTCAGTCCTAACTCCAATAGCCTAACTATGTTATAAGCCTAATTAAGACTAATAACTACATTTACTGGCTTTCGCAGGCGCCCATGCTGGCCACATTATTACTAAGCCAGCTTTCATTCCCTAAGCCCATGCTTGTTATTCAATAACGATTTTAACCACAGAATACTAATGAGGTACGTTGCTCCGAATGTGGAAATTGTGACGGTAATAACATAAACTACGTTATAGACAATTACGTTAGTTTCATAAACATTGTATCAGAATATTGTAATTATTACTTTGGGGCTTTGATGTAGAAATTATCAGTAATATTTGGTTTACGTTCACATGTTATTTGTAGAACAGGCTTTCAAATTATAGTTGAGTATGGAAAGTCTGAAGTTAAGGAATTTGTACACACGGTAGGCGGCGGTTTGATAGATCAATTGAAGTCATTATACATAACCGCAAACTAATGAAACTGGCAAGCGAGTGTTGTACGTCTCGTGTAAATAAGGCTTTGGATTGTCAGAAAACTTATATTGTTGACGCTTTTGGAAGTTTTTTGAAATTTCGACATCGCACCAATATCTCCTAATTTACGATAACGCGTCATACATATTGCACTGGATGTGTAATGTGGTATTGTAATTTTATAACTGAGATACGCGTCATACTCGTGATCAGGTGTTGTTTGTGGAGTCCGGTCTGTTCATGCTTGCAAGGACATAGTGACTATGTTAATACTAGTGTCTTTATATAGGGAATTGACGAGAGACATCATCCTGTTGTGGATTCGTTTTTATTATCAGTGACTTAGAGACCATATACATCTCTGGAATATTATATTAATTTCATTATACTCTTTGTTTAATCAGACCTGAGACCTTATACATCTCTAACTTTATTGATGTTGTAATAGATAACTTTGCAATTTATCTTCACTGTATAACATTAATTTTGTTATAATCGTAAACTCGACATTATTATTCTTTCTTGAACTGTAAATTAATATTTTGACATGAAAAACGTATTCTTATAGTCAGACTTTCTCAAATTGTAAATTAATATTTTGACATGTAAAAGTGCCGTTTTGACTGGCCTATTTGCAGAATAAATGTTTGATTTTGATTTTATAGTATTGTGATACTGTTATTTTATATACATTGTACATTGTTTTGAAAAAATAACACCCCGCCTAGTTTCTTACGCCGGTTCTTCTCGAGGCAGAGGTTTACTTTACGAGCCGGTGGTAGTTTTTTGGCATTCATAGGTGCATGTAACATGCCTAAATTTAAGAATAAATAACTTTGATGTATAATAATAACAATACTTATTACTTATGATTACACTTAATGATTTCAGTAATTTGTAGAATTGAATTAACACATAATAATTAATACTGTATAATTGAACTATAACAATGACATGTAATATTGATAATATTATTAATAAATAACTATGACTATGACTATGACTAATATTAAAACTCAAACTCAAACTTTTTATTGCACACATATTACAATATAGTACATAAATACACATTATAATGCAAGGGCACAGCAATTAACTAAAAATCTACTTAATGCTAACATATCACTAAACTAAATAGTGTCATCGGATAACTTCGAATGTCGGCTAATTCCGAAAATAACAAATTCCAGTCTAACTAAGCGATTTTATTTCATCTCATCATCATCACTATCAAAAAGAAATGTTAAATATTTTTGTTGATGTTTAATAGTGCAACAAAATCAATTAGTTAGACAGGAATCTGTTATTTTCGGAATTACCCGAAGACACCATACATCTAATCATTTAAAAGTACATGTAGATAAATATATGTCCAGAAGCTGCTCCAGTATACTGGTAATGAATTATAAGGTAAATGCACCATTGGTCGCGACCTCTTTACTTATTATTTATGTTACAAGTCTTCTAAATCTAATCAACCATTGGTCAATTCGAGATTCACTTAAAATAGAAATAAAACAGATTTTCAGTACAGTAAGTGAAATAAAAACAATTTATACGTTACCAAAGTGATAAAAGTTACCGTACGTTACGCTCTTGTCATTAAGACCACGTTCGCATATTTTTGGCACTTAGTCCACATCAATATTTTCCATTGACCGCGCTATAAAATCGACCTCACACTCGCGTCGATGCTTGTGTTACCAGCGGGGTAATCACGTACCTTTTTTACTATCGTTAGGTAATGAAATGTTTATTCTTCAATTTAGGCATATTACATGCACCTATGAATGTCAAAAAACTACCACCGGTTCATAAAATAAACCTCTGCCAGGAGAAGAACTGGCGTATGAAACTCGGCGAGGTGTCATTTTTTCAAAATAATATACAATGTGTATAAAATAATAGTATCATAATACCACAGAATTACAATGCTACAATAGAAAACATACATATATATATATATATATTTTACTTTGAAAATATTTAGGACAAAATATTTCTGTGTTACATTACTTGTGCGGGTCGATCATTGGCCAAACATCCCTATCCATGGTGTAATCGTTTATCTTATAATATGCTTTTGAAATAAGTGTTTGTTTCACGACAGATTTAAATTTAGGTAGATTTTAATGTAAAATTTTAATTGTCAGCTCATACATTTATACTTCAAAATTGTCAGTAAAATCTATCTACCGTTAGTACATAAATAGTGATGTGCCGTGGGAATATTCCCGAGAATATTCCTTTATTCCCAGAAATATTCCATAAACAGGGGAATATTGCAATACAGTACTAATGAAGTACTCAGCAGAATTAAATGACTTTTGCTAAAAACCTCGTGTTATGCCAACTAGATACACCTAATTCATATTTTATAGAATAAAATGTAAGCTTTTGTTTCGATCACAAATACGTTTCTCTTTTTGCGATAGATCTATACCGTTTCTGAGTATTATGTGTCTGTCTCTTTCTTTCAATGGCTGTCTCCCTTCCTCTAAAAAGATAAAACGTGTTGCACTTGTTCAGTCTTCTAACGTATCTGGTGCTATCAAAACGTGCGTAGATGTGCTTGAAATGATGCATATAAAATTATCAGATTCGTCCTAGTATTTAAATCGTAATAAAAACTGCACCGTTACAAAAACCAAAGTACATGATTTACTGTGATTTTTAATGAAACTGTGATGATGTGTATGGTTATTGCTAATAAAAAAATATATTTCAAAAAAAAATATTCATTTTTCCTAGCAACTATGGGAATATTCCTGGGAACATTGGGAATATACCCTGGGAATATTAGGAATATACTTTCTTTTTTTTTAACCTGACTGTGGCTTTATAGGCCGGGCCCAATAAAGCGATAGGGGTGCGCGGTTGGAGAGTAGCCTGGGGAAAATCCAGGGGAAAACCTCCGGCATGACCACTATACTTTCGGAAGTGAGTTACACTGTTTAATGTCTCGGTAAATAGTTCAATGAATAACGTTTTGATATAATCCTCAATTACACAATATGTAAACCTATACACTTTCAAAATTCCCCAATGTTCCCTTTGTGTGGGAATATTCCCGGGAATTTTCCTAATTAGAGAATATCCGGGAACGACACATCACTATACATAAAATTACGTGATTCGCCTGCTGTTGTATAAATTCTATAGTAAAGGCCGATTTTTGAAAATGAAGGGTACTAGGACACTTTGGAGCCAAAAAACGAAACGCAAGCTAAATAAATCTCAATATCCCTCATCCACTTGAGAATCAGGACAAAGTAGCCGAAGTTAACCAACATAAGGCGTACTGTTACTTACAATTCCAGTTTATTTATGTGAGGAGAGCAAAATAAATTTAGTATAAGTGGTGTTTGCGGGGGAAGTTCGGAGCAACCGAGGTTTATGAACGATTAGCTTTGGTGATTTAATGTGTGGGTGGCTCATAAGCTGTATGAGCAAAACGTTTAATGCAAGGCCGATTCAGAAGTATACAATACAATACAACAATATATACATAGTATATTGTTTTGAAAAAATGACACCTCGCCGAGTTTCTTACGCCGGTTCTTCTCGAGGCAGGGGTTTATTTTATGAACCGGTGGTAGTTTTTTGACATTCAAAAGTGCATTGTAACATGCCTAAATTGAAGAATAAATGATTTCATTTCATTACATTTCATTTCAATACAAATATTATTTATTGTTCACCAGAAAATACATTGAAAACAAGATTAAAAATTAAACATGTTGATGGCAGACAACTGGCGGTCTTATCGCTAAAAAGCGATCTCTTCCAGACAACCTTTGGGTTGGTGAAATATTGAAATGAAATGAAATTAAATCATTTATTCTTCAATTTAGGCATGTTATAATTGTTCGGTTCATAAAATAAACCTCTGCCTCGAGAAGAACCGGCGTAAGAAACTCGGTGAGGTGTCATTTTTGCAAAACAATATACAATGTATATAAAATAACAGTATTATAATACTACAGAATTCAAATGCTACAATATATTTGACGACCGGTTTAGCCCTGGGTAGTGCACCTGCCTGTGAAGCTGACGGTCCTGGGTTCGAATCCCGGTCAGGGCAAATATTTGTGTGATGAGCATGAATATTTGTCTCTGAGTCTTGGATGTTTTCTATGTATTTAAGTATTTATATCTATTAAATATATCGTCTAGTACCCACAACACAAGCCTTCTTGAGCTTACTGTGGGGCTAGTTCGATTTGTGTAAGATTGTCCTCTAATATTTCATCATCATCATCATCATTTCAGCCGAAAGACGTCCACTGCTGAACATAGGCCTCCCCCAAGGGCATGTTTTTTATTTTTTCCCTTGGGGGGGATTTGCCATAGTCGCCACGCTTGGCAAGCGGGTTGGCGACCGCAGTTTGATGGTGGTAATGATCGAAGGATGCTGCTGCCCACCCTCCGATTTTCCCTTATTCGCCTCCTACGAAACCCACGGGAAGACATGGGGTGGCGCAATTCTTACCCGGCAACCACACTAATATTTATTTATTATTTATTTATTATTTATTTATTTAAAATGTATATGAAGCCGTTTTTCCTTACACCGAAACACCAGCGCCCTTCAAATTCACTGAATATAAATAGATTCCGTTTAAAGTTTAATAAATACACTAATTTACAATCAGCGAATCGAATCCCGCGTCGACACAATTAGTTATCGTTCGAATTTAATTGAACCGTGTGCCCGCGGTCGCTTTGTTAACATACTCGTACTGTTTAACGATGTACCGTTTATTACTAAATTCCACATATTAATGGTACGTGGTTGTTAGTGTTTTATTTGGGGAATTTAACACAGATAATATAGGAATGTGTACAGGACAAAGCAGGTAACCAATGAAGTGGATAACAAATGGATAGTGTTCATATTGACAACCGGTTTAGCCTAGGGGGTAGTGCACCTGCCTGTGAAGCTGACGATCCTGGGTTCGAATCCCGGTCAGGGAAAATATTTGTGTGATGAACACGAATATTTGTTTCTGAGTCTTGGATGTTTTCTATGTATTTAAGTATTTATATCGTTTCCACCGGATTCCCGCGACCTTCACCAGGTCATCACTCCACCTTGTCGGAGGCCTACCGACAGCTCGTCTTCCGGTGCGTGGACGTCACTCAAGCAGGAAACGAACCGATCCGGAAACGGACCCGGTGGAAACGAACGGCACAGGACCGGTCTAAATGGCAAGCCTTGGGGGAGGCCTATGTTCAGCAGTGGACGTCTTTCGGCTGGAATGATGATGATGATGATGATGAAATATATCGTCGTCTAGTACCCATAACACAAGCCTTCTTGAGCTTACTGTGGGGCTAGTTCGATTTGTGTAAGATTGTCCTCTAATATTTATTTATTTATATAATAAAGGACTGTGTACAGGTCAAAGCAGGTAACCAATGAAGTGGATAACAAATGGATAGTGTTCATATTACATTTACACAGTAGTATTATTAAGCCATGAAATAATAGTACATTACGACAGAGACCGGCGGGGTAATCACGTAACTTTTGTACTACCGTTAGGTAGATTTTAATGTCAAATTTTAATTGTCAGCCCATACATTCATACTTCAAAATTGACAATAAAATCTATCTACCGTTAGTACATAAAGTTACGTGATTCGACTGCGGGAAATGAAATGAAACGAAATCATTTATTCTTCAATTTAGGCATGTTACATGCACCTATGAATGTCAAAACTACCACCGGTTCATAAAATAAACCTCTGCCTCGAGAAGAACCGGCGTAAGAAACTCGGCGAGGTGTCATTTTTTCAAAACAATATATAATGTATATAAAATAACAGTATCATAATACTACAGAATTCAAATGCTACAATATAAACATACATACATATTTTTTAATATTAAGGACAAAATATTTCTGTGTTAGATTACTTGTGCGGGACGCTATCACTGCCAAACATCCCTATCCATGATATAATCGTTTAACTTACAATATGCTTTTGAAATAAGTGTCTGTTTCACGACAGACTTAAATTTAGATTCAAATGCTACAATATAAACATACATACAGAAGAAGTAAGGGGTTGCCAGTCGAGTACAAATAGACGGCCGAGCGTAGCGAGGCCAGATAGTTACGAGGTTGGCAACCCCTTTTCACGCCGCGGTATGTATAGTGCTTTCCTCAAACATGCAATGAAATAAATTTAAAAAAACTCCAAGAATTCAAACAATATTTCTAAAGAAACTAAAAGTAAATAAGACAAAAAATATAACTCATACATTACTATTTATTTGTTCAATTTCAAACTCGAATTGAATATAAAACACTACTACTACAAAAATATACTAAAATGTTCCAAAGCACGTTTCTGAACGAATCGTTAAGATTGACCTATCCTGACATAATGACACTGACAACCAGTCATTCTTGTTAATAGTCAAAAATTATAACCTCTTTTAATTTTTTTATGAATGCTCATCTCTCGGGTAGATAAATCCAATTACAGAATGAAAAAATTACAATTTTTCTTCCAAAATGATTTAAAAAATACCTTAACGGTTTGAGTAGACGAATTTCAAATAGTAGATTGTGTCTCAAGGGAGCAAAATGATATATTTACGGCGAGGGCGGTGTATTGAATTCTGAGTGAAGCGAAAGATTCTACAATAAAATCCTGAGCGTAGCGAGGGATTCTAAAGTAGAATCTTGAGCGTAGCGAAGGATTCAAGTATTTACGCCGAAGACGGAAATAATTTTGCTACCGTGTGATACATACTGCTTTTCACACCGTCTATGAAGCCCGCTGTTAAAAACATGAGAAGTCTTACAAATAATTTTAATACCGAGTTGCACAGACTGCATTTCACATCTTCTATGAGGAAAAGAGTCATTGTTGCCCTCAAATGAGGGAAGAACAGTACATCTTTGATCCCTCATTCGAAGGCAACAATAACTCTTTTTTGAATAGCAGGTGTGAAAAAAGTATTTGTTACATTCTGATAAAGGTTTTAATATACAATAAATGGATACTCCGTGAAGGCGGATCCCTTTTTTATTTCAAGAATAACTAAATGTTTACTAAAATTAACCTATCAACGATAAGTAATTACTCTTTTAAAAATATCAAGAAAAGAGCGTATTCCCTTCTGAAAGGCCGGCAACGCACTTGCTACTCCTTTGGTGTTGCAGGTGTTTATGGGCGACGGTAATTGCTTACCATCAGGCGATCCGTCTGCTCGTTTGCCCCCTATAACATTATAAAAATCCTTGTAACACACGGATACAACCTTTCATAATCCGAAAACACATGGATCACAAAAAGTGGGTAATCCACAAAGCGAGTATGCCATCAATTTTTTTTTAATTTGACTTTCCAACATTCTAAAGGCCTTTGCAAATATAGAGAATAACGGAACACGTACATTCAGATGTAGGTATAAGTTCAGACTAGTGATGTGACGGTGCCGATGTTTTTATCTCCGGAAATATTGCTGAAGTAAATATGCTAATCACGAACTTCGTACGTTTTCACTACATAGTATAAAACAAAGTCGCTTTCTCTGTCCCTATATCATAGCTATGCTTAAATCTTTAAAACTACGCAACGGATTTCAGATTTTGATGCGGATTTTTTTAATACATAGAGTGACTCAAGGGGAAGGTTTGTATGTATAATACATGCATCAGCATTGCACCCGTGAGAAGCCGGGGCGGATCGCTATTACATATATAAAGCCCTGTAATGCATAACCCATGTGTTATGATGACGTGTCAGTCCCGATTTGCATTACACGTTCAAGTTGCAAAGATTAGCAAGTGGCTGTTCGCGACAGTACGTGTCAAATAAGTTAGGCGAATCAGCTAAATACTCCACTATTATATAATACTAGCTTTTGCCCGCGACTTTGTTCGCGTGAACTTCTACTGACTATTCCCTTCCCCTTCGTAGATAAATTCTGCAGGTTAGGTTATAAACATCTTAACTTCGAGTGACTCACTCAAAATTTACTCAAACGTTTTTACGTCTCAAAATTACAACCTTACAAAGTTTCTTACTTATACAAATATATTAGCAAGTGAAATGGGCCCTCTTGGCCATGAAAGGAGGCATGTGCCCTGAAGTAGGATGTAATAGGCGGATAGTGAAACAAAATGGGTATGATTTATTATATAATATTACAATGATTTTACGTATATAGAATCTAAGACTTACATTTTATTTCAGTTTACGTATATAATTATTCTAAACTTTTGTAATAAAGGAATGCGTCCATTTTTGCATGTAAGTTTAACATTGCTGGGCAATCAATCAGTCAACTTTAACGCAGACTTTATGTTGACGCTTACCGCAGCGGTGTGTAAATAAATTCAAACGATCCATCAAATGCCTTTTATTTTACACAGCAATATTTCCGCAACGGCAGTGTATACGACTTGCGCAATATTTCCAGACACAGCCCATCAGTAGGTCAGACCCGCTCGGGCTTTTTATTAAATTGCTTGAAGCAAAGCCACGTCTCGTAACCCGCGAATTTTTCGAGATCCTTTGTGAAGCGAAAAATTGTAGATTTTTGAAACTTGACGAGTTGATTGAAGATACGCTATGATTTTGTTATGTCGGTGTTTTGCTGAGAATATTCATGTTAGTGAATCATCATCCTCCGAGCGTTAATCATCATCATCATTTCAGCCGAAAGACGTCCACTGCTGAACATAGGCCTCCCCCAAGGCTCGCCATTTAGACCGGTCCTGTGCCGTTCGTTTTTTTTTTTTTTTTTTTTTATTGCATATCACATTTATACATGAGCAGGTGGAATTACAATATAAGTATAGACACATGTGACGCCCTGCAAGGGCACAGCAATTTGAGGGGGCTGTCGTTTCCACCGGATTCCCGCCACCTTCACCAGGTCATCACTCCACCTTGTCGGAGGCCTACCGACAGCTCGTCTTCCGGTGCGTGGACGCCACTCAAGCAGCCTCCGAGCGTTATCCCGGTACAGTTGCATCCTGAAGGATGCCCGGGGTCCGCTACCTAATCCCAAGACTTGGCGTAGGCACTAGTTTTTACGGAAGCGACTGCCATCTGACCTTCCAACCCGAGGGGAAACCAGACCTTAATGGAATTGGGCTTGTCAAGTGAGTGGGCAACTTGACTGTTAGAAGTTCTCAAGCCGTCCGAAGGCCTCTAACTTGGCTTAACGACTGCTATCATAGACAGCAGCCGAGATCAACGGCTTAACGTACCTTCCAAAGCACGGGAGCGCTCAGTTAATAACCACTCAAAGCGGTCACCCATTCAATAACTGACCTGGGCCGACGTTGCTTAACCTCGCATACCGCACTTGGTACGCGGGTGCCGCTAGGCCACGAGCGCTCCTCATCATCATGTTAGTGAATATCGTTTGAAATTTAAAAGTTTTTGGTGAAGGAAAACAATATAAAGACTAGCTTCCCCCCGTTGGACAGTCAGTGCCCTTACCATGAGTTTGCATGAACGTACTCGCTAGCGACTGCGTAAACAATTTAGTATGCCGATTCTTAGTTCTATTAACCGCCAGAGGCGCTGTACTTTCGCCCATTCAAATTTTTACGCAGTCGCTAGCGAGTACGGTCATGTAAACTCGTGGTTGCTTGAAAATATTTAGGACAAAATATTTCTGTGTTAGATTACTTGTGGGGGACGATCACTGGTCAAACATCCCTATCCATGATATAATCGTTTATCTTATAACATGCCTTTGAAATAAGTGTTTGTTTCACAACAGATTTAAATTTAGAATCCGTAAGTTCAGTAATGTGCCTTGGAGTTTTATTGTAGAATCTTATACAATTTCCCAAGAACGACTTTTTCGCCTTTACTAGTCTGTAAAAAGTTATTTAGAGTTTCCCAGTGTTTCTGGTAGTTATTAACTTATCAGTGTTCAAATTTAGAATAAAGCAAAAATTGAAAAATTTGGGCACCGAGCAGGATTCGAACCTGCGACCTCCCGGCACTCGCGGCCAGTCGCTCTAGCCAACTGAGCTATAGGTGCAATCGCCACCCAGTCCCAAATTCATCAACCGTTCCTTCGTATTAAGCAGTACCGCTGCTAACGTAAACTACATTTATATACATACGCCTTAAGGGAGGCGTACAGCGACATCTACCAGAAGACTCATGCTTCATTAACGGCACTAACGTCTCAAATATATTGAGAATCGTCAGTTGCGATGCGCCATCCCATACCCAAATTTAGAATAAAGGAAAAATTGAAAAATTTAGGCACCGAGCAGGATTCGAACCTGCGACCTCCCGGCACTCGCGGCCAGTCGCTCTAGCCAACTGAGCTATAGGTGCAATCGCCACCCAGTCCCAAATTCATCAACCGTAAAAAAATATCAGTGTTCGTTGGGAAATTATATAGATTCTTCCTAACATACACTGTCCTAAGAACCCACGGAAATGATTGCCAATCGGCTTGATTCCATTATACCTTCCTTTACCTTCCCTGTGTAACTGTGTAGACAAACTCAAAAACTTGAAGCCACATATATATGTAGTTTTACCTCTGAACCGCCAGGTAAAGTTATGCGCATACACGTTTTCTTGATATTTGGGCGTATGTTACAAAGTCACATAAACGCAGAAGACGAAGTTATTTTTCAGCTTTTATTGGAAACAATGGACTGTGGATGCTTGGTACCAGCTGGTATTATAAATTTATAACAGGGATGTAACAGATGTGGTTTTATCGGAATCGGAACCGGAACCAGATGTTGTAAATTCGGAATATCGGAACCAGAATCGGAATCGGAGCCGGAACTGAAAACGGATGCGGAACCGGATGCGGAGCCCGAGTGATAGATGGATAAGATGTTTAGGGCAGGGCAGGTCTAAGTCTATTCTCAAAAAAATTATAAACCTGTTTGTTTCTGATGTACGCCGCTCATTTCTCCCCGCTGCGCTGCTTTGACATCCGATATAACATCCCTTTTAAAAATAACAGAACCGGAACCGAAGCGGATGTTTAAAACCAATCGGAAGTTCCGACTTAACGGAATCGGATCCGGAACTCTGTTACGTCCCTGGTTTATAACCTATTAAGGGGCTACGTGGCGAAATCAACCAATTTTAGTACATTTCGCATAGTAACTAGTTCAAGGGGTATTAAGTTTTCTTATTAAGATTTTTTTTAGGGTGGTTTCTTTTTAACACTTATCTGCTTGAATTTAGAAATAAGACCATTTAAAAAAACATCCTCAGGAAGGTCCAAAAAATATATAAATCGTCTCTATATTTTTTTAGAACTACTTATCTAAATATATAAAAGAAGAAACTGACTGACTGATTGACTGACTGACTGACTGACTGATCTATCAACGCACAGCCCAAACCGCTGGTTCTAGAGATTCCAAATTTGGCACGTAGGTTCCTTATAAGGTCTAGGGGTGCACTAAGAAAGGATTTTTCAAAATTCACCCCCTAAAGGGGTGAAACGGGGGTCCAAAGTTTGTATGAAAAACCGTATTTATTAAAGTGAGAGACATGAAACTTTGTACATAGAGTCTTGTGTTTAAATATATTAATGGCGTATTTCAGCGTTTTTCTAAATTGCTCCACTAAAGGGGTGAAAAGGGGGTTCAAAATTTGTACGGGAAGAAAATCTTTTTTAAAGTGAGATATTTGAAACTTTGTATATAGACTCTCTGTTTAAATACAACAAAACGTATATAAGCGTCTTTCGAAATTACTCCCCTAAAAGGGTGAAAAGGGGGTTTCGAGTATGTACGGGGAGCAAATCTTTTTTGAAGTGAGAGATTTAAAACTTCGTACATAGACTCTATGTTTAAATACAACAAAACATATTTAAGCGTTTTTGGAAATTGCTCCCCTAAAGGGTTCAAAATTAGGTTAGTACGGAGTTTGTACAAGTTTGTACGGAGAGCAAATCTTTTTTGAAGTGAGAGATTTAAAACTTCGTATATAGACTCTTTGTTTAAATACAACAAAACGTGTTTCAGCGTTTTTCGGAATTGCTCCCTTTAAGGGGTGAAAAGAGGGTTCCAAGTTTGAGCGGGGAGCAAATTTTTCCTTTTCTTAAAAATCGATATGGGTGTCATTTTCGAGATTCCTCGGGGTGCCAATTACGAAAATGACATTCATTTTCAAATTAAAGATGGCGGACATTTATTTTTCTTAAAAATCAATATGGGTGTCATCTTCGAGGTTCCTCGGGGTGCAAATTACAAAAATGACATCCATTTTCAAATCCAAGATGGCGGACATTTATTTTTCTTAAAAATCAATATGGGCGTCATTTTCGAGGTTCCTCTGGGTGCCGATTACGAAAATGACATTCATTTTCAAATTAAAGATGGCGGACATGTATTTTTCTTAAAAATCAATATGGGTGTCATCTTCGAGGTTCCTCGGGGTGCAGATTACAAAAATGACATCCATTTTCAAATCCAAGATGGCGGACATTTATTTTTCTTAAAAATCAATATGGGTGTCATTTTCGAGGTTCCTCTGGGTGCCGATTACGAAAATGACACTCATTTTCAGATCAAAGGTGGCGGATATTTATTTTTATAAAAATCGATATGGGTGTCGTCTTCGAGGTTCCTCGTGGTGCCGATTACGAAAATGGCATGCATTTTCAAATCAAAGATGGCGGAGATTTATTTTTCTTAACAATCAATATGGGTGTCATTTTAGAGGTTCCTCTGGGTGCCGATTACGAAAATGACACTTATTTCCAGATCAAATATGGCGGAGATTTATTTTTCTTAAAAATCAATATGGGTGTCATCTTCGAGGTTCCTCGGGGTGCAGATTACAAAAATGACATCCATTTTCAAATCCAAGATGGCGGACATTTATTTTTCTTAAAAATCAATATGGGTGTCATTTTCGAGGTTCCCCTGGGTGCCGATTACGAAAATGACACTCATTTTCAGATCAAAGATGGCGGATATTTATTTTTATAAAAATCGATGTGGGTGTCATCTTCGAGGTTCCTCGTGGTGCCGATTACGAAAATGGCATGCATTTTCAAATCAAAGATGGCAGACATTTATTTTTCTTAAAAATCGATATGGGTTTCATCTTTGTGGTTCCTCGGGGTGCCGATTACGAAAATGACATCCAGTACATATCTGCATGCAGGTCAAACTGAGAACCTCCTTTTTTGTAGACGGTTAAAAATTGTGATGGCAACTTAGACATGCTATATGCGCGATCCTAGTTTTATTTGTAAGAATAACAAAAAAAACCCCAACCTTTAGAACTGGAGTCCTTTAACAAGGGAGTAATAAATTTTAAGAATTTCTTTTAATACTTAGAGGTGGCAAAGGGAAAGGCGAATTGGCCCTAAATAAACAACTATAACTTATGTCTGTGACTTAAATTGCCGTCATTGATTAGACAATATGGTGAAGTGGAGACAAAAGGTGCTTAGAAAAGGTTTGGCCATTTAGTAAACCTTAAGTATCGCATTTCGAAGAACACTTCTACAAAAATCTGTTATTTTGTGTACAACCAAGCAAAGAAACCACGACTTTCGCCATGCTTGGCATAGAGCACATTTTACTATGCAAATGCTACGCAAAGTATTTTTTCAATTCCAGTTACCCAAACATGTGGTCATCAGGCGGATGTATTGTGAGAGATTCCCACTATCACACTGAGAGAGCGAGACGGCGCTGTACTTCCTGCACTAAGGAGCAGGACCGGAAAAGGAGGCGTTTGCGCAAATTGGTCGAGTGGAGGGGTAGATCAGGAACGATTGCCGACGAGGAGTCTTTATTGTATTGTAATTAAGACGAAAATAATTATAAGAGATGTTACAAATAAAGTTGTTATGTTAGTTAAGTTTAGGTAATAAAGAGATTAAAGACGGAAGGGACTTGATCGGAGAGCTTGGAGGAGAGAAGTTTGGAACGGAGCGCGGAGGTTGGAATATCGTACAGTTTATTAGAGATACATATTTTGTAGTACGAGATAAGTCAGCGCAGGAGAGCAGTTGGGAGCCTGCCGGTTGAACCAAGTTAAGTAATTACTATATTAAGACCCTAGACTTTCTCATTCGGAACAGGTGTATTCTTTCTTCTAATTCAAGATATTGTTTTCCCTCCTAAAGGTTGAAGAAGCTAAATGGTAATTTCATTAACTTCAAACAAATATTGAACCGAATGATTAAGCTGAGTCATCAACTTTGCTTTAATTGTGATTATGGATTTTTGTTTATATTTTATAAAGATACCATGGAATCAATTTCCATCCCATCTTAGTTTTCTGTGGAATTTATTGGCAAGAGATCGTCACAAGTTAAAATGAGTCGGCTACCTAATAAATAACAAGTAGCCATACTGTTACCTATGTGGTCACATTGCGCAGTATATAACCAAGTGAATATTTGTTGAAGACGGAACAAGGGATCTGATCTCATGGTTTTAGCAATGATGCTTCATCCTTGACTCATATTATTCGATTAGACGATTCCATTAACTAAACGTCGACTGTGCCAATAACTTGAAATATACAAATATTGTTCATTTAATATTATGGGATGCAGATTGTGTATAATATTTGATTCGTATTTGATTTACTAAATACATTGAAATTGTCATGCTGGTTGTATACAATAGCGGTTGACGAGTTCGAATCTCGTGTCAGTAGAAGTTGAGACCGTAAATTGTGTGGTCTGGTAATTTATATCAAGGTTCGAACCCTTGGTCGGAATTAATTTATGCGAGTACTTATAAGGAAGCTACTTGTAAATACCATACTTGTCTTATTGTGTGTAAACTTATACTTTATTCACTAATTTCCCCTTTAGTGCGTATTATTCACTAATTACCCTTTTAGTGCGTATAATGTCTTGTGAGTTTGATTCCGTTCAGCATTGTAAACCCTTATCCAGTTTGGTATAATTGATTCAGGTAGATTAATGGACATATTTCCTTGGGTGTATTTATGTCTTGTGTATCAGAAATATATTGTGTTTTGTAGTTAAAACGTTTTGTGTACCAATAGTTACGTTAGTGAGCCTAAGGTTATAATTTATTGTTCACTTACTCATGTAGTTAACTATTTTGTGTATTTAGGATACAGGCAAGAGGGTTTTTCGTTGTGTCTACTAGCTTTTCCCTCTAAATTTGGCCTAGGTCAAGCAAAGTAGACACCAAATAAGGCTACCACTAGTCATATTCGGTTAAATAATCAAGAGATTCGATTAAATTCCAAATAATATTAATCAATAAATTTACTTTGACTTAAACTAACTATTTGTTTACTTTACACACCCTTCCTAATAGCTCAGACCTTTTATTTCAATCAGTTAATTACATTTCAGTTATTAATCTATTCATCCAGTCTGGTAAGTGAGCTAGGCACACTCTAGTGGCGCCGCCCAATACCGTTTCACCTGGTGCCGTGACCAGGATTCTAGATTTTGTGTTCATAATCAATGAAGCACAACTAGAAAAATGAACCATTACATTAATTTTTAATAAAATAAAATAAAATAACACAACGTAGGAAACTAATATTTTACCTTACTATGACGATCACGTGTTCATTTTGATATTTGAAAGGTCTGAGAGGGGTGTCACTATTATAATTCCCACATTTACCATATATTTTAATAAATAAATTTCAAAAGGAAAATATGCTATTGGCATTGAATATCTACATATATATATTTATTTTTAAGATCTGAGAGGGGTCTATTAGGACATTTTGTATAGAATGAATTATTGTTTAGTATATCATTGAACGGACGAGAATTCCAAGACATTATTGTACTGACTTACCGTCGAATTTGAGTTTGTGTGTGCATTGACTAGTTTTTTTTAGCATATAATACTTGTGTATTGTGAGATCCGTTATAGCCGTCTACTGTTACTTAACTTTATTCAATAGGAATTTTATTGTTTTGAACATAGGAAAGTTAGCATTCGGTGAGAGAATTATGTATTGATTATAGGTACTTAGCTTTAGATACCAAGACGTGATAGATTACTAGTAGGGTGATTAGATGAGTTAAGTGAACGTGTTAGATTGTTGACATTGTTCGGTAATTGCGTACAGTTCGTTTTACGGGTCATCCTAGAAATCTCACTCAGCAATCGTCAGTAGAGCTAGATCAAGGTATCAAAACACAGGAAATAATACATAATGATAGTGAGGCTGATGTTAATGTTTTTACACTATCCATTGAAACGCTTCGTAGGCCTTATTTTTATGGTAGGGCAGATCCTAATGTGACGCAAGCTATTAATAAGTTGCGCAGGTATATAACGGTTAAAATGCATACAATAGAGCAATCAATATCGTATTAGCCTATTTCGCAGGTATACCCCGTACAGTAATGTAAGTTCTCATGTAAACGCTGGAGATTTACTATTAGAATGGTTAAATACAAATTGATAACTAGTTGTTATTATTATGGTTCCCGTGGTAATTTAAATATGTCCGAGCTTTATGTAGATACAATTAGAGGACAGGACGTTAGTAAATAATATAATGAGATATATTGGGAACGTGTGCAACAGCCGCGATCCGCTAGTTATAGGCTAGAAGGTGTAATGTTGCTACTACATTTGAAGTTTTATCAAAATAAATGATAATGTCTCACACGCACTTCAAGACAATTTTTATAACCGCAACGTATGTGTCGATAGTGGCACCTACCTATGAAAAGGCAAAGAGAGATTTTAGGTTAACGAGTAGTAATAAAAATACCTCACCTAGCAGATATTCAAAGGAGTTACAGGCGCACTTATCGGAGGCCTAAGTGTCCAAAAGGCACTGGCTTAAGAGTTATGGTTACTTACTTAAGTTAATAACTGAGCTCGTACTTCAATTAGTCAGTAAACAAGTGAGGCTCTAGCAAGCGCAGATTCAGGAATAGCATAGTTTGTTGTAGTGTAGTGTAACGTAGTATGTGTGTATTTTGTTAAACATCCAATTTACTTAGGAGAGCTTTCGTCTAGGAGTGTCTATTATTACTGTAATAGTGGTCGTATTATTAATCTATGTGTTATTTAAATAATGAAGTAGATTTTAGTCGTTAAAGTATTCGCTTCATAAAACTTGAGTTGTCCCATAAGTCTCAGTCTAATAATTGAATTTACATGCGCATTGCTACTATTGAGGTTATGACCAGTAATATACTAACCCATAATTATTGCAGCAAGTTAGTTTTGTTTGGCTTATTCGCGAAAGCAGAGTCAGATTTTACAAAAGTAAAATAGATTATCATTATTAATTTCAGTTAATGAAAATTGGCGCACTTTGAATATATGGAAGTACTTACTATACATTTTATGAATAATAAACATTTGTTTATTATTCATAAACTAAATTAATATTGATGTTTTATCATATACCAAAGGGCGGAATAACTTTTACATAAAACTTTGTTATCATTGATGTGTTTGGTAAAGACCTCTTGACTTAATGACCTCACAGCTTAGACGTTCAGAATGGAGTCTAGCTTTAGGTGTGATTATTATTTATCCGTAGATGATAAATGATTTAGAGGTGTAATGAATAAATTACTTTATGTGTGATGGACTGTAGCTATGACAATATAAAAAAAAATAGCTTCAGATGTGAAAGGAAAATCTCTGGCCAGAGTCTACGTTTTGAAAGACGATGAATGATTCACGTGATGTGTGGATACTGGAGACGACAAATAAGTTGAGAGGTCCTATTGTACAAAACGAAACATAAATAACGATACCGGCTTCATCGCCCCTATTATTTTAATTGCCCCTTGTAGGTACAACATGATAAAGCATTAAATGAATTAGGAATTGGCAAATAAAAATATTAATCAGTTGCAGCTAAAACATATTTCAAATTTCGGGTTTCATTTACCTATTTTAAAACTTCCACAATATTCAGTGCTGTCAATTTTATTCTATATTAGGAAAAAAAAATGGGTAAACATTTTCCCTTTACAAAAAAAAAAAAACCCCAGGCATAGCAAATATGCTATTGTACTTGAACAGATGATGATTAACTTTTAAAGGATTTTACTTTCAGCCGAACCTAGAGCATCTAGCCATTTGATAGACAACCAGAGTTGGGATCAGGTAGGAAAGCCTTCGGCTCTTTCGGTAGTTTTGACGTGATCTTAGAGAGGATCTTACCTGTCTGGGGAAAATCTTTAAGACCACAAGTTTTCATTCTACATATAACATTGACTACCAAATAATTTTGCCTAGTCATCATACTCTAACTTCTTTTCCATTTTAGTAAAGTGTCATGATTCATTCATGTCGTTTTACGTCGTTATTACAATTTAGGGGATTGATGAATTGCCGGAAGACGAGAAGCGTTATACGACCTGCAGTGGATTGGGTGTCCATTACATATGCGCACGAGGGTTGACATTAGAGTGGCCACTCTCAAACAAAAGCGAGGCTATCACTTACATAAACAAAGAATGCATTCTTCAACAATGAGCCAATAAAAACTATACCTATCACCGAATCATAAACTGTACCTGCACATGCACCACTAGCGCTATGCGCCTAGTCAACCCTCCTACTCAGACATTTATGGCGATCCCAGCAATAGGCTGCGGATAGGACCGCTACGTAGCAATTTAATTCATGGGCACCTCCTTCCCCGTACGTGGGTAGCAAACGAACCAACTCTGGAAGTTTTGGCGTACCAGAGTCACAGGCTAGCCCTGTTATTTGTAACATTTACACTTAGGAGGGGAATGTTTTGCGCCTCACCTAAGCTGGACGCAGCTTAGCTCGAGAATTAACAACTCTTTCTTCCACGAGACGAAGACTACGATAGTTATAGTGAAACAGACTCGCTCCGTGAGGAAATGACTCTGGGAACGTGTGGCTAAGACGTTGTCTGTTCAAGATAATTTAAATAGCTCAATAATAATAGTCAACATCATAGTTTTCATTACACATGCAATAAGCTCAGGCTTAAGCTGAGGTCTAGTTAAATTGTTTATAACAATAGATTATTACCACCATCGACGATTGTTCTTTTGTTACAGTCAGGCTATTAATATAGGCGAACTCGGAAAACAACAGATCAGGGCCGACACTAAGATTGTTCTATTTCCCTCTACGGTTAAGGTGACAGAAGTAAGACAAGTTAGGTAGGTTAGTGTAGGAGTAGGCCTAGTTAGGTTAAGAATGAATGAGCCAACAACAGGGAAAGTGATAATTAATAAATTGAATAACAATAAAACAAAAAAACTAACTTACAGTGAGAAAAGTCGTAAGCAGCTGCCAAGTTAGGTAGAAGGGACACAATACGAGTAGGCAGCGCCGGCGCCTAGTAATAAAGGAGTTTTATTGCCTCACTTAGGATTAGACAATACTTAGTTGAGTAGGACAATGAATGCTTTGGGCTTGGAGAATAGGTCGAATATTTTTATTTTATGTCCTTAGGCTATATGCGTAATTTTAGATGGTTAAGTTAGTTACCAGAAAGGTGTATGTAGGATATTTTTATTTTAATGTCGTTAGGATATTTCCGTAATTTATGTTGGTTAGGGTAGTAGTTACCAATAAGGTGTAGAAAGCGAAAATGTATGTATATTTTAGCTATCTACAGAGAGGGGGATGTGATGGCAACTTAGACATGCTATATGCGCGATCCTAGTTTTATTTGTAAGAATAACAAAAAAAACCCCAACCTTTAGAACTGGAGTCCTTTAACAAGGGAGTAATAAATTTTAAGAATTTCTTTTAATACTTAGAGGTGGCAAAGGGAAAGGCGAATTGGCCCTAAATAAACAACTATAACTTATGTCTGTGACTTAAATTGCCGTCATTGATTAGACAATATGGTGAAGTGGAGACAAAAGGTGCTTAGAAAAGGTTTGGCCATTTAGTAAACCTTAAGTATCGCATTTCGAAGAACACTTCTACAAAAATCTGTTATTTTGTGTACAACCAAGCAAAGAAACCACGACTTTCGCCATGCTTGGCATAGAGCACATTTTACTATGCAAATGCTACGCAAAGTATTTTTTCAATTCCAGTTACCCAAACATGTGGTCATCAGGCGGATGTATTGTGAGAGATTCCCACTATCACACTGAGAGAGCGAGACGGCGCTGTACTTCCTGCACTAAGGAGCAGGACCGGAAAAGGAGGCGTTTGCGCAAATTGGTCGAGTGGAGGGGTAGATCAGGAACGATTGCCGACGAGGAGTCTTTATTGTATTGTAATTAAGACGAAAATAATTATAAGAGATGTTACAAATAAAGTTGTTATGTTAGTTAAGTTTAGGTAATAAAGAGATTAAAGACGGAAGGGACTTGATCGGAGAGCTTGGAGGAGAGAAGTTTGGAACGGAGCGCGGAGGTTGGAATATCGTACAGTTTATTAGAGATACATATTTTGTAGTACGAGATAAGTCAGCGCAGGAGAGCAGTTGGGAGCCTGCCGGTTGAACCAAGTTAAGTAATTACTATATTAAGACCCTAGACTTTCTCATTCGGAACAGGTGTATTCTTTCTTCTAATTCAAGATATTGTTTTCCCTCCTAAAGGTTGAAGAAGCTAAATGGTAATTTCATTAACTTCAAACAAATATTGAACCGAATGATTAAGCTGAGTCATCAACTTTGCTTTAATTGTGATTATGGATTTTTGTTTATATTTTATAAAGATACCATGGAATCAATTTCCATCCCATCTTAGTTTTCTGTGGAATTTATTGGCAAGAGATCGTCACAAGTTAAAATGAGTCGGCTACCTAATAAATAACAAGTAGCCATACTGTTACCTATGTGGTCACATTGCGCAGTATATAACCAAGTGAATATTTGTTGAAGACGGAACAAGGGATCTGATCTCATGGTTTTAGCAATGATGCTTCATCCTTGACTCATATTATTCGATTAGACGATTCCATTAACTAAACGTCGACTGTGCCAATAACTTGAAATATACAAATATTGTTCATTTAATATTATGGGATGCAGATTGTGTATAATATTTGATTCGTATTTGATTTACTAAATACATTGAAATTGTCATGCTGGTTGTATACAATAGCGGTTGACGAGTTCGAATCTCGTGTCAGTAGAAGTTGAGACCGTAAATTGTGTGGTCTGGTAATTTATATCAAGGTTCGAACCCTTGGTCGGAATTAATTTATGCGAGTACTTATAAGGAAGCTACTTGTAAATACCATACTTGTCTTATTGTGTGTAAACTTATACTTTATTCACTAATTTCCCCTTTAGTGCGTATTATTCACTAATTACCCTTTTAGTGCGTATAATGTCTTGTGAGTTTGATTCCGTTCAGCATTGTAAACCCTTATCCAGTTTGGTATAATTGATTCAGGTAGATTAATGGACATATTTCCTTGGGTGTATTTATGTCTTGTGTATCAGAAATATATTGTGTTTTGTAGTTAAAACGTTTTGTGTACCAATAGTTACGTTAGTGAGCCTAAGGTTATAATTTATTGTTCACTTACTCATGTAGTTAACTATTTTGTGTATTTAGGATACAGGCAAGAGGGTTTTTCGTTGTGTCTACTAGCTTTTCCCTCTAAATTTGGCCTAGGTCAAGCAAAGTAGACACCAAATAAGGCTACCACTAGTCATATTCGGTTAAATAATCAAGAGATTCGATTAAATTCCAAATAATATTAATCAATAAATTTACTTTGACTTAAACTAACTATTTGTTTACTTTACACACCCTTCCTAATAGCTCAGACCTTTTATTTCAATCAGTTAATTACATTTCAGTTATTAATCTATTCATCCAGTCTGGTAAGTGAGCTAGGCACACTCTAGTGGCGCCGCCCAATACCGTTTCAAAATTACTCTTAGTACGCGGGCGAAGCCGCGGGAAAAAACGTTGAAACTTTGTATAAAGACTCTCTGTTTAAATACATTAATGGCGTATTTCAGCGTTTTTCTAAATTGATCCCCTAAAGGGATGAAAAGGGGGTTCAAAGTTTGTACGGGGAGCGAATCTTTTTTGAAATGAGAGATTTGAAACTTCGTAAATAGAATCTTTGTTTATATACAACAGAACATATTTCGGCGTGTTTCTAAATTGCTCCCCTAAAGGGGTGAAAAGGAGTTCCAAGTTTGTACAGGGAGCAAATCTTTTTTGAAGTGAGAGATTTAAAACTTCGTATATAGACTTTCTGTTTAAATGCAACAAAAAATTAATCGGCATTTTTCGAAATTACTCCCCTAAAGGTATGAAAAGGTGGTTCCATGTGGTGTTTGTACGGGGAGTGTATAGACTGTGTTAAAATACAACAAACCATATTTCAGCGTTTTTTGAAATTTCTTCCCTAAAGGGGTGAAAAGGGGGTCCAAATTTGTACGGGAAGCAAATCTTTTTGAAACGAGAGATTTCAAACTTCGTATATGGACTCTGTTTAAATACAGCAAAACACGTTTCAGCGTTTTTCGGAATTGCTCCCCTAAAGGGGTGAAAAAGGGGTTTCAAGTTTGTGCGGGGAGCAGTAATATGGGTGTCATATTCGAGGTTCTTCGGGGTGCCGATTACGAAAATGGCATGCATTTTCAAATCCAAGATGGCGGACATTTCTTTTTCTTAAAAATCGATATGGTTGTCATTTTTGTTGTTCCTCGAGGTGCCAATTACGAAAATGACAACCATTTTCAAATATGATGACGTTATATAATGGATATACGGTCATTTTCTTTCCTAAAAATCGATATGGGTGTCATCTCCGAGGTTCCTCGGGGTGCGGATTACGAAAATGACATGCATTTTCAAATCCAAGATGGCGGACATTTATTTGTCTTATAAGTCGATATGGTTGTCATCTTGGAGGTTCCTCGGGGTGCCAACTATGAAAATGACATCCATTTTCAAATCCAAGATGGCGGAAATTAATTTATCTTAAAAATTTATATAGGTGTCGTCTTTATGGTTCCACAGGGTGCCGATTACGGAAATGACATCCATACGTATCTACATACATACATACAAACATACGGATCAAACTGAGAACCTCCTTTTTTGTAGACGGTTAAAAATTACTTTTATTACGCGGGCGAAGCCGCGGGTAAAAGCTAGTGAACAATAAGTAAGACTTAGGGCAAATTTTTTATTTATAATGCTTTATATTATTGTGTTGTTTGTTTTTTGCTTGTTTTTTGTTGTGTATTAATAAATCGTTTCTTATGAACAAGATAACTGCAACCTGCATTTAAGCACCACTTTTTCCGTATTCGCATCTACGTTCTTTTATTTTCTTAATGATTTTCGAAAAAAGTACAAAAAACTGGTTTTATGAAGTAAAGATTACAAAGTTTGATGGCGTATTTGGTCTCAGTGACTAATTGAGGTAAAGTGAGATCGTGTATTGTTAAGGACCGCCATTGTTAATACGACGAGAATCAGACAAAAACAACACGGAATAGGAGTTACAGTCTCAAGGTCATTCAGATAGTGTAGCCAAACTTATTTTCGTATGCTTGGTTGATTCACACAAAATTCATCACTTTAAAGCTTAAAAGTCCGTATCAGTTAGAAAAGCCAATCTATTTAGGGTCTTATTCTTATTCTCTTTATTGGTAATATCAATTACAGGACAGGTTTTCCAATTAAATTTCATAACATTAAATAACATTAATTAACACAAATTTCACATTACATTAAAAGAGAGAAGTATATAATAATCTATACATATAATAAATCTGTAGAGGTACGAAAATCTGTACATTGAAGATATTAGCAAAAAAATCGATTGAAAGGTCTTAGAATCGATAACAGAACACATTTCAACAGTTTTCAGTATTTGTGTCTGTTTGTCTGTCTGTTTATTTGTCTCATCATCACGCGAAAACTAGCTAATAGATTCTTCACTAACAAGTTTAATGGATCTTCGGACAGGTTATAGGCTATAAAAATCATACAGATTAGGGATGAAAGGGGTGAAAAGAGGGGTTGAACTTTGTATGAGAAGTCCTTCAAAAACAAAACACTACTGCAAAAAAACAAGGTAAAAAAATATGCCAAATGGTGAAAATCGTATTCAATTATCTTAAAAAATAACGAAGTTATAACCTTTTTTAATGTTGCTGGTTAAAGAAAGCGCGACATATCACAGTGACGTCATAACCACGAGCGCCATAGTAAATGACGATCGTTCCAATACAAAGGAGCATTATGTGGAAAAAGGACAGAGTATGCCCCCTCTTAAAATTTTGAAGACTTATAATTATGTAATTATTTATTCGGGTGTCCATCGAAATCCCTACTAACGATTGTCCTAAAGTCACGTGCCATAACAATAATAGGATAGTCACATTTAAGGCTATCGAGTGTCAGCATAAATAACTTTAGGTCAATCGTAATTAGAGCCATTAAACGTTAGGACAAATAATATTAGGGAATAATTGACCTAGATATGTTTATACCTAATGTAATTAAATTTACCATAATTAAATAAAATGTAATAAATAATAATATGACCTGTAAAATTTATTTTTACCAATAAAGACTGTATTCTGTATTCTGTAATCCAGTAGGACAATTAAATGTCGGTCAAAATGTATTAGGTGAATCGTTTATAGGGCTAAAACGTAAGGACTTATGATTAGTGACAAAGTATGCGCGGGAATACAAAAATAGGACAAAAAACTTTAGGGACTCCAATATAGACCCCATTTATTCTTTTGAGTTATTTTTTGGCTGTTTGATTAAGAATTCCTAATTCTATCACGCAGAGAAACCCCGAGCATAGCTCTTTCCATTGCTCTTTGGGTGACCTTGGTAGGCCTCCGACAAGGTGGAGTGATGACCTGGTGAAGGTCGCGGGAATCCGGTGGAAACGAACGGCACAGGACCGCTCTAAATGGCGAGCCTTGGGGGAGGCCTATGTTCAGCAGTGGACGTCTTTCGGCTGAAATGATGATGATGATGATGATGATGATTTAAAGAGCTTAGTCACTTTGTGACTATGTCACTCTATGATTTAACATTAACAAATATACTATCGTCTACTTAATCCTGTTTCGAGAGTCGAGTTCGCTATTAACTAACCTTCTGGTATCCTTTGCTCTGTGGTTGTGATAGGCCGTGAGCCTAGCTATTTACACATACCAACAAGGGTAAACTGTTTTGTGTGCCCCCGTAAATAGATTTGTGGTATAAGTTGTTTACTTGATGTAAAATAAACACAGGTTATAGAAGTTTGCGTGGAATCGAGGGCGGTAATTTCAAATATAGTTGAAATACGTATTTCATATCAAAAGTCGTGTATAACCAAGTGTACGGAAAGGTAAGGATTAATAGAAGTTAGTTTCGTAATTAGGTGGGAACTTAGTAAGAGAATGGTTTTATACGATTTTTTTTATACAACGCCGGTGGCAAACAAGCGTACGGTCCACCTGATGGTAAGCGGCCACCGCAGCCTATAGACGCTCGCAACTCCAAAGGAGACACGTACGCGTTTCCGACCCTTTATGAAATTTGAGAATTCACTGTGTTGACAGCAGAATGGAAAAATTTAGGTCCCTCGCTCTCAACACAATGCATACTCGGGAGCTCTGGCAACCTTGTTCAATGCTCACCTCCAGGAACACAACACTACATACTTGTATAGTAGATATTGTTATTATGGATGTGGTCTTCTGCAAGGTGGAGGTACTTCCCCAGTAGGGCTCCAAATTCGAGCAAGATGACATTTAGCTGTGCCCTACCTCTCTAAAAATGATGGCAAACAAGCATATGGTCTACACGATGATAAAATGATGATGATGATGTCCTCCCAGACGCTTCCGTCGACGGCGACATCCTGACAAATTAATTCTATGGGATGTCAGGTATTTACTTATTGATTGCGAGCATGTGCGCGAGAGTGACTTGCAAAGCCAAACTTGGTTTTGAAACTCCGGCAACATGGGAAACAGTGGAGCTCTCCACTTGAGTTATAAGTATATAGATAGGAGGGCTTGGGTCGAGTTTTACGAATCTGGCATTTAGCATCCAGAGCTTCGAGACGAGTGCGTTCAAAGTCACTGAGGCCCGCATTAACAGCACTTCGCCAGTCCGACCTCCGAGTAGCAAGCTCCTCCCAAGTCTCGCAGGATACGCCGGTTGCAGAAAGGTGGCGTATTGTCCGCCAATTTTGAGTTTGCACACACGTTGTTTACACGATGATAAGACACGTGTGCGACTCGAGAACAATCACTAGCGCGCGACCATGTTCTAAGACAACAAGGTCTCACAATCCGAATCGTGACACCACAATACGTCACTGTCGACGACACACACACTTACGTCCGCATACGATCGATAGCCTGACGCCGCGCTGGCTGGTGACGTAGCTCGTGTCACACAACCGATGTACCTTTTTTTACGTTGGCAAAATACATTTACGTATCCCACCCAGTGAAAGACCTGGGTGGGTATGACGGACTATCCAGATGGACCGTACTACCGTCTAAAAACCCAACGAGTACCGGCGACACCTTCAGTGGAGCGCCGCAGGATCACAGTGGCATTCTACTGCGACGCACCGGCGGGTGGCCCGCAAATTTTTAATTTGCAGGCCGCAATTTCAACTCAAACTCACCTGGGTGCCCCTAGCTCCTTACACAACCGATGTACCTGATTGCCATACTTTTTTTTTCCTTTTTATCTGCTATCAGTCTCCAGACTATGATCAGATTGGTTGTACGGGAAATGGCGATTGTAGGTTTAGAGGCCAGTGCCTCGTCCACTACTTAAAGAATGTGGTTACGTTTCAGTCTCTTAACCATGCTGGCGTTATCCAGTAATCCAGAAGCTAATGGATTGGTGTGGTGGATGAGAAAATTGCCATACCTGGCGCAGTATATTATTGTATCATGGCTGTAGTCTCCCGTAATGTGGATGTTTTTGTCCATACCATCCTCTAGAATGTTGAAGTTAAGAAATTCCTGTCAAAACAAGATTGTGACCAATAAAAGTCTTTGTATCATCATAATCCTAATGATATTATAAACGTGAAAGTTTGTGCGGATGGATGTACGTTCCGCTTAATCTCAAAAACTACTGAACGGATCTCTATGAAACTTCCCAGTATTGTAGCTTAGACATCAGAATAGGTCATAGGCTACCTTTTATTCGCGGGTAACACCGCAGGGCGCTGCTAGTTGTCTATATATATCTACTAGCGACCCGCCCCGGCTTCGCACGGGTGCATGTATTATACATATAAACCTTCCCCTTGAGTCACTCTATCTATTAAAAAAACACATCAAAATCCGTTGCGTAGTTTTAACGATTTAAGCATACATAGGGATATAGGGATATAGGGACATAGGGACAGAGAAAGCGACTTTGTTTTATAATACTATGTAGTGAATAACATGATTCAATGTGAATGTTTGGATATTTGTTACTCAAAAATAACTGAACGTAATCTGAGGAAATTGAACTGTATGCAGAAAAATTATAACCTGGATTCGAATAAAGCGAGTGATTATTTTTAGGATGACTTCAATCACAAAACTACTCTCTACGTATTTTTTAAATAGCAGAACCGAATATTCCTAATGTTTCTGTTCATAGTTTCGTCTGACATATAATATATATGTATGTGTATATATTTGTTATTACTTATTGATATATATATTGGTATTAATATGTAATAACTATATTGATACTTAGTATGTACGTTTTTATATTTGAAGTTGCACCGCCCACAATCTGTCTGCCTTGCCCTAAGATTGTCTGGTAGAGAATGCTTATGGCATTAAGTCCGTTGTACGATAAGTTTTACTTTTATGAAATAAAGATTAAATAAATAAATAAATAAATAAAAGTAATCCTTCGAAAGTATAAAACGATGAAAGTTTATGAAGTTACTGCATGCAAACGAACTCCGGGGAAAATGCTAGTATTTCATGAGCAAACCCTATACACAGCCAAAAGCAATTAAAAAACATATTAGTTTGGTGAAAACAAGCGTCCAATATAAAACGAATGTTTCAATCGTAATCTAAAACCAATTAATGTACATTTGAGCTGCCAATTCTAATTTAACATCCGGCCGATCCGCTCAGCCGGAAATAGGAACTAAAATAATGATCGGAAGCTGGAATCAACTCTGTTATTTTTCTTTGTGATGAACAATAAAGAGCGTTAAGCAACGTCGGCCCAGGTCAGTTCTTGGGTTACGTCCCCGTAACCCGGCAACATGGTGATGAGCTGGAAAACCTAGCTAGTTGACATAGAAGCTGTAATGTTTGACTCCGTGGGTATTTTGACATTTGACATTTATTTTTATAATTATTACTTTTTGTAAATTCTATTACAGTAGAATCCGTTTATTATGACTCCGCCTCTATTGACCAACCGCATATTATGACGTAATTACACAACGAAGTTTGGTTTTCACATAAAAATCTTTGTGACATATCGCTTATGACCCATTTTTAATAAATTTTGTCCGTTTATAGTGACCGACACGATTCTTTTCACCTACCTTCGATCATGTTCGTTGATTCCCGATGACCTTCAGCATGGGGCAGCATTTTCTAAATGTCTTGATCGCAACACACAACCATCATGGCTCACCCGCGTTGGTGAAAAACTCGTTTCGGTTTCGTAGGCCCTATTTGAGTCATTTAGAAAAATGGAACAAGACACTCCAAACAGCAATAACAGATGAAATGAGTACTACCGCAAATAATTCTTTCCACTGCCACAAATGAAGAGATTGAAGCCACTGAAGCCGAGCGGTAAGACACATGCACATTGTCTTTGTGTGCGTCAGCGTAGTTATGTGTTCATATTTTCATTTGTTTATTTATTTAAATGTTATTGCACAAAACAAATGAGGTACAAATGGCGGATTTAATGCCACAAGACAATCATAGGGCCAAACAAAAAAATATTTGGAAGGGTGGGTGCAAGAGACAGACTAACAAGCATAAATCTTCAATGGGTTCGTATTTATCACAACTATATCTTTAGCTAACCTGCGATCGTGAAAAGAAGAAAGAAAAAAAAAAGAAAAAACATTTATTCGTGGCACAGACACAGTACAAATTAACATAACACCAAAATACAGAAAATAGCCACGAAATGGCCCCTAAATCAGCATAGTGCTAGCCATTGGCTAGCGCTGGTCTTCCTTTGGGACCACGAGAAGCCACGAAAGACAAAAAACACTAAAGTCACAAACAACATAACAAACATAACACAATTTAAACAGACAAGAACAGATAAACATGAACGCGACCTTAAACAATCTTCAAACATCTGTGGTCTGTCATAAGTAGCAACTAGCGCCAGCGGACAACCACTAAAACAGTGACAGATTACGCGATTTCGTGAAATGAGAATGGAGGCATTAGGTTAGTGTCATACTATTATGACAATATTAAAATTACTGATTAAAACTAGACACATGAGCAAGTGAAATGTCTGCGTTGTAGTCACAAAACGAGACAGAGAATAGCAATCAAGAGTGAGATAAAAGAAGTTACTATACCTGAAAAAATCGGGTTTCGTTATTAACCACGAAACCTGACGTAATATCTCTCCCTAAAAGTTTATATAAAATCCGACACATACATTTACATGAAGAAGTTATGAGGCTCTCTGTATGCCATTTATTAAATTACTTTAGGTACTTGCATGAATAAACAAGTGTTTTTCGCTTTGACGAAAAGTTTTGTTGTTGTTTTGTATGACAGAAACATTCGTGAGGGCTCTGCGAAATACGAGCATTTTCGTTTAGGCATGCGTATGCATGGATTTTTGTTGGGAATTTTTTAGATACGTTTCGTTCGTTGGATTTATCTTAATAATGTTTTGCGCAATTTGAAAATAGGTACAATCAAAGCGGGCGATAGTATGTTATATATATTTGTTTCTGTTGTACATCCAAAATGTATATTTATATGGCGATACCAAATTGCAAGTTGATAGATTAAAACATGAATTATATATATATGTATATATATAGTTATTTATACTGTTTTCGAATATATTACGTAATTTGTTATAATAAAAAGGCGTTAAGGGTCCTTATCAGTTAATAAGCGCTCATCTACTTACGCCATTTTCTGTTTGAATTGACACGTATCTTGACATTTTCTCATTGTTACTATCTAGAACAGGACTATTGCTGAGAGAGAGGAACTTTATTACGTTAAATAATACAATATATATAAAATAATATATCATAAAAAGAAAAGGAATCTAGTGTTCTATGATGGGTATTCCACAGCCGTCTTCGCATACAAATCTTTCTATTCTTCTTCTCGTTCCTCTAATTCTCAGAGACCGCTCTGATGATTGATATTTGTATTTTGACTTTGATCCAGTTTATTTGTGAGTATGGTTTGGACCACTTTTCACTCAGCTGTAGGGATGTTTTCTTTATAAAGGATTCATATTCTATTCCGACAATGCCATCACAAGAAACCACAAGGGGGCCTATTGAACAGGACTATTGCTACCTTATGTCATAAACTTTAAATGTATTTTTTCGATTTTTCATTAAGAAATATCGTATCAAATCGTCCGTTTTCAAGCTAAAAACTTGTTTTTTCCGATAAATTCTACTAAACACATTAAAATAAAAAAATGGCTATGTTAGTATCTAAAATTTTAATAAAATCAACGTAGCCTTCAGTATTTTTTTGCTATTATCAATAATTTTCTCATAATTTGAAATCAAATCATTTTCAAACTTATAAGGTCTCTTACAAATAATTGGATATTTAAAGTACATCAAGTAGTATCTAATGATAAACAAAAGTGACATAAAAAAAATGTAGCGATTACTTTAACAGTATAAGGTCGCGTTTACGAGTAAGCGATGCGAATACAAAGAACGTTGCTTACGTGTGTTTTGGTACAAAATATAACTTTATAATTAAGCTAGACTTAGACTTCCAATTGCTGTGCCCTACCAGGGTCCATGAGAAACCTATTTTAATAAGTAAATAAATATAAATAATAAATATTTTTTGGACAATCTTACACAAATCAACCTAGTCCCAAACTAAGCAAAGCTTGTACTATGGGTACCAAGTGACGATATACATACTAATATAGCTAAATAGATACTTAAATACATAGAAAACATCCATGACTCAGGAACAAATATTCGTGTTCATCACACAAATACATGCCCTGACCGGGATTCGAACCCGGGACCTCCAGCTTCGAAGGCAGGGTCACTACCAACTAAAGCGGTCGTCATTTTTACAAACCACAAAAACGAAAGTTTTTTTTTGTGAGACCGAAATGTAAACCATGGATGCAATAAATAAATAAGGTTTGAGCGCTTTCATAGTTGCCTAACTGCCCGCGACACGCGTCGCTTACATAACCAAAACGCCGCCGATCGATTCTCATCGTTAAAGTTAATTGATGTCCTTACCGGTCCAAACGTTAAGTGAAAGTTAAGAAAATCAGAGTGCAATTTAAACTTATTGTTGACTCCAGTTTACTCTATACCTGGATCCCTAACTGTTAAAATAGTTAAAGTTAGAAATAATCACTCACGAGTCGTTAACAATCCGGGCCCGCAGGCGAATCACGTAACTTTATGTACTAACGGTAGATAGATCTTACTGTCAAATTTGAAGGATAAATGTATGAGCTGCAGGCGAATCACGTAACTTTATGTACTAACGGTAGATAGATCTTACTGTCAAATTTGAAGGATAAATGTATGAGCTGCAGGCGAATCACGTAACTTTATGTACTAACGGTAGATAGATTTTAATGTCAAATTTGAAGTATAAATGTATGAGCTGACAATTAAAATTTGACATTAAAATCCGCCTAACGGTAGTAAATAAGTTACGTGATTACCCCGCTGACAATTAAAATTTGACATTAAAATCTACCTAACGGTAGTACAAAAGTTAAGTGATTACCCCGCCGGTAAAGACAAATTAAGAAAATGTTAAATTTTGGAATGAGAATCACCCGGCCTAACTCTTAAATCTCTGACGACTAACGACGAGAATTCTAAAACGAATCAATACCTGACAAAACTAAACATAACCGTGGGTCTATAATTAAACTGGTCCTCAAACACTAATAAAACTTTGAGGGCAGTCAGCGTCCCAAAGCCTGGGCTATTCACACCACCTCACCTTATCCAGTCATAAGCTAGACCTCCGAATACGTGTTGCTATCACGAAACAAGGGATCTAGGAGTGAGGGGAGAGTTGAGAAACTAGTGGTGAATAGCATGGATTGAAAACATGAATCGGCAGGATCCTGAACAAACAGGATCGATTAATAGGTTTAATACGGGTCAAAGTGCGATGAAGAGCCGCTGAGTTGACACCGCCCATACTTAGTGTGGATACAGATTCCGTTCAATTTTGCTATGTACTTTCATGAGAATTGTAACTGTATAAGTCAGTCAGAGATGTATCCATGTTAGTCTTACAAAATGCAGGAAACTTTTAGTATGCCAATATTATTTACCCTTGCTTCGTAACATTTTCAGTATCCACCAAATCTTACACTATCATCGATTCGTTTAAAGCGCTATTAATAAAATAAATAAATAAATATTAGAGGACAATCTTACACAAATCGAACTAGCCCCACAGTAAGCTCAAGAAGGCTTGTGTTATGGGTACTAGACGACGATATATTTAATAGATATAAATACTTAAATACATAGAAAACATCCAAGACTCAGAAACAAATATTCATGCTCATCAGACAAATATTTGCCCTGACCGGGATTCGAACCCAGGACCGTCAGCTTCACAGGCAGGTGCACTACCCACTAAGCTAAACCGGTCGTCAAATTATTATGTATCCCACTACGTTTCCTCTTAATTTACACTTACAACCCTCTTTTATATTCTATCCATCACTACATAGTATAAAACAAAGTCGCTTTCTCTGTCCCTATGTTCCTATATCCCTATATCTCTATGTATGCTTAAAACTACGCAAAGGATTTTGATGCGGTTTTTTTTAATAGATAGAGTGACGCAAGGGGAAGGTTTATATGTATAATATATGCATCAGCATTGCACCCGTGCGAAGCCGGGGCGCGTCGCTAGTATGTTATATATGACAAATATAAGTCATATTTCAATATTCTAAAGAAATGTAACCATTTGGAATAATTTGCCAGACGCCAACAAAGAATTATTTCTCCAATAACCTGAGATAGATGTATGCAATGACAAGTCTGCACTGCTTTCGTGAGTTGTCAGTGTTATTCAGTCGATAGACCGATCATTTTAATCGCACATAGACATAGGTCAAATCTTTATAACAGATTACCTAGGCTAATTTATAATAGGTAACGATTACTTTTTGACCGAGTGAAACGAAGGTCTCTGCTTCAGCTTCGACAAAAATGCTTTCGTATGTCCGGATTTCCGTTTGTTCTCGTCTACACGTCGTAATTCTCAACCGATTCTCGTGAACTAGTCCATATCACTCACCGCAGAAACTCCGACCCCACGACTCGCTTAATGACGTGGAAATTTCAATGCTTAATAGAGCTAACTGGCTGAGAGTATTTATGGTTGATAAGACCAAATTAGAATAAATTTATGGCTTCACGGATGGCATAAAAACAGGCTGGCTCCGCTATCGGTGCGACCAACTACACAAGTTTGTAGCGATAAATAAGGGTGGGGTTGAGCCTATTTTGTGAGTTACCCTTGTTTTGGTTAAGAACTAAAGTCGGGCTTGGCCTACTTACTTCGCGGATCTGAGAAAGTTTTTCTATTTAACTAAAGGATAGACTTCTGTAGAAAACTTGCCTTTTGCTCGTTGTTTTGTATTGAATGGGTTGAAGTAACAGAAATGCTAAAACTAAAATAAAAGCAAGCGAAAATGTGGCTAATTATCATCCTCCTAGCCTTATTCCAGTACAATTGTATCCTGGTGGATAAAGATGTGGAGTGAATACTTCGACATCAGATCATTAGATAAAGCCATATACCAGAGTATAAGACGATCCAGCCACAACTCTCGAGAGGCCCATGGTTTGAGCATTCTTGCATGGGTCGGCGTGACACTGTACTAGCCTTCAGGTTACGTTCCGGGCACATACCACTTAATAAATTTGCGTACCTAATGCGAAAGGTTTTATCACCAAACTGCAGTGAATGTGGCGTCCTTGAGGATGCGTACCATATCATCATGGAATGTGAGCGGAATGCGGACGCGAGAAGGAACTTTGCAAGTGATATTTTGTTCGAGGTAGGGGGGTGTAACCAAATTTTGACACATCCGCTATCTGATGATGCAACATCTTTGTATAAATTGGTAACGATTGGATTAAGTAGAAGATAGTATTTTTGTTAATGTTAAATCATAGAGTGACATAGTCACAAAGTGACTAAGCTCTTTAAATAAAAAAAAAAATAAAAAAAAATCATCCTCCTAGCCCTATTCCAGTACAATTGTATCCTGGTGGATGCGCGCGGTCCAAAAAAGACACCTTTGAATTTCTTCGACGTATATGCAGCCATGCCAGTGGCCATGCCAGTATGGTGGTGGTGTGGTATGCCAGTGGTATGTGTGGGCAGGGCACATTGCTCGCAGAACTGACGGTCGATGGGCCAGAAACTGCTTGAGTGGCGTCCACGCACCAGAAGATGAGCTGTCGGTAGGCCTTCGACAAGGTGGAGTGATGACCTGGTGAAGGTCGCGGGAATCCGGTGGAAACGAACGGCACAGGACCGGTCTAAATGGTGAGCCTTGGAGGAGGCCTATGTTCAGCAGTGGACATCTTTCGGCTGAAATGATGATGACGTATATGCAGGTTTCCTCTTGGTGTATTCCTTCACTTAAATGGTTAACGGTCCTCAGCAAACATTTTAGGTGAAAAATTACTATAAATGCATCTATTTTAGTTTACACCAAGAACACTTAGGTTGTGGAATGAGCTTCCTGCCGAGGTGTTCCCAATGGGCTACAGAATGGGACTCTTCAAAAAAGGCGTGAAAAGGTTTCTTACGGGTCGGCAACGCGCGAGTTACGCCTCTGGTGTTGCAAGCGTCTATAGGCGACGGTAACCACTTACCATCTGGGCTGTCAGCTTGTTTGTCACCGACGTGGTATAAAAAAAACATATTTTACGTAGTCAAATACCAATTACGTCGAAACGACGTTGCCTCCAATATACCAAATCATCATCATCATTATCCTAGCTTTATCCCGGTAGAGTTGCATCCTAAAGGATGCCCAGGGTCCGCTACCTAATGCCAGGATATGGCGTAGCTACTAGTATTTACGGAAGCGACTGCCATCTGACCTTCCAATCTGAGGGGAAACCAGACCTTATTGGAATTAGGCTTGCACGGTTAGTGGGCAACTTGATTGTTAGAAGTTCTCAAGCCGCCCGAAGGCCTCTAACTTGGCTTAACGACTGCTGTAATAGACAACAACCGGAACCAACGGCTTAACGTGTTTTCCAAACCATGGGAGCGCTCACCGATCCAAGAACTTACCTCGGCCGACATAGCTTAACCTCGCCTATCGCGCACCTAATAATGGTAATTAAATTGGATAATAAAGGAAACTAAAACAAGTATATTTTTAACCCATATTCTCATGGTGATAAGAGTGAAAATGGTACATGTTTCAATTTTCTGTACAGTACTATTTGACACATAAGTTACTAATTAAGAATAATATCAATTCTTTTTTATAACATACTAAAAAAAGTTCTCATGCAGCTTTTAATTATGTATATAACTGCTTAAGGGCCGATCTATCAATCGCTAGATAAAAATTATCGCTGTCACTTTCTAATGTCACATGAAGGAAAAGGACAGAGCTAACGTTTGTCTCACAGATACTTTTATCTGTGATAAAAATCGGCCCTAATAACTTCAAAAGAAAACATTATTAAAACAATTTTATCTAATTCTATTGCAGAGGAGTATATTGCTCTGTACTCGTAGTAACAATGAGATGTCTAAACACACACTTTCAATCGTGAACGACTAAAATTGATACAAAACGACTAATGAGGGCTATCGTTTTTGTGCTCACCAGTTGGCGCTACTGTCGAGTAAGGACCAGCTGTCAAAAATTGTTATTGGTTATTATGGGCAAGAGAACGAATTTAACATTTAAATCATATTTAATACCTTAAAACCGTACCGTAAAAATATCGAACATCCCGCATTGTAGCGCGTTTTCGGAAAAAAAGGAGGAAATAAGTTTCCGAAAGACAAAACTGTCTCAAAGCACTGACAGTCGTTGAACCGTTAACTCATATTTGCCATAATCAAGCTCAGGTATTGCAAAATACTCACCATATTGTTCCATTTAGGCTTGGTTTTATAAAGATCCGTTAGACCTTATGTCGGTTTGTTATGTAAAAAAATGTACTAAGTTACTGAAATTTGATCTGACATTTGGTCTAACGGATCTTTATAAAACCCGGCCTTAGATATTAACCCGCGTAGCGCAACCACAAAGAGTGACATTTGACATTTCGGAGAGCTCGCGCTACACTAGCGCCTCTAGCGGCGAATTCATACGCGATAGCCCTCATTATTTCATTTCATTGTACAAAATATACATTCATTATACCCTAAATTAAAACAATTGCGGCAATCCCCGTCACAATATATGTAAAAACACCCACAATCTCAAAACAAAACACTGGCATCCCTGACATATTTCCGAATACAAAATGGTGTCAACGTGCTTCAAAGGCTGTTTATAGAATTGTACCTTTTAATGTAGTCCTAAGGTTCCTTTTCGTTTGTGGAGGTATTGTTTGAAATGGACCCACATCATACTGACAGATGTTGAGCTGAGAAGTGTTACGGTTAGCTACGGTTTGATATGACATTATGAGGCACAACAGGTTTTTGGGTTAAACGGAAAACCACCGTTCCGGGTTTTTATGGTTTCACTTCATTATGCGTTACGATGACGTTTTGAAATGGGTAATTAATATATATTTTTATAAATAAAATAAATATTAAAGGACAATCTTACACAAATCGAACTAGCCCCACAGTAAGCTCAAGAAGGCTGGTGTTATGGGTACTAGACGACGATATATTTAATAGATATAAATACTTAAATACATAGAAAACATCCAAGAATCAGGAACAAATATTCGTGTTCATCACACAAATACATGCCCTGACCGGGATTCGAACCCGGGACCTCCAGCTTCGAAGGCAGGGTCACTACCAACTAGGCTAAAGCGGTCGTCAATTAATATATATTTTTATGCCATCATTCGTTTAACACAATTTTTGTCCTGCATTAAATAAAAAATTACAATTAGGAATGCATAATCGAGTTTTTTTTTATACAACGCCGGTGGCAAACAAGCGTACGGTCCATCTGATGGTAAGCTGCCACCGCAGCATATAGGCGCTCGTAACTCCAAAGGAGTCACGTAAGCGTTACCGACCCTTTATATTCGAGGATGCATTGTGTTAACAGCCAGAAGGAACAAATTTAGGTCCCTCGCTCTCAACACAGTGCATCCTCGGGAGCTCTAACAACCTTGCTCACCTCCAGGAACACAACACTACATACTTGTACAGTAAATAACGTTATTATGGCTGTGGTCTTCTGCAAGGCAGAGGTACTTCCCCAGTTGGGCTGCTCCAAATTCGAGCAAGATGACATTTTGCTGTGCCCTACCCATCTTAATAATGAGTCTTATTATTTTTGCGTTGAAATTAAGTTGTGTGGGTTAATCAACATTTTCTTGCTGTTACTGTGGCGACCTTCCGGCATAGCGTAGGTAGGCCCCCCACAAGGTAGACTGATGACCTGGTAAAGGTCGCGGGAGTCCGCTGGATGCGGGTGGCATAGGACCGGTCATTATGGCACTCTTTGGGGGAGGCCTATGTCCAGCAGTGGACTTCTTTCGGCTGATATGATGATGATGATGACTGTGCCGACAGCGAAGATACAACAGTAACCGTTTCATAGAAAAATGTATATAATTATGGACTTCAAGCATGCTCAAGAAATGAGCCATGACCAAACGGATTTATGCTAATCGCTAAAACTCATGTTAGGTAGGTTTAAACCCCAGAAAATCACAGTTTTAAAGAGTGACCCAGGAGACGTAACCATGGTAACGAGCAACAAAGTATATATTGATCTATCCAATTAATATTCTAATTTTATCGATGAACTTTATACACGTAACCATGGTACAGTCAACCGGGGTTACTTTCAAATTGAGGGGCGACTTTAAAAATCCAGTTTTTTAACCGTATGTTAGTTTTAATTTGGTCAGCATGAGGTCAATGAAAGATCTTGGTAAACCTAACCATTGACTAAACTGCGTCTGACTACAAATACTTATTGACGATTACATTATCAAGATGGCGCCATTTTTTCCTAAAGTCACCCCAGTTTACAACAATAATCCAATTTTTTTTTTTAACCCGACAGTGACTTTATAGGCCGGGCCATATAAAGCGATAGGAGGGCGCGATTGGAGAGTAGCCTGGGGAAAACAGTTGATCCATCCGTGTAACACCTACTCTACAATGGGTCGCTCGTGGCCCAGCGGGGCCCGCGTGCCGTATGTGGTATGCGAGGTTAAGCAACGTCGGCCAAGGTCAGTTCTTGGATGGCTGACCGCTTTGCGTTATTATTTTATTTTATTTTTGTTCTTGTTTTCTGTTATTTTTCTAGTTTTTTTCTCTGTTCTTTTAATTGTAGTTATAGCTTCTTGTGTATACTTTATCTTTGTTTAATTATATCATTCATTATTTCATTTTTAGTTTATTTTTATTAAATGTATTACCTTCTGGGAAATCACTTAATGGTTCTGTTGGAAGATCAGCGCTGGCAATCGCGCCAGCACTACGCTGAGACAGAACCATTTCGTGCAATACCTTACTCTTCTCTTTTTATTTATTTTCTTGTTCTTTTTGTGTTTTGCACGAATAAATATTTCTGATTTCTAATTTATTAACTGAACTCTCCCCTGTTTTTGAAGGCACGTTAAGCCGTTGATCCAGGCTGCTGTCTATTATCGCAGTCGTTCAGCCAACTCACTTCGTTCGAGCGCCAAAATATCTCGAGTGAAATGTGTCACTTTCAAACGTTGGTTAATAATCTACTATATAATGTTATCAATAATAAATATCTCAATCTCCAAATCTCAATTCTTAATGCTTGGCAGTTTGTGTCTATGTGATAATCCACATCGAAAGGGACCTTATGGCGGCCGGCACTTACGCCTTTATTGCCGCTGTTCCAATAAAATAGTGAATAGGTGTAACGTAAGCGCCTGCCGCCATAAGGTCCCTTTCGATGTGGATTATTATATATTCGAATTTTGAGTATCATTCAAGACAAAGTATTCGAATTGCGTTAGCTACCGAATATGGTACGTAAAGTCATAAGTAATTAGAGTAATTAGAATCGTTAAGGCGTTCCTGGTTAATGCCCTTTGTAGGGATGTTACGGAGGTGGTTTTATCGGAACCGAAGCCGAAACCGGAGTTTTCAAATTTGTTTTAACGAAACCGAAAGCGAATCCGAAACCGAAAGCGAACCAAAAAGCGAAACCGAAACCGAATCCGAAACCGGAGCCGGAGGTGAAGGTGGAGGTGGAGGGAGACTAATGTGAGTCGTAAAACAGGTGGGGTAATTCCTGGGGAGACAAGTCAAAACCTGTTTGTACTCCTAGGCACAGTAGGCACACGCCGCTGACTTTCGGCTCCGTTTAAACCTCCGCTTAAAATTAGACGAAACCGAAGCCGGAGGTGTTCGCTTCAAATTAGACGAAACCGAAGCCGAAGCCGGAGGTGTGAATACAGCCGAAAGTTTCGGTATATCGGAGCCGAAGTCGAACCTCCGTAACATCCCTAGTCCTTTGAGCCGAAATGAAGGGCGCTATAATAAGAGTGTGCTAATTGGCTTGTTTTGCTGATATTCCACTTGATCTTTGTTTGTTAATTACGTGGAAGTTACGCGTAAATCTACACGTAAATCTATATGGTAGGTATGGGTAATAGTGCGAAAGTAGCAATTATCGTATGTAGTATTTAGTAATTATGATTTTAGAAATTAACTGGCACAAAACAATGCATGTAATCAACGATTATAACCAGCACTGTAAATATGAATTAGTGTGCCAATATAACTAGTTTGTGGAGTCCGGTGCGTTCATGCTTGCAAGGACAGAGTGACTACGTTAATACTAGTATTTTTATAGGGGATTGACGAGAGACATCATCCTGTTGTGGATTCGTTTTTATTATCAGTGACTTAGAGACTATATACATCACTAAAAATATTAAATTAGTCTTAATTTTGACGCTCAAAGACCATGTACATCTCTGGGATATTATATTAATTTCATTATACTCCTTGTTTAATCCTTAGACCTTATATATCTCTAACTTTACTGATGTTGTAATATTTGTAATAGATAACTTAGCAAGTTTATCTTCACTGTATGAAATTAATTTTGTTATAATTGTAAACTCGAAATTTTTTTTTTTCTTGAACTGATTATTAGAGTCAGACTTTCATAAACTGTATATTAATATTTTGACATGTAAAACCGTACCGTAAAAATATCGAACATACCGCATTGTAGCGCGGTTCCGTTTTGTTCGGAAAAAAGGAGGAAATAAGTATTCGAAAGACAAATCTGTCTCAAAGCCCTGACAGTCATTGACCCTTAACTCATATTTGCCATAATCAAGCTTACGTATTGCAAAATAGTCACCAGATTGTTACAATTAGATATTAACCCGCGTAGCGCAACCACAAAGAGTGACATTTGACGTTTCGGAGACCCCACGCTACACTAGCGCCTCTAGCGGCGAATTCATACGCGATAGCTCTCATTAAAGGATTACTTAGTTATTCCATTATAGCTCGTTAGCTGAGTTAAGTACCTAGTATTATATAGGCAACGCCCCAGCGGGGCTAATAATGTGGGCCCGAGAGGAGCCAATCAAGCTATGCCTACATTTTATAACTAACTAGCTTTTGCCAGCGACTTCGTCCGTATGGAAGTAGTTTACATCGTACTTTTATACACACTTTCGTCAACATTTACGTCAGTAGATATATTCAACTCAAGCAGACCACGTTTCCAAAAACAGATACTCGATATTTTAGCTGAGACAACTTGATATCCTTATATTCCCTGTATTTAGTACCTACCTTAGTCTATAAAGTGCGTCATGTTTCATGTTTTATATCTATTTATTGTTTGCTTACCTGCTCATGTTGCATTAACCATGTATCTCTTAGTGAGAACATTTAAGGAAGTAGGTACATACCAAATGTCCTACATACACACTTACATTATAATATTAAGCGCCTACTTCTGTTGTTTCTCGATTAAATAAATAAATAAATTTAAACCCTTAGGGAATGATTAAAACTACACTATGCTCTATCTCGGGATACTAAATATCTTAACGTATTATTAATCCTTTTTGTGACGATTCCATGTTCTTTGAATTACTTTCATTTATCTATATTTTATGTTTGTATCATCACAAATAAATGTTTTCTTTCTTTCTTTCTATCTTTCTTTCTAACGCCGAATTTCATCCAAATCCGCTAATCAGTTCAATTAAGCCTGAAGAGGTAAGTAATACACAGTTATTTTATTCACATGTGTGGACAATTTTTAGTATTAATAATAAACTACCTATTAATAAAGTACCTAATGATAATATTAATAACATTATTAAAAGAAAACTGTGCTATGCGTTGAATTCATGTACAAAACTAAGATTTCGAAATAGTACCTGAATAAAAGGAATTTATAGGTAAAATACTTCAATATTAACATATTGCTGGATAAAACAGTGGTAAAAACCGTTTTTCCATACAAATGGTGAGTTCAAGACATTCAAGGACCACTGAGTTACTGGATTTAAGGATATTAGCTGTGGTTCGTTAATTACCAAAACTGTCGGAAGTGATACTGCAATTAAACCTCTTTCTAAATAACAATACAAAAATATAAAGTGAGGGCCAAGTATTCCAAAATCTGCATTTAAGAAAAAAGTGCCCGTAAATTATGTACAAGATACATACTTACAACTACAACAAAAAAACAAATACAACCAATTACAAAAAAACACTCCATCTAAAAGTTCTGCCTGCGGCATGGACCCCAAAACGCTGGCGGCGTTACCCCAAAAGCAATCCGTTGGCAGAGGTACGCGCCAGCTCTGGGGACCTCTGAGGCGTGGACCAGCCGTGACGATAAGGCCTTCATAAAGGTTGTCATGTCGGCTGACCAGGGTCCCATGGTTTCCACTGCAAGCGCCGCAAACTCGTAGCTCTCTGCTAGAGAGGAGTATTCTTGTGTTTATTTAATAATATATTCGATGTATTATTGTATCTATATTTGTCAATATTTTAAATAAATAAAAGTGTTTTCATGACATAAGACGGCTTGCCCTAAAACCATTCACATCTGCATTACACAAATGGCTAGTAGACAAATGTTTTTACTCGATACAAGACTTTTTTACGTATAATAATAAAACAAATTAATAATTGTAATGAAAAAAGTAATACGTGGTAATACTATTAGTCATAAGTTCTTAAATTTTGCATGTACAAATGTTGGCGAGATGTGCTGATCCTTAAAAAAGTTGTTCCACCTTAATTGTTAACCATGTCTCAAGCAAATTTTCATTTCAAATCATGATAAAAAAAATACATGAAAGAGAAGAATGGCCCACAAACTATTTATTTATTTATATACTATTTGTTTCAGATCATTAAACTGATCTCAGGGGGGGTCTTCCTTCACCCTTAGGATAAATTCTAGGCTACTACAATGTTATTATTTATAACCTGGAAGGGCCTAAAATGTGTCCAAATGAGTTGCATCTAACATATCAAATAATAGATCTATTAAAATGCCAACTAGGTACAATCAAAGCGTATAGGTATTCTAGATTTTAATTAAGATAACTTTTAACGAGATTCAGAGAAGTTGGATGGTTATAACGTAGACAGATTTCCAAATGAAATGTTATACGGGAATATAGAGGTTATTACGTTATGGGTATCGTACGGCTGGCCGTATAGGTCCAGAATCATAACTAGGGAATGCAATCCCGATCCCGCGAGATCCCGATCTCGCGAGATCTCGGGTAATTTTTCGGGATCAATCCCGACGCATCATATGACGAGATCCCGTTCAAGATTGACGGGATTGGGCGGCAGTAGTCAGCGACGCTACACACGTCCACTCGGGGCGCAAGCGACTCGTCTTAGGTAACTACTTCCTAATTCCTTTGAAATATGTTTATTATTTTGATTACCTAATTTACCTATATTAATTTCCTTAAAACCTGATAATTATTTTTGGTTAGTAAGATTAAAGAATAAAGGTTTTTATTTTCTTTCGAGTAATATGTTATTTTACTTAACCTCACTATCACAAACAAGCAGTTATTAGCTTTTTAGTCATCCAAATTTATTATTTTTAGGGTTCCGTAGCCAAAATGGCAAAAACGGAACCCTTATAGTTTCGTCATGTCCGTCTGTCCGTCTGTCCGTCTGTCCGTCTGTCCGTCTGTCACAGCCGATTTACTCGGAAACTATAAGTACTACAGTGATGAAATTTGATGGGAATATGTGTTGTATGAACCGCTACAAAATTATGACACTAAATAGTAAAAAAAAGAATTGGGGGTGGGGCCCCCCATACATGTAACTGAGGGATGAAAATTTTTTTTTCGATGTACATACCCGTGTGGGGTATCAATGGAAAGGTCTTTTAAAATGATATAAAGTTTTCTAAAAAACATTTTTCTTAAAGTGAACGGTTTTTGAGATATCAGCTCTCAAAGTCGTAAAAAGTATGTCCCCCCCCCTCTATTTTTATAACTACGGGGTATAAAATTCTAAAAAAAATAGAGGTGATGCATGCTAATTAACTCTTTCAACGATTTTTGGTTTGATCAAAGTATCTCTTATAGTTTTTGAGATAGGTTGATTTAACTGTAATTTTGGTTAAGTTATTTTTGCTGTTTTATAGATACTAGTACGGAACCCTTCGTGCGCGAGTCCAACTCGCCCTTGTTTTAAAACTAGACGGGATCTCGAAAATTCCGAGATCCCGCGGGATTGATATTTCTAATCCCGCGGGATCTCGAATTTGCAATCTCGAGTCGGGATTGCATTCCCTGATCATAACGTATAGGCATGTGCCGATCCTGGTTTAACCAGATACGCAAACTCTTTGCGACGTTCCTGTACCTTATCGGATCGTTGTCTCCTATACGCGTCATACTCGTGAACGGGTGCTGTTTGTGGGGTCCGGTCTGTTCACGTTTGCAAGGACTAGTAACTTCGTACTAGTGTTCAGTGGAATTGACATGATGAGAGACTTCGCTCTGTTCTCATTTGATTTTATTTTTAGACTGACGCTCAGAGACCTTGTACATCACTGAGGATATTTATTTAATAGATTTTATTATTTTCATGTTGACGTGTTATAGATATAGCTCAACATATTTTATTATGATTAGTGTACCTACTTTATTACATTTTATCTTGACGCTTAGAGACCTTATACATTTCTTACAAATCTCGATTGTTACTAGTTTCTTAGTCTTATTTTTGACATGTCACACTACTTTTAATTAATGATACTTTGATTATTGTATTATTTCTATTTGATGTACCTAGATAGATTTTGACTTGTAAAAGTGCCCTTGAGGCCTATTTGCAGAATAAATGTTTTGATTTTGATTTATGGCGACGGTAACTGTGTTGGTCACCATAGTTGTTGAGGGCTGTTTTAGATGCTGGCACGATTGTGGTTCTTTCAATTTCAACAATGCGTCCCCGTCCCAAATCGCACTGGCAAGGTCGCCATGTGATGTTGGGCGAGCCGGGATAAATCAAACAACCAACTCTGAGTTAATACTGTTTTATAATATTAAAATAAATCTCCCTATATATTAATAATATTAGTCATCCTCTTAGTGGGAGGTCAATAACAATATGGGTTCTTGTTACTTGTTACTACCTTATATGGTAGACAATGGTTACATTCCTCCCTATATAAGAATAAAAATAAGAAGAAATTTATTGCCCATAAAAGACCTTAACCTAACAGATACAACACAATCAACAAACAGTAAGTAACAATCAGAAAAAGGTGAGGCAATGGGTCCCAGGCTCAGCATGTGCTGGGCAGAAGTGCCCGGCGCTGGTTTTCAGTCTGGTCCCAAGAACAAATATTAAATAAATAAATGAATAAATACAGCCAGGAGGGTCGCAAACTAAAATTATTATAAATAAACGAATTACTCAAGTTTTGGTACGTCTGTGGTTAGGTGCAGAAAAGAGGGGGAATATAAAAGTATCAACAAAAACTGTAAATCAACAAAAAAAAATCAACATAGAAAATAAATAGTTATGGTTATGGTTTCCAATTATTAATCCGATACTTTAATATTATGTTTATGTACCTATCGACACCTGTTTGCTATAACTATTCCTACTACAGGCACTTGTCCCACAGCCGGCGAGCAGCGAGTACTCTCATAGTAATTCTACTCGTTTTCTCGCTCAAGCGAGTGGAATTACTAACGAATTGAATTTAAAATACGATTCGAGAATGCGTCAAAGTCATTCTTCTGGAAACAACTTGTTTTCCAGGCACTTGACTTTTCCCTCGGAGTCACATGTTCTGTAAATCATTTGAAATATGATTGTAATTATACTTCAGTCATCGTGAGTAATATAATTGATTACAATACAATACAATACAAATACTCTTTATTGCACACCTCAATCAAAGGATACAGTACAGTACAAAAACACAATGAGAAGAGGCAAACAACAGGCGGTCTTATCGCTAAAGAGCGATTTCTTCCAGACAACCTTAGGGTAGCGGAAATCTAATCAGAACGATTCATAGCAGGTGGTGCAGAATTAATACATATGAAGCCTACTAACAATTACAATAATAACATTTAATTAAAGATAAATAAACATACATAAATATAGTATAAAAATATACGTACATAAACATATTATGTTAGGGAAGGTTGCGACCCGAGGTTAGGTTTAGGTATGGTATTCAATAGTTAAGGTCATTTTCAAAATTGGCTCGGTGCCAGGCGATTTTGAATATTATGTTTTATTCAAATTTGCCTGAAGTAAATTTAGTATTAATTACTCGTGCTTGCTTCTGTTTGGCAGCAAATTTGGGTTTTGTTGGAGCGAAAATGAAATAATTAGGTACGTAACCGGCATCGATATTGATGATTAAGTCCCTGTCCGTTCAAGTGAACCGAAACTAATTGACATTAAGGCAAGGCCATTCCAGAGCAAATGACCCCCTCTAACACGCGTGAGTTTGCAATTAACCATCCCGCTCTCTACGGGAGCTCTGCGCGTAATTTCGTAAATATTTAGTACATTTTTATTGTTGGAACACTGAATCACTTATGAAAAATCTATCCGGTTATTTCCTTATAACAACAAAAAATCTATCGTTTTGTAAAAAAAACGTATCACTGTCGTTGATAATTACGAGATCTGCAGCATTAAAGTTTATTTTTACTATGATTTTTAGGATTTTTTGACAGTTACCAAGGCATTTTTCAATGTTTTGTTCGGTTATTTCTTTTCTTTGTTTCTTTTTCAGTCTACTGTAATTTTTGTGTAGTGTAATTCTACATTATTTGTTCACACTGGAAGCTGAAACTTCAGTATTTTCGTCAGATCTGTGAATGGGCCTTGCCTTAACTAAATTATTGACTGTAATAATTGTCTGTAAATTATTGACTGTAATAATTTAATTGCTCTAATAGCTTCGCACAACTCTTCGGACCATCCCTAATTTCAATTAACAAACCAAATGACAGTAAATAACGAAACAATCCAATCGGAACGTTAATTGTATGACGCAACCGTCACTGCGTGCATTAACAGCTGCAAGTGATGCTGCATTATCGCTCACCAATTACGGGAACCGCCCAACCATAGCGAAATAAACTCTACCTCTAGCGCGTATAGTTGACAATCCTGTAGACCTAAAAACGTGAATATGGTTTCTGGGTACGCCGAGCTATCAACGTTCTTTTGACAACGTGAAGCGAACTGTATTTGCACGGTTTAGAGTGGTATGTCGCGTAACCTGTGTTGTGTGGGTGCGTTCCACTTATTGTCAGCGCTGGGTTCGCGCTAATTGACAGGCCCGCATGGTTGTCAATGCTTTGCTTGCTTTCGATCGAGCCCATCAAATTTGCGACTGCACTTCATTGCGCCGGAGTGTTTGCGAAGCGCTGCGGTCGACCTGCGTCGGGTTTTGTTTAGGTCTGTCGAGTGGTAGAACGTTCGATTCTAAGCGTATTATTTGGTAACTCATTTTGTTTTCAGCTTTGAAAGATCTCTGAGACCATGCAAGGCTATATCAAGGTGTCCATAGTAAGTAGATAGGCAGGGATCGTTACCGGTATTCTTACTCATAATTCGCTTGCCCTTTTCCCATTTATTTGGGGTCGGCGCAGCATGTCTTTTTCTTCCATACATCTCTGTCATTCGTCATCTCTTCATTCAAATCCTTACTATACCATCCATACCGGCATTCTTACTACCGGTTTTAAATAAGGTATAATCGATTATAATTGCATTTCTAAATTTATATCGATAAAGCTCTGATTAGTGGTATAATCAAAACCGGTATTCAAATATATTAGTGGTTTCGCCAATTGACAACAATACCTCTATTCGACACTTTACCCATAAAAACTATTACCGGTAATTGCTGTCAGTGTCAATATACTCAATTATTTGTTTCTGCAAACTGGCGTATTGTAAAAAGTAGGTATTTACACCTATTTGTTGCGTTTTAGTAGTAACGTTTAATTGACATCTTACCTTTCAAGTGCAATGAATAGCGGTATTGAATACGGGTATTTAATATCGTAAATAGTGTATACATAGAGGTATAGATAAAAGCGGAATGACAACAATACCTCTAATTAGAATATAGGTATTATTTTATTAACGGTAATAGTTTGTCAGTTTCTATACAGGTATTAAATAAAACCGGTTTTACAATCCCTGATATTAAGGCGTTAAGAAGAGACCCCTAAAGAAGAACCCTAAATAAGGTTTTCTTCCTAACTTGTATTTATTTATTTTATGTCACACCTGGCCATAAAGTGGTAATTACCGCACGCTCCGCGCGCGGAGAATTCCACTTCATGGCCAGGGGGTGACATAAAATTTTGTACTTACCTCGGGCGGTAATTAAGAAAGCCTCAGATCGCATAATTATCGTCATCGGTATCGGTATCGTCAAATACCTGCGATCTGAGACATTCTTTGTTTTACCGCCCTCGGTAAGTAATGTACTATTAAAAACCACGATGAAACGTTGGCGCTTTCTTAACTTTTCGCCATTATTATTCGCTTTCAAGTATGTGTTTTGGTTGAACTCGAAAGTTTGAAGACCTTTACTAATTAACATAGCGTAAGCATAATTACCAACTTTCTCGGATCACTTTGTAATATTCAAGCAAATCGGTGGTCCCCGTAATTAATATTAAGTCGGGTGATTTCTAACTTCGTGGAAACCAGACGAATTATATCTAAGTTTATTTGTAAAACACACGTTTTTACGATATCTTATCTGAATCGTGTGATGATAATATGTATAATATTATATATCAATCTTACACAAATCGACTCGGAGAGCTCGTGGCCTAGCGGCGCCCGCGTACCGCGTGCGGTATGCGAGGTTAAGCAACGTCGGCCCAGGTCAGTTATTGGATGGGAGACCGCTTTGAGTGGTTATTAACTGAGCGCTCCCGTGCTTTGGAAGGCACGTTAAGCCGTTGATCCCGACTGCTGTCTATGATAGCAGTCGGCCACAGTTACACAGCACCACAGCCAAGGTAGAGGCCTTCGGGCGGCTTGGGAACTTCTAACAGTCAAGTTGCCCAATCACTTGACAAGCCCAATTCCAATAAGGTCTGGTTTCCCCTCGGATTGGAAGGTCAGATGGCAGTGGCTTCCGTAAAAACTAGTGCCTACGCCAATTCTTGACATTAGATAGCGGACCCCGGGCATCCTTCAGGATGCAACTATAGGTACCGGGATAACGCTAGAATGATGATGAATCTTACACAAATCGACCTAGTCCCAAAATAAGCAAAGCTTGTACGATGGGTACTAGGCGACGATTTACATACTTGTATAGAGAAATATATAATTAAATACATAGAAAACATCCAAGACTCAGGAACAAATATTCGTTCTCATCACATAAATAAATGCCCTGACCGGGTTTCGAACCCGGGACCTCCAGCTTCGTAGGCAGGGTCACTACCAACTAGGCTAAAGCGGTCGTCAGCGGTGTATTTTTATTCTGATTAAACGGGTTTTCGATAACCTGTTAGTTTACTATATAACATAACAGACCCAACTATATTTTATTTTGTAATTTAATACCATACATATCTCAATCCATGTCTCAATTTTTAGGGTTCCGTAGATAAAATGGCAAAAACGTAGCCCTTATAGTTTCGTCATGTCTGTCCGTACGTCACAGCCAATTTCGGAGAATTCAACTCGGAGACTATAAGCATTACAGTTATGAAATTTGGTAGGAAAGTGTATATGATCCGCTACATAACAGCAATGAAAAATTAGGCCTTTAAAATGATGTAGAGGTTTTTAAAAAACGTTTCTATCTAAGTCAACCGTTAGTGAGATGTGGCTGCAAACCAGTGACAAAACTCCCAGTAGCTCGATTCCACTCACACCTCAGATTCGGTTGAAGCCGCTCAACCAATCTCACTGGAGCGCAAACTCTTAGAGTATTCTAGTGTTCCAAACCACACGCGTGGTCGTGTCGTAGGTTTTCCCTTGGATTTTTCCCAGGCTACTCTCCAACCGCGCACTCCTATCGCTTTATTGGGCACGGCCTATAAAGCCACAGTCAGGTTCAAAAAAATGGCTGTCAAAGTAATAAAAAGTGTCCCTCTAATTTCCGAACTATGAAGATTAAAATTCTAAAAACAATTGGAATTAATAGTTACGTACATTAATAAGTACCTAAAGTGCTTTGAACAAGATAGGTCTAACAGTTTTTGAGTGAGATCGCTGAAAAATAGTCTTACTCAAACAAAAGGATGTAAGTGCCTTGAATTACATATGAAGGCCCGACCTTTTTTGATTTAATGTATAGAGGTTTTAAATGCGAATTACTTAATGTACCGAAGACTTCAATGTGCGTAGTCCGACATGGTTTTATTAAATTCCGATACAATCATTCGTGTTGAAAATATTAAGTAACTATTTATATAAGCAGAAAATAATGCTACAGTTACACATGCTGATTACTAGCACGAAAGCATGCCACTATTGAGCAACTGCTACCTGTATGTGTGTCGAAACATTGCTAATAATGAGTATGCTCATTTCGAGTTTGTTCAAAAATCGACGCTCGTGCGATTTTTGGGCATGCTACCTGCAACGCGGGTGGAAGGGGCGTGGTATTAGCAAGATTAGCAAGTGTGGACGCTCTTGCTTAATGAGCATGCTAGTAGTTAGTATGGTAGTAGTATGCTTATCCCAAGCAAATGTATATAACTCAAAATCATGCTCATCTTAAGCACACTAATGAGCATGCTTTTAACGTGCTAATTTTGAGCATGTGTAACAGTACCTTAAAGCAAAGCGAAGGGCACGCTACGGGACGGCACGGTATCGAGCTACCAATAGCGAACGAGCAAGACACAAATTTGGGATGCCTACGGGTCTTCTTGCTATTTTTTTTTAATATATATTCCTAGACATAACAAAACCAGAACAGTAAAGCGGTGGAACCCGGTAAATAAGACTTTTACCAGAATTTCTACATTATCCGACTACCTCAATCATTATTCTTCACGCCACGCCGAAGCAATTGTTTTGCAGCTAACGAACGTTCACTCACCTACCGTTCCATCGCCACAGCTTCATCTACAATACACCTACAGAGATCAAACTTTACGACCAATATTTCTAATAACTACAATAACAGTCTTCAACTTTGACTCAAAGACACTATGATTCCTTTTCATTTGAGCAACGCGTCAAATCGAAAAAAAGGATACCGACCTGCAGGCTAATCACGTAACTTTATGTACTACCGTTAGATAGATTTTAATGTCAATTTTGAAGTATAAATGTATGAGCTGACAATTAAAATTTGACATTAAAATCTGCCTAACGGTAGTAAATAAGTTACGTGATTACCCCGCAGGACCCAGGAGGGGACCGATATGATCTTCAAACCTTCAATAAAAGAGCGTATTCCCTTCTGAAAGGCCGGCAACGCACTTGCGACTCCTCTGGTGTTGCAGGTGTTTATGGGCGACGGTAATTGCTTACCATCAGGTGATCCGTCTGCTCGTTTGCCCCCTATAATATAAAAAAAGGATTGATAATTTTTGCAGGGTTGTATCACATAGCATCATCGCTTGGATTTTGAAGTTTGTTAGTGCGGGACAAGGTGGAAATTAGAAAGTTTAGAGTGGGTGTTAAGGATTTATCCGCTTTTATGCCTCATCGATTCAAGTGTCAAAAATGTGTGTGTGCGTTCTCGTAAAATTCTTTAACACGCCTGAACACATTGTTCGGTTAGAATGTGGATAAAAATGCTTCTAGTCCATTTGATTGTCATTTCACCATGATTCTGTTTATAAATAGAGTAAACGTGAAGAAAATTACAACACAATATTTTTTTTATACAACACCGGTGGCAAACAAGCGTACGGTCCACCTGTTGGTAAGCGGGCACCGCAGCAAAGGAGTCACGTGCGCGTTACCGACCCTTAATAAAATGTGAATAGTAATACCTATATCCTGGGAGAGTCCGCTGGTTGCGGATGGCGCAGGACCGGTCATTATGGCACTCTTTGGGGAGGAACAGCTTCTATTTTAATACTCCACTCATCCCGGTCCCGTGCTAGTCTCATCCAGGAGTGACCCGCGGTCGTTTTAATGTCGTCAACCTATCGAGCCGGTCGACCTCTTAAGTTATTGTTATCATCATCATCATCATTTCAGCCGAAAGACGTCCACTGCTGAACATAGGCCTCCCCCAAGGCTCGCCATTTAGACCGGTCCTGTGCCGTTCGTTTCCACCGGATTCCCGCGACCTTCACCAGGTCATCACTCCACCTTGTCGGAGGCCTACCAACAGCTCGTCTTCCGGTGCGTGGACGCCACTCAAGCAGTTTCTGGCCCCATCGACCGTCAGTCCTGCGAGCAATGTGCCCTACCCACTGCCACTTAAGTCTCGCAATTTTGAAGGCTATGTCGGTGACCCCAGTTCATAAGTAAGGTAAGTTATTGTTAGCAGCGATACAATTCCTACACTGCCCAAATTCAATATTTAATTGGCATTTCAAATGAAATCATTGCACGTGTAAACAATTTCAAATCACGTAAGCCAATTAAATGTAAAACGAAACGGAAAATTCCTTTTTTTTCTCGGGACTCGATGACGGATCAATTGCTGTATATCAACGTATAACGACTAACGACCCACTGTTTGTTCGAGCATTAAAATAAAACAAATGGCTCGTATGTACACTTGATACCGTTCCATTTTCAACTGTAACAGCGAGCGTGAGAATTGTTTTTCTGACGGCAAATTCGATTTGTCAGCGTCTAACAGGTTCGTAGTTTCCACATGGATTTGCTCGTTATGAATTTTTTTCGTGTTTTTGTGTACACTGAAATAGTTTTATATTCGATTTTTATTTCGCTTGTATTGTTGTTGTTCATGATAAATCCAGGCGGAAAATGTGTGCAGTATTTTATATTTCCCCGACACTTTACTTATGTCTTAACTGCATATTTACTCACTTGTCAGTATACAGTTTTCCGTGTATGTCAGTCAGATAGCGCAGTAAATAACTGCTGGCTTCACTGAGGCTCGGTTTTATAAAGATACGTTAGACCTTATGTCGGTTTGATATGTCAAAAAATGTACTAAGTTACTGAAATTTGATCTGACATTTGGTCTATCGGATCTTTATAAAACCCGGCCTGAGAATTGACACTGATAACTAACAGAGGGGCTACCGCGAACCGAAAACGAACGAAGTTCGAATATCTCTCTCTCTGTTGCACTTGCTAATTCGTGCGGCAGAGAGGGAGATATTCGAACTTCGTTCGTTTTCAGTTCGCGGTAGCCCCTCAGATTACTGTTTCCGCAACGAGTTCAGACATGCGGGAATCGCGCGGTCCCTTTATATGAAACAACTGCGCGGTTATGTCTGAACCCTTCGGAACATTTTCATGTAAATAACCAACCGCGCCGAATACGCATCGCGATTCTTGCAAGTCTGAACCAGGTCCTAATCAGTCACTTAAGCAAGGACCGTACAGAGATCTGACGAAAATATTGTTGTTTGAGCTTCCAGTGTGAAGAAATAATGTAGAATTACTCTACACAAAAATTACTGTAGACTGAAAGAGAGAGAAAATACAATAACCGAACAAAAAATCCTAAATAGTCAACTATCATGCTAATGTTCCACCAAGTAGTATAAACATACTACATGTTAATATTAACTATTATTATTATATTTGATGACATTAAGCAATTAATCAGAACTATTTGTAATAACTATCATATATTGTAGTAAATCACTAGGTACTACTGCTAATTATTTCTCAATGACGTGTAAATTGGTTTTACAAATAAATTATCTTATCTTATCTTATCTTATCATCGTAAAAATAAACTCTCATACTGCCGATTTCGCAATTATCAACGACAGTAATATTTTTTTTGCAAAAAGGATATACTTTGTATTATTCTAACACAATAACCATATAGATTTTTCGTAAGTGATCCAATGTTAAAAACCAATTAAAATGCACTAAATCAAAGGACAATTTCCAGCCTAGATGATCTGTGTCGGCGTTTTGTATCTATGTCTGTTTGTTCGTTGAGTTCTTATCCTTGTATTGGTTTCCGGTGGTTAAAACATTAATGTGGCACAATGCAATGAGGGCTATCGTTTTTGTGCTCACCAGTTGGCGCCACTGTCGAGTAAGATCCAGCTAACCGTACCGTAAATATATCGAACATATCGCATTGTAGCACGGTCCTGTTTTGTTCGGTAAAAAAGGAAGAAATAAGTTTCCGAAAGACAAAACTGTCTCAAAGCCCTGACAGTCATTGACCCTTAACTCATATTTGCCATAATCAAGCTCAGGTATTCCAAAATAGTCACCATATTGTTCCAATTAGATATTAACCCGCGTAGCGCAACCACAAAGAGTGACATTTGACATTTCGGAGCCCCCATGCTATGCTAGCGCCTCTAGCGGCGAATTCATATGCGACAGCCCTCATTGGACGTATTTTTCTTTTTATATTTTCAATCCAGACGTACGGCTGGATACCATCTTTACTTGGTCGAAATTCCTCTTATTCGAACCAAGCACTTTGCATCATCTTTTATAATGCGCACTTCTAAGGTTTGGAATTCTCTGACGGCGTTTGTTTTTCCGAGCTCATATAACCTAGACCTTTTTAAGGTACGAGTGAATAGGCACCTTCTGGGTGAGCTCGCTTCATCGTCGGCCTCATCTTTGCCCCCTGGCTAGATGCTGGCCAACAGCGATCCCATTTTTAATAACAAAAAATAACGTCACAACCGACCTCTTTAGTTTTAATTCATGGGAACAAATGAAAATCAGCGTCGTTGCACCCTGTACCTCGACACATGCTGAGTGTACTCTTTTTTGTGACAACACTATATTCCTTTTAGATTTAAGCCTTTTTAATGTAATTTATTATGTTGTTGTTGCAAAGTAAAATTTTATTGTATGCTTCCGTAGAGAGTGGGTTGGTTAAATGCAAATTCACGGGTGTTGGGACATTTAAAATGGAATGGCCTCACCTTATCGATCTATTTCTTAATATATCCCAAGCTTACGTAAGAAAGAAAGAAAGAAAGAAATATTTATTTGGTTCAAGTTGTTTACACATTCTAGGATATAATAAATGAAATCATGACGCTGATTTTCAGGGCAACCAGGAAACAATATGAAATTACAAAACAATAAACATGAGAGAGAGCTGTCCCTAACATACAACATGATATTAACAATGTGGGAAATGTGTAGCCATACAGAATAATATTTTGTACCTGCACATACAAGCTAAAACGTATATTACGGTATTTACTATGCTCAAAAAACAAGAGACTGATCATAAGAGTTTACATCATTAACATCACTTTCTTTTTCTTTATCGTTTGCTGAATGTGCGCATCTCTCGTATAAAAACCGGCCAAGTGCGTGTCGGGTCACGCACAATGAAGAGTTCCGTACCAACACATTTAAAACCACCATCCAATACATTGAATCTTAGGTCGTATCGTTATAGTTAACTCACGGCACTTACGACCTTTTGTTTGGCAGACAGTTTTCAGCGAAAACTCAAAAACTGTAATAACTATCTAACTCAAATCTCAAACCAAAAATTATTGAAATTATTTATTCACATCAATTTTTTTCAGAATTTTAGCCTTAGTTTAGAAACTAAAGGGGGGGACACTTTTTATAACTTTGACAGTTAATATCTCACCAACGCAACAGTTGAATTAACTGGAAAAGTTATTTAAAAACCGCCATATGATTTTTATCCATGTACCCCACACGACCATTTGCGCTGAATTTTTTTTTCATCACCGTTTACATGTAAGGAGGGCCCCCTATTTTTTTTTAAATCGCATCACTTTTATGTAGCCGTTCATAGAATACACCTTCCTACCAAACTTCATAATTGTAGTGCGAGTAAATCGGCGAGGACGCATACAGTCGGACGGACCATTTTCATTACGGAACCCTAAATAGCGAACTAGGCTCATATGACGACCGCTTTAGCCTAGTTGGTAGTGACCCTGCCTTCGAAGCTGGAGGTCCCGGGTTCGAATCCCGGTCAGGGCATGTATTTGTGTGATGAACACGAAATTTGTTTCCGAGTCTTGGATGTTTTCTATATATATCGTCGTCTAGTACCCATAACACAAGCCTTCTTGAGCTTACTGTTGGGGCTAGTTCGATTTGTGTAAGATTGTCCTCTAATATTTATTTATTTATTCATTTAAGTATCTATTTATCTATATAAGTATTTATATCGTCACTTGGTACCCATAGTACAAGCTTTGCTTAGTTGGGGACTAGGTTGATTTGTGTAGATTGTCCACAAATATTTATAAAAATATTTATTTATTTATATACCATACCATTCTAAGAATGATAGCGGACAAGCCTGACTGTGCTATCATGTTACACTGTGCGGGGCTGCATTCTTCCGTCAGTGTAATCAATTGGTAGCACTATGTGTGATTATTGTATTATGATAGATGTATTATGTATATAATTTCTATGTGTCAATGTTACACGAAATAAATGAATTCAATTCAATTCAATTCAATATCCTTAAAATAAAATCTATTCTAAGAGACCACATTACAAAGGCACTAAAAAAAGTAGAAATCTATCAATGGGCGCTTGGGCGCGTATCGAGTGTGCGTCAGACAAGTAACTCCACCTTTGTGCCATATTGTACCTTTGTGTGGAGTTCGCCGATGCTTTTTCTGAAGCGCAGCAGCTTCATGTACGCTTTGTCATCGCGCCACATTTGTGGAGCGAACGTGTAATAGCTTTGTGTACCTGTTTAGATCTAATGGGTTACATTGTTTATTTCTGTGCTTATGAGTAAAGTTTTATATGTACAGAACTAATAAATACCAAGCTGGACACTGGTAATGTACGTAATGGTAAGTTAGGTCCAAATATAAATAAATAAATTATCAAAATTTAGAATAAAGGAAAAATTTAAACGACTGGCCGCGAGTGCCGGGAGGTCGCAGGTTCGAATCCTGCTCGGTGCCAAAATTTTTCAATTTTTCCTTTATTCTAAATTTGGGTATGGGATGGCGCATCGCAACTGATGATTCTCAATATAATTTGAGACGTTAGTGCCGTTAATGAAGCTTGAGTCTTCTGGTAGATGTCGCTGTACGCCTCCCTTAAGGCGTTTGTATAAAAATATAGTTAGTTTTAGTTTTAGTTTATTTATCTCCATATACAATTACATTATAAAACATGTTCGCTTATTTTGCTAATCGTATATCGATCGTTATAACAATGAAATAATTAATAATTATAATATGAGGGTAGGTATATACTTAAATATATACCTACATTTAAACAATAATCAGGGAATAATATAATTAAAAATGTCATATAAAGTATGAATAGGAAAACAATACAATTGAAAATGTCATATAAAAATTAAATTGAAACTAAGATGAAATAAAAAATATTTAACAGTTGTACCAATGTAAGGGTACCAATCATAACAATGTCAATTTAATAAATAATGTCAGAAGTTAATATAGCACTATAAATACAATTTGTAAGTGATACCATAGAGATATCGATTAAATGTCAGATCTTAAAAACTAGAAACAATGTCTCATAACTAACAAGTAAATAGTGCAATTTATAATTAAAATAAAATGTCAATTCAATAGAAATAAAATAAAAATAAAGTAAAAAATCAAGTGCTATTTATGAATGTTAATATACTCATTTACAGAGTAAAATGACTTATCCAATAAAAGGTTCTTCAGTTTGCGCCTAAACGTTGCCTCACTAGCTTCATTTTTTATGTCAGCGGGTAGGTGCTCGTAGTAGGTCGGCCCTATTACCCGCGCGTTTTTAGCCTGTAGTATAGTGCGACGCGGTACTGTCCGCAGTTTTCCCGTACTGCGGATGCACTTACCCATCACCTCCACTCGCTTAAACTGTGACAGGTGTTCTCGTGTAAACATAATTACTTCGAAAAGATACTGGGAGTAGTGCGTCATAACTCGGTGCTCAGCAAACAACGCCTTGCAGGAGCGCCTCTGATTGAGGTCAAGCATGGTCCGCAGTGCACGTTTCTGCATACGCATCACCCTCACAGCATCAGTCGAGTTACCCCAAAGTACTACACCGTAAGTCATAAGCGAGTGGAAATGAGAGAAATAAGTTTGCCTCAGCGCATCACGAGACACCAACGGCTTTAGTTTGCGAAGTGCAAATACCGCGCCGCTCAGCCTATCGCACAGCGAGTTTACATGATGTTTCCAATTTAAGGTAGGGTCTAGCGTAAAGCCCAGAAACTTGCACTTGTCGCTCATTGGAATTGGGCATTGAAGACTTACGCTTGGGACACACCTACTACTGAAAAGCATAACATTGGATTTGCTGACGTTTAAAATCAGCCCGTTTGCAGAGAACCACTGTTTTAGCTGTTTACATACAGTTGAGATTTTCTCATTCAGTTCGTTATATGAACGCGCCCTCACTACCACAGTCGTATCATCGGCAAATAGGGTGATCTGACCTTCCGTGATGGCTGCCTATAAATAAATTATCTGTAGATAACAAGAAATATTGCTAATGGGTATGGCCACGGTGTACGGGTATGTCTGTAACAATCATCATCATCATCATCATCATACTAGCGTTATCCCGGTACAGTTGCATCTTGAAGTATGCGCGGGGTCCGCTACCTAATCCCAAGATTTGGCGTAGGCACTAGTTTTTACGGAGGATATTCAATTTAAACTTGTAGTTTAAGAACGATTGCCCGTCAAAGTTCCTTAAGTTTGTCACTGACACACTGTCTGATCGATCATCACAATCCTAAGGTACTTCTAGTAGACCCATAAGCTTAAAATTTAAAGCATTATTAGTTTTTAGGCTTTCAAGTGATAAAAAAAGTAATAAAAATTCAGTCACGTTTCAGAGATATACAAACTGCATAATTAAGTGGCGGGGACGTCCACCGCGCGATCGCGACAACACTGACATATTCTACTAGTCCATATTCGTCCCGGTACCGCCGCACACCGGGTAGAGTCATTCCGACCCAGGTCGGGCCTAGCTGAGTTTCTTGCTGGACTCTTCTCAGCTAGGCTAGGTTTAGTGAACCAGCGACAAAACTCCCAGTAGCTCGATTCCACTCACACCTCAGATTCGGTTGAAACCGCTCAACCAATCTCACTGGAGCGCAAACTCTTAGAGGATTCCAGTGTTCCAAATAACACGCGTGGTCGTGCCGGAGGTTTTCCCCTGGATTTTCCCCAGGCTACTCTCCAACCGCGCACTCCTATCGCTTTATTGGGCCCGGCCTATAAAGCCACAGTCAGGTTCAAAAAAAAAGCGTAAGTAATTAAGTTTGTAATCCTATACAAATACATGCGATACATAGTTATATTTGTAGTTCCTGCATCTATGTTTTTTTTGTTTGTATTGACATATTTAACTACAAAAAGAAGTGAGTTCCTATAAAAAGCAATCCAAGTAAAAATAGGCCAAGTCTCGAAAGTGTTCACCATAAAAAGTCATGATATATTACGTAGAGCCAAGTCAGGAGTTGTTATTAATCTTTATTTGGTTATTACACTTTAAAAATATATATTTTGGGAACAATCTCACTCAAATCGACCTACTTCCAAACTAATCAAAGCTTGTACTATGGATAATAAGCGACGATATACCACTCATATATAGAAATACTAGCGACCCGCCCCGGCTTCGCACGGGTGCAATGCTGATGCATGTATTATACATATAAACCTTACCCTTGAGTAAAAAAAACCGTATCAAAATCCGTTGCGTAGTTTTAAAGATTTAAGCATACATAGGGATATAGGAACATAGGAACAGAGAAAGCGACTTTGTTTTATACTATAGTGGTATACTTAAATAAACAAAAACATCCAAGACTCAGGAAAAAATATTCGTGCTCATCACACAAAAACTTTATGCATATAAAGAAATAATGAAAACGGAGGTATATTAAAGCAATAAGTGTATTTTAGCAAATTCTACACACTTTAAACTTTTCGCGAAAAGGTAACAAGACTGTCTGAAATACTCTTTAAACATTACATTAATGTTGAAAGATGATACCATCTAACACGGCTCGTCTGTAACGTTTTCAGTTGATGTCATTTAGGTTAATTAGAGAAAATTACGAGAAACCTTATATATGAGGTCTCCTTTATATTTGAGAAACGCGAAATTTGTTCCAACCCTGACTTATCGTCTAAATAAAAATAATTAAGGAATTGGGTCATTGTCAGTTGCAAAAACAAAAGTAGTCCCTTCGGTGGTCAATAGTTAACGGTTTATGTGCATGTAAGCTATGTTTTTAGTACATGGATTTATAGCAACGGAGACACTATTTATGCGGGTTACAGGACCAATCCTAAATTAAGCTTTGTAGCCCTTTACTTTTGGTATGTCCACCGAAAAGACGCGAACCTAAATCTGACAATGACCCAATTACTTTTTATGATGATGGGAAAATCGATGCTGATCTCACACATAGAACTAACACCGGATGGCTAAAATGGCGGGAACTCACAGGTGTGATGTGTGACAAAAGAATGCCCATAAAAGTAAAGGGAATCTACAAAACTGCCAGAAGACCTGCAGTACTTTACGGCGCTGAGTGCTGGGCCATGAACAAGTGCCATTTTAACAAACTTCACAGAGATGCGCATGCTGCGTTGGTCCGCAGGCGTCACTGCTGGATAAGATAAGAATCCAGTACATCAGGGGCAGTTTCAAAGCACCGATAACAGATAAACTTGCTGAGAAACGTCTACGGTGGTAGGCACATTCAGAGACGACCTCTTGAACTAGTCAATGTAGCCTTAGCGATACCTGCGATGATGCGAAGAAGCGGGAGACCACCTGCCACTTGGTTGACGACGGTGGAGAAAAGCCTGAGGGAGCAAGGCCTAAATGACGCACACCTGGCACTAAGTCGTGCAGAATGGAAGACGAGGACACAGAAGGCCGATCCCAAGTAAATGGGATAAGGTCTGAGAAGAAGAAGAAGGAATTACTTTTTATCAGTAGCGTTATTCTAGTAGCACGTATCATCTCACCCTAGTTATACCTAGTTTTTTTAAAGAATAAATATTAGGCAAACAAACGTGTTTACCAGGTTATCAGTCCACCTTGTGGGGGGCCTACCCACGCTACGCCTTCCGGTCTGTGGTCGCCACTCGAGAACCTTCCGGCCCCAACGGCCATCATCTTTCTCTTAGAACACTATTTTTTATTTATACTATGTTATGTTGTTGTATATTTCTTTTGTTTTATCATATATCTGTCTCTTCGTGATTAAAATTAATTATTTAAACTGCTAGTAATTTAGGTAGGGGTTGTTCAACTTGTCGAAGTTCAGCGCCGAAATTAAAAAAGGTGGCAAGTTAGGCACTGCCAGCATTGTTTTCTCTGTCTATTGTTTGCTGTTTCCGACGTCGCGTCGACACGTAGGGTTGTCAAACATATTGTAAGTTTATTTTTTTATCCCGTGCCATGTTAAAAGTTCTTCATTGTAAACAGACTCAACATCCTCGCGCGTCCAAGAAAGAAGGAAACTCTTATGCAAGTTAATTGAGAGCTTATTTAAAACTAGCTTTTTCCCGCGACTCCGTCCACCGAGAATTCGTTCATCGCCTTAGAATTTTATTGCTATTCTTTTACATCAGGCGCCTACCTAGTTATCGCTCTTCCATATAAACTTTCACCACCTTAAGGGATAATTTCCGGCATAAAAAGTATCCTATGTCCTTCCCCAGGACTTAAACTACTTCTTTACCATATTTCATCTCAATCGGTTCAGCGGTTTAAGCTTGAAGAGGTAACCGACAGACAGACATTATTCGACGACCGGTTTAGCCTAGTGGGTAGTGCACCTGCCTGTGAAGTTGACGGTCCTGGGTTCGAATCCCGGTCAGGGCAAATATTTGTGTGATGAGCATGAATATTTGTTTCTGAGTCTTGGATGTTTTCTATGTATTTAAGTATTTATATCTATTAAATATATCGTCGTCTAGTACCCATAACACAAGCCTTCTTGAGCTTACTGTGGGGCTGGTTCGATTTGTGTAAGATTGTCGTCTAATATTTATTTATTTATTATTATTTATTATTATAGATGGCTGACCAGTGAACAACGGTAAATATTTGTTTTCTACAACCTAGTGACAAACCGATTGTGACAGACAAACAAAAATCGTTCTTATTCATATTTGCATAGGAAGTGGTATATATACTTCATGTCGAATCTTTCAACCTGACTCAAATCGTTTAATGGCATTTCAAACTAGTGTCCTTTTATAGAGGATTGACGAGAGACATCATCCTGTTGTGGATTCGTTTTTATTATCAGTGACTTAGAGACCATATACATCTCTAACAGTATTAAATTAATTTTAATTTTGACGCTCAGAGACCATGTACATCTCTGGGATATTATATTAATTTCATTATACTCCTTGTTTAATCTTGAGACCTTATACATCTCTAACTTTACTGATGTTGTAATATTTGTAATAGATAACTTTGCAAGTTTATTTTCACTGTATGACATTAATTTTGTTATAATTGTAAACTCGAAATTATTATTCCCTCTTGAACTGTAAATTAATATTTTGACATGAAAAATGTATTACTTATTATAGTCAGACTTTCTTAAATTGTAAATTAATATTTTGACATGTAAAAGTGCCCTTGTGGCCTATTTGCAGAATAAATGTTTGATTTTGATTTTGATTGAAACACCGAGAATGTCTAAGACACCATTTTGTTTACACGCGGCGAAACAGAGATTGTTTGCGTTTAGGGTAATAGGTTGTGAATGCGTATTGATTGTATGTGAACATCAATATCTATGAACTATTTTCTTAATATATGTTACACTAGCTTTTGCCCGCGACTTCTGAGACTTCGGTATAAAAAGTATCCTCTTCTCTTGGTCCCAAAGGAAGACCAGCGCTAGCCAATTTTATTTATTTATTTATTTAAAAAAGGTACACTTTACAGACATCACACAATAAATGATACAGTTAAGTTTGCACAAAATCAGTAGCTTATAGACCAGCATGACATCCAAAGCAAGTGCACACAGCATGATCAATAAGTAAGCGCATAATTGACCAAGTGCACATACAGCACTAGTGTCAAGTCGACCAACACAGAACAGGGTTAATTACATGGTTAAATCTAATCAAGTTCAGCATACAATAACACAGTTACTCTACTCTATTTCAGCCAAGTCGAGCCAATGATGCATCAACATGAACATTACTAGTAGCAAAAGTTTAATTAAAGGAGATAAGTATACATTCTTAGGTACTAACTGAATGATAATGGCTAGCACTATGCTGATTTGGGGCCATTTCGTGACTATTTTTTGTATTTTGGTGTTATGTTTATTTGTACTGTGTCTGTGCCACGAATAAATGTTTTTCTTCCTTTCTTTCTTCTCTATATAAATCCATGCTATAAACTCGTTGTATACCAAGTTTCATCATAATCCATTCCGCCGTTTTTTCGTGATTGAGCAACAAACATTCAAACATCGAAACATTCAAACATCTGAACCTTTGCATTTATAATATTAGAGAGGTAGGGCACAGCAAAATATCATCTTGCTCGAATTTGGAGCAGCCTAACTGGGGAAGTACCTCCACCTTGCAGAAGACCACAGCCAATAACATTATTTACTATACAAGTATGTAGTGTTGTGTTCCTGGAGGTGAGCAAGGTTGTCAGAGCTCCCGAGGATGCACTGTGTTGAAAGCGAGGGACCTAAATGTGTTCCTTCTGCTGTCAACACAGTGCATCCTTAAATCTTATAAAGGGTCGGCAACACGTGACTCCTTTAGAGTTGCGGGCGTCTATAGGCTGCGGTGGCCGCTTACCATCACGTGGACCGTACGCTTGTTTGCCACCGGCGTTGTATAAAAAAAGGATAAAGTATAATTACAAATATTATTGTCAAACTAATGTATGGCCAACCCTATAACTCCTCGTCTCTGATCTCACTCGCCGCCTCTCCAAAGCTTTTGTCAATTTCTACGACTTTCTGCAAATACGATAATTAGTTAGTTATGTTTACTCAACTTCGTCATCTAACCATACTGGGTCAGTTCAAACATCTAGAACATTCGTAGCACTTAATCCGTTAATAATTTGAAATTAATTTTTTTTGGGCGCAATTTGGCCCACACACCGCTCAGCCCGCGGGCTAAGTTGATCTAGTACTGTTTATGTCGGGGGCGACTTGGACGACTCGGCCAACTCAGCTCGCGGGCTCATTTAACCACTGGTCTATCGCTATAGGATGAACTCAGCCCGCGTGCTCAATAAAATTAACCACTGTCTATCACCATAGGGTCATCTCAGCCCGCGTGCTCAATAAAATTAACCACTGTCTATCGCCATAGGGTCAACTCAGCCCGCGTGCTCAATAAAATTAACCACTGTCTATCGCCATAGGGTCAACTCAGCCGGCGGGCTCATTTAACCACTGTCTATCGCTATAGGGTCAACTCAACCCGCGTGCTCAATTGAGTGGTTAATTAACCACTGTCTATATATGTCTGAAACTCACGGGAGTTTCATATTTAATGTTGTTTTATATTATAGTATTTAGTACATAATAGCAGATGGCTGAGATACGCGTCATACTCGTGATCGGCTGACTACGTTAATACTAGTATCTTTTATAGGGGATTGACGAGAGACATCATCCTGTTGTGGATTCGTTTTGATTATCAGTGACTTAGAGACCATATACATGTCTAACAATATTAAATTAATGTTAATTTTGACGCTCAGAGACCATGTATATCTCTGGGATATTATATTAATTTCATTATACTCCTTGTTTAATCTTGAGACCTTATAAATCTCTAACTTTACTGATGTTGTAATATTTGTAATAGATAACTTTGCAAGTTTATTTTCACTGTGTGACATTAATTTTGTTATTATTGTAAACTCAAAATTACTATTCTTTCTTGAACTGTAAATTAATATTTTTACATGAAAAATGTATTATTTATTATAGTCAGACTTTCTTAAATTGTAAATTAATATTTTGACACGTAAAAATGCCCTTGTGGCCTATTTGCAGAATAAATGTTTGATTTTTTTTTGAGTATGGTTAAAATACCGGTATCATTTCAACAGTTTTTTTTTGTTCATATATTGTTTGGCCCGCTAAGCGGCCAGCGACAGATAAAGTGTGGGACAACCTCTCTATGGGGCCTGATGGGCCATCTTTGGGGATTTCAACAGTTTAATCCTGTCTATCTTGATTTATACTCGCTCTTGACACTCGTGGTGTACTTTATCGCAGTTTTTAAATAAAATATTTACCAACAGCGGCGACATTACGCGGGAGAGTGGCGGCTTCCAGTACTGCATACGTACCGTATCGCTCCAGCATATCACGTGGCAATTAGGAAGCATTTATTGAAATATAGACACACACTAAGCAATATATCCGACTCGGTATAAACATAATTAATACCGCATTGACTCCGGATCAGGGACCGATACCGGTATTTTTAAAAAACCCTGAACTGGCCCAATATTTTGGATTATTTTTTGCTCTTTACGTAGGGCTGAATCGTAGGTAACAACGTCGTATTATTAGATTGTCCCATTAAAAACGGAATAATGAACCGGTGATCGTAATAATACCGGTATTTTTCTATGGAGAAAATACCGGTATCCGATCCCTGTTCCGGAAAAACAAATCAAGATATGCATACTATTTTGTTATATTATAACGCTTTGCCTACTTAAAATTGCATTTACACTTTAAAGAACTAGTTGATTTTACATAAAATTTAAATACAATTGTGAACTAACGAAGAAAACTTCTCACGTCCAAAACGTCATTTCACTGCAAAATATCAGTTTAACCGGCAAATTTGAAAAGTTAATTGTCATCCAGTCGTTCGAAGCGACGGATGACAGCACAATTTGGTCGCGTCAGAAACGTCGAGCGCGGCGAATGAATGGCTAACTGTCGGGCCCGTCCGAAAATGACGTCATGATTTAACAGCGTGTTACTGAAATGTGAGCAATTAAGCTGAAACGGATATCTTTTCGATCATTTATTTACATTATCTGCTGGAAACTGTGGATTATGGACATTAAAATAAATCTGGCCTGACTGGAATGTTCTGGATGGGTTCAAATTTTAAAAGTTATCGTTTTTTTTAACCTGACTGTGGCTTTATAGGCCGGGCCCAATAAAGCGATAGGAGTGCGCAGTTGGAGAGTAGCCTGGGGAAAACCTCCGGCATGACCACGCGTGTGGTTTGGAACACTGGAATACTCTAAGAGTTTGCGCTCCAGTGAGATTGGTTGAGCGGTTTCAACAGAATCTGAGGTGTGAGTGGAATCGAGCAACTGGGAGTTTTGTCGCTGGTTCACTAAATCTAGCCTAGTTATCTTAATGTTGCGATTACATTAGACTTCAATTGTACTTTAGTTGGCATTACTTGGTGGGTCATTCTACTTTTTCATGACCAGTTTTATATTACAAAAAAAAACTATGATATGTATGCAATTAGTGTACAAAAATAGGATTTCGAAATAGTACCTGAACCTAATAAAAGGTATTTATAGGTAAAAATACTTAAATATTACTTTCATACTGCTGTAAAAGGTGGGTAACACAGTGTTAAAAACCATTTTATATAAGATAATATATTTTTCAGTTACTTTTTTCGTGATGCGATTAAGAATTTGATCCCTTTTCGAGAAATTTGAACTTATTGATTTACTTATTTGATGTTAACATCCGTATTGTATTTTGGTGTTATGTTTATTTGCACTGTATCTGTGCCACGGATAAATGTTTTTTCTTCCTTTTCTTTCTATTGCCTGCCTGCGTCGGCTTCTTCAATATTTAGTCACACATGGTCTAAGTCAATAGTAATCCCGTTTGGTAAAAAAAAATCTACGCAACGTCAGTTGTGATAGAATTAAGAATGAAGCTATCCGTAGCAGAACTGGGGTCACCAACATAGCCTTCAAAATTGCGAGACTTAAGTGGCAGTAGGCAGAGCACATTGCTCGCAGGACTGACGGTCGATGGGGCCAGAAACTGCTTGAGTGGCGTCCACGCACCGGAAGACGAGCTGTCGGTAGGCCTCCGACAAGGAGTGATGACCTGGTGAAGGTCGCGGGAATTCGGTGGAAACGAACGGCACAGGACCGGTCTAAATGGCGAGCCTTGGGGGAGGCCTATGTTCAGCAGTGGACGTCTTTCGGCTGAAATAATGATGATGATGATGATGAACGTCAGTTGTATTAACGTGTCAAAATCACACTCACCAACAAAAACCGAACTTGATCTCAAACTGAAGCTTTAGCTTGAAACACGTCAAATCGAATCCTATTTCACATTTGTAGAACGTAGTCGAGCGCGGGCCACAATTGTCATTCCATTCCACCGATACGGATCATGTATTCAATATATTCGGACCTGGGGCTCAGTGTTTCACAAAACCACGCTAGCCTGAAACGTACCAGTTTATTTATGATATCTTAGTAGTGTTACACATGACGTGTTGAAGATAAAAGGTGAAAGGGCCATTTGATTCTACTGCGGTATTTCCGGACCGATATGACCTTCAAGATCTACCTATCTTTGGTAGTGGTTTTTATTGCTCCTCCTGTAAGACGCAATTTCCTGTACTGTGTGTTAATAGTATATGTCTTACATTGTCAAGATTGAATTAAGGATTACTTACTTGTTATACAATGTCATCTTAAGTAATATATATGAAATCCTAGTGGGAATTGTCTTAGGATACAGACTGTACATACTTCATCTTTACTGATTTGTCCTATTTATTACATCGGCCTGTATCTGTTTTTTCCCCAATAAAGAAAATAAAATAAAATAAGAAAAGAGCATATTCCCTTCTGAAAAGCCGGCAACGCACTTGCGACTCCTCTGGTGTTGCAGGTGTTTATGGGCGACGGTAATTGCTTACCATCAGGCGATCGGTCTGCTCGTTTGCCCCCTATAACATAAAGAAATATAGTTTTCAGACACTTTTTTTTTAATGCAGATTTTGGAATACCAGGCCCTCACTACATATTTTTGTATTGTTATTTAGAAGAAGGTTTAATTGCAGTATCACGATAGTTTTGGTAATTAACGAACCACAGCTAATATCCATAAATCGAGTAACTCAGTGGTTCTTGGATGTCTCACCAATTGTATGAAAAAAAAAATATTTTTACCATTGTGTTACCCACCTTTTACAGCAATATGTTAATATTTAAGTATTTATACCTATAAATTCCTTTTATTAGGTTCAGGCACTATTTCGAAATCCTATTTTTTTATACTAATACATATCATAGATTTTTCTTTTAAATAAAAAACTGGTCATGAAAAAGTATAATGATCCGAAAAACGCTCTCTTTTCTCTTCTCTTTGTTTGTCTTTTAGTCTGTCTATTATTTCTGTCTTCCCTCCTCTTTTTACTGTTATTCCTTCCTTCCCTTTGAGACAAATGTCGGTTTCCATTCAGGGGTGAAAAAAAGATTAAAAACACTCTATTTAGGTAGGGTGGTCTAGATACGATATATTTGCCACCATATTAGTATAGTAAAAAAGTCATCGGGATCAAGAGATACTAAGTTATTGAGGTTATGGATAACATAACTGAAGAAAGGGTTACGTTCAGTGAGGCGAACAGCGATCGTCATACAAGTTGTTGAGATGGAGAATAACAATAAATAAATAAATAAATAAATATTTGTGGACAATCTACACAAATCAACCTAGTCCCAAACTAAGCAAAGCTTGTATTATGGGTACCAAGTGACGATATAAATACTTATATAGATAAATAGATACTTAAATACATAGAAAACATCCAACACTCAGGAACAAATTTCGTGTTCATCACACAAATAAATGCCCTGACCGGGATTCGAACCCGGGACCTCCAGCTTCGAAGGCAGGGTCACTACCAACTAGGCTAAAGCGGTCGTCAGCGTCAACAATGGACGCTAAATGTGGAAATGTATTTTTCACACCTGCTATTCAGAAGAGTTATTGTTGCCTTCGATTGAGGGATCAAAGATGTATTTTTCTTCCCTCATTTGAGGGCAAAAATGACTCTTTTCCTCATAGAAAGTGTGCAAACCGGTATGTGATACTCTGTAGTAAAATAATTTTTGAGATATTTCATGTTTTTAGCAGCGGGCCTCATAGACGGTGTGAAAAGCAGTATGTGTCACACGGTAGCAAAATTATTTCCGTCTTGGGCATAAACACTTGAATCCCTCGCTACGCTCAAGATTCTACTTTAGAATCCCTCGCTACGCTCAGGATTCTATTGTAGAATCTTTCGCTTCACTCAGAATTCAATATACCGCCCTCTCCGTAAATATATCATTTCGCTCCCTTGAGACACAATCTACTAACAATGTAGGTAATTGATTATATTATGTAATAGTTTAATGATACGTCACATTGTAATTGTGTGGTAACTTATTCTAAATATTTAGTAACCACAAGATTCAGTACGTAACTGTTTTCATGGTGAATTATCATCATAAATATCTACGCATCAGTGATAGAAAAAATATGCATTCATTTGACTGCTCCTCTAAAACGCGTATTACAACTTTCTAACTACTCATGAGCTCTAATATCAATACTTGATGTTATTCATTGTTTCGATGTGTAATGGGTATTTAAAATTCAAAATTCAAACATTTATTCTGCAAGTAGGCCACAAGGGCTCTTTTACATGTCACAAAGTACAATAAAATTAAAATGATATCATTTAATAACGTGTATACAAAACAACATCAACCAACAGATAAATACCTGGGCACATATTTACTGAACTTATTTTATAAATCAAAATCAAAAATCAAAATCAAACATTTATTCTGCAAATAGGCCACAAGGGCACCTTTACATGTTAAAATATTAATTTACTGTTCAAGAAGGAATAATAATTTCGAGTTTACAATTATAACAAAATTAATGTCATACAGTGACGATAAACTTGCAAAGTTATCTATTACAAATATTACAACATCAGTAAAGTTAGAGATGTATAAAGTCTCAAGATTAAACAAGGAGTATAATGAAATTAATATAATATCCCAGAGATGTACATGGTCTCTGAGCGTCAAAATTAAAATTAACTTAATATTGTTAGAGATGTATATGGTCTCTAAGTCAGTATAATACAGAGATGTAAAGTCTCTGTCGTCAAATGTACATATAAGCGGAGATGTAAAGGGTCCCATAGAGAAGTAAGTTTTGGTGGTGTAAAATTTCTCTAAATGTTAAAACAAATTATACGAAATAATGTGTAAAAAAGGAACTGGTAAAGATTTCTGATAATACCCTAACATACAGTGGAATTCATTAAATTAGTAATTGAATGAGAAATAACTTTCAAACTCCCAGGAACGGAGCCTGTTAAGGGGCTCCTAGATCCCCAATGACCTTCGATCTGTAACTCTCCGTTTTTTTATGGCTTATCGTATTAAGAACAACGAGGTTTACCGAAATACTATACCATATTGACTTCAAAACTCACTATCTTCGAGATATATGGCATCAACCATTGGCAGATTTGGGCCAAAAAACCAATTTTTTGGACGTAACTTTTGTGTAGATGAGTTAAAAATAAAAATCTCTCTTGCGTTGTTAGAGACGTCAATAAAAATAAAAAATAAAAATAAAAAGAGATTTATTGTCGCCAGAAAGAAGTTACACAAAATAAAAGCAACATATAACAGAAACAGAAATTAATAATAGAGGTAGGTACATTAAAATAAATTAAAAGTAATTGCGACAATAGGCTCGGGCTCAGCATATGCTGCGAGCCTGGACGGCTGGACAGCGCTGTTTTTCAGCCCGCACCTACTTCACAGCTCAAGAATAGGTATAATGTGTAATAGCTAGTTATGGGAAACATTCGCTTGAGTATTCTACTGAGATAAGCTAATCTATTGTACTTAAAACATTTAATACTTACATATTATCTAGGTACATTTTTAGGTTTTCGCGTTGTATATTTATACCTATTATTTAAATAACATTAAATAAATAAGGAATAGTTACATGTATATAAGTGCATAAACAACATACAAATAGCTTCACTCAGGTTAATTAGTTGTGTATTATTGTGTAAATGGATCCACTGAAAATCAGCGTCGTGGCACTTCATGCTCCGACACAATGCTGAGTGGGCTCCTTTTTAGAACCATCCTCAAATGTGTATTTCCTAGATTTAAGCTAACTGTACTTTATCTTGTGGTTTCAAATAAATAAGTCATTAATTCATTCATAATATCGAAATTAGAGCTTTTTTGGACCATGTTTGAATAAATCATAAAAAAAAAGTAGAAATTTTTTTTTTTTTCAAAATTTGGCGTTTTCAAATGTATATAAAGTATTTAAGAGCCGTTAACCGTTTGAGCCGTAAATATAATAATAATAATAATAAAGAAGAGTCTCGACCAACACCTCAAGAGACTCTCGCTAGATGGCTGGGTCAAGGGTCAGATACAGAAGGCGGTACTCCTGGACACGGCGCGGATAGTCAGGAGGTTCCTCTCTCTGTCGCCCTAACCACCGGTAGCTTAGGCCCTGCCTCGCTGCCGGCGGCACACTAGGTTAGGTTTTTATAATGATTTTATGTTTTGTAAATATTGATTTATATTTTACTTTTTATATAATTATTATAAAATCTAGCCTAAGTCTTAAAGAAAATAAAGAGAATAATAATAATAATAAAATGCTTTATTGTGTACTACATGGAGAATTATTACAATGACAAAACACAACACAATACAACAAAATACTACATATATCTAAATATAATCTATCTGAATTATTACATATATCTGTAGCTTTGACGGAGTTATATCAAGTCCTTCTTGTGCCCCCCCGATCGTCAAGTAAATTCTACAACAAATCGTTTAGTTTCCAGTCTGTTCGGATGTGGAATGCTTTGCCCATTGATATTAGGAGTGCTCCATCACTCCCTATTTTTAAAAAGCGGTTAAAAGAGCATTATTTATCTCTTTCTGTCTTGCTCAATTCCTGTAAACTTCCTTTTGCTTGCGTTACCTTGTCGTTTTTTTCTCTTATGTATATATATATTTATATATTTTATGTATTATTATGTAGTATATATTTAGATATATATGCAGTATATGTAGTTTATGTTACTTTGTATGTAACCTCTTTTATATAATCTGTACTCGTCTTTTTTGTTATTATGCACTGCCCAATAACTAATTTATATTCGCTGTATCGCTATCTGAAGGTTGTCTGGAAGAGATCGCTTTTTAGCGATAAGACCGCCTGTTGTTACCTACTTACTTAAGTCCTGTTCATGTTTTGTCATTGTAATAATTCTCCATGTAGTGCATAATAAAGCATTTTATTATTATTATTATCAAGTCAAAACTCTTCAATAATTGATGAATGCCGCGTGGAACCCCTTAAGGTGAAAAGTCACTCTAATACTTTAATTAAATAAAAACTAATTACTTACCAAGTAAGTGAAAAGTGTAATATCTCTAATGTGACTCGTGCGTTTTGAATTTCTCTGAAATGTTTTATTTGTATGTTACAGGTATGGCTACAGCGTGTTCGTTGGTATGGTTAGCTAGTAAGTTAAACTTATGAGGGTTGTTAAATTTATTAACATAAAGATGATAGATGAGAGGTAGGGCACAGTAAAATGTCATCTTGCTCGAATTTGGAGCAGCCCAACTGGGGAAGTACCTCCGCCTTGCAGAAGACCACAGCCATAATAACATTATCTACTATACAAGTATGTAGTGTTGTGTTCCTGGAGGTGAGCAAGGTTGCCAGAGCTCCCGAGGATGCACTGCGTTGAGAGCGAGGGACCTAATTTTGTCCCTTCTGTTGTCAACACAGTGCATCCTCAAATTATATAAAGGGTCGGCACCGCGTACTTGACTCCTTTGGATTTGTGGGCGTCTATAGGCTGCGGTGGCCGCTTACCATCAGGTGGATCGTAAGCTTGTTTGCCACCAGCGTTGTATAAAATCAAAATTCTCCTAAAGTGGCTCTAAGCGCCATTAAAGTGTAAAACCTATTTGCTTCATTTTGTCAAAGCAACAATGTTACGCCATTTTAAGGAGAGTTACTCGCCGTTCTACTGGCGCAAGTCGGGTCAGTAGTGGCACTTACTCGCATAATGTTCAGTTTAATGTAATCACCACTGCAAAGCAGATTACCATAGAGCTTATAGTTTACTAGACAGTCTTAATATTGTTTTTTTAATGAATAGTTGTTACTTGTTGACCTACAAAAGTAAGGCGTGGTTCGTAATAAATACAATACAAATACATTTTAACATAAAGTAGAAGTAAACAACAAGCTTCCGATCCGAAAAAATATATTTAAGTACTTCATAAAAGAATAATTTATTTAACACGACAAAAGTTGTGCAAATCTTATCTACAACGCAAGCTTCGTCAATTTCACCGATAACAGGCATCGGTAACAGGTCTCGTCAAACAATGCACGAAATGAAGTAATTTATTCTTCAATTGAGGCATTTTACATGCACTAATGAATGTTAAAAACTACCACCGTTTCATAAAATAAACCTCTGCCTCGAGAAGAACCGGCGTAAGAAACTCGGCGAAGTGTCATTTTCTCAAAACAATATACAATGCATATAAAATAACAGTATCATAATACTACAGAATTAAAATGCTATAATATAAAACTTTTTTTTTTAATATTTAAGACAAAATATTTGTGTTAGATTATTTGTGCGGGACGATCACTGCCAAACATTCTATCCATGATGTAATCGTTTATCTTATAACATGCTTTTGAAATAAGTGTTTGTTTTACGACAGACTTAAAAGAATCCGTAAGTTCCGTAATGTGTTTTGGAATTTTATTGTAGACTATAAAATAGAGGTCTCTTCAGCCTTATCCCAAATTAAAATAAGCTAAATCACACCCCACTCTGATACTCACGCGCACCAAACGTGCCAAGATACTGGTGGTATTACTTCATAATCGTGATCTACATCTGCTCATTGTTATTTTTGTATTAAGCAGTACCGCTTCTAATGCGAACTACATATTTTCAAATAAAGGAAATATCGGGAAATACAGGGAAAACCTAGACAAGTATCCTAGACGAGGGGATGGTAGCGATCGGGTCACGCGCTACGGCCACAAACTAGCCCCAGTGCCTCGAAGAGTGGTAAAAATGGCTAAAACTATACGCGTAATGGGGCCCTTAGTATACAATAAATTGCCAATAAGCATAATAAACTCCCCTAGTCTCATCAACTTCAAATACAAACTTAAAGCTTGGCTTGTTGAGCAGTCTCTACTATAGAAGAATTATTAAATTTGAAATAATGTAATTTCTCGCTCATGACATGAATGTGTACCATTGATTTTGATGTTAAGTGTTCAAATACCTGTGTAAAACGCTGACTTGTAATCTATATTACCCATAAAGTATGAGTATGAGTATGAGTATTAAAAAACTTAAGCACCGAGCAGGATTTGAACCTGCGACCTCCCGGCACTCGCGGCCAGTCGCTCTAGCTCAGTCGCTCAGTTAGCTGCTTGGTGTCTATTTTTTTAAATATTTCCTTTATTTATAAATTTGTAATCTGCTCTTTGTGTCATTGCCGCCCACGTGGTCATGTCATGTCGGATGTTTCAACTGGATATTTCCCAGGCCACTCTCCAGCCATGCACTCCTATCGCTTTATTGGGCCCGGATTATTAAAGCCACAATCAGGGTAAAAAAAAGTGCTGTTTACGTTGTGGTGTTGAATTTACGGTGGTGAGCAAGGTAGGTATGCGTTACTTTGAAAGTGAGATTTAGGTCCCTCACTTTCAAAGCCTAAATATGTCTCTATCTATCAATACAACGAATCCTCAAGTCAGTAAAAAGAAAGCAACCTGCTTTTTATTCTTCTGGAACCGCAAACGTCAATCGGATACGATGTCTGCTTAATAGGCAGACCGTATGCTAGTTTTGTATAATATAATAATGTATTTGTGTGACGAGCATGAATATTTGTTTCTGAGTCTTGGATGTTTTCTATGTATTTAAGTATTTATATCTATTAAATATATCGTCGTCTAGTACCCATAACACAAGCCTTCTTGAGCTTACTGTGAGGCTAGTTAGATTTGTGTAAAATTGTCCTCTAATATTTATTTATTTATTTTAGAAGATTTCAAGCTTACATGGTCATTTACATTAGAATTACGATTTGAAACGGAATATTTACTATGTATATTTGAAATATTATTATGTTTATTTCAAATATACATGGTAAATATCCCGTTTCAAATCGTAATCCTAGTATTGTACAAATAAAAAATCGGAATGCGAATTGTATGTCTAACATAGGCCCCCGGTTGTATAGTCGCTCGCATAACGATAAACGCAACGTAATCGCCGCTCATATGTGCACTTACCACGACACTATAGCTTCTAGATGTGAGAGGTAAAGTTTTAGTTAGACTATTTTATCCTCCTGAGACCCACCATACAAATAAAAATACAATCGAATTTGAACCTAACAGTTCCGATTACAAATTTGAATTTTATTTTATGTCAAATCAATCAAACCAAAACAAATGCAACTCTATCACTTCAAAATTTAACTTATTTTCCGTTGACCATATTTTGTCCTTTATGTAGGACGCGGGGTCTTAGGAGGATAGAATACAATACAGGTGAGATGGCTTAGCTCCCAGGCCCGGAGACATCCGAGCACAACAAAACAATGTCATTGTGTGATTTTTTTTATGTATATTTGACTATAAAACCTGTGTGACACATGACGGACGGACAGACGGACGCGTGAGTGACTACAATAGCGTTCCTGTTGGCACTGACGGCTTACTGGTATCGCACCGACGAGCTGATGGTCCAATAAACCATTTTCTTTTTTGATCCTGACTGTGGCTTTATAGGCCGGTCAATGAAGCGATAGGAGTGCGCGGTTGGAGATTATGGGAAAATCCAGGGGAAAAACTCCGACACGACATACGCGTGTGGTTTTGAACACTGGAATACTCTAAGGGTCGGTTGCCCCAACATACGATCACAGGCCGGTCATCGACAAATAGCGCCGGCAGCTGTCATCCCATAGAAACTTGTCAAACTCAGATTTTAACGAACACCGCTTACGATTACAGATGGTTTGGCGCAACCCACCCCATGAGTTTGCGCTCCAGTGAGATTGGTTTAGCGGTTCCAACCGAATTTAAGGTGTGAGTGGAATCGAGCTACTGAGATTTTGTCGCTGGTTCAATAAACTAACATCATCATCATCATTTCAGCCGAAAGGCGTCCACTGCTGAACATAGGCCTCCCTCAAGGCTCGCCATTTAGACCGGTCCTGTGCCGTTCGTTTCCACCGGATTCCCGCGACCTTCACCGCTGTGGTTGCCGGGTAAGAGTTGCGCCACCCCATCTCTTCCCGTGGGTTTCGTAGGAGGCGAATAAGGGAAAATCGGAGGGTGGGCAGCAGCATCCTTCGATCATTACCACCATCAAACTGCGGTCGCCAACCCGCTTGCCAAGCGTGGCGACTATGGCAAATCCCCCCCAAGGGAAAAATAAAAAACATGCCCAAAAAAATTAAACCTAGACCCCTAGTCCCCGGCGGCCCCGCTATTCCTGGCTCCGGTAGCGGCCATGGTAACGGCGGGGCAGGGGGTGCTGCAGTGAATCAATAAACTAATTCCAAAAAAATTCAAACTTAAGCCATCAAGTTTCATTTCCAGTGTACCTACGCTCGTGGGCCTTCGCTCGCCTGGACTTCGGTAACGGTTATCGCTGCGGCACTTCCAGCACAATGGCAAAAATGCTATTTACAGCACTTGTGAATTTATTACCCAGCTCGCAGTTGCTGTAGAATGAGGTTAAGTTGACTATAAGCGTGTTAAATTCTATTATGGTTCAGCGGGGCTCTCTAAACTGGGTAATGTGCTGTTATTTCTGGGCGTTTATTTTTAGTCGGTTGGATATCAGTGCGTTTCGACTGCCTAATTTCTGTGGTATCATTGTTGAAGCTTATGGACATTTAGATGTACAGGTACTCAGTCGTTGGAAAGAGGTCCCGGCTTACCAAATAACTTCAAATATCAATAAACTAGCACCTAATTAGTAATTACAAATGTTACATTGTTATCACTTTGCTCCAAGCGATTTTTTCAGCTTGCACATGTTCGTATGGGCAATATAAATATAAATGTTGTATAAATAACGGATAACCGTTATTGGCCTTCAGTTAACTAACAACTTATGTAAAAATATGTAATATAATAAGGCTGTTGTTATCCTTAATACAAATAAAATAAAAAATAAAATAAACTATACAGACGATCACGCTTATAAATGCTCTGATATTCACCCTCTTAATTCGAATTGAGATCGTGTTTTTTGACAATATGTATGGCTTTGGGTCAACCAGATGACTATACCTACTGAAGTTCCCATTTATCGATTTTTCGTAAAAAAAACTCATAAACGGTGGCCCATACCAAAATTTGTTCTTGGACATAAGTAATTTAAATAAAATTCTCTATAAAAAAGGTTCTGCGCGCTCTTTCGCTAGGATGTATATTTAATGATATTTTAAAGAGGGAAAGTTACTTCTAAGAAATTATAAATGGCTTCTTATTACTTTGTATTTCATTATTTTTAAAAACCAACGATACCCCACTGGACGTGGTAGGACAACTTTTTTTGCGCCCGCTTATAAACCTGTAAAAATATTTTTGAATAATTTGTATAACTTTGGATTAACAAAACGCTTAAACTAAAAACTTCAAGGCTATGGCTCCAACCGTTGGCTTTTAAGGGGTTAATATTTACACTGATTGATGATTTTCGGAGTGAAAGTATTATATATGTTAAATCCAGACTCTAGGCTCTTTGTATACCAAATTTCACCAGAATCCGCTTAGTAATTTTTGCGTGATTGAGTAACAAATAGCCAAGCATCTAAACTTTCTCATTTATAATATTAGTAGGATTATATATATAAGCTTCACTTTAAGTTGCTTGCAATAAAGCGCTGTTTAATTTAATTTCGCTTCGCGACATTTCGCTACCATAGGCATTTTTTTTTCCAGTTGAGTGATTTTACCATTAAACTATTGAAATTCTTTATTAATAACCAAATTTTTTGTTTCATTTATGTTCAATTCATCTTCCTCGCCGGAAGGCAATTTTGTACGAAATACAATAAAATTGTATTAGTAATACTTCAGGAGATTCGTTCCATTTTTTTTTACTTCACGTACCTCCAGTGTATTTCCAGGTAACCTAAGCATATAGGCACAATATTCATAAATATACTATGACGACCGCTTTAGCCTAGTTGGTAGTAACCCTGCCTACGAAGCTGGAGGTCCCGGGTTCGAATCCCGGTCAGGGCATTTATTTGTGTGATGAACACGAATATTTGTTTCTGAGTCTTGGATGTTTTTTATGTATTTAAGTATATATTTATCTATATCAGTATATATATCGTCGCCTAGTACCCATAGTGCAAGCTTTGCTTAGTTTGGGACTAGGTCGATTTGTGTAAGATTGTCCACATATATTTATTTATTTTATTGTGTGTTACTTATACCAACATTAAGTACAATTAAATTCTGAGAAAGATGGCATTAAAATATACATCGGCCCTGATATACAAACAGAAACCTGCACGTCTCAAATTCCAATTTATTTTGTAACGAAGTAATAGCAGTAAATGGCGCAAATTGGTATTATACTGCTACTGCTTTAACATTTTTTTTTGGAAAAATGAACCTCCAGGTCTTTGTGTTAATGTTTCTAATTACACTACGTGTATAACATTTATGACTTGAATATGCGAATGTATGTGTTCGAAATAAATTAAAAAATAAATAAATAAAGAAACCTGCTCGTATCAAATTCAAACTCATTTTGTAACATAGTAATGGTAGTTTTAGGGGAAGTTGGTTGAGGGAGTGTGGACTACACCCCAGAGGGGTTTATGGAAGTCCACACTCAGTGACACGCAGAAGTAATCTGTACAACTGTGAATCTGTCTTTATTGATGATACTGCTTCCTTATATACTAGCACATACATACATAATCATCCATACATCTCGCACGCTCTTAATCTCTAATTTATCTTACGCACGTAATATAAGATTACCCTATCAATTTAGACTTATGTGACTGGTCGGCATAGTAGTAAATGACGCAAATCGGTATTATACTGCCCTAAATCGACAAGCAAAGCTACTCAGATAACAGTAGTAAGAGTCATAAAACCCGGGACACATAATCGGCCCCCTACGTACCATCATGTTAATATTGTCCAGAGCGACTCTCACAGGACATAAACAAGTGAGTAACTTGTTATTGCATGCTGAGATATAGTGAAATTATCATTGTACCGATAACTTATACCGTAGGGATGTTAATAATTAATTGATTATTATTTAAAAAAAATCGTTTATTAAATAGATTTCGATTTTGCAATAAATCGATTATGATTTTCACAGCCGATTAATTATTAGAAGATGACCTTGGACATGAGAATATTAGAAACGTCTACAAAATTTAAGTAAAGATCCTGGCATTATGAGGAAAATTCTAGCAATGAATGAAGGGTCGGCAACGTGTACGTGACTCCTTTAGAGTTGCTTGCGTCTATAGGCTGCGGTGGCCGCTTACCATCAGGTGGACCGTATACTAGTTTGCCACCGGCGTTGTATAAAAACAAAAAAAAACAAAAATGAAGCTAATATTGAAGCCGCACCCCTTAGGTATCGTGGATTTCAAAATATCCGGATTTATTGAGATATTATCACGATACTTCAATACACGACAACATTCTTGTGATACTGATCATGATATGAGTATATTGCATGATAATAATCACGATGGAACTGACCCCATATGAAAAATAAATAAAAAATCGATTATTGAAAAATTCGATTATTATTTTTTTCAATAATCGATTGTTTTTAATCTATTTTGATTGGGATCAATATAATCGATTATTAAATAATCGATTTTTCAAGACGGAAGTGACATCCCTATTATACCGTCACCCCACATGAAATGGTAGTTAATCTCGCAGAAATCTTGTCGTAAAACAGGGTATGGTTGACACTTGTTTCAAACAAGTATCTATATCAAATTGAATTTTATAGTTGCAGACACCTTTGTCAATACACATTTATTTTATTCGTCACTTGATTTTTTAATCATAATAACAGAACAGCTATTGGCCAAAACTTTTTGTACGCGACCAAAAACAAGCCAGCGCTGGCTGGCTGTGAGTGGAACTGACAGCCAACACTCGTCTAAACTTTATTGACACATTACTGATCACTCTGCTGTGTTTCGAGAAGATGCTGTTCCATTTTGTAACGATGTAATTCACATTATCGCCGTTACATAGCTACCCATTCGATCGATAAACCTTTATGCCAACGGACACTTGATCTCATTGCGTTAGGGCTGTCACCCGCATTAGCTAATCCACACGGAGGACTAGGGAGGGGAAAATGTCTTAATCGATAAATTTATATATGTTTGATATTATATTACAAATATTTTTGGGAAATAAAAACCAACCACTATGATGAAGATAATAAAGTTTGATTCTCTTTTTTTACCATGTTGCTCTTAAAGCTATAGCCTCAATAGTGAAGTCTCATTTCGGTTTCTGTTATTGAAGTTCACTCCGCATAAACATTTGATCAAAAGAAAAATAGTATCATATTTGAAGCATAAATTTTATAGAAAATAAATTACATTAAAATTTTTCAGGATATACCGATATTCTATCTGAAGAGGATAATGGAGGGAATTTTGTTTCTTCAGTTTTTTTAAACTTTATTAATATTCGAACTATTTTCATTTGTGAACGTTATAATTGAAGGGTAATTATTGATTGTGATATTTCGCCCATGAATCCGTTTTATTTTTACAATTTTAAAATAGTGCCTCAAACTTTATTTAATTAAAATCAGTAATTAACGCCATTAACATCAAAAAACTAGGTACTTTTTTTATCAATTAGCTATATCTAAAGAGCATACATTATAGTAATACGTTAGTTACCAAGGGCGGTAAAACAAAAACGTCTCAGATCGCAGGTATTTGACGTCCGAGCCGAAGGCAAGGACGAGAAATTTGCGATCTGAGGCTTTCTTTTTTAGGAAGTGAGATTTCCCGCACAAGTAGCGTCCTGAAATAGCTACATTATGGCCAGGTGTGACATAAAAAAATATGTAACTGCCTTTCATAAGCACAATTTTTTCTCCATTACCTGAAGGTTGTGTAGAAGAGATCGCTCTTTCACGATAAGCCATATTATACCTAAATGTTATTTTAATGTTTCTCTTGCAATAAGAATGTTTCTTGTAATGTATAATTGTTTTATTATTGAAAACACATTTTAATTATACTAATTACCAGAAAAAGTTTCTTCCAATATATTTTTATTAAACTTACCTGTAACTAAAGTTCCGGTAAAGTTTCTTTGTCTTTATCGATCACTTTACCACTTCTGCTTGTGAGAAAGGGACAAAACATGCTGTAGTTAACAGAGCTCTGTTATAGAATAGAATAGAATAGAATACCATATATTGTATTGATCATACATTGTCAAGAACATTATCCAATATAAAAATAACAGAATAAATTTACAGTATAAATTAATTGACACCTAGAATTGCGAAGTCATACTTATTAAAATAACATCAAGTCATATTTATACGTGATAGAAGTATGTGTTCTATTATATAAATAGCTCTACGAAAAAAAGAAAATCTAGTCAGTCTCCTCGAAAATGGAAATCACAAATAGTGGCACATCTCTACAGTATGACATTGTTTTTGCCGCACGTGACGAAGGTAAGTTACCTTCCCGGAAATACTCGGAAAAATAATCTACCGTGTAAATAAACAAAAGCAAGTAATATTGTTTCCTGCGTCTTTGTTTTGAAAATGAAACAGAGAATACGTTTTGTTTATAAGGGACGAGAAGGTTTTATGTCGGTCATTATTTTCAAAATAAGAAGGTATCTGTGGAGTAATTGGATCAATCAACTTTTTCTTGTTGTTATTCTGTCCCGTCAGCGAGGAGACAACAGTAACCGAGTTTCTTAGAAAAATGTTTATCATATGGACTTCAAGCATGCTCAAGAGATGACCCATGTCCAAATGGATTTATGCTCATCGCTAAAACTCACGTGTGGTAGATTTAAACCCTATAAAATCACAGTTTTAAAGAGTGACCCAGGAGACGTAACCATGGTAACGAGCAACAAAGGATAAGTTGATCTACCCAATTAATATTCTAAATTTATCGATGAACTTTTGAAAACCCCAATGATTAGCTGGGGTTCAAAGCCATCTCCAGGTCGAAATTGGCTACAGTAAAAAGAGCTTTATTATACTTAAGTATTGTATAAAATACGAAGTATTGGTATTAATAGTTATATTTTCAAGAAAATATTTCCAGTTCATTGCTTCAAGGACTTCAGCGCCAGTTTATATTCTTAATATTGCCTTTGGGAAAGCTTTCCTTCCTACGTAAGCATTCGAAGAAGGTTTTTGTCATAAGTCAGGCGTTTGTAGACATTTAGATCCGTTTTATGAGTTGTATCTTGTTTTTTTTTATATATATCTTGCCTCACTTACGCGAAAGGCCATATAGTTGAAAAAATATGGCAAATGTGTTTTTATTATAACATAATACTTATACCTACATATCGTGCAGTAAGCCATTTTGAACCTTAATATACCTACAAATAATTTAGTCAGAATATGGTAGACCACTTTTTTAGCCAATTACACATAATAGGGTCATTCTACTTTTTCATGACCAGTTTTCTATTACCATTAAAAATCTATGATATTTATTGAATTAGTGTACAAAAATAGAATTTCGAAATAGTGCCTGCATCTAATAAACGGAATTTATAGGTAAATATGCTTGAATATTAACATATTGCTGTAAAAGGTGGGTAACACAGTGGTAAAAATCATTTTTTCATACAAATGGTGAGATATCCAAGGACCACAGAGTTACTTGATTTATGGATATAGCTGTGATTCGTTAATTACCAAAACTATCGGAAGTGATACTGCAATTAAACCTCTTTCTAAATAACAATTCAAAAATATGAAGTGAGGGCCAAGTATTCCAAAATCTGCATTAAAAGAAAGTGTCTGAAAATTATGTACATGAAAAAGTAGAATGGCCCTCGTAATGTTAAAGCGGGAACGATTTCCTTTTGTCCAAATGTTGAACACTCAACCATCCATTATCGTTATAAATTTTGATACTGCAGTAGACTAATGAAAAACTATAGCTATTGCACCGTTAAAAATATTGTACCTACAGAATTGTAAATGCAACGCTACAACTGAAATGCACACATTTTCAATAGCGGGACTTAAAATCCAATATGCAATACGATTTGAATACATTACTGCGTTTGTAACACTTCATAGAATATACGCTTACGGCGGAGAGGAATGTAAAGTGAAACCAAGCTACGAGCCAAGTTATATTTCAATGATATTATTCAGGTTTTATGTGTCTTGTGATGGTTCGTTTGCATAAGTTTTTTTTTACTTTCGTAGGTTTTTCATGCCAGGCTTTATGTTTTCAGAAAATTGGAAATTCGGATTTTTCCGACATTGCTTTTATTTCTGCGTTGTAGCCACAGCAATGTTTTTAAATTGTAGGTTCTTTACTTGCAATATTATTTTACAGTGTTAGTTTGCTCATTTAGTACTTAGTTAGAATTACGATTTGAAACGGGATATTTACCATGTATATTGATGTTGTGAGTGTGGTGTGTTGTGACCGTAATTGAGTTTCAAGTCCTTGTCACTTAGTTAGCCGACATAAGAGGCACGGGACATATTTTTGAATAAGTTGTATGAACACATACATCTTGGAAATGGTCAACTAGTTACAGCAACATAACTGTCAGTAGCTCGATTCCACTCACACCTCAGATTCGGTTGAAACCGCTCAACCAATCTCACTGGAGCGCAAACTCTTAGAGTATTCCAGTGTTCCAAACCACACGCGTGGCACTCCAACCGCGCACTCCTATCGCTTTATTCGGCCCGGCCGGTTTCAAAATCAACTCGTTAGTACGTGTTATGAGTGTAATATCTTCTAAATAACATAATCGGTTAAGAAATCTCCCTCATAATTAATAACCCCAATTGTTTAGTTATCAAGTAGCTTTGGTTGCTCTGAATCGGACTGACTACAATAGACCCTTCATACACTATGAATTTGTAACAATGGCTATAGACCGAAAGCGATATATCGGCGATTAACTTTATATACCTCCTAACCGACGCGTTTGGCCCAGTGAAGTTTGAATTGAATGACAGTGGATTTAAAACTAAAATCCCCATGGCTTAAGCTGGTCTAATAGGCGGTTGTCAATATTGATTTAGTATCAGCATGCATAGATTATCAATGCGTGTAGTTAACGTGAATAGATTAACTAGACTACATGAATGATAAAACACCGTGGGTATAATTGTGATTGAAATACTAATTATATTTTAATAATTATGACATTACATCTTAATGACTATTTTCATAACTATGACATTAGATGTTGACGTTAAATTTTCCTCTTGACATTCAGATTTTATTCTAGAAACTGTCTAGATTATACTATTTTTTATGTTTATTTTACATATTGACGATCTTTTTGTGAATTTATTATACTCTCTTTTGACATACATTATAGTAATTCATGTCTTTTTTTAAATTTCATATGCATCAATAAATTGCTCTGAATAATTAGATTCAATTTATGTAATATATAACTGACGATTCAAAAGTGCTTGTTGCTAGGCCTATTTGAATAAAGAATATTTTGAGTTGAGTTGAGTAGTGTAATATTAAGTTACTGATTTGTACAAAATGGCCGAAGCGCAACCAAGACGCTGACTGCATTTCAATGTTGTAATCCTGGCATGGCTGCGAATTTAGGTTTAATTTTGTTTATTTTTTTATGTTATAGGGGGCAAACGAGCAGTCGGCTCACCTGTTAAGCAATTACCGTCGCCCATAGATACCTACAAGACCAAATGAGTTTGCTAACATTTATCAAAAATAACCATATTTTATTTTAGGTTTGAAGGTAGATATGTACATTAATTTTGTTAAGAGCATCAGTGCATTACTCGCCAATAAACGTTGTGTTTGGCGAACGGATATTAATGTAATTCTGTATTTAACTTTTTTGGTAAATAAATAAAAAAAGAAAAAAAAAAGAGTATCTCGTCCGCTCCGAAATATCTGGTAGCGATTGTAACAAATAAAATAAATAAATAAATATTAGAGGACAATCTTACACAAATCGAACTAGTCCCACAGTAAGCTCAAGAAGGCTTGTGTTATGGGTACTATACGACGATATATTTAATAGATATAAATACTTAAATACATAGAAAACATCCAAGACTCAGAAACAAATATTCATGCTCATCACACAAATATTTGCCCTGACCGGGATTCGAACCCAGGACCGTCAGCTTCACAGGCAGGTGCACTACCCACTAGGCTAAACCGGTCGTCATACAAAATAGTATTGTTAGGTTATTTGCGCATAAAAGACGAATAGTTCTGTATAAAAAGTTCCTTAACAGTTATAATAAAACTAAACGATATGTACAGGGTGGGTATAAAAGTCGAAGGCATGAACGCTCATCTGAAAGGCTTTCACGAAATTGTCGCAAATGGGGCGAAAAGATAACGATCAAAGGGTCACTTTTCTGTTCTTCTGGAAGAATACAATGCTACACCGGCCTCAATGGACATGTCAGGTTTATTTATTTACTAGCCTTTGCCCGCGACTTCGTTTGCGTGAACTTCTACTGACTATTTAACCAAATCTGTAGCTAATTTCCAAATATTTGAAATCATTGACCAGCAATCTCTCCTTCTTCATCATTAAGCTGGGTAGTTTAGTTAAGGTGTGTTATTAGTTAAGTTTATCTTTGTATCTCTCTTAGGGTGCCCTGAAAACCAGCGCCTTAGCATATATTGCTATTGGCATATGCTGAGTGGTATCCTTTCTGGTGTTTAATTTAGTGTTTATTTCATCTTATTTCATTTTTGTGTATTGTGTAATGATTTAACACCAAATAAATATTTCTTTCTTTCTTCTTTCTATTCCTTCCCCTTGGTAGATAAATTCTGCAGGTTAAGTTATAAACTACTTAACTTTGAGTGACTCACTCAAAATTTACTGAAACGTTTTTACATGTCAAAGTTTCAACCTTACAAAGTTTCTTATTTATATAAATACTAGCGACCCGCCCCGGCTTTGCACGGGTGCACTATTTAATGGATGTTATTATACATATAAACCTTCCTCTTCAATCACTCTATCTATTAAAAAAACCGCATCAAAATCCGTTGCGTAGTTTTAAAGATTTAAGCATACATAGGGATATAGGGACATAGGGTCAGAGAGAAAGCGACTTTGTTTTATACTATCTAGTGATATTAGCTAGTGAAATGGGCCCCCTTGTTCATAAAAGGAGGCATGTGTGCTGAAGTAGGATGTAATAGGCGGATAATGAAACAAATATTTATTTATACTTTACTGCAAAAAAAATACAGTGTACAAATGGCGGATTAAATGCCAAATGGCATTCTCTACCAGTCAACCACAGGGCTAAACAGAGACACTTAAAAACGGTGCAGGAAAATGTAGAAACGTTGAGAGTACAAAGCAGATTTCAATAAAATTAAAATATACACATAATTACGACCGGTTTAGCCTAGTGGGTAGTGCCTGTGAAGCTGACGGTCCTGGGTTCGAATCCCGGTCAGGGCAAATATTTGTGTGATGAGCATGAATATTTGTTTCTGAGTCTTGGATGTTTTTTATGTATTTAAGTATTTATATCTATTAAATATATCGTCGTCTAGTACCCATAACACAAGCCTTCTTGAGCTTACTGTGGGGCTAGTTCGATTTGTGTAAGATTGTCCTCTAATATTTATTTATTTATTTAATTACATATGATTTACTTATAGGTTTGTAATGCTCTTTTATTTATGAATATGTTCCCTTACTGTGCTTTTCCAGCAATTACCACGTTTTCACACAAAATCAAAAAAAAATAAAACATTTATTCTGCAAATAGGCCTCAAGGGCACGTTTACAAGTCGAAATCTATCTATATCAAATAAAAATAACATGATAATCAAAGTATCATTAATTAAATGTAATGTTACATGTCAAAAACAGGACTAAGAAACTAATAACAATCGAGATTTATTAGAGATGTATAAGGTCTCTAAGCGTCAAGATAAAAGGTAATAAGGTAGGTACACTAATCATAATAAAATATTGTGATATATATATCTCTAAGCATCAACATGAAAATAATAAAATCTATTAAATAAATATTCTCAAATATGTATAAGGTCTGTGAGCGTCAGTCTAAAAATAAATTCAAATGAGAACAGAGCGAAGTCTCTCATCATGTCAATTCCACTGAACACTAGTACGAAGTTACTAGTCCTTGCAAACATGAACAGACTGGACCCCACAAACATTATATACAAGTATTTATTACATAATGACTGACTGTCGAGTTTCTTTCGGCGTTTCTTCTCGGCAGTGGTTTCATGAGAAACGCTAGTAGTTTATGACTTGTAAAAGTGCCTTTGCGGCCTACTTGCAGAATAAAGTTCATTCATTTCATTCATTTATTTCATATATTCATTACAAATAAAGAAATTGGAAATTATAGAAAAAGAAGAGAGAAAATGATTGGTAATCATATACGACACGACGATTTTATAAAGAACATTATATAAGGAAAAAATTAAGGAAACCGAGGAAGGGGAATACCAAGGACAAGCTACTTGAAACAAATAAAAGGAAAATTAGCAGTCGTCGTACAAGGAGGTCAAGAAGGCGGCCCTAGATTATGATGGTGACATATATAATAAAATAAATAAATAAATATTTGTGGACAATCTTACACAAATCAATCTGGTCCCAAACTAAGCAAAGCTTGTACTATGGGTACTAGGCGACGATATACATACTTATATAGATAAATATATACTTAAATACATAGAAAACATGCAAGATTCAAGAAGATTTATATCTATTAAATATATCGTCGTCTAGTACACATAACACAAGCCTTCTTGAACTTAATGTGGGGCTAGTTCGATTTGTGCAAGATTGTCCTCTAATATTTATTTGTTATTATTTATTAAATAATTATTTTTATAAATGTTTGTGGACAATCTACACAAATCAACCTAGTCCCAAACTGAGCAAAGCTTGTACTATGGGTACCAAGTGACGATATAAATACTTATATAGATAAATAGATACTTAAATACATAGAAAACATCCAAGACTCAGAAACAAATATCCGTGTTCATCACACAGATAAATTACCTGACCGGGATCCGAACCCGGGACCTCCAGCTTTGAAGGCAGGGTCACTACCAACTAGGCTAAAGCGGTCGTCATCGATATCTATCCCTAATCAATTTATTGGTATTTAATCGATAATTTTGCCATATATTGAAATAAAAACATTTTTAAACTTGTAAGGCCTCTTAAAGGAAATTTGGTGTTGACATGCTACCGTGTGTCTAAATATTCTTCTCCCTCACCATATGAAATTGTTTAGTTCTTAGTCTCTTTTAAATAGTTTTTGTAACTTATATTGGTTAACATTTATTTTTAACCGCATTACATCTTTGTATGAAAAAGCGAATACCTCCTCACACAAGTGTCATACTTAAAAGGAAGATTCGACACCATTTTGTGTACACGTTAAAAAATAAATGATTTTTATTTTTTTTTATTTTTCATATGCATATATGATCCAATTGCAGCTGGCAAGTAAGTGTACAGCATTACTTTTATATTTCCAACCTTATTATTGAATGAAGGACGCTTCTAAATTGGCATATGCTAGTAAGAAATGCAAAGTTAACAAACGATAAACGCGACTAGTTAAAAGTACTGTACTTAAAAATTAGAATACACGGATCGAATGCGATATTTATTTATATAGCTTTGGGTCGGTTGCACCAACATACGAGCACAGGTCAGTCATCGTCAAATATGGCGCCGGCAGCTGTCATCCCATAGAAACTTGTCAAACTTTCCATACAATCAGATTTTAACGAACACCGCTTACGATTACAGACAGTTTGGTGCAAACCACCCTTAGATCATACAATATGTATTTTTATATATGCTCAGAGTAATCGGCGGTAATTTTTCATCATGTCTTCCGACGACCGTGAACTGAAATTAGCGTATAGGCATACGTAAAAGTTGGCGAGAAAAAGAAGGAAAGAAAAAAATATTCGTGCCACAGATACAGTACAAATAAACAACACCAAAATACAGAAAAAAGCCATGATATGGGCCCAAATCAGCATAGTGCTAGCCATTGGCACCTTCCTTCGGCACCACGAGAAGCCACGAAGGACAAAAAACACAAAAGTTACAAACAACATAATACTAGAAACGTTACTTAGATATCAACTAAAGAAAATGCATAAACTGCAAATATGTTTAAGAACAAAAGTCAAAAGTAAATTATTTGCTAGAATACAGTCAAGCGGATGTTAATAATGATAATATTCGTACAATGTATTCTGCCTGCTACTGGGCATGCAAATTATACTACAATTAAAATTACAATGTTAATAGTTAAGTTGTCAAAATTTAATTTAATTATTAGGGGAGATTTAATAAATATCATGCTTATAATCTAAATATTCTTTCACAGAGTAGAATGCATTTTGAGTGAAAAATTCTAATAAATATTTCTTAAATTCTTGCATGTCAGATCTTCTTATAAAGTCTGGAAGCTATTATATAGTTTGTCAGAACCTATAAGCAAATACTCGTATATTTCCGAACTGCGTTCCTCGTCTCGCCGCGAGCGCATTGCAAGATTTCTTATAAAATACCGGCGAGAAACAACGAGGTTGTACGAGTGTAAGGCGTATCACAGACTATTTGCTTTCATTTTGTATCTCAGAATAAGTGCAGATATTCTAAATGTATCTGGTAGAAACAGGAGCGAATGATAGTTATGAAGACAGTGGACGTTGATGAGAAATAATGAAGACGTTCTTTAAATTTGACTCCCTTTACTTAATTACAAAAAAATATGATATGTAACAAGCGTATGCGCTCGGTAGTTGGTAAAATGAGAGTGGGGGCATGGTTCTGCTCGCGCGGGCTGGTCGCTGACGCATGTGAGTGTGTGTGTGCCTATGCACACATACGCTGGACGTTAACAGTGTCAAGTATTGGAGATCGTGAATCGTCGATATGTAGGACGAGGTTGCTATTTTATATATCTGAGGAAACTGCCAAAAAACTTCTCTGCTCCTGTGGACCACTTATGCGCAAAAGAAGTATCTACCTAGGGAGGCACATCATGCCCCCAGAGGAGATACAACAGATTGCGACCCAAAGAATCTGGAAATTCCTGGAGGCAACGGGTATAAGCAAAGAACTTTAAGGGCTGCCACAATAGATCAATACTGGTCGAGGCGGCTAAGAAAACCCACAACAAACAACAATAATAATAATAATATTATATAGCGTTTTTAATATCTAGTCTAAAAAACCAGCCAAGTCAAGTTGTACATGTCCAAATATAATTAATTTTAAGTTTCTTTAGTTGTTACTTACACCGTCAACATTTTTCTCTGCTACGACTTAAGGTTGACTGGTAGAGTTTACCATACGGTATTAAGTTCGCATTTTGTACTATGAGGTTCGGAAATAGAATAAGAACAATTTTCAATAAAAAAATCTCATGAGCTTATGCTTAAATTGTTTTAGGGGTAACATTCTAAAATCGACAGGAGAGTTGTAAATCTTACTAGCTAAGCAGAATACACTTTTGCGAATTAGGGCAGTATTTGCAGAAACAGGAAAGAGATTCTGAGCGTACCTAGAATTTCTAGTAGGTGCCTCAGAGATCGTCTTGAATAGTGATGGGTTTGTTTTAATGTGTTTCTACACGGTAGTTAAATTCTATATTTAAATGGCAGAAGCAATGGTAGCGCCGTTTGATGTGAATCCTATCTTAGCGAGCTGCGAGTATGAAGTAGTCCGTTTTGTTCATCGATTTTGTTCACATTACCGAACACATTCCGCAAATAAATTCACAGATCCCGCCGCACAGATATTGCAGAGCTTTTCATGTTTGATTTGAGCCCCTTTAATTTATTATAAAGACCCGGAAATTTTCATTAATTCCGCTGAAACTTGCGAAACTTAACCAATTAAATTGGATTCGATTTGTTTAAGAGAGGTCGCCGTGCTTGCGGTGTTTACGAAAATCACTTTGAGAGCCGCCATCGAGTTTTCTCATTAGCAAAATTCCTCTCAGGTAAATTCGCAAACTGAACGAGTGCAAGCTCAAAATCTTTCAATTCTATATTCATTCACTGTTTAAATAAATAAATAATAAATAAATAAATATTAGAGGACAATCTTACACAAATCGAACTAACCCCACAGTAAGCTTAAGAGCTTGTGTTGTGGGTACTAGACGACGATATATTTAATAGATATAAATACTTAAATACATATAGAAAACATCCAAGACTCAGAAACAAATATTCATGCTCATCACACAAATATTTGCCCTGACCGGGATTCGAACCCAGGACCGTCAGCTTCACAGGCAGGTGCACTACCCACTAGGCTAAACCGGTCGTCAACTACTGTTTACTATTAAGGTTGTCTGGAAGAGATCACTCTTGGTGATTCTCATTCCAAAATTTAACATTTTCATAATTTGTCTTTACCGGGCCCGGATTGTTAACGACTCGAGTGATTATTTCTGACTTTAACTATTCGAACAGATAGGGATCCAGGTATAGAGTAATCTGGGGTCAACAATAAGTTTAAATTGCACTCTTATTTTATTTAGTTATTTATTTAAAAAGGTACACTTTACAGACATCACACAATAAATGATACAGTTAAGTTTGCACAAAATCAGAAGTTTATAGACCAGCATGACATCCAAAGCAAGTGCACACAGCATGATCAATAAGTAAGCGCATAATTGACCAAGTGCACATACAGCACTAGTGTCAAGTCGACCAACACAGAGCAGGGTTAATTACATGGTTAAATCTAATCAAGTTCAGCATACAATAACACGATTACTCTACTCTATTTTAGCCAAGTCGAGCCAATGATGCATCAACATGAACATTACTAGTAGCAAAAGTTTAATTAAAGGAGATAAGTATACATTCTTAGGTACTAACTGAATGATAAACGATAAAATTTCTTAAACTTTCACCTAACGTTTGGACCGGTAAGGACATCAATTAACTGTAACCATGAGAATCACCCTCTTGAAATGAAATGAAATACATTTTATTTGCTGACAATGGCTTACAATAGCTGTTAAATAACACTTTCGATGGACTACCATCCTCTGAGCCTGTATTCCGAACTTCGAAACCCGAACTTTTTCAAAATAGGTTTGCGCTTGACTACAAATCACCTGATGGGTCATTGTCAGTTGTAAAAACAAAAGTTGTCCACCCGGTGGTCAATAGTTCACGGCTTACGTACATATAAGTTATGTTTTTATTACATGGATTTATAGTTATGGAAACACCGTTTATGCGGGTTACTAGACCAATCCAAAATTAAGCTTTGTGGCCCTTAACTTTTGATATGTCCACCGAAAAGACGCGAACCTAAATCTGACAATGACCCTGATGGTAAGCAATATTGTGGTCTAGGATGGAACGCGCTTACCTAGTAAAAACCGATTCACTCTCGCTTTGAAGACCAAAAGGTTATAGTTCACGGGGAACAAGGATTCCGGCAAGGAGTTCCACAGCTTGGCGGTTCTCACAATAAAGGTGGAAGCTAAACGCTTCGTGCGAGTTTTCGGAACAGCCACCGTAAAACGAAGGCGCCTTACCGTATTCCTGCTCGTCCGATGGTAGAAAGGGGCGGGAGGAATTATGTTGTGTAATTCCTCAGCATACTCAAAATCAAAACATTTATTCTGCAAATAGGCCTCAAGGGCACTTTTACAAGTCAAAATCTATCTAAGTACATCAAATAAAAATAATACAATAATCAAAGTATCATTAATTAAATGTAGTGTTACATATCAAAAATAAGACTAAGAAACTAAAAACAATCGAGATTTGTTAGAGATGTATAAGGTCTCTAAGCACCAAGGTAAAAGGTAATAAAGTAGGTACACTAATTATAATAAAATATTTTGAGCTATATCTATAACACGTCAACATGGAAATAATAAAATCTAATAAATAAATATCCTCAGAGGTGTATAAGGTCTCTGAGATCCGTCTAAAAATAAAATCAAATGAGAACAGAGCGAAGTCTCTCATTATGTCAAATCCACTGAACACTAGTACGAAGTTACTAGTCCTTGCAAACATGAACAGACCGACTATAATACTCCCCGAAATGCAACCGATAGAAACCGAAAGACTGGCATATACTACTTCGTATCATGCCGCCCCTTTCACTCTCGTGTTATACATTATAATTATGAGTTAAAGGGACGACACGACACGAACTTCGGAGTAACCTGCTTAATCTAGCATGCCAATTGGTCATTATCATTTAGGTTCGCGTCTTTTCGGTTGACATATCAAAATTTAAGGGCCAAAAAGCTTAATTTTGGATTGGTCTAGTAACCCGCATATACGGTGTTTCCGTAACTATAAATCCATGCAAAAACATAACTTACATGTACATAAGCCGTTAACTATTGACCACCGGGTGGACAACTTTTGTTTTTACAACTGACAATTACCCAAATGTTTTTGTACCCTCATTTGTTGATTAACTTTAAGAATCAGATAAATTAGTGGTATTTTCCTGAATCATTTATTTATTAGTAAAAATACAGTTCACTTAGCCATCGATACAATCTTTAGCGATAAGACCGTTTATTGCTTACACGACGATTTACCTACATGACGATTGACAAGAGACATCATCCTGTTGTGGATTGTTTGTTGTTTTTATTATCAGTGTCTTAGAGACCATATACATCTCTAACAATATTAAATTAATCTTAATTTTGTCGCTCAGAGACAATGTACATCTCTGGGATATTATATTAATTTCATTATATTCCTTGTTTAATCTTGAGACCATATACATCTCTAACTTTACTGATGTAATATTCGTGATAGATAACTTTGCAAGTTTATCTTCACTGTATGACATTAATTTTGTTATAATTGTAAACTCGAAATTATTATTCTTATTTATTATAGTCAGACTTTCTGAAATTGTAAATTAATATTTTATTTGCAGAATAAATGTTTGATTTTGTTTTTTGTTTTTAGTTTAGAATCTCTGTCCATCCATGTATTTGATTTATCATCATCATCATTCAGCCGGAAGACATCCACTGCAGGATATAGGCCTCCTTCAAGGAGCGCCACAGCACACGGTCGCGAGCCACCCGCATCCAGCGACTGCCCGCTGCCTTGACCAAGTCATCAGTCCACCTAGTGGGAGGCCGTCCAACGCTTCGTCTTCCCGTGCGAGGCCGCCACTCGAGAACCTTTCTTCCCCAACGGTTATCGGTTCTACGAGCAATGTGGCCCGCCCACTGCCACTTCAACTTGCAGATTCTCTGAGCTATGTCGGTAACCCTCGTTCTTTTATGGATCTCCGAGTTTCGGATCATGTCCCGCAGAGAAACTCCAAGCATAGCTCTCTCCATTCTATTTGATTATTTAAAATAAATAAACCTACAGAATTTTAATTTTGATTTTATAGTTCTATTTATTGCGGTGTGCAAAGTAATAAATGGGGTAAACGTCCCAGTGATTGACGCCTCAATACCCAATAGTTGACACCTGTTTCTCACCTCTATTACTATGACATAAGATTGAAAGTGGGTGAGGTATTGGGTCAGTGTTGAGCACTGTGACATTAACCTTATTACAGCGACCGCATGAATATTATAACTACATACTTAGATATAATAACACAAGTGTATCAAGAGCATTCTAACTGCCAACAAACTGTTACGCAGTTTGGCAGTGTAGTTAATTTTGTGTAAATTGATGTGTCTTTATGAAATAAACGATTAATAATAATAATAAAGAGCATTCAGAATGCTCACGTGTTACGATCAACAAAAAATACCATCTTATTATTAAAAAGCTTACACAATGTTTTAATTATCTCATATCAAGTTGCACGCAAACTCCGCTCTAGACTCGCAAAATGAACAAAACGAAAGGAGTACACATGTAGTTGTTACCGTTTTACACTGTATATCAACGTGTTTCGCATAGCGTGTTTTTCAGCCCCCAGCAAAATGTGTTACTGGAATTTTATAATGAACTTCGTGCTCTGGTAATGTTGTAAGATTCTTCGCGTTGCTTTTAAAGTGAAACGCTTGAATCGGGTTTCACCTCAAAGGGATAATGACTAAGTTTATGTATTTATAAACTTCCCACACGGTTCCGTACGCAGTACTCGCAAACCGGTTTCGTCTTCATATAATTAACCGGTTAAAAATTTCGGTTAATTGCGTTTTTGGGTCATTCTACTTTTTCATGACCAGTTTTCTATTACAAAAAATCTATGATATGTATCGAATTAGTGTACAAAAACAGGATTTCGAAATAGTACCTGAACATAATAAAAGGATTTTGTAGATAAAAATACTTCATCATCATCATCATCATCATTTCAGCCGAAAGACGTCCACTGCTGAACATAGGCCTCCCCCAATTTGGGGGGGATTTGCCATAGTCGCCACGCTTGGCAAGCGGGTTGGCGACCGCAGTTTGATGGTGGTAATGATCGAAGGATGCTGCTGCCCACCCTCCGATTTTCCCTTATTCGCCTCCTACGAAACCCACGGGAAGAGATGGGGTGGCGCAATTCTTACCCGGCAACCACACGGGGGTAAAAAAATACTTCAATATTAACATATTGCTGTAAAAACTGGGTAACACAGTGGTAAAAACCATTTTTTCATACAAATCGTGAGACATCCAAGGTCCACTGAGTTACTCGATTTATGGATATTAGCTGTGTTCGGTATTTACCAAAACTATCGGAAGTGATACTGCATTAAACCTCTTTCTAAATAACAGTACAAAAAATATGAAGTCAGGTCCAAGTATTCCAAAATCTGCAGTTAAAAAAAAGGGTCTGAAAATTATGTACATGAAAAAGTAGAATGGCCCTTTTACGATATTTTTTCGTACTTTAAATAATTTATTCCGTAGATGAACGGTAACAAAAGCAAATCTTAAAATAAAAAACCGGTCAAGTGCGAGTCGAACTCGCGCACCGAGGGTTCCGTATACAGGTTCCAACCCTATTAAATCAGGAAAATATCAACAACATGGTGTGGAAATTGAACGCCATGGATACAGCGCCATCTATAGGCGAATTTTATTACTGAGCGACTGAATAACTTAGGATTACAAAAAAAATTTTGAAATAAAAAAATCTGATTTATCAATTATTTATTTATACTTTATTGACAAAATACAGTGTGCAAATGGCGGACTTAATGCCAAATGGCATTCTTTACTAGTCAGCTACAGTCTATTATATAAGTATTTATTAGTAGCCCTCCCTATTCGTCCCGGTACCGCCGCACACCGGATAGCGTCAGTCCGACCCAGGTCGGGCCTAGCTTAGTTTCTTCCTGGTCTCTTCTCAGCTAGGCTTGGTTTAGTGAACCAGCGACAAAACCCCCAATAGCTCGATTCCACTCACACCTCAGATTCGGTTGAAACCGGAGCCAATCTCACTGGAGCGCAAACTCAGAGTATTCCAGTGTTCCAAACCACACGCGTGTTCGTGCCGGAGGTTTTCCCTAGGCTACTCTCCAACCGCGCACTCCTATCGCTTTATTGGCCCCGGCCTATAAAACCATAGTTAAGTTAAAAAAAAACATCTACAACCTTCATAAATGTTAATTCCAAATCATTCAAGCCATCAACATTACTTTTAACTAGATTTTGCTCCGGAATATTTACCAAAATGTAAACTTTTATCTCTGAACCCAATCACATTATCGTTTCAGACCTCATTTACGCCAATTGCATTTGCATCATTACAATAACAGAAAAACCAATGAGACATGACCCATTACGTCCCATACCTTAAACTATTGACAAACTTAACTATGCAGTTGGGAAAACGTGGCATTGACGGGCTAGTATCGAAGTGGTACGGATGATCCTGCCCAAGCCGTCAGATCACACGCACACAATAACTTTGGAGCGATGTATTGGCAATTCCATTTAACTTTTGGAATCAGCCGCCGTCAGTTTCGCTTTAAACATACAGATAGTTTGATTGGTTCGTGCTAGTTTGATTCGACAAGCGATACATTTGAAAATAGGGCTATTGGTCGATAAAACGTTATTTCAATGAAATCGTGCGGAAAAGATTAATTTAAAAATAAATTTATTTTTACTTTTTTTTTAATTTAAAATGTTATCGCTCTTGGCCAGCATCTAGCCAGGGGGCAAAGATGAGGCCGACGATGAAGCGAGCTCACCCAGAAGGTGCCTATTCACTCGTGCCTTAAAAAGTGCCTTAATTCATTTATTTCAAGCATTATAGGCTCATACAGAGAGATGAAAAGTCACACCATTACAATTATTAGAATATCAAGTCTACAAAATATAAATACAAAATTAAAAAAAAATATATTTTAATATTAATTTTGAGCAACGAGAGAATCATTGGTGTATTGGTTTTTACTGGTTGGGAATAAAATTATTTTAATACGTCGAAAATTTTATTTATAAGTATATTTATTTAAACTTTATTGCACAAAATAAACAAATTATACAAATGGCGGGCTTAATGCAAAATGGCATTCTCTACCAGCCAACCATTGGGCTAAACAGATATTTGTATTGTAAAATTGTGTATGTTTCTCATTCACTGTTATTTCTTATACAATGTCCTAAAAACAAGATTCAACTGGCTTTTTTAGCGTTATGACTAAGAGGTTTTTGAATAATCTCACACCTTAAGTGCTTTAGACAGAACAGAGATGCAAGACGTCCAACTTTAAATTGCCCAATTCCACGCAAAGTTTCTAGTTTGGAGCTGAGGTAATCCTGTTATTATACACAGCTCTTCAAAGACATGCATTGAGTTTGAATCTCAGATTAAATGCATATACTACCTCTTTGCCACTTGCCAATGCAATGCATAGCAAGTTCGCAAATTAAGTCTTCTCGGTTCGGATATGATCTGATTATTGCAGTCTTGCAATTGCACAGTCTTCAGAGAGGTAGGGCACAGAAAAATGTCATCTCGCTCGTATTTGGAGTGATTCAACTGGAGAAGTACCTCCGCCTTGTAGAAGACCATAACAGTAATAATCATCATAAATTTAAGAATTAGACTCTTCCTCATCATCATCATCATATCAACATCCAGGGCCGCCTCCTTGATCTCCTTATACGACACGACTGCTAGCTTTTCTTTTATTTGTTTCAGTAATAATAAATCACTACATAGTATAAAACAAAGTCGCTCTCTCTCTGTCCCTATATCCCTATATCCCTATGTATGCTTAAATTTTTAAAACTACTCAACGGATTTTGATGCGGTTTTTTTTAATAGATAGAGTGATTGAAGAGAAAGGTTTATATGTATAATAACAACCATTAAATAGTGCACCCGTGCGACGCCGGGGCGGGTCGCTAGTACCCAATATATATATTGGTATTCCCAATGGGCTACAGAATGGGACTCTTCAAAAGGGCGTGAAAAGGTTTCTTACAGGTCGGCAACGCTCGAGGAATGCCTCTGGTATTGCAAGCGACGGTAGCCACTTACCATCAGGTGAATTGTCAGCTTGTTTTCCACCGACGTGGTATAAAAAAAAACATTATTTACTGTAAAGGTATTTAGAGCGTCTTCCCTTTCACTCTCGTGTTATAGGCTATATGAGTGAAAGGGACGGAACGATACGAAGTTCGTATTTCGAAGTTCGAAGTAGGCCCTCGGAGCTCCCGAAGATGCACTGTGTTGAGAGCGAAAGATCTTAATTTTGTCCCTTCTGCTGTCAACACAATCCTCAAATTTTAATAAAGAGTCGGGTATGCGCACGTGACTCCTTTAGAGTGGCCCGTACGCTTGTTTGGCACCGCCGTGAGAAGTGAAAACACACTCTTTTCATCCAATGTTTTTTTTAATTTTATTTTTTATACCACGTCGGTGGAAAACAAGCGTACGGCCCGCCTGATGATAAGCAGACTCCGTAGGCTATGGACGCTTGAAACTCCTGGGGTGTCACATGCGCATTGCCGACCCTTTAAAAATGTATACACTCCTTTCTTGAAGAACCCCATACTGTAGTCCCTCGGGGAAACCTCGGCAGGGAGCTCATTCCACAACCGGAGCGTCCGTGGGAGGAAATTTCTCTGAAACCGTACCGTACGCAACCATTTCGGTTATAAGGTAATGTTCTTATATACTGACCCCTTCCCATCATTGTTTAGAGAAATGACGTAAATTAATACAGCCTAGTTGGCCAACAAGCCTTCTGTGGAGACAACAGTAACCGAGTTTCTTAGAAAAATGTTTATAATATGGACTTCAAGCATGCTTAAGAGATGATCCATGTCCAAATGGATTTATGCTCATCGCTAAAACTCATGTTCGGTAGATTTAAACCCTATAAAATCAAAGTTTTAAAGAGTGACTCAGGAGACGTAATCATGGTAACGAACAACAAAGAATAGTTATCTGATCCTCCCATAAACACATAATTAAACAAACAACCTAATTAAAATGAAAGTTAAATGTTATGTTAATTAATTATCTTAGTCAAGAATCATGCATCGGAAAAAACCCTATTTTTTCTCGTCTGCGCAGAGCAGCGTTTCAAAGAAGGCGATATATTTGCTTGCACGGCCTTAATCTTTCTTTTCTCTTTACTGAAATAAGACAATGCAGTAGAAATACATCCCAATTAGCTAATATGTGTTCTACTTTTTGTTACTCGGGTTTTGGCAGAGTATCAGTATTGCGCTCGAAACAGCGAAGCGTATAACTTTTTGGCTGATTAATTTTTAGTTTCATATTATTACTTTGTTATTATTGCGTTAGCTTGACATTTTAATTATAGTATCTAGAATTTTTATTTATATTATTGTATGTCTTTTCCATATCTCGGGACCGTGGGGTCCCGGACCTTTGGAAGGCATGCGTGGGGCCGAAGCCAACAGTGCAGAGGCTCTTTTAAGACAGAAATAATCTAAAAGCAAAGGATACACATGGCGGATACCATCTCCGAAAGCACAACATGATACATCCAGAGATGGTCCCCGCCCGGTGCAAAGACTTGGAGTGCAGCTCTTTGGCTTTAGCAGCGGGCCTCATAGACGGTGTGAAAAGCGGTATGTGTCACACGGCAGCAAAATTATTTCCGTCTTGGGCGTAAACACTTGAATCCCTCGCTACGCTCAAGACTCTTCAAGAATCTTTCGCTTCATTCAGAATTCAATATACCGCCCTCGCCGTAAATATATCATTTTGCTCCCTTGAGACACAATCTACTATTTTGTTGACAGTCTCCGACCAAAATTTGTTCTGTATTTATTATTTGTAGATATAATATGACTGAATGGTAACTATCATTGACATTAACTTATGATGTAATTAATTAACAAATTAATACTGTATTTTGTTGCTTAACTGGTGTAAGTACCTATGTAATGAATTAATAGCTTCATAATTAAGTAATTCTAATATTTTGCATGCCGACATTGTTGGCGAGATATTATGGGACGTTATTATTGTGAACGTATTTTACTATCTAATGTAACCATATCTCTAGCGAAATAAACAATTTCATTTCATTTCATTTAATTTCATTTCATTTCAAAAAAAAATCTTTTCTTTCTCTGGGGTTAAAATTTTACAAGTCTCTCGCAACACTAAGACGTTTTTCTTTTCAACTATTTACATTATATTTAACAAAGAAGTTTTCCTGCAACCGTATGAGACGTGGAAGTCAGAATCGGCCCGCGGGGAACCATCGGGTCTTGTTCAGAACTATTAACCGAACCAATTACGTATGTATCTCGTAAACATACTCGCCTTGGGGCTCTTAGTCAGAAATGAAGAAAAACGACTGTTCTCGGGTAAAAGAAATTAACGTTAATGCATAGATGTATTTGGTACTGTTCCTGTTTTTAAATTATTATTGCATATGGTCATTTTCTTTTTGAATAAAATATTTTTTTACTTGTAAGTAATTAAGTAAGTGTTTATTTGTGAACATAGGTATTTACAGTGGTGGTATTTTTAGAAAGTTTCACTATGTTTGCCAATCGGCGTACAAAAACAATGACCTTAATATTAAAATTTTAAAATAGGTACTAATCTATCATGCATACAGACTTTTGTGCCTTTGTTCAAATTATGATAAGTTCAATGTAAGAATTTAAGTTTAGTGTATGTCAAAGAAAAAGAAAAAATAAAAATAGATGTAATGCCAGTTTCAAAATGTCAGATAGATATAAATAATCAATAAATTTTTATCATTAAAAAGTCAATCAAATTAATGCTAAATTATCATTTAAATAATCTGAAATGGAGTAATAACATTTTTGTATTAATAAGGTCATTAATTTCTTCTTTTTAATTGACTTCAGGTTATAAGGTAGTACAATAAAATTACTGTTTTTAATTGATTTTTAGTAAATCATTCCAAGAATAATGAAATAAAATAAAATTACCACACATTGTTTAATTTTTTTAACCTTTAAAAAGTCAACTATAAATAATCGCCACAGAATAAAATACCCAACCCAGGTGCATGCTTAAAAAAAAGAAAAATTTAGGCACCGAGCAGGATCTGGCCCTGTACTTCGAACTTCGAAATCCGAACCTCGTATCGTGTCGTCCCTTTCACTCTCGTGTTATTCACTATATGAGTGAGAGAGATCTTGGTATCGTGCCACCAAGTTCGGAGTTGCCCCTCTGAACCTGATACCCTCATGAACGAACGGTTGAGGAACGGTTGAAGAATTTGGGACCGGGTGGCAGTTGCACCTATAGCTCAGTTGGCTAGAGCGACGGCCGGGAGGTCGCATTTCAAATGTTCGGTACCTAAATTTTTTAATTTTTCCTTTATATCTAAATTTGATAGTTGGTAGTGACCCTGCCTTCGAAGCTGGAGGTCCCGGGTTCGAATCCCGGTCAGGGAATGTATTCGTGTGATACACAGTAACACGAATATTTGTTCCTTAGTCTTGGATGTTTTCTATGTATATAAGTATCTATTTATCTATATAAGTTTGAATATCGTCACTTGGTACCCATAGTACAAGCTTTGCTTAGTTTGGGGCTAGGTTCATTTGTGTAAGATTGTCCAAAAAATGTTTAAAAATATTCATTTATTTATTTATTTGTAGTTAGCGTTAGCAGCGGTACTGCTTCATCATCATCATCATATCAGCCGAAAGACGTCCACTGCTGGACGTAGGCCTCCCCCAAAAAGGTCGCGGGAGTCCGCTGGATGCGGATGGCGCAGGACCAGTCATTATGGCGGTACTGCTTAATACAATATAAGACATAGGAAGTTTATTTGTACATAAAAGTTTACAGGTATAGTTGAACATATCATCATTTATAAGTAGTGTACTGAGTGGATTTTTCGTTATGCGGTTCGACTGGCCCCTACACTAGGCTAAGCCTGTCCCGTAGGTAGCCAATTCAAAAATGGATTAACTATATATGCGCGAAAAGTCAGAAAAGATGACAATACAATATGATTATTATTACTAACATATATTAGATATAAAAATGGAAACAAACATAGAATCTACGAATTGAGAGTATGTGTTTAGTGTGTATGCGCGGGCGTGTACATGAGTGTTTGTGTGTGTGCGTGTGTGTCTATGTGTGTAGGTATTGATTTATTTAGTCACTCTCAACATGTTCTCTATATCCTCATAACAAAGGGATTTCAGCCATGTCCGCACCTTAAGTTTTTGTTCTCTGGTTGAGTATTCTTGCAAAAGGAGTTCTTTACATATGTTATTATAAATGAATGAATGAAGAAATGTACTAAACCTTTTCGCAAAAGCTGACTTTGTAGGAGGAACTGGGATCCGAAATTTGCGCTTTTGCAGAAGTTCTTTATATTTGGGGCATTTCAAAACAGCATATTAATCACTTTTTTTCCAATCACACTTAAGGGAACACACAAAAACTACGTGACCCGTTTAGGGGGGGGGGGGGGGGGGTTCGTCAAAGTACCACTCTTGGTCACCGGGGGAGGGGTGGGGGGGGGTCGGTTTCTTGTCACGTAGCCGGTAGAATACTTTTGAGAAACATTCTAATTGAAGCAGACTCACGCGCCACGGTTTAACCCCATCACTAAAACTTGTCCAGTTTCGCCATATCACACTAATTGTACTGTTTCTTCTTGATATATTTTTTACTAAATACAATTACAATTAATAGCTACGCTATACCACGCTTGCATTCTCGAAGTATGCATTTTTAGGGGCCGTATGAGAAAATACAAAGAAAAGCCATTATTTTTTCAACTTTCCACAATTTTTTTTTATAAAATATACTACGTGAAAACTAGGGGGGAGGGGGGGTCTTGGCATATACTACGCTTGGTCACCTGGGGGGGAGGAGGGTAAAAAACGAAAAAAAAAATGGTCACGTAGTTTGTGTATGTTCCCTAAAAATCACTGTTCATTTGTGTTAAAGCGACACCATGACTTTAAAGTCACGCGTCACGTGTTAAAAATAATAAACGTACGATCCCGATAACGAGTTAAAGTCATTTGATACAAACTAACGAGACACCGCACCGGTTTACTTAAATTGGAAACGCTGAAAGCTTTAATAATTGACACGGCAGTTGCAATTGCGAAAATATATCTTAATTCAATAAGGCAAAGGTTTTAATTCTTATGACATCGTAACGACTACGTCGAATACTGTAACATGCTAAATCAGGTATGAAGGTACGGCGCAGTTTTTATTCATAAACGGGATATTTACAACTGGACCACTCGCGCCTCGTCTCGATATTGCATTTAATACTACAAATCCAGTCGATAAGGCAAAACCTCGAAATGTAGTGGTGCTGTTTGTGGGGTCCGGTCTGTTCATGTTTGCAAGGACTAGTAACTTCGTACTAGTGTTCAGTGGAATTGACATAATGAGAGACTTCACTGTTCTCATTTGATTTTATTTTTTTAGACTGACGCACAGAGACCTTATACATCTCTGAGGATATTTATTTATTAGATTTTATTATTTTCATGTAGACGTGTTATAGATATAGCTCAAAACATTTTATTATTATTAGTGTACCTACTTTATTACCTTTTATCTTGACGCTTAGAGACCTTATACATCTCTAACAAATCTCGATTGATTAGTTTCTTAGTCTTATTTTTGACATGTAACACTACATTTAATTAATGATACTTTGATTATTGTATTATTTTTATTTGATGTACCTAGATAGATTTTGACTTGTAAAAGTGCCCTTGAGGCCTATTTGCAGAATAAATGTTTTGATTTTGATTTTTGATTTTGATAGTAACTTTGATCTGGTAAGAATTTTTATTGAAGGCCACCAAGTATCATCAAAGCCACCATCATTTCGACGTTTTGTTTTATTTACTGGGTTATACGGTAGCCTAGTGGTTCAAGCATGCTGCTGTCAAGCGGCGTTCGTAAGTTGGAATCCCAGGTCGTACCAATTAGTAGTTCTTATGTACGGAAGAAGAAAGGAGCGCTCGTGGCCCAGCGGCGCCGCGTGCGGTATGCGGGGCTAAGCAACGTCGGCCCAGGTCAGTTATTGGATGGGTGACCGCTTTGAGTGGTTATTAACTGAGCGCTCCCGTGCTTTTGAGCGATCCCGGCTGCTGTCTATGATAGCAGTCGTTAAGCCAAGTCAGAGGCCGGGCGATTTGAGAACTTCTAACAGTCAAGTTGCCCACTCACTTGACAAGCCCAATTCCAATAAGGTCTGGTTTCCCTCGGGTTGGAAGGTCAGATGGCAGTCGCTTCCGTAAAAACTAGTGGCTACGCCAAATCTTGGGATTAGGTAGCGGATCCCGGGCATTCTTCAGGATGCAACTGTACCGGGATAACGCTAGGATGATGATGATGATGATGATGATGATGAGATACGATTAAAGCAAGGCTCTCGTGGATCTGGTGCGCAGGCTAGTGGAAAACCATAAAGATATGGCACCGAAGTGTGGGAAACCACCGCCACCGCCAACATCGAACAGTCGATCGAGCCGCGCGCGAGCGCACAGTGCTAGACGCGCTGCCGTCGCGGCTGATTTTCATGATTAAGGGCCCCGTATTAGTCCGAAACATGTCGAGCGATACTCGACCTTAAAGACGTAAGTGACCCGTTTATTATATTTCAATGGGAAAGTAGTCTAAGTATTATAAAATATCACAATAAATGTTGCTTTTTGCAAAGCTTTTAATGAATTTCTATAAAAATGTTAAGGTTAAAATCCTCCGATTTTTTATAAAAATGTCATTGGATATTGGACCTTAGCAGTTTGACACATAAAATATATTTTTGAACGAATTACTTTGATAAAACTAATCTAACTCAAATAATTGCATGTATACTTCAATAAATCGTTTCGTAAAGTCACATTCATTCGTCCGTTTACTTTTTTTAATCGACATCCAAAAAGTATTTGTGTGTATAATCCATTCACGTCAACTCTCTTTGTGATACGTAATACCTATAGCTAATATAAGTACCTACATAAATCGCCTACTCAAATGACAAAGCCGAACCCGAGTCGGGACTAGTTATCGATTTGGGTAAGAACTTTCGCAAAAACCAGTGTTTAGAACAGTTCTAAACACTGGTCCAATTTATAGTTACTATAAATTGGAATTACGTAGCCGACCCCAATTGAATAATGGGATGAGGTTAAGAGAAGACCGTTAAAGCATTTTAGAATTAACGAAGCAAATATTGCGAAAAGAGATTAGCCCAGAATAAAGGCGTTTTAATTATTTCGGCATTCTGAATTGAAATAATGGCTATTATTAAACACTTCACTGAACATTAGAAGCAAGAAGCAGGTATGTGTAATTTATTATGATTACAGAAACGAAAAGAAAGAAAGAAAGTAAAATGGAACATTTATTCTGCAAATAGGCCACAAGGGCACTTTTACATGTCATAATATTAAGAAAGTCTGACTATAATATTAATTTACAATTCAAGAATGAATAATAATTTCTAGTCCACAAATATAACAAAATTAATGTCATGCAGTGAAGATACATTTGCAAAGTTATCTATTACAAATATTACACAAAGAAAAGTAATAAATGAACAAAATATTGAAAAATACCTTGGTAACTCTGTCAAAAAATCCTAAATATCATAGTAAAAATAAACTTTAATGCTGCAGATCTCGTAATTATCAACGACAGTGATACGTTTTTTTTAAAAAAACGATAACTTTTTTATTGTTCTAAGGAAATAACCAGATAGATTTTTCATAAGTGATTCAGTGTTCCAACAATCAATAAAAATGTACTAAATATTTACGTAATTACGCGCAGAGCTTCCGTAGAGAGCGGGATGGTTAATTGCAAACTCACGCGTGTTAGAGGGGGTCATTTGCACTGGAATGGCCTTGCCTTAACAGCATAAATGAAATAAATGAACTTTATTCTGCAAGTAGGCTGCAAAGGCACTTTTACAAGTCAAAAACTACTAGCGTTTCTCATGAGACCACTGCCGAGAAGAAACACCGAAAGAAACTCGACAGTCAGTCATTTTCTCCAAAATATGCTTATTACAATGATACTACTTAACCTACTTAAGTAAATGTAAATGGTACACAACAAAAGAGAATTGAAAGAAAAACGAGGAAAAAATAACAATAGGTATTTACAATGTGTAGTTACACAAGAAAACAAAACATGTCGAATCGTTTGATATGCTTTCCTGCAAGAAATGTGTCAACTAGATACAATGAAAATATTAGACTCTTTACGCTATTTAGGTATTTGGTTTGGGCCATGCATTTCTGTCTGTTAGATAGTCCTCAACCCTATAATAAGCCTTTGACATCAAAGTTTTTTTAGGTAATTTTTAAGAGCTATAATAAGCCTTTGACATCAAAGTTTTTTTAGGTAATATTTAAGAGCTGGAAAGGGTAAATTCAAAATTTCATCTTTCATATATATGAATGACAATAGTTATGATAAAATCGGTTTCAACTCACAAAAGCAACACTCGCGTATTACCCTAAACGTTGGAATGCATCACAAAGACCACTCACAGTACAGCGATGGTTCTCGTTAAAATTCAATTCGCCACATCCCTGAAAAGCGCATTCGACAAAATCGAAACGACTTTCTAAACCTCGCAATAGATCTCCCAACGACAATTGAATGTGGACCGTGTTGCCTGTAAATAAAGTCGATGTTTAAGGAGCTGGGGGAGGGAAATTGGAGATGCGGAACACTAGTTCAGGAAATGTATTTTAGCGGCTTTATAACCTTGCAGTGGTGCTTGAGCGGCAGGTAGCGGTAAAATTGCGTGCGCCAATTTTTGGCTGGAAATGGGACAGAATAGTATTTTTTGTGGCGAATCGAGAGGTAACAATCCACCACTCGATTTGTCACAAAAATACTATTTCATCATCCTCCTAGCGTTTTTGAGAGGCCAGGGTTCCGCTTTGACACGTAATCCCTTGTAAAATCTTCGCAGGTCCGTAGTGATAAATTAAAATAGTGGACTGTAGATTTAGGAGCTGGTGTAATCCAAAATAGAAAAATATACAGAAAAGTGAGTGTAACAGTCTTTGGGAATAGCTGAACAACCGTAAGTTATTAACGTAACACAATTTTGAAATCCAAACATTGCCATATGAAAACTGTCCATATTAGCTCGACTGGTTATGAATTTAATGTTACATTGAATATTTTATTTAAAAAAATATGCAAGTATGATTGAAATAATTATAAGATTAATTTATTACATACAATTAATTGGGTTATTTTTATATGAATTATTGAATACAATTCTGATTCAAGAAAAAGGATTAAAAACGTTTTAGTTTTTAAACGATTCTGAACACCCTAGATTTGGAGTTGGAACAAGTTTTGTGAAAGCAACTGCACAAATCCTGCTCCAAGAAGCTGCAGTTATCGTAAAATTGCTTCAATTTTCATTTACTTAAAAAAAAGTATTTTTCTGTCAAAAACATATAGTATAATTAGAGTAGATTCGAGATTCTCACACCCTATCTCTTTTGTATTGTACTCTCTTCAACCCTGCAACTCCACGCTATCTCAAAGAGCGTTTTACTTATCTTCGTTCCGTTTGGTCCTCCCGAAACTTGCTTCTTACTGTTCCATCTTCCTCATCAAAATTGTATAATTCTTCTTTCACTTTCCGAGCTATTCGGCTTTGGAATTCTTTATCTCCTGATTTGAGGCGTGCTGAATGTCTTGCTGTCTTCAAAAAACAGCTTAAAGATCACTATTTGTCTCTCTCATGACACACTTAAGACTTGGCTCCTTTAGACTATGTGGCTGACTATATATTTGTATATGTTTATGTACGTATATTTTTATACCATATTTATGTATGTTTATTTATCCTTAATTAAATGTTATTGTTGTAATTATTAGTAGGCTTCATATGTATTAACTCTGCACCACCTGCTATGAATCGTTCTGATTAGATTTCCGCTACCCTAAGGTTGTCTGGAATAAATCGCTCTTTAGCGATAAGACCGCCTGTTGTTTGCCTCTTCTCATTGTGTTTTTGTACTGTACTGTATCCTTTGATTGCGGTGTGCAATAAAGAGTATTTGTATTGTATTGTATAATTTTAAGAGCATTAAGTGAAAATTTCACAGTTTTTCCCGTGCGGCACAATGAGTTCAAGTTTATGGATGTTGCAAATTCGTATTAATTAACATTACCCTAACTTATTCGTCCAATAAACCTACTAAAAACGAGGACTACGTTCTTTCCGATTTTAGCTTTTTTCAGTGTCGATTCTCGGTGAGTTATAAAACATTCGAGTTAAACTTAGCCACTTGAATCCAATGCCATAAGCTTAGTAACTTTTAATAGGAGTCAAAATTAGACGTCCATTTATGCAAAAATACGCCTCAAGGGTGCGTAGCCGACTGTGAAACTGTATTTCATCCTTCGAATCATTTTTTTCTTCTTTTATACCACGCCGGTTGCAAACAAGCTGACAGCCCACCTGATGGTAAGTGGTTACCGTCGCCTATAGACGCTTGCAACACCAGAGGCGTTATTCACGCATTGCCGACCCGTAAGAAAGAAAGAAAGAAAGAAAGAAAGATATTTATTCGGATAACACAAGTATCTATGTATTACACCTTAAAAGCTAACAAACAGATGTGTTACCGAAAAGGTCTCCACTCAGCAATGCAGTTGACACAGCAGTGCCAACGGCGCTGGTTTTCTTTGTATCCATAAGAAACCTTTTCACGCCTTTTTTGAAGAGTCCCATTCTGTAGCCCATTGGGAATACCTCGGCAGGAAGCTCATCCTACAATCATCTTGCGCATTCTTCGGTATCGATTGAGATCTGTTGCCCCCGCGACCCTGGCGACTCGCATGACCCTTTTTAGGGTACCTAGCTGAGATGTACCTTCAAAGTTGTGTTTTCCGTTTCATATATTTGACACCTCGCTTCCCCACAGATATCCCCATTTCACAATACCTTTGAATTTCTTCGTACTTTCTTTCTTCTTCCGTACATCATCATCATCCTAGCGTTATCCCAAGTTGCATCCTGAAGGATGCCCGGGGTCCGCTACCTAATCCCAAGATTTGGCATGGCACTAGTTTTTACGAAAGTGACTGCCATCTGACCTTCCAACCCGAGGGGAAACCAGACCTCATTGGAATTGGGCTTGTCAAGAGAGTGGGCAACATGACTGTTAGAAGTTCTCAAGCCGCCCGAAGGCCTCTAACTTGGCTTAACGACTACTATCCAAAGCACGTTAGCGCTCAGTTAATACCCACTCACCCGCATAACAGATCACATTGGTCCCGGGAAGAAGAGGGTCGCGCAGGAGCCAGTCAAAGCCGATGTTCCACAGAACCGGTCCCAACACAGAACCCTGTGGAACGCCGCAGCCCACATGCCGGTAATAAAACGCTCCATCTGAGTCCTCCCAGCGGACCACCCTGTCCTGATGGTAGTCCTTCAACAGCCGCCGAAGGTAGATATGTATCCAATAACTGACCACCATTTCTTTTTTCGACGGGAGAAAATCCGTTATGGATACCTCCGCACCGTAGGGGCGGCGCGGTGGTTATGTCGGACTTGCACCGACTAAAAATCCCCCGCTTGTCCTCCTCAACCCATTTCGGGCGGCTCTGGGATCTCCTACGGAACGCACCAGTGCCACCCTAGAGTCCACTTATGTGTACTACCGACTACGACCCCGAGGACCCCTTTTAGTCGCCTTCTACGACAGGCAGAGGATACCGTAGCCATATTCTATGCCCGGGCTGCAGGGCACCCAATAACTGACCTAGGCCGACGTTGCTTAACCTCGCATACCACACGCGGTACATGGGCGCCGCCAGGCCACGAGCGCTCCTTTCGTCTTCCGTACATAAAAACTACTAATTGGTACGACCTGGGATTCCAACTTACGAACGCCGCTTGACAGCCTCATTCTTGAACCACTAGGCTACCGTCATCATCATCATCATCATTTCAGCCGAAAGACGTCCACTGCTGAACATAGGCCTCCCCCAAGGCTCGCCATTTAGACCGGTCCTGTGCCGTTCGTTTCCACCGGATTCCCGCGACCTTCACCAGGTCATCACTCCACCTTGTCGGAGGCCTACCGACAGCTCGTCTTCCGGTGCATGAACGCCACTCAAGCTGTTTCTGGCCCCATCGACCGTCAGTCCTGCGAGCAATGTGCCCTGCCCACACAGCTGCTGTGTGTGCTAGGCTACCGTATAACCCAGTAAATAAAGCAAAACGTCGAAATGATGGTGACTTTGATGATACTTGGTGGCCTTCAATAAAAATTCTTACCAGATCAAAGTTACTGCATTTCGAGGTTTTGCTTTATCGACTGGATTTGTAGTATTAAATTCAATATCGAGACGAAGCGCGAGTGGGCCAGTTGTAAATATCCCCTTTATCCAGTTTGAAGGCTTAACGGTCAATATAGCTTTTTGAAACTAGTTTTATTACATTTTTATTTGCAAACAAACTGCATGCGCAGCTTCCGTAGGAATTAAAAACTAAAACTAGCAAAAATTTTATTGCAATTCCAGATGCTATCGGAGCGAGGGTTTTGGTATCTTTAGGTACTATTTCAATTTAATATCCATATTAATCCATCCATACTAATATTATAAATGCTTAAGGTAGATTTATCCTTTACCGGATATGACATAACACGATTTTTTTTTCTATTTTAAGCAACAATCTCACTTTTAGCTGCTGTATGTCATATAAGTCGAGTATTTACAGTTAATATTACGTTGCAATTTTTTTCATACCTATTCCTTCCATTGTCCTAAATATTAGAAAAATACATGTATGTTTTATATTGTAGCAACTTAATCCTGTAGCATTGTGATACTGTTATTTTACAACTCAGTCGACAAGCGACAATCGATTGAATCAAGCGATCAACGTTTTGTAGGAGACTCGTTACGGAAATCGATAAGGATTTGAAATGAAATGAAATGAAATGAATGAATGAATGAAATGAAATGAGTGTACCGTAAAATACACCAACTTTTCCCACTTTTTACTGTACCATATCTAAAAGTGTCACTGTAATGTAACTGACGACCGCTTTAGCCTAGTTGGTAGTGACCCTGCCTTCGAAGCTGGAGGTCCCGGGTTCGAATCCCGGTCAGGGCATGTATTTGTGTGATGAACACGAATATTTGTTCCTGAGTCTTGGATGTTTTCTATGTATTTAAGTATCTATTTATCTATATAAGTATGTATATTGTCACTTGGTGACCATAGTACAAGCTTTGCTTAGTTTGGGACCAGGTTGATTTGTGTAAATTGTCCGAAAAATATTTATATTTATTCATATTTTATTTAATAAACTTTTATGTGCCTACCAGTGGCGGCGCGTCCATACAACTCGATTCCCACCGGCTTACCTAATTTTCAGCCAGTCTTGTTCCCTTACTACGGCTCGTGAAGAGTAAGAAAGGCAAATTATTTCCGGCTTCCCTATTAATATTTTTGACGCGCCGCCACTGGTGCCTACCCAATTTAGCAAGGCATATGTTTATGTATGTACGCATGAATCGTATGTAAAAATCAAAATCAAACATTTATTCTGCAAATAGGCCACAATGGCACTTTTACATGTCAAAATATTAATTTACAATTTAAGAAAGTCTGACTATAATAAGTAATACATTTTTCATGTCAAAATATTAATTTACAGTTCAAGAAGGAATAATAATTTCGAGTTTACAATTATAACAAAATTAATGTCATACAGTGAAGATAAACTTGCAAAGTTATCTATTACAAATATTACAACATCAGTAAAGTTAGAGATGTATAAGGACTCAAGATTAAACAAGGAGTATAATGAAATTAATATAATATCCCAGAGATGTACATGGTCTCTGAGCGTCAAAATTAAAATTAATTTAATATTGTTAGAGATGTAACCTAATTGTCAAAGAGCTAACCTAATTGAAGTCTAGAGTTCAGTAATATTGATTTAAGGAGTTTAAGCAGCTAACAACTGTTTGACAAACAAGCGAATCATGCGCTCTGTGAATCAAATTGATAGATCAAAAACTGGTTATTTAATTTCTCTCAAACATCTAAAACTTCAAAGGCCTTCCTAAATTTCACGTTCCTTCCTATCAGCGCTAATTCCGACGCTCAGCGACAAATCCGTTTATGATTGGCGTTAAAAAAGTCATCTTGGCTGCTATTGGAGGAATCAATTTTCTGCGTCATCGCCGTCTGAATTAATGGGGGTGGGTAATTCCCTGCCGACCTGTGAGATTACATGGCCTACAGTTTTATATTTTTGCCTTAGGAAACACGTATTATATATAAAAACGCTACGGCTTGATATAAAATGCGCGTGACTGCTTAAAACTGTAATAGACTGTGTCTCAAGGGAGCAAACTGATATTTGCGGCAAAGGCGGTATTTATTATAAATAAAATAAATAAAAATAAATATTAGAGGACAATCTTACACAAATCGAACTAGCCCCACAGTAAGCACAAGAAGGCTTGTGTTATGGGTACTAGACGACGATATATTTAATAGATATAAATACTTAAATACATAGAAAACATCCAAGACTCAGAAACAAATATTCATGCTCATCACACAAATATTTGCCCTGACCGGCATTCGAACCCAGGACCGTCAGCTTCACAGGCAGGTGCACTACCCACTAGGCTAAACCGGTCGTCTATTGAATCCTAAGTGAAGCGAAATATTCTACAATAGAATCCTGAGCGTAGCGCGGGATTCTAAAGTAGAATCTTGAACGTAGCGAGGGATTCAAGTGTTTACGCCCAAGCCGGAAATGATTTTGCTACCGAGTGGCAAATACTTTTCACACCATTTTAGTCTCATATATATTCTTATGATTTTGATTAATTTGACTGATTTAAAAATTAAATAAAGAATTTTTTATTGCCACAAATTTAAGTACAGACAGATATTTAGACAGATTAGACATATAAAATGAAAGAAAAAAAAACTATAATACATAATTTAAATATTTGGGAAATGGGTACCAGTCTCAGCCAGAGCTCGGTTGGTGTCCACATCCAGCGCTGATTTTCAAACTGATCCCTTTTTTTACCTATGTAGTAGTATGATTTACTGTTTATTGTGATAGCTTGATGGTTTCCTATCTATATATCGCCACCTAGGTCTCTCAGTGCCTTTACCATGAGTTTACATGACCGCACTCGCTAGCGACTGCGTAAAAATGTATATGGACAAAAGTACAGCGCCTCTGGCGGTTACGCAATAGAACTAAGTATCGGCATACTAAATCGTTTAAGCAGTCGCTAGTGAGTACGGTTATGCAAACTCATGGTAAAGGCACAGGAAATCAGCGTCGGCTGTCCGAGTCAGCATATATTATGCTGAGGCTTGACCTTTCTTGAAGTGGATTTTTTTAAAATGTTTTTTTTTTATTCACGTATATATTTCTTTTTTGTACTCGTATTGTCATAAATAAATGCGATCTTTCTTTTATTTCTTTCAGAATAATTTTTGATGGATATTCAAAACGCATTTGACCCTGCAGTTACAAGCGTCTATAGGCCACGATTTATTTATAAATAGGCGGACCGTTTGCTTATTTATGACGTGGTATGTATAAAAAATGTAATTTTTTGTACAGGCATAAAGTGTATTTTTTCTAAAAAGTGACAGCTGGGTCTTTCTACTTTTTCTTGACCAGTTTTCTATTACAAAAAAACTATGATATGTGTGGAATTAGTGTACAAATAAGGTTTTAGAAATAGTACCTGAACCTAATAAAAGGAATTTATAGGTAAATATACTTAAATATTAACATATTGCTGTACGATGTGGGTAACATAGTGGTAAAAACCATTTTTCATACAAATGGTGAGACATCTAAGAACCACTGAGTTACTCAATTTATGGATATTAGCTGTGGATCATTAATTACCAAAACTATCGGAAATGATTCTGAAATTAAACCTCTTTCTAAGTAACAATACAATACAAGTGAGGGCCAAGTATTCCAAAATCTGCATTAAAAAAAGTGTCTGAAAATTATGTACATGAAAAAGTAGAATGGCCCGGCTGACATTTTCGGTAATAAAAAATGTATGAAAAGTTAAAAATAGAATTCGCTTCGTAGTGAAGAACTGAACATATCCGAGATCTCATTTCCACTCAACAAACAGTAAAGTGTAAACTCGTCGGAGCTGAGTTTCCCTCGTGTGCTAATGTTTAAGAAAACATGGAGAACTCAAAGACAATGCGCACTGTGTATCTTGGCCTACATCGTGTTAACTTGATCGTTTGTTTTTCTTATCCCATCTTGAGTATGAGTAAATTGACGCAAGTTAGGCCTCATATGGAGTACTGCTCAAAATTATAACATAAAAATCATGCTTATAAGCATGCTTAAGATGAACATGCTTTCGAGCTGTATACATTTGCTTGGGATAAGCATGCTACTCCTATAATAACTACTAGCATGCTTATTAAGCAAGTGCGTCCACACTTGCTAATCTTACTAATACCACGCTCCCTTCCACCCGCGCTGCACGTAGCATGCTCAAAAATCGCACGAGCGACGACTTTTGAGCAAACTCGAAGTGAGCATGCTCATTATTAGAAATGTTTCGACACACATACTACTAAGTAGTGATTGCTCGATAGTGGTATGTTTTCGTCATAGTAATCAGCATGTGTAACTAGCATAATTACTAGCACGAAAGCATACTACTATTGAGCAATTGCTACTTAGTAGTACGTGTGTCGAAACATTGCTAATAATGAGCATGCTCACTTCGAGTTCATTTCTAGGACTTCAGTCGTCATTCATCATTATAAATAAATAAATATTTTTTATAATGAGCATGCTTTTTACGTGCTAATTTTGAGCAAAAACAAAGAATCAAAATCAAAACATTTATTCTGCAAATAGGCCTCAAGGGCACTTTTACAAGTCAAAATCTATTAATTAAATGTAGTGTTACATGTCAAAAGTACTTTCAGACTTCCATTTCTAAGACTGCAGTCGTCATTCATCATTAAAAATAATAAATTTGAATAGTCCAATCACCACATCACTCTCACTATTGCCTGTTAAATGTTTCTTCAACTTACCGAAATGGCACAACTTGATACATAACAAAAGCATTTATTACCAAAACCATAAATTCAGTTAAACTACAATCTCTATAAAAACGACGACGGACCGTTGGAGAATGAAATAAATCTGCCCCTAAATAACACTGTTACGATTATATATTCCCCTAAATATAGGGTACGGCCGATTCTGGCAACATTTAAACTACTTTGGGAAAGTGATGGGCTGGGGTGCATGGCTAATCGAGAGGTATGGCGCGTTGCTGTTTCCTTTCCCAGTGTTGCCAGTATGGATGTTTTCCCCCATTTATTAAGTTTATCTTGTATTTAATGCAAACAGGATTATGCGTTTTTTTAGGATAATGCCAAAGGGGCCAATTGAATCATAAAATAACAGCAGCTGCGCTGCCTGTGAATTTATGTCTATATATGTTTATTTTCTTTTTTTTATTCCTGTTTTATAATTGCTTCTTTTTTTAATGTGTTGTTTTAAGTTTTGATTTCTTTGTGTATTTCTTTTTCCGTTCTTTGTTTTTCTTTGTTGTAACTTGAGTGTGAGTGTGGCGAACAAATAAATGATTTATCTATCTATCTATATCACACGGCTATGGCGGATAGATATAATGACTAATCTTGTAATTTTTTATTTATTTATTCAAAAACATATTAAAAAACCGGCCAAGTGCGAGTCGGGCCACGCACAGTGTAGGGTTCCGCAGTTGCCCGTCCATCACGTCACCGGTCATATGCGGAATTACGGACCCGTAGAAGGGTTTTTACTGATTTTAGTACTGATGGTGTACTTTTTTGAGATGTTGTGTTGTATACGTATTTTGGCCCTTTATGGTAATGTCTACTTTAGCTGTGATAGTTTTCCTTTTAAATTCATCGTATATAATACTACCATGATTTTTTCACATGCCTAGTAGCCACCGTTTAGCTGGCAGGGAATGGGGCAGGGGTGAATCAAAAAATGCTTTTAGAAACCTTACAATATTTTTGAAAGAGCTATCCAACGATGCCCCACACGATGGGGTTTGGAAGAAAAAAACAATGCACCACCACTGTACATTTATGGGAGGTACCCTAAAAAAAATTTTTATGATTTTATTCTACCGTTTTGTCGGCGTCATTGACATGTATACTCATGCCAAATTACAGCTTTCTAGTACTAACGTTTACTGAGAAAAGCGGGGGACGGACGGGCGGACATGGCGAAACTTATAAGGGTTCCTTGTTTGCTACGGAACCCTAAAAACTAAGTTATTCTATACGTGCCGCGAATGCATTGCCTAATTCACAGGATTTCTCATTATTTAAAGGTACTTAACTAATTTTAATTAACTTACTAGGCAGAAAAAAAAAAAATAAAAAAAATAAGATAAACGCCGGTAATCACAGTAACGGCTCGCTGCCGTCTGCTCCCGTGATATAATTTTTTTAGAGCATTTTTGCACGTTTTTTTTCTTTGAGGATACTTACGTATAAGGGTCGGTTGCACCAACATACGATCACAGGCCGGTCATCGTCAAATAGGGCCGGCAGCTGTCACCCCATAGAAATATGTCAAAGTTTCCATACAATCAGATTTTAACGAACACGACGATTACAGACGGTTTGGTGCAACCCACCCTTAGAGCACAATAAAGGGCAGAAATTAGGAACTTAGCTCACTAGTTTTAGATGACAGTGAATTTAAATGAAGTGGTTTTTTCGCGAATTGCTCATAGTTCACACTCTATTGTTTATTTTTCAGTTCAGGAAAATATACTTGAACATGGTAGATGTTTTCGTTACTGTGTGTTACGTACAGTCAGGGCCTGTACTCCGAATTTCGTATCGTGCCGACCTTTTCACTCTCGTGTTATACAGTATATGAGTGAAAGGGACACGATACGAAGTTTGAATTTCGACGTTCGGAGTAGACCCTTAGTACATAACTAGTGGCTTTATGTTGTATGTTTTCGCTCACAGACTTAACCAGATAAGTTCAATACCCAGAACTCACTTATTGTTCAAAATGTTTAACCCCACAGAGATTCAGTCCACAGATTTCAGCGATTTCATTGTTGACAGATTTTGTCTTAAATCAGTAGAAAGAAAATATTTCAAACATAATCCACTAAAATCTCTTTAACGTCTAAATATTCAAAAGAATTTAAGCCGGGATTTTTATTTCGCAATCCAAGATAACTCAAAGGGAAGAAATATTGGAATCAATTTAGTAGATCCAACGTTTATTTACCTTTACAAATTAATAAGCCTGGCAAAACTAAGATCTCTCCGTGACTGGAATAGATTTAATCAACGTATTTTTATTGGTTAGATTATGAATATCCATTTTGGTTATTTAGGTATTATGTGTAGTTTGCGAGGAGCGCTCGTGGCCTAGCGGCGCTCGCGTACCGCGTGCGGTATCATCATCGTCATTTCAGCCGAAAGACGTCCACTGCTGAACATAGGCCTCCCCCAAGGCTCGCCATTTAGACCGGTCCTGTGCCGTTCGTTTCCACCGGATTCCCGCGACCTTCACCAGGTCATCACTCCACCTTGTCGGAGGCCTACCGACAGCTCGTCTTCCGGTGCGTGGACGCCACTCAAGCAGTTTCTGGCCCCATCGACCGTCAGTCCTGCGAGCAATGTGCCCTGCCCACTGCCACTTAAGTCTCGCAATTTTGAAGGCTATGTCGGTGACCCCAGTTCTGCTACGGATAGGCGTGCGGTATGGATGTTGATTAATTATTACAGCTGACACTATTTTATTCTTACTATTCTATAGCAGTGATATATATAATTATATATTATGTGTATGTATATTTATATATTATTTAAGTATGTGTATTGATATTGAAATCTATATGTATGTGTATTGGTATTGGTTTTGGAATCTTGTTTTTTCTTTTTTTCTCATTGTAATAGTTTATGCACCACCTATTTTTCAGCTTTATATTTCATTTCTCCACTACCCAAAGGTTGTCTGGAAGAGATCGCTCTTTATCGATAAGACCGCCTGTTGTTCTGCCTCTGTCTCCCTGTATCTATGTTTTTTTGTTTTTTATGTGCTATTTTATTGTGAGGTGTGCAATAAAGAGTATTTGTTGTTGTTGTTGTTTGTTGATGTCTTCCTTCCTTCCTTCTTTGGTCCTTGGATGTCTCACCATTTGTTTGAAAAAAATTGTTTTTGACACTGTGTTACCCAACTTTTACAGCAGTATATTTTCATTTTCATTTTTCATATTCATTTAATTTTTTTTCATTTAATTTAAGCCACAAGATACAATAACAAAACACTTCAAATATTTTCGCCAAACTGCAAAACAGTTTGTTGGCGAAGCCAGCACTCTTTTTTACATTTGACCGTTTAAACTAGGCTATTATATTAAAAACTAAAAAAATATATTTAAGTATGTTAATATTTAAGTATTTTTACCTATAAATTCCTTATATTAAGTTCAGGTACTATTTCGAAATCCTTTTTTGTACACTAATTCATTACATATCATACTTTTTTTTGTAATAGATAACTGGTCATGAAAAAGTATAATGACACAATTACGGTTCCCGCATGGTATAAATAGGATAACAGCAAAGGGTATAAGGGTAGGGTAGTGGACAAGAGGGTACAGGCAGTTGGGGTTATCAAGATTCGTACTCCGACTTTTCATAATTACAATACCGCAATAAGGATAAACTATGCGTCCCTGAAAGAAATCTTGCCAAAACATTTAAGCAGGGCATTTCTTTAAAAATTACAGTGTTGTCCCACATCAGAAATTTAACATATTTAGTATTTAAAAGCAAACTAAAAAGATTCTTCCAATGTAACCCATTTTACTCAATTGATGAATTTACAGAAAAAACGAAACAAAATGATTTCCTCTCATTAATCAAATAATTGTATACTATAGGACATATTTACGTTCTTACTATGCTAAGGTAGTTTTATGTTATTAATGTTATGATATAATGGAACTCAATAGATATTGCATGTAATAAGAAGGATAAAATTCATACAGGGCCATTCAAAACTGCTCTGCTTAGTAAGAGTATTTTTGGAATGGCGCCAAAAATTTATAACAAGCTACCATTACATATAATTAAAATAGATGAGTTAACAGAATTTAAAAAGAGACTGTATAAATTCCTGGTAGAAAAAGCATATTATTCTGTAGGTGAATTTTTAAGCGACACATTTTAAATTTGATTTGTTATTTAAGTTAGTAAATTAGTGTTAGTATAGACATGCATGCAAGATCTGGACTACAATGTTTGTATGCCGAAAGGCAAAACATAGCGATACCTACCTAAAATTATTGTAAGACCTTTTCAACCTATGTTTACAAATAAACAATTTTGAATTTTTGAATTTTTTTGAATTTTGAATATGACTTGCTAAATGTAACGTACTTTGTTACTTGGCCAAATAAATGAACTTGAACTTGAACTTGAACCCGGACTTATCCGATACTGTTTGTGGGGTCCGGTCTGTTCATGTTTGCAAGGACTAGTAACTTCGTACTTGTTCAGTGGAATTGACATGATGAGAGACTTCACTGTTCTCATTAGATTTTATTATTAGACTGACGCTCAGAGAGCTTATACATCTCTGAGGGTATTTATTAAGTAGATTTTATTATTTTGATGTTGACGCTCAGAGATATATCTCACAATATTTTATTATGATTAGAGTACCTTACTTTTTATCTTGACGCTTAGAGACCTTATACATCTCTAATGAATATGGATTGTTTTTAGTTTCTTAGTTTTATTTATTTTTGACATGTATTATTTTTAATTGATATATTAAATAGATTTTGACTTCTAAAAGTAGCTGTGAGGCCTTCTCAAGTACTCATACTCGTACTTATTTATTTGCAATGTATATATACATTACACAACAGAAACAATTATTGACAATGATAAAAATGTCAAGGTATGACTGATTTACAAATTATGTCAAACTGTCACAGTAAATTTTTTGGAGTTCCAGTATAAAATTTATAATAACGATAATATAAAAAAAAACATATTATTTAATATTTAAATGTCACATAGTCTGCAATGTTATAATAGGCAGTTTCAACGAGCCATGATTTAAGTTTATCATAAAAGGAGTGTCCGAAGAATAAATAAGTTTTGCAGAATAAATGAAAATTTTGATTTTTTTTTTATATATGACATTCCACTCGTATATTTCTTACGCAATTACTTTAATTTAATTAATAAAATAACTGCATCAAGTCACCAACTGCTGTTTCACAAATCAATAGGGCCCTCCTGTGACAATAATTTACACTAAACACGTCCATAAAACGGGACAGTCCTCCGTAACGTCACAACTTCCACGATAATAGCGCGCAGGATTACCCAAATGCCCGTTGTCCTTGGGAAAGCAAAATTATGGTCACATTATGCTTGATGCTTGTAGTTTTTGTATGTAACGATGGTTTTGGGATTTAAATGGTCGAGATCGCTGTTAGAGAAGATAATAAAAGACTAAGTAAGTATACGATTTGATAATAATACGGCCATAATTTTTTATTGTCTTCTGACTGTGGCACAGTATTTAATTATAGATAAAATGCGAGATACAAACATTACACGAGCAAAAATTACAAATAAACTACTTTATACAATGACATATTACTTTCATAAATATAAACACATTAACCAACAAAAATAAATCTAATTACAACTAAATTAAAACCTAAATATAAAACTAAATTAAATCTAAAAATGGCCCCCGCGACATGGTGCCGAAGATACTGGCAGCATTTCCTCTTTGAATAGCCAAACTTATTCGTTGAAATAATTGATGTGTTCGTGTCATTGTCAGATTTAGGTTCGCGTCTTTTCGGTGGACATATCAAAAGTTAAGGGCCACAAAGCTTAATTTTGGATTGGTCTAGTAACCCGCATAAACGGTGTTCCCATAACTATAAAATTCATGTAAAAAAACATAACTTATATGTACATAAGCCATTAACTACTGACCACCGGGTGGACAACTTTTTTTACAACTGACAATGACCCGTTCCATGCATTTCTTAAGAGGCCTTATAAGTTTTAAAATATCTTGATTTCAAATTATGACAAAAGTATTAATAATACCAAAAAAGTTATTAAAGGCTACGATAATTTTATCAAACTTTTAGATAGTAACATAGCCATCTTTTGATTTTATTGTGTGTAGTAGAAACAAGTTTTTGCTTAGAAATGGTCGATTTGGAGTGATGTTTGAAACGATATTTCTTAATGAAACATCCAAAAAATTCATTTCAAGTTTGTGACATAAGGTTCTATTCTAGATAGTAACAGTTTCAAGTTTGTGACATACGGTTGCAATAGTCCTGTTCTAGATAGTAACATTGAGAAAATGTCAAGATACGTGTCAAATTAAACAGAAAAGCGTAATAGATGAGCGTTTTTAACTGGTAAGGACCCTTAAATCTTCATAACTCAGAGAAAGTGGGATGGAGTTATAGAATATAACTCTCGGTTCAAGCTCCTTGGATGTAAAGTAAAGTAAAAAAAAGTAAATTAAAGCAAAAGTTTATTTCATAAGTACGTACAAGAAGTGTTAGCCTGATTTTACATCATAGTTTTCAACATAGTTTGCAGTACTTTAAAATGAGTTCTTGAACATCTTATATTGGCTCCTGCACTAGGCGTAGCCTGTCTCGCAGGTAACCAACTCGAAAATGGACATGCAAAAAATTGTCGCGCTAGAATTAACAATTGGAAAGAATTTTAATAAAACTCTTTTTCACGTATCAAATTATATTGTAAATGGTTTTTGAAATCAGATCATATTTTTAAAAATCTTATACTCATAAAAGTGAAATTATTACTCTTCGTAGAACATTCTAATTGCATAATAATAAATACTAATACAGATTTTGAGCTGAAATTACTTGTTTTATAATGATAACATAAAATATGTGTTTATCAAAATTAACACTATAATTCAAACTTGGCACACGACGCACATTTTATCACGACCCTCCAGACACTAAAACAAATTTATTTAGCAAAACAACATTATTACATCCTCCAATAGTCCCAGCCCCCAGGCAAGGACTCAAATCACTACTAACACCATTAATGGCATACAAAAAATGGATAAGGGTCGGAAACTTCCACCTCACGCGTCGGAATCAAGTGCAGAAGTTATCGATTGCCCTCACGACCGCGCAAAAACGAGACAACGAAATTTGTTGCTAACGATCGCTAGATGGCGTGATTAATTGTTTCATTTCATTAAATAAACCGAGTTACAAGTTGGTAGACAACTAACTGAGGTTTCGGTTCACTAGTTAAACATCTTTGTTTTGTTTTCGCTAATTGGAAGATGTTTGTTGTTTGCCATTAACTGCAACTTTTGGCAATTTCAGCCAGTTTCGTTGTTACTTTTGCTTGGGGTTTAAGAACTAAATTAAATAATTACTCATGCGGCAATGTGGTAATTTTTTTTGTTAAATTTATTTCTTACAAAAAAAGTTTACATTCCTTTACACTATAACTTCGCCAAACTGCATCACAGTTTGTTGGCGAAAGAAACACTCTTTATTTTTTACTCAGCCATCTAAATATGTTAGTAACATTATTTTACCTACTTAATTTCACCTTACTTAAAAATACATACATTATTTTTTTATCATGCAGGTATTCTTAGTAATGAATCACAACATAACAGTTGAGGGTTGATCTACGCTAATGAATAATCTCGGCCTGCGCGAGCGAACCTGGGATGCTCAATTTTTATGTAACTCATTGTTACATAAGTTACAAAAAATTGATCTAGAGTGATATTTTATATTACTATTTATGTAAGTAGACAAATTATTTTTCATAATTGATAGAAATAAGTCATAATGTATTTACTTTGTCCGTGTACCAATATCAATAAAACCAAATATCATCATGAATACTTTACTAAATGTTATTTAAATCATCAAAATTATGCTTTCGTTCCTAATCTAAATAATCCCCCGCAAATAAAACACAAAACGCTCGTATATTCAAATTATCCAGCACTTCATAGTCCAAGCGGCCGCGTTAACTAATTCTTAGTGTAAACGTACTTGCACTAGCCCGCCGACATCCGCAAAACCACTGAGTTACAATAGAAATTACTCTGGCAAATATATTGCCGTGTTATGTCGCGTGGACCGGGAAAGTCCCACGCTGTGCAAATTTATTGTCACCCTAATTGCGAATTACAATCAAAGGAATTGTTTGTGTTTTAAATATGTTGGATCTTATTGATATAAAACCATTGCTATTTTGAGGACCGGTTTAGCCTAGTGGGTAGTGCACCTGCCTGTGAAGCTGACGGTCCTGGGTTCGAATCCCGGTCAGGGCAGATATTTGTGTGATGAGCATGAATATTTGTTTCTGAGTCTCGGATGTTTTCTATGTATTTAAGTATTTATATCTATTAAATATATCGTCGTCTAGTACCCATAACACAAGCCTTCTTGAGCTTACTGTGGGGCTAATTCGGTTTGTGTAAGATTGTCCTCTAATATTTATTTATTTATTATCAGATAAAACTGGTGTATATAATACCAACTCTAATACTAAAATGCCTGAAGTGCGCAATTCGTGTGTACCTATTCCAGTTTTTGTTATATATTTTCTACATTTTTTACAAGTGAATAGTTAAAATACCTGATAGGGTGTCTTTGATTCTTTGGAATTTGGGACGTATGTTGGTGTGGGATGCTCCTGAGGGGCTACCGCGCACCGAAAACGAACGAAGTTCGAATATCTCCCTCTCTGTCGCACTTGCTAATTCGTGCGGCAGAGAGAGAGATATTCGAACTGAGTGTGTCTACACACTGGCACCGTCCCACCTCCAACGAACTACAGTAAAAGCGGGTGCAGCGGCGGAAAATGCCGAAATATGAAAGCGTAATAAATATAGGCCCTATATTTATATCGGCAGAGTACAAATTTGTACCTTTTGGTGCCTCTTGGTCCATGGGGTCCCTGCGCGCACAAGTTATTTACTGAAATCGCGAAGCGTTTGGTTGACGTAACTGGACCGAAGAGCTGGCGACTTCCTCGCACAACGTATCAGCATTGCGATACAGCGAGGAAATGCCGCCAGCATCCTCGGTACAATGCCCCAAGCGCCTGTTTTAGATTTAAGTTAGTTGTAATATTATTTAACTTATTGTTATTTAACTATTATTACCGCCTGTAAATAAATAAATAAATATTAGAGGACAATCTTACACAAATCGAACTAGCCCCACAGTAAGCTCAAGAAGGCTTGTGTTATGGGTACTAGACGACGAAATATTTAAATATCTATTAAATACTTAAATACATAGAAAACATCCAAGACTCAGAAACAAATAATCATGCTCATCACACAAATATTTGCCCTGACCGGGATTCGAACCCAGGACCGTCAGCTTCACAGGCAGGTGCACTACCCACTAGGCTAAACCGGCCGTCAAATGTTAGAAAAAACTGAATAGTTGTAACTTTCGTTTTTTTTTTAATATAGCACTATATTTCGCATTTAGTTTATGAACAATAGAAATCTTCCTAATAAATAAGAAAACCCAACTCTTTGAAAGAGTTTATGGAAGCTACTCGTTTTGAGGACGAGTGTTTCTTAACTATTTATCAAAAATAATGTTCTATTAATACCTCCGCTTGAGTATCGGGTATCGAACCAGTCCAGAAACCTCTCAATTTATAGCCCCCATTAATATCTTGCTACCGCCAACACTGTGCAATTTGTTCGTCTCAGTGTTGCTACAGACAATGCAATATACAGGGTGTTACAAAAATGGTATATAATAATAATAATAAACTCTTTATTTCAAAACACAAGGAGTCCATAGTTATATTAGAATATCACAATAAACACTGTCACTTTTGGCAACTTATCTGAGGTCTATGAGACTGTGTCCAGTGCCAGAGAATTGGACTATAAACCGCTATATGAACCGCTTAAGGGAATAATTGTTATTGAATTTTGATTTCGAAAATCACTTTATTTTTACTCTCTTTTGACATAAATTACAGTAATTCATGTCTTTTTTTAAATTTCATATGCATCAATAAATTGCTCTGAATAATTAGATTCAATTTATGTAATATATAACTGACGATTCAAAAGTACTTGTTGCTAGGCCTATTTGAATAAAGAATATTTTGAGTTTGAGTTTGATTAGTCTTAGACAACTTAAAGAATACTTTCATGAAAAAGTAACACATTAAAAATATTTCGAAAAAGGGTGCTCCCTGGTAGGTAAATTGGCCCCAACGTAGTATTTCAAGAATGAGGTCATTGACCTGTCGGCATTTTTTTAACAATTGCCTCTATAATCTACAAAGTTAAATCATAAAGCAAGCCGCCGAATACGCCGCCAATGAAGCCGGACCTCTAATTACGCCTAGTTGTTTTGTTATACGGATCTCGTAGTCAAGTAAAACTAGCCGAGGCAAATCGAGACTCATTGTGAATTACGTTGGCAAGTGAGTGTAAGGGTTGTTTCACACGTACCACAACCACACCACGTCGCAGCGTTAAAATGCGGTCAAGCAGTGGTTACGTGTGAATTGTACTATTTATTAAACATACAAAATATGCGCCCGACCACGTGTTGTGGTTGTGGTGTGGTTGTGGTTGTCGTGTGGTTGTGGTACGTGTGAAACAACCCTAACAGCGCGGCGTATTTTATTGCGAGAGCGAGATAAAACATACGCGACAGGAGTTAACAATCTGTTGTGAAATGTTTGAAATGTATTATTTATTTATGCACGAGTATTTTTAATAGTATAAAAAAGGAAATGATTTTCGGCATCGATTTCGATACCGATTATTGCCTTAAGCGCTTCATATACCATTTTTGTAACACCCTGTATTCTCAGCCAATAGCGAGGTACAAGAGGACCTGAAATGTGTGTTGAAACAAAGATCGAGCGTAATTTATGGATGGTCTCATTCTTGGTGTGCTATTGTGCTTGTAAGAGAGATTGGGCATGGTGACAGCTATCATTTAGCTGTCATCCTACAACCTTTACTGTGCGCCTATCCAAGACGTTGTAAGAGGGAACTGGTTAGAATTACGATTTGAAATGGGATATTTACCATGTATATTTGTATTTTTGAGTTCCCGATATTTCACTGTTGCAAGCGCCATTATCAAGGATTAACTGACGTGCCGCGAGTTTTAGTTGCGGTCTGCCCACACACCATAGCGATCTACCCTCTTCCTGGTTCGCTTTTTTCGCACAGTGTCACCGTCACTACCACCGTCCGCCTGGTCACTTGAAACTCGATTACGGTCACGACACACCACACTCACAGTATCAATACGCGAGCAATACAGTATCAGTATCGATATCGTAATTCTAATGTAAATGACAATGTAAGCTTGAAATCTTATATTAGGGAACTGGTTGAGAATGTTCGTGCCCGAGCTCGATTTTCCAGTAGCTCAGTTGGCTGGAGCAATTGGCCACGTATTAAAGTATGTCGCGGGTTCGAATCCTGCTCAGTGTATTACATTTTTCCCTTTATTTAAAATGTTAATTATCGTTTTATTGAGTTACATTTAAACCGGTAAAACCAAAAATACATAAATATAATAAAATTGTAATTTAATTGGATACAGCTTATATATATTATATGTGTGCATAAATCTAGGTAGGTTATTTATTGTGCTTAACTTCTGGTTCCTGTTCTCCACACAATTGCTCAAAGTCAATCATGAAATGTGATTTCATTTCATTTCAATTTAGGCGTATTACATGCACTTATGAATGTCAAAAAACTACCACCGGTTCATAAAATAAACCTCTGACTCGAGAAGGACCGGCGTACGAAACTCGTCGAAACCCACGTCATCTCTCATTCCACATAATTTAAATGAAATGAAATCATTTATTCTTCAATTTAGACATGTTACATGCACTTATGAATGTCAAAAAAACTACCACTGTTTCATAAAATAAATCTTTGCCTCCAGAAGGACCGGCGTAAGAAACTCGTCGAAATGCCACGTCATCTTTCATTCCACATAATTTAAATGAAATGAAATCATTTATTCTTCAATTTATGCATATTACATGCACTTATGAATGTCAAAAAACTACCGCCGGTTCATAAAATAAACCTCTGCCTCGAGAAGAACCGGCGTAAGAAACTCGTCGGAAAGCCACGTTATCTTTCATTCCACATAATTGAAATTAAATGAAATCATTTATTCTTCAATTTAGGCATATTACATGCACTTATGAATGTCAAAAAACTACCACCGGTTCATAAAATAAACCTCTGCCTCGAGAAGAACCGGCGTAAGAAACTTGGCGTAATTCTATGGAAAAGCTATTTCAAAAAAAGCCAAATTTCACAAATGAGTAGGCAATACTGAATGAACTGCAAAATAAGAATATCCTAATTTTTTCACAAGCCATTGTTTGGCAATTTTTTCGAATAAACTTTTTATGCCAATAACAGAGCTTTCATGTTAATTAAGGTTTTTTTCTGCCTTTAGAGGGTTTACGTTAATTTTATGAGAACAATTTTGTTCGAACTAATTTCGCTTGTAGCTAAATTGCTTATTACGCTGCACGGATGGAAGTGAATCTATTCAGTTAATCCGCTTTTTTTAAAAAAAAATGTTGGCGTAATGTTGGAACGGTCGACTATGGGAACCGGGTTGTAGTGTGTTGTGGGCGATGGGCTAACAATCTGTCACTGCAATATCACCCCCCGTGTTAGATGCTGGTCAATAGTAAACCCATTTCTAATAAAAAAATGCAATATCATTTTGTGGGTCAGTCAAATCCTATCGAATCCATTTAAAAATCGTTAGGTTAGGTTAGGTTATGGGCCATTTTGGGGTGAAAATATTGACTGACGCTATAAATCAAAATCCAAATCAAACATTTATTCTGCAAATAGGCCACAAGGGCACTTTTACATGTCAAAATATTAATTTACAATTTAAGAAAGTCTGACTATAATAAGTAATACATTTTTCATGTCAAGATATTATTTTACAGTTCAAGAAGGAATAATAATTTCGAGTTTACAATTATAACAAAATTAATGTCATACAGTGAAGATAAGAAGATCTAATAAAAAATGCAATATAATTTTGTGGATCAGTCAAATCTTAGCGAATTTATTTACAAATCATTAGGTTAGGTTAGGTTATGGTCCATTTTGGGGTGAAAATATTGACTGACGTTAATAGTTGTGTAGGTATCGACCATTTTCTGAAATAAATAAATATTAAAATAAATATTTGTGGATACACAAATCGACCCAAATAAGCAAAGCTTGTACTATGGGTACCAAGTGACGATATACATACTTATATAGATAAATAGATACTTAAATACATAGAAAATATCCAAGACTCAAGAACAAATATTCGTGTTCATCACACAAATACATGCCCTGACCGGGATTCGAACCCAGGACCGTCAGCTTCACAGGCAGGTGCACTATTCACTAGGCTAAACCGGTCGTCAAACGGTATGGGCCATTTTGGGGTGAAAATATTGACTGACGTTAATAGTTGTGTTTTCATTTTCTAAAAGCGGTTCTGTACTTCTTTCTGCTCTACAACAGTAATGTGCCACTTTCAGCACGCCGCTTACATAAACAACGACTTACCAGAGACGGAGAAATGTGAAATAAACTGGTTATTTACATTTAAAATCAGGGGCTAATCGCCTCAGATGTGCCGATAAGTGGCGGCCCATTTTACGCTAATGGCACACTAATTAAGTTACTATAGCGGGAATTGTGTTTTTGTAAAGTGGCAATGACATCGCAAAAACGGGGGGGTTTTAATTTTGGTTGAATGTATTGTGTACTTTTATTCTGCATGGCTTACTTAGCGATTTTTAAAAGGCTTGACAGTAATGTATGACTATCGTGTTTGGGGTATTGTTGAATGCTTTTGAGTGTTTGTTTGAAATTGTGACTATGAAATATGTACTTTTTTACTTCAAAAGAAAATCTATTACGGACATTAGGCGACTTCCTAACTTGGTGCGAGATTGGTGTGTGGTACTTCATTTTATGACTTAAGGTTGCTACTCAAAAAGGTGAGCCATCCGGTTTACGTTGCTTGCACCAAACCGTCTGTAATCGTAGACGGTGTTCGTTAAAATCGGATTCATCATTTCAGCCGAAAGACGTCCACTGCTGAACATAGGCCTCCCCCAAGGCTCGCCATTTAGACCGGTCCTGTGCCGTTCGTTTCCACCAGATTCCCGCGACCTCCACCAGGTCATCACTCCACCTTGTCGGAGGCCTACCGACAGCTCGTCTTCCGGTGCGTGGACGCCACTCAAGCAGTTTCTGGCCCCATCGACCGTCAGTTCTGCGAGCAATGTGCCCTGCCCACTGCCACTTAAGTCTCGCAATTTTGAAGGCTATGTCGGTGACCCCAGTTCTACTACAATTTTCATTAAAGTTAAAAGCTGATTGTATGGAAAGTTTGACAAATTTCTATGGGTTGGCCCTTAGGGTCGGTTGCACCAACATACGATCACAGGCCGGTCATCGTCAAATATGGCGCCGGCAGCTGTCATCCCATAGAGACTTGTCAAATATTCTGTACACGGGCGCTGCTGGGCCGCACCACGAACGCATCTTTAATATATTATTATTTTAATACCACGTCGGTGTGAAACAAGCCTATGGTCAGCCTATGGACGCTTGCAACTACAGGGGGGTTGCGCGTTGCTGACCCTTTTAAAATTTTACACTCCTTTCTTGAAGATCCCCGTACTGTAATTAGTCCCTACCTTTAGTCTAGTTATTACTTACTTTCATTTCCGCTACCCTAAGGTTGTCTGAATGAAATCGCTCATTAGCGATAAGATGGCCTGTTGTTTGTCTCTACTATGTGCAATAAAGAGTATTTGTATTGTACTGTACTTTTTGCAAATTAACCTTAAATACGCACACTTAGCAAGTTGAGTATAATTATTTTAACAATAGCTTATTACACTCTTAATAATAAACTTGTTTGACATTAAATAAAATAAAATAAACATAAAATTCATTTATTTTAAGCGTCTATAGGCTCATACAGAGAGATAAAAAGACATACCATTACAATTATTAGAATATCAAGATTATCAAGTCTGCAAAATATAAATACAAAATTAAGAATTTTAGATAAATTACTTTAAACATTAAAATAAGTTACAATAAAATTAAAATAGATTAAAAATGTCAAAATTACATTAAAAACAAAGCTGAAAAGGGTGTCAAAAGACTTCTCCTTCATCCAACTACTCGTATACACCAAACTGTGTTATCATTACCCAACAGCAGAGCAAAACTTTGCACCCGTATTATTTCTCCTCCAAGCCACATCTCACCCATCTAATTTTAAAACAACATCAATCACACATCAAAACCTACCCCCGAAGCATTTGTCAACAGAATATCTAACCCACACAACACTTAAACTGACAAGGTCTTATGTTACTACAGTTCGCAACTAAAATAGGACTTTTTCACTAAAAAAGGATACAACAGCACCATCAATCGTGCAGAGTGACAAATGACGCTCAGAGTCGCGATAAAAAACTATTTAGCTATTTTATTGGCCATAAAGATAGTGTTGTTTACGGCCTTTGCTTAATGAGCTTTGCAAAAATGAGATCTGATAAACGGGAATAAGGGCGGGTCCGATTGATTTTTCTCTGGATTTTCCCCAGGCTATTCTCGAACCGCGCACTCCTATCGCTTTTTCCTCCTGAGGCCTGACCTTCAAAAATTAACAAAATAATCTCGACCTTAACTAATTCAGGTATAGTTCAAAATCAATTATAATAATAATAATGATGTATTCAGCAAAATAGTTCATACATGGGTTTGTTAGACAATTATCCATTAGACTCCAAACTAGGCTGAGCCTGTGTCTTGGTAGTCTGCGAGTGCGATTGACAAGATTCACATGTTTAAAAAGTAAAATTAACTTATATGTGCATATTGAAATACTAATATTATTAAATGCCATGCTTGCTTGTGTGTGTTTGTGTGTGTGTGTGTATCTAGGTGTGTGTGCTTGTGTGTGCGTGTGTGTGTGTGAGTGTGTGTGTGTATTTAGAGTTCAGTTTGTTTCAGGTAATTTGATTAGGCTTTCGGTTTCAGCGTATGACAGCGTTAGCAGCCACTTCTTCACCACACTTTTGACTTGATATACAGAGAGCATTTTAATGTTTAGGTATTTGCAAATTGTATTCTATGGAGTACCTATATGACACGGGGCCTCACGAGGTTATATGGCTTTCCAACTAAATAGAATAAAATACGCCCCGTTATATAATTATTGCTTATTTGATGGTATAAATAAAATTTTATGGTTGTAATTTTATGCAATCATTGATTGGATGGTGCTGACTACAGATGAGCTTAAATGTATTTAATTGTATTTAACTATGATTGAATTTTACAAATTATTGCCGATTAAGTTCCATTTTAATATTGAAATGGATTTACACATTAAATTAAGGCAATACTGTGTGATACAATGAAAATTATCCTATCCAGAGTGTAGACAAACATAATGAATAAGTCAATGTTCGCATTGCTACAAAAATGATGGTAAGTCTAAAAAACCGACGTTTGGTCAGTAAGGATTAGATGAGTTTACTAAAAGGAAACACAAGCCAAATATATGTACGTTCCTAAAGTAACCAAAATATTTTTATCTACACCCATACAGTAAATCCTCTTTTATGTGCTCAAGAAGTGTAGGTAAGGACCAACTTTACAATATCGCGCCGGTCCGGGACGGAGATGGCCATAACAGCATCAAAAACGGTATCGTTATGGCCATCTCCGCCCATTAAGATACATGCTTGTGCTCAAAAAGACTTCAGCGAGCTCACGAACTCGAACTTCTGCACTTTCAACGCAATGGTTCCTGAACACATGAAAGAGGATTTAATATACGGATGTAGATAAAGTAGTGTACGCAACTGTACATAATTAGGCCTTAAAACACTCGTGTGATCCTATTATGAAACTCGCTGACACTCGTTTCATAAAACCACACCTGTGTTTTAAGACCTCTCATTATGTATCAGTTGCATAATAGTATATTATGCAACTGGTGTATAAGAAGGATATAAAAAGGCGAGTGGTGTGGGTTGCGATGTGAGCCTTGGTGAACATCGCAAGTAAAGACACCACGAGCCTTTTTATACCAGTTATACACCGTTGGATACAATACTTTTCTACGACTTATTTCAAATAAAAAGTAAGTATTTATCATACTTTTCGTGCGCCATTTTTTCCCTTAGTAATTGTGCAACTTACCTACACAATATCTTCAGTAACGCTATATAACTTCTTCGTGGATTCTTAAAAGAATCTATTAACAAACAAACAACAAACAACCTACACATTTTATTCATGAACACAAATAAAATCGTTTGATTTAAGTAATATAATCATTTATCAGCTTGAATGTTTTCGTTTTCAATTAGGAATTCGGTGGGAAATAAAAAATATGACACTTTGTTTATGGTTTGTTTTTTTTTTTATTTGCTAGACTTGGCACCCGACCTAAACTGAATTCAAATCCGGATCGAATCTTAACTGTTTCGTTTTCATAAATATATCCGAAAATAGATAAAACTTGTTAAACAACACAAAAAGATGATAAATGTATCTATTTATATTAGTAAATAATATATTACGCATTTATAAATACCTAAAAATTGTAGCAAAGTTGCGTTAAGTTGGCAGCACTGATTTTAATCATAAAAGTTTCACTTGAACGCACTAAAGAATGACTACTAAACATAGTATTTGGAGTAGTCTGTGGCACCCAACTCTGCTTTAATTTTTCATTAAAATAGGGTAAGTAGTGTGTTTTTGGGCAATAGACTAGATAACTTTTTACAGAATAAATAAAGTATGTATGTATATTAGAGTTCATGATTGCTTAAGTCGCGAAAAAAAGTACAGGAGTAGAAAAACTACTATTGTCTCATTTTATTTAAAACTATTAGACATTAGATTTCCAGTACAAATAATATAGAAGCCTGAACTTATAGGACTTTTTTCTCTGTCTAGCTCTGATCAAATCTCTCTCAGGGGAATAGCAAGAAAATATAAGGGACTTTATTTTGCAAACGAGGTTCTCACAATAAACAACATAAACTACTATTACGCTTTTACACCCCTGTCACTAATGTCATATTCGCATATTCTGTCACTAGAGTCCGAAAGTATATGTTGATATTTTCAATGTTGACTACTTGTACATAAATTAATTTTTGTATTAAGCAGTACCGCTGCTAATGTAAACTACAAATATAGAAATAATGGAAAAATTTAGGCACCGAGCAGGATTTCAACCTGCGATCTCCCTGCACTCGCGGCCAGTCGCTCTAACCAACTGAGCTATAGGTGCAACCGCCACCCGGCCCGAAATTCCTCAATCATTCCTTCATTTATACAAACGCCTTAAGGGAGCGACTGGCCGCGAGTGCCGGGAGGTCGCAGGTTCAAATCCTGCTCGGTGGCTAAATTTTTCAATTTTTCCTTTATTTATTTATTTATTTATTTATTGTTATAAAATCCACAGCACAACTTACAGCATTTTTAGAAAAGGTTACATCTTACTTTTTCATTGGCCAATTACGGATTTACATTTTGTTTGCAAGGTACAAAGAAAACCAATCATTACGGTCAGACGTATTCCGACTTGAATAACAGAAACTAAAGTTAGTGAAATGACATCCAGTAACAATGTTAAGAATCAATAATAGGACATTATATAATTTTGGAAAAACTAAGCCAAGTGATAGACACAAGTATTTGAAGAGTTTGAGTTTGGCATGAGGTTGATGTTTACTGCGCTGTGTGTATATGTGTGTGTGTGTTCTAAATTTGTACTTGTACATATCGTGTTTATAGAGAATGTATGTTTATATTGCCATATCTACACAAAGTACTTCGTTCGTCGATATAACGAAAATTATCTACACGTTCTTAACTCGAACGCCCTTATTCGCCTTGACCTGGTTTTCTCTCTCATAGCAACCCAAATATATCTTAAGTAGTACCGAAGATATCTACTTTTGTTAGGGTATTCGTCCAAAATACAATTTATATAAAATAAAATAAAAAATAACCCCCGTATTCATAAAACTTAACAAATCTCTGCTAACTAAAAAGGTCTTTGTCCCATTCTCACAAACGTCCATGTCAAAGTGACAGATAAGGACAAACGAACTTTAGCGGCTAGTTAACTAATATAGGTTTGACAGACGCTTATGAATAAGGGGGTAAATGTTTGTGGACAATCTTACACAAATCAACTTAGTCCCAAACTAAGCAAAGCTTGTACTATGGGTACTAAGTGACGATATACATACTTATATAGATAAATATATACTTAAATACATAGAAAACATCCAAGACTCAGGAACAAATATTCGTGTTCATCATACAAATAAATGCCTTCGAAGGCAGGGTCACTGCCAACTGGGCTAAAGCGGTCGTCAAATATATAGATTATAAATTTATTAAATCCCATAATTACGGTTGGGACAAGACAGTAATTAAATAAATGTTTTCAAATGATTATTAGTGATTTACTATAAAAACACCTATTTATTTACTTAGAAAGAGCTAATGAATATTCCTAATTATTTAATTTATTTAATGAAAGCCCTCATTATTCTTGGCATTCAATTGTTTTTGTTCTGTTATTTACATTTTAGAATTTGCTCAAAAAATACATTTAAAAAATTCATAATTTGACTCCTGAAATCGCAATCCAACAATGATTTTTATCTGCTAGTGACATGACTGATTTCATGTGGCGTAACGAGAATGGATCGGCCAGGTATGAGTGTATAAGATGAGGTCTGCAGTGGTAAGATCATATTATGAGGAAGAATGAAACGGCATTCCGCTCCCACGCTACCGCCGAGTTTAAGTATAAGAAAGTATAAGAAATATTTATTCGAGACAAAGACAACAATTAATACAGCAAAAAATAGAATATAAAAATAAACAAAAAAGTTGTGTTATCTCGAAACGGTACCATCTCAGCATAATGCGGGCAATCGCCAGCGCTGGTCTTCCGATGGGACCGTCGAGTGATTTCACGGTGTGTAACTGTACGAACATAAAATAATAATAATAATAAATAAAGAACGATTAACATGAAGAAGAAGAAGACGGATTTTAAAAACAAAGTTTGTCATTTTTTTTTAAACCGTGATATATGAACGCAGCAGCCTGTGCTATCTGTTCCAGCTAAACTAGCGCCAATGACAGTTGGAATGGCAGGCAGTAACTAAAGGAACTAAATGAATATTTGGAACATGGCGTCATATACTGATTATGTCTTTTTAAGTTTAAGAGTGGAAAAGGCTAGACATATAACGATGAGTCACTAAACGAGTCGAAGGTTGTCTCTGTTTACTTGATTAATTTAACGCCAGCCACTTTTGTTGCCCTACTTAATAAATGTTGTGTTAATGACAACGACTTTTTTTCAACTTGTCCAGAAATGATTGATATTGCTCCTTAAGTTGTACTCCTACAATAAAAATGGGGTCTTGTGACGGGAAAAGAAAAAAAAGTCGTATCTTCATAGGCAACTCACGGCTCTTAAGACCTTTTGTTTGGGCAAGTCAGTTTTTAGGCGAAAACTCAAAAACCGTATAACCTATATTATTCAAACCAAAAATCGTTGAAAGTATTTAATAATGCACACCACCTCAATTTTTTTGAGAAGTTTAAACTTTATAGTTTGGAATTAGGGGGGGGGGGGGCACTTTTTGTCAAAGTTCGTTTGTCCTTATCTGTCACTTTGAAATATGTGCTTATGAGACAGTGACAACAGACATTTTATTTAGCAGAGGTTTGTTAAGTTTTATGAATACGGGGGTTAGAGTATTCCAGTGTTCCAAACCACACGCGTGGTCGTCCCGGAGGTTTTCCCCTGGATTTTCCCCACGCTACTCTCCAACCGCGCACTCCTATCGCTTTATTGGGCCCGGCCTATAAAGCCACAGTCAGGTAAAAAAAAAAACTACCCATGTAAGATGCCACGTTTTTTAATTTTAACAGAAAAGTTAGAATACCTCTATTCGCTAGCCTAATTTCCGCGGGGAGTTTGCGTCTCATATGTGGCATTATTTTTGTACGCTGCAACAAAATGCAACGAAGTGCAATGTTCAAAACCATACTGAATACATACTGTGTATTTGCAGTTATGAACTTTTATCTACACCAATACAGTAAATCCTCTTTTATATGCTCAAAAAATGTAGGTAAGGACCGACTTTACAATATCGCGCCGGTCCGGTATATATCTACTCAAATACAGTGGAATCAATATTGTCGAATATAATGTTGCGATACAAATCATTTTGTGAACATTTGACTGACTCGCTGAGAGCTAGTAGGTATCTGGATATGAAACCGGTTTATATAAGGATTGTTTTTTTTTATACAACGCCGGTGGCAAACAAGCATACGGTCCACCTGATGGTAAGTGGCCCCCGCAGCCTATAGACGCCCGCAACTCCAAAGGAGTCACGTACGTGTTGCCGACCCTTTATAAGATTTGATTTGATTTTTTCAATCAAGAAGTAACCTTGTAAATACATTAAAGAAACCTTTTCGCTCGAGCTAAAGTGTCAGATGCAGCGCGCGAAACTTTCTGAAATGTAAAACAGATACGAAATAGATGAACTGAAAAAACACTTTTATGTAATAAATCAAAATCAACATCAAACATTTATTCTGCAAATAGGCCACAAGGGCACTTTTACATGTCAAAATATTAATTTACAATTTAAGAAAGTCTGACTATAATAAGTAATACATTTTTCATGTCAAAATATTAATTTACAGTTCAAGAAGGAATAATAATTTCGAGTTTACAATTATAACAAAATTAATGTCATACAGTGAAGATAAACTTGCAAAGTTATCTATTACAAATATTACAACATCAGTAAAGTTAGAGATGTATAAGGTCTCAAGATTAAACAAGGAGTATAATGAAATTAATACATATAGGTAGTTACATAACCATAAACTACACACAATACATTACATAGAATAAGCGGTGTCCTCACTTTCGACGGCCCACAAAGCCAATCATCCCGCCCACTTTTGCCCACTTTTGTAATCCTCAATTATTCCACATTTCCCGGACCCAAGAGGTCCACTTTTGTACGGGACAATGGACCGAACTACGATAAATCAGCGTGGACACTCACAAAACCTTTTACCCTCGCCCTTCAGCTCAACCCTAGTCTAACTTGACCTGGACATTCATAACAACAACACGTTATCGGAGGCTAGTTTCCCACTGGTTCACATGTCCATTGCGCTTGTTAAGTAATGTGAATATACTCTTAACAGCATGAGTAAAGGCATGTTCACATCAAAAGAACCTAACTAAGTACGGTTTTTGTTGAAACTTAATACGTTTTTGTTCCAAGTGCCGCAGTAATGGTGGAAGATGGCTTTTTTCCCTTCCGTTCCTTGCTTTGGCTTAAGCGTTTTCTAATGCTTTTGATATTCGCTAATGCTTTGACAGGTTTTTGCGCGAAATGTTTTTGGTAATAGCAGGGATCGTTACCAGCATTCTTACTACCGGTTTTAAATAAGTTATAACCGCGGGGTAATCACGTAACTTTTTTACTACCGTTAGGTAGATTTTAATGTCAAATTTTAATTGTCACCTCATACATTTATACTTCAAAATTGACAGTAAAATCTATCTACCGTTAGTACATAAAGTTACGTGATTCCCCTGCCGGTTATAATTGCATTTCGCTACTTATATCGCTAAAGCTCTGATTAGCGGTATAATCAAAACCAGTATTCCAATATATTAGCGGTTGCAATTGACAACAATACCTTTATTTGACACTTTACCCATAAAAACCATTATCGGTAATAGCTGTCAGTGTCAATATACTCGATTATTTGTTTAATAGGCTGCAAATAGGCCTCAAGGGCACTTTTACAAGTCAAAATCTATGTATGTCAAATAACAATTATACAATAATCAAAGTATAATTAATTAAATGTAGTGTTACATGTCAAAAATAAGACTAAGAAACTAAGAACAATCCAGATTTGTTAGAGATGTATAAGGTTTCTAAGCGTCAAGATAAAAGGTAATAAGTTAGGTACACTAATCAAAATCAAACATTTATTCTGCAAATAGGCCACAAGGGCACTTTTAGATGTCAAAATATTAATTTACAATTTAAGAAAGTCTGACTTTAATAAGTAATACATTTTTCATGTCAAAATATTAATTTACAGTTCAAGGAAGAATAATAATTTCGAGTTTATTATTATTTTATTAGTAATCATAATAAAATGTTGTGAGATATATCTCTAAGCGTCAACATGAATATAATAAAATCTAATTGACTGGCTAATTTCTAATAGCGCATCATTTATTAAAAAAAGCTAATTTCTATCAATCACTCAATTTTTCACTTCAGTACCATTTTCCAATCTTTAATTCCGAATCGATAAAAATCTACCTTTTCCTTCAGCTGAAATGGGTTTGAAAGCTTTGATTCATCAAATTGCCTCTTTCAAATGAATCCAATAAATTATTTCAGCCTCACTGTCTGACGTTTTGGATTGGCTGGGGTCTATGTGACCTGGCTAATTGGATATTTTCGCTTCTTTTGTTTTTCTCGCTCAGTCTATTACAAATCTTAGTCGTGTCGAAGCCTGTACAACTAGTTTGTACGTAACTAGTTGCGTAGTAAGAATATTTATTCCTTGTACGAAACTGGTTACGTAGCCCTGCAGAGTAATCATGTAACTTATTTACTACCGTTAGGAAGATTTTAATGTCAAATTTTAATTGTCACCTCATACATTTATACTTTAAAATTGACATTAAAATCTATCTAACCGTAGTACATAAAGTTATGTGATTCGCCTGCGGGTTTCGTAGGGTATTTTCCTTATTTTAGTTAAATGGGTCAATCAACTTTTTCTTGTTGTTATTCTGTCGCGTCAGCGAGGAGACAACAGTAACCGAGTTTCTTAGAAAAATGTTTATAATATGGACTTGAAACATGCTCAAGGAATGACCTATGTCCAAATAGATTGTTGCTTATCGCTAAAACTCATGATTAGATAGATTCAAACACTATAAAATCACAGTTTTAATGAATGACTCAGGAGACGTAACCATGATAACATGGGTTGTGGTATGTCCATCTCTAATAATGTTGGAGGCGCGTTCATTTTTTTGATTGATTCTAATAAACATAAAGAACCGTACCCAAAGGGTAAATCGGGACCCCATTACTAAGACTTCGCTGTCCGTCTGTCTGACCGTCTGTCACCAGGCTGTATTATTGAAAAGGTTAGGGTATACAAGGATTTATCATCAATTAAATACTGAATAACGGTTAAATTAATTTCATTTATTTTAATTTTATTTTTATACTTGGAAGCTAGAACACGTCTATCTACGAGTAAAGTCTTGATCAAAGAGAGGCAAGGCGAAGGAGTGACTAACAGATCTGAACAGAGAATGAATTGAACTAAACATTCACTCAATCAATCGGTCGTTCATTCCTTTAACAAAGTAGTCAAATCATTTACCTTTTATTTACAGGATATGTTAATTTTTGTATATTAAAATATAATAAAATCAACACGCCCCCTCAAAAATTAACAATTATTTACAATAAATAAGCATCAGATCGTATTTAACTTCCAAGTATTGTCTGGGGAAATTACAATTTTATGACCCAACATTTGTTGCAAGGATTGGGAAAACCCAGAAAAACCCAATCAGGTCATCAAGATAATTATTACGCCATAAAAATAATCATCAAAAATGTACAATAATTATCTCAACAATACATTATTTAGTATGTACATTTCAATCGCATTATTGCAAACCCATTTCAGACTGCATTGCTTTAAAGGCAGCTGTAGGCAACTGCTTTGTTAAAGCGTCTGCTATTTGTTTACCTGTGGGAAGATAGCATAATTTAATAACATTTTTCTCAATTTGCTCCCTAGAGAAATGATACTTAATGTCGATGTGGTTTGACCTCTTGTGGTTAGTGGGATTGTTGGCAATACTAATACATCCGTTGTTATCCTCATAAATAACAATCGGGTGTGTGATATTTACATTAATGCTTGACGCAAGACACTTTAACCATAAACCCATGTACTGGGCTTCAGTTTATGAAGCGGCAACTGACATTTGCCTCTTTGTACTCCATGTGATTGTACAATTATTGAATAACTTAAATAAATAACCTGTGGTACTCTTCCTATCACTTGAATCATGGCCACCCCAGTCTGAATCGACATAACCACATAGAATGTTATTAGAATCACATCGTTTGTAAGTTAATTTTAAATCTATTGTGCTTTACAAATATCTCAGCACCCTTTTTAAAACATTGCCATAATTCTTTGTTGTTTTTATTTGTATACCTGCTTAAAATGTTATTGCTTGTACTTAAATCAGGACGAGTACATAGCATTATATACATTAAACAACCTATTATACTTCTGCAAGGGGCATCATACTTCTCTTCAGAGTTTAATGCTTCATAATTTAGTTTTACTTCTAGTGGTGTGCTAATGGGGTTACAATCGTGCATTTTAAACTTACGCAAAACTTTTCAATGATTTTTTTATTTAATGTGATTTCATTGTCCAGACCTATCAATATTTATACCAAGAAATAATTTTATATCTTGTAAGTCTTTCATTTGAAATTGACTCATTAAATACATTTTGAAATTATTCATTATTTATATTTCACCACATGAAATAACTAAATCATCCACATACAAAACTACGTAAATGTTTTGTTGGACGCTTCCTCTATCAAGCATGTATGTGTATGTACATCTATCAACCGATGAACTTATAAATCCTTTTTTTTTCAGTGCTTGCTTAAAAACCTGAAACCAGCATCTAGCAGCCTGTTTCAGTCCATACAATGCCTTATTTAATTTACATACATAATTCTTATCGCAATCTACTTCTTTCGGCACTTCCATAAAAATCTCTTCTTCTAATTTACCATTTAAAAAGGCAGTTTTAACATCCATATGGTGGACGAGTAAGTTAAATTGATTTGCAAGACTAATAATGAACCGAAAACTAGCAATTCTGGCTACAGGTGCAAAGGTTTCATTAAAATCGACAAGGTATTCCTGACTAAACCCTTTGACAACGAGACGGGCTTTATATCTTTGCGGTCTACCAAATTCATCATACTTGATAGAGAAAACCCATTTATTATCAACAACATTTTTATTCTGTGGTCTCGGCACTAAAGACCACGTGTTGTTTTCAGAAAGAGATTTTAACTCTTCTTCTATGGCAACTTGCCACTTAACACTAATATAGACTGCGCACTCAATATGCACTCATCATCATCAGTTTGATAATAATGAACAGGCGGCCGATTTTTAAGTCTATCACTCCTCCTTACGTCATCTGTGTTTTTATTTTCATTTTGATTTACCTTCGTACAATTATCAGGGGCATTACTAGATGTGGGTTCAATAATGGTTTCATTTAATCTGCGATTTTTCATAGGACGGCCGAGATCATCAGATTTAAATGCATCTGATTTTGAATTGTCAACAGGACGGCCGAGATCATCAGATTTAAATGCATCTGATTTTGAATTGTCAACAGGACGGCCGAGATCATCAGATTTAAATGCATCTGATTTTGAATTGTCAACAGGACGGCCGAGATCATCAGATTTAAATGCATCTGATTTTGATTTACTGGTTTTATTATGTACATAAACCGTGGCACCAAAAACCTTCCAAACTTTATATCCGTTTGGTTCATAACCTACCAGTATTCCCTTCCAAGATTTATCGTCAAATTTAGATTTACTGGTTTTATTATGTACATAAACCGTGGCACCAAAAACCTTCCAAACTTTATATCCGTTTGGTTCATAACCTACCAGTATTCCCTTCCAAGATTTATCGTCAAATTTAGATTTACTGGTTTTATTATGTACATAAACCGTGGCACCAAAAAAAACTTGAAGTATTTAAGTTGTGGTTTTTTTTTTTCATGCCACAATTCATATGGGATTTTCGATTGCATAAGGGCTCTTGAAGGCGTTACATTTATTAATCGAACAGCAGTTAATACAGCTTTACCCCAAAATACTTAATTTAATTTGGAACCACTAAGCATAGATCGCGCTTTTTCTGTAATAGTCCTTACCTTACGTTCCGATACACTGTTTTGTTGCGGTGTTTTTGGAACTGTCAAATGGTAAGTTTTGCCCTTTTCAATACAATAATTTTTCATCTCGGCAGATAAATATTCGCCGCCGTTATCGCAGTATAAATTTACCATTTTCAAAATTTAATTTTGCCTCACATTTACGTCACTACGTCCGTACACTTTAAAAGCAGTAAATACCTCTGACTTGTACGTTATCAATTACACAACACAGTAATGGGTATACTGGTCAATAAAAAAATACAAAATAATTTTTATTGTCTATCGTGGGAGGAGTGATTTGGCCACAAACATCAGAATGTACAACAAATAAAAGTCGTGTAATGTGATCTTTATTCTTAGTCAGATTAAATGGTAATCTGGCCTGTTTGCCGTTTATACAAGCTTCGCACATTTTATCATTTGGCTCAACAAACTGAATTTGATTAATATCTTCAATCATGTTTTAATTGTATGAATTTATTTTTACTTATATGACCCAAACGCTGATGCCATAAATTTTAGTCATTATTATTAGCTTGGTATAGGCAGGAAACAGGAATAGCCATATTTACTGATACAGCAAAGTCTACAAATACAAATACAAAATACAAATATCTTTATTTTGCTTAAAACTGCAACTGCTGCTGCTTGCTGTTTTTACTGCAATTTAATTGTTCAGAGACTTACCCTTCATGACAGTTGTGTCACCTTTACAAACTTGGGAGCCATGTTGGTCGAAGATGATCGTGTAGCCAGCTCGCTGCATCTTGGGCACCGACAGCAGGTTGTAAGGGGCATCTGGGCAGAACAGCACATCCTCCAGAAGTCCTTGCACGCCCAAGTCGCTCGTCACCCTCATTGTCCCTTTTTGTGTAGCTAAAAAAAAAAAAAATTCCCTGTGCTTAGCAATCGATATTTTCAAAGGTGGATTAAGAATTGTAAAATTAATGAAAAGATCCGACCTGTTTGTGACGTGATCCGATGCTCCCGAGTCCAAAATAAATCTCACTTTATCTTCTTGAACATCATCTTGACAGTCTCCCGTCATAAAGGCGAAACCCGAGAAATCGTTAGCAGTTTCTTGTTTCAATTCGACTTGTTGAACTGTTCGCGTCCTATTTGTTTCAGTCTGTTTTTCTTGCATCATTTGTTTAAAGAAATAACAATCCTTTTTCGCGTGACCTTTTCGTCCGCAATGATGACATTTTAAAATGTGGGTATTTTTCCAAGTTTTGTTCTTGTAATGTCTACGGTTATTATTATGGTGGTTTGGCGGTATAGCTGTATCGATTATTCTCTTCTTTGAATTATCGGGCTTATGCTCGACATGCAGTACTTTTGAGCTCGTATCTGCACTATCGTTTCTCAGCTTAACCTCGTGGTCTAATAACCTTATTTTCACAAATGCCAAAGTTAAACTATTTTCAGATAACGTCTCAATTGCAGTGATTACGCCGTCGTAAGTTTTGATATTTCGTTTTGATTTTAGGTTATCCATTCATGCACGTGTTTCGAAAAATTCATCATTAGAGTTTCAAAGTTTTAACGCGTGGCCTGGGCCCCATAACCTATTGAAAAGGTTAGGGTATACAAGGATTTATCATCAATTAAATACTGAATAACGGTTAAATTAATTTCATTTATTTTAATTTTATTTTTATACTTGGAAGCTAGAACACGTCTATCTACGAGTAAAGTCTTGATCAAAGAGAGGCAAGGCGAAGGAGTGACTAACAGATCTGAACAGAGAATGAATTGAACTAAACATTCACTCAATCAATCGGTCGTTCATTCCTTTAACAAAGTAGTCAAATCATTTACCTTTTATTTACAGGATATGTTAATTTTTGTATATTAAAATATAATAAAATCAACATGTATCTCATCAACCGTGATAGTTAGACAGTTTTCGCTATAAGAACAAATAATGAAAAAGAGAAAAAAATTATTTAAGGAGCTATGGATATGTTAATTGTACCAACATTATGTGTTTTAGCAAAATAAATGATTGATTGATTGATACAAGAAACTTGAAGTGATTTTTTTTTGCCGTTTTTGTAGATAATGGTATGGAACACTTCTTCCGAGAGACTCGCACTTGGCCGGTTTTTTACTCTAAATGTACATACTTACATTTATACATAAAACTCAGTTAAAAGTCGGCTCTGTAATATTACACGTGTCTCGCCTCATCATGTGATATTGCATCCGTTAATATCGTAATATATTGCGGTCGTAGCATTCGTAGCATCTGCTACGTGGCGTAGCTCGTCTACGGCGTAGCACTAACTCGTCGACACATTACGGCGTGTTCGTGAATTGTTTTCAATTTTTATAACTACTAGGTTTTTCCCGCGGTTTTGTCCACGTACAAACCTTTATACTGAGAGAAATTATTTCTTATTTTGGCGTGTTTTTTTTTTCTCATTGTAATAGTTTATGCACCACCTACTTTTCAGCTTTATATTTCATTTCTCCACTACCCAAAGGTTGTCTGGAAGAGATCGCTCTTTAGCGATAAGACCGCCTGTTGTTCTGCCTCTGTCTCCCGGTATCTATGTTTTTTGGTTTTTTTTGGTCTATTTTATTATGTGAGGTGCGCAATAATAGTACATTACTTACCAAGGGCGGTAAAACAAAGAATGTCTCAGATCGCAGGTATTTGACGCCCGAGCCGAAGGCAAGGGCGATAATTATGCGATCTGAGGCTTTCTTAATTTCCGCCCGAGGTAAGTACAAAATTTTATGTCACCCCCTGGCCAGGAAGTGGGATTTTACGCGCGCGGAGCGTGCGGTAATTGCCACTTTATGGCCAGGTGTGACATAAAGAGTATTTGTATTTTAATCTCAATTATCAGCCTATGAAAAACACCCTGCTATTAAATAAAAAAAACACTATTGCCAATTTTAAATATCAAACTCCCCTGACTTTCAGATATATCGAAATATAATAAACGAGTCACTCACGACTCGTCATGTCGAGCTATACTCGACCTTAAAGACGCGACCCGTTTATTATCGCTACATAGTATAAAACAAAGTCGCTTTCTCTGTCCCTATATCCCTATATCCTTATGTATGCTTAAATCTTTAAAACTACGCAACGGATTTCAAAGCGGTTTTTTTTAATAGAGTGATTGAAGAGGAAGGTTTATATGTATAATAACATCCATTAAATAGTGCACCCGTGCGAAGCCGGGGCGGGTCGCTAGTATTTCTATAAACCTTACTGCCGCCTTTAAAAGCGCACCATTGGTTCGACGCCAACAAGTTTCATCATAATCTGTTAAGCCATTTTTGCTTGATTCAAAATCAATCAATCAAACATTTATTCTGCAAATAGCCCACAAGGGTACTTTTACATGTAAAAATATTAATTTACAATTTAAGAAAGTCTGACTATAATAAGTAAGACATTTTTCATGTCAAAATATTAATTTACAGTTCAAGAAGGAATAATGATTTCGAGTTTACAATTATAACAAAATTAATGTCGTACAGTCAAGATAAACTTGCAAAGTTATCTATTACAAATATTACAACATCAGTGAAGTTAGAGATGTATAAGGTTTCAAGATTAAACAAGGAGTATAATGAAATTGATATAATATCCCCTACTGACTAACAAACATTCAAATAATCAAAAATTTAAACTTTCACCATTATAATATTATATATATCAGCAGAAAGTAGTATTATAAATAAATAAATATTAGAGGACAACCTTACACAAAACTAGCTAAAACTAGCCACAAAGTAAGCTCAAGAAGGCTTGTGTTATGGGTACTAGACGGCGATATATTTAATAGATATAAATACTTAAATACATAGAACACATCTAAGACTGAGAAACAAATATTCATGCTCGTCACACAAATATTTGCCCTGACCGGGATTCGAACCCAGGACCGTCAGCTTCACAGGAAGGTGCACTACCCACTAGCCTAAACCGGTCGTCAAAAAAAAAATCAATCAATTCAAACATTTATTCTGCAAATAAACCACAAAGGCACTTTTACATGTCAAAATATTAATTTACAATTTAAGAAAGTCTGACAATAATAAGAAATACATATTTCATGTCAAAATATTAATTTACAGTTCAAGAAGGAATAATAATTACGAGTTTACAATTATAACAAAATTAATGTCATACAGTGAAGATAAACTTGCAAAGTTATCTATTACAAATATTACATCAGTAAAGTTAGAGATCTATAAGGTCTCAAGATTAAACAAGGAGTATAATTAAATTATTATAATATCCCCTATTGACTAACAAACATTCAAATAATCAATTAAACTTTCACCATTATAATATTATATAAATCAGCAGAAAGTAGTATTATAAATAAATATTAGAGGACAACCTTACATAAATCGAACTAGCCCCAAAGTAAGCTCAAGAAGGCTTGTGTTATGGGTACTAGACGACGATATATTTAATAGATATAAATACTTAAATACATAGAAAACATCCAAGACTCAGAAACAAATATTCATGCTCATCACACAAATATTTGCCCTGACCGGGATTCGAACCCAGGACCGTCAGCTTCACAGGCAGGTGCACTACCCACTAGGCTAAACCGGTCGCACAAATATTACAACATCAGTAAAGTTAGAGATGTATAAGGTCTCAAGATTAAACAAGGAGTATAGTGAAATTAATATAATATCCCCTATTGACTAACAAACATTCAAATAATCAATTAAACTTTCACCATTATAATATTATATATATCAGCAGAAAGTAGCATTATAAATAAATATAAATAAATAAATATTAGAGGACAACCTTACACAAATCGAACTAGCCCCACAGTAAGCTCAAGAAGGCTTGTGTTATGGATACTAGACGACGATATATTTAATAGATATAAATACTTAAATACATAGAAAACATCCAAAACTCAGAAACAAATATTCATGCTCATCACACAAATATTTGCCCTGACCGGGATTCGAACCCAGGACCGTCAGCTTCACAGGCAGGTGCACTACCCACTAGGCTAAACCGGTCACACAAATATTACGACATCAATAAAGTTAGAGATGTATAAGGTCTCAAGATTAAACAAGGAGTATAATGAAATTAATATAATATCCCCTATTGACTAACAAACATTCAAATAATCAATTAAACTTTCACCATTATAATATTATATATATCAGCAGAAAGTAGTATTATAAATAAATATTAGAGGACAACCTTACACAAATCGAACTAGCCCCAAAGTAAGCTCAAGAAGGCTTGTGTTATGGGTATTAGACGACGATATATTTAATAGATATAAATACTAAAATACATAGAAAACATCCAAGACTCAGAAACAAATATTCATGCTCATCACACAAATATTTGCCCTGACCGGGATTCGAGCCCAGGACCGTCAGCTTCACAGGCAGGTGCACTACCCACTAGGCTAAACCGGTCGTACTATACTATAATAAATAACCCTAAAGTGAACCCGACTGCCGAAACAATCGTATCGGGGGCACGTCGCAGTCCTAAAGCGCCGCTGGCGCTGTCAAATCGCCCTAAACCTTCAAACCAAAAGGGCCGATAAAGCCAGCACAGACGCCATCTGCCGACATTATGGTTTTTATTTTCAATACCATTGCGCTGTAGTGATGTGGCGGGGCACGTGCTGAGACGGCACGATGAAGATCAATCAATCAATCATTGTATCAACTTTGTGTATGTTTTAGGAAAATAAATGATTGATTGATTGATCTCCATCGTGTCTCGCCACATCACTACAGCGCAATGGTATTGAAAATAAAAACCATAATGTCGGCAGATGGCGTCTGTGCTGGCTTTATCGGCCTTTTTGGTTTGAAGGTTTAGGGCGATTTGACAGCGCACACAAATTTAATTGTATCAACTTTGTGTATGTTTTAGGAAAATAAATTAACATGTCAGTGGTAATAAAATTACATGATGTATGTTCCGCCACAATATGGCATGCAAAACTTACACTAAATTATAGCCTAAGTTTACAATAAAATTCAATATTCATAACGAAAATAATTCAAATACTAATTATTATAATACACAATTTCAACAGGAATGTATACTGTTTACCTAATACACTTTTTTTACATGTGGATCAATCAACTTTTTCTTGTTGTTATCCTTTCCCGTCAGCGAGGAGACAACAGTAACCGAGTTTCTTAAAAAAGTGATTATAATATGGACTTCAAGCATGCCCAAGAGATGACCCATGACCAAATGGATTTATGCTCATCGTTAAAACACATGTTTAGTTGATTTAAAGTATTTAAACCCTATAAAATATATAAATGAAAAATTTAAGGATAATATAGTTTCATTTTCTTTTATAAAGTCCTGGCTAATCTTAGACGTAGCGATTCGATTCGACCTTTGGAAAAGTGATTGTAAACCGGTTTTATTTAATACCTGTATAGAAATTGACAAACTATTACCGCTAATAAAAGAATACCTATATTCTAATTAGAGGTATTGTTGTCATTCCGCTTTTATCTATTCCTGTATGTATAGACTATTTACGATATTAAATACCTGTATTCAATACCGCTATTCATTGTACTTGAAAGGTAATATGTCAATTAAACATTAACGCAACAAATGGGTGTGTAAATACCTATTTTTTTACAATACGCCAGTTTGCAAAAACAAATAATTGAGTACCTATATTGACACTGACAGCTATTACCGGTAATGGTTTTTATGGGTAAAATGTCAAATAGACGTATTGTTGTCAATTGGCGAAACCGTTAATATATTTTAATATCGGTTTTGATTATACCGTTAATCAGAGCTTTAGCGGTATAAATAGCGAAATACAATTATAACCGGTCATACCTCATTTAACCACACTGGCCACAAATAGCCCAAGACAGAGAGCAATGGAATCTTTTGGAGGAGGCCTATACCCGTCTAGGGGTTCATGCAGATTCAGATAGAAATATGTAGCTTAGATCTTAAGATTTAGAGAAAAATACATAAATTAAAGTAATGTTAATAAAACATAAAACCGAAATAGTGTAAATATAATTCTTTGTACACGTAGTTTGCATGAAATAAAGGCTCTTTTATTTTTTATTTTATTTATACCTCATTTAAAACCGGTAGTAAGAATACCGGTAACGATCCCTGATTTGGGGTCACTCCGCACTGAAAGCAACCCATGTATCGACATGCTGGCATCCCTACATGGACGTCGCCATTCGGCTCACGTGCGCGCCACCGGCGGGTAACGCGTTTTTTATGTGTTTATTCTTATTGTGGTACAGGGATTACGTTTAGCTTTTATAGGCGAGATTAGAGCCATCTGCGCAGTGAAACGGTTAACGGTGTGCTTAACGGTATAATCACTAGTGCAGTTTTTGCATGAAATCAGAATCAAACATACAAATACATATATATACAGGAAATAGTTAGTGTTTATAACTTGAGAATAATATTGTTATTAATAACGTGGTGAGCGCGCCACCGGCGAAACGTTTAACCGGCCGTTTGTGAACCTTACTGCAACGAGATAAGGACTTTAATTGAACAAGAGGCTGACCGGTACGGCGTAGCGTCGTTGGTGCACACACTACGTATCTTAGGTAGTTATTGTTAGATTTGTTAGTCTGTCATTAGCATTGCATGATTTAGTTTATAGGAAAGAAGTAGGTGTAAGTTCCGAACCTGTAAGTGAGAGAGCGCAACACTCGCCAACAAACTGTATATACAGTTTGGCGAGGTAAAATCATATGCCTACTGTAATTTATATTTTTGAGTTAAATAAATAAAAAGAACATTTATTCTGCAAATAGGCCTCTAAGGCACTTTTACAAGTCAAAATCTATCTATTTCAAATAAAAATAATACAATAATCAAAATATCATTAATTCAATGTAGTGTTACATGTCTAAAATAATCATAACAAAATATTTTGAGATATATCTGTAAACATCAACATAAAAATAATAAGATCTAATAAATAAATATCCTCAGAGATGTATAAGGTCTCTGAGCGTCAGTTTAAAAATATAATCAAACTAGCGAGCCGCCCCGGCTTCGCACGGGTGCAATGCTGATGCATGCATTATACCTTCCCCTTGAGTCACTCTATCTATTAAAAAAAACCGCATCAAAATCCGTTGCGTAGTTTTAAAGATTTAAGCATACATAGCGATATAGGGACATAGGGACAGAAAAAGCGACTTTGTTTTATACTATGTAGTGATGAGAACAGAGCGAAGTCTCTCATCATGTCATTTCTATATGGAAATTGAATATGCTGTTTTGATGTTGGCGTCAACTATCAGTAGCCACACCACAGGGCTTATTCACAAACCAACTCGTTCTTCTTTCACCTCAGCCTTCACCCGTTTTATATGACGACCGCTTTAGCTTAGTTGGTAGTGACACTGCCTACGAAGCTGGAGGTCCCGGGTTCGAATCCCGGTCAGGGCATTTATTTGTGTGACGAACACGAATATTTGTTCCTGAGTCTTGGATGTTTTCTATGTATTTAAGTATATATTTATCTATATAAGTATGTATATCGTCGCCTAGTACCCATAGCACAAGCTTTGCTTAGTTTGGGACTAGGTCGATTTGTGTAAAATTGTCCACAAATATTTATAAAAAAAAATATATATATCTATATGGAAACTGTCAAAAAGTGACAATAAAAAGGTGGTCTGTAAGGTGCTTAAGTGCTTAGTGAATAGCATGGCAGAGTTGCGTAGCTAAAATTGCATAAATGGAATCAATAATAACATTTTTGCTATTTTACAAACATATTTTAAATTATGTAACCGAAATGGAGTCAAAATATGTTCCTGTTTTCGACGCTTCCAATGATTGACACAGGCTATTGTTATGATTTCCAGTTCCCACCTATCTCATTTATTTTAAAAGGTACATGAGATGGATATTAAAACTGCGTCGAGGACCGGTTCAATTTAGTTTAGTTTGTTATTAGTCATAATATTAAACTTGTACGGAAAAATGAACCTCCAGGTCTTTGTGTTAATGTTTCTTCAATATTCATAATTACATTGTGCGACTGTTTGTGTTCTAAATAAATTATAAAAAAAATATTTTACAACCACTGTATCGTCCGGCAAACTGGTTTGGACTCTATTTTCATTGAAATATGAAGCAAAATAACTTAGTAGTCATAAAGGTTTTAATACTAAGAGCAAACTGGCTGCAAAGAATTCATCATCGCGATGCACTCACTAAAATTAAAATAAAACAGAATTATGAGCGGCAATTGTTCACCCATTTCCTTTTTTTTTATACAACGCTGGTGGCAAACAAGCTTACGGTCCACCTGATGGTAAGCGGCCACCGCAGCCTATAGACGCCCGCAACTTGCTCGGCTGATAATTGACATTGACAACACAGAGATCCTTAACGCAAGAAGCGAAAGTAGGGTAAATGGCATCACCCTCATTTTTCAGCAAACAAAAGCTAATCGTGAATTACTGCAAATATACTGAACCCGCATAAAGAACGGATATCTACTACCTAGTATATATCTACTCAAATACAGTGGAATCAATATTGTCGAATACAATGTTGCGATACAAATCATTTTGTTAACATTTGACTGACTCGCTGACAGCTAGTAGGTATCTGGATATGAAACCGGTTTATATTAGGATTGTTTTTTTTATACAACGCCGGTGGCAAACAAGCTTACGATCCACCTGATGGTAAGCGGCCACCGCAGCCTATAGGCGCCCGCAACTTCAAAGGAGTCGTGCGCGTTGCCGACCCTTTATAAAATTTGAGGATGCACTGTGTTGACAACAGAAGGGACAAATTAAGGTCCCTCGCTCTCAACACAGTGCATCCTCGGGAGCTCTGGCAATCCTGCTCACCTCCAGGAACACAACACTACATACTTGTATAGTAGATAATGTTATTATGGCTGTGGTCTTCTGCAAGGCGGTGGTACCTCCCCAGTTGGGTTGCTCCAAATTCGAGCAAGATGACATTTTTCTGTGCCCTACCTCTCTTTTTTTAAATTTATTTACTAAAAAAGTTAGATACAGTTTTACATTAACATCCGTTCGCCAAACACAACGTTTATTGGCGAGTAATGCACTCATGCTCTTAACAAATTAATGTACCCACCTTAAAACCTAAAATAAAAAAATATTTATTTAAAATATTACTATTTTATTATATTATTGTTTTATTTATTTAAAATGTCCCATTAGCAAATTTCTAGAAGACACTGTTTAATTTATGCCTACGCTAAAGCATTAGCCAGTGTAATGTTATGAATTTTAATATTCCTTAACACTTAATACACCGCCCTTTAAATATTCATTTTTAAATTACCAGTACAGGCCGAGGGTTTCAATATTTTATTATTTATGAAGTTTTCAGAGGCTTACTTTAGGATTCGGGAGAACCCTTGTTTTGCCCTCATATTTTATCTGACCAAGGTGGCTAATACGAACACGTAGGTCGAGGTTCATATATTACGGTCAGCTTCTATATACTTGTGGAAAAGAGATAAAGATATTAGACGACTGATCTTTCTTTTTAGTAGCCCAATGCCGACGTTGCATCTGCATGTGCTTTGCACGCGTGGGTTCGAATCCCATCGTCGCCACTTGTAGTATTTGGGATTAATTCCAATAAAAAGACGCGGATAGTAACGTATTGGTTTAATCGCAGAATGCAAACTGCGTAATGACATATATTCTAAACCTACCTACATTTACTTATATACTACAATCTGCGATACTTTTTGTTCAAGATAGGTTTGCGCTTGACCACAAATCACCTGATGGTAAGCGATATGGTACTCTAGGATGGAACGCGCTTACATATTAAAAGCCGAGCCACTCTCGTATTGAAGGCTAAAAGGTTGTTGTTCACGTGGAACAAGGATTCCGGCAAGGAGTTCCACTGTCGGCTGTTCTCACAATAAAAGTAGAAGAGCCATTCTACTTTTTCATGTACATATAAATAAATAAAATAAATAAATATTAGAGGACAATCTTACACAAATCGAACTAGCCCTACAGTAAGCTTAAGAAGGCTTGTGTTATGGGTACTAGACGACGATATATTTAAAAGATATAAATACTTAAATACATAGAAAACATCCAAAACTCAGAAACAAATATTCGTGCTCATCACACAAATATTTGCCCTGACCGGGATTTTTTAGACACTTATTTTTTAAATGCAGATTTTGGAATACTTGGCCCTCACTTCATATTTTTGTATTGTTATTTAGAAAGAGGTTTAATTGCAGTATCACTTCCGATAGTTTTAGTAATTAACGAACCACAGCTAATATCCATAAATCGAGTAACTCAGTGGTCCTTGGATGTATCACCATTTGTATGAAAAATGGTTTTTACCACTGTGTTACCCAACTTTTACAGCAATATGTTAATATTTAAGTATTTTATCTATTAATTCCGTTTATTAGATTCGGTAATTTTTTTTCTACAATAATTTAGTACATATCATAGTTTGTTATGTAATAGAAAACTGACCATGAAAAAGTAGAAACACCCAGAAGAGAAATGGTTCGTGCGTTTTTTCGGAACTGCCACTGTAAAACGCTGTCGCCTTGCCATAGCCCTACTCGTCCGCTGGTAGAAAGGATTATTGAAAAGGTTAGGGTATACAAGGATTTATTGTCAATTAAATACTGAATAACGGTTAAATTAATTTCATTTATTTTAATTTTATTTTTATACTTGGAAGCTAGAACACGTCTATCTACGAGTAAAGTCTTGATCAAAAAGAGGCAAGGCGAAGGAGTGACTAACAGATCTGAACAGAGAATGAATTGAACTAAACATTCACTCAATCAATCGGTCGTTCATTCCTTTAACAAAGTAGTCAAATCATTTACCTTTTATTTACAGGATATGTTAATTTTTGTATATTAAAATATAATAAAATCAACACGCCCCCTCAAAAATTAACAATTATTTACAATAAATAAGCATCAGATCGTATTTAACTTCCAAGTATTGTCTGGGGAAATTACAATTTTATGACCCAACATTTGTTGCAAGGATTGGGAAAACCCAGAAAAACCCAATCAGGTCATTAAGATAATTATTATGCCATAAAAATAATCATCATAAATGTACAATAATTATCTCAACAATACATTATTTAGTATGTACATATCAATCGCATTATTGCAAACACATTTCAGACTGCATTGCTTTAAAGGCAGCTGTAGGCAACTGCTTTGTTAAAGCGTCTGCTATTTGTTTACCTGTGGGAAGATAACATAATTTAATAACATTTTTCTCAATTTGCTCCCTAGAGAAATGATACTTAATGTCGATGTGTTTTGTCCTCTTGTGGTTAGTGGGATTGTTGGCAATACTAATACATCCGTTGTTATCCTCATAAATAACAATCGGCTGTGTGATATTTACATTAATGCTTGACGCAAGACACTTTAACCATAAAGCCATGTACTGGGCTTCAGTTTATGAAGCGGCAACTGACATTTGCCTCTTTGTAATCCATGTGATTGTACAATTATTGAATAACTTAAATAAATAACCTGTGGTACTCTTTCTATCACTTGAATCATGGCCACCCCAGTCTGAATCGACATAACCACATAGAATGTTATTAAAATCACATCGTTTGTAAGTTAATTTTAAATCTATTGTGCTTTACAAATATCTCAGCACCCTTTTTAAAACATTGCCATAATTCTTTGTTGTTTTTATTTGTATACCTGCTTAAAATGTTATTGCTTGTACTTAAATCAGGACGAGTACATAGCATTATATACATTAAACAGGTTAGCTGGAAGAGATCCCTCATAGGAAATCTTATGTGACATGTATATTGTTTTAACCTGTTATTGTGTACAATAAAGTGCTTACACACATACATACATAAACAACCTATTACACTTCTGCAAGGGGCATCATACTTCTCTTCAGAGTTTAATGCTTCATAATTTAGTTTTACTTCTAGTGGTGTGCTAATGGGGTTGCAATCATGCATTTTAAACTTACGAAAAACTTTTCAATATATGCACTTTGATTTAATGTGATTTCATTGTCCAGACCTATCAATATTTATACCAAGAAATAATTTTATATCTTGTAAGTCTTTCATTTGAAATTGACTCATTAAATACATTTTGAAATTATTCATTATTTATATTTCACCACATGAAATAACTAATCATCCACATACAAAACTACGTAAATGTTTTGTTGGACGCTTCCTCTATCAAGCATGTATGTGTATGTACATCTATCAACCGATGAACTTATAAATCCTTTTTTTTTTTTTTTCAGTGCTTGCTTAAAAACCTGAAACCAGCATCTAGCAGCCTGTTTCAGTCCATACAATGCCTTATTTAGTTTACATACATAATTCTTATCGCAATCTACTTCTTTCGGCACTTCCATAAAAATCTCTTCTTCTAATTTACCATTTAAAAAGGCAGTTTTAACATCCATATGGTGGACGAGTAAGTTAAATTGATTTGCAAGACTAATAATGAACCGAAAACTAGCAATTCTGGCTACAGGTGCAAAGGTTTCATAAAAATCGACAAGGTATTCCTGACTAAACCCTTTGGCAACGAGACGGGCTTTATATCTTTGCGGTCTACCAAATTCATCATACTTGATAGAGAAAACCTATTTATTATTAACAACATTTTTATTCTGTGGTCTCGGCACTAAAGACCACGTGTTGTTTTCAGAAAGAGATTTTAACTCTTTTTCTATGGCAACTTGCCACTTAACACTAATATAGACTGCGCACTCAATATGCACTCATCATCATCAGTTTGATAATAATGAACAGGTGGCCGATTTTTAAGCCTATCACTCCTCCTTACGTCATCTGTGTTTTTATTTTCATTTTGATTTACCTGCGTACAATTATCAGGGGCATTACTAGATGTGGGTTCAATAATGGTTTCATTTAATCTGCGATTTTTCATAGGACGGCCGAGATCATCAGATTTAAATGCATCTGATTTTGAATTGTCCACAGGACGGCCGAGATCATCAGATTTAAATGCATCTGATTTTGAATTGTCAACAGGACGGCCGAGATCATCAGATTTAAATGCATCTGATTTTGATTTACTGGTTTTATTATGTACATAAACCGTGGCACAAAAAACCTTCCAAACTTTATATCCGTTTGGTTCATAACCTACCAGTATTCCCTTCCAAGATTTATCGTCAAATTTAGATTTACTGGTTTTATTATGTACATAAACCGTGGCACCAAAAAAAAACTTGAAGTATTTAAGTTGTGGTTTTTTTTTTTTTATCATGCCACAATTCATATGGGGTTTTCGATTGCATAAGGGCTCTTGAAGGCGTTACATTTATTAATCGAACAGCAGTTAATACAGCTTTACCCCAAAATACTTTATTTAATTTGGAACCACTAAGCATAGATCGCGCTTTTTCTGTAATAGTCCTTACCTTACGTTCCGATACACTGTTTTGTTGCGGTGTTTTTGGAACTGTCAAATGGTAAGTTTTGCCCTTTTCAATACAATAATTTTTCATCTCGGCAGATAAATATTCGCCGCCGTTATCGCAGTATAAATTTACCATTTTCAAAATTCAATTTTGCCTCACATTTACGTCACTACGTCCGTACACTTTAAAAGCAGTAAATACCTCTGACTTGTACGTTATCAAATACACAACACAGTAATAGGTATACTGGTCAATAAAAAAATACAAAATAATTTTTATTGTCTATCGTGGGAGGAGTGATTTGGCCACAAACATCAGAATGTACAACAAATAAAAGTCGTGTAATGTGATCTTTATTCTTAGTCAGATTAAATGGTAATCTGGCCTGTTTGCCGTTTATACAAGCTTCGCACATTTTATCATTTGGCTCAACAAACTGAATTTGATTAACATCTTCAATCATGTTCTTATTCTTTAATTGTATGAATTTATTTTTACTTATGTGACCCAAACGCTGATGCCATAAATTGTAGTCATTAATATTAGCTTGGTATAGGCAGGAAACAGGAATAGCCATATTTACTGATACAGCAAAGTCTACAAATACAAATACAAAATACAAATATCTTTATTTTGCTTAAAACTGCAACTGCTGCTGCTTGCTGTTTTTACTGCAATTTAATTGTTCAGAGACTTACCCTTCATGACAGTTGTGTCACCTTTACAAACTTGGGAGCCATGTTGGTCGAAGATGATCGTGTAGCCAGCTCGCTGCATCTTGGGCACCGACAGCAGGTTGTAAGGGGCATCTGGGCAGAACAGCACATCCTCCAGAAGTCCTTGCACGCCCAAGTCGCTCGTCACCCTCATTGTCCCTTTTTGTGTAGCTGAAAAAAAAAATTCCCTGTGCTTAGCAATCGATATTTTCAAAGGTGGATTAAGAATTGTAAAATTAATGAAAAGATCCGACCTGTTTGTGACGTGATCCGATGCTCCCGAGTCCAAAATAAATCTCGCTTTATCTTCTTGAACATCATCTTGACAGTCTCCCGTCATAAAGGCGAAACCCGAGAAATCGTTAGCAGTTTCTTGTTTCAATTCGACTTGTTGAACTGTTCGCGTCCTGTTTGTTTCAGTCTGTTTTTCTTGCATCATTTGTTTAAAGAAATAACAATCCTTTTTCGCGTGACCTTTTCGTCCGCAATGATGACATTTTAAAATGTGGGTATTTTTCCAAGTTTTGTTCTTGTAATGTCTACGGTTATTATTATGGTGGTTTGGCGGTTTAGCTGTATCGATTATTCTCTTCTTTGAATTATGGGGCTTATGCTCGACATGCAGTACTTTTGAGCTCGTATCTGCACTGTCGTTTCTCAGCTTAACCTCGTGGTCTAATAACCTTATTTTCACAAATGCCAAAGTTAAACTATTTTCAGATAACGTCTCAATTGCAGTGATAACCCGTCGTAAGTTATGATATTTCGTTTTGATTTTAGGTTATCCATTCATGCACGTGTTTCGAAAAATTCATCATTAGAGTTTCAAAGTTTTAACGCGTGGCCTGGGCCCATAACCTATTGAAAAGGTTAGGGTATACAAGGATTTATTGTCAATTAAATACTGAATAACGGTTAAATTAATTTCATTTATTTTAATTTTATTTTTATACTTGGAAGCTAGAACACGTCTATCTACGAGTAAAGTCTTGATCAAAAAGAGGCAAGGCGAAGGAGTGACTAACAGATCTGAACAGAGAATGAATTGAACTAAACATTCACTCAATCAATCGGTCGTTCATTCCTTTAACAAAGTAGTCAAATCATTTACCTTTTATTTACAGGATATGTTAATTTTTGTATATTAAAATATAATAAAATCAACAAGGATAAAGGTTATTTGATAAAAGGGGTGACTTTCATGTCTCCTTCAAAATTGATTCGACGAAGAAAAACATCGTGAGAAAGTCGGTGCAATCCCAACCAGGTCTAAAATCTGTATAGCAATTGACAAACTATTACCGCTAATAAAATAATATCTATATCATAATTAGAGGTATTGTTGTCATTCCGTTTTCATCTATACCTCTATGTATAGACTATTGACGATATTAAATACCTGTATTCAATACCGCTATCCATTGCACTTAAAAGGTAAGATGGCAATTAAACATTACTACTAAAACGCAACAAATACGTGTAAATACCTACTTTTTATGATACGCCAGTTTGCAGAAACAAATAATCGAGTATATTGCCACTGACAGCTATTACCGGTAATGGTTTTTATGGGTAGTGTCAAATAGAGGTATTGTTGTCAATTCGCAAAACTAATATATTTGAATACCGGTTTTGATTATACCGCTAATCGGAGCTTTAGCGATATAAATAGCGAAATACAATAAAATAAATAAATAAAAATAAATATTTTGTGGACTCTTACACAAATCAACCTGGTCCCAAACTAAGCAAAGCTTGTACTATGGGTACTAGGCGACGATATACATACTTATATAGATAAATATATACTTAAATACAGAGAAAACATCCAAGACTCAGGAACAAATATTCGTGTTCATCACACAAATAAATGCCCTGACCGAGATTCGAACCCGGGACCTCCAGCTTCGAAGGCAGGGTCACTACCAACTAGGCTAAAGCGGTCGTCAATTATAACCGGTTATACCTTATTTAAAACCGGTAGTAGAATACCGGTAACGATCCCTGTGTAATATAGACAATACGAGTATGTTTTAAAATAGGGCTCGTCACGGAAATTAAATACATACCAATTTTCCAGTCGAGCAGCCCAAAAGCACGATTTCATGGCCAAACAGACACTGGGAATAGACAGGAATTTCCGATGAGGATGAAAAAGGTTATTAGAGGTCGTCGACCTTATCTGTATTAATATTCCTCGAATGTTCTTCATAAATGATAATTCGAGCTTATATCTAAGGGCGTATTTCAACATGATACGTTCTTAAAATAATTTGAATCGAATTGATAGCCATCGCTTTTATCTTTATTTACACAGTTCCTACGGATTAGTGAACAATCAAAATATTTTGTTCTGTGTATCTATAGTCAATATTTGTATTATGTCTGCTTTCTATAAAGCAGCATTCACTAAGCACCGTCGTCTCAACATCTCACAGCTCACCAGTTTTTAATTGCTGAGTTTGTATTTTAATTATTACTGGATAACTAATTATAACAAACAAAAAGTATCCACCACAGGTTTCGTCAATTTATGCTACAAAGAATCATCCACAACACGTTTCGTCACCTGTGCTACATACTCCATTACCAATGACTTGTCCGATAAGTACCCGGCTCAAACGTCCCAAATATACTCGCCGCGTTCCCGCGCTGGATTGCTAAAGAGATACGTTGAACCAGGTACGCACCGGATCTAGGATCGCAACCCCTATCTTGCAAACGTATTATATTATTTGCTCGTCATCAGTCCAAGAATATTCTGTTTTGCTACTACAACACACCCTTAAACGATCGGTAATGACACATACGAATACATATGCTATGAGTTCGCATTATATTATTTGTTCGTAAGCTCACCAGTCCAAGAAGATTCTGTTTTGCTACTACAACACACCCTTAAATGATCGGTAACCATCAAGACCGTTCGTGCACCGAATGGCTCAATCCATTCCAACCACTGCTCGTGATAGCCGCGACATCAGTTCTTGCGGTGGACCACAGTAAACGGTCACAGTAGAATCCATTTCGGGATCGCGAATTAGGTTAAGTTATTCACCCGTTTTGCCAAGTCCGCTCCGTTGTAGGAAGTTATTATGTACGTGATTCCAGGCATTAAGTTATGCTTGTAATGGAATTAATTTTATAACTGTTACGCGCGCTGAATTCGTTATATACGTATAATATTATCGCATTCGTTATATACGTATAATTATGACATTACATCTTAATGACTATTTTCATAACTATGACATTAGTTGTTGACGTTAAATTTTCCTCTTGACAGTCAGATTTTATCCTAGAAACTGTCTAGATTATACGATTTTTTATGTTTTTATTTTACATATTGACGATCTTTTTGTGAATTTATTATACTCTCTTTTGACATACATTACAGTAATTCATGTATTTTTTAAAATTTCATATGCATCAATAAATTGCTCTGAATAATTAGATTCAATTTATGTAATATATAACTGACGATTCAAAAATGCTTGTTGCTAGGCCTATTTGAATAAAGAATATTTTGAGTTTTGAGTTTGAGTTTGCATTCAGATGAGTGAAATAAAAACAAAATTGCGTTTTTCTGTAAAGGCAAAATTTTTATTGGTAAACAGCAATGTACGCACGTAATTTCACTTTCACCACATATAAACAAATTACTAAACTCACCTGTAAAGACTAGAAAACAACATTTAAAGCCTTTATTCCAGGTATTGATAATTATTCTATAGGAAATAATATTTTAACACAATGATGAATCTAATATTTAACATAACCTCACATTTACAATGACACTGACAATGACATTTGTGAAGGTGTTGCTGTCAAACGTGATTCCACTTAAGCTCTGTGGATTAAGGCGGCAAATCCAAAATGATTAATAAAGAAAAGCGACAACACTACTGTAGTGTTTTTCTTTACATGCGTACCCTAGGAAATACACCGCTACTACATAAATAGTTATTTTAATAACGTTATGAATGCTCGAATGTCTGCTGTCTATGATAGGAGTTGTTAAGCTAAGTTACAGGCCTTCGGGCGACTTGAGGACTTGTAAAAGTCAAGTTGTTCTCATTTTGACAAGCCTAATTCCAATATTAAAGGTCTGATTTGCCCTCGGGTCGGAAGTTCAGATGGCAGTCGCTTCCTTAAGAACTATATAAGTAATAAAACCTACATGTGTATGCATAGTAGGTACTTACCTACTCAATGCAAGTCTGTCTGTCTTTGATTCTTTATAAATGTAGATTCTGCTCGGTGTCTAAATTTTTCAATTTTTCCTTTATTCTAAATTTAGGTATGGGATGGCGCATCGCAACTGACGATTCTCAATATAATTTGAGACGTTAGTGCCGTTAATGAAGCATGAATCTTCTGGTAAATGTCGCTGTACGCCTCCCTTAAGGCGTTTGTATAAAAATAAATGTAGATTTCGTAGAGCAAAATTTTTAATAAGCATCATTAAATAAGTCTACGCCAAATATTGGGATTAGGTAGCGGACACCGGGCATCCTTCAGGATGCAACTCTACTGGAATACGCTAGGAGGGCGATGATGTAATTAAATTTATTTAATGAAATGAAATGAAATGATAACACGCGAAAAATTAAATGAAATGATAATACGTACGTCCCCTGCTTTATGAATGTGCGAAGTATTTTTGAAATAAAATAAATATATGAATAAATATTTTTGGACAATCTTACACAAATCAACCTAGTCCCAAACTAAGAAAAGCTTGTACTACGGGTACCAAGTGACGATATACATACTTATATAGATAAATAGATACTTAAATACGTAAAAAACATCCAAGACTCAGGAACAAATATTCGTGTTCATCACACAAAAACATGCCCTGACCGGGATTCGAACCCGGGACCGCCAGCTTCGAAGGCAGGGTCACTACCAACTAGGCTAAAGCGGTCGTCAATATAAAAAGACACAATCATACAAATAATGTTTTTATTTATATTTTTTTTAAAACCTGACGGTTGTTACGGCGACAGGGAGAAGGGTCAGAAGGGTCAGTTACACGGCGATTGTATGTTTCATTTATTATTTAATCAAATTAAAATGTTTTGTGAATAAAAATAAAATTCAGTACACCTTATTATTATCATGAGATACATTCATATCACAATACGTATTGATATACTGAAGCTAATTCATACATTTTTCAATACCACGATAATATTGACACCCCAGTATTGAAATAATAATCACCATGTAAATGACCCTAGAGGAACCTCCTGACTTTCCGCGGTGTCACGGATCATTAGACCTTTATTTATTTTGGTTCTTAGGCTAGGATTTTACAATATCTTTATAAAAAGTAAAATATAAAAATACACTTACAAAACATAAAAATATTATAAAATCCTAACCTAGGGTGCCGCCGGCAGCGAGGCGGGGCCTAAGCTACCGGTGGTTAGGGCGACAGTGAGAGGAACCTACTGACTATCCTCGCCGTGTCCAGGAGTACCGCCTTCTGTATCTGACCCTTGACCCAGCCATCTAGCGAGAGTCTCTTGAGGTGTTGGTCGAGACTCTTCGCTATTAGACCGTTCGCAGAGACGACTATCGGGACAATGATCGTTGAATCAACATCCCACATGGCGGTCACCTCGTGTGCCAAGTCTAGGTACTTGCTGACTTCGTCCTTCTCGGCCTTCACGAGGTTCTCGTCATGGGGGATGGTGATGTCAACGAGCACTGCCTGGCGCTTCGATCGATCTGTCAGCACGATATCAGGTTTATTGGCTACAATAGTTCAGTACATCTTATTATTATCATGCGATACATTCATATCACAATACGTATTGATATACTGAAGCTAATTCATACATTTTCACCACTATAATTACGATTTGAAACGGGATATTTACCATGTATATTTGTATTTTTGAGTTCCCGTTTCAAATCGTAATTCTGACGTAAATGAGCATGTAAGCTTGAAATCTTATATTAATACCACTATAATATTGACAGCCCAGTATTGAGATAATAATCATGTAGCTGACCCTAGAGGAACCTCCTGACTTTCCGCGGCGTCAAGGATGATTATTATTGTATTATTTTAAGTCCCTATTATAAATTCGTGTAAATTGGCTAAGTTAATTTTATAATGTTAATTAATATAACATCGAAGTATGTACCAGGGTCTTGGCACCCAATACTATGTCATGGCTTACGGTGTTGAGACGCTTGGGCCGTGGGGACTCGCGCTCGGCAACTGCATAAAGAACTCAGTAAAAGGCTCGTCGACGCAACTGGTGACCAAAGAGCTGGCAACTTCCTCGCACAACGTTTAAGTATAGCCATACAGCGATAATTGTGAGGTCCGCAGGTCCTCAGGAGTGGGAGTTTGGATGAGGAAGCAAAGATTGGAAGTCAGGGAAGAAGGTATTTATTTCATATAAACAATAAGGCACAATATTGTGCCTTGGAACAGTATAATACACTGCACTGTAGAAAATAACAGAATACAAATCTCTGGATCACAATACGAATAATATAGAACTTCACTGTTTTCAGTAGGTATTTAGGTCTAATATATTGAATTTTTATTAAAATAACAGCATAATGATTATCGATCGGAAATCAAGATCGAACTGCGCTGCCCATAATGGCTGCGCAACGTCACGTGGAATTCGAAAATGCAGTTCAAATTTTAAAATTTAGAGAAAAGATAAGTCAGAAAAACGGCCAGAAAGTTTGTATGTAACGGTCCGATACACGTATCGTTACAATAATAGTTATTGTTATTATTAAGTAGGTTATTTATCATTTTATATTCATTTTAAATATAACTTGTATGTTATTATTATTTCTTTTATAACCTAATGTATTATTTGATATTATGGAATAAAGGTATCTAAATCTATATAACAAGATTAACAAGTTATCTACCGCCTAGCTTTGTATCTATCTGAACTAGCGTTTTAGCGGTATCAAAGCGAAATTCAAAGGCTATTTCCAAAATGCAGTAGTCTTTCCTCGAAAATTTTCCTGTAAATCCTAAATCTATTTAAGTTAAGTGCACGTTTGTTCGTGCTGGTCCGTCGTCGCGGCGCACGCGACTTCGCTACGAGGGCGACCGTGCACTTTCGTTTTGCATTTCTGTGTGATGTCAATATGTGAGGAAAGTATGGACGTACTACCTACCTCATACACTAAATGGTTTCCCCATACATGTTATCAATAAAATAGAAGACAATCCAAAGCAAACTAAAAATATCATAAAAAGAACAATATTGTATAGCTCAATCTAAACGAAAGAAGACTATATATTAAATAAAATATAAGCTTAGCATCACAATCTTAAAATGTAAAGATTTAGCTAAGTAATTAACTAATTTATTTATTTATTTATTTATAAATGTGCTGACACGCGTGGAAGCGAACATATAAAACATTGTTTTTATTGCACTAAACAATGCTGTACAAACTGTTAGATGCAATCTCCTTTAAATGAATTAATTACCTACAATCAAGGCTCGGAACCGGTTTTTAATATACCGGTAAAACCGGTTTATTTCGATTTAATCAATCAATCAATTTCTCAATTTTTTCTTTCTTTTTTTTGATTTTCTCAATTTGTCCCTTTCTGTGGTCAACACAGTGCATCCTCAAATTTTATAAAGAGTCGGCAACGCATACGTGACTCCTTTGGAGTGGCGGGCGTCTATAGGCTGCGGTGGCCGCTTACCATAAGGTGGACCGTAAGCTTGTTTGCCACCGGCGTTGTATAAAAAAAATATATAGCTTCTAACTTTTCTTGGGAACGCGAACGTTTTAAGAACTTTATATTAACCGGTTTATTCGACGAAAGGCCCGGCGGGCGTACTAGTGGGGCTCACTGTCTGTATGTATCACTATGTGTCGATTCACACATAACTCGCACACTGTAATCGATTTACTGCACTCGAATTTCCTAATAAAAAAAAAAAATGTAATTTAATTTAATTTTCAAATTATGTATATTTTATCTTCTAATAATGTTTGAAATTTTATATTTTTATCAATTATAATTTTTTTTTAATATTACTTAACTCTGCGTAAGAAATATAAAAAAGAAGAGTTACAATTATTATCTAAATTATAATATAATATAAGTTATATCACTGCTGGGTTCATGTTGAACTGTAATCAATAACTGAAGAACTGTATACTAACATGAGTGCAATAAACGATTTGATATTTGATATTTTAAAATTGAAACGCGTAACGCAAGTGTTTAATTGACCCCCAGCTTTCGGTTAGGGTAGGCCTTATTACTGTGAAACTGATAAACAACGCCGTTTAGGCTTAGCGTGTTAACTGGCAGCAGTTATGGCCAATTTCCATCGTATTTACTAAAAACAAACTAAAAATCATCTAAATTTAACGATTCGCTTTGTACAACCTCCATACTATATTTTTATACAAACGCCTTAAGAGCGCTTTAATAAAATGTAACAGGTCCACTAGCGCCACTCGTAAATAATTGTAATTATTTAAATTTAACGATATATAACTAAAAAAGGGGGCCGCTACGTACTGTCGTTTGTATTTCAGTACTTTTTGAATCCATCAAATTAATTTTTACGTTGCTAGATTGGTCTCTCTATGAGCTCAAAAATAAAACGGCCGTTTTAACTTTGGACGCATAGATTGACGAATCCAGCAACGTAATAACTAGTTTGATGGATTCAAAACGTACTTAAATACAAAATACCGTACGTAGTGGCCCCCTTTTTTAGATTCTATCGTTAAATTTAGACAATCACAATTATTTACGAGTGGCGCTAGTGGACCTGTTACATTTTATTAAAGCGCTCTTAAGGGAGGCGTACAGCGACATCTACCAGAAGACTCAAGCTTCATTAACGGCACTAACGTCTCAAATTATATTGAGAATCGTCAGTTGCGATGCGCCATCCCATGCCCAAATTTAGAATTGAATTGAAACGGTTGATGAATTTAGGACTAGGTAGCGATTGCACCTATAGCTCAGTTGGCGACTGGCCGCGAGTGCCGGGAGGTCGCAGGTTCGAATCTTGCTTGGTGCCTAAATTTTTAAATTTTTCCTTTATTCTAAATCTCTATACTGTACATTTTCCGTTTAAGCCGCGCTATAATATGACGGAATAAAGTAAAATATAGCAGTGTATACTAAACTTGCATACGACCAACAACAAATGAAGGAACGGTCAATTAACTTCACTATTGTACCTACTTTAACACAACAATAGTAGATTGTGTCTCAAGGGAGCAAAATGATATATTCTTGAGCTGTGAAGTAGGTGCGGGCTGAAAAACAGCGCTGTCCAGCCGTCCAGGCTTGCAGCATATGCTGAGCACGAGCCTATTGTCGCAATTACTTTTAATTTATTTTAATGTACCTACCTCTATTATTAATTTCTGTTTCTGTTATTTGTTGCTTTTATTTTGTGTAACTTCTTTCTGGCGACAATAAATCTCTTTTTAGGGTTCCGTAGCCAAAATGGCAAAAACGGAACCCTTATAGTTTCGTCATGTCCGTCTGTCCGTCTGTCCGTCTGTCCGTCTGTCCGTCTGTCACAGCCGATTTACTCGGAAACTATAAGTACTACAGTGATGAAATTTGATGGGAATATGTGTTGTATGAACCGCTACAAAATTATGACACTAAATAGTAAAAAAAAGAATTGGGGGTGGGGCCCCCCATACATGTAACTGAGGGATGAAAATTTTTTTTTCGATGTACATACCCGTGTGGGGTATCAATGGAAAGGTCTTTTAAAATGATATAAAGTTTTCTAAAAAACATTTTTCTTAAAGTGAACGGTTTTTGAGATATCAGCTCTCAAAGTCGTAAAAAGTATGTCCCCCCCCCTCTATTTTTATAACTACGGGGTATAAAATTCTAAAAAAAATAGAGGTGATGCATGCTAATTAACTCTTTCAACGATTTTTGGTTTGATCAAAGTATCTCTTATAGTTTTTGAGATAGGTTGATTTAACTGTAATTTTGGTTAAGTTATTTGATTCAATGTATTGGATAGTGATTTTAAATGTGGACTAGTAGGTGTTGGTACGGAACCCTTCATTGTGCGTGGTCCGACACGCACTTGGCCGGTTTTTTATATATATTTACGGCGAGGGCGGTCTATTGAATTCTGAATGAAACAAAAGACTAAAGACTAAGGCTAAAGTGGAATCTTGAGCGTAGCGAGGGATTCAAGTATTTACGCCCAAGACGGAAATAACATACTGCTTTTCCCACCGCGTATGAGGCCCGCTGCTAAAAACATGAAACAAACAAATGACAAACAACAAATCTAACAAATGATTTTACTACAGAGTATCACATACCGCTTTTCACACCTTCTATGAGGAAAAGAGTCATTGTTGCCCTCAAACGAGGGAAGAAAAGTACATCTTTGAACCCTCATTCGAATAGCAGGTGTGAAAAGGGTTTTATAATTACAACTTAACTTCTCCGTTCCCTGAACGCGCTCCAATACAACTTTCAAGTGTATGGGCTAACTGGCTCATACACGCTTGTGGGTCGACTGTATTGAAGCTTAAAATACGATGACGTAGCCTTCATGTGCTGATGCTTTTTTTGAACCTGACTGTGGCTTTATAGGCCGGGCCAATAAAGCGATAGGAGTGCGCGGTTGGAGAGTAGCCTGGGGAAAATACAGGGGAAAACCTCCGACACGATCACGCGAGTGGTTTTGAACACTGGAACACTAAGTTTTTACGTGTGAGTGTAATCGAACTACTGTAAGTTTTGAGAACTCTAAAAAGTACGCATAAATATGCGGTGAAAAGTCTTGACGATATACGTCGCTTTCAGAATAATCCTGAATTAAAATCGCTATATTTTTTTACAACAAAAAAAAGCTCCACAGCTCATAGCTACTTTCCTGTAAAATGTTAGGGGATTACGCTTTTCTTGTTTTAGGAAACATTTTTAACATTTTTAAATTTAGAAAAACAGGCCGGGCTGAAATTTTTTCGTCACAAAAACCTGAATTTATTTTTCTTGGCTATTCCATAAACATTCGTAAAAATAAAAAGAGGGGTATGAAATACGTATTCTATTATGAAAAGGACTCCCTCATCAAAATATGACATTAACATTAAACCTCGTTTTGCTAGTCAAGTGTATACAACATGTCATTCAAAATGTCACCATCACAAGATATCCTGACCCAAGTCTTGCATCATATCGAAGGCGATTACGTTACAAGGGTCCAGTGCCTTTACCATGAGTTTGTATGTATGTATGTAAATACTTTATTGTACACAAGACAAGTAAAATAAATTATACAGAAAAAAACAGATCAATCATGTACAAAGGCGAACTTATCCCTGTAAGGGATCTCTTCCAGTTAACCTTTGAGTAGTTGAGTGAAGAATAGGAACTAAACGATAGACAAACCAACACGTGTACAAAGATGCATGACCGTACTCGCTAGCGACTGCGTAAACGACTTAGTATGCCGATTCTTAGTTCTATTGCGTAACCGCTAGAGGCGCTGTAGGTACTTTTGTGTAATTTTTCACAGAAGATAGCATCATAATAGCATTAGACAACTGACAGAAAAATTAGACCTCATTTATATCTTTGATACCAAGTAAACACTATGCGGACTAAGTCGCGGGCGGCCGCTGGTTTATATATATAAGTATGTATATCGTCAGTTCCCATAGTACAATTTTTGCTTAGTTTCGGACTAGTGCCTTTACCATAAGTTTGCATGACCGTATTCTGAATAATATTTTCTTTCGATCTTTAATATCTCTTTAAGCTTGTAAAAGTTGTATTGAAGTGAGTGGACCATTCTACTTTTTATAGATAATTTTGAGACACTTTTTTTTTAATACAGGTTTTGGAATACTTGGCCCTTATGCATATTTTTGTATTGTTATTTAGAAAGAGGTTTAATCGCAGTATCACTTCCGATAGTTTTGGTATTTAACGAACCACAGCTAATATCCATAAATCGAGTAACCCAGTGGTCCTTGAATGTCTCACCATTTGTTTGAATAAATGGTTTTTACCCCTGTGTTACTCACCTTTACAGCAATAAGTTAATATTTAAGTATTTTTACCTATAATTTCCTTTTATTAGGCTCAGGTACCTTACTTTGAGCCTTACTACTATTTCGAAATCTTATTTTTGTACACTAACTATCATAGATTTTTTTGGAACAGAAACTGGTCATAAGAAAGTAGAATGTTCCGGGTATCATACCACAGTATTGCTAAGCTATTACCCAGACTTTACATCGTTGTTATACAGGCTAAAGCATTTAAAAATGTACCCAAATTGCTTGAATAACAGCTGAATAGACATTTACTCAAACTGTATTCAACATGACTGAGTTACTTAGGTGGGCAAATTATTTTGCATAAGTTTCATTAAGGCTCGGTTTTATAAAGATCCGTTAGACCTTATGTCGGTCTGTTATGTCAAAAAATTTACTGAATTACTGAAATTTGATCTGACATTTGGTCTAACGGATCTTTATAAAACCCGGCCTAAGAGAGGCGCAGTGGGCGATTAGGAGCGCTCGTGGCCCAGAGGCGCCCACGTACCGCGTGCGGTATGCAAGGTTAAGCAACGTCGGCCCAGGCCAGTTCTTGGATGGGTGACCAAAAAAATAATAAACTAGGTCTGTCTCTTATACTGTTTTCGTAAAATTGTTGGTATCTACTTTATGTTGTTTTAGTAAGAATATAAAAAAAGATTCGGGTGTAATTGTTAACTTACTCTACTTTTATGATAATTGAATACTCTAGTATATCGTTAATTTGATTTCCATGCGTCTATCTTTAATGCCCATTCAAGGACTAACAGAATAATAGCAATAAGTGGCATTTGAAAAACATGGTAATGGGGGCTATCGTTTTTGTGCTCACCAGTTGGCGCCACTGTCGAGTAAGGTCCAGCTGTCAAAAATTGTTATTGGTTATTATGGACATGAGAACGAAGTTTACATTTAAATCATATTCAATACCTTAAAACCGTACCGTTAAAATATCGAACATACCGCATTGTAGCGCGGTCCCGTTTTGTTCGGAAAAAAGGAGGAAATAAGTTTCCGAAAGACAAATCTGTCTCAAAGCCCTGACAGTCATTGATCCTGAACTCATATTTGCTATAATCAAGCTCAGGTATTACAAAATAGTCGTCATATTGTTCCAATTAGATATTAACCCGCGTAGCGCAACCACAAAGAGTGACATTTGACGTTTCGGAGACCCCACGCTACACTAGCGCCTCTAGTGGCGAATTCATACGCGATAGCCCTCATTATATTACTTGTTGTTTTTGTAAACGTCCCTTCCTATGCTTGAAAACAGAAAGGGTTTCGGATCCTTTTAACGATTTCTATTATGTTACGATAACACGGGCAAATGTAAATATAGCTTCATATTGTATTATGTTGTTTTCCCATTGCTTGTTAACGTTAATGTTGATGTCCGCCGAAAATGTCCGGGTTTTATCACAAGACAATGAGGACAATATAATTATATCGGTGGTCTCAGCTAAGCCTTCTGTTTGTGATTTAATAAATGTAACTGTATATAATGACAGTTTATTTTCATGCAGCCCGCGACGGATTTTTCTGGGCTTGTAAATATACCTCGCAACCAGTTAACCGTTTCGAAATAAAACGTTTTTTTCTCTATGTAATTATTTCCTATAGAGTCGGGGGATTTTCAAATGCATTATTTAATTATTTTTCAATTGAGAACATCCGTCGGGGGTATTTTCAAAATTTTTAATTTTGCCTTTTTTTGAAGGGATTCGTATCATGCCTGTCCTATTTTATATTTTTAACCGATTTTAAAAAAGGAGGTTATCAATTTGACTGTTTTTTTGTATGTTTGTTACTCGATTATTCCGCCATTTATGAACTTATATGAAAAGTTATTTCTTTGTTTGAAAGCATATGCTTCCGGTTTTGTCCAATGCTTATCAAAGTTAACTTCTGATGGTAGACACCATGAGGACCTGAGGGAACATATACGTTAGAGCGAAGAGAGTTGAAGCATCTCGCTCTAACGCATATAAGTATGTCCCTCTCTATGAATTCAGGACAATGTATTACCCGCTTATATAAGATTTCAAGCTTACATGGTCATTTACATTAGAATAAAACTCGCATCACGTCAGTTAATCCTCGATAATGGCGCTTGCAACAGTGCCGAAATACCGGGAACTCAAAAATACAAATATACATGGTAAATATCCGGTTTCAAATCGTAATTCTAATAATACCCGCTTTATTCATGCTTAATTACGTGCACAGAAATATAAATACCATATCTTGTCTTTGTCATAGTTTCATTATTTTATTTTTTGGTTTGAGAATGTAGCAAACAGGTATTTGTTTTAATTGGAGCTGGGCGCTTTTTTCCGTAAGCGTTTCAAAAAACAGTTTGGTATAATATTAGAGAAACAGCTTGCTAGAATTTAAAACTGTTTCTATAAAAACTATGACAAGGGGGCGACATAGAATGATTCTACAGTTGCAACGCAAAACGTGAAAACGCAACTCGATAACTGATTGCAAAATGTAAAAAACGCAACACAAAACAAACTCACATATGTACTCGTTTCGAAACGCTTACAACGAAACGACTAAACGTAAAAACGCAACACACAGCGAAACGTATGCAGTCGTTTCGTCTGTTTATACGAGTAGTTTCGTTTCATTTCGTTACGTTCAGCGACCGGCGACGTACGAAGAAACCAGTTACTTTTGAAACTGTTTCTCAAAACAGTTTTATGATAAAAAACGGTTACGTTTCGTTTCACGGAAAAGTCGAAACGACCCAGCTCTAGTTCTAATTAACGTTAATTGATAGCTAGTATTATGCGAAACTTTTTCATTAGTCCTTCGTTCATATACGGTGCTGTCTGAAAACCAGCGCTGCAGGTGTCTAAAACCTCGGCATAATACTGAGACAGATTCACTGCCGCGAAGACGCACTTTTTAACTGTATCTTCATGTACTGAATATATTATATTTGTAACGGTGTGTCTTTTGGTGCAGTGAATAAATGCTTTCTTTCTTTCGTTCATAAGTAACGGTAATTTTCCACTCCTTACTAACATTTAAATAATACTAAGTCATCCCAAGCCCGTGACTCCATTACAATGCTTCCTGGCAAACAACACAGCATACTCTGCTCATTTCCGAACCAGCGCGGTGCCGAGGCGGAAATAAGAGAACCTTTGCCCTTCTTATGAAGGGAGCAGAAGAGGTGAGGCCATGAAAAAAGCGACGAAGTATAAGACATAAGAGTGATAATGAGTTTTTTTTTTAATTAATAGCTTACAAAAAAAGAACCTTAAAAATTACTGCGGTGCAGTTTGTTGGCGTTAACACTTCTTCTTTGCTTATTTGCATTCTACCGTGCTAAAGATAGGCATATTACTTCTTATCTATTTGTTATATAAGTTAAGTTTGATTAAAAAAAGAGTTAACTGTACGTTGTTTACGCTAACAATTTTTGTTACAGAAATTATTAATAAAAAAAATGTTAAATTTTCTAGTAGTTATTTTTTTCATCTCTACTGTTCGGAAAGTTCGATTTCGTAGGTTTTCGTAGGTAGGGTTGAAAGTCAGTTTTCCGACCCTAGGGTGGAAAGCAATTTATTTTTATTAGTTCAATCAATACAACGCCGGCTGTTGATTGCTGCAGCGCGTTTTTTTCTTACTAAATCTCGGGTGAAATGTATCACTTTCAACCCTTGGTTAATTACTATTTTTTATTGACCAGAAAATATACATACAAGAATACTAGATATAAGAAGTTTATTTCTACGTATAAGGAAAATTATATAAGTTTTCATGTGCTCTGTATGAGTTAGCGAAAATTAGTGACCTTAAAACAGTTCAAACAGCATATCATAGTTTTGTAGCTTCAACTTTGCGTTATGGAATAATATTTTGGGGAAACTCTACACATAGAGATATGGTGTTTAGAGCTCAGAAACGATGTATTAGGGCCATCTTTGGACTGACTCCCTCACAAAGCTGTCGGCCCCATTTTAATTCATTGAATATTTTGACTTTCCCATGCCTATATATTTTTGAATGTTGCGTTTATGTTAAAAGCAATCCCAATTTGTTTGAGATGACAAAATCAGCAACGCGACTTAATTTTCGATACAGGAAGCCTGAAATATACGTTGTTAAATCTAGGACAGCCTTGATCAAAAAGAGTATTTTAGTTATGGCTCCTAAAATATTTAACAAACTACCTGAGGATTGGCAAAATGCAACATTAAATAACTTTAAACGAAAACTATTTAACTTTTTATCCGAAAGGTGTTACTATAGTGTTTTAGATTATCTTAGTGACAATAGCATGCCCAGATAAATAAATAATTAGAACAGCGTTTCAAAAAACGCGATATTTCTCGTTGCACGGCCGATAAATCGCACTCTTGTTATTTAACTGCAGCCTTACCAGCTGGTTTCGGGGCCCGCCCGTCAACGGTACACCAACTAAATGAAAATGACAGGGATTTCTTTGTGTGCGCTCTTTTGTCTTCTAACCTCTGCGATTTTACATTTTCGAAAAAGTCGTTGTGTCATGGCGGAAATAAAAACAGTGCTTTTGGCTTTTAAGGAAATGCATTTTCTTATTACGTAGATGAATGCCTCCAAATTTTAAAAAAATAGATGTATTTTATCAGATGAACACATCACAGGTTAAACAACATGGGCCGGGGTCTGTACTTGGATGGGTAAACAAAAAAATGAGAAATAAATAAATAAATATTTGTGGACAATCTTACACAAATCAACTTAGTCCCAAACTAAGCAAAGCTTGTACTATGGGTACTAAGTGACGATATACATACTTTTGTAGATAAATATATACTTATAAACATAGAAAACATCCAAGACTCAGGAACAAATATTCGTGTTCGTCACACAAATAAATGCCCTGACCGGGATTCGAACCCGGGACCTCCAGCTTCGGAGGCAGGGTCACTACCAACTAGGCTAAAGCGGTCGTCGAAATCCATGCCATTCGAACCATTTTTAGAGACGATCTAATGTTTTTATGTGACTAACTACAATTAGAGCAACACCAAAGATGAAAATGAGAGGCAAAGTACAGCAGAGCTAACGAGCATTGAAAACGCTTCATACTGGTTGACACGCAGGTGACGTCATGCCTGCATGGCCTCGCGTACTACCGTTGTATGGAAAAAAGGGAAGTTTGCTGTATGTCTCGAAATATTGCGTTGCAAATGCTATGTATATAACATAGCATTTCTTTAGAAATAAAGGAAAAATTGAAAAATTTAGGCACCGAGCAGGACTTGAACCTGGCACGGAGCACTGGCACACGCGGCCAGTCGCTATAGCCAACTGAGCTATAGGTGCAACCGCCACCCAGTCCGAAATTCCTTAATCATTCCTTCATTTTATACAAACGCCTTAAGGGAGGCGTACAGCGACATCTACCAGAAGACTCGGGCTTCGTTAACCGCAGGTCGCCGGGAGGTCGCAGGTTCAAATCCTGCTCGGTGCCCAAAATTTTCAATTTTTCCTTTATTGCTAAAATTTGTAGTTTACGTTAGCAGCGGTACTGCTTAATATAAAATTAACATAGCATTTATTAACAAAAAACAACATTTTTCGAATCTTTACAGTCCCATCTATTTATGATTTTCAATAATTTGTCTAATTGTATGTATGTATGTAAATACTTTATTGTACACAAGACAAGGTAAAATAAATTATACAGAAAAAAAAACAGATCAATCATGTACAAAGGCGAATTTATCCCTGTAAAGGATCTCTTCCAGTTAACCTTTGAGCAATTGAGTGAAGAATAGGAACTAAACGATAGACAAACCAACACGTGTACAAAGATGTATATATATAAATATTCTAGATATACAAGTACACGTCTCTCTCTATTCTCTATTCTTTTTCTGTCTATATATTGCGATAATTTGATGGTTTTCTAACCACATAGTTACACTATGTTATAAATTGTAACACGAGTCATCATCTCTATTATAAGATTTCAAGCTTAAGTAAGCTTATGACCATGTGGTAATTTACTATAAATTGTATTATTTCTTATAAATCGATATGGTTGTCATCTTCGAGGTTCCTCGGGGTGCCGATTACGAAAATGACATCCAATATATATCTGCATGCAGGTCAAACTGAGAACCTCCTTTTTTGTAGACGGTTAAAAATTACTCTTAGTACGCGGGCGAAGCCGCGGGAAGAAGCGTTGAAACTTTGTATAAAGACTCTCTGTTTAAATACATTAATGGCGTATTTTAGCGTTTTTCTAAATTGCTCCCCTAAAGGGATGAAAAGGGGGTTCAAAGTTTGTACGGGGAGCGAATCTTTATATTTGTATTTCTGAGTTCTCAATATTTCGGCACTGTTGCAAGCGCCATTATCAACAATGGCGCTTGCAACAGTGCCGAAATATCGGGAACTCAAAAATACAAATATACATGGTAAATATCCCGTTTCAAATCGTAATTCTAATCATCTTTATTATGTGGAATTTTATGCGTATCTATAGATTTTCTGTTTTTTTTAACTGGCGTAACCATGAGTGTAACTTAAAAAATATCACCCGCAAACTCACAGAGCCACTTACTAGTATTTCAAAAATAACTTGCAGCTTCGTCTCTAATAAGGCGATTTCAACACCCGCCGCGCACCGGACTTCAATTCTCTCTAAAAGAAAAATCGGATAAGAATTCTGTTCAATTTTTAAAAATCCTTAAAATAAAACGCTTCGTTCGTTTAAAGACGTTCAATTTATGTAATATGCAGTAACAGGTATATTTGGAGCTGGCGATAACCGTTCCCGTCGTGGAAAAAGGAGTAAAAATACTAGTTCCTTTGTTTCTAGTTGCGGGGCGGCAAAAATGCATTTGGAGAACTGTAAATTTGCGAAACTTTAAAAAGTTAGCCAAGTTTGTACGTGGGGATAAGAATTTTTATTATAATTACAGTCTGTAACATAAGTTTAGTTATATAAATACCACACGTTTGTTAACGCAGTACCAGTTATATGATAGATTTACGCTCGGTTTTATAAAGATCCGTTATACCTTATGACAGTTTGTTATGTCAAAAAATGTATTGAGTTACTGAAATTTGATCTGGCATTTGGTCTAACGGATCTTTATAAAACCCGGCCTGAGATTGCTCGTAAATCTTTTGGGTGAATCAACTTTTGAGTGCCACTCGTTGCCATGGTGACGTCTAGTTGTCCAGGGGACAAAATTCGAATACATTCGTGATTTTATGCTATTTAAGTTTATCAAACATACGTATTTGTGCTACTTATAAGCTACAAGCGACCCGCCGCGGCTTCGCACGGGTGCACTATTTAATGGATGTTATTATACATATAAACCTTCCTCTTCAATCACTCTATCTATTAAAAAAAACCGCATCAAAATCCGTTGCGTAGTTTTAAAGATTTAAGCATACATAGGGATATAGGGATATAGGGACAGAGAAAGCGACTTTGTTTTATACTATGTAGTGATAGTGATTTCCATAATGGTCCATCTACTAAGCATATTAGCAGAACTTAACACAACTTTATTTGATCAAACTGCGCCACTAGTATCCCTTGGAAAACGGGTTAAGATGACAATACAAAAAATTTGACACACCCTTTTTCTTTAACTAACAATTAATACGAAAATATAACGATAAATGAAATAAATGAACTTTGGTCTGCAAATAGGCCGCAATGGTACTTTTACAAGTCTAAAACTACTAGCGTTTCTCAAGAAACAAGAAAAGAATGGAAAAGAATAACAAATACATTCAAAACATTGACATATATCTGCATATAAAAGACAGAACATATATGCCACAAAAATTAAAAACTAAAATAAATAAATACAACATTTATGGACAATCTTACACAAATCAACCTAGTCCGAAACTAAGCAAAGCTTGTGCTCACAAATATCTGAACACGACTCTATTGTCAAGGCGTTAAAGTGCATGTTCAGATATTTTTGAGCACCCTGAAGAGTACAGATATATTTGATGGCGACTGTACAATGAGTACTAGGCAACGAAAACAAAAACCTATATAGGTAATAGTAAAAAATGCTTAAAAATCAATAAGCTGGAAAAATACACTATTAAACTAGAAATATAATTCTAAGGGCCCCTTGCGCATAGCTCCGAGAATGCTCGCAGCATTTCCTCGCTCAATTGCAAGAATAAAGTACATTTCATATTTCACGAGAAAACGCATTATCATTTTTATTTATTGAAGCAGACGCAGAATATTTAATGTGTTCATCGTCCATTTATTATAATTTGAAGCGTGTTTTTCCAGTTTCTGGTGACTGCTACATCAGCTATTATTAGTTAAGTTTTAGTGTTCTTAAAAACAATTGTTTTCAAATAAGTACATAAATATTAGCTAGATACCATAGTATTGTAATTGAGGGTATATACATGTTTTCTGCCAACAAACTGTAATACAGCGGGGTAATCACGTAACTTTTTTACTACCGTTAGATAGATTTTAATGTCAAATTTTACCTGTCAGCTCATACATTTATCCTTCAAAATTGACAGTAAAATCTATCTACCGTTAGTACATAAAGTTACGTGATTCCCCTGCTGTTTGGCAGGTGAGAAAAAAATATAAATATGTAAACTTCACGTGTAATAAATAAATTAAAAAAAAATCCTCCTAGCGTTATCCCAGTACAGTTGCATCCTGAAGGATGCCTGGGGTCCGCTACCTAATCCCAAGATTTGGCGTAGGCATTAGTTTTTATGTTAGCGACTGCCATCTGACCTTCCAACCCGAGGGGAAACCAGACCTTTTTTTTTATACAACGCCGGTGGCAAACAACCTTACGGTCTACCTGATGGTAAGCGGCCACCGCAGCCTATAAGCGCCCACAACTCCAAAGGAGTCACGTACGCGTTGCCGACCCTTTTTAAAATTTGAGGATGCATAAAAGAATACTACTGTCATACTTAATTATTTATTCAGCGATATTGAGTCAATACAGTCATTTTTTTGCAATTTTTTCATTGTTTATCTTTTCCTATTACGAAAATATCTGCGGTACACAAAGCATGCCGTGAAATGCAGTGGACAGCCACTTTTTGCACCTGACTGTGCCTTTGTTTGAAAGCATACGCTTCCGGTTTTGTCGCCTTTTTGTCAAAGTCCTTTTTTTAACCTGACTGTGGCTTTATAGGCCAGGCTCAATAAAGCGATAAGAATGCGCGGTTGGAGAGTAGCCTGGGGAAAATCCAGGGGAAAACCTCCGGCACGACCACGCGTGTGGTTTGGAACACTGGAATACTCTAAGAGTTTGCGCTCCAGTGAGATTGGTTGAGGCGCGCTAACGTGTCAGAACGAAAGAGATGAACCAAACATAGTCCCTGTGCCGTTGGCTAAAAATACTGTACTGTTTGATAGTTTAATTCCAATACTATAAGATTTCAAGCTTACATGATCATTTACATTAGAATTACGATTTGAAACGGGATATTTACCATGTATATTTGTATTTTTGAGTTCCCGATATTTCGGCACTGTTGCAAGCGCCATTATCAAGGATTAACTGACGTGCTGCGAGTTTTAGTTGTGGTCTACCCACACACCATAGCGATCCCTCTTCCTGGTTCGCTTTTTTCCCACAGTGTCACCGTCACTACCACCGTCCGCCTTGTCACTTGAAACCCGATTACGGTCACGACACACTACACTCACAGTATCAATACGCGAGTTCTTTCCTTGATAATGGCGCTGCAACAGTGCCGAAATATCGGGAACTCAAAAATACAAATATACATGGTAAATATCCCGTTTCAAATCGTAATTCTAATTCCAATACTGACAACCAAGTAAATAAAGAGGCAATTTTCTCGTCTACACAAATGTTTTTGGCCTTCATCTTAGATATTTTCAAGTCCGTTATATTTAGAAAGGCAATATAAGGTATTACTGTTAAGTTATCTCAAGTATTTTTATATGAAAAATAAATTACCTGTACAAAAATATACAAGCATTTGTTAACCACGCAAAAATATCGGCCAAGTACGTGTCGGACCACGGCAATGATGGGTTCCGTAGGTACCGACTACCACACTGTAGAATCCACGTTTAAAACCACAATCCTGTACTTTGAATCAACAAACCGGCCAAGTGCGTGTCGGACCACGTACAACGAAGGGTTCCGTGCCAACACCTACTAGTCCACATTTAAAATCACTATCCAATACATTGAATCTAAAAAAGTCGTATCTTCATAGGGAACTCACGGCATTTACGTCCTTTTGAAGCAAGACAGTTTTTAAGCGAAAACTCAAAAACCGTAAACGAGTATCCATATCAGTGTTGCCAGATGGTTACATTTCTTACATTTTTCGTAACTTCTGACTGGCTCGCGTAACATGTAAGTAACTTCTGTTGTAAAGGATTTTTTTGTAACTTTTGAGGATAATGAAACTGTATTTAAAAAGAAAGATAATTGTATCTAACCCTTATACAGAAAAGGTGACAAAATAACCTACATAGTACGACTCTGTCTGTCCGTCTCTTGCAACTTTGTATGTCATTTGAGACACCGCCCATCAGTTCGGCGTAATTCTGCCGCCGAACTCGCTGAATTGTAGCTGTATATAGCGACTCGTTTCTAAAGAATCGAATGTTTTGATAAGTAATTATGAAAAATATATAAAATGTAACTTTTGCATTAAAAATGTAACTTTTCAAGAAAAGAAATGTAACTTTCGTCCCAACGGCCCTGGCAACACTGATCCATATCCTCAGTCTCAGGCATCCATAGCACACATCTATCCATCGCCACGCAAATAAGTCACACTCCGGCGCTGATGCCAAAAGCGTATTGAGTTGTGAAAAAAGCAGTGGCGAAATATAATCATATCAATATGAAATGGTGTTTTTTTTTTAAGTACCCAATTTTATTTTCACTTTTTTCTATTGTTTGTTTGTGTTCTACATCTCTGGCATTGTCACTGATTTTTCTCTTGAACATGTGTATCACTTTTTTATTTTTATTTTTTATATAGGATTATAATAATATGACTGAATGGTAACTATCATTGACATTAACTTATGTTGTAATTAATTAATAAATTAATACTGTATTTTGTTGCTTAACTGGTATAAGTACCTATGTAATGAATTAATAGCTTCATAATTAAGCAAATCTAATATTTTGCATGCCGACATTGTTGGTGAGATATTATGGGACGTTATTATTGTGAAACAATTTCATTTCATTTCATTTCATTTCATTTCATTTATATTATGTTAGAGGATTAGGCTGAAAATCAGCGCTGCAGCCGCCAGGCTGTAGCATCATGCTGAGCTAGATCCTTTTTGCTGGCACACAACTTAGGTATATATTTTTGTTTCTGTTTCTGTTTGTTTTTTTTTAATTCTGAATTGTGTGCCAATGCAAATAAACATTTTTCTTTCTTTAGTTCTTTAAATAGGGAAGTTGAGACCAAATAAGTAAATCAATAAGTTAGAATTTTCTCGAAAAAGGACCAAATTCTTAATCTAATGTCGCAAAAAGTAACTAAAAAGAATAAATAATGACATAATTATAAGTCTTCAAAGTTTTAAGAGTGGCATACTCTGTCCCTTTTCCGCAAAACGCACTTTTGTACTGGAACGATCGTAATTTACTATGGCGCTCGAGGTCAATGACGTCACTGGTCTGTCGCGCTCTCTCTAACCAGCAACATTAAAACGGTTGTAGCTGGGTTATTTTTTGAGGTGTTTGAATAGGATTTTCACTATTTCGCATATTTTATTGTTTTCTTTATTTTGGAGTAGTCTTTTGAAGTAAGTAGTCAAATTTTGAGTCAACAACCCTGTAGTATATGCGAGAAAGAGAAGCGTATATCTGTTGTCTCCTGCGCACACGGCACGACTCTAGATGCGCGGACGCCAGTGTCTATGAGCGGGTGAAGCGGTGAAGTGTGTGACCGATGGTGGCAAGGAGCCGATATAATTACTTATATTACACGCGCACTTGCAGTATGGTGTCGAGCTGTGGGCGGGAGCCGCCGACTGGGAGAGGGTTTTTCGTCTCCAGAAAACAGCCATCCGTACCATTGCGCGGGTCCCGCAAACAGACTCTGCGAGGCCATACTTCAAGGCATTAGGTATCTTAACGTTACCCTCGCTGCTAATCTGGCAAATGGCAGTAAATACACGAAACGAGGTAGATTCTATGCCTAGAACCACTGCGGATCTACCACGCAGGTACGAAACTCGCAGCGTGCGAGCCGGTAAACTCCCCCTAGTGCCCCACAAACTCGCAAAATCTCGGAAACTCAGCCACGTCATGGGTCGTAGGGTCTATAATCACCTTCCAGGTGGCATTACCGCTTCACAAAGTGGTCCAATATTTAAAGTCAAACTAAAAAAATGGCTTCTCGAGCAGGCGTTCTATGACCATAGAGAGTTATTTTATAGAATTTAAGATAATGACATGACCTGTATTTAATATAAATTGACATGTAATCGGATATTATCAATAAAAATGAATATGAATATTAAATAGTGAGTGTATAGATGTACCAGTGACTCCTAGGTAAATAGTAACATTCCTTATTGACTGGACACTACAAACCTTATTATATATATACTCTGACTAGCGACCCGCCCCGGCTTCGCACGGGTGCACTATTTAATGGATGTTATTATACATATAAACCTTCCTCTTCAATCACTCTATCTATTAAAATAACTGCATCAAAATCCGTTGCGTAGTTTTAAAGATTTAAGCATACATAGGGATATAGGGACAGAGACAGCGACTTCGTTTTATACTATGTAGTGACTAGCGACCCGCCCCGGCTTCGCACGGGTGCACTATTTAATGGATGTTATTATACATATAAACCTTCCTCTTCAATCACTCTATCTATTAAAAAAACCGCATCAAAATCCGTTGCGTAGTTTTAAAGATTTAAGCATACATAGGGATATAGGGACAGAGAAAGCGACTTTGTTTTATACTATGTAGTGATATACGGACACACAGACGGACATGGAGAAACTATAGGGGTTCCCATTTTGCCACTTTGGCTTCAGAACGGAACCCTAAAAAGTATCGACCCCAGTTGCGAAAGTCCTTTGGGAGGCGGAGTAATGTTATATAGAAATTCGTGAGAATAATTTGTTACTTCGTAATAAAATCAAAGTAATATTTTTCCAAGATGTCTGATTGCTCAGATTGTTTATCTGCTTATTTCAGTTTACATCAACTTCAGAAGTTTACTAGACAGTATTTATCTTTTCAGAAATTTGCTTTGTGGAATACGAATGAACTATGAAATCCTAATTATTTGATAAAGATAAAAAAGGAGGGATATTTACTTGTAAATTGTAAATTAATATTTTGACGTGTAAAAGTGCCCTTGTGGCCTATTTGCAGAATAAATGTTTGATTTTGATTTTACAAAAACAACACAGGTAGCTGAATTGGAGGTTATTTTCGATTGATAAAACGAAATTACTTTTAAATTATATCATACTCATATAAACAATGTACGGAGCGCTCGTGGCCCAGCGGCGCCCGCGTACCGCGTGCGGTATGTGAGGTTAAGCAACGTCGGCCCAGGTCAGTTCTTTGATGGGTGACCGCTTTGAGTGGTTATTAACTGAACGCTCCCGTGCTTTGGAAGGCACGTTAAGCCGTTGATCCCTCTCAATCCACCCGAAGGCCTCTTAATTGGCTTAAAGTGTGCTTTCATAGATAGCAGCCGGGATCAACAGCTTCACGTGCCTTCCAAACCACGGGAGCGCGCAGTTAGTAACCACTCAAAGTGGTCACCCATCCAAGAACTGACCCCCGACCCACGTTGCGTATAACCTCGCAATCGCACGCAGCACGCGGGCGCACCAGCACCGGGCCATAAGCGCTCCAGCTTTTTCTAAATCACTACATAGCATAAAACAAAGTCGCTTTCTCTGTCCCTATGTCCCTATATCCCTATGTATCACTACATAGTATAAAACAAAGTCGCTTTCTCTGTCCCTATGTCCCTATATCCCTATGTATCACTACATAGTATAAAACAAAGTCGCTTTCTCTGTCCCTATGTCCCTATATCCCTATTTATCACTACATAGTATAAAACAAAGTCGCTTTCTCTGTCCCTATGTCCCTATATCCCTATGTATCACTATATAGTATAAAACAAAGTCGCTTTCTCTGTCCCTATGTCCCTATATCCCTATTTATCACTACATAGTATAAAACAAAGTCGCTTTCTCTGTCCCTATGTCCCTATATCCCTATGTATCACTATATAGTATAAAACAAAGTCGCTTTCTCTGTCCCTATGACCATATATCCCTATGTATCACTACATAGTATAAAACAAAGTCGCTTAAATCTTTAAAACTACGCAACGGAATTTGATGCGGTTTTTTTAATAGATAGAGTGACTCAATGGGAAGGTTTATATGTATAATACATGCATCAGTATTGCGCCCGTGCGAAGCCGGGGCGGGTCGCTAGTATTTAATAAACAATACTGCAGTGAAATATAGCGCAGCATGTAATGTGCAGTGTATTTAGCCTCATTAGTTGCATTAAAGTACGCGTGGATGGGCACTGCCCTGGACATGCACTCACTGTAATCACATTAACTCACCGGAATAATGGACTAACCATAATTTTGTATGTTTATTGCAGACACTTGGTTAACTATGTTTTAGTTATAGTTATCATCATCTAATTTAAGTAACGATGGGCCTCATAAGAAAGCTCAAGGTCACCCAAAGAGCAATGGAAAGAGCTATGCTCGGGGTTTCTCTGCGTGATAGAATTAGGAATGAAGCTATCCGTAGCAGAACTGGGGTCACCGACATAGCCTTCAAAATTGCGAGACTTAAGTGGCAGTGGGCAGGGCACATTGCTCGCAGGACTGACGGTCGTTGGGGCCATAAACTGCTTGAGTGGCGTCCACGCACCGGAAGACGAGCTGTCGGTAGGCCTCCGACAAGGTGGAGTGATGACCTGGTGAAGGTCGCGGGAATCCGGTGGAAACGAACGGCAAAGGACCGGTCTGAATAGCGAGCCTTGGGGGAGGCCTATGTTCAGCAGTGGACGTCTTTCGGCTGAAATGATGATGATGATGATGATGATGATGAATTTAAGTAATTGGCTCTTGGCGGTGAAGTTGACACCAGTTCTCATGGTCCTGCCGAGTGCTCTCAGCAAAGCTGATTTGATCTGCTAGTGGCGGTTAAATACTAACACAAAATAAATATAACTACGAAAAACATGTTTTTTTTTTAATGAATTCATTGCCAATAAATTTTGATACCGTTCAGTGATGGAATGGCGAGTGGCGGAAAATATTCACAGCTTACAAAATATTGAACGTAGTCTTTGGCTCAAAACTATGATGTCAAAACAGTTTTTATGCGCTCTCAAATTTAGAAATAAAGGAAAAATTGTAAAATTTAGGCATCGAGCAGGATTTGAACCTGCGTCCTCCCGGCACTCGCGGCCAGTCGCTCTAGCCAACTGAGCTATAGGTACAACCGCCACTCGGCCCGAAATTCCTCAATCATTCCTTCATTTATACAAACGCCTTAAGGGAGGCGTTTCTTTTTATGCGCTCTATTTTACGTAAGGTATAAACGAGCAAAATACTCTTAAAAAGGTTTGATGTGTTAAATCAGCATAATTATCTATTAAATTATTGTAAATTAATGACACTTGTTTTTTTTATACCACGTCGGTGACATAAAAGCATGCGGCCCGTCTTATGGTAAGCAGTCACCGCAGCCTATGGATGCTTGCAACTCCAGGGGTAATTGATTAAATGTAAAACATAAAAAAAACTCATTATTTTACACTCGATTGTAACTTTTTAGAGACGAAGAGCACAGTAAAATGTCATCTTGCTCGAATTTGGAGCAGCCCAACTGGGGAAGTACCTCCGCCTTGCAGAAGACCACAGCCATAATAACATTATCTACTATACAAGTATGCAGTGTTGTGTTCCTGGAGGTGAGCAAGGTTGCCAGAGCTCCCGAGGATGCACTGTGTTGAGAGCGGGGGACCTGTCCCTTCTGTTGTCAACAAAGTGCATCCTCAAATTTTATAAAGGGTCGGCAACGCGTACGTGATTCCTTTGGAGTTGTAGGCGTCTATAGGCTACGGTGGCCGCTTACCATCAGGTGGATCGTAAGCTTGTTTGCCACAGGCGTTGTATAAAAAAAAACTAACACAATCGGAAAAAAACGCAACGTGTATTAGAATAGACATTGAGGTTGTGTTCGACATAATCTCGATCATGGCCCAGAACAAGAAATTCTGCTTCGTTCGAAATTTTTGTGAGATTTTTCAATAGACATTGCATCAATCGAGATTATCTCAGATAGACATCATTTCGAAAGGCCCGAGAATTGGCCTCCTTCATCAATCTGGGGGCACGGCAGTGCCCCCGCCAAGTCGAGCGCGAAGCAAACACTGCCGTACCATCCTTTACTGGAACCATTTCGCCGCATTTTCAGGCCCCTATTTGAGAACCTCTGGATAAGAGCAGAAATTTTCGTCATCCAGTAAGCTATAATCACATACTTAAAATCCAATTTATTTGCCAAGTTGCAGAATTTTACTTAGTTAGCAAATAAAGAATAATAAGATTGCCTGAGCCTTGGTACTACAAAATATCTCACAAATATAAAGGTGAATGTTCAACACATTTGTACACAGAGGATTACGTAGTATGAATGTTCGTTGAGAATATAATTTGAACATTCTTTATTCGTTAGTGGGTACAAGTCAACGGCCAAGTCACACAACATTAACTATAAATAATAAAGAAATCGCAGTAAGGAACCTTAGACTTGGCACGACCAGGGCCGTAGCTAGGGGGGGGGCATTATGGGGCAATGCCCTACCTTAAAATACTATTGCCCTACCTTAACCCATCGTCTATGATAATATATACTAGTAAAATGTTTGTTTATAGTTTGACATAATTATAAAAAACTATTAGCGTAGGTAGTGTAGCGACATGTATGTACCTTAACATATTATATAACACAAAAGCAACCTCAAGGAATATTTAATTTATCTGATTTAGCGTGTGGGTAAGTAAAGAAAAAAGACAGAGGTTGTTTACTGGATGCTATTAAGCGGCCTCGTCTTTCCTTGTCTCAAATACTTGAACTCTGCCTTTGATATAACGAGGAAGTTTGATATAACATGTACATTCGACGAAAATCGATTCACCAGATCCGATCAAGTGATCAAGTTAATTTTGAGTTAAATTTTGACTTGAGCCAGCCAGTTGCGCCCTACCTGTGACTACCGCTGCCCTATCTTAAATCTAACTCTGGCTACGGCCCTGGGCACGACTTTGTCTAGATTTCATTACTTTTTAGAGATAAACAAGCAGCTCCATCGCGACTTGGCTAGTTTTTTACAGAATGTTTTTGATGGGATTATTTGTTCTCAGGCCTCGGCGGGCTGTCCGGCGTGGCGAACGAAGTGCGCCCAGAGCGGCCGTACTTCGACGACGTGTCGCCGCGCAACGTGACCGCCGTCGTCGGCCAGTCGGCCGTGCTGCGGTGCCGGGCCAAGCACATCGGGAACCGGACTGTGAGTACAGTATCATTCATATACCAGTATTCATTGCAGCACGTTTGTCTGAAATGAAATGAAATGGTTTTTTAAGAACCGGCGTAAGAAACTCGATCGGTCGGTCTCCCTTGCTACTTGGCTCGAGACGGCGACGAAAAATGTCTTTTTTTACGTATGGATAGGAACAGCGTATTTATTCTTTATTGTCACAACGTAATTTATCCCTAAAGAACCGGACATTTAGCCCAACCAACCGCAAATTTAATTTAGTTTTCATAGGAATAATAAGGAAAATACAGTAACAAAATCTGATTTATCAGTATTTGTTGGTAAAGCATACGTAATAATAAATGTTTTCACCAAATTTCAAGTTCATAGTTTATAGGTTAATGGGAAGTTAAAACAACATCTGAATTTTGTAAAAAAGGCCGACTTTTTGGTGGCTCCATTCCTTTGTTTCCAATATTCTTTAAGACAATAAAATACTGTATTTATATACTCCATTAGCTCAATTTTTTTTCCTCTCCTTCGGCTTTTAGCTGTATATAGAAGCCTCCTTTAAAACATTTAAAAATAAGTTTTGTCAATTTTTATGGCTTTGGGTTAACAAGATGCTTATATTGTGAAAATTTGAAAGAAAGAAAGAAAGAAAAACATTTATTATTTACGGCATGCAAAACAAATGGAACATAAAACAGTGGTACTTATTACAAGCACTAATATAAAACGATTCATATGCAGCTTGTATCAAGTTTGCAGGTTTCCTGTTTCTGCTGATGAAATGAAATGAAATCATTTATTGTTCAATTTAGGTATCTTACATGCACTTATGAATGTCAAAAAACTACCACCGGTTCATAAAATAAACCTCTGCCTCGAGAAGAACCAGCGTAAGAAACTCGGCGTGTCATTTTTTCAAAACAATATACAATGTATATAAAATAACAGTAGAAATAGTACAAAATTCAAATGCTACAATAGAAACATACATATTTTTTAATATTAAGGACAAAATATTTCTGTGCTACATTACTTGTGCGGGACGCTATCACTGCCAAACATCCCTATCCATGTTATAATCGTTTATCTTATAATATGCTTTTGAAATAAGTGTCTGTTTCACGACAGAGTTAAATTTAGAATCCGTTCAGTAATGTGTCTTAAATTTTATTGTAGAATTTTATACAATTTCCCAAAAACGACTTTTTCGCCTTCACTAGTCTATAAAAAGTTATTTTGAGTTTCCCAGTGTTTCTTGTAGTCATTAACTTATCAGTATTCGTTGGGAAATTATATAAATTCTTCCTAACATACATGATTATTTCAAATATGCGCGACGGCAGGGTTAGGAAAGTTCAGTCAAGTTCTTGCACCATGTAAATCGGCCTTTAGTGTGGACTCTTCGGATACGGAAACCTAAAAATTAGTGATCCAAATAGAAATATCGCGTACCCACTCTTAACCACCTAAATCACCCTGTCAACTTAAGCCCAGAATGGCCTTTCATAAAAAAATGACACGGATAATACCGCCCTCGCCGTATATTATAATGCATCGTGGGACATGTCGAGCCATATATCGCCAAGTGTGCGCCATTTGTATGCTGGCCGCTGGACCGTGCTTGAGCAGGGCTATCGGCAGACATTGAAAAATCGTGTCATGCTGCTAAGTGATGGATGGATGTTTTAAGTGTGAGTTTAAAAAGGTTGCGAATGTATGACTGATTAGAAAACGTGGTCGAGGGCGTGATGGATGAATAAGGGGAGAATGCAACGTGTTTCAAAAAATTCGTAAAAACTAATAGTGTCAACCCTAGTGTAGTATCTGCGTAGAATGGAACTCCCTCTTGTTGGACATTGTTTACCAATAAGACATTACGGTCCAATAAAATAATACGTATAAATTCAGTGGCTTGTCATTCAAGATATAGTATTGGCGAGGAGAAAAGAAAGAACGAGTCCAATACACGCATCGTTACAATAATATCACCCTCATTTTGGGAATAAAGTCATGATTTTAATGCCTGATAACTTCAGATATTAAACCCGACATCGTAAAATCAAAACCAAAACATATCTCCGTAACAGGGACGCTAACTACCTAATTATTTCAAGTGTCGAACCGTGATCACACTGCCTTAGCCTGCCAAGACGCCAGATATCCACCAACTTTGTGGTTCCGGTGCCGTCGGCGCTTCTATCATACAACTGTCTCAAACTTTGTATGTGATGAAGTTAGTTTTGTGTTCGGCCGCGCGAACGGTTATGTTTGCCGGGATCGAGCCAAATTATTACTGTCGAGTCATTGTTTCCGAATGGGGTTTTTGTTGCGTATCCGATTTAGAATTGGTTCACTTAAAGTAGACAGGAGAAACTACTACTTTACGCGGGTAAGTTTGATGTGTCTAGAATTAAAAACTATTACGGAGACAGGACACTAAAAAACGCCTGCGGTTTGGGCGGAGGTTACCAAATTCGGAATAAGTTTAATTCAGTATTCAACTTATTACTATCACGACCTCATAAGCGTTGGACACTTTTGGAACCTGACTAAATAAGAATCTGGATGAATCAGAATTAAACCTATTCCGAATTTGGTAACCTTTGCCAAAAGCTTTAAAAAAACATTTATTAGATACACTGCCATAGATTTGCTTTTAAGTGAAGATTTAAATTGATTTTTAAGTTGTGATATTGTTTATTCTTAATTTGTAAAGTCTTCCTGCACACCAACTGTAATAACAGTTTTGCAGGGCTTTTATTTATCTATAATTTTTGTTGTCAGCTTTATAAATAAATAAATAAATAATAATAATACATGAACTTTATCATAACCAATAAATAACCAAGTAGAGGACCAGAAGGGAAAGGCTAAGATTCGACAAGGAGTCAGACAGAGGTGTTCAATCTCGCCACTCATTCTATGGCAAATATTGAGGTAGGTATGTGTTGTATTTTATTTTTATTTCCATTTTAGCCTTTATGTTAGATTTTAATTAAATAATGTTTATGATAATTTTTATGAAATGTGATATGGGTCATAGTTACTCGAATTAAATATTTTATTTATTTATTTATTTTTATTATTTACAACTTATTCATGAAAGTGCAATTAACAAAATATTTGAAAGTGCAACGGAAGTTATTATTAACGGAAATAGAATTACATTTACTAGATTTGGAGACGATATAGTCTGGCTAATCAAAGCTGAGACTATGGTTAGGGAGGCGAATAGGGGAATTTTCGGTAATACTCGAGCGTGGCAGTTTAAGATATGAGAGATACCTTAGACCTAATAGAACAACCTTGTAAAGTATTTAGCTCTATATGTAGTGACGCGCGCCTAGGATAGACGATCAGATTAGTAAAAAAAAATCGATAGTCTGAAATACTCGAGCGCGTCAGATTAAGATATTGGGGGTTGATTCTAGTGTTTTAAGTCTAAATTTAACTAAACTGACGATAAGTCCTTGACGCCGCCGAGTTATAGGGTCGCGAACTTGTAAAAAAAAACGTTAATCCGGCATTCTCGAGCGCGATTTTTTAATTTTTTATTTTGAAGAATATAATGTAAAACTTACTAAAAATACAAAATCTGCCGGTTTCCGCATGACCGGAAGTGTGGAGGAGCCATTTCGTCTTCCGAAAAACGCGTCGCGGCATATAAGTCGCGAACGATACATTTTACAAAAAAAAAGTTTAAATAAACAAAAAAGGTAATTTTATTTTACACAAAAAAGGTCTCTTTACATTTTTGTCCAAAGTTAAAACTTTTTGACTTGAAGCATCATAAAAACTCAAACTCCCAGTTTTTTGAGTATATCTCGAAAACTGAGGGTGTTAAAAAAAATTGATATGAAATAACGATGATTAAATTATGTGACTTTTATTATATCTCAAAAATTTTTTTTTTCTAAAGCTTCTCGACAATTTTCGTGGACTCGGAAAAAGTTACGCGTATCTGTATACAAAAGTATTATTAACATGTACAGTTTCATGTATGTATATTATTCAATAGCCTGTTGATCCTCAAATTGTTTTTTGGACGTACCGTAAGCAAAACGAAGTGAAGAATTGAAGAAAAAAAGAGGAATTTGCCATAAACATGTAATACAGACTGAGCGCTTCGCGGAAATATGCTGTCCTACCAATATTTTTCCTTTATTTCGCAACATTCATGGTGGGGAAAGAAGCGGTAGAAGGGAATGTGCCCTCAGTATGACGCCGATTGAAGAGAGAGAAAAGACCCGACGGTATATTTCTCGAATGTGCTGGAAACTTTCTCCCCTGTAGCCTTTTCGGTCAGATTAAAAGAACCCACCAACATTTTTGTCAGATTAAGAAAATATGCTTTCAGGATACCGAGATAAACCTCCCCTATGAAAATCTGACGCGCTCGAGTATTTCAAAAAAACTTATTTTTTTTGCATTTTCAAAAATTCATCGTAACTTATCGTCACGCCGAAATCGTCAGTTTTTTTAAAGGGAGCTTCCTTGGGGCCTACTTAACACCCCTTCCGAAAATCTGACGCGCTCGAGTAAATTTTTTTTTTTGCATTTTTGACTACTTTATATTCCTACCCCCACCACGCAAACCGGCAGATTAGTATACCGTTGTTATCAGAGGGACTTGGGGCATACGTAGTATGAATATCTGACGCGCTCGAGAATGCCCAAGTAACTGTTTTTTTTAACGTTTTTGAAAAACCGTACACGCCAAACCCACCGCTAAAATGGTTTTTACCATACGAGCTTTTCTTTTCGAAATTATTTTATCTTTCGATTTTGATAGGTCTCGACGGCGCCGTTGAATTACGCCATTTAGCTACCTCGCCTCCCTAACTACTAGAAAAGGGCGGAAATTTTAAAAAAACACGTGGTGCAACACTGTGTATAATGTGACAAAACAATAATATACCGGGATAACCCTAGGATGATGATGAAAGGGTTTATTTTCTTCTGATACTCACTGTAGATTAATTTATCTAAATTAAACATCAGTACTCACACGTGTTACTTCTCCCTTTTCAACCTATTGCTTAACTTAGTTACACATTAATAAAATTTGCATATCCGGAACCTCGCTAAATCCTTCGTCCCAAAAATGCCGTCCGCCATTACTTAATTTTATTATTTTAGAGGCCCCAAGGAACTGCGAACGCTTCGTCTTGCTTAATTACGCGGGCTTACGCCGGCTCACACTAATTACGCCCAAAAACAAAAGCCAGACAAAGGAGAATTTATTTTTTAATTTCTCAGAACCTTCGTATTAAAAAAATTAAGGGAAACGCTCATTGGCCCACTCAAAGGGCACAAAGTAGTCGTGCGGTCCAAATGAATGTTGCGACAAATGAAGGGATAGGTCTTTTTGTTCCCTTGTATGTGGTGTGGGAAAGTTTCAAATTTTTTCTAGCATTGATGGGTAATGCAAATTAGACGGTAAGACACTATTAGGTTTTTTTTTAATACAACGCCGGTGGCAAACAAGCGTACGGTCCACCTGGTAAGCGGCCACCGCAGCCTATAGACGCCCGAAACTCTAAAGGAGTCACGTGCGCTTTGCCGACCCTTTATAAGATTTGAGGATGCACTGTGTTGACAGAAGAAGGAACATATTTAGATCCCTCGCTCTCAACACAGTGCATCCTCGGGAGCTCTGGCAACTTTGCTCACCTCCAGGAACACAACACTAAATACTGTATAGTAAATAATGTTATTATGGCTGTGGTGGTCTTCTGCAAAGCGGAGGTACTTCCCCAGTTGGGCTGCTCCAAATTCGAGCAAGATGACATTTTGCTGTGCCCGACGATCAGGGCCGAGATTAATTTTAAATTCTTAATTTGAATTTATTTATTTTTTTTACTGATTTTTTGTAGTAATATTCATTGCATTTTTTTCTGGCATACCTTGTTCGGTTTTGTATTATTATGATTACATAAACTTTCTTAATTGATAATGTATTGCAATAAATTTCGTTTTTTTTGTTTCTATTTTAAGATTGACATGTAATTTCAAACTCAATGTATATTGTTAAATGAAAATAAATTGAATTGAATAATATTTAAACATGTATCTTTAGGATTCATAAAAAAAGGGCCAAGTAGTACCGACACCTACTAATCCACATTCAAAACCACTATCCAATACATTGCATCAAAAAAGGCAATTTTTTTTTTTTTAAATTGCCTGCCCTGGATGAAGTAATAGTTTTAGCAGTTAGTTTATACCGTTCTGTAAGTTATCTCGAATTTCATTATTATTACTATTTTAATGCAATTGGGAATTGACATGGCAATGGCAGCCCCGACGGATTTTTCTGGGCTTGTAAATATACCTCGCAACCAGTTAACCGTTTAGAAAAAAATATTTATATCTCTATGTAATTATTTCCTATAGAGTCGGGGGATTTTCAAATGCATTATTTAATTATTTTTCAATTAAGCACATCCGTCGGGGGTATTTTCAAAATTTTTAATTTAATCTTTTTAGAGAGCATCTTTGACCCTCGAACACTTCGGTTGTGGAATGAGCTTCCTAAGGAGCTACAAAAATACGAGTATACCTTCTCCGTTCCGTCGTGGGTAAAAAAAGGTCGTATCGTCGTAGGAAAGTCACAGCACTTACGTCTTTTATATGGGTATAACAGTTTTTTAGAGATTACTCAATAGCCGTTAGACCTATCTTGTTCAAACCAAAAATCGTTGATAGTATTTATTAATGGATATCACCTTAATTTTCATCACACACATCAACTGTTAGGTGCAGAAACCCTTGCTTACAAACTTAACCCCTCGTCTACCGGTCCCGGGGATCCCAGGGATCATAACAAAAGGATGCTATTGTTCTTTTTTTGTCGGGAAGTTACGTTTCTCTGCCGCTGACTGTGCTCTCACTGTCACTATTGTGGGAAATATTTACTAGTTCCTTTTTGACACATCACAACACCCATATAACGTAAATCCACATTACATCTAAACAGTGAATAAAATCAAGCAGTTATATTAGAGCTTCATGAGTAGTTAGGTAGTTGTAATACGCGTTTTAGAGGAGCAATCAAATGAATGTATATATTTTTTTATCACTAATGCGTAGTAATTTATGATAATAATTTACCATCATGAAAATAGTTACGTACTAAATCTTTTACTTTTTAAATCTAGTGTAGTGACTAAAATTCATTTCGATTCAGATGATATTTTCGTAAGTTGATAGAAATCGGTGAAATGAATGATTTTATAACCGTAATAAATTCAATGTTATACAAAAAATAAGTATTTCAATAAATTGCAAACGAATGAAGTGTGAAATTATCTTTATCGCGGAATTTAGTAATACAGTATCGATTTCTGAACTATACAAAATTGACGTGGGTAGAATAAAAATCTTATGACAAAATTTCTTAGTGTAGATTCGTATCCAGTTACCATTAAAAAACTAATTGTTATAAAATAGATTTGTATAATCATTCACCATGATTCATGTCGGTGACCCTAGTTCTGAACAAGGTTCTAGAACTAGGGTCACCGACATAGCCTTCAAAATTGCGAGACTTAAGTGGCAGTGGGCAGGGCACATTGCTCGCAGGACTGACGGTCGATGGGGCCAGAAACTGCTTGAATGGCGTCCACGCACCGGAAGACGAGCTGTCGGTAGGCCTCCGACGAGGTGGAGTGATGACCTGGTGAAGGTCGCGGGAATCCGGTGGAAACGAACGGCACAGGACCGGTCTAAATGGCGAGCCTTGGGGGAGGCCTATGTTCAGCAGTGGACATCTATCGGCTGAGATGATGATGATGATGATGATGATTCATTAATAATCGCTAATTAAGACAATCGATTCATCTCACCCATTACTACAAATGCCAATTCAAAACTGTCAAAAACGAGCTGGTAAATATTTCCCACAATATGGTAAATATTTGCCATACACATTCTGTGGAAATGACAATTCTGCTGAATAAAATGCTAGCGGCTTCTTTTCGCCATTTTATAAAAGGTTATAAAATGTTTTATAATTCACAGCACGAACAAGAACATGCTCCGAAGTTTAATTGAGTGAAAACTTTTTTAATAATTACCCTTATAAAGTTAATTTAAACTGAGCTATTTAACAAAAAACTACATTTTCACAGTGGAACGTGCAAGCGTGTTCATAAATTATGCATAAATACCTACTGTTATTCACAACCGCCCTCACATTACTTCAAGCTAACCAGTGTAAAACAAATCTCTAACCACATAGTGGGTCTCATCGTTAAAGTTAATTGATGTCCTTACCGGTCCGAATGTTAAATACAAATACAAATACAAACATTTATTCTGCAAATAGGCCACTTTTACATGTCAAAATATTAATTTACAATTTAAGAAAGTCTGTCTATAATAAATAATACATTTTTCATGTCAAAATATTAATTTACAGTTCAAGAAGGAATGATAATTTCGAGTTTACGATTATAACAAAATTAATGTCATACAGTGAAGATAAGCTTGCAAAGTTATCTATTACAAATATTACAACATCAGTAAAGTTAGAGATGTATAAGGTCTCAAGATTAAACAAGGAGTATAATGAAATGAATATAATATCCCAGAGATGTACATGGTCTCTGAGCGTCAATATTAAAATTAATTTAATATTGATAGAGATGTATATGGTCTCTAAGTCACTGATAATAAAAACTAATCCACAACACGATGATGTTAAGTGAAAGTTAAGGAAATCAGAGTGCAATTTAAACTTATTGTTGACTCCAGTTTACTCTATACCTGAATCCCTAATTGTTGAAATAGTTAAAGTCAGTAATAATCACTCACGAGTCGTTAACAATCCGGGCCCGGTAAGGACAAATTAAAAAAATGTTAAATTTTGGAATGAGAATCACCAAGAGTGATCTCTTCCAGACAACCTTAATAGTTTTTGACGACCGGTTTAGCCTAGTGAGTAGTGCACCTGCCTGTGAAGCTGACGGTCCTGGGTTCGAATCCCGGTCAAGGCAAATATTTGTGTGATGAGCATGAATATTTGTTTCTGAGTCTTGGATGTTTTCTATGTATTTAAGTATTTATATCTATTAAATATATCGTCGTTTAGTACCCATAACACAAGCCTTCTTGAGCTTACTGTGGGGCTAGTTCGATTTGTGTAAGATTGTCCTCTAATATTTATTTTATTTATTTATTTTATTTATTTATTTATTTATTTTTATTTTTTTTATTTATTTATTTTATTTATTTATTTATTTTTATTTATTTATTTTTTATTTATTTATTTAAACAGCGAATGAATATAGAATTGAAAGATTTTGAGCTTGCACTCTTTCCGTTTGCAAATTCACCTGAGAGGAATTTTGCAAATGAGAAAACTCGATGGCGGCTTTCAAAGTGATTTTCGTAAACACCGCAAGCACGGGCGACCTCTCTTAAACAAATCGAATCCAATTTAATTGGTTAAGTTTTGCAAGTTTCAGCGGCATTAATGAAAATTTCCGGGTCTTTATAATAAATTAAAGGGGCTCAAATCAAACATAGTGAATATTCTATAGAGATCCTTTACGCATAATAAGTACACATCATCATCCTACGTACCTACATTAGATATCTAAACTTCATTATTTTCTATTTATTTATTTTTGTTTTATATATTTATTTATTTTTTGGCATCACGCAACACTTGTACTAGGGGAGGGGCTAGGGGCCAGACTGAAAATCAGCGCTGAGTTTGCAAGCTCCAGCATATGCTGAGCCTGGTACCTATTGCCGCAGTCATAGTTTTTAAAATTGTAAGTAATTTGTATTTCTTTTTAAGTGCTGTTTTTTTTTATTGTAATGTTTCTTTTTTCTTTCACTTTTTTTTATGTATCCGCTTTTGTATTGTACTTTTCTCTGTTTTTAAGTGGCAATAAAGATTTATTATTATTATTATTAAAAAATAATCTAAGAAAACATGGTCTGACAATCCGGGCCGTGACACCAGTGACGTCGACGACACAGTCACACTAACATCTGCATACAATTGATAGGCTGATAGCTGATGATGACGTAGGTCGTGACACCCACACTACTAACCGGTGTACCGGATTGCCATACCTGAGCCTACTCTGAACTTCGAAATCCGAATTTCGAACCGTGTCGTCTCTGTCACTCTCGTGTTATACACCATATGAGTGAAAGGGACGCCACGATACGAAGTTCGTATTTCGATGTTCGGAGTAGGCCCTTTGGTGCAGTATATTATTGTACCATGCTTATCCATAAGTGGGACGGATAAGTTATGTTTGGAATACCACCTATTAGGAAATACCACCTGAGCTTTAAAGTACCAAATACTGTATTAAAATGTCTGTACTACGCTATCTCAGATTCTATGTTGGGCTATGTACTTGATTCAGAATGAAGGAAAAATTTAAAAATTTAGGCACCGAGCAGGATTTTGGTAGATATCGCTGTACGCCTCCCTTAAGGCGTTTGTATAAAAAATAGTTTACGTTAGCAGCGGTACTGCTTAATACGAAGGAACGGTTGATGAATTTGGAACTGGGTAGCGATTGCACCTATAATAGGTCAGTTGGCTAGAGCGACTGGCCGCGAGTGCCGGGAGGTCGCAGGTTCGAATCCTGCTCGGTGCTTAAATTTTTCCTTCATTCTAAAAAAAAAATATGTGCTTGATTGCTATGAAATTACATTTAAATCCTACATACCATCAAGAAAAAAGCGTATTCCCTTCTGAAAGGCCGGCAACGCACTTGCGACTCCTCTAGTGTTGTAGGTGTTTATGGGCGACGGTAATTGCTTACCATCAGGTGATCCGTCTGCTCGTTTGCCCCCTATAACATAAAAAAAATTGAAAAAATAGAAGCGTTACAAACCAGATTTTGTTTTTTGAACCTGACTATGGCTTTATAGGCTGGGCCCAATAAAGCGATAGGAGTGCGCGGTTGGAGAGTAGCCTGGGGAAAACCTCCGACACGACCACGCGTGTGGTTTGGAACACTGGAATACAGGAAGAGTTTGCGCTCCAGTGAGATTGGTTGAGCGGTTTCAACCGAATCTGAGGTGTAAACCACATTCTTGGAATTACTAGTGAATAAGTAAAGTAAAGATAGTTGTAAAAGCGATTATTCTAAAGTGTTTAAAATCTGTAAAATACTACCAGTTAGTTTAAAACATAAATACCTTTTAGCAGTCAATAATCATGGCAATCTAGTGCATACCCCAATACCCATAGAGTACAAAGCTGGCACAAGGTCGGGGTCCGCGGGTAATTATGAAGTATCTCAGGTCTTTATCTAATTTATAGACCGTACTCAAGCCTAAAGATTCCCGTATTTCTTTAAACAAGCCCACCGGGTAGAGTCAGTCCGACCCAGATCGGGCTTAGCTGAGTTTCTTGCTGGACTCTTCTGAGCTAGGCTAGGTTTAGTGAATCAGCAACCAACCTCCCAGTAGCTCGATTCCACTCGCACCTCAGATTCTATTGAAACCGCTCACGTAATCTCACTGGAGCGCAAACTCTTAGAGTATTCTAGTATTCTGTAGACCCTGAGTGTACAGTTTTAATTACAACTCGATACCTCCACGCGTTTCCAAGCTAAAGGGTCTTGGCAGACAGACTGACAGACAGATGGACAACAAAGTGATCCTATAAGGGTTCCGATTTTTCCTTTTGAGGTACGTAACCCTATCTTATCTTGTTTAGACGAAGGCCCTTGCGGATGCACTTCGACCCAGTGGGATCTTTTGTGCAATTGCCCCCTCCTTTATGCCTACTCCAAGCTGTTCTCCAACATTTCCACAAACCTGATCATGGAGCTCAGCGGGAGTACTCTGAATTCCTTTGGCTCAAGATAACCATTACCAAAGTCATTCAAAATCTGTCTGGTAAGGGTGTGAGGCCCGGGAACCCTAAAAATGATTAATAATAATGATAATAAATACAGAAGAATACGACGAATTTGTAAACCTGTAGAATATAATGATTATTACTTATTAATAAAATTGATTGTATATGTAAAATGAAATAATATCTGACATGTAATTTTGACATTATGAATAAATGAATATGAATATGAATATGAAGGCGGTACTCCTGGACACGGCGCGGATAGTCAGGAGGTTCCTCTCTCTGTCGCCCTAACCACCGGTAGCTTAGGCCCCGCCTCGCTGCCGGCGGCACACTAGGTTAGGTTTTTATAATGATTTTATGTTTTGTAAGTGTATTTTTATATTTTACTTTTTATAAAGATATTGTAAAAACCTAGCCTAAGGCGTAAAATAAATAAAGAGAATAATAATAATATTTATTTAATCAGACAACATAGCCATCGAGTCGTTAGTGATTAGTTACTTATCCTATGTTAGTTTTACAAATTAATTAATTAACATTAATTGACATAATAAACCCGCTCAGCCTCAGGGTTTATTAGTCCCGCCATCCAGTGCCTTTGCAGGACACTATCAGTCCGATCCGCTAACACCAATGATGATGTTTTCTCTGCGTGATAGAATTAGGAATGAAGCTATCCGTAGCAGAACTGGGGTCACCGACATAGCCTTCAAAATTGCGAGACTTAAGTGGCAGTGGGCAGGGCACATTGCTCTCAGGACTGACGGTCGATGGGGCCAGAAACTGCTTGAGTGGCGTCCACGCACCGGAAGATGAGCTGTCGGTAGGCCTCCGACAAGGTGGAGTGATGACCTGGTGAAGGTCGCGGGAATCCGGTGGAAACGAACGGCACAGGACCGGTCTAAATGGCGAGCCTTGGGGGAGGCCTATGTTCAGCAGTGGACGTCTTTCGGCTGAAATGATGATGATGATGATGATGAATGATGATGTAATTATGTCCCCCAGGTATCCTGGATGCGCAAGCGCGACCTCCACATCCTCACGTCCCACATTTTCACATACACCGGGGACGCACGGTTCAGCGTGCTGCACCCAGAGCCCTCCGACGACTGGGACCTCAGGGTGGACTACGTGCAGCCTAGGGACGCCGGCGTCTACGAGTGCCAGATCAACACGGAGCCGAAGATCAATATGGCGGTGTATTTGACCGTTGAAGGTAATTTCTTTTTCACTTCTCATGCTCGAAAAGTGTGTCATATTTATTAGACATGTCAAGCGGGGCTAAAGTAGTACATTTAACCCCTAGGGTAAATATGAATACATATTTATGATTTACAAAACATTTGAATTTGACCAATCAAAATACTTCACCTATTAAATCCACCAATCACAGAACACTAATTTAACTCTTAAAAAAATATTTGGTATTGAGTATTAACCAACCAGAATACAACTTTACTAAAATCGACCAATCTGGAAACATAATTAATTTTTCTAAAGAGCCTAAAGATTAAGTTTGTAGTAGTCCCTATTTCACAATAATTAAAAAAGTGGTTAAATCGTTCGAACAACACTTTGAAGCGCTCAATGGAAGGTCAGTTAGCTTTTTTCGCGCGTGAATGTTGCTCGCGAACCGCAGTGTCAATGTTTTGTGTGTCAAAGGAGTATAGAAAAAAAATCATGCTGCAAAAGTATATATCTTCGCCGTGGAATTTATTGTTAATTTTGGGTGGGTTAACCTTTGTTTATTTATTTTCTCGCAATCGAAGTGAAAAGTAGAGTGTATAACTCTGGTCTAAAAGCCATATTACCCCTCGAACTATTTTCCCTCACTTCGTGCGGGAAAATAATTATCTCCTGGTAATATGGCTCATTTTAGACCCTTGTCATACAATCTACTATTATAGATGAGCTATATTTATTCGAAGAACCAACAGCTACTATCATTTACAAATCATAACATAATATAATATACAATATAATAAAAGGCCTACAAACTAAACTTAAAATAAAAACTTAAAAATGAATAATCTAAAATAAGGGGTCCCCCCGCGGCATAGTGCCAAAGATGAGCAGCATTTCCTCGCTGTATAGCAATGCTTATGCGTTGATCGAGGAAGCTGCTAGCCCTTTGGTCACCAGTGGTGTCCACTAACCTTTTAGTAAGTTCTTTGAAGAACTCTTGGGCCCTGGGACCCCACGGACCGAGGGTCTCTACACCGAACGGAAAAAAGTTGTATTCTTTTATTACATTAACACATATACATTTTATTTAACACCATATTTATACATACTAGGTATACGTTAAAAACTTCAAATTGTTAAGAACATTAAACATTAACATTACAGAATTAGGGTGGGTTGCACCAAACCGTCTGTAATCGTAAGCGGTGTTCGTTAAAATCTGATTGTATGGTTTGACAAGTTTAGAATGAAGGAAAAATTGAAAAAATTAGGCACCGAGCTGGATTCGAACCTTCGACCTCCCGGCACTCGCGGCCAGTCGCTCTAGCCAACTGAGCTATAGGTGCAATCGCTACCCAGTTCCAAATTCATCAACCGTTCCTTCGTATTAAGCAGTACCACTGCTAACGTAAACTATATATTTTTTTAGGCGTTTGTATAAAAAATAGTTTACGTTGTTTAATATACAAAAAACTTATTATAAATACACAGAGAAAAGAATTATTAGAAAAACAAAACTAACCTAACCATAAACTGAAAACTGTGTCTACATTATCTAATAAAATATGAAACCTCACACATATCCCCCCCCCAATAAGGAGGAAGTAATGAGGGTCAATTCTGATGTTAATTTTGAAATTGTTCCATTTCCCAATCGGTGTTTATCCAGAATTTTATTATATACATTGCTAATAATGTTCCGCTCTTGACAATTAATCGTTTGGGGCCTTCTTTGTTATTATTTAATATACAACACTTAACCTAAACCACCAGTGACACTGACAGCAATGACAAGTTGAGAACCTACGACTAAATTTATTGCCAGTATAAGAAATAAGTTACAATGAAATTCCGTAACATTTTTTTTTTATTTAAGCCACAAGATACAATAACAAAACACTTCAAATATTTTCGCCAAACTGCAAAACAGTTAGTTGGCGAAGCCAGCACTCTTTTTTACATTTGACCATTTAAACTAGGCTATTATATTAAAAACTAACATCTTATACCTACTCGCGTACATATATTTCTGGTCGGGCTTTATATATGTATCTATGATACATAAATACTACAATAACATTTTAAACTCTCGCGATTTTAAACATACTTAAAGATTTGTTTAAACGGGTCTAACGCGATATTTATGTATTTACCTTTGTTACCGACGTTTCGACACGGGTTGCACCGGTCTTGGTCGCGGTTAAACTGTCGTCTCAGCAAGTTGTCAACGGAGATAGAGACCTATTGTGGTTATTTAATTTAGGGTGACCAGAAGTTTTTGATTTATCTACGCATATAAGTATGTGACGACCGCTTTATTAGCCTAGTTGGTAGTGACTCTGCCTTCGAAGCTGGAGGCCCCGGGTTCGAATCCTGGTCAGGGCATTTATTTGTGTTATAACACGCATATCTGTTCCTGAGTATTGGATGTGTTTAAGTATCTATTTATCTACATAAATATGTATATCGTCACTCAGTACAAGCTTTGCTTAGTTTGGGACTAAGTTGATTTGTGTAAGATTGTCCACATTTTTTTTAAATTTCTTTTGTTAAAAAACACTAGTCCGTTTGTCTTAGATATTTTCTGTGTATTAAGTATTTATCTATATCTATATAAGTATGCCGACGTCTAGTAACCATAGTAAAAGGGTTAGATTAGTTTGGGGCTAGGTCATTTACTCGTATGTAAGCTTTTATACAAATATTTAAAAAACCGGCCAAGTGCGAGTCGGACTCGTTTCGGTTCCGTACCATTATCTATAAAAACGGCAAAAAACACGTTTGTTGTATGGCAGCCCCCTTAAACGTTTATTTTATTCTATTTTTTAGTTTTTTTGTTGTATATACAAAATTTCAACTATCTAACTATCCCGGTTCATGAGATACAGCCTGGTGACAGACGGACGGACAGCTGTGTCTTAGTAATAGGATCCTGTTTGACCCTTTGGGCACGGAACCCTAAAAACGAAAAAAATGTAAATTGCTTGTCAAAAAAATACGGATGGCGCACCAAAAAATACCTACCTCACACACCAATATTTAACAATTGCATATAAAAACCGAATTTTGTTAGAAGACTAATATTTTAGCAGTGTAAGGATTAGAGGTATTTTATTACTGTTGGTCATTATTTTTAAGTTGTTACTTTTTTTATGACTTTAAATACTAAGTGGCCATTAAAAATGTCTCGCCAGTCATGGTTTTAAAGTATAATTACACAAAGTGGACATATTTTTTGCGCAACAAGTACATAAATCCCTCGCGACGTGGCTCGTATAAATAATAATTTGAGCAAACGCTCGTCCAAAGTTATGGCTACACGCGAGGCTATTTTTTGCTTAAAAAGGCTTTTATTTAGTACCAGTAGTTTAAACTACCGCTACGTGAGTAAATATATTCCCAATGGGCTACAGAACTCCAAAACTCCGAAACTCCTAGTAGCTCGATCCCACTCACACCTCAGATTCGGTTGAAACCGCTCAACCAATCTCACTGGAGCGCACTCCTAGGCTCGGTTTTATATTTAATTTAATTTAATCTTTATTTCGGACTTAAATCCATTTATTGTTAGTAATTTCTTAACCTAGGCATGTTAGTATTTACATTATTTCAATAAATTACTATTTGAATTAATTACATTGGAACATCATTTATATAATCAAAAATACAAAGGGTTTTATAAAGATCCGTTAGACCTTATGTCGGTTTGTTATGTCAAAATGTACTGAGTTACTGAAATTTGATCTGACATTTGGTCTAACGGATCTTTATAAAACCCGGCCTTAGAGTATTCCAGTGTTCCAAACCAACACGCGTGGTCGTGCCGGAGGTTTTCCCCTGGATTTTCCCCAGGCTACTCTCTAACCGCGCACTTTTATCGCTTTATTGGGCCCGGCCTATCAAGCCACAGTCAGGTTAAACAAGGGCTACAGAATGGGACTCTTCAAAAAATGCATGAAAAGGTTTCTTGCAGATCGGCAACGCGCGAGGAACGCCTCTGGTGTTGCAAACGTCTATAGGCGACGGTAACCACTTACCAACAGGTGGGCTGTCAGCTTGTTTGCCACCGACTTGGTATAAAAAAATATATGATACATTAAATCATTGTTTATATGACTAACTTGAGGCGCTTATGGGAAAAAAGAAACATCTTTTCAAATAGATCGGCTAAAAATATTGCTTTGATACAAATTAATCCATTATTCATTTGGTAAAGAGTACAGGACAAAATAGTTTCATGAAATATTAGTTTGAAAAATGATATTCTGCATGAAAAATGTGGGCCATGAGGTACATTCATTTATCTCCCTGCACCCAATAACGCTAACCAATCTCGAAATGCTAATAAAATGAAAAACCGGCCAAGTGCGTGTCGGATCACGCTCAATAAAAGGTTCCTTACCCAACACCTAGTCCACATTTAAAACTATTATCCAATACAATGAATCTAAAAAGGTCGTACCTTCATAGGGAAGTCACGGCACTTACCACCTTTTGATTCGGCGAGACAGTTTTTCAGCGAAATCTCAAAAACCGTAAAATCTTTCTTGCTCAATTCAAAAACTGTTTAAAGTATTTATTTATAATAATAATAATTCTTTATTTCAGGCTTAGCCCAAATTACAACACAAAATTACACTATTATATTTCATATCATATTATGTCACAAAATTACATTATTTTTATTTTTGGTTAATGTAATGTTTACATTAACCAAAAATAAAAATAAAAATAAAATAAGAATAAATTACAATGTCAAAAAAGAATAAATACACAAAAAATAATTTATGCACACCACATCAATTTTTTTTTGAAATTTAAACTTCGTAGGAGGGGGAACACTTTTTATGACTCTGACAGCTAATATTTCACCAACGGTTGATTTAAATGGAAAAGTTTTTTAGAAATCTCCACAGATCCACAGATACCCTATACGATTATGTGCGTTGAAATTTTTTTCAACCATCGGTTACAAGTATGGAGTGCCCCCTCCTAATTTTTTTTTGCAATTTGTCATCATTTTTATGTAGCAGTTCATATATTATAACTTTCTACCAAATTACTATAGTCTCCGAATAATTTGACTGTGACATAGGGACGGACGGACAAACATGACGAACCTATAAGTGTTCCGTTTTCACCATTTTGGCTACGGAACCCTAAAAACGCCATCATTTTCAATCCTGGGTATACATCTTGTCCGAAAGAAGGATCCATTTTGTCCGAACGAAGAAATAATCCCACATTCATCTGTGTACAAAGTGTGCGAAATCAGTCAGTTGAGCAATTGGTATGGAATATTTGGTTTTCGATTTGGATTTACAAAACAAAATGTTTAACAAATATTTAGGGGACAACGTTACACAAAAAAAACGTGTGTCGGACTTCGCACATTTAGGGTTCATATTCATATATTTTTATTGCCATCATTTTTTTTTAGCAGCGGTACTGCTTAATACGAAGGAACGGTTGATGCATTTAGGACTGGGTAGCGATTGCACCTATAGCTCAGTTGGAGAGCGACTGGCCGCGAGTGTCGGGAGGTCGCAGGTTCGAATCCTGCTCGGTGCCTAAATTTTTAAATTTTTCCTTTATTCTAAATTTATTGCCATCATGTTCATTACATTGGTGTTAGTATTTTTGGTTGGTCGGTACATGATACCCCATTATGGCATTGCAATTTTCTTACATACTAGGTAAGGGTGCAGCATATTCATTTCACGAAGGGAAAGTAATCTTACAGCCTTTATGGAATGAAATCGCTAACCTTAATACGTTACTATAGTGGATCAACTATTCTTTGCTGCATATTACCATGATTACGTCTCCTGAATCACTCTTAAAAACTGTCATTTTATAGGGTTCAAATACACCAAACATGAGTTTTAGCGATAGCTATAAATCCATTTGGACATGGGTCATCTCCTGAGCATGCCTGACTTCCATATTATAAACATTTTTCTAAGAAAAATGGTTACTGTTGTCTCTTTGCTGACGGGACAGAATAACAACAAGGAAAAGTTGATTGACCCACTAATTCTATTATGTTATTGAGAAATCGACTTACATGCAATAATCTTTCCGAGCCAACAGCAAAATTAAGTTGGTTTTAATAGGAAAAATCCGGTCAAGTGAGAGTCCGACTCGCGCACCGAGGGTTCCGTATACAGATGTGTACCGGTTCCAACCCTAATTCAGGAAAATCTCAAAAACATGTTGTAGAAATTGAACGCTATGGGTACAGCCCCATCTATTTTTATAAACTTTAGCGACTGAATAACTTATTATGTATGGTGGTTTTCAAAGAGAATTCTTTATCACTTGAACCGATTTCTTTATTTGAAAAACTAGCGACCCGCCCCGGCTTCGCACGGGTGCAATACTGATACATGTATTATACATATCAACCTTCCCCTTGGTTCACTCTATCTATTTAAAAAAAACCGCATCAAAATCCGTTGCGTAGTTTTAAAGATTTAAGCATACATAGGGATATAGGGTCATAGGGACAGAGAAAGCGACTTTGTTTTATACTATGTAGTGAAGGTACGTTCAGCATAATTTATACAAATACAAATTTATTTATTTACCAAATCGTTAATGTGTAGATTCAGAAAATAAACCTTAACCTTAGTTTACAACATTACGTTAGAGAAATCAGTGGTCTTCACACTAAGCCGAAAACAAAAATACATGCAAAGGTGATTAAATTACAAATTTAGTACAGAAAAGTTTTTATATGATAATAAGGGCTCCAGTGATTCAGCCCACGATTAAACCACCACTGTCAAATATGTGAATATTTGACAGTTTTTATTAATCCACTTTACTTACATTTTACGACCGCTTTAGCCTAGTTGGTAGTGACCCTGCCTTCGAAGCTGGAGGGCCCGGGTTCGAATCCCGGTCAGGGCATGTATTTGTGTGATGAATACGATTATTTGTTCCTGAGTCTTGGATGTTTTCTATGTATTTAAGTATCTATTTATCTATATAAGTATGTATATCGTCACTTGGTACCCATAGTACAAGGTTTGCTTAGTTTGGGACTAGGTTGATTTCTGTAAGATTGTCCAAAATATATATATGTATATATTTTTACATCTGATTGTGAGTGAAATGAAATAAAATAAAATCATTTATTCTTCAATTTAGGCATGTTACATGCACTTATGAATGTCAAAAAACTACCACCGGTTCATAAAATAAACCTCTGCCTCGAGAAGAACCGGCGTAAGAAACTCGGCGAGGTGTCAGTTTCTCAAAACAATATACAATGTATATAAAAGAACAGTATCATAATATTCAAATGCTACAATATAAACATACATACATATTTTTTTAATATTAAGGACAAAATATTTCTGTTAGATTACTAGTGCGGGACGCTGTCACTGCCAAACATCCCTATCCACGATATAATCGTTTATCTTATAATATGCTTTAGAAATAAGTGTCTGTTTCACGACAGACTTAAATTTAGAATCCGTAAGTTCAGTAATGTGCCTTGGAATTTTATTGTAGATATGTTCGATGGCCGAATTTATTTAATCGTAAGTAATTGACATCGTTTATTGAGCTTTGAGCAATTTGGTCCTTTGAGAATTGATTGGTAAATACAAACCTGCGTGGCTTTGATGTCATTTAATATTGAAAGAGTCCCTTTGCCCAATGACCAAGGTTATTATAATTTATTTAATATTATTTAACACTTTGATGTTGACACGATTTCACTTTTTCCGGGTGTTTTGTTCTCCTTTGATATCTCTGATTTGTAAATGCAAATGAAAAGCATTTTGCATGGACAATGTGGGACCTATGTCATAATATAACCTATAACTTTCATGTTTGGCAATATGCTGTAAATGTAAGTTGGTTGAAAATAAATAAATAAATATTTTTTTCTGAGTAAAAAATTAAAAATTTGTAAACTCATTTTAAAAAACCCCAAAAGATTTATTAAACTTAAAAATACAATTGACGCAATATAATTTATTAATCCTCGATGCAAAACTCGCCCCGTAGTCAAGCCTATGTTACAGACAACACACAAATAACGTAATCTGCGAGGGCGTCAGCGTTCGATCACTCTATATTGTCCTCTAAATTTATCCTCAGTTTAAATCAAAGTTAATATTGAATTTATCCTGCGTTTTAGGGCATAATTCAATTATTCAGAACCCTCCGAGCTGTCTTTGATCGCTTATTAGTGTCCGCCATTTCTGATCATCCGGGTGTCAAATGCCCCCATTAATTTATAATACGGCTTCGCACTAAAATCGTAAAGCGTAAATCGAAAATTAATAGGAACCAAGGAACATAATTATTTAAGTGTCGAGCACTTAAATAATTAAGATTTTTGTTTCCTAGACATTTCACTTTATCCATTAATATACTGTACTACTTTCTCCACTAGCAGCCTGTGGGCGAAATAAATAAAAAATAAATAAATAAATATTAGAGGACAATCTTACACAAATCGAACTAGCCCCACAGTAAGCTCAAGAAGGCTTGTGTTATGGGTACTAGAAGACGATATATTTAATAGATATAAATACTTAAATACATAGAAAACATCCAAGACTCAGAAACAAATATTCATGCTCATCACACAAATATTTGCCCTGACCGGGATTCGAACCCAGGACCGTCAGCTTCACAGGCAGGTGCACTACCCACTAGGCTAAACCGGTCGTCACTAATACCACTACTACTACTACTTTATCCATTAATATACTGTACTACTTTCTACACTAGCAGCCTGTGGGCGAAATATACTCATAGACGATACAACGCTCTGCGCGTGCAGTACAATAACGCTACCACAACTTGCTGCCAAGGCCCAAGTCGCATTATTATTATTATTTATTTATTTTATTAAGAAATAATAATACAACACAAACAAGTACATAGACCCACAAAACCGTTTGCACAGTTTGACTGTGGGATCGATCAGTCTCACCTCTCTTCTAACAGTAAATTATTTTATGAGTTTAACAAGGCAACTTTATATTATGATTCTACATCTAGGTACAATAGTTTATTTTACAAGTTTAATAAGGTAACTATTTAGCTTTTTACTAAGGCATCTCGCGCGACGCGGCGATTCCTGTCTCGCTCAAACTGTATGAATTAGAAAGAGGACCGTAGACTTTTCTCTACTCGCGTCGCGTCGCAGCGGCAGTTGCGCTAGCCCCGCAGGGATGTTCGCGGAGGCGCGGATAATCAAAATCAAAATCAAAATCAAAACATTTATTCTGCAAATAGGCCTCAAGGGCACTTTTACAAGTCAAAATCTATCTAGGTACATCAAATAAAAATAATACAATAATCAAAGTATCATTAATTAAATGTAGTGTTACATGTCAAAAATAAGACAAAGAAACTAATAACAATCGAGATTTGTTAGAGATGTATAAGGTCTCTAAGCGTCAAGATAAAAGGTAATAAAGTAAGTACACGAATCATAATAAAATATTTTGAGCTATATCTATAACACGTCAATATGAAAATAGTAAAATCTAATAAATAAATATCCTCAGAGATGTATAAGGTCTCTGAGCGTCAGTCTAAAAATAAAATCAAATGAGAACAGTGAAGTCTCTCATTATGTCAATTCCACTGAACACTAGTACGAAGTTACTAGTCCTTGCAAACATGAACAGACCGGACCCCACAAACAGCACCCGTTCACGAGTATGACGCGTATCTAGATAGACTGCTTCTACGCCACGATGCGCAAGCGAGCCACATCCCTGGTGCGCAGGGTGCGGGCTAGCTCCAACAGCATTCTGGCTGTTTGCGGGGAGGTTTGATGGCCTCTATTTGAATAACTGCTGCATGATCAGGGATCGGATACCGGTATTTTCTCCATAGAAAAATACCGGTATTATTACGGTCACCGGTTCATTATTTCGTTTTTAGTGGGACAATCTAATAATACGACGTTGTTACCTAAATACATGATTCAGCCCTAAGTAAAGAGCCAAAAATAATCCAAAATATTGGGCTAATTCAGGGCTTTTTAAAAATACCGGTATCGGTCCCTGTGCATGATACATATGCGCAGAAATAAATAAGTATATATATAAGTATTAAATGTAAGCACTTCAATTGTTACTAACACCACTATAATATAATTTAATAAACTGTTACTAACACAATGATCCACGTTGGTCGTAAATAAACATATTCATCATCATCATCATCATTTCAGCCGAAAGACGTCCATTGCTGAACATAGGCCATATTTTAATATTAAGGAAAAAAGACGTCTTTATATTGGACAATCTTACACAAATCAACCAAGTCCCAAATTAAGCAAAGCTTGTACTATGGGTACCAAGTGACGATATAAATACTTATATAGATAAATAGATACTTAAATACATAGAAAACATCCAAGACTCAGAAACAAATATTAGTGTTCATCACACAAATACATGCCCTGACCGGGATTCGAATCCGGGACCTCCAGCTTCGAAGGCAGGACCACTACCAACTAGGCTAAAGCGGTCGTCCAGAAGTTGTATAACTAAGTGAATTGAAATGAAATGAAAACATTTATTCTTCAATTTAGGCATATTACATGCACTTATGAAAGTCAAAAAACTGCCACCGGTTCATAAAATAAACCTCTGCCTCGAGAAGAACCGGCGTAAGAAACTCGGCGAGACACCACTGAAATGACACCATTTTTTCAAAACGATATACTATGTATATAAAATAACAGTATCAAAATACTACAGAATTCAAATGCTACAATATAAACATACAGATATATTTTTTAATATTAAGGAAAAAAAACGCACATAGCGTCTTTATATTATATTTTTTGGACAATCTTACACAAATCAACCTAGTCCCAAACTAAGCAAAGCTTGTACTATGAATACCAAGTGACGATATAATAATTACATAATTACATAATTATATTATAACATGCGGAGAAAGAATAGATTTTATTATTTTCATGTTGACGTGTTATAGATATAGCTCAACATATTTTATTATGATTAGTGTACTTACTTTATTACATTTTATCTTGACGCTTAGAGACCTTATACATCTCTAACAAATCTCAATTGTTATTAGTTTCTTATTCTTATTTTTGACATGTAACACTCCATTTAATTAATGATACTTTGATTATTGTATTATTTATATTTGATGTACCTAAATAGATTTTGACTTGTAAAAGTGCCCTTGAGGCCTATTTGCAGAATAAATGTTTTGATTTTGATTTTTGATTCATCAGAAACAATACATACATACAACACACAATAATATACATACTTATATAGACAAATAGATACTTAAATACATAGAAAACATCCAAGACTCAGGAACAAATATTCGTGTTCATCACACAAATACATGCCCTGCCAGGGATTCGAACCCGGGACCTCCAGCTTCGAAGGCAGAATCACTACCAACTAGGCTAAAGCGGTTCGCCTTCAGCTCACATCGTAAGCCATAACACTCGCCTTTTTTGACCTCTGTTATACAACTGTTGCATAATACTATTTAAAATCGGTACCCAAACTCGGTCCATCATTAAAACGTCCACGCATCAGGCTTCATATTACCCCGTGCCGGCCAATTATGTTGCTCGTTATACCTGAAAAATGTACCAACAGGCCGAATATTCTCTCAAATTGACGCTTCTTTATTTCTGCAATCTGTCCACGTCGGAAGTGGCGATATTTGAACGCTAAAAATGGCGATGCTCTAATGAGACGCATAGAAAACACCGTTTTTAGAAATATCTGACTAGAATGGAGACAGACAGACTGGAAATACTATGTTGAAATACGTATTAGCATCATGCATGTGAAAGTACCTGTCTGTCAGTTACCCTCACCTTTACTCGATATTCCTTTTATTACTATAGTATACATCGTGGGCGGTAATAACCCGAAAGATTTAAAGCTTCAATTTTAGAGCCTAATTAGAGTATATAAAGTAATATAACATAATTTAAGAGATATTAATTATTTAAAACAAATCACATTTTACCACGTGTGACAGGTTCGATTCCCGGTTCAACCATAAAATTATTTAAATATCTGTCAATGCAGTTTAATTTGTTTTTTTAAATTCAAATAATGTCTTCTTTCAGTAAAATGTTCCATCTATAATATTCAAGTTACTTTCCCTCCATGTGGCATAGCCGTGGGACGCCCTGTATATACCTATATTACAAATAATCGCCTTCTACATTATTCTGGAGAAATCTTAATATCCTTATATATTATTAGCATGTTTCATACCATTAGAAATAATTGCCTGCTTACAAATTCCAAAGTACATTTGAAGACTCTTCAAGATTAAACATTTTATTTTTCAGCGTATTCGATAAAAACTTTTCGAGTGTGATCTCAAAATTCCTTTTATTTTTCATTATTAAATATCTACTTTCGCATCCGAGACAATACGTTTGCTTCTAATGCTATGAATTACCTATAAACTCACTAAATCTAATATTCGGATGACTGAACACAGTCCTTTAGTTGAATCTTATTCAAATCAATGACTCTTATCCAAGGATCGTTCTCGAAAATACAGATTTCGGTGACAGTTACCGAAATAATTCCGTCACTACCAGTTATTTAGAACTTTAAAAATATACTTAAAGAAAGAAAACATTTATTCGTGACGATACAAACATAAAATATAGATAAATAAAAGTAATTAAAAGAACATGGAATCGACATAAAAAGGTCTCGCCTCAGCATAATGCCGACTCAGGGAGCTGGCGCTGATCTTCCGGCGAAACCTAGGTGATTAGTCACGGTGTGTGTAGCACGCTTCGCCTAAAAATTGAACGCGACCTATTACACCTTGACACCGCCGTCTTGTCACGTCGGGCCGTCACATGAATGTCCAACGGTCAAAAGGTGCGTCCAAAAATGGCGGGGCCTGCTACACACATTCACGACTACAATGAGGGCTATCATAAGTTTCCGAAAGACAAAACTGTCTCAAAGCACTGACAGTCATCGACCCGTAACTCATATTTGCCATAATCAAGCTCAGGTATTGAAAAACAGACATCATATTGTTCCTGTTTAGTGACATTTGACATTTCAGAGACCTCACGCTACACTAGCGCCTCTAGCGGCGAATTCATACGCGATAGCCCACATTGAAAGTAAGATAGGATAGCAATTATAATTTATAATAAACAAGTAATCTTAATAGCTAGAAAAGCCACAGCAATTACGCCTGTATTATTAGACACTCTTATACTGATTACTTATTGAAAAATGTACGTATGTTTTTGGTTTTTAAAGCACACGTTTACCCTTTGAAGTTTATTCCTATTCGCTCTTTCACCCCCATTATGTGCGTCACTTAATAATCCCTCCCTTCCTGATCTGTTGTCTTCTGTATTCCAGATGAGTCCCTAACCCCGGCGCCCGAAGCCCCGCGTTCCTCAGGTATCTCTTCCCTAGATCTAGATCCCTTTTGTTGTGCTTGTATTTCGCTTTTCTTTCTTTTATTGTTTCTTGCTTTTCTTTTATTATTTATTATTGTTTGAGCTGACGGTCCTGGGTTCGAATCCCGGTCAGGGCAAATATTTGTGTGATGAGCATGAATATTTGTTTCTGAGTCTTGGGTGTTTTCTATGTATTTAAGTATTTATATCTATTAAATATATCGTCGTCTAGTACCCATAACACAAGCCTTCTTGAGCTTACTGTGGTGCTAGTTTGATTTGTGTAAGATTGTCCTCTAATATTTATTTATATTTATTTATTTATTTTATGTTGTTTGTAGGCCGTAAGTGTTAGTGTGGCTGTTTATGTTGTTGCAATTTAAAAAAGGTTCTTGTCTAACCTGTTATTGTTAGTTCAATAGTTAGGAGTATTTCAAGTACAGAGCCTCCGTAGGACAAAATTAGCCGATAGAATTTAATTTAATATTATAGTTCGCTCTCTCTAATATTCGAAACTGCTAAGCTGTATTAGATTCTAAGTTTTTCAGTGACTTCAATTTTATAATGAGCATAGATTTAGGAAGCCATATAACTCAAAATTTGACTACTAAAGAAGAAATCGGGCCAAAATATATGCCAAATGATGAAAAGGGTGATTCTCATTCCAAAATTTAACATTATATATATAACTTACCGTGCTCGGATTGTTAACGACTCGTGAGTGACCATTTCTTACTTTTGTAAAATTGGTGCTTGTAATTTTCGCTTATGAGGAAAATATACTCAAATGTACATTACGTTCTTTTGATGCCCCCGACAAGCGTTCTTTTGATGCCCCCGACAAGCGTTCTTTTGATGCCCCCGACAAGCGTTCTTTTGATGCCCCCGACAAGCGTTCTTTTGATGCCCCCGACAAGCGTTCTTTTGATGCCCCCGACAAGCGTTCTTTTGATGCCCCCGACAAGCGTTCTTTTGATGCCCCCGACAAGCGTTCTTTTGATGCCCCCGACAAGCATTCTTTTGATGCCCCCGACAAGCGTTCTTTTGATGCCCCCGACAAGCATTCTTTTGATGCCCCCGACAAGCATTCTTTTGATGCCCCCGACAAGCGATCTTTTTATGCCCCCGACAAGCATTCTTTTGATGCCTCCGACAAGCATTATTTTGATGCCCCCGACAAGCATTCTTTTGATGCCCCCGACAAGCGTTCTTTTGATGCCCCCGACAAGCGTTCTTTTGATGCCCCCGACAAGCGTTATTTTGATGCCCCCGACAAGCGTTCTTTTGATGCCCCCGACAAGCGTTCTTTTGATGCCCCCGACAAGCATTCTTTTGATGCCCCCGACAAGCATTCTTTTGATGCCCCCGACAAGCGTTCTTTTGATGCCCCTGACAAGCGTTCTTTTGATGCCCCCGACAAGCGTTCTTTTGATGCCCCCGACAAGCGTTCTTTTGATGCCCCTGACAAGCGTTCTTTTATTTTTAATTGCGTCGATTTTAATAACATCATTTGCACTTGATAAATGATCAACATCCCATGTAATTATTTCGTTGATACTTATTGAATTAGATCAGTAGTATTTTTTATTTACTTATTTATTTACTTTTATACACACAACAGTCCTTACAGGCTATAATCCTAATTCGACAGTGTGGATTTTATAAACCTATGGGCATCAAAAAAAATACAACTATACATAGCAGCAAAAATATAGGTACATATGCGATCACTGTTCAATATTGCTATAACATAAAAGGCCTAGCGTAACCTTTGTGAATTCGTTCAACGAACAAGAGAAAAGATCCAATTCGAGCGGTCGAATTGGATCATTAAGTGTTCGCAGCGCCCTAGTAAAGGGAGCCTGGCGAAGTAGCTGCGTTCGAGCCCGGGGATTTTTATGACATGAATTTTCTTTATTAAGCATCAAAAAACATCAGCAAATTAACATTTAAAAAGCGCGGTTTTTACTTGTTGCAGCTTATAATCTTTAAAATTAGATTGTGTTTATTATCTACAAAGAAATTTAAATTACTGAAGGGCGAGTTATATCATAACAATGCAATACAAATACTCTTTATTGCACACCTCACATAATAAAATAGCACATAAAAAACAAAAAACATAGATACAGGGAGACAGAGGCAGAACAACAGGCGGTCTTATCGCTAAAGAGCGATCTCTTCCAGACAACCTTTGGGTAGTGGAGCAATGAAATATAAAGCTGAAAAGTAGGTGGTGCATAAACTATTAGAATGAAAAAAAAATAAAAAAAAGTTAACATTAAGTTGCTTCGGCTTGTCTCCATAATGCCGGCTTGTATGAGCATATTACACTAATTATGATCTCAGTTTGTAGATGCAACGTATACAATATCATTCCGAGTACTCTGCAACCTGCCTGCATTACCTTATTAATATTGTTAGCAGCGGTACTGCTTAATACGAAGGAACGGTTGAGGAATTTGGGATTGGGTAGCGATTGCACCTATAGCTCAGTTGGCTAGAGCGACTGGCCGCGAGCGCCGAGAGGTCGCAGGTTCGAATCCTGCTCGGTGCTTAAATTTTTCAATTTTTCCTTCATTCTAAATTTAAAGTCCTACATTTTGTTCTTTCATTCATTCCATAAGTCTCTAATACCTCTTTTAACGCAATCTGTTAAAAGAGATAAAATAATAAGATGTACATAAGTATGATGTGCTCCTATAAAGGATAATATACAAGGGTGGATATATACAGGAAAGAATTATATAGTATCTACAAATAATATAAACAAGGGTGTAATATAATATATACAATAATAATATATACAAGGGTGGATATATACAGGAAAGAATTATATAGTATCTACAAATAATGCAACCCTATGCAACATATATCGATGAGTGTGAATCGCTCGAACGTCACTCCCGTAATGACTAATGATTGTACGATCAACCCACCCTCGCAAAGCGGGTTTTTGGGAAATAACAACGATAATTCAACTTTTACTCTAGTAGAACGTAAAAAACGAAAAAAGAAACAGAGTAACATGCGAGGCACACTAACTTCGAGCGGGAAAATACACGTTGCTGAGCCGCAATGTTCTATATACGTGTCCCGTGCCAAGAAGCATATAACAGTAACCGATATTCAGGAACACATACAAGAAATGGGTGAGCAATGTGTGAATGTGCAACTACTTAAGCAATACAACGAAACAACGTTTAACTCGTTTAAGGTAACGTTTCTATCTAGTAAGATAGATAAGTTCCTAAGCAGTGATTTCTGGCCTAAAGGTTTGGTTTACCGCCGTTACCGAGAGCGTGCAGCTCGTGCCGTTACTAAGTCAACTCAACATGGATAAGTCGCATACTAAGTCATCCATAACAATAGCGACCTTCAACTGTAAATCGGTAAAACGATCTGTGGAGCAGATAAGAGCACTGTGTGGCCAGGTAGACATCATAGCCCTACAGGAAACGTGGCTCTTGCCTCATGATTTGGGGTTCATAAATGAAATACATCCCCACTATGCGGGCTTTGCGAAGTCATCGGTGGACACTTCGGCAGGCATCCTGAGAGGTCGCCCCTATGGTGGTCTGGCCCTTCTCTGGAGGAAGTCGTTGTTTGGCAACGTGTCTGCTATTGATTGTGCAAGTGATAGGTTGGCTGCAATCAAAGTTGATCTTGACGGCAGGTCAATCATCGTATTTAGTGTATACTTGCCAGTTGACAAAGAAGAGAACCTGCCGGACTTTACAGACTGTCTTGCTGGTGTGGAGGCTATTATAGCGGATAATGAAGTGGAAACCGTCTACGTACTTGGTGATTTCAACGCACATCCTAGTGCTAGATTTGGTGTGGAACTTGCACACTTTTGTGCGGAACATTCGCTCGTGTGTGCGGATCTGGAGGTCTTAAGGGACGACACTTATACATTTGTCAGTGAGGCCAACGGTGCAAGAAGGTGGCTCGACCATTGTATGTTGACCCATGCAGCAAAAAGGACTGTCATAGCGATGTGGGTGGATTACGGAGTATATTGGTCGGATCATCTGCCGCTTATACTAACTTGTGACATCAGTGTGGTTACGCATAGGTCCGTACAAAGTGAGACCGTTCCTAGCAAATGCGGTGTACGCTGGGGTAATAGAAATATACACCAAATAAATAGCTATGCCAAAATTTGTAATGACAAGCTGTCTACCTTGAAATATACGCATTCTAGTCATTGTATAAGCTGTACCGATAATACTATATGTAAGGATCATTTATACTTAGTTGACGAATATTATGAAAATATTATTAAAACATTACAGCAGGCTGCTGTAGATAGTAAAGAAAATGTTCGCGGTGCACGCACGAAAAGTAAGCAGATTTTGGGCTGGAATTACCACGTTAGGGAAAGTCACGAACAGGCCCGGCTTCACTATAACTGCTGGTTATTAAATGGCAAACCCGACTCAGGTGAGTTCCATAAAAATATGATGGAAAGTCGCAGGCAATTTAAGAGCAAATTGAAGTGGTGCCAGAATAACGAGGACAATATTCAACTTGATATTTTGGCCAAAAGTAGAGCTAGTAACAATTTCAGTAAATTTTGGAAAGAAACTAAAAAACTCAACTACAAATCTAGTGTACCAGCGAATGTGGAAACATACTCTAACCCTAGCGATATTGCCCAGTTATTCTCACACCACTTCCAAGTCAAACCCCACCCAGCACGCGACGTCCGCCACCCGCAAACTCAAGTACATGAGAGGGAGGAGGTAAAGCCTGTTTGTGATTTTACATCGAGGGATGTAATGTTGACTGTTAGGCAGATGAGACGTGGTAAATCACCAGGATGCGATGGCTTAAGCATAGAGCATGTGTTGTATGCGGGGGATGTTGTGTTCAACGTCTTGGCCGACCTGTTTAATATATGTATTCGCCACGGCTATCTGCCTAGCAGTCTTACCAAAACCGTGGTGGTTCCAGTTCCAAAAAATAGGACGGGCAACCTCACCAGTCTTAAAAACTATCGACCGATTTCTCTTGGAAATATTACAGGCAAAATTCTGGAGAGGTTAATTCACCCGTCTCTAAAGCAGAATTTGGTTCTGAATGATGCGCAATTCGGTTTTCGTACCGGCCTCTCAACAGATTCCGCTATATATAGTTTAAAATCAACAGTGAGTCACTATTTACGTAGGGACACCTCTGTTTATGCATGCTTCCTGGATCTGAGTCGTGCTTTTGACCTGGTAAATTATAATCTACTATGGGAGAAACTCGGCCAGTCAGACGTACCAGTACAAACCGCGAACCTGTTGAGATATTGGTACGAAAATCAATCCAATGTAGTGAAATGGGGCGACTCCACTTCTAACGAATATAGGTTAGAGTGTGGAGTTCGTCAAGGGGGGGTAACATCACCGGACCTGTTTAGCTTATACATTAATGATCTGATTGAGGAGCTGAGGGGCACAAAAGTCGGCTGCCACATTGATTCGACCTGTTTGAATAATATCAGCTATGCCGACGACATGGTGCTCCTCAGCCCCTCAATCAGTGGACTCAGGAAACTCCTAGGCATTTGTGAACGTTACGCGGCAGAACATGGGCTACAATACAATGTTAATAAGACCCAATGCCTAGTTTTTAGAGCGGGTAAGGGTCCGGATTGTGTTCCCCCAGTGTATTTGAATGGCACTGTAATTGAAAGAGTGATACAGTTCAAATACTTGGGACATGTGGTCACGGAGACTCTCCGAGATGATACTGACATAGAGCGTGAACGCCGAGCTACCGCAGTCAGATCCAACATGCTCGCGCGGAGATTCGCGCGGTGCAGTGGCCCAGTTAGGCTGACATTGTTTAGAGCATTCTGTCAATGTTTCTACACATGCCAGCTCTGGGTCAACTGCACCAGACGCGCAATGAATACCATAAGAGTTCAGTACAATAATGCTTTCCGTATCCTTATGAAGCTACCGCGTTATTGTAGTGCGTCGAACATGTTTGCGGAGGCCAGGGTCCCAGACTTCTACGCTATTATTAGATCGCGGATAGCGTCGTTCAGGGATCGCATCAGCTCATCTAATAATGGGATTCTCCGTGCCCTGTCCCAACGTTTGGACTGTAGAATACTTAAATACTGGGTGACGGTGCATCGCGAACAAAATAGAAAGTGACAATTTAATTTATTTATTGTTCCTTTTGTAACTTTGTGTTATTTATACTATTGTGATATTGATATGGGTTGTACTTGTACATTACCTGAAATAAAATTCATTATTATTATTATTATTATTAATATACATATATACAATATAGATAGGAAACACAAGAAGAAACGACAATACAGAAATCTCTCAGGGACCAAAGTCCAATTTGTTTGTGGAGTCCGGTCTGTTCATGCTTGCTAGGACATAGTGACTACGTTAATACTAGTCTCTTTTTATAGGGGATTGACGATAGACATCATCTTGTTGTGGATTCGTTTTTATTATCAGTGACTTAGAGACCATATACATCTCTAACAATATTAAATTAATTTTAATTTTGACGCTCAGAGACCATGTACATCTCTGGGATATTATATTAATTTCATTATACTCCTTGTTTAATCTTGAGACCTTATACATCTCTAACTTTACTGATGTTGTAATATTTGTAATAGATAACTTTGCAAGTTTATCTTCACTGCCAGATGAGACCGTATTTCGAGCTAACAAGCCGTACTAGTACAGTTTTTTGAGATGCCAGTTGCGATGTGATTTGTCAATTACCAACCAGCTTCCTTGGCAATCTAGAATAACGCCCAAGAAACGAATATTATCTCACGTATTCCAATTGTAAAAAAACATACTAAGCATAACTTAAACGCACTTAAACCATATTTGGAAGTATATCAATATGTTGGTAGCTACGTTTGAACCGCCTAATCAGAATTCGGATCAGCTCTCCACCGCCTATGAATATCAAATACTCCCACAGCCTGCCAATAAAATCGATGTAAAATCTTAGATGCGAAAAGTAACGGCCATATTTATTTTCTGTATAAAGGATGAGCTGTGAAATAAGTCAACCTTTTGTGATTATTTATAGAGGTCATTATCGAGAAAAACGGTAGCTGGAACTGCAGATCCTTTGGGTATAATACTCATACTCATACTCATACTCATACTTTATTGGTAATATAGATTACAAGTCAACGTATTACACAGGTATTTGAACACTTAACATTAAAATCAATTGTACACATTCATGTCATGAGCGAGAAATTACATTATTTCAAATTTAATAATTCTTCTATAGTATAGAACGACTGCTCAACAAGCCAAGCTTTAAGTTTGTATTTGAAGTTGATGAGACTAGGGGCGTTTATTATGCTTATTGGCAATTTATTGTACACTACACAAATACATGCCCTAATATGTCGCTTTTGAATTAAAACACAGAGATGGGAGCATGTGAGTCTGTTAGATCTTCTTGTTATATCAACCCATGTTGTGACATATATCGACCGCTATTTGACGACCGCTTTAGCCTAGTTGGTAGTGACCCTGCCTTCGAAGCTGGAGGTCCCGGGTTCGAATCCCGGTCAGGGCATGTATTTGTGTGATGAACACGAATATTTGTTTCTGAGTCTTGGATGTTTTCTATGTATTTAAGTATTTATATTTATTAAATATATCGTCGTCTAGTACCCATAACACAAGCCTTCTTAAGCTTACTGTGGGGCTAGTTCGATTTGTGTAAGATTGTCCTCTAATATTTATTTATTTATTTAACTATGATATTATTCTAAAGCTGGACCAACCAACCAGGCGACTACGGCGGCCATATCCGTTTGATAATGTAACTTGGACGTGAACACGGTCTTCCGATGTAATATTTGATGCTCTTGAACAAAACAGATGATGTTTTACTTTTAGAATTATAATTAACTAGCGACCCGCCCCGGCTTCGCACGGGTGCACTATTTAATGGATGTTATTATACATATATACCTTCCTCTTCAATCACTCTATCTATTAAAAAAACCGCATCAAAATCCGTTGCGTAGTTTTAAAGATTTAAGCATAGGGATATAGGGACAGAGAAAGCGACTCTGTTTTATACTATGTAGTGATTGCATTCTGCAAAGCAAAATTGAAAAAAAAAACTACTAGTGAGATTCCTGACTACCTACCGTGGCTGTCACAAAACTTGTCCGCAAAAAATCACGATTTTCGTGAAATTAAATGTACAGAAATGGAATTGCACTCAATTCGCAAAGAGTGGTGCATTGAAGAAATTAAGAATAAGTGTTAAATTTTTCACGTACATAAGAAATTAAGGCAAGGCCTATTCACAGATCTAACGATAATACAGAAGTTTGAGCTTCCAGTGTGAAGAAATAATGTAGAATTACACTACACAAAAATTACAGTACACTACAAAAACAAAAAAAAGAAATAACCGAACAAAAAAATTTAAAAATGTCTTGGTAAATCGTAAATATCATAGTAAAAATAATCTTTAATACTGAAAATCTCGTAATTATCAACGACAGTGATACGTTTTTTTTACAAAAACGATGGCATTTTTCTGTTCTAAGGAAATAACCGGATAGATTTTTCATAAGTGATTCAGTGTTTCAACAATCAATAAAAATGTACTAAATATTTACGAAATTACACGCAGAGCTTCCTCAGAGAGCGGGATGGTTAATTATTGCAAACTCCCTCGTGTTACAGGGGGTCATTTGCACTGGAATGGCCTTGCCTCAAAAATGGCTAATGAGAACCAATAATACAATTAGTATATACTATGTAAGAAAGGATGCATTAATGCATATAATGTAGAGCTTACGTTTTGTCACATAAGCGTTCTTAAGATAATTAATATCTACAAAAAGCCACCATGCGCGTCTCAGCGTGGCTTTCACCAAGGTGAGGTTAACAGTTCTAATTTTACATTCAATGACAGTTCAATGACGTATGACGTTTTATCGTTCCGAATTACGCTAAAGAGTAGTGTCGGGACGAAATAGCATTTAAAACCAGACAAAAAAATGTTTTTATAGTAAAATTTAAACATAAAGAGGTGCAACAGGAATTCATAGCGGTGCAGAGAGGAAATGCCACCGGCATTATGGGTGTTAAGCGATTAGCTATTATTAGAGTTCAACAATAACTATAGTTTACTGCAATTAACTGTGACAAGGCGGACGGTGGTAGTGACGGTGACACCGTGCGAAAAAAGCGAACCAGGAAGAGGGTAGATCGCTATGGTGCGTGGGTAGACCACAACTAAAACTCGAAGCACGTCAGTTAATCCTTGATAATGGCGCTTGCAACAGTGCCGAAATATCGGGAACTGACAAATACAAATATACATGGTAAATATCCCGTTTCAAATCGTAATTCTAATGTAAATGACCATGTGAGCTTGAAATCTATGAACATTTATAACTTGTATTTCAATTTGTAATTGAACTTCCCACGACTCCCGACTCACGTGATTCCTTTGGAGTTGCGGGCGTCTATAGGCTGCGGTGTCCGCTTACCATCAGCTGGACCATACGCTTGTCTGCCACCGGCGTTGTGTAATTAATATTTTTTACCGAAATATCATAGGTGTAGAAATAATAATAGTAAACCACGTCATAGTACTCTCAACACAAATATAACACAGGTATTTGGTGTAATGATGGATCCTTGTTACCAAGTTTAATTAAGCGAGGCGCCAAAACCAGTACAAGCGCGAATTATCCTTAAACTTGAAAGCTCGCGAGCAGGAGTTGAAAACTGTTGGAAACACTAAGTGAAATGTATTTATCAAACAGTTTGTCTATATTCAAAAACACGAAACTTGAGTAAATTCATTTTTCTTATGTTCAAAGGTAATCCATCGAAAGTATGGAAATTAGTTTCTGGTGGAATGGAAAGAGAATATGACTACTTTGGCATTTCCACACGCACTTCCCACATCCAAGGAACGAGTAGGCAGGTGTGGCCGCTAAAAATCATCATCATCATTTCAGCCGAAAGACGTCCACTGCTGAACATAGGCCTCCCCAAGGCTCGCCATTTAGACCGGTCCTGTGCCTTTCGTTTCCACCGGATTCCCGCGACCTTCACCAGGTCATCACTCCACCTTGTCGGCCTACCGGCAGCTCGTCTTCCGGTGCGTGGACGCCACTCAAGCAGTTTCTGGCCCCATCGACCGTCAGTCCTGCGAGCAATGTGCCCTGCCCACTGCCAATTAAGTCTCGCAATTTTGAAGGCTATGTCGGTGACCCCAGTTCTACTACGGATAGCTTCATTCCTAATTCTATCACGCAGAGAAATCCCGAGCATAGCTCTTTCCATTGCTCTTTGGCCTAAAAATGCCGAAAAATAAAGACCATCAAATACCGGTCTATATAGTCTCGGTTCCGGATACACTTTTTTTTTATAATTTATCCAAAATACTTAAAGACTAATACATGTATCCTAACAGCGAGCGAAAATCGCGTGCGGTTTATCTGTCACTTACCGTTCGTAGTCGAGACTTGGTCTCAGAGCTCGCCAACTTTGAAACAAGTGTCTAAAAGGCTTACACTGGTGACCGTCGAGCTGGCAGCTTCCTCGGGCAAAGCATTAGCAATGCAATCCAGCGGGGCAATGCCAGCATCCTCGGCACCATCCGCGGGCGCTCAATTTTTAGATATTTTTTAGGCTTATTTAGTAATTTTAGTTTAGTTTAGTTTTTTTATATAAAGTTATGTATATTCGTATTACGTATGTAAATATAGACCTCCTCATGAAATAATGAAATAAATAAAATAAATGAACTTTACTCTGCAAGTAGGCCGCAAAGGCACTTATACAAGTCAAAAACTACTAGCGTTTCTCATGAGACCACTGCCGAGAAGAAACGCCGAAAGAAACTCGACAGTCAGTCATTTTCTCCAAAATATGCTTATTACAATGATACTACTTAACCTATTTAAGTAAATGTAAGTGGTAAACAACTAAAGAGAATTGAAAGAAAAACGAGGAAAAAATAACAATAGGTATTTACAATGTGTAGTTACACAAGAAAACAAAACATGTCGAACCATTTGATATGCTTTCCTGCAAGAACTGTGTCAACTAGATACAATGAAAATATTTGGTTTGGGCCATGCATTTTTTTCTGTTAGATAGTCCTCAACCCTATAATAAGCCTTTGACATCAATGTTTTTTTAAGTAATTTTTAAGAGCTGGAAAGGGTAAATTCAAAATTTCATCGGGTAACTTATTATAAAAACGGACACATTGACCTACAAAAGACTTGTAAACTAAACATGGATTTTGATGACGGAGACCCTGGCAAATTTTCTTTTAATACCACATTAGAATAAACGTATGTGTGATGGAATAAAAAATAGTGTTATAAGAGAAAGATGCGGAATAGAAGACGATGTAGTGACTAAGATTGATAAAGGTATGCTTCGGTGGCATGTTCAGAGGATGTGTGAAAGCAGAATAACTAAGAGGATTTATGGTCAGGAGATGGATGGAAGGGTCGGAAGGGGGGGACCAAGACGAGGGTATCGTGATCAAATTTCTGACATACTGAATAAAGGCCAGGTCAGAAGTTCCCGCAAGCGACGCTCATGTATGAAGAGCTGTGTGGATGTGATCGAAGCAAAAGAAGTATGTAAAGACCGTAGCATTTGGCGTTCTTTGGTCTCTGCTTACCCCAATGGGATACGGGCGTGAGTGTATGTATGTATAATATACATATAGGGACGTGACGACGGCAAGAGACCCGACGGGTTGACTCTCGTGCCCTGGCAACAGGGACGGCCCTTAGTCTGGGATGCCACACGCGTGGACAGGCTAGCGCCGTCCCACTTGGGCACGACGTCGTTGAGGGCCGGTGGAGCGGCCGCCGTGGCTGAATCAGCAAAGCGCCGCAAATATGCAACTCTTGGCGATAGTTACATATTTGCGGCGTTTGCTGTGGAGACTCTGGGTCCGTGGGGGCCGGATGCAATTAAACTTTTCAAAAGATTAAGTTATTTGCTTATCCGGTCCTCAGGTGACCGTAGGGCTGGCTCGTTCCTCGCGCAGCGAATTGCCATTGCCATTCAGCGAGGCAACGCGGCCAGCCTTATGGGAACTCTGCCCAGTGGCAGCGACTTGGGCGACCCATGCCCATACAGTTTAGGCCTTTAGTTTAGGTTAGGTTTAGGTAGTTAGTAAGATCCTGTTTTGTTTTTATTCTATATTTTAATTATTTATATTCTGAATAAATGTATTGACATTTGACATATAGGGTATTGATGTCCACTATCTAAACTAGTGACTTTACATTGAAACTCATAACCAATCTATTCATATGAGGCTTCATAAACGTCGCAAACATACAAAATCTGGAACAACGATCTTAAACTCCCGTACCGTAGATTAGACCAAACGCCACCCAATTTCGTGGATCATAAAGTGCATTTTACGTTGCAACATTACTCTTTATCACTATACGTTATGCTAAACTGATCTTAGAAGTGTTAGAATAAGGTTGATTCTCCGTTGTTGCAGCGGCCGCAGCCTCCATCTGGGGTTCTCAGGACGTGTATGTGAAGAAAGGAAGCACAATATCTCTGACTTGTTCTGTGAATGTGCACTCTTCGCCTCCGTCGAGCGCGTCCGTGCTTTGGTAAGATATCGTTTGCAACCCCTCAAGGAAATCTATACTTTAACTCCATGGTATTGAGGTTGTTCTCCTCCGGATTTTCCCATTTTATGGTTGCGTAACATGCAGAGGGACGGAGGGACTTATCGGGTGTCGAATTTAGATTCAGACACTTGATGTGTTTGCGTTGACCCTGGTGGTTCAGTTTATGTGTCATTGAGGATCCTCGGTTAGGACTGTAATATAATCCAGGACAATAAAAGTGGATCTATTTTGTATAATATTTAAGAACATAAATCATCATATTTTCGCTTCCGGCTGATTTTACACAACACCCAAAATACTCTAGTTTTTAATAGACCCTAATTTCAAAATCAACTTCTCTCAAAAACCTCTTTTTTCGAAGGACACTACTCTCGATACAACCCAAATTCAAATGGACTGCGTCCTATTACTGAGAAGAGTTATTCTTTTACGAATAGTCTCACTAAATGTTTTCACTGTTTCGATTATTTAGACTTTTAGATGAATAAAAATATTTAATTGATATTTCCATAATTTGTTTGAATTTTCGTTCGTATTTCAAAACTTACATTCTTTTGTCATATTTATAAGTTAATAAAGTTCTCTTCAAATACATTTGACACTAAAAACATAAAAAGTCATCTAAAATAATAAATAACCCTAGAATTAGTAATTTACTTTTATAATCCCTTATCCATATCCAATATGAAAGTTAGAACCAAAAATAACCTAATTTATTTTTTTCCTGAAATTTTTCCATGAGAAACTGATACTTGATATATACAAACTGGTATAAAATATAGACATAAGAACCTTTATGACACTGCATTGTTAGTGATATTTTCAATTTCATACAAATTGATACCAAGCTCTAGAAGCTCACGTATCGGAATGAGGGCGCAAAACACATTGATATCAATTTATTTGCGAAACGCATTGTGTCAATCCACAATGGCTAAAAAGGCTATTTTTTTGTGCATAAGTCACATTTTTGACTTTCGATTTTTTATCGGTTGACACATTATTTCTTAAGGCTGGGTACGCACTAAGCGGCTAGCCGCATTACGGCCAGCCCTGAGGCCGACCGCAATCAAAAATATGTATGTTTTGACGACCGGTTTAGCCTAGTGGGTAGTGCACCTGCCTGTGAAGCTGACGGTCCTGGGTTCGAATCCCGGTCAGGGCGAATATTTGTGTGATGAGCATGAATATTTGTTTCTGAGTCTTGGATGTTTTCTATGTATTTAAGTATTTATATCTATTAAATATATCGTCGTCTAGTACCCATAACACAAGCCATCTTGAGTTTACTGTGGGGCTAGTTCGATTTGTGTAAGATTGTCCTGTAATATTTATTTATTTATTTATATTTATTTTGATATCCGCAATGCGGCTAGCCGCTTAGTGCTTACCTAGCCTTACACTATCCTTCTAAACTAACACTGTATATTTCTTCGAAACACTATATAATTAATCCAACTGACCATCCAGGTACCACGGCAATTCCGTGGTAGACTTCGACTCCCCCCGCGGCGGCATCAGCCTAGAAACGGAGAAGACGGAAGGCGGCACGACCAGCAAGCTGCTGGTGACAAAGGCCGCGCTCACCGACTCCGGCAACTATACCTGCGTGCCGAACAACGCGCACCCGGCCTCCGTCTCTGTGCACGTGCTCAATGGTTAGTTCCTTGTGCTGCAAGGGGCAGCACAGGATGAGAAGGGGCAGTACCAGCCGCCTTTGACCACCATCACCACCACCACCATCATCATCATCATCATCATCATCATCATCATCATAGGCCTGTGTAGTTGTGTACTTCCACCTTTGGTGACTGTATGGACCAATGCGGGAACGGGAATCTTCCACAGACATTAGGGCTTATCCAGAAATCACGTGAAGTTTTTTGCGCCACTTTTAGACCCACCCTCCCCCTTGGTGCCCGCCCTTCATCTCAGGTGCCTCTGCTTGAGAGCATACAGGCTGGGCAGCTGCGCTGTGCCAAAAACCTGCATAAATCAGAGGGTGACATATCGCCAGTGACCAAGGCGCTGCTAACCAGTGTTGCCAGGACTGGAATTTGATACCATCCGATTTCAGCCTTGAAAAGATCCGAAAACAGTCGCGAGGATACGCCACGTACAATTACATTATTTTCTCATGCATCATTGGCAAGCCGCCCGATTTGATCCGTGGTCCGACTTGACCCACAAGATCCACCAGAGGCCTGAAATATCCGAAATAGGACCAAAAGATGCGCACTGGCAACACTGCTGCTAACTGACTCTATCAACTTCGACACCTGCAGCATGCCGAACAACATGCACTCGGTCTGCATCATCTTAGACGACCATTTTTGCCTTGTTAGTGACGAAGCTGTAGGTCACGCCCGGCTTTGAATCCTGGTCAAGGCATTTAATTGTGTGATGAGCATAAATACTTGTACCTGATTCTTGGATTTTTAAGTAAGTTAAGTAAATGGTGACTTGGTACTCATAGTACAAGCTATGCTTAGTTTGGGACTAGTTCGATTTGTGTAAGATTGTCAACAAATATGTATTTATTTCACCTTCCAACTATTTTTTAACAGGCGAGCATCCCGCTGCCATGCAAACGAGCAACAGAGCCTCGTCCTACGTGACTGCGCAGCTGAGCTGCGCTGTGGTCACCTATCTGCTCTCTTCTATGGCTTGCAGATGATCGGCTTAAATCAAAAGCTAGAAAGAGATGGAGCTTCTTACACGGTTTCGATGCAGTTGGAACCGTTTAATTTTGAAATCATTCGTTGGACATTTATAATAATGATTAGTTTATTTTTACTTAAAACATTGTCAACATGATATTTAAAAAACAATGCATCATGAATTCAGAATACTACAAACTAGATACATATAAATTACATTGCTGAGTATCCATATCCTCACAGAATCTCAGGCATCCATAGTGCACATCCATCTATCGCCTAGCAAATAAGTCACACTCCGGCGCTGATGCCAAAAGCGCATGAGTTGTGAAAGAAGCAGTGGCGAACTCCGTGACACAGTGCGCACTGCCGGCACCATCAACAAATCGCGTCACCGTGCCCTGAGCGTTATCCTGGGGATATCCGGAGCATACGTCGTTCGATGTGGCTTACCAGCTCTTGACAGTCTGACTCTCCACACCAACAAATTGTAGTTACGCCTCATCTTCGAATTATGATGATAGAATGAAGGTTTTTTAGGAGTGTACGCGCTTTAACAGCCAAGTATATCGGTCTCCATAGGTGTAGTCTTAATAATTACGTAACGTATAAAACTTACGGTAGGTAGACTTAATTGTCATCTCAACCGATAATGTATCTTCATTCTTTGGATGTTTATATCGCAAAAAATGTGAATTTCGACACTCTCAAGGGTATCAAAATTTATAGGGTACTTTCCGTTGACCTAGAACTATGAAATTTGGCAAGTAATATGGTCTTATACATCTGTAATTAAATGATAAAAAATATAGTCATCATCAATGCCTAAGAATTCGTACGGAATCCTCGGTAGGTGATTCCGAATCCCGCTAGCCCGGTTTTTAGTATGGAAAGTGACAGTTAGATCAATCTAACGTACGGTTAAAAACGTTACTCAATCACCCTCGGGACTTAACATTGTAATGCTTTGAGATGGTTATTTCATAAAACCGTCATTTTCATCATCATCATAATCGTCAGCCTGTAATTACCTACTGCTGAGTATAGGCCTCTCTTCTTATACGCCACTCATCATTTTATCATACCATATTCTGTTTGATTGCAAGCCGTCGTCTCCCTCCTGGGATCCCAGGGACCGGTAGACGACCGCTTATGACAATGAGGGTTATCGTTTTTGTGCTCACCAGTTGGCGCCACTGTTGAGTAAGGTCCAGCTGTCAAAAATTGTTATTGGTTACTATGGAAGGCTTGTGTTATGTACATAACTTTTCCTCATTGAAGGTGTGAAAACCAGTATGTGATAGTCTGTAGTAAAATCATTTGTAAGATATTTCATTTTTTTAGCAGCAGGTCTCATAGACGGTGTAAAAAGCAGTATGTGTCACGCGGTAGCAAAATTATTTCCGTCTTGGGCGTAAACACTTGAATCCCTCGCTACGCTCAAGATTCTACTTTAGAATCCCTCGCTACGCTCAGGATTCAATTGTAGAATCTATCGCTTCACTCAGGATTCAATATACCGCCCTCGCCGTAAATATATCATTTTGATCCCTTGAGACACAATCTACTATTAGTACCTTAAAACCGTACCGTAAAAATATCGAACATCCCGCATTGCAGCGCAGTCCCGTTTTGTTCGGAAAAAAAGGAGGAAATAAGTTTCCGAAAGACAAAACTGTCTCAAAGCACTGACAGTCATTGACCGGTAACTCACATTTGCCATAATCAAGCTCAGATATTGCAAAATAGTCACCATATTGTTCCAATTAGATATTAACCCGCGTAGCGCAACCATAAAGAGTGACATTTGACATTCCGGAGACCTCACGCTACACTAGCGCCTCTAGCGGTGAATTCATACACGATAGCCCTCACTGTTTTATAATGCCGACAAATAACAAAAACAAGGTTGTTTATTATTAAATGTATACATAATACTGCTAAATTAAGTACCGTTTTCGAAAAATGCTCCACTCATTTTGAAGTTGTTAATATAGATTTAATTATAACTAGACATTACTCAACCGTTAGGAAATTGTTATAAAATACGTAATTTTAAGACGAAGCGAAGAACATTATTTGGTATCCTTATAAGAATACGTTTGGTGTAAGCTTGATGATGATTGAAATGGTAAACTTTGAAATGTAAGTAACTCTTTCTAGAAAGAGGTATTATGAGTTTTATTAAATTTGAATGAAATTATAAATGGTCAGGGGTCGTTTTAAGCGCAGTACAGTAGTACCCAACTGATAAGGCGCGTCGTGAATCTTCGTTCGCGCAGAAAAGAAAGTATTGCTCATGAGATTAACGAAAGAATGCTAAAAACTTACAATTAATCTTAGATCACTACTATAAGGTTCATAATACACTGTTCATAATGCGCATGCACTCGATCAGAAGTATGGCGGCTGACTAACATGCCACGCGACGGCTAACATGGCGGCAGCTGCGGACCAATAGCGGTACAGGAAAAAGAAGCGCGGTGCGTGGAGCGTGCCGATTGGTCAATAGCATTTCCCGCGCTTTAAAAATTCATCTTCTACGCAGGTACATCGGTAAGCCATATCAGTTGGGTACTACCGTACGTGGTTTGCGCCAATTTGCTCTGTGAAGCTGATGTGAATACGTATGTTTTTGCCATATTTTATACGTATTATGCCATTTTTCTCTTCACATCATAATTCCCAAATTCATAATCCAAATTCCGAATGGATGATAGAGGTGTCCAAAACCAGAAATATAGTATACATTAACAAAGAATATAAAGAACAGGAACATACTGTTTTTATACAAACGCCTTAAGGGAGGCGTACAGAGACATCTACCACTTATCTTAGTTTTAAGTTAGGTCCCCACTGAAAATCAGTGCCTCGGCTTGCTGTGTCTCGCCGTCGCTTAATGCTGAGTGGGGATCCTTTTTTAACATCTTCTATTTTTTTTTTTAAATTAATATGTGTATGGTATAATTGTGATGTTAAATAAATGTATTTTCTTTCTTTCTTCTTTCTTACCAGAAGACTCATGCTTCATTAACGGCACTAACGTCTCAAATCATATTGAAAATCGTCAGTTACGATGCGCCATCCCATACACAAATTTAGAATGAAGGAAAAATTTATAAATTTAGGCACCGAGCAGGATTCGAACCTGCGACCTCCCGGCACTCGCGGCCAGTCGCTCTAGCTAACTGAGCTGTAGGTGCAATCGCTACCCAGTTGCAAATTCATCAACCGTTCCTTCGTATTAAGCAGTACCGCTGCTAACGTAAACTATTTTTTATACAAACGCCGTAAGGGAGGCGTACAGCGACATCTACCAGAAGACTCATGCTTCATTAACGGCATTAACGTCTCAAATCATATTGAGAATCGTCAGTTACGATAAAATAAATAGTTTACGTTAGCAGCGGTACTGCTTAATACGAAGGAACGGTTGATGAATTTGGAACTGGGTAGCGATTGCACCTATAGCTCAGTTGGCTAGAGCGACTGGCCGCGAGTGCCGGGAGGTCGCAGGTTCGAACCCTGCTCGGTGCCTAAATTTTTCAATTTTTCCTTCATTCTAAATTTAAGAACATACTGAACTAAAGATGAAAACCTACTTAGAAATAAAAAAATGGGTTCTAATTCAGAGTTCAGCGGTACCGTGCCCATTATGTCTTCAGTTTATTTTTTGAAATTTTAAACAGTATAATTTTACTCGATATTCAAGATATAATTATCTGTGTAATGTAATAAAACGATTCATTTACTTGTTTTGTTACATTACACAAACAATTATATATAAAATGATTATACAAAATATTAATTTTGAGTTTCGTTAGTTGTTCGTTGCATCGCCAACAAATCTTTCTGCTTCGCCTTAAGGTTGACTAGTAGAGAATGCCATACGGCATTAAGTCCGCCTTTTGTACGATAAGGTTTCTTTTGTGCAATAAAGATTAAATAAATAAATAAAATCAGTGAGTTCAATTCATGAAATACTGCCTGATACTATAAAAGGGTCAAATAATACAGATCCTGTCCGGGAATTGCTAAAATGATTAAAAAGGTTTAAATCATATCCGTTTTCGGATACAGCATTAATCTCGAGTGGGTCAGTCAATTCGTAATTCACCATTAATGAATTTTAAATTAGAAGGGTTGTCAAATCAATGAAACCTTTTTAAACCCATTTCTGGGGCGATTTTAGTACTTGACTATCTATTCTTGTATTGGAATGGATTTCAGTGAGTACTCGTACCTACTGATTAATGATAATTTAAACCGGATGATGACCGGATGATTTCGTGGCATTATGTTATTCTGTTCTGTCATCTTTGTAAATGTCTTGTGTTTGACGCGAATAAATGTTAACTTCTTCTTTCTTTCTTTCTTTCTTCTTTAAAAGGGTCAATCAACTTTTACTTGTTGTTATTACAGAATAACAACAAACCTGACGGGACAGCCCGTCAGCGAGGAGACACCAGTAACCGAGTTTCTTAGAAAAATCTTTATAATATGGACTTGAAGCATGCTCAAGGGATGACCCATGTCCAAATGGATCTTTGCTCATCGCTAAAACTCATGAGTAATAGATTTAAATCCTATAAAATCACAGTTTTTAATAGTGACTCAGGAGACAACCATGGTAACGGGCAACAAAGAATAGTTGGTCCACGCAAAATAAATGGCTATTTATGTTTTAAGATAAAATTTTGTATTGACATTGAAATCCTTGTATGAGAGAATTAGTGCAAAGGAAGTATATTAAGTGATGCTAATTATAGTTCAACACTATTACACTCACTATCTGTTACTACTCTTCGAAACCTCGTATCTCAGTACTAAAACGATGCTGAGATACGAGCTTTATTTTGAGTAGGTATTTGTTACTTAAGTAGTGAGTTATGGTTGTCAACCGACGAAATACACATGACCCAATCATATGATAAACTTAGAACGAAAATATTGAATACGGTAAGAAGTTATGGACACTTCTATGTGGATGGCCGCGCATGTATATTCAGTTGTAAATAATACTAGCAAAATGTAGGGTAAAGAATTATATCAACGCACTGTAAATATTTTGAATTGTTGTAAATAAAGTGAGTAGTTGTTTTACCATTCATGTGGTAATAAATTGTATTTATTCCGTTCCTAGAACAGTTCGTATTGAGATATGAGATGTCTGTTTTTGTTTTTTCTTGAAATAGTACGGGTAATCCGTTGGCATGTTTTGAACCTAACTGTGGCTTTATCCGTCCAATAAAGCGATAGCAGTGCGCGGTTGGAGAGTAGCGTGAGGAAATCCAGGGGAAAACCTCCGACACGACCACGCGTGTGGTTTGGAACACTGGAATACTCTAAGAGTTTGCTTCAGTGAGATTGGTTGAGCGGTTTCAACCGAATCTGAGGTGCGAGTAGAATCGAGGTACTGGGAGTTTTGTCGCTGATTCACTAAACCTAGCCTAGCTGAGAGTCCAGCAAGAGCTAGGCCCGACCTGGGTCGCACTGACTCTACCCGGCGGTACCGGGAAGTATTTTATTTTTTTAAACATAGAGAAATACTTGAATCTTCATGCATTTGTTTGATATACTTCTCAGATTATTATTTTAATTAAGTTAAGGCTTGAGAATATTTTCTTCAAGAGCTAACATTAGTGACATAATCTGCCGTGTAACCCTTCCGCTTTTTCTTATAAAACAAATCAATTCCAAGAGTATTCTACCAACTTCCTTTACATAACACAAAACCAACATCATCATAACTTCGTTAACACAAAACAAGTAACAATCGACACGAAACTCCGTTAATTAATAAAACGTTATTCTATATCAAATATATCAATGTTTAAATTGTTTAACAAGCTTATTGGACCCGAGAACTCTGTTTTATTGACATTGTCTAGGTATTCCCCATAATAACTATGAATAAACGACTCCAACCACTGTTTATGTAACTGTCTGTTTATGTTACAAACTATGGAATGAACTGTGCCTTTACCATGAGTTTACATGACCGTACTCGTTAGCGACTGCGTAAAAATTTGTATGGGAAAAAGCACAGCGCCTCTGGCGGTTACGCAGTAGAACTAACAATCGGCATACTTAATCGTTTACGCAGTCGCTAGCGAGTATGGTCATGCAAACTCATGGTAAAGGCACTGTCGCCTGCGGTATTTCCGGACCGATTTGACCTTCAAACCTTCAAGAAAAAAGCGTATTCCCTTCTGAAAGGCCGGCAACGCACTTGCGACTCCTCTGGTGTTGCAGGTGTTTATGGGCGACGGTAATTGCTTACCATCAGGCGATCCGTCTGCTCGTTTGCTCCCTATAACATAAAAAACTTAATTTTGGTTACAGTAATTCGACTAGCACCAGTTTAGGGCGAGTTTCACCAACTTACGATTACCTACAGACTGTTTTTAGGGTTCCGTACCAAAATGGTAAAAAAGGAACCCTTACTTATGGTTTCACTTTGTCTGTCTGTCACAAAGCTAAATATGTCAAGATCTACTTATGCTATCGATTTGAAATTTGGAATAGTTATAAAGATGGGTAACCTAGAATTACGATTTGAAACGGGATATTTACCATATATATCGGGAACTCACAAATACAAATATACATGGTAAATATCCCGTTTCAAATCGTAATTCTAATGTAAATGACCATGTGAGCTTGAAATCTTATATTATGGGTAACCTAAATACGTAGAACATGACTTTTTTTAATATTTTGTGTTTAATCTTTAAAAAAATATAGATAATAGGTGGTTCAAAATTTTGAAAGTCTAGTGACTATTTGAAGTGGGATGTCATATAAAAGGGATTGAGTTGCACATTTCTAAAACCTTCTTTTTTACGTTGATACATTTTTTAAGGGGTTAAACCGTCTGTAATCATAAGCGGTGTTCGTCAAAATCTGATTGTCAGGAAAGTTTGACAAGTTTGTATGGAATGACAGCTGCCGGCGCCATATTTGACGATGACCGTAGGTTGGTGCAACCGAACCTTATATGGCAACAGACTAAATGACATTTTGATTTGCTTACCTGTCAGCTATGATGTTAATTATGAAACGTTTTGCAGCGATATAAATTATGAAATGATTTGCATTTCTTCTTATTTATCATTTAATTATCAACACTACTATTATTCAAATAAACCGCAACTGTGACACTGACAAGTCTGACAATCTATAATTAAAATTATTTCCAGTGTAAGAAATTAGTTCCAATGACATTCCGCAAGATGGCGTCCGCCCATATATTTCTGGTCGAGTTGTAAATAAAAACAGACATCTCATTATATATATATTTATTAGGAAATAACGACAAATAATAAGAATGATTATGAATCTATCGACTGTTTAAAATAAAATAAAATTCTTTTTTATGTTACGCGTTTCTAGTTTGTTTTAATTCTCTGTTAACCTAGCTATACTTTTATGATTTACACAGTTATACATTGTATATTATTTTATAAGATGCGAAAGATTTTTTTGATAAATTATGTAACGTAAATACTGTGTCGTTCTCAAGGAAAATGACCCTTTTGTCCCCTATCAATAAGTACGATTTTACAATTGGCTATTTGACTGAAGATTTCAAGTTGCCATTCGAACCAATTTTTAGAGACGATCAAATGTTTGTATGTCACCAACTACAATTAGAGCAACACCAGAAACGAAAATGATAGTCACAGTACAGCATAGCTGACGAGCATTGTAAATGCTACATATGGTCCTTGCTACATACTAATAGGCAGTGAATGTTAGGTCACAGTTCTACAGCCTTGTAATACCGGTTGTATGAAAAAACGAGTAATTTGCAATTTTAGTCGTGAAATATTGCATTTATGGATATAGTTTCCAAACAATTTATTTTTTATTGAAACCAAATATACTGTAAGTTACCAATATAATTTTCGACTATTAAAAAAAACAACATTTTTGCAAATATTCATACCGAGTCCCATATCTTTTTATGATTTTGATTAATTTGTCTAATTTAATGGTTTTCTAGCCATATAACTATACTATGTTATACATTTGAACATGTGTCAAATACACAATTCAAATGGTGCCCTTTGACAGAATCGCAAATTATTTTTTACAAGAAAAGGACGCTTATTCTGAGATTTTCTAAGCTCTGTAGTAATTGTTACTAACACACATCATAAATGGATCTATAATAAGAAATAAATAAATTTATTTTATTATTATTTTGAACAAAAAAAAGGCTGAGACTAGTCCCAAGGCCTTGTTATTAAGAAAACAAGTTTTTATAAGTTACAATCGCAACAATTAGACCTTAAAGGTCTAGTCTCGATAAGACCTAATTGTTGAGACACACTGCTGTATAAAAAAAAATGTCAAATCAATCCTTGTTACTTACTCATAAAAGATTTCTAAAGTACGTGTCGGTTGTTCTGTGTAAATCGTAAAAGTATTATAAGGTAACTCAGGAAGGCTCACAAGGTGATGATCAAGAAAAAGTTTGTATAAAACTATGTTTTCTCATAGTTTCATAAATGTTTTTAGTACGGCGTGTCGCTATTAATTTTATCAACACACTGTGTAGTTCGTTTCTGTAGTTTTTATTTGGTTGTCGTTTCCTTGTGCCAACCCTGAATTTACCCCAGCTAGGGCTGCCTCAAACTGTTGACATCAACTTCTTGTATACTTGTAAAGTAGTTTATAATATGGTAGCTGAATTAAACTTAGCTATTCTTAAATAATGTAGAACGATGTTATATGTACTTCGAAGTAATTTGTACGAAGTTAAGTTGGTTCCCCGGTTAATATTTGCGATTTTCATTTTTTGTATTTTGTAAATAAATTGTATGGGAGGAAGGGAGTACCTACTAATAAATATTACGAAAATTGTGTGTATTTTTCATTGAAACAAACTGCCCAAAGGGTGTTTAATATTCATGGCGAGCGAAAATTGAGCTCTGTGGTTTAACAGCTCTACAATAAATATGGCAAAAGCCAGTTTTTAACCTGTTATATCAACTATAGAATCTTAGACCTGTTTAGACCTGCGCTTGACGAGTAGGCGAATATAAGAGACCTACGTTCAAGACTGATATAGCAGGATTTGACTTGGCTAGTTTTTACCAACAAAAATTTAGAAAAAAAAACCAAATTTTAGAAAAATAACGTAGAAAAATATAATACAGCATATACCTGCATCAAGGCTGATATAGCAGGATTTGACTTGGCTAGTTTTTACCAACAAAAATTTAGAAAAAAAAAATTTAGAAAAATAACGTAGAATAATATAATAAAGCATATACCTACGTAAAAATCAGCCAAGTCTAAACTCTGACCTTGAAATACATTCCAGCATTCCAGGTGAAATGAATTTCAGGACTTTCAATACAGAACTTAATATTGAACTTGGCTCTCGTTTCACTTTTTTTTTGATGGGATATCATTGAAATGAAATGAAATAATTTATTCTTAAATTTAGGCATATTACATGCACTCATGAATGTCAAAAAACTACCACCGGTTCATAAAATAAACCTCTGCCTCGAGAAGAACCGGCGTAAGAAACTCGACGAGACTTTTTTCAAAACAATATACAATGTATATAAAATTTATTATTACATTACTTTTTGTACCGAAATTTATACAACGCCGGTGGCAAATAAGCGTACGGTCCACCTGATTTAGAAAATTAATTATGGTAAGCGGCCACTGCAGCCTATAGACGCCCGCAACTCCAAAGGAATCAAGTACGCGTTGCCGACCCTTTATGAAATTTAGCTCTGATATGGAACTATACTATACTATGCGATCCAAGTTTCTAGTTGATTTAGAATATAATAGAATGGAATAGAAATGTATTTATTTAGCACATTTAATTGTAAAACAACTTGTACATCTTATGTGCTAAATAGGACACCCACTCAGCATGTTTTCGAAACTAACATTCATTTTTGCTATTACAAATTCGATAGGCGCTTATTGTGTAAATAAAAACGGTTTTTGGAAAATATTACAAATCGTAAAAAAAAACAATTTTCCAGTCATATCGGAATCAATGAAATTGTAGACGAATTAAAACCCTTCATTTTGTTTAAAAATTTGGTGCTCACCTCATCCATCTAAGGTCATCTTCAAGAAAATGGTCCTTCTACACTTATATATTCTGTTTCCGGGTCAATCAACTTTTTCTTGTTGTTATTTTGTCCCGTCAGCGAGGAGACAACAATAACCGAGTTTCTTAGAAAAATGTTTATAATATGAACCCCAAGCATCCTCAAGAGATGATCCATGTCCAAATGGATTTAAGCTCATCGCTAAAACTCATGTTAGATAGATTTAAACCCTATAAAATCACAGTTTTAAAGAGTGACTCGGAAGACGTAACCATGGTAACAAGCAACAAAGAATAGTTGATCCACCCGCCCCAATGTTTTAAGCCCACAGACGCCTTCATAAAAAGGAAAACAAAAGAAACCCAACCCGTCGCAGTATTGTCACTGAAGCAACCCTAGATTGATCCGTATTGTTCGGCAAGCTGTCACACGCGCAGGGTTGGCAACGCATTCACGTCGAGCTGTCTAGCGAAGCCCTATTCTTTGTCGGTGGTCAAACGAACTTCGACGCATTGACAGGGCTGAAGTGTTGCGAATGGAAAAAGGGTTGATGTATACCCTCTAGGTGGTTATACAAATACAAAACTACAAACATTTATTCTGCAAATAGGCCACAAGAGCACTTTTACATGTCGAAATATTAATTTACAATTTAAGAAAGTCTGACTATAATAAGTAATACATTTTTCATGTCAAAATATTAATTTACAGTTCAAGAAGGAATAACAATTTCGAGTTTACAATTATAACAAAATTAATGTCATACAGTGAAGATAAACTTGCAAAGTTATCTATTACAAATATTACATCAGTAAAGTTAGAGATGTATAAGGTCTCAAGATTAAACAAGGAGTATATTGAAATTAATATAATATCCCAGAGATGTACATGGTCTCTGAGCGTCAAAATTAAAATTAATTTAATATTGTTAGAGATGTATATGGTCTCTAAGTCACTGATAATAAAAACGAATCCACAACAGGATGATGTCTCTCTTCAATCCCCTATAAAAAGACACTAGTATTAACGTAGTCACTATGTTCTATATCATATTGTTATTGTTACTAACCCATTATGGATCATAAGGTCTGAAATAAAAGCATTTTTTTATACGACTAATAATTAAAGCCACGTTTACTCACCAACAAAATGATATCGAATTTTCACATAACAAGTCAACTCAATGTAGAAGATACAATATCTAATCCCCAGTGTCACAAAACACGCAACAAAATCAAATTAGAGACGGGAAAGAGGCATTTTGCGTACAAAGCGATTCCGACTTACTTATCGCATTATACAACCACCCAAAACGAATTTAAGACGAAAAAAAATGGCTTTGAAGGCGAACCGATCTCGGAAATTATATTTCCTTATAATCCTCTAAGTACAATATTTTCTTTTCGGAATGAAATCTGGATTGGTCTGTAAAGTAGGCTGTCGTACAAATGCTATGTCTAATAATAATGCCTTTTGCTATTCACTTTCTCTGTAATTCAAACTAGTTTTTTTTATTTTCCCTCTCTAAATTATAACTCATAGCCATGATGTGTACATGCATTTTTGGACTGTAATCTAGTCATGTATGTCTTCTTATATATATTATTTCACTGTTCGTTTCGATTACTGTCTGTATTATGTACCTTTCGAAATAAAATAAAAATAAAAACTGGTTCTGCTACGAGTCATATTCCGCGAAGGCATAACTCCTTTGGAGTTGCGTCCGTACGCTCGTTTAAAAAAAACTTTTTTTAAACACCATCGGCACCAACATCTTAAGGCGCGTAATAGAGTGAAATACCATATTTTGGTCGCGTTCAAAGGCCTAAAACTCAAAACTGGCCCGAAATATAGGTTTCGAAAAAATATACTTGAAGAATTGACATGTCCTCTTCAATCTGAGCAACGGAAATTGCAACACGCCTAGATTGTTCTAACAAAAAAAAAATCAAATAAGGCATTTTTCAACCTTTTAAATCGCTACTGCTCACTATCTAGACATGTTTTTTACACGGGATATTCAGAAAATAAAACTTAATTCAGTTTTTCATAATCTGAGCAACGGATATTGTAAAATAATTATTACTTTTGTCAAAAACCTGGAATAACTACCACACAGTCATAAAAGTTGGGGCGGATACGTGCCCGGGCTGTGTCGCTTTGCGCGCGACGCTAAAATATAAGAGTTCGATTCTGAGACAATATACCTACTTAACTATTTTATATATTTAATTACTTCAAACATTCCTACGTATTTAGAAAATAATAATATAAAAAATACATACACACATACAAAAAAATTGCAAAAACCTGTTACAGCGGGGGGGCGCGGGTAGTGCGGCGGGAAAGGCTACGTCACGCCCCGACGCGCAAGGTCGTTCGCGGGTATACGCGCCTTAAAAGCGTATATTTGTAAGAACTAGCGACGTCGGAAGCGGCAAACCGGAAAGACGAGACGTACCCCAACTTCAATTTAGGCTAAAATATTATGAAAATAAAGTCTTTGAATATTACGACTTTTAAAGGTTAGCTTAATTCCTTTGTTTTTTTCTTATCTTATCCCTGAAGTTTGTTGTGAAAACTTTACCTAACCTACTTGTACCTGATCAGTGGGTAAGTCAATACCTCAAATATTTTGTAGAAATACTAATAAATAACCATTTTAAGAGCCCTTATAAGTTTAAATATATTTAGAACTCAAATTAATACAGAAGTATTGATAATTCCAATGCTTGTGTCATAATTTTAAAGGCTGATCAGAAAATATATGACCGTTGTCAAGAGGGCGCTATTACTGTGATTTATATGCTAACAGATTAAATTTAATAACATTTTGACCTGTTTACCTGTCAGCTCTGATGTTAATTGTATCATTGACAGATTTAGGTTCCCGTCTTTTCGGTGGACATATCAAAAGTTAAGGGAAACAAAGCTTAATTTTGGATTGGTCTAGTAACGCGCATAAACATTGTCTCTGTTGCTATAAATCCATGGACTAAATCCACAGCTTACATGCACATAAACTGTTAACTATTTACCACCGAAGGGACAACTTTTGTTTTTACCCACGACGGAATGGAGAAGGTATATGCGTTTAGGGTGAGAGGTTGTTTGTTTGTTTGTTTGTTTTTGCAACTGACAATGACCCAATTATGAAATGTTTTGCAGCGATATAGTTACACTACCCAAGCGTATTTTTTCAGCAATTTATATAGATACATTATTAATAATGTTCCGGTTTTGACTATAAACTGTTTTGGTATTTTTTTATTATTTATATCATAGCGACCCGCCCCGGCTTCGCACGGGTGCACTATTTAATGGATGTTATTATACATATAAATCTTCCTCTTCAATCACTATCTATTTAAAAAAAAGCATCAAAATCCGTTGCGTAGTTTTAAAGATTTAAACATACATAGGGATATAGGGATTAGGGACAAAGAAAGAGACTTTGTTTTATACTATGTAGTGATTATCAAAACGAATATTATTTAAAAAAAACCACAACTGTGACACTGACAAGTCTGATAACCTCTCATCAAAATTATTGCCAGTGTAAGAAATGAGTTACAATGAAATTCCGCAAGATGGCGCACGGTCATATATTCCTGCGGGGCTAGGACAACTGCCGCTGCGACGCGACGCGAGTAGAGAAAAATCTACGCTCCTCTTTCTAATCCGCACAGTTTGAGCGAGACAGGAATCGCGGAATCGCGCGAGATACGACTTGACAGCAAGTTGTACTAGCCTACCTGGTCGGGTTTTAGTTTAAAACACTTTTGTATCACTGCTTGAGTTATTTGGCACTTAGGTTATCATCAAATATGGCGCCCGCATCTGTCATCCCATAGGAACTTGTCAAACTTTCCATACCATCAGATTTTAACGAATACCGCTTATTACAGACGGTTCGGTGCAACCCGCCCTTGAAAATGTGATAAAATATTAAGAAATTGAATATTTTTTTAGGCAGCTACTTAATTATTAAAAACGTATTTCATTATTGTTCCTGTTAAAAATAATCCAATTCAGACGTACTTACCTAAAAAGACTTCATTCTACTAACAAAGACTTACTTTTGTTTTTAGGCATCAATTTATTCCTTGATGGGTTTATGTCTACTCAAAATCTAAGATTCTTCATTAATTAGTCTTCTAAAAATAAATCTATCTAAAGAAGAAAGATGAGTGATGAGTACCTACTACAAAATTACGAATTACTACCAGTACTTTACTGAGTAAATAGCATATTCTTAAGTGTTTCGACACGTACAACAGTTCGAGTTCTGAAATGAAATGAAATGAAATTAATTTATTTGCTGAGTACAGGTTACATTACATATCGGTGTTAATCTTAGGATTGAGATCAGCCATACACTGCTTAGGGTAGCATGCAAATTTTTTTAGTGAGAACTATGCGTAACCAATTAATTTAAAAGATAGCTAATGTTACATAATATTATGCTAATTTTTAAGGTTAAATCAAAAAATAAATAAACTGTTTATTTCTAGATGTCAAGCCTTATTAAATTAATTTACATTGTATAGGTAAGTCATATAAATAATAATTAAATGTCATAGTTTTAAATATTCATTCACAGAGTAAAAACACTTGTTGTAAAGCCATAGAAACAATTTTCTTTTAAATAAGTTCAAAGGAAGCTCCTTGATGTCCAAAGGTAATTTATTACATATTTTTATACACATGTAAAAAGGACTTCGAGCAGTTTGTTTGAGACAATGGTTTGGCATAAATAATAGGTTGCGCTGTCTAGACATACAGTCGGTGTAACTGATCATCTCATTCTAATCATAAGAACCCTTAATTTTATACACAACACTATTGCGGTGGTTTATTTTATGTCTCGATTCGGTCAACCACGCCTTCCGTGAAAGAGACACGCTTATGTATTTCGCGGATGACAAAACAGGATACAACACTCCCGTTATGGATTTTTTAAGACAAATCTCGATAAATATCTGACTGTGTGCAGTTTTATTAAATTCCCTATTGACACAGTTTAGATGACGTAAAATACCAAAATTTTAACTTAATTGTGTCGTTTATTAATGCATTGTTTTAGTAGGCTGAGTAAAAAAAGGAAAATAAAGACTCAACTTTGGATTTTTTCTATCTACAAAATAGATGACGTAAAATACCATAATTTTTAACTTAATTGTGTTAAAAAAAAAAAAAAAGATTTTTTTTTTTTTTTTTTTTTTTTTTTTTTTTTTTTTAACTTAATTGTGTAGGTCATGGATGCCAAGGATCTTCCGAAACCCGTCAAGATGGCGTGGAAAACGAAGATCGTTGGCACCCAAGACATTAAACTACTCCTTCGTGTGCTGCAAAGGTACAACCCTTCGCTGCACACGGAGGAGTGGAAGGTGGTCGACACTGTGGCGTCGGCGACGAGCACCAGGCGCATCATTTTGATGGACCGGGTGTCCGCCGATGTCATCAAGGCGGCAGACTACCATCTGCACTCGGGAGTCGACCTCAGCTCGTTCAAGCTTCTTGAGGATATGGAGAAGGGGCTTGGAGGAGCTGGGGTTGGCACCGGTGCGGGGACGGGCGAGGGGGGAGAGACGCCTGGGGAGGCCGAGGGGGGTATGGCGCCGGAAGTAGGGGCGCCACCGACCAGCGGCGATAAGGCCGAGGGGGCTGAGGCAACAGCGGATGAGGGGCAGTCGGTGTCGGAGGCCGGGGACATGCTGCGTTCCAGTGAGGGGAGCGCCGAGTCTCGTATGGCCCGAGAGTCATCACCGCTATCGGCGATTGGCTCGGAGGACTTACGAGGCATGGCGGACCTGTTTCTGGAGAGCACCATGTCACCGATGTCCTGTGACGAGACGGTCCAGGAGGTGGCTGCTGACCTCAGCACCCATAAAAACTAGCGAGGCCAATGGCGGGTATAAGGTGTGTACAAATTAATCTACAACACAATAAGGCAGCCACTGCCCTTCTGGCACGGCAGTTAAAATGCGACAAGTTCGATATTGCTCTTATTCAAGAACCATATATATACAAAAATGAAATAAGAGGCCTAGGGGGCACGGGGGGAACAATTGTTTACCTGTGTCCAGAAAATAACATGAGGACATGTATCTATGTCAAAAACGGCATCAATGCCATGCCATTGTATGCTTTCTGTTCCAGGGATCTCACCACGGTGATGATCCACAACAAGGGGGAGGGTAAGGAGCTCATCTTTTCATCAGCCTACCTTCCCTACGAGGCAACGGATCCCATCACTCAGCAGCTGCGGGATCTGGTTGCATACGGCAGCCGGGCGAACAACAACCTGGTCATCGGCTGCGACGCGAACGCACATCATGTCATCTGGGGCAGCTCAGATACCAACAGGAGAGGGGAGAAAGTACTGGATTTTCTGGTGAGCTCTTCTTTACAATTATTAAATAAAGGCAATGAACCCACCTTCGTCAATTCTAGGCGGGGAGAGGTAATTGACATAACGCTAGCTACTAATAACACCTGTAATAGCATCAACTCATGGCATGTGTCTGATGATATTTCCCTTTCGGACCACAGATACATTTGCTTTAGGTACCAAACCAAAACACAAATAACTACGGTACGTAAACGGAATCCCAGGAACACTGACTGGTCGGCTTTTAGAAGGGACCTGAAAGTGGACTTGGGTGACCCAAAAGGTAAGCTAAACTCTATTATTGACATAGAATTCGAAGCGGACAAGATAGTACAAGCTGTATATACGGCCTACACTAATAACTGCCCGGAGAAGAAAACCCTGGCGAAAAAGGTACCATGGTGGAACCCCGAGATAGTGAAGCTCAGGAGAGAAACCAGGGCAATATTTAATGACGCCAAGTCATCTAATGACTTTGAGTACTATGCACAAAAGCTCACAGAATTCAGCAAGGCTGTGAGGAAAGCGAAAAGGAGAGCATGGAGGAATCACTGCGATCAAATTGAGTCCATACCAGAAGGAATGAGACTAACAAAGGCACTAGCCACAACAAAGTCGGTTCCGCTCACAACCATTAGGGACAGTGACGGAAGAATGACGACAACGGGATTAGAAACCCTTAAGGTAATGTGTAACACACACTTTCCAGGCTCAGTAATACACCAGAGCACAAATGACGATGCGACGATTAGTGCGTTGGAACAGACCACACATACAACAAGGCACAATTGGGACACGTCTAAAAAGGTAGTGGATCACAAAAAGATCATGTGGGCGCTGTCAACATTTCAGCCTTTTAAAGCCCCGGGGCCAGACGGTATCTACCCCATACTACTACAAGAAGGCGCCAATGTACTAATTCCACACCTAAGTAGATTGTACAGAGCGTGTTTAGCCTTCGCACACGTACCGCGCGTGTGGAGGATGGTACAAGTAACCTACCTACCCAAACCAGGTAAGGCGGATTACAGTGAAGCAAAATCATACAGGCCAATAAGTCTATCCTCATTTTTCCTGAAAACATTGGAAAAGTTGGTAGATAGACACATAAGGGATGGCCCATTAAGGAGACATCCACTGCACGAACTACAATGTGCTTATCAGCCAGGGAAGTCGACAGAAACAGCACTACATCTGGTAACAACTAGAGCTGAACAAGCCATAGAGAACAAAGAACTATGCTTGGCAGCTTTCTTAGACGTGGAAGGGGCTTTCGATCGCACCACGTATAACGCTATCAGCGAAACAGCTGCTAGACACGGCATAGAGCCCACCATCTGTAAATGGATAGGCAACATGCTAAACGGCAGAGTAATAAAGTCATGTCTTCTAGGAGATGAGATAACGGCTACTGCCACAAAGGGTTGTCCACAGGGCGGAGTACTGTCGCCAACTCTATGGAGCCTGGTGGTGGACTCACTCCTGGGAGAACTGAATAATGGGCCTATCCGAACGGTAGGATATGCTGATGATTTGGTGATACTTGTTAACGGGAAATTCCCAAGTACAGTATCAGAAATCATGAACAAAGCTCTGAAGAAGGTGGAGAACTGGTGCATTAGCCACCAATTGTCCATCAATCCAGGCAAAACTGTAGTAATACCGTTTACTAGGAAAAGAACCCTTCGAGGCATACAGCAGTTAAAACTGTACGAAAGGGTAATTGAACTGTCCAATGAAGTGAAATATCTGGGTGTTACACTGGATAAGGAGCTGAATTGGAAAAAGCATACAGATCTCTCCATAACCAAGGCACTGAGAGTGTTTGGAATGTGCAGATCGGCGTATGGTAAAACATGGGGGTTGAACCCAAAGGTACTGAAATGGATCTACACCATGATGGTGAGACCCATACTATTGTACGGAAGCCTGGTATGGTGGCCAAGGACTTTAAAGAGTACATGCAGAGAGGCCCTGAAAAAGGTGCAAAGAACGATATGCATGGCTATAACAGGGGCGTTTCGTACAACGCCAACGGCGGCGCTAGAAGTACTACTGGACCTACCACCGCTTCACCTGGTGATCAAGTCGGAAGCGCGCAAGTCGCTCTACAGACTGAGAGTGCTTGGACTGTGGAGCGACAGTAAGCCTAAGACTAAACACACAAACATGGAAACAGATAGTTTTCTAGACAGAATAACAAACATGGGATGCGACAAAATGCAACCCAAATATGTGTTCAATAAGAACTTCACTACAAAAGTTCCCTCAAGGGCCGAATGGGCTGAAGGTCTTGAACGACCGAGCGATGGTAACAAAGACGATATCTGGTACACAGACGGGTCAAAAATGGGATCCGGTACGGGTGCAGGCATTTATGCGAATGACTATAGTAGTAGTGTAAGCATGGGGCAATTTGCGACTGTCTTCCAGGCGGAGACATACGCCGTAATTGCCTGTGCACAGGTGAATATAGATAGACGAACCAGAGGGAAGAATATCTATATACTCAGTGACAGTCAAGCAGCCCTTAAGGCGCTAACAGCGCCGAAAGTGGACTCTAGACTTGTGTACAATGGTATCCAAGTTTTAAATAAGCTTGGGAGACTCAACAAAGTGCAACTGGTATGGATACCGGGGCACGAGGGCTTCATTGGTAACGAAAAAGCTGATGAGCTTGCAAGAAGGGGATCAGCAAACTGCTTTGTAGGTCCGGAACCGTTTGTGGGACTCTCGCAGAGAACCATAACACTAGCCTTGAAAGAATGCGCCAAAACCAAGCACCAACATGAGTGGAGGAATGAGGCGGGCTTAAGGCACTCAAAGCTCTTCATGGAAGGAGTGGATACAGGCTGGACCAGAAAACTCTGGAAATACAGCAGAAAGCAACTCAGGATGATAACTGGGGTGTTTACAGGTCACTTCGGGGTCAAAGGAACTTTGGCCAAGATGGGACTAGCAGACGACACAGAATGTAGGATGTGTGGCGAGGATGACGAGACAATGGAACACTTACTGTGTGAATGTCACGCCCTTGCCAGACAAAGAATGAATGACTTTGGCAATGGTTACCCTGAACCAAAGGAATTTAGAGTACTCCCGCTGAACTCCATCATTCGGTTTGTGGAAATGCTGGAGAGCAGCTTGGAGTAGGCATAAAGGAGGGGGCAATTGCACAAAAGATCCCACTGGGTCGAAGTGCATCCGCTAGGGCCCTCATCTAAATAAGATAAGATAAGATAAGATAAGATAACTTAATTGTGTCGTTCAATAATGCGTTGTTTTAGTAGGCTGAGTAAAATGAGGAAAATAAAGACTCAACTTTGGATTTCTTCTATCTACAAAATAGATGACGTAAAATACCATAATTTTAACTTAATTGTATCGTTTATTAATGCACTGTTTTAGTAGGCTGAGTAAAAAAAGGAAAATAAAGACTCAACTTTGGATTTTTTTTCTATCTACAAAATTTTAAGCAATCATGTTTCGACCATTGTCAGAAACACAATCATATAGTCAAGAATCATATATCTGAAAATCAGTCCTTATTGTTCCTCGTCTGGGCAGAACAACGTTTCAAAGAACGCGATACTTCTCGTATCGACGGCGTTGCTTATCCTTGTAAACCACACGCGGTAAACAAGCTTACGGTCCACCTGATGGTAAGCGGCCACCGCAGCCTATAGACGCCCGCAACTCCAAAAGAGTCACGTACGTGTTGCCGACCCTTTATAAAATTTGAGGATGCACTCTGTTGACAACAGAAGGGACTTTACGTCCCTCGCTCTCAACACAGTGCATCCTCGGGAGCTCAAAAAAAATATTGCGTTTAAGGACATAATTGCTAAATAATTTCTTTTTTATTGAAACACTAGCGATCCGCCCCGGCTTCGCACGGGTGCACTATTTGATGGATGTTATTATACATATAAACCTTCTTCTTCAATCACTCTATTTAAAAAACCGCATCAAAATCTGTTGCGTAGTTTTAAAGATTTAAGCATACATAGGGATATAGGGACAGAGAAAGCCTAAAGTAAGACTTTGTTTTATACTATGTAGTGATAAGAATTCTATAGGTAATTTTCAATTTAAATTTGGACCATTAAAAAAAATTGAGAATATTTGAAGTCCCATATCTTTTTTGATTTTGATTAGTTTATCTAATTTACTATTTATTGTGATAATTTAATTGTTTTCTATCTATATAGCCACACTATGGAATCACTTTTAACATGTGTCAAATACCCACTTCTCGTAACACCAAACGTCGAAAACAAACTCTAATTTCAGCCTCTCAATGTGGATTTTAGAATAACAAGTTCAAATACGAGGTTGTAAAAGTTGAAGGCGGATTAGAAGTACAAATCCATCGATTTAAAATACCCTAGATACACTATCACCTACAAATTCAAGACGAAAAAGTGTCCGAGCCGGCCGAGCTGACACTGTGAGTGTGTGCGTGTTAGACACACGCTAAACGAGCGTAAGTCAATTGGGATCAATTTATTTTTTTCCAATAGTCCGCCTTATATCACCAGCGTAACGTTTTATTTTAAATGAGAGCGTTTGGCGGTTACAGCATTACAAATTGCACGAATCAAGTCGGGACTGATTGTGTTGGCAGCATTGGACATACATTGGAACAGAGTCGGTATCGTGTACCGTGGAGTCGAAAATGATTTGTTTAAAATAGGTAGGTGGTAAACAAGTATACGACATCAGGTGTTAACGTCGATTTATTATAAATAGTAATGATAAATCGATTTATTATGTTGTATGTTCTTTTTTAATTTTTATTATTTTAATGTGTGTTACTTTAGAACTCCGTAGTTTATGAACCGATTCGGAAAATTCTTTCTTTGTTTGGAATCGTATGCTCGAAGCATGTTGGTCCCGTTGTTGCCGTAAACTAGTTATGATGATGGTATCCATGAGGAATTGAGGGAAATCCTCAAAAAATCAGGGGAAACATATAGCGATTTTAGTTTTTCGGTAACAAATCGAGCATTTGCATTCAGAAAGTAGCATTTGGAGAACAGAAGCTGATGACGAAGACCATGGATGGGACCATCCAAAACACCTAGTGTTTGTGTGTGGCGCTAAGATATTTCGATCAAGATACTCAAGCGACTATGACAAAGCCACTTTAAATGGTTCTACTGTAATTTCATGTTATGTTACCATTAAATTAAAGCAGTTCTAAATTTAAAGCAGTTAATCGAATAAGTTATACTTGAAAGAAGAAATAGAATATTATTATCCGTAACACAATATTTTTAAAAACAAGGTTTAATTTACAAAAAATACACTGAATCAGAGTAACTTATATATATGATAGTGTCTCAAGCTTTGAAATCTTTATTTTACATTTTGAAATTCCATTTTGAAATTACATTTGAAATTACGTTCTGGTAATTTTGAGGGGTACATACAGGTACCCCTCAAAATTACCAGAACTTATCTTTCTACAAACAGCCATAAATCATTTAATACTTTTTATTCACTTTCTTTTAGATAAACGCTAATATTTTAATTTATAGTTTTTACGATCTTACATATCTACATACACACTCCATAGGTGTGTACTAATAACAAACAATACTTGAAAGCTTTCATAAAAAAATTAGTCAGTCTGCGACTCCATTCCTTCGAAATTTTACTATAGTCCGATTCATAGGTCTCCCGTTTCGTTTCGATATACGACTCACTCAACGTGAGGGAAAGAGACAGTAGCATAGCTGGTCGTGTGTCTGATATTTTGATAAAATAATTGTTATAAGCGCGTTAAAGCTTAATATAACTACAAATCAATTAAATAATGAAACTTTAAATAAATACTCACCGAAAATACGAAATTCCATCCTTTTTTAACGTCGTTAACGTGTTGTTTATGCATTTTTTTACGGAGCACTCGGGCATGTTGACTCGCCGATGGCTAGCGCGCGACTATGAGCGCAAGAGTGCTTAAAAGGCATTTAAGCACTCTTGAGCGCGGACGCTTTTGACAGGCGGATGGTGCATCTAGGGTATTTTAAATCGATGTACAAATCGCTATAGAGGGCTTATCTAGAGTATTCTGCCTCGGCGAGCTCGAGTCGAGCGCGAGGCATCGAGCCGTCGGCACTGGATTGTATTTGTGGTTCATTTATAAACGGATGTAATGCATTTTGTTATGAGGATATAGAGTACATGTTGAGAGTGACTAAATAAATCAATACCTACACACACAGACACACACACGCACACACACACACTCATGTACACGCCCACACATACACACTAAACACATACTTACTCTCAATTCGTAGATTCTATGCTTGTTTCCATTTTTATATCTAGTATATGTTAGTAATAATAATTATATTGTATTGTCATCTTTTCTGACTTTTCGCGCACATATTGTTAATCTATTTTTGAATTGGCTACCTACGGGACAGGCTTAGCCTAGTGTAGGGGCCAGTCGAACCGCATAACGAAAAATCCACTCTGTACATTACTTATAAATGATGATTATGTTCAACTATACCTGTAAACTTTTATGTACGAATAAACTTCTTATGTCTTATGTCTTAATTTATGGTAGCTAGCTGCTTTTGACAAATACATCGTCTTGTTTGGTCATTTATTATCGAAATCAGAGTAACTAGTTTTTCGAAACACCGTCAAGACAAAACTACTGTAATATTCCCTTGTAAAAAAATACATCTAGGTACAGTCAAGGAATTTGACTAGGGGACTTCGTTTTTTTTATACAACGCCGGTGGCAAACAAGCGTACGGTCCACCTGATAAGTGGTCACCGCAGCCTATAGACGCCCGCAACCCCAAAGGAGTCACGTACGCATTGCCGACCCTTTATAAGATTTGAGGATGCACTGTGTTGACAGCAGAAGGAACACATTTAGGTCCCTCGCTCTCAACGTAGTGCATCCTCGGGAGCTCTGGCAACCTTGCTCACCTCCGGAACACAACACTACATACTTATATAATATATTTTTTTTATTTTTTTATGTTATAGGGGGCAAACGAGCAGACGGATCTCCTGATGGTAATCAATTACCGTCGCCCATAAACACCTGCAACACCATAGGAGTCGCAAGTGCATTGCCGGCCTTTCAGAAGGGAATATGTTCTTTTCTTGAAGGTTTGAAGGTCATATCGGTCCGGAAATACCGCAGGCGGCTACCAATGTTATTATGGCTGTGGTCTTCTGCAAGGCGGAGTTACTTCCCCAGTTAGGCTGCTCCAAATTAGTTGATATTTTGCTATGCCCTAACTCTCGTGTCTTGTCTCAGTGAAAATCAATATTATGAAAGCCGGTGAGATCCCATAATCTCACTGTGATGAGGTACAAAGTCGCCCAGAATAAAATCCCTTGAACATTCTAACTAAGGAGGTTTTAGTAGCTGTAAATAACACAAATCCAATCATCCCGCGATTTCAAGATACCTGGATCACAGGTTTTCTCCATTTAAAAAAAAACTTAACGTACGTCAGAAACGTTATGCCATTGACCTTTTTTGATTTTTTATACGCGTCATACTCGTGAACGGGTGCTGTTTGTGGGGTCCGGTCTGTTCATGTTTGCAAGGACTAGTAACTTCGTACTAGTGTTCAGTGGAATTGACATGATGAGAGACTTCGCTCTGTTCTCATTTGATTTTATTTTTAGACTGATGCTCAGAGACCTTATACATCACTGAGGATATTTATTTATTAGATTTTATTATTTTCATGTTGACGTGTTATAGATATAGCTCAAACTATTTTATATGATTAGTGTACCTTTTTTAAAAAAAAATGATTAGTGTACCTACTTTATGTCAAAGGTAAAGTTTTTAATCACAAATAAATCAAATATAAATACAACAAATAATTAAAAACGAAACTTAACCTATCCCACCCCAACCTAATAACCCACCCCGAGTCATTCCTGGTGCAAAGGTGCCCAAAACGCTTGCAGCGTTGCCGCGTTGGACTTACTACTTTATTACCTTTTATCTTGACGCTTAGAGACCTTATACATCTCTAACAAATCTCGATTGTTATTAGTTTCTTAGTCTTATTTTTGGCATGTAACACTACATTTAATTAATGCTACTTTGATTATTGTATTATTTTTATTTGATGTACCTAGATAGATTTTGACTTGTAAAAGTGCCCTTAAGGCCTATTTGCAGAATAAATGTTTTGATTTTTTAACCTGACCATGGTTTTGTAGGCCGGGCCCAATAAAACTACATATAGGCCTGGGGAAAATCCAGAGGAAACCTCCGATGCGACCACGTGGGCGGTTAAAAAATGGAATACCCTAAGAGTTTGCGCTCCAGCGAGGTTGGTTGAGCGGCTTCAACCAAATCTGAGGTGTCAGTGGAATCGAGTTACTGGGAGTTTTGTCGCTGATTCACTAAACCTAGCCTAGCTGAGAAGAGTCCAACAAGTTTTGAGCGGCTTCAACCAAATCTAGGGTGTGAGTGGAATCGAGCTACTGGGAGTTTTGTCGCTGATTCACTAAACCTAGCCTATAGCTGAGAAGAGTCCAACAAGTTTTGAGCGGCTTCAACCAAATCTAAGGTGTGAGTGGAATCGAGCTACTGGGAGTTTTGTCGCTGATTCACTAAACCTAGCCTATAGCTGAGAAGAGTCCAACAAGTTTTGAGCGGCTTCAACCAAATCTAAGGTGTGAGTGGAATCGAGCTACTGGGAGTTTTGTCGCTCTAAACGTTTCATATTATTTTATAATACTACTAGCGACACGCCCCGGCTTCGCACGGGTGCACTATTTAATGGATGTTATTATACATATGAACCTTCCTCTTCAATCACTCTATCTATTAAAAAAAACCGCATCAAAATCCGTTGCGTAGTTTTAAAGATTTAAGCATACATATAGATATAGGGCTGTCCCTATATCCATTCTCTGTAGAAAGCGACTTTGTTTTATACTATGTAGTGATTATTACTTTCCTATATTCAGTTTAAAGAAAAACACACCTATGGTTTTAAATTTTTCTTGAGCTTCACATTTAATTGAATATATAATTTTTTAATTTACTCCAGTTCTACGGTAAAATAAATCGACTGCCGATAATGCCCATAAAAAATTAGACATAAGGCGCTCAACGTTATTTACTTAGAACTGGATTTATCATTGAAATTTTAATAAGTTAATATTAAATTAAATATTAAGCCCAGGAAAGGTTTAATAAGTCAATATTAAATTAAATATTACGCTCAGGAAAGATTTACGCCGATTGATAAAGTAATAAAATTGTAGCCTTAAAAATACGAAATGATGTCAATTGTGTGTATTCATCGCTTTCACTGACAGTATTTCAAAGAGTCTCACATGCTTGGCACGGGTTTTTGTTTTTGAACCTGACTGTGGCTTTATAGGCTAGACTCAATAAAATCATAGGAGTGCGCGGTTGGAAGATGTCCTGGCGAAAATCCATGGAATACCTCCGACACGACCACGCGAGCGGTTTAAGGCAAGGCCCATTCACAGATCTGACGAAAATACTGAAGTTTGAGCTTCCAGTGTGAAGAAATAATGTAGAACTACACTACACAAAAATTACAGTAGACTGAAAAAGAAACAAAGAAAAAAATAACCGAACGAAATATGGAAAAATGCCTTGGTAACTCTGTCAAAAAATTCTAAACATCATAGTAAAAATAAACTTTAATGCTGCAGATCTCGTTATTACCAACGACAGTGATACGTTTTTTTTTATAAAAACGATAATTTTTTTCTAGGGTTCCGTAGTAAACAAGGAACCCTTATAGTTCCGCCATGTCCGTCCGTCCCCGCTTTTCTCAGTAATCGTTAGCACTAGAAAGCTGTAATTTGCCATGAGTACAATCAATGACGCTGACAAAACGGTATAATAAAATCATAAATAAAAAATTTTTTAGGGTATGTCCCTTTCATTTAAAGTGGTGGTGAAATTTTTTTTTCTTCCAAACCCCATCGTGTGGGGTATCGTTGGATGGCAAAAATATTATAAGGTTTCTAAAGGCATTTTTTGATTCAAGAATCGGTTGGCGTTATATTAAGCTTTGAAGTGATCATTTTTGCTATGGTCAAGTGTCCCCCCCTCGCCAGCTAAACGGTGGCTACTAGGCATGTGATGAAATCATGGTAGTAGTATATACGATGAGTTTAAAAGGAAAACTATCACAGCTAAGTAGACATTACCGTAAAGGGCAAAAATATGTATATAACACAACATCTCAAAAAAAACGTCATCAGTACTAAGATCAGTAAAAACCCTCCTACGGGTCCGTAATTCCGCATATGACCGGTGACGTGATGGACGGGCAACTACGGAACTCTACACTGTGCGTGGCCCGACACGCACTTGGGCGGTTTTTGTTCTAAGGAAATAACCGGATAGATTTTTCATAACTGATTCAATGTTCCAACAATCAATAAATGTACTAAATGTTTACGAAATTACGCGCAGAGCTTCCGTAGAGAGCGGGATGGTTAATGGCAAACTCACGCGTGTTAGAGGGGGTCATTTGCACTGGAATGGCCTCGCCTTAAACACTGGAATGCGGCTTCAACCAAATCGGAGGCAACTCAGAACGTGTTAGGGACCTCTCTTTTTTTCCGCTCGTGTAACATATTAAAATGAAATCGGCATATAAAATTAAATGGATAAAAATCCTGATCCCCGCCATGTTTTATTGAAACAGCAAAACATAATAAAAATACAATCAGCAAACCAATTTCGAAATCATCGTAAGCGTGGCGTCGCTTAGCCGGGTAAATACGATCCTTCGATCGCCTGGAATCATCAACACATTATGGGTGAGTAAATCCGTTTTGGAAACTGTTTGCTTATCCAGCGGGATAATGTGGCTGTGTTATACCAAGACCATGTACGTTGCGGGGCTAGCCAGGGCTGCCAGCTGATATTTTCAAATTATTCAGCCGTGACTGAAATTATACAAAATTGCGTGTCAGGATACATACACTGCATAAAAATCCTTTACAAATACAATATTGATTGTTAATGGCGTAAACTTATCTACATGATTGATTTATTTATTGAGTATGCATATAACGCGCATTCAATTCATTCCATATGACAACATACATTGGCAACACAACATGTTTCGACTTTCGACTTATTTTCATAGTAGAGTACCTAGCCCACAACGTCACTCAACGTAGCGATGGGTCCGAATTGTACGTGTAGAATCATAGAGTATGAACTTACATTATGAAATTAGGTTTTATGTATCCAATTATACATGAGGATCCAGGATACAAAAAGGATACAATCTGTCACCTAATTATACACGTTTTGTATCCAATTATACAATCTGGCAGCCCTGGGGCTAGCACAACTGCCGCTGCGACGCAACGCGAGTAGAGAAAAATCTACGCTCCTCTTTCTATTCCGCACAGTTTGAGCGAGACAGGAATCGCCGAGTCGCGCGAGATACGACTTGGCAGCAAGTTGTGCTAGCCTACCTGAACTCTTACCCCCGTATTCATAAAACTTAACAAATCTCTGCTAACTAAAATGTCTGTTGTCACTGTCTCACAAGCACATATGTCAAAGTGACAGATAAGGACAAATGAACTTTAGCGACAAGTTAACTAATATAGGTTCGATAGACGTTTATGAATGGGTTAGATAGCTGAACACGGTATTTTGTCGTTTTCATTCGTCGAGAATTTAGTACGACAGTTTAAAGTCAAAGTCAAAGTCAAAGTCAAAGTGATTTATTTCTAAACATAGGTAATACAATATATGGTGGTAGGTACAAAATATGTGCTCTATGTTTCGCCTTTAGGCATACAAATTCATTTTTAAATTACATAATATTAAAGATAAACATGTCAATTATTAAATTAGTATTACATAACATCAAAAACAAAAATAAAATCAAATTACTTATAATTTATAAAATAAAAATAGTCAACGTTACAATAAATTATTAAATAAAAAATTAATATAACTTGTCCAAAAAATAATCCGCTAAAGAATAATAACATTTGCAAGTCAATAGTTTGGTGAGGTTCATTTTAAACACATGTACTGGCGTCCTTCTTAATGTAGTTGGTAATTTATTGTTTTTGCTGGCAGAACAGAACAGGCTTTTCCGCATAAGGGCAGTGCGAGAAAATACTGAGCAAAGATTCTGAGACTGGTAGGTTCCGGTAGGTAAACATAACGTTAAAGCGACAAGGTACACTCAGCGTCATATATCGTGTAGCAGCCACAGTCACCAAATAGTTCGGTCCATCATATATTTTGTAAGATTTTTTTTTTTTGATCTTGACTGTGGCTTTATAGGCCGGGGAAATATATATATTTTTTTAATTTATTTCTTACAAAAAAAGTTTACATTCGTTTACACTATAACTTCGCCAAACTGCATCACAGTTTGTTGGCGAAATAAACACTTTATTTTTTACTCAGCTATCTAAATATGTTAGTAACATTATTTTACCTACTTATTTCACCTTACCTAAAAATACATATTTTTTATTTTTTTATCATGCGGGTATTCTTAGTAATGAATGAATCACAACATAACAGTTGAGGGTTGATCTACGCTAATTAATAATCTCGGCCTGCGCGAGCGCTGACACATAAACATGAAAGATACATATAGCTACAATAACTAACCTAAAGTTAAGTTAGTAATTAGTTCGTCTGACGAAGGCGACAAATATGGCTCTTATTATTATGTCACTAATGACCATTTCATACATCGTAGGATGATATTAATGATATTAATTATCTACTTTTATTAGGTATTATTCTTATACTACTTCGATCTATGTTTTTCCTAGGAAGCTGTTTAATAAATACTCCTTTACTTTACGCTTAGAAAACAGTGCTATGTTTTGATTATCACAGACCGAGCATTTTTTCATGATCGGACGGACATTTTTTGATGGTCATGGTATGACTCCGTATAATGACATGACTTTAAGCTTATCTTTTATTTGCTCCAAGTAGTTTCTTCTTATCCTTCCTCTTCTTCTCTTTCCTTCCCTTCCCTTCTATAATGGTCTTAGCAGATAACCCATCATTATTCCTCTCCTATTCTATATGGTTGTAAGTATTTGTCTCTATTCTTTTATTCTTTACAACACTTGTTCATCCGTTATTACTTTTCCGTTGTTCAAACTCGTATCATGTAAAGATACATTACGGAAATATTATCGAAATATTTTCCGTGTCTTAAGGGTCCTTACCAGTTAAAAAATGCTCATCTATTTATGCCGTTTTCTGATTGAATAGACACGTATCTTGACATTTTCTCAATGTTACTATCTAGAATAGGACTATTGCGACCATATGTCATAAATTTTAAATGTATTTTTTGGAAGTTTCATTAAGAAATATCGTTTCAAACATCACTCCAAATCGACCATTTTCAAGCTAAAAACTTATTTTTTCCGCTTAAATTCTACACCGTATAAAATCAAAAAATGGCTACGTTACTATCTAAAACTTTGATAAAATTAGCCTTCAACAACTTTATTGGTATTATCAATACTTTTGTCATAATTTGATATCAAAACATTATAAAACCTATAAGGCCTCTTAAATCATTTTTTTTTTTTTTTATTTTTTTATTTTTTTTTATTCAAAATAAACTTATGTGGTAGGTAAACAAATAGTTTCGCCAAACTGAGGTCAGTTTGTTGGCGAATAGTGCGCTCACTTTAACAACATTTTCTGTTATACCTACTATATAAACTAAATACTAAGTTACTAATCTACTCTGATCTAAACTTGGTTACAAGACTAAAGTGTGAGTACTATGTATTTATTATGTTAAGTACAGCAAGACGTATGCATTTGCTACCCTCTTCATCCCACGAAGGCAATGACCCTGGCCAATATTATTGTTATTGTTGTGATATTACGCTTAATGATTACCTCATCATCATTCAGCCGGAAGACATCCACTGCTGGATATAGGCCTCCCCCAAGTTGGGAGGTTTTGCCATAATCCCCACGCTTGGCAGGCGGGTTGGGGATCGCAGTAATAATAGGTGTGACCTTCAGAGAACGCTGCTGCCCGTTCCCTGGATATTCTCCGTTAGTCGCCTCTTACGACACCCACCGGATGATATGGGGTGGTGCAATTCTAACCCGACACCACACGGGTATGTGATAATGATTACCTACTCTGAGTAAATCACCTTCGTGAGTTGGAGCAGGCATCTACGTACACAAATATATATGTAATAATAATAATAATAACACTAATATATATATATATATATATTTACGTTATGTATCTATAGTATCTAAGAGTGATATACTAGAGTACCATCTGGGTGAAATTGTGAAAACTCTTTTCCGCTATCTGGGAATAGGTAGTAGTATTCTAGTAAAGGGGAGGGGTTTCTCTGCGTGATAGAATTAGGAATGAAGCTATCCGTAGCAGAACTGGGGTCACCGACATAGCCTTCAAAATTGCGAGACTTAAGTGGCAGTGGGCAGGGCACATTGCTCGCAGGACTGACGGTCGATGGGGCCAGAAACTGCTTGAGTGGCGTCCACGCACCGGAAGACGAGCTGTCGGTAGGCCTCCGACGAGGTGGAGTGATGACCTGGTGAAGGTCGCGGGAATCCGGTGGAAACGAACGGCACAGGACCGGTCTAAATGGCGAGCCTTGGGGGAGGCCTATGTTCAGCAGTGGACGTCTTTCGGCTGAAATGATGATGATGATGATGATTCTAGTAAATGATGTACTTAAAACAAGGAAGATATTTTCGATTACTTTTAATTTCCCGCAGTCTAGATTGCCCCGGTGCACCTTACAACGATAATTTTCTTCTTTTCTAACTTGAGGTAAAATACGCACCTTTGGACATTCATGTGACGGCCCGACGTGACAAGACGGCGGTGTCAAGTTGTAATAGGTCGCGTTCAATTTTTAGGCGAAGCATGCTACACACACCGTCATTAACAACCCAGGTTTCGCCGGAAGATCAGCGCCAGCTCCCTGAGTCGGCATTACGCTGAGGCGAAACCTTTTTGTGGCGATTACTTGATTTTTTCTAATTACGTTTATTTATCTATATTTTATGTTTGTATCGTCACGAATAAATGTTTTTCTTTCTTTCTTCTTTTTTTTCTTAAATATCATTTACAGCGTGCTAGTAAACGGCACAGGTGATCCGCAATGATGGTGCTATGCCGACGGGTGCCGGCTTGTGTTTGTTGATGGGCTTCTCGATAAACCGAAATATGCCGTTTCAGCCAATCTCAAACTCAATTAGAAACTTGTCAAGTCACTGCGATAGTTACGATTTTGACAAGTCAACCGCAAATCTTTCACCCACGGACGGAACTTGGAACCCCCTTTTTTGTCTCTCCTGTTAACACGTTTAGCTTGTCTGTAAGTGTTAGCCTAAGGAATAAATAAATAAATAAGAAATAAAGAGACATTTATTCACAGACACAATACACACATATATGACAAAAAATATAAATGAAGAAAAACGTATTATACACAAACCACATAACGTGTGTCCCCATGGCAGTGAAACGGGCACTGGCTCAGCATTATGCTGAGGTGTCAGACACCTACAGCGCTGATTATCAGATGGGTAAATTGAGTTTTTTTCCGTCTGAGTCAGTTTGAAAACGACATAGTCACGTCTTAATCTGACAAGTTTTTAGATGGGTTACTGGGTGTGGGGAAATTAGACAATTTTCATACATTATTATACAAAATCAAACATTTATTCTGCAAATAGGTCAGGCCACAAGGGCACTTTTACATGTCAAAATATTAATTAACAATTTAAGAAAGTCTGACTATAATAAGTAATACATTTTCATGTCAAAATATTAATTTACAGTTCAAGAAGGAATAATAATTTCGAGTTTACAATTATAACAAAATTAATGTCATACTTTGAAGATAAACTTGCAAAGTTATCTATTACAAATATTACAACATCAGTAAAGTTAGAGAGTGTATAAGGTCTCAAGATTAAACAAGGAGTATAATGAAATTAATATAATATCCCAGAGATGACATGGTCTCTGAGCGTCAAAATTAAAATTAATTTAATATTGTTAGAGATGTATATGGTCTCTAAGTCATTGATAATAAAAACGAATCCACAACAGGAAGATGTCTCTCGTCAATCCCCTATAAAAGTCTAGTATTAACGTAGTCACTATGTCCTAGCAAGCATGAACAGACCGGACCCACAAACAGGCCCGATCACGAGTATGGCGCGTATCTCAGCCATATTGGTAAGCGGTACCTAATCGCGTACAATACTAATTTATTTACCATTTTCAGGTTTTTTAGTGTTGTGTCGGGCGAGTGACAGCTCTAGTGTAAAAGTGTTTAATAAAGACCAAGTGCGGGTAGTTCGAAAACCCCATACAGGTAGATGGTGTTGATAACCACTCACGTAAGTCGCCTCGCGACCACGGGTGTTATGATGTATATTCGAAACGTCGCGCAAACCTTGAAAAAGGTAAATAAATTAGCACAGGGACGTTGACACCAAATAATAAAATCAATAACTTGGAATTTTCTCTAAAATAGATCAAATTCCTTATCAAATTGCAAAATCAAAATCAAAATCAAAACATTTATTCTGCAAATAGGCCTCAAGGGCACTTTTACAAGTCAAAATCTATCTAGGTACATCAAATAAAAATAATACAATAATCAAAGTATCATTAATTAAATGTAGTGTTACATGTCAAAAATAAGACTTAGAAACTAATAACAATCGAGATTTGTTAGAGATGTATAAGGTCTCTAAGCGTCAAGATAAAAGGTAATAAAGTAGGTACACTAATCATAATAAAATGTTATGAGCTATATCTATAACACGTCAACATGAAAATAATAAAATCTAATAAATAAATATCCTCAGAGATGTATAAGGTCTCTGAGCGTCAGTCTAAAAAAATAAAATCAATTGAGAACAGTGAAGTCTCTCATCATGTCAATTCCACTGAACACTAGTACGAAGTTACTAGTTCTTGCAAACATGAACAGACCGGACCCCACAAACAGCACCCGTTCACGAGTATGACGCGTATCTCAGCCATCGCCTCCCTCGACCATATGTTAGGGAAAAAGTAACTCAAAATAACAAATAAGTCTTAAGTCGTAAGTGATATATATAATTATATATTATATGTATGTATATTTATATATTATTTAAGTATGTGTATTTATATTGAATAGTTGTTTTTGAAAACTTTTATTTTCTCATTGTAATAGTTTATGCACCACCTACTTTTCAGCTTTATATTTCATTTCTCTACTACCCAAAGGTTGTCTGGAAGAGATCGCTCTTTAGCGATAAGACCGCCTGTTGTTCTGCCTCTATCTCCCTGTATCTTTGTTTTTTTTTGTTTTTTATGTGCTATTATATTATGTGAGGTGTGCAATAAAGAGTATTTGTATTGTGTTGTATTGTAAGTCTTCAAAGTTTTAAGAGCACCTCTGTATTGAAACGATCGTCATTTACTGTGGCGCTCAAGGTCAGTGACGTCACTTATCTATCGCGCTTTCTCTCTCTAACCAGCAACATTAAAACGGTTGTAGGTTCGTTATTTTTTGAGATATTTGAATAGTATTTTCACCATTTGGCATATTTTTATGCCGTGTTTTTTTGGAGTAGTAAAATGTTGAGTCAACAACCCTATTGTATGCGATTAAGTCCCATTTTCCAATAACAATGGACCAAGGGACTACAATATAGTAGAAAAGAAACGCGAATATATAAGCTATTCGTTAAAATATATTATCTAATCACGCCCTCTAAAATCACAGGATACGCAAATTGTATGCTTTAAGGTGGTACTGTGGATGGAGCGCTCATGGCCCAGCGGCGCCCGCGTACCGCGTGCGGTATGCGAGGTTAAGCAACGTCGGCCCAGGTCAGTTCTTTGATGGGTGACCGCTTTGAGTGGTTATTAACTGAGCGCTCCCGCACGTTAAGCCGTTGATCCCGGCTGCTGTCTATGATAGCAGTCGTTAAGACTGCTAGACAAATGTTTTTATGACTTGAACGAATATTTCAAATGGGATGTAAAATGATGATTATTACTATTATTTCATTAATTATTATATCACTGTTTTCTTAGTTATTTCAGATTATTATCTTATTATTATTGTACGTCCGAAATGGACAAACTGTTGATACTCATTATTTTATGACATGTTATAACAATGTACACAGTTTTGACAATAAATAATTATTCTATTCTTAAGCCAAGTTAGAGGTCATTGGGCGGCTTGAGAACTTCTAACAGTCAAGTTGCCCATTCACATGACAAGCCCAATTCCAATAAGGTCTGGTTTCGTCTCGGGTTGGAAGGTCAGATGGCAGTCGCTTCTGTAAAAACTAGTGGCTACTCCAAGGCTTGGGATTAGGTAGCGGACCCTGGGCATCCTTCAGGTTGCAACTGTCCTGGGATAACGCTAGGATGATGGCTGAGATACGCGTCATACTCGTGATCGGGTGCTGTTTGTGGAGTCCGGTCTGTTCATGTTTGCTAGGACATAGTGACTACGTTAATACTAGTGTCTTTTTATAGGGGATGACGAGAGACATCATCCTGTTGTGGATTCGTTTTTATTATCAGTGACTTAGAGACCATATACATCTCTAACAATATTAAATTAATTTTAATTTTGACGCTCACAGACCATGTACATCTCTGGGATATTATAGTAATTTCATTATACTCCTTGTTTAATCTTGAGATCTTATACATCTCTAATTTTACTGATGTTTTAATATTTGTACTTAATAGATAACTTTGCAAGTTTATCTTCACTGTATGACATTAATTTTGTTATAATTGTAAACTCGAAATTATTATTCCTTCTTGAACTGTAAATTAATATTTTGACATGAAAAATGTATTACTTATTATAGTCAGACTTTCTTAAATTGTAAATTATTATTTTGACATGTAAAAGTGCCCTTATGGCCTATTTGCAGAATAAATGTTTGTATTTGTATTTATTTGTATTTGATGATGAAGGTGGTACTGTGGAGTGTGGATATGTGACAAAACCCCGCTGTCTATTAATGTATTTCTTAGACGAAGCGTGCTACACACACCGTCACTAACCACCTAGGTTTCGCCGGAAGATCAGCGCCAGCTCCCTGAGTCGGCATTATGCTAAGGCGAGACCTTTTTATTTATTTATATTTATTTATTTATTGTTCAGGACACATACAGTCATACATAAAAAGATAGAGGTAAGTTACAAATATGTATAAAAACAGACCTGGAGGTTCATAAATACAAACATTAAGCAAAAATATACAACAGCGTCTTAGCGAGTAGGGAAGTAAGTGGGTAGAACACTAAGTATCACCTCACCATTTTGTGACGATTTCATGTTGTTTTAATTACTTTTATTTATCTATATTTTATGTTTGTATCGTCACGAACAATTGTTTTCTTTCTTTCTTTCTAATAAGCCCTATTTTTAAGTAACACGAAACATAAATGCGTACCCAATCCTTTGCCATCACGAACTGTAATTATTTCACCTTAATTTTAATGACACATTACCCAAAAACCGGGCAAACAAAAAACCAACACAAAAGTTTCACAGGATGTTGCTTGAAAAAAATTCTGAACCGACATTAAATTGTGGGATTTAGAAAATGAAAAGGGAAATTTAAAAATGTGTAATGTGGGCGCGGAAGCGGTTGCCCTAGAGGTCGGATTGCATGAGAAAATGACTCCTCGGGGAACCAGTGGTAACCAGTCAGCCGTAGCGGGCGGGAAAGGTTTAATGATGTATGTAATATGAGCATGCTAGGGATAAAAGTTGTTGATTATATGCGTGCGATTTAACACTTTGGCAGTCGCGCCTTACTTCCAACACGTGGTCGCTACCGGGCCAAGTGGACCCAGTTTATTTATAGGACGATATAATTAAAATTATCGCAGTATGTGGAGTAAAGTCATATATAATTATAAATATAGTTATAAGATAATCGTGTTACAATAACCAATAGACTAATTTAACGAAATATCTCCAAAAACGAATACTCCATAAAAACCTAATTATTTGCATCCTGTTTTGGCACTTTTGTTAATCATGTTAATTACTTTTATACAAATTAATGTATTCACCAATTAAGTATTTTTTCTACAACTAATTAACTATTATTGACTTATTTAAAATCATAAAAGAGATCACTATGATAACAAAAAAAGTACTCAACATGCCTTGCAATAATCTACCCCAAGCTGAGAAATTTTAACCATTTAGTTTGGCAATTTTATTATTATATATGGTAATTATTTTTAAAATGATCTGTTCTTCCTCCTTTAAACAAATTTCTAAATTTTTCTGCCTATTTAAAATCATAAAAGGAGATTACATTGTATGCTTAAAAAAAGTAAACGAGCAGTCACATAATTATTTAATCGCTAATGGGTCAAGTGGATTCAAATTTACACACGTAAGTAGTCGCTACCGGCGGGGTAATCACGTAACTTTTGTACTACCGTTAGATAGATTTTAATGTCAAATTTCAACTGTCAGCCCATACATTTATACTTCAAAATTGACAGTAGAATCTATCTACCGTTAGTTCATAAAGTTACGTGATTCGCCTGCAGGTCAAACTGACACATACAGACTTTATACGTCCGCCACTCGCAAGTGAAAGACTGGAAATACTGGGTCAAATCAACAACAAATATTCATTTTGAGGTACTAATAGCGGCAACATTGCGTGTTGCTCAACCAACTAGTTATTGTGTGATGTGGGTATCTGGGTCGTATAGACCCATAAGCGACTATTCAAGTGTTAAATTTCCGACGGGATGTTTTAGATATTCGTTGTCCGCTTTTGTTAAAGATATGTTCAAAAACATAATATACGTACACGGATAGTTCAGTTACACTATAAATGTTTAGGTTGTATTCAGAAACATGATTGAGATATTATCGAAATATCACATAATCGGTATACCACGAGACATCCGAATTACGCTCAGATATATGTTTTTTGTTTGACGACCACTTTAGCCTAGTTGGTAGTGACCCTGGTTTCGAAGCTGGAGATCCCGGGTTCGAATCCCGGTCAGGGTATTTATTTGTGTGATAAACACGAAATTTGTTCCTGAGTTTTGGATGTTTTCTATGTATTTAAGTATCTATTTATCTATATAAGTATTTATATCGTCACTTGGCACCCATAGTACAAGCATTGCTTAGTTTGGGACCAGGTTGATTTATGTAGATTGTCCACAAATATATATATATTTTTTTACACCATGCCGGTGGCAAACAAGCTTACGGGCCACCTGATGGTAAGCGGCCACCGCAGCCTATAGACGCCCGCAACTTCAAAGGAGTCACGTACGCGTTGCCGACCCCATTATGAAATTTGAAAATTCACTGTGTTGACAGCAGAAGGGACAAATTTAGGTCCCTCGCTCTCAGCACAGTGCATCCTCGGGAACTCTGGCAACCTCGTTCACCTCCAGGAACACAACACTACATACTTGTATAGTAGTGTAGTGTTGTGTTGTCTCGTAGTTCAGACATTAGGTTTATCACATTTCTACCTTTTTAATATTTCCACTCAATCCCTCACGGGTTAGCTAGAAGAGATTCCTCGTAAGGATAAACTTGCCTTTGCACTTTAATCTTATGTGTAATGTACTATGTTTTAATCCTGTTATTGTGTACAATAGAGTGCTTACTTACATACATAATCTTGCAAATCCTGGTTTGGGCGAAGGTTACCAAATTCGGAATAGGTTTAATTCTGACTCATCCAGATTCTTATTTAGTCAGGTTCCAAAAGTGTCCAACTCTTATGAGGTCGTGATAGTAATAAGTTGAATACTGGTTATGTCAAATTCGCTAACGAATAAATACTGAGAAAGTCAGATTTTAAGTAAGTTCAATTAGAACCGAAACAAATTATGGCTGCGTCAAATTCATTAATAAAGCCTTTTCTGATGAGGTCAGATACTGCATACGTTTAATTCATTCATAGGCTATTTCTATTTTAGTTAGATTTTGATTACGTTAAACTATCGTAAGTGACATTTCTAGCGTAAGTCAATTTCATGGTACGTCATGCGGATACACAGTCAACCACATACAACAAAAACCGGCCAAGGGCGAGTTGGACTCGCGCACGAAGGGTTCCGTACTAGTATCTATAAAACAGCAAAAATAACTTAACCAAAATTACAGTTAAATCAACCTATCTCAAAAACTATAAGAGATACTTTGATCAAACCAAAAATCGTTGAAAGAGTTAATTAGCATGCATCACCTCTATTTTTTTTAGAATTTTATACCCCGTAGTTATAAAAATAGAGGGGGGGGGACATACTTTTTACGACTTTGAGAGCTGATATCTCAAAAACCGTTCACTTTAAGAAAAATGTTTTTTAGAAAACTTTATATCATTTTAAAAGACCTTTCCATTGATACCCCACACGGGTATGTACATCGAAAAAAAAATTTTCATCCCTCAGTTACATGTATGGGGGGCCCCACCCCCAATTCTTTTTTTTACTATTTAGTGTCATAATTTTGTAGCGGTTCATACAACACATATTCCCATCAAATTTCATCACTGTAGTACTTATAGTTTCCGAGTAAATCGGCTGTGACAGACGGACAGACGGACAGACGGACAGACGGACAGACGGACATGACGAAACTATAAGGGTTCCGTTGGCTACGGAACCCTAAAATGGAGCTTAGTTTCAACATAAAACTCCCAAGAGAAGCCAAGTGGGATGTTTAAAAACACAATTCTTTTATAATAGTGACGTCAGAGTTGATTGTACGAGTAACTCGCCCCGAGTTCCGAAGTGGCTATTACGGGCCATAAAAACTTGGTCACATCGCTCGGCGCCGTTAGGAGCTGATGGGCCACTCCGTACTCCGAAATCCGAACTTCGTATCATGCCGTCCCTTTCACTCATATAGTGTATAACACAAGAGTGAAAGGGACGGCACGATATGAAGTTCGGATCTATTATTAGTTGTTAAAGGTAAAATGTACTAAAAAATAATTTAAAAAAAAAAGCTAAAAAATAAAAATAAATAAAAATAAAAATGTACTTGTGTGTGTAAATGTACTTGTTATGTTGTTTGTGACTTTAGTGTTTTTTGTTTTTCGTGGCTTGTCGTGGTCCCAAAGGAAGACCAGCGCTAGCCAATGGCTAGCACTATGCTGATTTGGGGGCATTTCGTGGCTATTTTCTGTATTTTGGTGTTATGTTAATTTGTACTGTGTTTGTGCCACGAATAAATGTTTTTTCTTTCTATCTTTCTTTCTAATATAAGCCACATAAAGCTGGTAATTCCTTTACATGTAGATCTCCACGGGACAGGCTATGTCTAGTGTGGGAATCACATCAGCCATGTTTTTAATGTTATTGTGTACATTTATGTACGATAAATGAAATAAATAAATAAATAAATATTAGAGGACAATCTTACACAAATCGAACTAGCCCCACAGTAAGCTCAAGAAGGCTTGTGTTATGGGTACTAGACGACGATATATTTAATAGATATAAATACTTAAATACATAGAAAACATCCAAGACTCAGAAACAAATATTCATAATGCTCATCACACAAAAATTTGCCCTGACCGGGATTCGAACCCAGGACCGTCAGCTTCACAGGCAGGTGCACTACCCACTAGGCTAAACCGGTCGCCGGTCGTAATATTTTGATTTTATTTTTATTTTTGTTTATTGGGAGAAAAAACAGACAGAGAAATGAAAGGAATACATACAAAATATTTTAGAAATAGTTATAGTCTATATCCTAAAACAATTCCTACTGAGATATTAAGCATTTAGTTCAACGTGGCATTGTTGTCGAGACAATACAGTATAGATAGGTAGTTATCGTAATACATACAAATTATTCAAGTGCAATTAACTAATAAAGAGAGATACAAAACAGATCATTTTTAGGGTTCTGTAGCCAAAATGGAACGCTTATAGATTCGTCATGTCCGTCCGTCCGTCCATATGTCACAGCCGATTTACTCGGAGACTATAAGCACTACAATTATGAAATTTGGTAAGAAGTTGTATTCTATGAACCGCTACACAAAAGTGATGTGAAATTACAAAAAAATATTAAATTAGGGGGGGCACTCCATACATATAACCGGTGGATGAAAAAAAAAATTTCAACGCACATAGTCGTGTGGGGTATCCTTATGGATAGGCCTTTAAAAATGATATGGAGGTTTCTAAAAAACTTGTCCATTTAAGTCGACCGTTGGTGAGATATTAGCTGTCAAAGTCATAGAAAGTGTCCCCCCCCCCCCCCTCTAATTTCCAAACTGTAAAGCTTAAAATTCCGAAAAAATTGAGGTGGCGTGCATTAGTAAATACTCTCAACGATTTTTGGTTTGAACAATATAGGTTTTACGGTTTTTGAGTTTTCGCTTAAAAACTGTCTTGCCCAAACAAAAGGACGTAAATGCCGCGAGTTCCCTATGAAGATACGACATTTTTAGATTAAATGAATTGGATAGTGATTTTAAATGTGGACTAGTAGGTTTTGGTACGGAACCCTTCATTGTGCGTGGTCTGACACGCACTTGGCCGGTTTTTTTTAAATTATGTGCATAAACTGAATAATTCGTCGTAAAAATTGTCGGTATAGTATTAATACATTTTTAATACTGTTGTTTCTAACATTGTCATTGTAGATTACACTTACTACTTTTAAATTTAAAAGTTATACTTTACAGATTACGCACGCGGAGTTTACCTTTAAGTAACTGTTACACTACTCGTAGAAATAAGTATACATGTACATAATCTTAAGCATTGGTGTAAACATTTGTTGGTAAACCTTGATTAAATAAATAAAAATAAAATAATTCATGACAATTTTTTTCTAATTTTTCCAACCGTGACGTCACGCCTGCATGAGAATCGTTTCAGTGCTCGTTAGCTATGCTGTACTTTGTATCTCATTTACGTCATTTGTGTCGCTCTAATGGTAGTTGGTCCCATACAAACATCTGACTGTATCTGGTTAGAAGTGGTTCAAACAGCCTGTTTCAGTCGATCCTTGGTAGATCAAAATCAAAATCTAATCAAAATCAAACATTTATTCTGCAAATAGGCCACAAGGGCACTTTTACACGTCAAAATATTCATTTACAATTTAAGAAAGTCTAACTATAATAAGTAATACATTTTTAATGTCAAAATATTAATTTACAGTTCAAGAAGGAATAATAATTTCGAGTTTACAATTATAACAAAATTAATGTCATACAGTGAAGATAAACTTGCAAAGTTATCTAATGAAAACATGTATACAATACAATACAAATACTGTTTATTGAACACCTGAATTAAAGGACACAGTAAAGTACAAAATCATAATGAGTGGGTTGTGGGTTCGAATCCCGGTCAGGGCATGTATTTGTGTGATGAACACGAATATTTGTTCCTGAATCTTGGATGTTTTCTATGTATTTAAGTATCTATTTACCTATATAAGTATGTATAACGTCACTTGGTACCCATAGTACAAGCTTTGCTAACCAAGTTTGGGACTAGGTTGATTTGTGTAAGATTGTCCAAAAATATTTATTCTATTATATAGGTAGTACCTACTATAAATCGTTACGTATGATTTAATTTCCGCTACCGTAAGGTTGTCTGGAAAAAATAGAACTAGGTAGATATACTTAGTTGCCATAGCTTTTGGTATATCTTTTCTCAGGTCAAGAATCTTCAAAGATCATGACTTTGAAGATTCTTTGACGATAGCATCAAATAATCAGTGTTCATGTGCCTAGAAACAAAAGGGCCAGGGATCATGCAAATAAGAAAAACATCGCGGCGAAAGGAATGTTATACTTTGATTATAAAACTTACAAAAACTCTCCGGCGTTGTGCCGCAAGTCAGAGCGGCTACGGTACTAGGGATAATAGAAAATCAAAAAAATCTAAAATCAAACGTTTATTCTGCAAATAGGCCACAAGGGCACTTTTACATGTCAAAATAGTAATTTACAATTTAAGAAAGTCTGTCTATAATAAGTAATACATTTTTCATGTCAAGATATTCATTTACAGTTCAAGAAGGAATAATAATTTCGAGTTTACAATTATAACAAAATTAATGTCATACAGTGAAGATAAACTTGCAAAGTTATCTATTACAATTATTACAACATCAGTAAAGTTGAGATGTATAAGGTCTCAAGATTAAACAAGGAGTATAATGAAATTAATATAATATTCCAGAGATGTACATGGTCTCTGAGCGTCAAAATTAAGATTTTAATATTGTTAGAAAAGTATATGGTCTCTAAGTCACTGATAATAAAAACGAATCCACAACAGGATGATGTCTCTCTTCAATCCCCTATAAAAAGACACTAGTATTAACGTAGTCACTATGTAAAAAGACACTAGTATTAACGTAGTACACTAGCAAGCATGAACAGATAGGACTCCACAAACAGCACCCGATCACGAGTATGATACGTATCTCAGCCATCGGATATATATACATATATGGCTAGAAAACCTATCAATCAATCAAAATGTAAACCAAATGGAGGAAAAACTAATATATATTATACCTGTGCGCCTCTGTTTGTTCTAAGTTGTTCTTATTCCAAGAACAATATCGCTGAGAACAGTAACTTGCACCCACAAGGAAGGAGACAAGCCGAAACTTGTTAAAAATGTGTCAATTTAACTTTCCCGCCAACTTTTCCGCCGCCCTTTGACTTTGATCTTATTCTAATTTCATAATATTGAAAAAAACTTTATTATTAATCTTTTTAAGATTTTTGCCGGTGTGTTTGCGTTCATTTTTCTTAAAATTACTTTTGAATTTTCCTTTATTGATTTGGGTCAGGTTCACACCGTGGTTATCATTCTAACAGATTACTCTTCCTGTGATTTTCCACCTGTCGTGTGTATCTGTTTGTGGAGTCCGGTCTGTTCATGCTTGCTAGGACATAGTGACTACGTTAATACTAGTGTTTTTTTTATAGGGGATTGACGAGAGACATCATCCTATTGTGGATTCGTATTTATTATCAGTGACTTAGAGACCATATACATCTCTACCAATATTAAATTAATTTTAATTTTGACGCTCAGAGACCATATACATCTTTAACTTTACTGATGTTGTAATATTTGTAATAGATAACTTTGCAAGTTTATCTTCACTGTATGACATTAATTTTGGTATAATTGTAAACTCGCAATTATTATTCCTTCTCGAACTGTAAATTAATATTTTGACATGTAAAATGTATTATTATAGTCAGACTTTCTTAAATTGTTAATTAATATTTTGACATGTAAATGTGCCCTTGTGGCCTATTTGCAGAATAAATGTTTGATTTTTGTTTTTTTTTTTATTTTCTATTATCCCTAGTACCGCAGCAGCTCTGACTTGCGGCACAGCGCCGGAGAGTTTTTGCAAGTTTTATAATCAAAGTATAACATTCCTTTCGCCGCGATGTTTTTCTTATTTGCATGATCCCTGGCCCTTTTGTTTCTGGGCACATGAACACTGATTATTTGATGCTATCGTCAAAGAATCTTCAAAGTCATGATCTTTGAAGATTCTTGGTCTAAGAAAAGATACACCATAGCTATGGCAACTAAATATACCTACCTACAATAAATCGTTCTGTATGATTTAATTTCCACTACCGTAAGGTTGTCTGGAATAAATCGCTTTTTAGCAATAAGACCGCCTGTTGTTTGCCTCTACTCATTATGATTTTATACTTTACTGTGTCCTTTAATTGAGGTGTTCAATAAAGAGTATTTGTGTAAATGTTTTTCTTTCTTCTTTCTTTCTATGGCCAGGGATATTCTTTGCACCAGGTACTCACCAGAACGGGGATCGCCTCCTCGATCTCTTAAGCGACGAGCCAGGGTTGCAATTAGCGCTTTAGCCTCGGCACACCATGGACCGCCAGTCTCTTTAATAATATTAATATTATTTAACAGTAACTTGACGACCGCCTTGGCCTAGTTGGTACTGACCCTGCCTGCGAAGCTGGAGGTCCCGGGTTCGAATCCCGGTCAGGGTATTTATTTGTGTGATGACCACAAATATTTGTTCCTGAGTCTTGGATGTTTTCTATGTATTTAAGTATATATTTATCTATATAAGTATGTATACCGTCTCCTAGTACCCATAGTACAAGCTCTGCTTAGTTTGGGACTAGGTAGATTTGTGTAAAATTGTCCCCAAATATTGATTTATTTATAACTTTAATAATGGTTTTGTTCACTCCAATAACTCTGAAAAATTCTGTGTGATATTGTGAAAATCATACTTTAATAATATTAATATTATTTACCTAATTTTTTTTAAATTAACTTGTCTGAAAAAAAAATTTTTATTGTATACTAGCGACCCACCCCGGCTTCGCACGGGTGCATTATTTAATGGACGTTATTCTACATATAAACCTTCCTCTTCAATCACTCTATCTATTAAAATAAACCGCATCAAAATCCGTTGCGTAGTTTTAAAGATTTAAGCATACATAGCAAGCATATTCAAATGTGACCACATACACGTACTAAGTGTGTGTGGTCATACTTTTGAATGTGACTAGATAAAGTTTGAATGTGGCTAAATTGAAAAAATTAACACAGTACTTTTAAGATACGATATTGTTATTGTTACTAACCCATTATGGGTCATAAGGTCTGAAATAAAAGCATTTTATTTTAATTTTTTTTTTATAGGGATATAGGGACAGAGAAAGCGACTTTGTTTTATACTATGTAGTGATGTATAAGCTGTTATTTCCAGTCTGATTTACCTCAAAAATAAAGAATACCAAAGCACTCCTTGTACCTTTTCACGCTTAAATGGCTCAATTGAATTAGAGCAAAATTCAAATGTAAGATAGTTCAAGACCCTTAAAGGGCATAAGATTTTATCGCAGAGATAATCTCTTGAGGAGGTCCAAGTTTCTTATGGGAGCGATAATTCAGCTCCAAGTAATTGAATAGCAATTCTTTATACATTCCTGTTTCTTACCTTTTCAAACAATATTTAACTACCTAAATGAAAATTATCCAATAACTGATAAATATAATAAATAAATAAATAAATATTAGAGGACAATCTTACACAAATCGAACTAGCCCCACAGTAAGCTCAAAAAGGCTTGTGTTATGGGTACTAGACGACGATATATTTCATCATCATCATCATCATCATTTCAGCCGAAAGACGTCCACTGCTGAACATAGGCCTCCCCCAAGGCTCGCCATTTAGACCGGTCCTGTGCTGTTCGTTTCCACCGGATTCCCGCGACCTTCACCAGGTCATCACTCCACCTTGTCGGAGGCCTACCGACAGCTCGTCTTCCGGTGCGTGGACGCCACTCAAGCAGTTTCTGGCCCCATCGACCGTCAGTCCTGCGAGCAATGTGCCCTGCCCACTGCCACTTAAGTCTCGCAATTTTGAAGGCTATGTCGGTGACCCCAGTTCTGCTACGGATAGCTTCATTCCTAATTCTATCACGCAGAGAAACCCCGAGCATAGCTCTTTCCATTGCTCTTTGGGTGACCTTGAGCTTTCTTATGAGGCCCATCGTTAGCGCCCGATATATTTAATAGATATAAATACTTAAATACATAGAAAACATCCAAGACTCAGAAACAAATATTCATGCTCATCACACAAATATTTGCCCTGACCGGGATTCGAACCCAGGACCGTCAGCTTCACAGGCAGGTGCACTACCCACTAGGCTAAACCGGCCGGACTGATGCTTTTGATATTTATTACATAACATTATTTTGTTTTTTTTTTTGATCTGGATGCATTTGTCAGCAATTGGGAGGAAGAAGCACTCAATAGGGAGACCTGGAAAACATGGGGAGAGGCCTTTGCCCAGCAGTGGGACAGTCTATTAAAGTAAAGTTAAGTTAACATCACTACATAGTATAAAACAAAGTCGCTTTCTCTGTCCCTATGTCCCTATATCCCTATGTATGCTTAAATCTTTAAAACTACGCAACGGATTTTGATCCGTTTTTTTTTTAATAGATAAAGTGACTCAAGGGGAAGGTTTATATGTATAATACATGCATCAGCATTGCACCCGTGCGAAGCCGGGGCGGGTCGCTAGTTATTATATATAATTACTCTAATTGGCCGTGTAGTCTGTATAATGGACAATATTATTATAATAGCCGCTATCAACGCTGCAATCTCTTATTTTCCAAATTGTTATAGATATAAATAGCAGTATGCATTTTTACAGTGACGGCGGAAAACAGACACAGTGGCCTGTGGACGCCTGAATCTCAAGTGTGCGTTCATACATAGATCCGGATCGTTCCTGTTGACTCTGAGAACTTCACTCGCTTCGCTCGTTTGACTACTGTTAAAACTTAGAACCTATATAACGGCCCAATTTCTCCAACTAAGTAATCATCATCATCATCCAAGCGTTACTCCGGTACAGTTGCATCCTGAAGGATGCCCGGGGTCTGCTACCTAATCCCAATATTTGGTGTAGGCACTATTTTTACGGAAGCGACTGCCATCTGACCTTCCAACCCGAGGGGAAACCAGACCTTATTGGAATTGGGCTTGTCAAGTGAGTGGGCAACTTGACTGTTAGAAGTTCTCAAGCCGCGCGAAAGCCTCTAACTTGGCTTAACGACTGCTATCATAGACAGTGCCTAGGCAGTGCTTAACGTGCCTTCCAAAGCACGGGAGCGCTCAGTTAATAACCACTCAAAGCGGTCACCCATCCAATAACCGACCTGGGCTGACGTTGCTTAACCTTGCATACCTACTGCATGCGGTACGCGGGCGCCGCTGGGCCACGAGCGCTCTAACTAAATAATAATTACCAATAATTTTCGCTTCAATCGAAGAGCATTCGAACGAAGGTCACTCGAAACAAAGCCCGGTGGAAAGCACTCGGAAAGCCTTTGTGCTTTGATTGCTGTTTCGTACTGAGAATGCAATCCGATTAACGAAATTGCCTTTACATTCAATGCCTTCTCGCCACTTTCCAATGAGCTATCGTTTTTGTGCTCACCAGTTGGCGCCACTGTCGAGTAAGGTCCAGCTGTCAATTGTTATTGGTTATTATGGACATGAGAACGAAGTTTACATTTAAATCATATTCAATACCTTAAAACCGTACCAAACATACCAAACATACCGCATTGCAGCGCGGTCGCGTTTTGTTCGGAAAAAAGGAGGAAATAAGTTTCCAAAAGACAATTGTCTCAAAGCCCTGACAGTCATTGACCCTTAACTCATATTTGCCTTAATCAAGCTCAGGAATTGCAAAATAGTCACCATATTGTTCCAATTAGATATTAACCCGCGTAACGAAACCACAAAGAGTGACATTTGACATTTCGGAGACCCCACGCTACACTAGCGCCTCTAGCGGCGAATTCATACGCGATAGCCCTCATTGAGTGTTTAAGAGGTGATTTTGATAAAAAATACGTTCAAAATTGAATGTAATAAATACGTTGACATGGCGATACATCGTTGATACCCAAGTCTTTATCTAAATATATACTCGTAAAAGAAGAAACTGACTGACTGACTGACTGACTGATCTATCAACGCACAGCCCAAACCGCTGGTTCTAGAGATTTCAAATTTGGCACATAGGTTCCTTATAAGGTCTAGGGGTGCACTAAGAAAGGATTTTTCAAAATTCATCCCCTAAAGGGGTGAAATGGGGGTCCAAAGTTTGTATGAAAAACCGTAGTTATTAAAGTGAGAGACATGAAATTTTATATATAGAGTCTGTGTTAAAATATATTAATGGCGTATTTCAGCGTTTTTCTAAATTGCTCCACTAAGGGGGTGAAAAGGAGGTTCAAAGTTTGTACGGGGAGAAATTCTTTTTTAAAGTGAGATATTTGAAACTTCGTATGTAGACTCTCTGTTTAAATACAACAAAACATATATAAGCGTCTTTCGAAATTGCTCCCCTAAAAGGGTGAAAAGGGGGTTTCAAGTATGTACGGGGAGCAAATCTTTTTTGAAGTGAGAGATTTAAAACTTCGTACATAGACTCTAGGTTTAAATACAACAAGACATATTTAAGCGTTTTTCGAAATTGCTCCCCTAAAGGGTTCAAAAGGGGGTTCCAAGTTTGTACGGGGAGCAAATCTTTTTTGAAGTGAGACATTTAAAACTTCGTACATAGACTCAATGTTTAAATACAACAAAACACATTTAAGCGTTTTTCGAAATTGCTCCCCTAAAGGGTTCAAAAGGGGGTTCCAAGTTTGTACGGGGGGCAAATCTTTTTTGAAGTGAGACATTTAAAACTTCGTACATAGACTCTATGTTCAAATAAAACAAAACATGTTTAAGCGTTTTTTGAAATTGCTCCCCTAAAGGGTTCAAAAGGGGGTTCCAAGTTTGTACGGAGAGCAAATCTTTTTTGGAGTGAGAGATTTAAAACTTCGTATATAGACTCTTTGTTTAAATACAACAAAACATGTTTCAGCGTTTTTCGAAATTGCTCCCTTTAAGGGGTGAAAAGAGGGTTCCAAGTTTGAGCGGGGAGCAAATTTTTCCTTTTCTTAAAAATCGATATGGGTGTCATTTTCGAGATTCCTCGGGGTGCCGATTACGAAAATGACATTCATTTTCAAATTAAAATTGGCGGACATTTATTTTTCTTAAAAATCAATATGGGTGCCATCGTCGAGGTCCTTCGGGGTGCTAATTACAAAAATGACATCCATTTTCAAATCCAAGATGGCAGACATTTATTTTTCTTAAAAATCAATATGGGTGTCATTTTCGGGGTTCTTCTGGGTGCCGATTACGAAAATGACATTCATTTTCAAATTAAAGATGGCGGACATTTATTTTTCTTAAAAATCAATATGGGTGTCATATTCGAGGTTCCTCGGGGTGCAAATTACAAAAATGACATCCATTTTCAAATCCAAGATGGCGGGCATTTATTTTTCTTAAAAATCGATATGGGTGTCATTTTCGAGATTCCTCGGGGTGCCGATTACGAAAATGACATTCATTTTCAAATTAAAATTGGCGGACATTTATTTTTCTTAAAAATCAATATGGGTGCCATCGTCGAGGTTCTTCGGGGTGCAAATTACAAAAATGACATCCATTTTCAAATCCAAGATGGCAGACATTTATTTTTCTTAAAAATCAATATGGGTGTCATTTTCGGGGTTCTTCTGGGTGCCGATTACGAAAATGACACTCATTTTCAAATCAAAGATGGCGGATATTTATTTTTATAAAATCGATATGGGTGTCGTCTTCGAGGTTCCTCGTGGTGCCGATTACGAAAATGGCATGCATTTTCAAATCAAAGACGGCGGAGGTTTATTTTTCTTAAAAATCAATATGGGTGTCATCTTCGAAGTTTCTCGGGGTGCAGATTACAAAAATGACATTCATTTTCAAATCCAAGATGGCGGACATTTATTTTTCTTAAAAATCGATATGGGTGTCGTCTTCGAGGTTCCTCGTGGTGCCGATTACGAAAATGGCATGCATTTTCAAATCAAAGATGGCTGAGATTTATTTTTCTTAAAAATCAATATGGGTGTCATCTTCGAGGTTCCTCGGGGTGCAAATTACAAAAATGACATCCATTTTCAAATCAAAGAAGGCCGACATTTATTTTTCTTAAAAATCAATATGGGTGTCATCTTCGAGGTTCCTCGGGGTGCAGATTACAAACATGACATCCATTTTCAAATCCAAGATGGCGGACATTTATTTTTCTTAAAAATCGATATGGGTGTCGTCTTCGAGGTTCCTCGTGGTGCCGATTACGAAAATGGCATGCATTTTCAAATCAAAGATGGCTGAGATTTATTTTTCTTAAAAATCATTATGGGTGTCATCTTCGAGGTTCCTCGGGGTGCAAATTACAAAAATGACATCCATTTTCAAATCCAAGAAGGCCGACATTTATTTTTCTTAAAAATCAATATGGGTGTCATCTTCGAGGTTCCTCGGGGTGCAGATTACAAAAATGACATTCATTTTCAAATCCAAGATGGCGGACATTTATTTTTCTTAAAAATCGATATGGGTGTCGTCTTCGAGGTTCCTCGTGGTGCCGATTACGAAAATGGCATGCATTTTCAAATCAAAGATGGCTGAGATTTATTTTTCTTAAAAATCAATATGGGTGTCATCTTCGAGGTTCCTCGGGGTGCAAATTACAAAAATGACATCCATTTTCAAATCCAAGAAGGCCGACATTTATTTTTCTTAAAAATCAATATGGGTATCATATTCGAGGTTCCTCGGGGTGCAAATTACAAAAATGACATCCATTTTCAAATCCAAGATGGCGGGCATTTATTTTTCTTAAAAATCAATATGGGTGTCATTTTCGAGGTTCCTCTGGGTGCCGATTACGAAAATGACACTCATTTTCAAATCAAAGATGGCGGATATTTATTTTTATAAAATCGATATGGGTGTCGTCTTCGAGGTTCCTCGTGGTGCCGATTACGAAAATGGCATGCATTTTCAAATCAAAGATGGCGGAGATTTATTTTTCTTAAAAATCAATATGGGTGTCATCTTCGAAGTTTCTCGGGGTGCAGATTACAAAAATGACATTCATTTTCAAATCCAAGATGGCGGACATTTATTTTTCTTAAAAATCGATATGGGTGTCGTCTTCGAGGTTCCTCGTGGTGCCGATTACGAAAATGGCATGCATTTTCAAATCAAAGATGGCTGAGATTTATTTTTCTTAAAAATCAATATGGGTGTCATGTTCGAGGTTCCTCGGGGTGCAAATTACAAAAATGACATCCATTTTCAAATCCAAGAAGGCCGACATTTATTTTCTTAAAAATCAATATGGGTGTCATTTTCGAGGTTCCTCTGGGTGCCGATTACGAAAATGACATCCAATACATATCTGCATGAAGGTCAAACTGAGAACCTTCTTTTTTGTAGACGGTTAAAAATTACTTTTAGTACGCGGGCGAAGCCGCGGGCAAAAGCTAGTTCTATTTATAAAACAACAACGCTTTGACTTAATAAACAGGATATCCAATTATAGGATAATGATCGTAATAGGTACCTAACCTAATGTACACCCTGTGCCTTTACCATAAGTTTACATGACCGTACTCGCTAGTGACTGCGTAAAAATTTGTATGGGCGAAAGTACAGCGCCTCTGGCGGTTACGCAATAGAACTAAGAATCGGCATACTAAAATTACTAAATCGTTTACGCAGTCAAGTACGGTCATGTAAACTCATGGTAAAGGCGCTGACCAACCGCCGCCGGCTCTCAGAATATGTCATATTGCCATCGTCTAATGGCAATGGAGTCAGAATGTCAATTCCATAGATGAAATATCTGACTATGACGAACATTTATTTATTTATCATCATCATCATCATCATCATTTCAGCCGAAAAACGTCCACTGCTGAACATAGGCCTCCCCCAATTTATTTTTCCGTTGGGGGGGGATTTGCCATAGTCGCCACGCTTGGCAAGCGGGTTGGCGACCGCAGTTTGATGGTGGTAATGATCGAAGGATGCTGCTGCCCACCCTCCGATTTTCCCTTATTCGCCTCCTACGAAACCCACGGGAAGAGATGGGGTGGCGCAATTCTTACCCGGCAACCACACGGGCAAATATTTATTTATAGTCACGTCTAAAGTTACGGCGTCGGCTCGAACGTGATTCTGACATATTTGTGGAGTCCGGTCTGTTCATGCTTGCTAGGACATAGTGACTACGTTAATACTAGTGTTTTTTTATAGGGGATTGAGGAGAGACATCATCCTGTTGAGGATTCGTTTTTATTATCAGTGACTTAGAGACCATATACATCTCTAACAATATTAAATTAATTTTAATTTTGACGCTCAGAGACCATGTACATCTCTGGGATATTATATTAATTTCATTATACTCCTTGTTTAAACTTGAGACCTTATACATCTCTAACTTTATCAAAGATAACTTTGCAAGTTTATCTTCACTGTATGACATTAATTTTGTTATAATTGTAAACTCGAAATTATTATTCCTTCTTGAACTGTAAATTAATATTTTGACATGAAAAATGTATTATTGATTATAGTCAGACTTTCTTAAATTGTAAATTAATATTTTGACATGTAAAAGTGCCCTTGTAGCCTATTTTCAGAATAAATGTTTGATTTTGATTTTTTGATTTTTGATATCAGCTCGAACGCGATACGGTCCAGCACACTGAGTCATCCTTTAGGCTCTGTACCTTTACCATGATTTCGCATGACCGTACTCGCTAGCGGCTGCGTAAACGATTTAGTATGCCGATTAGTTCTATTGCGTAACCGCCAGAGGCGCTGTACTTTTTCCATGCTTTTTACGCAGTCGCTAGCGAGTACTGTCATGTACTGTTATGGCCTCTCAGTGCCTTTACCATGATTTCGCATGACCGTACTCGCTAGCGACTGCGTAAACGATTTAGTATCTAGCCGATTAGTTCGATTGCGTAACCGCCAGAGGCGCTGTACTTTTTCCATGCTTTTTACGCAGTCGCTAGCGAGTACTGTCAGGTACTGTTATGGTCTCTCAGGTCTGTCTGGGGCTAATAGTACATTTCTATAGTAAGCATTGTGATGCAGCGTGCGGCGTAACGCTGTAAGCGGCCGATGGCGTTTATGAGAGACCAGGGCCTTATAAATATTTTCAAATTATTCTACTACTCGGTAACAATTTTGTAACATGTTCCGTTTGCAACGTGCTCTGAAATAGTTTTGCAGAAAAAACCACTTCTATACCTAACTAAAAACCACGGCTATTAATGCGAAATCTACAGAACAAACGTTTCCGATTAAAAGCAAACATTTGTAATTGAAAACAAAGTGTATTAACAACTCTTGATCGAATAAAAATATATATATAATGAAACTTGCTGTCTTCAAAAAACAACTTAAAGATCACTATTTGTCTCTCTCATGACACACTTAAGACTTAGCTCCTTTGGACTATGTGGCTGACTATATATTTGTATATGTTTATGTACGTATATTTTTATACTATATTTATGTATGTTTATTTATCCTTAATTAAATGTTATTGTTGTAATTATTAGTAGGCTTCATATGTATTAAATATGCACCACCTGCTATGAATCGTTCTGATTAGATTTCCGCTACCCTAATGTTGTCTGGAAGAAATCGCTCTTTAGCGATAAGACCGCCTGTTGTTTGCCTCTTCTCATTGTGTTTTTGTACTGTAATGTATCCTTTGATTGAGGTGTGCAATAATAGTAGATTGTGTCTCAAGGGAGCAAAATGTTATATTTACGGCGAGGGCGGTATATTGAATCCTGAGTGAAGCGAAAGATTCTACAATAGAATCCTGAGCGTAGCGAGGGATTCTAAAGTAGAATCTTGAGCGTAGCGAGGGATTCAAGTGTTTACGCCCAAGACGGAAATAATTTTGCTACCGTGTGACACATATTGCTTTTCACACCGTCTATCAGGCTCGCTGCTAAAAACATTAAATATCTTACAAATGATTTTACTACAGAGTGTCACATACTGTTTTTCACACCTTCTATGAGGAAAAGAGTCATTGTTGCCCTCAAATGAGGGAAGAAAAGTACATCTTTGATCCCTCATTCGAGGGCAACAATGACTCTTTTCTGAATAGCAGGTGTGAAAAGAGTACTTGTATTGTATTGTATTGAAACTCAACATCGCAATGCTGTCGAGTGGTAAATAATATAGTTTGTACACAAGAGTTCGCTGTCTATTGCTTCATTCTCGATAGCGCAAAGTTTTAAACAGTCGACTTGTCAGTTTATTTAGTACCAACTCGGGGCGGGTAGCCCAGCCCATGCAGAGGGGCTACCGCGAACCGAAAACGAACGAAGTTCGAATATCTCTCTCTCTCTGTCGCACAAATAAGCAAGAGTGACAGAGAGGGAGATATTCAAACTTCGTTCGTTTTCGGTTCGCGGTAGCCCCTCAGTTTGCAAAAGAGTAAGAATTACTTGCAATCGTAAATTAAAATTTAAACAGCGTTAATGCGGAACAGCTTTTTTGAAATGGCAACATAAATATTTAATAAAGTACCGAACACTATTAAAAGCTTTTAGAGACACCAATTTAAAAAACCATTAGTTGCATTTTTGGTTGAAAAATGTTAATATTCACTAAAAGAGTTTTTAGAGACTTTAACGTTTGGTTGTTAGTTGTTAATATATTGTTGTTTGGAATGGCAACATAAATATTTAATAAAATACTGAACACTATTAAAAGTTTAGAGACACGCCAATTTAAAAAAACAATTAATTGAATTTTTGGTTGAAAAATGTTACTATTCAATAAAAGAGTTTTTAGAGACTTTAACGTTGGTTGTTAGTTGTTGTTAATATATTGTTGTTTGGAATGGCAACATAAATATTTAATAAAATACCGAACACTATTAAAAGTTTAGAGACACGCCAATTTAAAAAACAATTAATTGAATTTTTGGTTGAAAAATGTTACTATTCAATAAAAGAGTTTTTAGAGACTTTAACGTTGGTTTTTAGTTGTTGTTAATATATTGTTGTTTGGAATGGCAACATAAATATTTAATAAAATACCGAACACTATTAAAAGTTCAGAGACACGCCAATTTAAAAAAAAACAATTAGTTGCATTTTTGGTTGAAAAATGTTACTATTCAATAAAAGAGTTTTTAGAGACTTTAACGTTGGTTGTTAGTTATTGTTAATATATTGTTGTTTGGAATGGCAACATAAATATTTAATAAAATACCGAACACTATTAAAAGTTTAGGGACAAACCAATTTAAAAAACAATTAATTGAATTTTTGGTTGAAAAATGTAACTATTCAATAGAAGAGTTTTAGAGACTTTAACGTTGGTTGTTAGTTGTTGTTAATATATTGTTGTTTGGAATGGCAACATAAATATTTAATAAAATACCGAACATTATTAAAAGTCCTAAAAGGATATCATTGGATAGCTCTTTCAAAAAGAAAGGAATTTTGTTTAATGATTTTATTATACCGTTTAGTCGGGGTCATTGATATTGATACTCCCAAATTACAACTTTCTAGTACTAATGGTTACTGAGAAAAGCGGGGGACATGTAAATCGTTACTGACAAAATTAAGCTCTGTGGCCCTTAACTTTTGATATCTCCACCGAAAAGACGCGAACCTAAATCTGACAATGACCCATATATGTAAGTCGGGCGTTTTTGCTTATAATAGAGATGTGGGGCTCTCTGGGCGCAGAGGCGATCCGGGGGATAAGTTGGTATTGTCACTACGTCTGCCGGAATTGGCGCGGGCGGGAGATAAGGAAACTTTTTGCGCCCGTTAAAACCTGTACCATTGAAGAAGAGACTACGCGAAGTGGTTATTTATCTTTATTGTATATTTGTTGCCAATGAAATAATTGATACGTATGTTATTATGCTCTTCAAATTTGGCCTAGCCAGCTATATTACAGCTCACAATAGGGCAAATCCATAATTTGCCAATGTCGCCTTTATAGAAATTCGAAACTTAAAAAAAACGACTATATTCGTCCTCATCAATTTCAAACACATGCTTAAATTCATTGAGGTAAAATTATAATATGCAATACAATGTGGGTTCATTTAAAAAATTAGAGAGGTAGGGCACAGCAAAATGTCATCTTGCTCGAATTTGGAGCAGCCCAACTGGGAAAGTACCTCCGCCTTGCTGAAGACCACAGCCATAATAACATTATCTACTATACAAGTATGTAATGTTGTATTCCTGGAGGTGAGCAAGGTTGCCAGAGCTTCCGAGGATGCACTGTGTTGAGAGCGAGGGACCTAAATTTGTCCCTTCTGCTGTCAACACAGTGAATTCTCAAATTTCATATGTGACTCCTTTGGAGTTACGGGCGTCTATAGGCTGCTTTGGCGGCATCAGGTGGACCGTAAGCTTGTTTACCACCGGTGTTGTATAAAAAAACATGTCATGGTCGGAAAACTGATAATTAAAATCAAAATTAATGTCATTAATGTATTTCTGTTTGCCAACCACTGCCTTTTAGACGTAAACTGTATAAATTATTTAACTCTAAAACATATATGATAATATTATTTTTGTACTTGTATGTATTTATATCCTCTAACTCGAGTCGCGTAGTATATGCGGTATGCTGTCCCGCACACCTCGCTGGATCCACAGTAAACCAGCGCCGTTGGCACTGCTGTGTCAACTGCATTGCTGAGTGGAGACCTTTTCGGTAGCACATCTGTTTGTTAGCTTTTAAGGTGTATTACATAGATACTTGTGTTATCCGAATAAATATCTTTCTTTCTAATTGTCATACAGCATGCATACAGTACAGTTAACAATTAAAATTAGTTTGAAAATGCTTTTAAGAATAGGGATAGCTTTAAGACTCGGAAGCAAGGAGAGCGAGCCCCACCTCTGTATATGTGGAGCAATGGTCGAGGCGAACGGTCACCATGGCCCGCGGCATCCATTAAGATCACCTGACCCCGATCACCCAGGTGATCGTATTGGACGAATGTCTTCTGAAATCACCCAGGTTATCTTATCGAACGCTATATCCTGCACGATCCCCTGGGTGATTTTAGTGGACAGAATCATATCCACTAGGATACCCCTGAAGGTAATATTAATCTGCAAGTGATTAAGTTAAGTAAAGTACAGTAGTACCCAACTGATATGGCTTACCGATGTACCTGCGCAGAAGACGAATTTTTAAAGCGCGGGAAATGCTATTGACCAATCGGCACGCTCCACGCACCGCGCTTCTTTTTCCTGTACCGCTATTGGTCCGCAGCTACCGCCATGTTAGCGCGCGCCGCGTGGCATGTTAGTCAGCCGCCATACTTCTGATCGAGTGCACGCGCATTATGAACAGTGTATTATGAACCTTATAGTAGTGATCTAAGGTTAATTGTAAGTTTTAAGCATTCTTTCGTTAATCTTCGGAGCGATACTTTCTTTTCTGCGCGAACGAAGATTCACGACGCGCCTTATCAGTTGGGTACTACTAACTAACGTATTTATTCATTTTAAACTGTGTACGTAAGGTCTTGAAGTATAAGTAGTGCTAGAAACAACAGCTGCTCATTTGGAGAGTATTATTTTTAGCCTTTTAAGGCTAAAAATGGTAGTAGTAGATTATAGTTTTAACTATACAACACCGGTTAGATGTACATATGATAGTTATCTTATGAACTACTTGTATTCGAAAAATCCGTATAAACACATGTAGAACACATTTTCTATTAGGTACTTTTTTAATTTTATCTTAAATTGACTACCCACTAACATCTTAATATCATTTCTCTATTCTTTGAGATTCTAGTGGACGAACTTATCCAGTAAGATCACCCAGATGATCGTGCAGGATATAACGTCCAATAAGATCACCTGGTGGGCTAGCATAACTTGCTGCCAAGTCGTATGTCGCGCGACTCAGCGATTCCTGTCTCACTCGAACTGTGCGAATTAGAAAGAGGAGAGTTGATTTTTCTCTACTCGCGTCGCGTCGCAGCGGTAGTCGTGCTAGCGCCGCTGGGTGATTAATATACTGGACAAGTACAGACAATATAGTGGACGTAGTGGACTTATCCAGTAAGATCACCCAGATTGACCTTTCTGTACCTATCATTTATTTAATACATAATCAATATTTTTTTTATAAAAAAAACCGACTCCAAAAACCACTAAAAAGTAAAAAATAATTGCCTTACTTCTAACATGAGGCTTTACGCTTCTTACTGAACAATGTAGCTATACCTATTGTACTTTTTGAAGCCGATGCCATCCAAAGAAATTATCTAAAGTTAATGAAAATGCCACTAAATTAAAGCATATTAAATATGCCAGTTTAACACCAGCGTACGATTTTGTTCCGATCACCGTCGAAACGGCTGGGCCTTGGGGTGCCGAGGCAAGGAACCTAATTAAAAGTTTAGGACGTCGCTTAACGGACAGGGGCTGTGACCCACGTTTCAGCTCTTACCTGTGCCTTTACCATCACTTTACAAAATCAAAATCAAAACATTTATTCTGCAAATAGGCCTCAAGGGCACTTTTACAAGTCAAAGTCTATCTAGGTACATCAAATAAAAAAAATACAATAATCAAAGTATCATTAATTAAATGTAGTGTTACATGTCAAAAATAAGACTAAGAAACTAATAACAATCGAGATTTGTTAGAGATGTATAAGGTCTCTAAGCGTCAAGATAAAAGGTAATAAAGTAGGTACACTAATCATAATAAAATATTTTGAGCTATATCTATAACACGTCAACATGAAAATAATAAAATCTAATAAATAAATATCCTCATAGATGTATAAGGTCTCTGAGCGTCAGTCTAAAAAATAAAATCAAATGAGAACAGTGAAGTCTCTCATCATGTCAATTCCACTGAACACTAGTACGAAGTTACTAGTCCTTGCAAACATGAACAGACCGGACCCCACAAACAGCACCCGTTCACGAGTATGACCGTAATCGCTAGCGACTGCGTAAAAATTTGTATAGGCAAAAGGGTAGCGCCTCTGGCGGTTACGCAATAAAACTAAGAATTGGCATACTAAATCGTTTACGCAGTCGCTAACGAGTACGGTCATGCAAACTCATGGTAAAGGCACTGATCCAACAGATTTCTGTCGCCATACAGCAACGCAGCCAGCATTTTTGACACATTTGAACCAGATCAGAGCTGGACGTAATATAATTATATTTTATTTCATTTTATTTTGCAATATGTAATGTAATTGGTAATTTACTGTGAAACTTAAATGATAATGGAGCATTTGGGAATCATTAAATAACATTTTGTACTTAGCTAAAATTCACACGTTCGCGAGTTTGAAAAACAAAATATGTATGTTTTATTTTATCTTGTATTACACACTTTTTGTTTGTGGAGTCCGGTCTGTTCATGCTTGCTAGGACATAGTGACTACGTTAATACTAGTGTCTTTTTATAAGGGATTGACGAAAGACATCATTCTGTTGTGGATTCGTTTTTATTATCAGTGACTTAAGAGACCATATACATCTCTAACAATATTAAATTAATTTTAATTTTGACGCTCAGAGACCATGTACATCTCTGGGATATTATATTAATTTCATTATACTCCTTGTTTAATTTTGAGACCTTATACATCTCTAACTTAATATTTGTAATAGATAACTTTGCAAGTTTATCTTCACTGTATGACATTAATTTTGTTATAATCGTAAACTCGAAATTATTATTCCTTCTTGAACTGTAAATTAATATTTTGACATGAAAAATGCATTGCTTATTATAGTCAGACTTTCTTAAATTGTAAATTAATATTTTGACATGTAAAAGTGCCCTTGTGGCCTATTTGCAGAATAAATGTTTGTATTTGTATTTGTATTTTATCGTGGATATTTAAGTAGTTTCTTGTGAAATAAAGCAACCTAATGTTTGCCAGTGGTACCGTTTCCAGTTTAATACGTCAAATGGCACACAAGGCAATGATATTCTTTATAACCGTAGTAATTCTCCAATAAATCCAGACGTCGCGTTACAAATCAATTATTCAACGGCCAATACCCACCAGATTCGAATTATAGCGCCCAGCGATACAATACAGATCATAAAATCGTTGTGCACGAGTGATTTAAACTTTTATGTCCGCAATAGACTATACTAGCGTGTTTTTGCTTGAAATAAATAATATTCAGTCGAGTAATTTATGACGATCCTTTTTAAAACATACAAAATCTAATTATTATTATTTTAAATTACATTTTGGAGCGTAACATTGCTTGCTTACTTTACATAATTTATTTACTAGCGACCCGCCCCGGCTTCGCACGGGTGCACTATTTAATGGATGTTATTAATAATAACATCCATTAAATAGTGCACCTTTATATGTATAATAACTTATTATACATATAAACCTTCCTCTTCAATCACTCTATCTATTAAAAAACCGCCTCAAAATCCGTTGCGTAGTATAAAAATTTAAGCACACATAGGGATTAGGGATATATGGATATAGGGACAGAGAAAGCGACTTTGTTTTATACTATGTAGTGATTAGTATTGACGATCATGGTAGAAATTCTTGTAATTTTGACGTACACTCAAATTTATATTGTAATTTTTATCGTAAAATAAATGAATCTAAATCTGGATCTTTAGGTGAAAGAAATAGGAATTTGGTTTCTTGACTGGTTTGGGGGGAGAAAAAGCGCCCAGGGGCCGATTTATCAGTGTCGAGAGAAAACTATGGTGATTTGACAGATGTCGAGTGAAAGGTCGAGCGTTCTACACTCAAAAATCGCCCCCCATCAGTGCCATTACCATAGGTTTGCATGACCGTACTCGCTAGGGACTGCGTAAACGATTTAGTATACCTATTCTTAGTTCTACTGCGTAACAGCCAGAGGCGCTGTACTTTTGCCCATACAAATTTCTATGCAGTCGCTAGCGAGTACGGTCATGCAAACTCATGGTAAAGGCATAGTACTATAACTAGACGCTAAAATAAGTATAGATATGCTGTCAGTTTTTACGTGTCCTATGTTTTAATATGGCAAAATTTCATTTCGTAACGAATTTAATATAATTTAAAATGGAATACAATTATACAATACTTCCTTTCGGATAATAAAATCGTATGAATAAAACGGAGAAAATAAGATCTTCGTTTGGCGCCTGTCTCGAGAACTCCAGCAATATAAATATTTAATATCATTGTTTTTATAGCCGGAGTGCCGATAAAGGAATAATGGCTGCATTACGCCACTTGATATGCCATATTATGCTTTATGTCCGACACGTTACGGACGATTACTGGTTTATTGTTATTGCTGCCGTGATTACCAGAAGTTGGGGAAGTGGATGATGTTTTTTATGGGGATTTAAAGGTTTTTATTAGTCATCGCATGATATATTGTTTATGTGTTAATGCGTTATGAGTCAAATATCGGACGTATATTATGAATACATTGGCTTTATCTGGAAGAATGTAAGAAGGAAACTACGTAATTTATTTCGTAATATCACTGAACGCTCATAGATTTCGATCCCCACTTACGACTCCGAGAACAAACATAGAAAGAAAGAAAGAAAGAAAGAAAGCATTTATTCACTGCACCAAAAGACACACCGTTACAAATATAATATACTCAGTACATGAACATACAGTTAAAATGTGCGTCTTCGCGACAGTGAATCGGTCGCTGTCTCAGCATTACGCCGAGGTGTTAGACACCTACAGCGCTGGCTTTCAGACAGCACCGTACGTGATCCACGGAACGCAACACAACATACTATACATATAGGAAAGGTATACATATAATGAATAAAATCATAGGTGTTATATATATGAGACTACCGCAAAACAGGTCAAACTGGTGTGAACATGAGGAGGAATTTACTCAACAACAGTGGGGGGATACAGACCTAAATGAAAAAAAAAAAAAAAAAAACAAGGAACAGCTTTAAAACAATTAAAATTAATTAAAAACACATGAAAAAAAGGGCGACACAGTTGGGATAAGTGCTGGCTGGTTTAGGAATAGGATTTTTGGAGAACATGTAGTTCCCTGCCCATGGTTATTTCCGTTCAATCAACGACGATTTGGAGCTCAGTTAAGTCACCCTGGACTTCGTCACCCCATCGTAGGACGCCCAACAGCTCTTCGGCTAGTTCGAGGACGTGAGTAGACACTCGTGATCGGGTGCTGTTTGTGGAGTCCGGTCTGTTCATGCTTGCAAGGACATAGTGACTACGTTAATACTAGTGTCCTTTTATAGCGGATTGACGAGAGACATCATCCTGTTGTGGATTCGTTTTTATTATCAGTGACTTAGAGACCATCTACATCTCTAACAATATTAAATTAATTTTAATTTTGACGCTCAGAGACCATGTACATATTTGGGATATTATATTAATTTCATTATACTCCTTGTTTAATCTTGAGACCTTATACATCTCTAACTTTACTGATGTTGTAATATTTGTAATAGACTTGCAAGTTTATCTTCACTGTATGACATTAATTTTGTTATAATTGTAAACTCGATATTATTATTCCTTCTTGAACTGTAAATTAATATTTTGACATGAAAAACGTATTACTTATTATAGTCAGACTTTCTTAAACTGTAAATTAATATTTTGACATGTAAAAGTGCCCTTGTGGCCTATTTGCAGAATAAATGTTTGATTTTGATTTTGACTTTTGAGTTCTCCGGGCTGCCGGAGGTCAGGTCCAACAAGTCGCTGCATCACAAAATGAAGAAAGTAAATTAGAACTGCCTATGTATTCTTGGGTCGTTTGAGACAGTTACTTATCAGGCAAGACGTTGTTTTTTGGCTCGACTGTAGATTATGTGCCATCGAGTTCAGGGCTCATATTTTTTTATAGATTGTACTCACCATGAAGAGTCTGCCCACCAAATCTTAAATTGCGGAAACCCATAGTTTCTGAGGAATAAATATTAGTTTCCAACTTTTTATACAAAATTCACTATTTCATGGCTCCAGTCAAAGTTATCATGCGTTCATTTGCACGTATAATTTAGTTTGTGGCGTTTTTATGTCTAATTATTACAATATTATTTGTTATTTTTTTGTATTATATTATGTGTAAAGCTGTAAACATGCTTTTTGTCATACTAAATATGCACAATTAAAGCCCAGAAAGACCTGTTAGGGCAAAATCGACTCTAAGGCGGATAGGTTAGAAGATTAAGACGGGAGCTGAAGCGAAGCTAAGCTCCCGTCTTAATCTTCGAGGTTATTTTTTTTTATAAAAGCTCAGAAAGATCTGTTCGGCCAAAATCGACCCTAACGCGGATAGGGATAGATGTCCCCATCCCCCTACCCGACCTCCCCCCCTCCCGACCTAATTTATGATCGTATGGTCTTCAAACGGCATTGACGAGAACTGTATTTTGTATGGAAACTTTCAAATTTTTTTTTCAAAAACCACGCATTTCCGCAACTTTTCAATTTTAAAAATGCACATATTCCTGGAGGTGAGCAAGGTTGCCAGAGCTCCCGAGGATGCACTGTGTTGAGAGCGATGGACCTAATTTTTTCCTTCTGTTGTCAACACAGTGCATCCTCGAATTTTATAAAGGGTCGGCAATGCGTACGTGACTCCTTTGGAGTTGCGGGCGTCTATAGGCTGCGGTGGCCGCTTACCATCATGTGGACCGTAAGCTTGTTTGCCACCGGCGTTGTATAAAAAAAATTATATAATTTTCAGACACTGTTTTTTTACAGATTTTGGAATACTTGGCCCTCACTTCATATTTTTGTAGTGTTATTTAGAAAGAGGTTTAATTGCAGTATCACTCCCGGTAGTTTTGGTAATTAATGAACCACAGCTAATATCCATAAATCGAGTAACTCAGTGTTCCTTGGATGTAACACACTTTTACAGTAATATGTTCATATTTTTAAGTATTTTTACCTATAAATTCCTTTTATTAGGTTCAGGTACTATTTCAAAATACTATTTTTGTACACTAATTCAATACATATCATAGATTTTTTTTGTAACAGAAAACTGGTGTTGAAAAAATAGAATGACCTAACTTTACTGTTTATGTAATTAAATGCTGCCTACTACCTGTCTATGTATGTTCAAAGTTCTTCTTGTCTCATTAATTTGCCTATAATTTCACCACGTTCCGAACAACGATTGTCAAGCTGTTGTCTAACAAACGTTGATACATACACACAAACACCGCTTTTCTAATAGAATCGTCACAGAACTTTTCTCATTGTTTCAATAATAGTACCTAATGCAATTCAACCATATAGCTTGCAATGCTCCAAAAAAATATACATTCCATGAGTATAAGGATATATAACCAACTGCCAACTGAGTTAAAGGAATTGCCCATTACTATGTTCAAAAATCATGTCACAAAGTGGCTATTACAAAATTGTTTTTATAATATTAATGAATATTTTAATTATAAGGTTGACTTGTATTGATCACTAGCTATGTTTAATTAATCTTAATTCTATTTTTATTTTTACCTTGACTTTTTATCGAATTCTATTTTTATTTTTTTATTTTGACCCTGTTGACATTCTCATTAGTTAATTTAATTGTTTATCAATGTATTTAATTTTGACGACTTGTAATATACAAAATGTATATTCTTGCATGCTTAGTAAAGCAGAATGTATTGGACATTTAGTATCTATAACACTTTGTTTTGTAAAACAAAGTGTTATAGATAGTGTTGTGGTGTGTTCTTTGTTCTTGCAATGAAATAAATGAAATGAAATGAAATATTAAATGTCTATCAATTTATACTAGCGTAATATGCCCATTGTGCAAAAAAAAAACGATATTTTGCAGTTAAAACATGGTGTCCTATTCTACAGCATAACAGTTACTTTGTTTTCTTAGGGTCATCATATTTGCGTGTCATCGTTTGAAACAATAATGGTTACTGCTAACCGCGATGAATTAAAATAAATAAATATTTGTGGACAATCTTACACAAATCAACCTGGTCCCAAACTAAGCAAAGCTTGTACTATGGGTACTAGACGACGATATACATACTTATATAGATAAATATATACTTAAATACATAGAAAACATCCAAGACTCACCCGCTTGCCAAGCGTGGCGACTATGGCAAATCCCCCCCAAGGGAAAAATAAATTGGGGGAGGCCTATGTTCAGCAGTGGACGTCTTTCGGCTGAAATGATGATGATGATGATGATGATGATCCAAGACTCAGGAACAAATATTCGTGTTCATCACACAAATAAATGCCCTGACCGGGATTCGAACCCGGGACCTCCAGCTTCCAGGGTTAATACCAACAAGGCTAAAGCGGTCGTCAACTTGGAGCTGCGCGATCCGAGTTTCAGCGAAGTGCTAAGTCAGACCTGCCTTGCGAAGCGCCATAGCTGAGCGACGAATCGAGATTTGATATATTCGTTGTAACATAATACTTTCACACCCGGCTAACCCACAATTTTCCTAACTTAAAAAACCGTCGATCATTCCAACCCATGTTTAAAGCAGCGAAAGAGTCGTTCGCTCCATCACCGAGCTAATGACAGCCAGCACTGAACCAAGAACCAATTAAATCGTGACCTGTCAATGCCCTTACTTACAAGACATAAAGTATATTTTAGCGTGGCCGGTGGCACGTGTAGCTTGGTAAGTGTGTAGTCGGACACGCGATCCAGCCATCTGTCTCTAGCCACTTTCGAGGAAGGAAAAACAGAGATATTCTTGTAAAATGGGCATCTGAGTTTAGTTCGTATTTCGGTTTTAAGGAATCGACGTAAAATAAGTTGTAGAATCACACCCAGAACTGATATGGTTAGTCCATGAGCATACCAACCAATGTGTAATCAGTAGATTGTGTCTCAAGGGAGCAAAATGATATATTTATAGCGAGGGCGGTATATTGAATCCTGAGTGAAGCAAAAGATTCTACAATAGAATCCAGAGCGTAGCGAGGGATTCTAAAGTAGAATCTTGAGCGTAGCGAGGTATTCAAGTGTTGTGGAAATAATTTTGCTACCGTGTGACACATACTGCTTTTCACACCGTCTATGAGGCTCGCTGCTAAAAACATGAAATATCTTACTACAGAGTGTCACATACTGCTTTTCACACCTTCTATAAGGAAAAGAGTCATTGTTGCCCTCAAATGAGGGAAGAAAAGTACACCTATGATCCCTCATTCGAGAGCAACAATAACTCTTAATAGCAGATGTGAAAAAATATTTTTGTAGACAATCTTACACAAAATCAACCCAGACTCAAACTAAGCAAAGATTGCACTGTGGATACTGTCCCACATCAGAAATTTAACATATTTAGAATTTAAAAGCAAACTAAAAAGATTCTTCCAATGTAACCCATTTTACTCAATTGATGAATTTACAGAAAAAACGAAACAAAATGATTTCCTCTCATTAATCAAATAATTGTATACTATAGGACTTATTTACGTTCTTACTGTGCTAAGGTAGTTTTATCTTATTAATGTTATGATATAATGGTACTCAATAGATATTGCATGTAATATGACTTGCTAAATGTAATGTACTTTGTTACTTGGCCAAATAAATGAACTTGAACTTGAACTAAATACATAGAAAATATCCAAGACTCAGGAACAAATATTCCTGTTCATTCCTGATTTGACCCCGAGACCTCCAGCTTCGTAGGCAGAGTCAATACCAACAAGGCTAAAGAGGTCGTCAAAATTATTTTATACAAATTGATTGTTTTTACATTTGATGTTATCGTCTTTAATGATTTTGCAAATGGTTTTGTGGCGGGCACAGGTTGGGTGCGCACTCGCGCATGCCTGAACCGTTGGTCATGATTTTTGCACGTCAAATTATGACGGTTGTTTTTTGTGGTATTGAATTAAATGTTCAAATACTGAGAGTGCAACGTCGTCTTTCATAATTTCCGCTTCTGTTACGCAAATGTATTGTAGCGCCGCGTGTGGTGGAATAAACGATTGATGCCAAACGACACGTTTCATTGCCGTCAACATCCAACACTATCCCGAGCACCCGGTTCCTACAGTTTTTTTTAATTTTTCAGGGATTGATTTGCTGAAAACTTTTTTAGGTGTTGATTTATACCGATTACTTATATATTCAGAAATATACGACTCGCGGAACTCCTGCGGGCAAGAGTGGTTTTTACAAAAAAAAAATCATGTTTGGCGATGGCACATAAGTACAGTCGTTCCGTTTTTTCCCTGTTAATATTTGACAAAGCGTATTGCGGGTGATATGATGTATATTGTCTTTTCAAAAAACCTGTGGTGGATGCTTATTCTGTATATATGTACGAAAACATGACGAAAAAATGTTTAGTCGCGTAATACTCTACTTTTTCATGTATCGAATTTGGAGCAGCCCAACTTTGGAAGTACCTCCGTCTTACAGAAGACCACAGCCATAATAACATTATCTACTATAAAAGTATGTAGTGTTGTGTTCCTGGAGGTGAGCAAGGTTACCAGAGCTCCTGAGGATGCACTGTGTTGAGAGCGATGGGCCTGTTCCTTCTGTTGTCAACACAGTGCGTTCTCAAATTTTATAAAGGGTCGGTAATGCGTACGTGACTCCTTTGGTCTGATTTATACCGATTGTACTTATATATTCAGAAATATACGACTCGAGGAACTCCTGTGGGCAAGAGTGATTTTTACTAGATTATACTACAATATGTGATAGACCAAATCAAAAGGGACCTTATGGCAGCAGGCGCTTACGTTGCACCGATTGATTACTGTATTCGAATAATGGCAATAAAGGCGTAAGTGCCAGCTGCCATAAGGTCCCCTTTGATTTGGACTATCACAAATTATAATTATAGCTTATCGTGAGATGATTTGTGATCAAGCGTAAAGTATTTAGAGTAAAATAAACAAATAGTAATAACAATCTTGAACTAATTCTTCAGTTAATAATTGGTGTAACTATATTTATTTGAATTCTCCAGTGTATTTCCGCTCTTATCTGACCAGCATAATAAATGCTATATACAAAGAAACTAAAAATAAACTTCTAAGCAGAAGCGTGTTCATTTTAAAACTGGTTTTACTCTACCACAAAACCCATCACAGGCTTCATTAGAATAATTACACTGAAAAATTATTAGAATTACCATTAATCTGATTAATTAACATGGATATCGGTGGACCATACAATAATCCATATCGATTAGAGATTTAAAATTTTAATTAGAATAATCGGATCTACAATTTTAGAACCCAATTTAAACAATTGTGTAATTGATTGCTTTCAAAATCACAAACTTTACCTGTATGTAATACTAGCGGCCGCCCACGATTTCGTCCGCGTAGATTTTAGATGGTAACAAAGATATTTGCTCCCCGCACAAACTTGGAACCCCCTCTTCACCCGTTTAGGGGAGCAATTTTGAAAAACGCTGAAATACGTTTTGTTGTATTTAAACATAAAGTTTATTTACGAAGTTTCAAATCTCTAACTTCAAAAAAGATTTGCTCCCCCTATAAACTTTGAAGCCCCTTTTGTCCCCTTTAGGGGAAGAAAATCGCTGAATCCAGTTTTGTTATATTTAAACAGAGCATCTAAATACGAAATTTCAAGTTTCTAAGTCCAAATAAATTACGTTTCCCATACAAACGTTGCACCCCTATTTGATCCCCTTAGGGGTGGAATTTCCAAAAATCCCGTATCCCTTGCATACGTCATAAAAGTAAGCTCTGGACCAAATTTGAAGTTTCTAGTTCCAGTAGTTTCGGTTGTGCGTTGATGGTAGATCACCCCTTCTTCTTTTATATATATAGATTAAAGATTAATAACTCAACATAGTCCACTGGCACGTAAGTCCACATCTTAAAATAGAGTAAGGACGTTGATATTTTTGAAGCAGTCCGTTTTGTTCTACGATTTTGTTCACATCGTAAGATAAACCGGACAAAAAAATCCGTTTTGTTCTACGACAGCATATGTCAAATTTCGTAGGATAAAACGGACTACTTCATATTTTTCGTTTAGGTCTAGACTCGTTCAAATATAGTGTTAAAAATTGTCTCATAGTTAAGTAATTTACTTTTTTTTATACAACGTCGGTCATTTTAACTGTGCAATTAGTATTCTAGCTGTACAAATCAGTATTTTTTAATGCACAGTTAGTATTTTTTGAGGGTCGCTTCCACGCGCCCCTATTCTTTACAATTCCATTAAGTAGGTACATTATGCCACTACCTTTCTTCAGATTCTCTAAAACCTGACTGAAACTAAATTATACTTTGAGAGTTGCGAGTAAACACTCAAAATTCCTCATTTAAGCACTTTAATATACCCCTAAAATTGCGTTTAAATTTTAACAGCCACTTCATAACAGTTTACTCAGGTAACGTTAAACGTTTCGGCTTTACTGGAATAGAAAATTCTGATGAAATATTCAACTTCTTCAAGTTGGTAGGTCAAGATTGGTTCAAGAAGCGTCTTTAAAGCCTGATTCAACATTGAAATATATGTAATCATAATCATAATCATCATTTATTCATAACTAGCTTTTGCCCGCGACTTCGTTCGCGTGAACGTCTACTGATTATTGGGCACATGTCTCTGTATGAAAATTTATTTAATACTTCTAGTTTACTAAGAAAATCTTTTTCATATGTACTTGTAGTTTACTGAGACAAACACGTTATAACACGTAAATTCTCCCTTAATCATAGTTATGTTTCTAGTGAAGAAACACTTTCCAAAACGTACAATCGAACCGGTGACATCCTGACATACGCAGCCAATCACTTTAACTGAGCTATCTGAAAAATGAGTAATCACACTCAGTTACCAAATCCTTCAACCAGTTCTTTCTTACAAAGCCTTGGGGATGCGTACTCAGAGTGACATCTACCAAAAAGACTCGCGCTTCCTTAACTTCAATTTGTAATTTAAAACAGTAGTAATATTTTTAACTACCTACCTACGCGCATATTATCGTTTTACAATTATGTATAAACTAATCAGTAAGGTAATCCATGTTTTCATGTTACCTACATTGAATTAGTATTTTAGATAAGCTGACCTATAGTAACCAAAAAGATTTGTAACGGTTTCTATGGGTTCTTAGAATAGACACAAAATTACCCCGCCGGCGGGGATGTCCACCGCACGATCGCGATATCGCAGACACATATAGTCCCTATTCGTCCCGATACCGGTGCATACCGGGTAGAGTCAGTCCGACCCAGGTCGGGCCTAGCTGAGTTCCTAGCTGGTCTCTTCTTAGCTAGGCTTGGTTTAGTGAAACAGCGACAAAACTCCCAGTAGTTTGATTCCACCCACACCTCAGATTTGGTTGAAGCCGCTCAACCAATCTCACTGGAGCGCATACTCTTAGAGTATTCCAGTTGCAGTGTTTAAACCCCCCGTGTGGTATCGTTGGAGGTTTCTACTGGATTTTCTTCAGGCCACTCTACGTCCAATCTATTTAATCTCCAATTTTATAAACAGTAAAGTTATTTAGGGTCAATGGGCCAGCAAGTTTTGATTTAAAACGCAAGCGTTTTAAACGCTGTAAGTCAGTACCTAAATAACGCAAATTCATTATGTTTTGCTTACAATTACGCATGTAAGTAATTAATAGAACTTCAAGTACTGAAATGCGGTAAACATTCACATTCACATGAGTCGCTTTAGTTTTGAGATAATTAAGTCACAAATATCCGAAATCTTTCATAATAATAGCTCATCATAATCAATTGATAGCGACAGCGACATTACTTAGTTTATAACTACGATGGTAAAACTAAAAACTTTACATGAAAATACCTACTTTATCTTAGCAACTATAAGACTCAAATTATTGATTTGTGCAAGTAGTAAATAATCTACATTAACTTCGATTCGACTTGAACGAATGGCATCTGTGTAATGGCACCTCTTTGACACGCCAAACGTCAAATATCGTGAATTTACAACAGTCTACACTCGCCTCACGATGCGTCCTTACTGTATCTTGACCCTACGATTCGTGACAACTATGTTCATATTTGGAGCTCAAACTTACACTGGTTCTCTCTTATCTGAGGCGAATTTTCGTAAGTCAGCGGGTATTGTAAATATTCTACATGATTCTGGATCTATGAAATTCAACTTCCACCCCCGAATTTATCTATTTGAGGGATGGGGAAGGGAAAAGTATCCTATATGTTAATCCAGGCTATAAACTCGTTGCATACCAAGTTTCATCATAATCCGGTCAGCCGTTTTTGCGTGATTGAGTAACAAATATCCAAACATCTAAACATCTGAACTTTCACATTTATAATATTAGTGGGAATTTGTCGTATTTTGTAGATCCTTAGATGACACCGTTATCACACTCGACCACTCTAACGACGAAGATGTATCAATTATAGGTAGACGAAGTTCAAGGCACTGGTTTGACAATGTTGACAATAACTGACTAACATAATTAAATCTCTCATTTGAAACAGTTACAATGGGTCGAGGGATTTTTGGTAATTTGTCCCCTAAGCACTTTTTTACCCTCAATTTTTTCACATATTATCTGTTTATTGTACAATTTTTGAATGGGATTCTTTTTATTTTGCTTTCAATTATATGCTTACCAATTTTCAAGCCTTTAAGTCATTAATTAAAGGACTTGTCATACAAAGTTCAACCCCTCTTTTCACCCCCTTCCATCCCCTATCTGTATGTTTTTTATAGCCTATAACCTGTCCGAAGATCCATTAAACTTATTAGTGAAGGTTGTACCGAAATCTATTGGCTAGTTTTCGCGTGATGGTGAGACAAATAAACAGACAGACAAACAGACACAAATTCTAAAAACTGTTGAAATGTGTTCTGTTATCGATTCTAAGACCCCTCCATCGATTTTTTTGCTAATATCTTCTATGTACAGACTTTCGAACCTCTACAGCTTTATTATATGTATAGATACCATATTATATGTCAATTTTATAATTATTATAGTTAATTAAATTAGAATAAGATCTATTATACCTACTACATTGTAGTTTTTTTTAGTTCAGAGAATCTGCAAGTTGAAGTGGCAGTGGGCGGGCCACATTGCTCGTAGAACCGATAACCGTTGGGGAAGAAAGGTTCTCGAGTGGCGGCCTCACACGGGAAGACGGAGCGTTGGACGGCCTCCCACTAGGTGGACTGATGACTTGGTCAAGGCAGCGGGAAGTCGCTGGATGCGGGCGGCTCGCGACCGTGTGCTGTGGCGCTCCTTGGGGGAGGCCTATATCCAGCAGTGGATGTCTTCCGGCTGAATGATGATGATGATGACATTGTAGTTTTTAGGGTTTCGTACCTTAAGGGTCGAATCGGAACCCTATTTCTGTTACCCTAGTTCTTTCCGTCCGTCAGCCGTCTGTCAAAAAATTTTGTTCCGAAGAATTTTCTAAGTTCCCATTGACCTATGAACTTACCCCTGTATTCATAAACGTCTATCAAACCTATATTAGTTAACTAGCCGCTAAAGTTCGTTTGTCCTTATGTGTCACTTTGACACACGTGCTTGTGAGACAGTGACAACAGACATTTTAGTTAGCAGAGGTTTGTTAAGTTTTATGAATAAGGGGGTTAGTTTATAGTGTGTTTATTATTACGTTGTTTTATAAAAAATATTAACATATTGATGTCTGATTTTTTGTTCGAATTTTTATTATTTTTCCTATTAGAGCCAGCTTAATTTTGTGATTGGTTCGGAACGCTAAAAGTCCGACACGCACTTGCCGGGAGTAACAGGCCGCCATGTCAGTGACCGTTGTCTGACAGGCACTGCATTCTTTTGGGGCATGTCAGGCACCCGAGGCACCGGTGGCTGACACTGAAACATTAAATAAATAAATAAATAAATATTAGAGGACAATCTTACACAAATCGAACTAGCCCCACAGTAAGCTCAAGAAGGCTTGTGCTATGGGTACTAGACGACGATATATTTAATAGATATAAATACTTAAATACATAGAAAACATCCAAGACTCAGAAACAAATATTCATGCTCATCACACAAATATTTGCCCTGACCGGGATTCGAACCCAGGACCGTCAGCGTCACAGGCAGGTGCACTACCCACTAGGCTAAACCGGTCGTCAAATTCAAATAACAGAAGACTGCATGTAGCTCCCACCGTTTGACTGTTAACCTGTTTGACAGACGACGGACGAACGGATGGACGAGTGAGTGACTGCAATAGGGTTCCGATAGGGTTGGACCCGTGGGTCGCGGAAGAGTGCGCGAGCGTCCCCGGGACCCTGTCGTTGTAGCGGCGAAGAGGCTGAAGTGGGGTTTTAGTGGGTATTCTGGACTTTTACACCCAGCGACAAGGCCGACTTTAACCAATTGGAAGCCCTGGGCACACTAGGGTAATGGGGCCCCTATGCCCTTGACAGATCACTAAATATTGGTTATCGTTTGGTGATCTGGCAGTAAGTAGTGGGCCCCTATCGATCGCGGGGCCCTGGGAAAGTGCCCTTAGTGCCCAGTGGGAAAGACGGCCCTGCCCAGCGAGTCCCACATAACCCGGCCCCCCTCTACACGGCCGGGTATGCGTAAAGGCATAAACCACTGTATAAAAAAAAAAAGGTTGGACCCGTCGGTTACTGAACCCCGTTGACTGTTCTGTAGTTGCACGTGTCCATAAGTTCCAGTGCTTTCTTCTCATGAAGCAGGTAGAACGCCTGTACACACATTAAAATGGATTGATTCAGATTCAGATTCAGATTCAAATATTTATTCATGACAGACAAGTACATAATAATGGGACAGAGTACAAAAACAGTCGTGTCACGAAATGGACCCAACTCAGCATAGTGCCGGCATTACAGCCGGCGCTGGTCTTCCGTTGGACCCATTAGGTGTCGGCACGGTGGGTAACACATAATAATGGAAAATAAAAAGGTTACACAATAAGCTAAAGTTTTACAAATAAACAATGGAATAGAAAGAAAACAAAACAAAAAACAAATACATATTTTCTCAGCGCTGTATAGACACAGATAACAAAAATAACAAATAGTTTGCGCAAACGCACCGACAAGTGGTTCGTCTGTGCGGACCTTAAAATTGCGCTGACCATGAACGCAGCCGTTTTCGCTGCTACTAGCGCCAGTGATAACTTTAAGCAAACGAAACGTCAAACACAGTGTATATATATAATTTACTCTATGATCAAATCAGGTCTAGGTTAAACACGGTTCAGTTAAAGAAATATGTCTAGATATTAGTTAAGAGTGCCTGGAAGAATGAAATAAAATACTCGTAAAACTACGTAGGTATAGTAATAGTGAGCAACTGGCGCAGTCCAGCAGGATGATAAATCAGCACGAGACGGGGGTAATGACCGGTGGACGAGATATACGGAGAGCTCTTCTCATTTGTCAAATCTGACTGTTAAGGAGTCTAACTATTCTTATAATTTTGACATGTATGTATAGTCCGTCCACTGGTGTTAGGCCGAACAGCTAATTGGTTAGTCTATTGCAAAAAATAGTAAGTGATTTCTCATAATGAAACCATCAAAACAAATACTGTAGTTTATAATAGTATTAGAATATTTTTCCTTATATAAAAAAACCATCAAAACACATCAGTACTGTTACCGGTTTTTTTATTAAATATCGTTTTTAAGAAATATTTTTATAATGGTGTTGATTTTTTTTTTTGCAGCAGACCAATCGTTTCGCACTATTCTATTAATGCCTCCAATCGGTGATATGTGAAAGATAAAATTCAAAAAAAAAATTGTAAAAACAATACTTAATAGAAAAACCGGCAACAGTTTTGAACTATAATAAATGTACTATCAATAAAAATATAATATGGACCACCCCAAAAAACTTAAAGGTCCCAATTGTATCACCGTAACTTCACACACTAATTGTCGATAACTCCGGTGACAAATTACCAAATTAACATTACACTCACTGTCAAAATCAAAATCAAACATTTATTCTGCAAATAAGCCACATGGGCACTTTTACATGTCAAAATATTAATTTAGAGTTCAAGAAGGAATAATAATTTCGAGTTTACAATTATAACAAAATTAATATCATACAGTGAAGATAAACTTGCAAAGTTATCTATTACAAATATTACAACATCAGTAAAGTTAGAGATGTATAAGGTCTCAAGATTAAACAAGGAGTATAATGAAATTAATATAATATCCCAGAGATGTACATTGTCTCTGAGCCTCAAAATTAAAATTAATTTAATACTGTTAGAAATGTATATGGTCTCTAAGTCACTGATAATAAAAAAGAATCCACAACAGGATGATGTCTCTCGTCAATCCCCTATAAAAAGACACTAGTATTAACGTAGTCACTATGTCCTAGTAAGCATGAACAGACCGGTCGGGACCTTTGTCGGTTCTTCAGGCATAGGTACGGAAATGGACTCCATTCGTAACTATTTACGTTTTTTTATTTAAAAACAAGTGCTGACGCATGCGCACTGCTTCCACCGCGCCGGCGCCGTCCCGCGCGACCCTCTGATTAGATATAATAATCATGTCAATTGGGTCATTCCACTTTATCATGACCAGTTTTCTATTACAAAAAAAGTCTCTGATATGTATTGAATTAGTGTACAAAAATAGGATTTCGAAATAGTATCTAAACCTAATAAAAGGATTTTGTAGATAAAAATACTTAAATATTAACATATTGCTGTAAAAGGTGGGTAACACAGTGGTAAAAACCATTTTTTCATACAAATGGTGAGAAACCCAAGGACCACTGAGTTACTCGATTTATGGATATTAGCTGTGGTTCGTTAATTACTAAAACTATCGGAAGTGATACTGCATTAAACCTCTTACTAAATAACAATACAAAAATATGAAATGAGGTCCAAGTATTCCAAAATCTGCATTAAAAAAAAAGTGTCTGAAAATTATGTACCTACATGAAAAAGTAAAATGGCCCAATTGTCGCTCGCAAATAATTAAAGATTTTCACTTGTTATTATTTTTTATTTTTTTTATTAAAAATGGGATCGCTCTTGGCCAGCATCTAGCCAGGGGGTAAAGATGAGGCCGACGATGAAGCGAGCTCACCCAGAAGGTGCCTATTCACTCGTGCCTTAAAAAGGTCTAGGTTATATGAGCTCGGAAACACAAACGCCGGCAGAGAATTCCAAACCTTAGATGTGCGGATTATAAAAGATGATGCAAAGCGCTTGGTTCGAATAAGAGGAATTTCGACCAAGTAAGGATGGTATCCAGCCGTACGTCTGGATGTCCGATGGAAGAAGAGGGAAGGCGGTATGAGCTCATGGAGCTCCTGAGCATACTCTCCGAAGTACAATTTACTGCTGTTAGGTAGATTTTAATGTCAAATTTTAATTGTCACCTCATACATTTTATATTTCAAAATTGACAGTAAAATTTATCTACCGTGAATTCATAAAGTTACGTGATTCGCCTGCTGTACTAGTCTAAGTAGTTGCGTATCCCCAATGCCAAGGACTTTAGTTTTGCAATATGGACATAGTTTATCAGTTTGTTAGACAGTCCTCTATTCCAGTTACAGTAGGTATTAATATTTATTATGTGCGCTTCAGATAAGGACACAAGGAAGCAATAAAATTAAATAAATATGTACTAGTGACTCTGTGAGCTGCAGAGCTTTGGAGTTTTTTTTTTCAAAATCTGATAGCAAAAATCTTAAATATTTGACGAACCAGCTCACAAAATTTCACGAAAATCGGTTTAGAAATGCGACCTCTAGAGAAGAACAAACCGAAATTTTACCGCAGATGCATGCGAAATAATTGTTTATTTTTTAATATTGAAAAACTGACTCCACGAAATATCTATATAATTACCGAACCTGCTCACAAAATTTCACGAAAATCGGTTTAAAAATGCGACCTGTAGAGGAGAACAACCGGAAATCTGGAAATCCGGTATTCGGTGCTGAAGCAGAGACCTTCGTTTCACTCGGTGAATAATATAAATGAATTCAACTTATATGCGAAACATTAACTTCTGTTCTTGCTTACATAGCCAAATAAGTTAGGTATCCTTTGACCTACACGATCGTTTTTGTACGAGTGTGTAGGTAATAACTTAGTATTATTACTAATAAGTGGTAAAAAAAAAATAAAAGAATCTACAATCAAAATGTCAAATCACGATACGTACCTAGGTCATTATGTAGTGCCTAATGATAGCCAATTTGTTTTTTTTTACACATTTGGCCATTTGCATTGACCTTGAAGAAAATTGCAGCATTAAATCTAATGTGCATTTCTTGCCCGCAAGTCATTATGAGTATGTTTATGGTAAATGGGAAAATAAGTACCTTTTAACACATAATGTTTGTTACCTTTTCAATTCCGATCGATTTAAAAAAATCCTGGGAAGATACCTAGTTTTTGTCCCGGAAAGATGAATATTAGATTATTTTTAACCAGGTTATCATCAAAATTGCGAGACTTAAGTGGTAGTGGGCAGGGCACAATGCTCGCAGGACTGACGGTCGATGGGGTCAGAAACTGCTTGAGTGGCGTCCACGCACCGGAAGACGAGCTGTCGGTAGGCCTCCGGCGAGGTGGAGTGATGACCTGGTGAAGGTCGCGGGAATCCGGTGGAAACGAACGGCACAGGACCGGTCTAAATGGCGAGCCTTGGGGGAGGCCTATGTCCAGCAGTGGACGTCTTTCGGCTGAAGTGATGATGATGATGATGAGGTTATCATCTTCTCCCCGGTCGTCTGTATAGCTTGATAACTACATTCTATAGATCTTCTCAGGCCATGGTCTAAGAAAACAAGGTCTGACAATTCGGATCGTGGCACTGTCGACAACACTCACACACATCCGCGTACCATCGAGAGGCTGATGTTGGCTGATGACGTAGGTCGTGTCACCCACACTAGTAACCGATGTACCGAATTGCCATACCTGGTGCGTTACATTATTGTAATATGCTTCAGACAAACCTGAATAGGCTAATAGGTGACTTCCTGGCTTGTTGGAGCGGGATCGATATATGATATTTTGTTATTTGACGTGAGCTTGCATATGTCGCATAATTTATCGTATGGCAATTATTTCGAACCATGAGATCTTTGAGAAGACAGTACGGTTACCAGTTTTTGTTGCACTTTTAACACCACCCAGGGTCACGTGTAGGGTAACGGTGTGTCCTCCCTACGGACGTGGTGCAACTTCGACCAAGTGAGTCATCATCATCATCATCATCATTTCAGCCGAAAGACGTCCACTGCTGAACATAGGCCTCCCCCAACCAACCAAGTGAGTGGGCAACTTGAATGTTAGAAATTCTCGAGCCGCTCGAAGGCCTGTAACTTGGCTTAACGACTGCTGTTATAGACAGCAGCCGGGATCAACGGCTTTACATGCCTTCCAAAGCATGGGAGCGCTCAGTTAATGACCATTCAAAGCGGTCACCCATCCAAGAATTGACCTTGGCCGATGCTGCTTCCTCGCACACCGTATTCGGTACGCCCGCCGCTAAGCCACGAGCGCTCCAGCAGGATAATATGATTTACTTTGACGGAATATCGACAGTATTACGTATGCGCAGTAGTAATAACTTCCGCGTACGCGAGCAGTATTGCATTTGTATTGCCCCACTTCCACGCTTCCCGCAATCAGGAAACACCCTTTAAAAGTCTAGGAGCGCAGTAGAAAGTGGTATACTTACTCGACTGACAGTTTGTTTAAGGATTCCTTGAATTTGAATCCTGTCTAAGGACTAGTTGCTGATAGTACCTTTCAGCACGTTTTTAAAGAAAATTTGATTTGATACAATCAGATGCTAATATTGTCTTTGTAGACATAATAGTTTCCGCGATAAGCCTTTCAAAGTATATAATTTTTCGAACTTCGCAAACTTTGAATTTATCGTGGAAACTATTGGTTCTACAAAGACAATTCTAGTCTCATATTGTTGAAAATATAGTCTTCTCTAAAAACGTCCTAAGAAGGTACATGTTAATTAAATATAATTGATGACTGATTACATTTCTTTAATAAGATGTTATACACAATTATATCCCAAAAAAAATCATTAGAGAATCATTTCACATTGACTTCCTATCCTTAAAAAGTAACGGTAAACCTCCTAGAATAGTCTGCACCACATCGGACTTGGGGTCCAAAGGTGGCCGGCGCACCGTCCCCGGCGCCGGCGCCACCGTAAACCGGGACAGCACGGCGGCGAGACCCGCTAGAGACTGCATGACTCCAAGTCTCTCACCTGAAAAGACCAAATCTTAGAATGAGGTGTCGAAACGGACTCCGGGCTGCTGAGGGGACAACTGTGAAGCTCCCACTGTGAAGAATTATTGTAGAATTTTATTACAGTACGAGCACACAAAAATTACTATGGGCTGAAAAGGAAACAAATTAATAGAACAAACTCTTGAAAAATGCCTTGATAACTCTGTCACCAGGGCTCTGAAACAGGTTTCGTCTTCAAACAATTAACCGGTTAAAAATTTCGGTTAATTGCGTTTTACCATATTTTTTCGCACTTCAAATCATTTATTTCATAGATGAAGGCTAACAAAAGAAAATCTTAAAATAAAAATAGAGATATTAGAAGTACTAAGAGGATACTCTGTGGTCACCGAACTGTCAACATCAAATTTGTATCAGCTGATATGAATTATTTTATTCTATTAGTAAATTTATAGTAATAACTGTTATTTCTTATATTAAATAAGTGTGCCCATGTCAAGGAACAATTAATAGTGTTCGTGCGAAATACTACTGAGCAACATCGCGTTACTGTTTATTTGAACCAGAAGCCGTCACCTTAACGGACAAAGTTTTGAAACCGGACTTAAACCAGGGGAGTAAATTGTTTTTATTTGCTATTACACACTTATTTTCACAGTTTATAATTTACTATCAACATATTACAATTCACAAATCGTATCTTTCAGTGTTTGTGGAGTTACTGAGCGACAATGAATAGCGCTGCTAACATGACATCCCGCAAAATCACTGCACGTCAACGCGACATGCAACTGAAGGAGACCCTGAAGGAACTGCAGGAATCTAAGACCTTATGCGAGCAGTTGCTACAGGAAAGGGATGACAGTGAAGTGGAATTGCATAAGATACTCAAGAAGAACTCGGCAATGAAAAATGAGCTTGCCGAGTATGAAATAAAACTAACTGAAGCCGAAGACTTAGTGGATTATTTGCAGAGACAAGTGGACTCCTTCACCCAATGTACATCTACTCATGAAGTAGCGCTGAAGCAGATAGAGAGTCTCAAATTAGAACTTCGTGCTGCCGATGAGGAGCTGATTTTATTCAGAAAAGAGCGTGAGCACTACGATGCAAGAATGCTTCAGAACCTGTACCAAGAGCTGGTAGGCAATGAACCTAATGACTCTAATAAACTTGTGTTCTTTGATAGTAGTAGAAAGTTAAAAAAGTATGTTAGGATAAATAGGTATATTCGGCGTACACAAAAGCTTATTAATAGCAAAGCATGTATCAAAAATTATTCCAAATTAAAGTTAGAATTGTCTGTAATGAAAAATAGGGTCAAACAATGTAACTTAGAATTAGAAAGTAAGGAGTTACATTCACAGAAAATGCAGGATGAATTAAATAGGCTAAAAGAGAAGCTTGAAGCTACCACTTTATTGTATGCTTCCACTCAAAAGGAGTGCAAGGAGCATGTCCAGGCATTCACAAAGTTGTTGGAGGAATGTAAAGAAAATGAGGAGCGCTTTAACTCATTAATTAATAGTAATTTTTGTAATTGTGGCCATATTCCACCAACAGCTGTTGTGCAACAGGACATCGCCCTGGGCACTCCGGCAGCAGTACTACCTGTTATTAAAGAGCAGGCCCATAGGTTAGCAAGTAGCAGTAAAACTGTTATTTATTCGGATCAGATTGGATCAGGGATGGGTTCCATGCTTAGTAAAAAAATAAATCAAAGTGTAATAAACTACTGTTATCACAATGCGAGTATGAACCAAATATGTGAGTTAATGTTAAAGGGGCATTGTGATGACAGTACTAACTTAGTAATTTTGTTAGGAAATAGTGTTAGTATTGATAAGTCTGCCATAGATAAGTTAATGTCCACATTAAATATTATTGAAAAATCTGGCATTGGTAAAATTATATTATGTGCACTGCCATACTCACAGAGTATGACATATCAATATAACAATAAAGTAGCTCATTTGAATTCCTTGATGTACCAAGCCACTTGTTTCAATAACAAATATCATTTCTTTGACACAAATAAATTTATAAAGCGCTTCACGCTAACACTAGAAAAAATATTTTTGCCAAAAAAATATTTCATGACTGATGGATCTGTTAGCTTTTAATATAGAACCACACCGATTTAATAGTTCACCTAGCAGACTCCATCAAGTTGATAGTGTCATCAATACCATTCTTTTAAACTAAATTGTAAGACAGCGGAAAAACCATTGAGTGTTCAAAATCAAAATCAAAATCAAAACATTTATTCTGCAAATAGGCCTCAAGGGCACTTTTACAAGTCAAAATCTATCTAGGTACATCAAATAAAAATAATACAATAATCAAAGTATCATTAATTAAATGTAGTGTTACATGTCAAAAATAAGAATAAGAAACTAATAACAATCGAGATTTGTTAGAGATGTATAAGGTCTCTAAGCGTCAAGATAAAAGGTAATAAAGTAAGTACACTAATCATAATAAAATATTTTGAGCTATATCTATAACACGTCAACATGAAAATAATAAAATCTAATAAATAAATATCCTCAGAGATGTATAAGGTCTCTGAGCGTCAGTCTAAAAAATAAAATCAAATGAGAACAATGAAGTCTCTCATCATGTCAATTCCACTGAACACTAGTACGAAGTTACTAGTCCTTGCAAACATGAACAGACCGGACCCCACAAACAGCACCCGTTCACGAGTATGACGCGTATCTCAGCCATCGCCTCCCTCGACCATATGTTAGGGAAGGTTGCGACCCGATCAACGACGCCACCGTAAGCAAAGACCTTTAGGCGAGCATGACATATTCAAGCTGCAGGACATTTATAATCAAAGTAGTACTTAATAATAAAATATCGAATACAATGAGATACCTCATGATGTGCTCAAATGTACATGAAATGATTTTAGAACAGTAAAAGTCCAGACTAAAATTGTAGTTATACATGTCTACATTATAAACCATTACTAATTCTAGTAAATTATACAACTGGCTTAAAAGCTTCCTGATCGTTTAAAAAATCATTGACGGAATAATACGCCTTGCTTACCAAGTGACTTTTAACGTGACACTTAAATCTGTTGACGGGCAAATTCACTACATCCATGGGTATTTTATTATAAAAGCGTATACAGTTCCCCACGAAGGACGTGCTAACTTTACGGAGACGACAGGCTGCCACTGCGAGCTTGTTTTTACTTCTTGTGTTGTAGTCGTGGATTTCGCTGTTAAGTTTGAATTCATGGAGATTTTTCCGTACATACATAATGTTCTCAAAAATGTATTGAGAAGCTACAGTGAGAATATTTGCCTCTTTGAATTTTTCTCTTAAGGAGGCACGAGCTCCTAGTTCATAAATAGAACGCACTGCTCGTTTTTGCAGTACGAAGATAGTCTGGATATCCGCCGCTTTCCCCCACAGCAGGATTCCATAGGACATAACACTGTGGAAGTAACTGTAGTACACCAATTTTGCTGTCTCGACGTTTGTCAGCTGCCTGATTCGCCTCACTGCATAGGCTGCGGAGCTTAGTTTTCCTGCTAATGTGGCTATATGTGCATGCCACTGAAGTTTTGAATCTAAGGTTATTCCCAAAAACACAGCCTTATCTTCGAATTCTAGAATTTCGCCCTTTAATTTAATTCTTGAGTTGTTTATGTGCTTAACATTGGGTAAAATAAATTTTATGCACTTCGTCTTCTTTGCATTTAAAAGCAGGTTATTGGCTGTAAACCAATTTACAATAGTGGATAATACATCATTAATACAGTCAAAGCTTTTCTCTTTTCTATCTACTTTGAAAATTAGAGAAGTGTCATCTGCAAATAAAACTATATCATGTCTACCCTGCACAAGCTCTGGTAAGTCATTTATGTACACTAAAAATAAGAACGGTCCTAGGATGGATCCTTGCGGTACTCCAAGAGCAACGTTTGACCCTGCTGACGAGGTCCCATTGATGACTACTCGCTGTGTTCTGTTCGATAGATATGATGAAACGAGATCAAGAGCTCCATTCTTTATCCCATAGTGCCTAAGCTTTCTGATCAGATTTTCGTGATCAACGCAATCAAATGCTTTTGATAAATCACAGAAAACTCCAACAGCATCTTGAGCCTTTTCCCAGGCATCAAAAATATGTTTAATGAGTACCACACCGGCATCTGTGGTGGAACGGCCTCTAGTAAATCCGAATTGCTTACTGTTCAGCAGTTTATTACGATTGAAATGGGATAGAAGCTGATTAAGGATAAGTTTCTCGAAAATTTTGCTTAGTGCCGGTAGTATTGAGATAGGTCTGAAGTTTGTGGGGTCTGATTTCGTTAATATTTTTCATCAAAATATTCAGGGTTTTTCCAGCAAGGAACTAGAAGTAGGCTTATTTTTAGATAATGATGATATTCAAGTTTTGTGTATTACTGAACATTGGCTCAAACAAGAACAGATGATATTTGACTTTGTGAATTTTAAATTAGTGAGTTTCTTTGCTAGAAAATCTGCCATTCATGGTGGCTCTCTCATAATTGTTCAAAGCTCTTTTAAATGCAAAGAACGGAAGGACATAGTAAAGTTATCAATTGAGAGGATTGTAGAAATTGCTTGTACAGAATTAGATAGCTATATAATTCTATGTGTATACAGGCCGCCAGCATCTGACTTCTGCACATTCGAATCCACTATGGAAAATGTGTTGAGGTTAGTAACTAAAAGCCAAAAAAATGTTATAGTTTGTGGTGATTTCAATGTCGACTTACTTCAACCATCTAACAATACCGTCAAGTTGTTAAGTTTGTTTAAATCTTTTAATTTGGTAAATTTGTTTTTTGAGCCTACCCGGGTAGGTGTTACCAGTGCAACCTGCTTAGATAATATTTTTTGTAACTGTGAATGTTTGGATAAGAAAATTATAAATTGTTTTAATTCTGACCACAGTGGTCAAAAGGCATCTTTCTCAAAGATAATTGAAGAACAACCCCAAACTATAACATACCGACCCATAACTAGTTCTCGTTTGGAGTTATTTAAAAATGAAATTAACTATAATATTTGTATGTTACCTTTTTCACAAAATAATTCGAATAGCATGTATAAAGATTTATTCGGCTTAATTATTGATCGCTTCAACGAAAATTTTGCATTGAAAACTATTTCCGGGTCAAAAAATAATAATGATAAGATAAAGTTTAGTGATTGGGCTACTGTAGGCATACATAAAAGTAGAAATAGGCTTTATGAACTTTATGGTGAAAGGGAGGTGAACAAGAACAGTCATTTCCTGGACTTTGTCAAGACTTACTCAAGAATCTTCAAGAGAGTGTGTTTTACTGCTAAAGCAAACTATATTAGTTCTAAACTTAAAATATCTGACAATAAAGTGAAAACTGTTTGGAATATTATAAATAGAGAATCTGGTAAACTTAAAACCCGCAGTTGTCAAGTCAACATCCTCAAAGAAGACCAACAGGTCATGTCAAATAATGATGTTGCCTTGGCATTCGAGAATTATTTTTCGAATATAGCAAGTATTACTACGAAATGTCTTCCGTCATCTGAAACCCAAGCTAACGCTTTACTTTGTGCTAACATTAGTAAATGTAATGTAACGTTTAATTTTAGTCAAGTAGATTCAATCAAAGTAATTAAAACTTTTAAATCGCTCAATTTAAAGAAAACGGAGGATTTATGGGGAACATCAGTAAAAGTTATTAATCATATCATAGATGTCATTGCGCCCCACTTAGCTTTGGTTTACAATAACTGCATATCAGAGGGTATTTTTCCGGATCTTATGAAATTTAGTAAAGTCGTACCTTTATTTAAATCGGGTGATTTGAACGACCTAACCAACTTTCGTCCTATATCGATACTGCCTGTGTTAAGTAAGGTTTTTGAGAAATTAATGTTAAACGATATGCTAATGCACTTCAATAGAAATAAACTTCTTACAAGTAATCAGTTCGGTTTCACAAAAGGGCGCTCCACGACTGACGCTGCATCTGTGCTTATTAAGTATATTTACAATATTTGGGAGAATTCTTGTGATGCGATTGGTATTTTTTGTGACCTTTCTAAAGCATTCGATTGCGTGGATCATGGAACGCTCATTTTGAAACTTAAACATTATGGTCTGTCTGATAATGCGTTAAGCCTTATGTCATCATATCTTAGCAATAGAACTCAAACAGTTGTTGTAAATGGAACCCAGTCTAGTGGAGCTGTAGTAACATTAGGAGTACCTCAGGGCTCTATCCTAGGTCCATTTTTATTTTTGGTTTATATAAATGATTTGCCGTCTATAGTAAGTGATCTTTGTGACATAGTATTATTCTCGGATGATACATCATTAATATCATCATTAATATATTCTTCATTTGTATATGGAATTATTCTGAATTAAATTATTATTATTATTATTATTATTATTATTAATCTTTAAGGTTGACCGAAAAACAATAGAATGTTCTAACGTTAATGGCACACTGGTCAAAGTACTTGATTGGTTTACCGTTAACAACCTGCTACTTAATGCTAAGAAAACTAAATGTGTCAGATTTTCTTTGCCTAATGTTAGACCGGTTGAAACAAATATTCTTTTAAATAACGAGTGTTTAGAAATTGTAGATAAAGCAATATTCTTAGGTATAACATTAGACAAAAATCTACAATGGAGTCCCCATATAGCCATTATGGCACGTAAATTAAGTTCAGCCGCTTATGCTATTAGAAAAATCAGACAACTGACCAATGTAGAAACAGCTCGCTTAGTTTATCACAGCTATTTTCATAATGTTATGTCGTATGGTATTCTGGTTTGGGGTAAAGCAGCTGACATACAGACAATTTTTGTGTTACAAAAAAGAGCCATTCGCTCCATATATAACCTGGGCTCACGTGAAACTCTAAGAGATCTCTTTAAAGAAATTAACATTTTAACGGTAGCATCCCAATACATCTATGAGAATATTATTTATGTCATAAAGAATCGAGAATCATTCTGTAAAAATTCTGATATCCATAATTTTAATACCAGGAATAAAAATAAAATTGCCACTAACAAGTTTCGTGTCCGTAAAGTTTACAAGTCTTTTGTAGGTCAATGTGTTCGTTTTTATAATAAGTTACCCGATGAAATTTTGAATTTACCCTTTCCAGCTCTTAAAAATTACCTAAAAAAAACTTTGATGTCAAAGGCTTATTATAGGGTTGAGGACTATCTAACAGACAGAAATGCATGGCCCAAACCAAATATCTAAATAGCATAGAGTCTAATATTTTCATTGTATCTAGTTGACACATTTCTTGCAGGAAAGCATATCAAACGATTCGACATGTTTTGTTTTCTTGTGTAACTACACATTGTAAATACCTATTGTTATTTTTTCCTCGTTTTTCTTTCAATTCTCTTTTGTTGTGTACCATTTACATTTACTTAAGTAGGTTAAGTAGTATCATTGTAATAAGCATATTTTGGAGAAAATGACTGACTGTCGAGTTTCTTTCGGCGTTTCTTCTCGGCAGTGGTCTCTTGAGAAACGCTAGTAGTTTTTGACTTGTAAAAGTGCCTTTGCGGCCTACTTGCAGAATAAAGTTCATTTATTTCATTTATTTCATTTATTTCATTTATTACTTTAGGAGATATTTCCAAAATAGTAAAAACCTGTTCCGAGCCCTGTCTGTCACAAAATCAGAAATGACATCTTAATTAAAAATCAACTTTCATACTGCAGATTGCGTAATTATCTACGACAGTGATATTTTTTACAAAATGATAGCTTATGTTCTAAGAAAATAACCAGATAGACTGTTCATAAATGATCCAGTGTTCCAAAAATCAATTAAAATGTACTAAATATTTACGAACTTACGTGCAGAGCTTCGGTAGACAACGGGATGGTTAATTGTAAACTCACGCGTGTTAGAGTGGGTTATATGTAAGGTACAGATAAATAAAACTTACCAATGCAGGCCCGAGGACCGACACCAAACGGCAGATATATAGATTTTTGGACCGAGTTAAACTCATCAGGACTAAATCTCTCTGGTCGGAATTGTTCAGGATTCTCAAAGTACTGGGCGTCCATATGAAAAGCTTGTATAGGTACGGTTATTCGAACTCCTTCATCTATGGTCACCTCAGTATCTGGGATGGTATATTTACGGGCACACTCCCTCGTCAGGATTCCGAGAGACGGGAACATTCTCATGCCCTCTTTAAATGTCCAATCAAGGTACGTCATTTCTTTCACAGCATCGTAACTTAGCTTGTTATTGTGCACTTTTAGAACTCTGTCAATTTCTTCTTGCACTTTTTTCTGTACATCAGGATTGAAAGCTAATTGATGCAATGTGTAACTTGTGGCTGAAGATGATGTTTCAAAACCGGCAGCGAAGAAAATAAATACTTGAGCAGCCATCAGTTCCTCATCCATTTCTAAAGTAACAACTTCTGGAGTCCCATCAGATTTAACACGTTCTATAGACTCCCCCACCATTAATCCTTTCTTCTGGCTTTCTATCAGGAGATCTATGAAGTCGTTTCTGCTTGACGGTTCATATTTCCTTTCTTTTAAAATTGCTCCAACTAATTCTTTAATGCCATTCTCTATATCTCGCATTGGCTTCAGAGGATAAAAGAGTACTGGCATGGTATGTTTTAGCATCGCAGATATGAACTGAAAATTGTTGATTTTGAATATGCTGGCCCCTAGTTTACGGAATGCCGATTCGTCGTCGTTAAGGGAGTCAGCGTCGATGCCGAATCCGCAGGCGCCGATGAAGTCGGTGGTGTAGCGCGCCATGAGGTCGCGGGCGTCGATGGGCTGGCCGCCGCCGGCGGCGGCGAGCGCCCGCTCCTGTAGCCGCTCCGCTCGCTCCACGATGAGCGGGAACATCGCCTTCAGCTTCCCGCTCGTGAACGCTGGCGTCATCCGCTGCCTCAACAACTTCCATAGGTCGCCATCAACAGTAAACAAGTTTTTCATAATCGGCTCTATCAACGTCTTATGAGAGATAAGTCCACGAGGGTAGAAAGAATAAAAATCACTGACCAGCATATGCTTTACTATCTCTGGATCCCTTATGATGAGCTCCGGTCTGGTCGATCTGAAGAAGCCTACTATTTTTTCTTTAGGGTATTTCCAGTACAATTCGACTGCTATCTCTGTCATGCTTTTTCTCATTAGGAAGTTGTCTGCATTATTGCCGAAGAAGAGCACTGGTTGGTCGTGTTTGACGCCTCGCTTTCGCCAATAGTCGAAGGTCCTGACATTATAAAGGTATAGCACGACGAGCGCTACGAGGACTAAAGCTAACGCGATCATTTGTGGCGAGACGCCGTGCGCAGTAGAAGCCAGTAATACTGATACTGAGCAGGAAACTCGGGCCCATTGTTATATATACGTATTTTTGCTGTGAAGACCGGTAATTTAATATAATTATGTTATTTGGCGTTGATGCTAATAGCAGTTTGTTGACAACATTTCTGTGGCAGTGTTTGGGGTGGTGTTTATAACGTCCGGGCCAGTCAAGTTGTTATCTGGTCTATCTGCGTGTCATCAATAGTGATGTTGGCAAAGTTTTATTACCAGGTTTAGTGCTAATTTTTGCATTCATCGAGACTTTAGCATTTGTATTTGTGACGGTGGGTAGACAGCTGCGTCGATTGTCAGTATCGGTACGAGAGTGTAGCACGCGACTAGCGGCTGTCGGTTGGGCCTTGTCAGCGACCTTTTGATACGTACAGGATTTTTTACGCGCGTCGTTTGGGTAATCGACCTGTTTGGGCTATTATAGTCGCTTGCATGTGGTTGATTGCACTTGATGCATTTAAATTGTTTGGTTTCCAATATGCTTGCCCAAAAAATATAATAATGTATGCACAAAGGTTGTCTGGAAGAGATTGTTTTTTAGCGATATTGGCGCCTATTGCCTATATTATATTGGTAAATATTAACACAACAATAGGCGGTGCGGTGCTACGTTTCATGTTGGCGCTGTACTTTTGCCCATACAAATTTTTACGCAGTCGCTAGCGAGCACGGTCATGGAAACTGATGGTAAAGGCACTGGCTGCGAAGTATCACGTTTCGAGTGCGGAATTTCATACAGTATTAGCGGCCTAGGCCGGCAAGGTGATCATTTTTGTTTCCAGGGCAGTCAGCTAGCCCCCGCCCCGTGGGTGCCGGTCGTAGGCTGCTGCAACGCGTGTATTATTACCGATTTAAAATTTCATTCAGTTTTCTTATAATTTTTAAATTTCATTGCTTTTTTTGAGAAAAGCACTATACAAGCTTCGGCGCGAACAGGAGTTATATACATCTATAACTACTCGGCCGGCAATTAGCCGGCAATCCCCTACAGTGGAATCCGGATAAAGCGACAGTCAAGGGACCGGTGATATTACGTTGCACAAAACGGACTGATTTACTTTGAAAATGTTTGGTATGAAATCTAATATGTAGTGATTTCGAAGTCGTTAAAAGCGGTAAATTTTTTATTTTTATTTTTATTAAAAATGGGATCGCTCTTGGCCAGCATCTAGCCAGGGGGCAAAGATGAGGCCGACGATGAAGCGAGCTCACCCAGAAGGTGCCTATTCACTCGTGCCTTAAAAAGGTCTAGGTTATATGAGCTCGGAAACACAAACGCCGACAGAGAATTCCAAACCTTAGAAGTGCGCATTATAAAAGATAATGCAAAGCGCTTGGTTCGAATAAGAGGAATTTCGACCAAGTAAGGATGGTATCCAGCCGTACGTCTGGATGTCCGATGGAAGAAGGGGGAAGGCGATATGAGCTCATGGAGCTCCTGTTAATGCGGAGTCGTTATAAGCGGATTCTACTGTATTTCTCTGCAGTAATGTACTATTGTTGTTATCACGTTGCGTGGCCGTGGATTTTGAGCTCGGAGCCGCCGAGCCGGTGCAAGCTGGCGAGAAATCGCACAGGACCGAGCAAAGTGGCGTGCTGTATCGGAGGCCAAAACTCACTTTGGGTCGTCGTGCCAACCCAATTAGTTAGTGAACGCTTGTCACCATCATCATCATCATCATCATCATTTCAGCCGAAAGACGTCCACTGCTGAACATAGGCCTCCCCCAAGGCTCGCCATTTAGACCGGTCCTGTGCCGTTCGTTTCCACCGGATTCCCGCGACCTTCACCAGGTCATCACTTCACCTTGTCGGAGGCCTACCGACAGCTCGTCTGCCGGTGCGTGGACGCCACTGAAGCAGTTTCTGGCCCCATCGACCGTCAGTCCTGCGAGCAATGTGCCTTGCCCACTGCCACTTAAGTCTCGCAATTTTGAAGACTATGTCGGTGACCCCAGTTCTGCTACGGATAGCTTCATTCCTAATTCTATCACGCAGAGAAACCCCGAGCATAGCTCTTTCCATTGCTCTTTGGGTGACCTTGAGCTTTCTTATGAGGCCCATCGTTAGCGCCCATGTCTCGGATCCATAATTATGTCATCACTGGCAACACACACTGGTCAAAGACTTTTGACTTGAGGCACTTGCTTGTCACAGCTAACAGTTTTATCCCTTTGTTCCCCGTACATAACCAAGTTACATTACCAGCACTGGTAGGAGACAAAATATTCCTGGTACACAACTATTAATGTGAAAGGAATGTCTTTCAACTGTACAAAACCAAAATGGACGACCCGATTGAAAATTGAAAAATTTAGGCACCGAGCAGGATCCGAACCTGCGACCTCCCGGCACTCGCGGCCAGTTGCTCTAGCCATCTGAGCTATAGGTGCAATCGCTACCCAGCTCCAAATTCATCAACCGTTCCTTCGTATTAAGCAGTACCGCTGCTAACGTAAACTATTTTTTATACAAACGCCTTAAGAGAGGCGTACAGCGACATCTACCAGAAGACTCATGCTTAAAAAAAAATGGTTTAGATTTAATTGCGCCACCAATTACAGGTGAACACAGCATGCATTACAGGAAGGAACTTTGTATTAAATTAATGTAAAACTTAGCTATCCTAATAAATAACCATTAACTAATATTATAATAGGAATCCACATGGTCTGGGCGCAGAACAAATATCATTTACAATCAGAAATTTTTCAAACATTATGATGCAGTGTGGAAAATACTTCATACTTTTCGGTCTCCGGTTATAAAGTCATATCACAAGTAGATAAAAACGCGAGCGCAGCGAGCGCGATATTTTTCGGACTTTTAATACAATTGCGGAAAATACTTCATACGAGTCGCCAGAGATCTTTTCACGAGCCCTAGTAACCTAGTTAACATCGATAGTATCCAAAACATTACAACATCGCAAAGCACATGATGTAAGTATCTGGTTACTTTTTAGGGTTCCGTACCCGAAGGCTCCAAATGGAGAACACAGAAGAGACACAGAGAAGCTACGCAGCAAACAGTACTAAAATAGTCGACATACGGTAATCCACCTATATGCCCTCGCAAAATTCCCTATGCTGTTGTTGTACTTCATCATCAGGCCTTCTCAAGTTCCTGTACAGAGGCGTCGTTAACTAAATCCCTTTAAAACATGCTTTAAAATACTGTTCTGATCCATCATCACATCCTCAGCAGATCATGTATAGAAGATACTCAGCAAACACAATCTAAAGAGCCCAAATACCAATAAGTTATTACATGCCATCGCAAAGTTCTCTATGGCATGGTTTTACTCCATCATCAGACCCTCAGAAGGTTATGTACGACGTCTGTTCATGCAACATAAACAAAAGGGACCAAAAACAAACAAAAATATTATCGACCTCTGCACAGTACCCTACTATGCTTTTCTGCTCCATCATCAGATCCTCAGAGTTAAAGTGCATGTACTCCACACCACATTCTATGGAAAACGTAAATGCTGACCCAGCAGTTCCGGAGAAAATGCACTCACACGCACTTTAGCAAGTGAAAAATGTTTACTGCAGCGCCCCCTGGCGAATTATCATCGTAACTCCTAGCTAAATTTCTGCCCGACTAAACTACAAACCTATTGCAGAAAACCGTTTCTAAATCGGTCGAGCCGTTTCGAAGATATTGATGTGCACACACAAACAAACAAACGAACAAACAAACAACCTCTCACCCTAAACGCATATACCTTCTCCGTTCCGTCGTGGGTAAAAATTCAAGGGAAACATACATGTGTTTATTTTCGCTAAACGCTCTAAAATTTCAAAACGTATATGTTCGCTATTTTTGACGTGCGAAATGATGGTGTATAATTTCCTACATGAGTAGATATTATTTCTCGGTTTTGTAGGTACAGGAAAAAATACCCGTTCAACGTTTATACTAGAAAGCTGTAATTTGGCATGAGTATACATATCAATGACGCCGACAAAACGGTAGAATAAAATCATAAATTTTTTTTTTAGGGTACGTCCCTTACATGTAAAGTGGTGGTGCAATTTTTTTTCTTCCAAACCCCATCGTGTGGGTTATCGTTGGATGGCAAAAATATTATAAGGTTTCAAAAGGCATTTTTTGATTCAAGAATCGGTTGGCATGATATTAAGCTTTGAAGTGATAATTTTTGGTATGGTCAAGTGTTGTTCCCCCCCCCCTGCCAGCTAAACGGTGGCTACTAGGCATGTGAAAAAATTATGGTAATAGTATATAAAACTATCACAGCTAAGTAGACATTACCGTAAAGGGCAAACATATGTATAGAACACAACATCTCAAAAAAGTACATCATCAGTACTAAGATCAGTAAAAACCCTTCTACGGGTCCGTAATTCCGCATATGACCGGTGACGTGATGGACGGGCAACTACGGAACCCTACACTGTGCCCGACACGCACTTGACCGGTTTTTTAATAATTAAAATAATGAAATTTGATGCATTTGATCTCAATTCACTTATCTGATCAAGTTTCGCTTTTATAAGTAATTTCAAAGATATACTGGGTGATAGCAATCACCATTTTAGAGAGAAACCTTAAACAGAAACTTATTTTCCGGGTTTAAAAAGATTCTAGTCATGTGGGTTGTACTGTAGAGGTTGTTACGGTATGAGGCTGGCCGTGTAGGTCCAGAATCATAACGTATACAAATTGAATTTAAACTATGATTCGAGAATGCGTCAAACTGGCATTCTTCTGGAAACAATTGGTTTTCCAGGGACTTGTCTTCACGACACCATCGGAATCACATGTTCTGTAAATCATTTAAGAGATTATTGTAAGAAAGAAGAAAGAAAGAAAGAAAGAAAGCATTTATTCACTGCACCAAAAGACACACAGTTACAAATATAATATACTCAGTACATGAACATACAGTTAAAAAGTGCGTCTTCGCGGCAGTGAATCGGTCGCTGTCTCAGCATTATGCCGAGGTGTCAGACACCTGCAGCGCTGGTTTTCAGACAGCACAGTGTTGTAAGCATATTTCAGTAATGGTAAGAAATATACTAGTTTCATATGTGCTTCCAGTGTTGTATTTTAGCTACGATCTCCTCCCAGTACCTCTAAACCCGTATCTCTCGTGCAGCATACCTCAGTATTAATATATATACAGGGTGTACAATCCAAATGGGTCAGTATGGTGAAGTCGGAAACTATGAGAGATAGCGAGATCTGTTCTTAGGAACCATGACGTCGATTTTAGATTTAATAATAATTACATTCAAACTTTTTTATTAACTCTCATACATAACCGGTAATCGAACCTGGTCAATATTTTTCTAACCGCGTTAAGTAAAAAGGACCAAATTTGGCTATGAAATCTTGCGTAAACACAACTGACAGTAAATTAGACTAAAATGCCCACAGTTTTATTAATTTGCAATAAGTCGTGAATAATATGAATCGATCATCAATTATCTGAAGAGACCACTTATGCGTATCTTATCTGCATCGGTATTATGCATTACAAATAGCGTTTATTTAAAATTAGAACGTATTTGTTCAGCGGGCGTACCAATTCATTTGAAATTTGAAAATGGAATACTGTTTTTGGAATTAACTTCAAATGAAACACGGCTTTTCGTAACCTCCTCGTGTTGATTTTTGATAACTTTCACATTATTATTGTGTTATGTGTTGTGTACTGTTTATAAAATGCGTTTAACGAATGAACAACTTGACTATTTCTTATGGGGTTATGTCAAAGATGAAATCTACAAATCAAATTACGACACTGTAGATGATTTAACTACAGCCTTAGAAAACATATTAACACATATGCACCCCATAAAAATACGAAATGCAATCTTGCGATGGCTACCATTTTGAACATTTACTGAAATAAAATAATTATCTTATTGGTGGGTTTTTCTTTCAATTATTTAAACAAGATTCCATTAGCGTTGTGCTTCTTGCGACTTGCAGAATTTATACACATTGATTTTGACCAGGTTCGATTCCCGGTTATGTATGAGAGTTAATAAAAAAGTTTGAATGTAATTATTATTAAATCTAAAATCGACGTCATGGTTCCTAAGAACAGATCTCGCTATCTCTCATAGTTTCCGACTTCTCCATACTGACCCATTTGGATTGTACACCCTGTATATACCACGTTAGTTACCACAGTACGTACTTAAAATGCTCATAGGTATACAGGTTCAGGTTATGCGCGTTAAACTGTAGGGTAGAATAATTCTAGTTCTGGTTAAACTGCAGACTGCAGGCACTGCTTTTCGTAGGGATTTTTTGGAGACAAACAATCAGAAAATATTTAAGAATTACTTTGAACCCACGTTTAACAAAATAGTAACAACACTGACAATTAGGTCTGCCAATTGTACTTTTTAGGGTTCCGTAACCAAAATAGCAAAAGCGGAACCTTTATAGTTTCGTCATGTTTGTCAATCCGTCCGTCCGTTCATCCGCATGTCACAGCCGATTTACTCCGAGATTATAAATACTACAATTATGAAATTTGAAAAGAAGGTGTATTCTATGAACCGCTATATAAAAGTGATGTGAAATTATAAATAATGTTAAATTAGGAGGGACACTCCAACATGTAACCGGTGGATGAAAAAAAATTCAACGCACATAAATGATATGGATGTTTCTAAAACACTTTTCCGTTTAAGTCAACCTTTAGATGTCAAAGTTATATAAGAAGTGTCCGCCCCTCTAATTTCCAAACTACGAAGTTTAAAATTCTGACAAAAATGAGGCAGTGTGCATTAATAATTAATTTTCACAATTTTTGAGTTTTCGCTGAAAAACTGTCTTGCCCAGGCAAAAGGTCGTAAGTGCCGCGAGTTGTCTATGAAGATACGATCTTTTTAGATTCAACGATTTGGATAGCGATTTTAGATGTGGACTAATAGCTGTTGGTACGGAACTCTTCATTCGCACTTGGCCAGTTTTTTTTTACTTACAACATTTAGTATCAAATGGTTGTATCTACATTTTTACCTTAATTAAACATCAAAGCAATCAATTAACGAAAATAATGTAAATGGATTCCATTAAAACTATTGTTATGGCTCACATGTCAACACTCGTGAATACATCGCAGTCACAACAACCATTATCTGTGTGTACTAATAAAATACCGGTCTCCACAGCAAAAATACGTTTATATAATATACAATGAGCCTGAGTTTCCTGCTCAGTGTTAGTGTTATTAGCTTCTACTGCGCACGGCCTCTCGCCACAAATGATCGCGTTAGCTATAATTCTCGTAGCGCTAGTCGTGCTATACCTTTACAATGTCAGGACCTTCGACTATTGGCGAAAGCGAGGCGTCAAACATGACCAACCAGTGCTCTTCTTCGGCAATAACGCAGACAACTTCCTAATGAGAAAAAGCATGACAGAGATGGCAGTCGAAATGTACTGGAAATACCCTAAAGAAAGAATCGTCGGCTTCTTCAGATCGACCAGCCCGGTGCTCATCATAAGGGATCCAGAGATAGTAAAGCATATGCTGGTCAGTGATTTTTATTCTTTCTACCCTCGTGGTCTTATCTCTAACAAGAAGTTTATAGAACCGATTATGAAAAACTTGTTTTTTGCTGATGGCGACCTATGGAAGTTGTTGAGGCAGCGGATGACGCCAGCGTTCACGAGCGGGAAGCTGAAGGCGATGTTTCCGCTCATCGTGGAGCGAGCGGAGCGGCTACAGGAGCGGGCGCTCGCCGCCGCCGGCGGCGGCCAGCCCATCGACGTCCGCGACCTCATGGCGCGCTACACCACCGACTTCATCGGCGCCTGCGGTTTTGGCATCGACGCTGACTCCCTTAACGAAGAGGAATCGGCATTCCGTAAACTAGGGGCCAGCATATTCAAAATTGACACTTTACGATTCATATCTGCGATTCTAAAACATACCATGCCAGTACTCTTTTACCCTCTAAAGCCAATGCGACATGTTGAGAATCGCATTAAAGAATTAGTTGGCGCAATTTTAAAAGAAAGGAAATATGAAACGTCAGGAAGAAACGACTTCATAGATCTCCTGATAGAATGCCAGAAGAAAGGGTTAATGGTGGGGGAGTCTATAGAACATGTAAAATCTGATGGGACTCCAGAAGTTGCTACTTTAGAAATGGATGAGGAACTAATGGCTGCTCAAGTATTTATTTTCTTCGCTGCCGGTTTTGAAACATCATCTTCAGCCACAAGCTACACATTGCATCAATTAGCTTTCAATCCTGATGTACAGAAAAAAGTGCAAGAAGAAATTGACAGAGTTCTAAAAGTGCACAACAACAAGCTAAGTTACGATGCTGTGAAAGAAATGACGTACCTTGATTGGACATTTAAAGAGGGCATGAGAATGTTCCCGTCTCTCGGAATCCTGATGAGGGAGTGTGCCCGTAAATATACCATCCCAGATACTGAGGTGACCATAGATGAAGGAGTTCGAATAACGGTACCTATACAAGCTTTTCATATGGACGCCCAGTACTTTGAGAATCCTGAACAATTCCGACCAGAGAGATTTAGTCCGGAAGAGTTTAACTCGGTCCAGAAATCTATATATCTGCCGTTTGGTGTCGGTCCTCGGGCTTGCATTGGTAAGTTTTATTTACTTACGAATAACAGTTAGAACTTATAAGTATTTCGTTTTCCCGGTTCTCCCCTCAGCAGCCCGGAGTCCGTTTCAACACTTAATCGAAGATTTCACTGAGGAATTACTTTTATGAAAGTGAGATTGCCTCTGAACCCAAAGGGAAAATTAGGCCTGCTTATTTTAAGACTGATAGTTTTCTCACTTAGTTTTTTTTTATACTACGTCGGTGGCACAAACAAGCGTGCGGCTTGCCTGATGGTAAGCCGTTACCGCAGCTTATGGTCGCTTGCAACTCCAAGGTTGTCACATGCGTGTTGACTGACTTTAAAAAAATTACCCCTGTAGTAGTAAAACGCCCTTAATTAACAAATTACTGTATCTGCTGTTTAATGGCGTGCAGATAATTCTTATTTTAGACAAATTTTTGTCCGCGACTTTGTCCGCGTAGAACTTGTTCATCGCATTACAATTTAATTGCTGTTGTTTTATTTCTGGCGCTTATTTAGTCATTGTTCTTACATACAAATTTCCACCCCTTTGAGGGATGATTGAAAGGACTCAAACTATCCCCATACCACATTAGGATGCTGTTATGCAATAACTTAATCTAATAGGAAAACCTATAGTAAGTTGACATATTATTGCATAACACCGTCCATTTAATCTAAATCGGTTCAGCGGTTTAAGCGTGAAGAAGTAACAGACAGACAGACAGACACACTTTCGAATTTATAATATTAGTATGGATAGTATGGAAGTATACGCGTCATACTCGTGAACGGGTGCTGTTTGTGGGGCCCGGTCTGCTCATGTTTGCAAGGACTAGTAACTTCGTACTAGTGTTCAGTGGAATTGACATGATGAGAGACTTCGCTCTGTTCTCATTTGATTTTATTTTTAGACTGACGCTCAGAGACCTTTTACATCTCTGAGGATATTTATTTAATATATTTTATTATTTTCATGTTGACGTGTTATAGATATAGCTCAACGTTATTATGATTAGTGTACCTACTTTATTACATTTTATCTTGACGCTTAGAGACCTTATACATCTAACAAATCTCGATTGTTATTAGTTTCTTAGTCTTATTTTTCACATGTAACACTACATTTAATTAATGATACTTTGATTATTGTATTATTTTTATTTGATGTACCTAGATAGATTTTGACTTGTAAAAGTGCCCTTGAGGCCTATTTGCAGAATAAATGTTTTGATTTTGATTTTTTGATTTCTTGAATATGGATTGTGATTTCCATTGTTTGTACACATGTTTTCAAACCTAAATGTGTTTTTCAGGTGAGAGACTTGGAGTGATGCAGTCTCTGGCGGGTCTCGCGGCCGTGCTGGCCCGGTTCACGGTGGCGCCGGCGCCGCGGACGGTGCGCCGGCCAGCCGTGGACCCCAAGTCTGGTATCGTGCAGTCTATTCTAGGAGGTTTACCGTTAATTTTTAAGGATAGGAAGTCAATATAATATGTCTCAATGTGAACAGGTGTTTTGGATTTTTTTCGAATTGTATTATAACAACTTTAAAATGAAAAGTAAAAAGCTGGGCAAATACATATACAAACTACAGGTACTCACTCCCGGGACGGCAGTCCTTGGGTCATTCTACCTTTTCATGACCAGATTCTATTTCAAAAAAAAATCCATGACCTGAATTGAATTAGTGTACAAAAATAAGATTTCGAAATAGTACCTGAACCTAATAAAAGGAATTTATAGGTAAAAATATTTAAATATTAACATATTTCTGTAAAAGGTGGGTAACACAATGGTAAAAACAATTTTTTATACAAATGTTGAGAAAACCAAGGACCACTGAGTTACTCGATTTATGGATATTAGCCGTGGTTCGTTAATTATCAAAACTATCGGAAGTGATACTTTAATTAACTTCATATTTTTGTATTGTTTTTAAAGAACAATACAAAAATATGAAGTGAGAGCCAAGTATTCCAAAATCTGCATTTAAAAAAGTGTCTAAAAATTGTGTACATGAAAAGATATAATGGCCCACATACTTCTTTAGCTTCACCTTCTAAGAGTTTGTGCTCCAGCGAGATTGGTTGAGCGGGTTCAACCGAATCTGAGCTGTGAATGGAATCGAGCTACTGGGACTTTTGTCGCTGATTGACTAAACCTAGCTAGCTGAGAAGAGTCCAGCAAGAAACTCAGCTAGGCCCGACCTGTGTCGGTCTGACTCTACCCGCTGTGCGGCGGTACCGGGGACGAATAGGGACTATATGTGTCTGTGTTATCGCGATCGCGCGGTGGACGTCCCCGCCGGCGGTAATGCCTAAGTGTACGCGTCGTGTCTGAGTTGGACGCCGTAAGCGCAGCGTTCCATCTTTCGACGGACGCTGTGATTACATCATCCTGGGCCGTGAGTGTGTGTCTAGGACGCCGGACCGTGCGGCCCCTAATCAATGATCGCCTAGTTACGACAGAGAGAGGATGGATGAGAACGTAGTCGACAGCCTTCCTAACTAACGGATTCCTATGATGCTTAAGGAAACCATACATTGTGCTAGTCCCCATATCGTGGTGCAGACTAAGGTTCCACTAGGGGTACCAGTTGCCCTGCGGAGAAAACGATTCTGAATGACCTGAAGCGGCTTGAGCGATGTCATAGGCACGTGAGCAAAAGCTACACTTGCATAGGACATGATTGGACGCACATCCTTATCTTACGGGTTATAATATCTAAACAAACAATAAAGGGCTATGAGACGTTCTATTTACTGTATAAATACTGTATAATAGTGTTGGATGCCTTGAGTTGAATGAGTATACTCGAGATTACAATATTATCGTGAACACACCTAAACGTGAGATTACAATACAACACTATTACTCTATTTCACATGTCATTATATTATAATAAAAGAGAATGAACACGAAAAAATAAAGTGAGACAGATAAAATAAAAAGAGGTTTTATAAAGAGCGATCTCTTCTAGAATACCAGTGATTGTGTGAAAGTATGCTTTAAAGGTATAAAATATCTAGTCTGACTCACATTATTTTATCGTAGCTAACCTAAAAACGAAAACTGCATGCATCAGCATGTAGTTTTAGTTTCAGTATATTTAATTCCATTACAATTTTGATGAAATAAAAATTGTCAAAAATATGACAAGCTTCGGGTAAAAATTGTGAGTATTGTCAATGCATCAGCAGTGAATTGATTCTGTAAAGATACCTATTTGTTCTGCGCCCAGACCATATGGGTTGTGGATTCCTATATTATTAGTTATTGGTTGTTTATTAGGATAGCTAAGTTTTATTACCCACGACGGAACGGAGAAGGTATATGCGTTGAGGGTGAGAGGTTGTTTGTTTGTTCGTTTGTTTGTTTGTTTGTTTGTTTGTGTGTGCATATCAATATCTTCGAAACGGCTTGACCGATTTAGAAACGGTTTTCTGCAATAGGTTTGTAGTTTAGTCGGGCTGAAATTTAGCTAGGAGTTACGATGATAATTCGCCAGGGTCGCTGCAGTAAATATTTTTCACTTGCTAAAGTGCGTGTGAGTGCATTTTCTCTGGAACTGCTGGGTCAGCATTTACGTTTTCCATAGAATGTGGTGTGGAGTACATGCTCTTTAACTCTGAGGATCTGATGATGGAGCAGAAAAGCATAGTAGGGTACAGAGTGCAGAGGTCGATAATATTTTTGTTTGTTTTTGGTCCCTTTTGTTTATGTTGCATGAACAGACGTCGTACATAACCTTCTGAGGATCTGATGATGGAGTAAAACCATGCCATAGAGAACTTTGCGATGGCATGTAATAACTTATTGGTATTTGGGCTCTTTAGATTGTGTTTGCTGAGTATCTTCTATACATGATCTGCTGAGGATCTGATGATGGATCAGAACAGTATTTTAAAGCATGTTTTATTGAGGAGTTCCCTCAATTCCTACTACAACTAGATTCTGGTAACAACGGGACCTAAATTCTTAAAATAAAGACCGATTCTACTACATGTTTCCGTTGTTTTCTTACATAGTATTTTCCCCGCTTTAGTGAGGTGAAAAGATTTATGTTTTTGATAACAACGGTACCAACCTTGAAGCATATACTTTCAATAATTCGGTTCATAAACGACGGAGATCTGAGGTAACACACAAAAAAAGAACATACAACCGAATCGAAATTCCTCCTTTTTTTTGAAGTCGGTTAAAAACGAGTACATGAGAGTGTTCATAACTACTTAACTAGGTACCAATAACATAACAATAAAATTACAACTAATAAGTGGAAGATTGCAGTGTCTTATCGTTATCTCTCACCGGGCGGCCTGCTATTATAAAACATCATATTATTATCAGTTATTGTTCTATCACAATAAAACTAATAGTAGTGAGAAAGAAGAAAGAAAGAAAGAAAGAAACATTTATTCACAGATACAGAATACACACATAAATGATAAGAAAAAATACACAGAAACCACACAACATGTGTGTCCCCGCGGCAGTGAAACGGACACTGGCTCAGCATTATTTACAGCGCTGATTTTCAGCCAGTACCATCGGTGACTCACGGAACGCCATACAGTTGCAGAAAAATAAATTAGTAAAATAAAAATAACTGCAATAGTGAAAACAAGTCGTACATGAATAAATAAAATAATATTAATAATAATAAGCAAAAATAAAAACACTTACTACTTACATACATCATCGGGAGTACATTAACAAAAAAGCTAGAAATTTGAAAAGTGATAACTTTGGCTGTCAAATTTATACCATAAATAATAAGATATTACGGTAAAGTATCAGAGGGCTTTCGACAGATGTTTAATAAACGTCCATTTAATTATTTTTTGCACTTCACTGGCTCGGAAAGTCCTTTTCCAATATTAAGAACAGATAGCATTTCCTGGCGTTTTTTACACTAGTTAAATTAAAGGCTGATTTAACATGTTTCCGTCGTTTTTCTTACATAGTATTTTCCCCGCTTTAGTGAGGTGAAAAGATTTAAGTTATTTTACGTCTCGTGTGTTACAACACTTGGTACGCTCAGGATTCTATATTTGAACCAAAAATAACTAAACCGCTTTACTCGTGGTTCAACCCTAGAATCCATTTGCTAGCTCGCGTCTCAATTTCACACTTTGCCCATAACTAATGTTGTTATAACGTTTGCTTAGCATTTGGCTTTTGAGCTCGGAGCCGGCGCAAGCTGGCGAGAAATCGCACAGGACCGACCTGGTGCAAGCTAGCGAGAAATCGCACAGGACCGACATGGTGCAAGCTGACGAGAAATCGCACAGGACCGACATGGTGCAAGCTGACGAGAAATCGCACAGGACCGACCTGGTGCAGGCTGACGAGAAATCGCGCCGACCTAAGTGACGTGCTCTTTCTTCGGAGGTCAAGACTCACTTTGTGTCGTCGTGCCAAGTTAGTTAACGTTTCCTTGCCAGTTAAGCTAACAGTTTCTTGAATTTGTTATTGCACAGCGAATTAAATTATTAAAACGCAAATCAGTATACTATGCTCGAAAAGGAAAATAATGTCTTTACACAACAAGGTTATTAATTCTAAAACATCCTAAGTCACCTTCACGGATTATAATCGCAAAGCCAATCTTCAAGTTGTCTCAAACGAGCCAGTATAAGCCGAACGTCACATTGGATATTATTGTTACGAATGTCAAGGTCAAGTTAAGTAGACAACCAGTACAAAGTCCAAGATGATAATATAGCTGATATTATAATATGCTGTTTTTTTGATGTGGTGTCGTCATTGGGTCAATGTACCTATGCGTAATTGCGTATTAGTTGACATGTCTACATTAACGGCGTAGCGTCGTTGGTGCGCACACTACGTATCTTAGGTAGTTATTGTTACATTTGTTAGTCTGTCATTAGCATTGCATGATTTAGTTTATAGGAAAGAAGTAGGTGTAAGTTCCGAACCTGTGAGTGAGAGAGCGCAACACTCGCCAACAAACTGTGTATACAGTTTGGCGAGGTAAAAACATATGCCTACTGTAATTTATATTTTTGATCATCATCATCATCATCATTTCAGCCGAAAGACGTCCACTGCTGAACATAGGCCTCCCCCAAGGCTAGCCATTTAGACCGGTCCTGTGCCGTTCGTTTCCACCGGATTCCCGCGACCTTCACCAGGTCATCACTCCACCTTGTCGGAGGCCTACCGACAGGTCGTCTTCCGGTGCGTGGACGCCACTCAAGCAGTTTCTGGCCCCATCGACCGTCAATCCTGCGAGCAATGTGCCCTGCCCACTGCCACTTAAGTCTCGCAATTTTGAAGGCTACGTCGGTGACCCCAGTTCTACTACGGATAACTTCATTCCTAATTCTATCACGCAGAGAAACCCCGAGCATAGCTCTTTCCATTGCTCTTTGGGTGACCTTGAGCTTTCTTATGAGGCCCATCGTTTTTGATGTAAATAAATAAAAATAAAAAAAATAAAAACAAAACACAGACATAGACAGAGGTTAATAAAAGTAAAGGTTTAGTTTTAAATTGGCATGACTCTAGTCCCCTGGAAGTTGGGACGGCCGCTAGTCTGGGATTCCACTTGTATGGATACCGTAACACCGTCCCATCTCCCAGGAACCTCGGTCGGGGCTGGAGCTGCCGCCGATGCGGCTGAACACCTCAAGCGGCACAAATATGCAGTCATTGACAGTGCCTACATGTTTGGGGTGGAAACACTAGGGCCGTGGGGACCTGGTGCTCACATTACCTATAAGGAGCTGGCGAAACACCTTGTTTAATTCGAATACAATAAATGTACAAACAAGAACAAACTAAACCCATCAAAAATAATACTTGTCAAAAAAACCAAGTTTCGCAACTCAGTTGTTCTACGGTAAAAAGTTGTGAGATCCATGTAATACCAAGTCGGTTATTAATTTATTCAGTCCCTACTTAAGCGACTTTCTGTCCTAATACGTCCAGTCCCTAAGACCACGATCGTGGTCCATAACAATTGAAAATCAATTGTGTCTGGAATCTCCGTACTCGAAGCATTAAGTTGTTACGTAATAATTAACAGCATCTTATAGTGACGCATATTAAAAATATTAAAAATCTTTATTGTTTTATATAAATATATTGAGACTCGGCCATCGCATGAAAACACGTGTAAATTAAATTATTTAGTGTTAATTAATTTTGAAAACGTCATGAATACCCCCACTTAATTCTGTTACACATATATGTCACCTTTTGGAAAACCAGTAATGGGCTTTTTCAATTTATTTATATTGAGAGGAATCCATGGAAATTAGCCTCAAATTAATTTACAACAATTTAATAACGCATAATGCAGAAATAAAACGCGTTGCAAAGAAAGACACCTTAGAAGATATACATATAGTTGAGCTCAGCAACACTAGAAACGTCATAATTTAACTTTTATGAGCCGCGCTCACCGTGAGGCGAAAGGCGCTTTATTTAGACATTTGTCAGAAATAAATCGCAATTTGGAAAGAAACGACCGTTGCCAGGACACACGGCGTCTCAACTGCTCAAGTACGTTGTGAGGCGACGAACACGGCGCGGTATTACAGACGGTCCGGCCTAGCCAGAGGGGCTACCAGTGTTGCCAGATGGTTACATTTCTTACATTTTTCGTAACTTTTGGCCGGCCGGCTCGCGTGACATGTAAGTAACTTCTGTTGTAAATGAAATTTTCGTAACTTTTGTGAATAATGAAACTCTATTTAAAAAGAAAGGTCAAATATATCTAACCGGGACCAAATGAGACAATTTATAGGCTTCCATACAGAAAAGGTAACAATAGAACCTACAAGTTACGACTTTGTCTGTCCGTCTGTTGCAACTATGTATGACAATCGAGATACCGCCCATCAGCCTGGCATAATTATGTCGCCAACCTCGCCGTATTAAAGCTGCATGTGGCTACTCATTTCTTAAAATCGAACGTTTTGATAAGTAATCAATTGAAAAATATAAAAAATGTAACTTTTGCATCAAAAATGTAACTTTTTAAGAAACGAAACGTAATTTTTGTCCCAAGGGCCCTGGCAACACTGGGGGCTACCGCGAATATCTCCATCTCTTTCTCACTTATTAGCAAGTGCGACAGAGAGGGAGATATTCGAACATCGTTCGTTTTCGGTTCGCGGTAGCCCCTTAGCACGATTGTTGGTCAAGTTGTCGGTTATAGAATTCATCCCTTTCGCACTTACAGGCTTTCTAAGGGACTCGGATTCCTTATGTCCGACATAGATTCGATCATTGAAGCCGAAGCAAAGCTCCCGTCTTAATCTTCTAACCTACCCGCATTACAGTCGGTTTTGCCCTAACAGGTCTTTTGTACATTTTAGGTTTTGGGTATTTTTGTTTTTGAGTATTTTTATTTTTGAGTACTTGTACAGAGTACACCAAGAATCTGGGAAAATTTTAATTTTAGACGTACTTATATCAAGAATAGTAAACAGTGGTGAAATGATGTTCTAGGTAATAAGAATTTTGGGAACTGAAACCTTCGTTAAACCAAAATTATACTAAAGGCCATTCGATGAACGACTACGTCGATGAACAAATAAAATACTGAATTAAAATTCAATGAGTTGATTCTTGTGTAAAGGGTAATTCGATCAAATATTTGCGCGATCTAACGAAGTTCGATGAATGATTCCTAAGTGATAATAAAATTCTGCGAATAGTGTTATAGGAAACGATAATCGATGTAACGATTTTTGGTTTAGTGAACCAGCGACAAAATTCCTAGTAGATCGATTACACTCACACCTCAGATTTGGTTTAAGCCGCTCGACCAACTTCACTGGAGTGAAAACACTTAGAGTATTCCAGTGTTCAAAACGTGGTCGTGTCGGAGGTTTGTCCTGGATTTTCTCCAGGCTTCTCTCCAACCGCGCACACCTATCGCTTTAATGGGCCTGGCCTATAAAGCCACAATCAGATTAAAAAAAAATGGTTCGCGGGCCGTTTGCGAACGTTTTTTTTTTTGTACCTGACTATGGCTTTATAGGCCGGGCCCAATAAAACGATAGGAGTGCGCGGTTGGAGAGTAGCCTGGGGAAAATCCAGGGGAAAACCTCCGGCACGACCACGCGTGTGGTTTGGAACACTGGAATACTCTAAGAGTTTGCGCTCCAGTGAGATTGGTTGAGCGGTTTCAACCGAATCTGAGGTGTGAGTGATTGCGAACGGTTCGGCGGCTATAAATACCATTCTCTCCGTGAGGTACATATTTGAACTGCTCAGTATCCAATCGGTTACGGCATGATCCAATAATATATTGCGCCAGGTATAGCAATCCGGTACATCTGTTAGTAGTGTGGGTGACACGAGCTACGGCGTCAGCCTGTCGATTGTAAAATCAAATCAAAATCAAACATTTTTAAATAGCTAAGTAATTAACATAAAATGTAATTAACTTTCTTTTGAAATAAACAGTTTAAATTTTAATTTTTTTTTTATTCTGCATATAGGCCACAAGGGCACTTTTACATGTCAAAATATTAATTTACAGTTCAAGAAGGAATAATAATTTCGAGTTTACAATTATAACAAAATTAATGTCATACAGTGAAGATAAACTAAGTTATCTATTACAAATATTACAACAGCAGTAAAATTAGAGATGTATAAGGTCTCAAAATTAAACAAGTAGTATAATGAAATTAATATAATATCCCAGAGATGTAGATGGTCTCTGAGCGTCAAAATTAAAATTAATTTAATATTGTTGGAGATGTATATGGTCTCTAAGTCACTGATAATAAAAACGAATCCACAACAGGATGTCTCTCGTCAATCCCCTATAAAAGACACTAGTATTAACGTAGTCACTATGTCTTAGCAAGCATGAACAGATCGGACTCCACAAACAGCACCCGATCACGAGTATGACGCGTATCTCGTATCGGTATGCGGACGTAAGTGTGAGTGTGTCGACGCCAGTGACGTCACTGGTGTCACAATCCGAATTGTCAGACCTTGTTTTCTTAGACCATGAGTTACGATTACATTTCGCTAATGAGGTACTCATCACAGCGTTTCAAACTCACGGAGATCCGAACAATTACCCCCCGTGTGTTTCCTGATAACCTGGTTCCTCGTTGCCAATGTTGATACGACCTCCATACTCCCTGAATTTACATAACCTGCTTTATGATACTTTCTGCTTTGTCTGCTCTACGAATATAAACTCAATTTCACAATATTTGCATACAGTATTCCGTGTGTTTTAGGAATACATTATTTTAAGTGTGTTCAGATTCGCTAACTTTAGTTTGTGTTTGACAACTTAAACTCATCGAATTACACAAATACTAGCTTTTGCCCGCAACTTCGTTCGCGTGAACATCCATATCAACTTATACTCCGTATTTCATACCGTTGGGAAATGATTACTGGAATAAAAAAATTTATTCCTGCATGTTTAAATTCAAAAGTGTGAAGTGTGAAGTGTGTGTGTGTGTGTGTGATGAGCATGAATATTTGTTTCTGAGTCCTGGATGTTTTCTATGTATTTAAGTATTTATATTTATTAAATATATCGTCGTCTAGTGCCCATAACACAAGCCTTCTTGAGCTTACTGTGGGGCTAGTTCGATTTGTGTAAGATTATCCTCTAATATTTATTTATTTATTTATTATTTATTATCATGCTACGTCACGTAAACCTGCTAGGCGCTGCATTTCATTGCACTTACACGTACGTACATTGGTGCTTGATGATTTTGTTCAATTCCCTACTTCCCGGTATTTAACTCTATCAATATGTACCTTCGGACACACATAAATTTTGCTCCAATTGAAACGCGTGGAAAGTTCAAAATTAAATGGTGATTCGTAGACTTTGCTAAGCCCAGGCCATATTGCTGCTGACGCTGGAACAAATAATCTGACTACAAGTTCATGCTGGCAGACCCACTGAAGTGGTTCGGCCTTCACTGGAATATGTATGAAAAACAATGCTGGGCGGCGCATGGACCGGATCCAGCGGGGTGTACTGAAAGTTATCTTGATTCTAAGTTTTGTAATGGAATATATACTTAACCGGTTTACGATGAGATCATATAGGGCCCTACAGGTTCAATACAATAACGCGTTCAGAGCACTGATGGGACTGTCGCGGTACTGCAGCGCATCGGGGATGTTTGCAGAAGCTCATGTGGCATGTTTTAAAGCCACAATGCGACAGCGAGCTGCATCCCTGGTGCGACGTGTGCGTGCCAGCTCCAACAGTGTTCTGAAAATGATCGCAGACAATCTCTGTCCATACGTAAATCATTGCTGTGGACTTCATGCGCCCAGCAGCACTGTGGTTAACACATAAAAGCATGAACAGTGTCTGTGTATCTGTTAACCACGGGTGCCTTAAAATTAAATGTATAGTTATGTAAGATTTTAGAGTTAAGCATAAAATATTATTATTGTTATTGTAACGTGTAATTGTGTACCTGTATGAGTCTTTAGTAACTTGAAATAAATTATTATTATTATTAACCTGGTGAGATACAGTCAGCCAGGAAAGTGGGTCTACCACTTTAGAACCTCATTTTATACATAAGTATGAAATACTAACACTAAATTAGCATGTTGTTAAAAATAATATCACATTTTAATTTGCTCTTTCGCGTCTAGGACAATACTCCTTTCTAATTCGGCTAAAAGGTTTTAGTAAAAAATTCATGATTGGAAAATTCTTTGGATTGTCCCGCTTTTCTCCCCTACAAGCTACAGGCCGAAATTCTCAACTGGTTCGCATCAGGCATATTATTAGTTTCTTTTATTTGATCTAGTTTATAGAAATTTTTCACAATGGCGGAGCCAGGGGGGTTGAGGACATAAAAAACCGGCCAAGTGCGTAAAATTAATATAATAGATTCTATACTATTCTGCCGCAAAATGAAGTAGGTTTTAATAGGAAAAAATAAGGAAATTTCGAATGAAATTCGAATTTATCAATATAATTAACATTATCACCGAGTTTCAAGTTTATAGGTCAAAGGGAAAATAAAAAAAAACTTTGGAACTAAAACTTTGTAACAATAAGTCGACTTTCGTGGTTTCTTATTCCTTTGTTTTCGAACACAGACTTACCAGACGCGACACACAAATAATAATACCACAACCGAGCGAGACGGTCATATACATTTTTGTATAAGGGCGACAGAGAGTTACATATCATTTGTTGCTCCTGTCATAGTTACACTTTTTTGTCAAGCATAACCTATTTAATCACAATTGTGCCCAATGAGGGCTATCGTTTTTGTACTCACCAGTTGGCGCCACTGTCGAGTAAGGTCCAGCTGTCAAAACTTGTTATTGGTTATTATGGGCATGAGAACGAAGTTTACATTTAAATCATATTTAATAACTTAAAACCGTACCTTAAAAATATCGATCACCCCGCATTATAGCGCAATCCCGTTTTGTTCGAAAAAAGGAGGAAATAAGTTTCCGAAAGACAAAACTGTCTCAAAGCACTGACAGTCATTGACCCGTAACTCATATTTGCCATAATCAAGCTCAGGTATTGCAAAATACTCACCATATTGTTCCAATTAGATATTAACCCGCGTAGCGCAACTACAAAGAGTGACATTTCGGAGACCTCACGCTGCACTAGCGCCTCTAGCGGCGAATTCATACGTGATAGCCCTCATTACGTCAGACACAAACTATTATCCGCCCAAGTTAAGGAGAAGAAAGAAATTCTCAATTTATCTCCATAAGACCTTTTCCGCTCTTGGTGGCACGCATATAAGATCTCTAAATAAATATTTATACTACAAGTTTTCCAATGTTTTTTAAAACAAAAAATATGGTATTTATCTACTCAATGAGGTCTGAACTACGATACCCACTAGACGGGGTAGGTCAAAAAATTTATTTCGTGCCCCTCTTTAGCTCCATGGCAGCCATCTCTAAAAACACTTAAAGTAATTAAGTAAGTATCTTTATTCGCATAAGACAGAGTACAGTAGGGTCTTATAGTTATAGTGTTTAGAACTAGCTATCTCGTCACGCGGTGACATGCAAATTAAAAAAATAAAATAAAAATAAGTTTTGACAATTTGTATGGCTTTGGGTCAAAATGATGCTTATGTATGTATGTAAGCACTTTATTGTACACCATAACAGGTTAAAACAATATACATGTCACATAAGATTAGAGTACAAAGGCGAACTTATCCCTATGAGGGATCTCTTCCAGCTAACCTTTGAGGGATTGAGTGTTGAGTGTGCTTAATATATTGTGAGCATTTGAAGATTGTAGGTCCAACCGTTTGGCTGTAAAACCTGTGTGACAGGTAGACGACGGACGGACGGACGCGTGAGGGACGACAATAGGGTTTGGACCCTCCGGGTACGGAAATCTAAAAAACATCACTAGTAAGTTTAACAGCTTAGCTCACAATGCCACTTGTTTTTAAAGTACAGCCGACCTCATAAGTAGCTGGTCATTTTGCTACTTTGTCGCTTTCATCCATAAAGTTTAGTACCTATGACAGTTTAAGGGGCTCCTCGCGCTATTCATCGATTTTTGAGCAGTTTTGAGTTGATACTGCTCCGTCAAAATTATATATATGGGCCATTCTACTTTTTCATGTATATACTTTTCAGACACTTTTTCTTTAAATGCAGATTTTGAAATACTTGGCTCTCACTTCATATTTTTGTATTATTATTTAGAAATAAGTTGAATTGCAGTATCACTTCCAATAGTTTTGGTAATTAACGAACTACAGCTAATGTCCATAAATCGAGAAACTCAGTGGTCCTTGGATGTATCGCCATCTGTATGAAAAAAAGGTTTTTTCCACTGTGTTACCCACCTTTTACAGCAATATGTTAATATTTAAGTATTTTTATCTATAAATTCCTTTTATTAGGCTCAGGTATTATTTCAAAATCTTATTTTTGTACATTAATTCAATACATATTATAGTTTTTTTTTTTGGTAATAGAAAACTGGTTATGAAAAAGTAGAATAACCCATATATTTATGGCACAAACGGTTATCGCTTCTACATTAGCAAGAGACAAATTAAAAAAAACTGACTACTTATTTACATGGTCCATAAAAGCGCTATTTTCGATACTAGCATGTTGTTTATGCACTTATGTATAAAAAATATACATGGAACTGTTTCTTATTGACGTCTCTAACAACGCAAGAGAGATTTTTATTTTTAAAAGTTTGTAATTTAATCACCTTTGCATGTATTTTTGCTTTATAAATTCCTACGAGATTATGCTGAAAGTACTTTCTGTCAAATAAAGAAAAAATAATTGAAATCGGTTTACGTGAGAAAGAATTATCCTTGAAAAACTACCATACATACAAAGTTATTCAGTCGCTCAAATTTGTAGCACAAGTCGCTGATAGATGGCGCTGTATCCATGGCGTCCAATTTCCACACCATGTTGTTGAGATTTTCCTGATTTAATAGGGTTGGAACCGGTTCCGTATACAGGGAACCCTCGGTGCGCCAGTCCGACTCGCACTTGACCGTTTTTTTTTTGTTTAAATTTGGGGATGTTTGATGCCATATCTTCGAAACTAAGAAGTTTTGAAGTAAATATGGAAAACTATTTTGGTAAATCTCGTTGTTCTTAATACGATAAACCATAAAAATATGAGAAAACAGAGAGTTACAGATCGAATGTCATTGCGAGCTAGGAGCCCCTTTTTTTTTATTAAAAATGGGATCGCTCTTGGCCAGCATCTAGCCAGGGGGCAAAGATGAGGCCGACGATGAAGCGAGCTCACCCAGAAGGTGCCTATTCACTCGTGCCTTAAAAAGGTCTAGGTTATATGAGCTCGGAAACACAAAGCGCCGGCAGAGAATTCCAAATCTTAGAAGTGCGCATTATAAAAGATGATGCAAAGCGCTTGGTTCGAATAAGAGGAATTTCGACCAAGTAAGGATGGTATCCAGCCGTACGTCTGGATGTCCGATAGAGGAAGGGGGAAGGCGGTATGAGCTCATGGAGCTCCTGAGCACACTCTCCGAAGTACAATTTGTAGAAGACGCACAGACATGCTACTTTGCGTCTATGTGCTAGGCTCTGTAGCTTGTTTCCTACTACCTAACCGGCCTCCTGGCTCTGCGGTCCACCGAGTCGAGTGCTGCAAGTTGGTACTTAGCCGAGCCATCCCAAAGGTGACTACAATTACCCTTAAACAAAACATTAAAGCGACACAGTACAAAGGTTATAGGCCTTGTGAGGTCGACCGTACCCACAACAGAGGCACGCTTACTATCCGTCAACCAAATCAAAATCACTCCTCTAAATCCGTGTCTTAAGAAAAGTCGACTCAATTGGACTCTGTTTGAAAATACACCCAAAGTCATCGTTTTCATTCACCCAATTCGGTCGAATCTTCATTCACTAGTGTTGTCTTATCTAACCGAGAAGCCTCTTCAAGCTGAATTAAATCTTACCGCGTCGTATTAAGGTTTTAAATAGACTGGAGGGAACATTTGATGTTACCAATGCAATCGTTTATTCAAAGCCATAAGAAGGGTCCTCGTTTAAATTCTTCGGGGGTATTATCCACTTGGCGCTTACGGTTAGCACGGCTTAATGTGATATATTCTGAGGGTAATCTGAAAAAGACGGGCCCTGGTGGAGTGCCATTTACTGGAAATGGTACTGATGAGGAATTGACTGGTGAGGGATTACAATTTTAATTGATTTTACTAAACATTTTAAATAAGATAATTTATTTCACGATAATGAATTACATTATAAATTTGCACACATGTCAAAATTACAAGAATTGTTATCATGATCATTACAGGGTCGATTTGTTTTTTTTTATACAAAGCCAGTGGCAAACAAGCTTACGGTCATCAGGTGGACCGTAAGCTTGTTTGCCACTGGCTTTGTATAAAAAAAAAACTGTAACTGTGGCTTAGTGATTCTGGCTAATTTCATAAAATATTTACCTTTTATTTTGCTCAGGTTATAATTTCCTTCTCAATATCGTTTATTTGTGTATTTATATTTGTCCTTAATAAATTATATGTGTATGTATGTTTTATATCTCTTGTCTTTTTTATACCTTGTTGTACAGGATGCTGAATTTGTCTACCTCCGTTCATTTCTTCTCTCATTTGCTCAAAGGTTAACTGGAAGAGATCCCTTAAAGGGATAAGTTCGCCTTTGTACATACCATTTCTTTTTGTATTTGTAATTTTTGTTATTGTGTACAATAAAGAGTTTTACTACTACTACTACTACTACTTGTATAGTAGATAATGTTATTATGGCTGTGGTCTTCTGCAAGGCGGAGGTACTTCCCCAGTTGGGCTGCTCCAAATTCGAGCAAGATGACATTTTGCTGTGCCCTACCTCTCTTAGTTTGTATTAGATTGTCCACAATTTTTTTTTAATCGTCGAAACGTAGTCATATTGACGCGATTCCTAAAGGATTAGACCCCACTTTAGTTACCGTAACCGTTGTAACTCGAATGTAACCCGAATGTAACCCGAATGTAACCCGGTCTCGTCTCGGGCTCGTAATTGCCGCTCTAACTTTCGACAAGCCTCTAGGGAAGCCCGAATTTACGCCACACTTAGTTCATATCACGAATGTAATATTAATTGGGGGCCTGTTTTTATCCGTCACTTCCAATCCCAGCTACATTTCAATACGTTTGAGTACGCGTGCGTGTCAGTAACCAGCCCGCAAGACATATTGTAATTGGATTGTTATATCAAACTTAAGGCGAGTTGCACCAACTTACGATTACCGATCGAGCAACATTAAACATGGCGGCGGTAGCTGTCATCCCGTAGAAACTTGTCAAACTTTTCATACAGCAGATTTTAACAAACACCGTTTATTTATTTATTTATTGCGATATTGATATTGGGGGTCGAAGTTGCACCACGTCCGACGTCCGTAGGGAGTACCCACCGCTACCCTACACGTGACCTGGGTGATGCTAAAAGTGCAACAAAACTGGCAACCTTACTGTCTTCTCGAAGATCTCACGATTCGAAATAATTGCCATACGATAAATAAAAGAAAAATATACTTTACATTATTTTATTTTATTTTTACATTATTTTATAACATTAAACAATATTTCAATATATAATTAGGTTAAATGTAATTTTATTTATGTATACAGCAACAAACATTTTAGTTACCTATTAAAAATATATTTGATCATTATTATTATTACCACATTATCCATTATTAATTATTATTATTACACTACATTATTTTATGACATTATACAACATTTTAATAAATACATACGTGAGATTAACTTTATACTTACATTGTAATTATAATTACCTACTCGAGGGATCCGTATGTCATAAATTCTTGATGTGAGTAAAATGTCTTATTTATGAGCCACACTTTAAGTTTGCTCCGGAATACATTATATGTCTCGACATTTTTTATGATTTACGATATGATATGGTTGTTGTCTCAAAATTTGACATCGTTATGATTAGATTTCATTTCCGCTACCCTACGGTTATCTCGGTTCGATCGCTCTTTAGCGATAAGACCGCCTGTTGTTTGCCTCTACTCATTGTGTTTTCGTACTGTACTATGTCCTTTAATTGAGGTGTGCAATAAAGAGTATTTGTATTGTATTGTAATGTAGGCAGCATATTATATTTAATAATTTTTGCCCAAGACCTTCGTCTGCGTAGGACTCTTTCATCGCGATAGAATTTAATTGCTATTTTTTACATCAGGCGTTTTTTTATACAACGCCGGTGGCAAACTAGCATACGGTCCACCTGATGGTAAGCGGCCACCGCAGACTATAGACGCCCGCAACTCCAAAAGAGTCACGTGCGCGTTAGCGACCCTTTATAAGATTTGAGGATGCACTGTGTTGACAGCAGAAGGAACATATTTAGGTCCCTCGCTCTCAACACAGTGCATCCTCGGGAGCTCTGGCAACCTTGCTCAACTCCAGGAACACAACACTACATACTTGTATAGTAAACTTGTATGTTGTGTGTTGTTGTTGTGTAGTTTACTTAATCATTGCTCTTCCCCACCCTTGAGGGATGATTTCCGGGATAAAAAGTAACCTATGTCCTTCCCCGGGACTCAAACTTAGACGACCGGTTTAGCCTAGTGGTTAGTGCACCTGCCTGTGAAGCTGACGGTCCTGGGTTCGAATCCCGGTCAGGGCAAATATTTGTGTGATGAGCATGAATATTTGTTTCTGAATCTTGGGTGTTTTCTATGTATTTAAGTATTTATATCTATTAAATATATCGTCGTCTAGTACCCATAACACAAGCCTTCATGAGTTTACTGTGGGGTTAGTTCGATTTGTGTAAGATTGTCCTCTAATATTTATTTATTTATTATTTATTTGCGCTACCCTACGGTTATTTAAAAGAAATCGCTCTTTAGCGATAAGACCGCCCACTGTTTGCCCTCTACTCATTGTGTTTCGTACTGTACTATGTCCTTTAATTGAGGTGTGCAATAAAGAGTATTTGTATTGTATTGTAGGCAGCATATATATTTAATAGTTCCTGCCCAAGACCTTCGTCTGCGTAGAACTCTTTCATCGCGGTAGAATTTAATTGCTTTTTTTTACATCAGGCGTTCACTTAATCATTGCTCTTCCACGCCCTTGAAATGATTTCCGGGATAAAAAGTAACCTAAGTCCTTCCCTGGGACTCAAACTATCTTCATACTAAATTTAATCTCAATCGATTTAGCGGTTTTAACCTGAAGAGGTAACAGACAGACACACCACCACATAGGGTTCGAATCCCGGTCAGGGCATTTATTTGTGTGATGAACACGAATATTTGTTCCTGAGTCTTGGATGTTTTCTATGTATTTAAGTACATATTTATCTATATAAGTATGTATATCGTCGCCTAGTACCCATAGTACAAGCTTTGCTTAGTTTGGGACCAGGTTGATTTGAAATGAAATGAAATTTTATTGTGTGACATATTTAGGTTTCCAATTTTGCGGGTCTTATTGCTAAAGTTACTACACAGCTGGTCCCATTAAATGTTACCTTGACAGGTGTACACACATTACACATTATAAAACTAAACAAGATAAAAAATAATTAAATCATATTAAATAGGTTTTATGTCAGAATACATGTCTAATAATATTATTATAATGAGATTTGTGTAAGATTGTCCACAAATATATATATATATATATATATACATACTTTCGCATTTACAGAATACTAGCTTTTGCTCGCGACTCCGTGTAGAACTCGTTCACTGCGTTAGACTTTTAGTGCTATTTTTTTATATGAGGCGCTTCCCTCGCCATCGCTCTTCTATTCGACTCCCTTAAGAGATTTCCGGTATAAAAAGCACCCTATATCCTTCCCCAGAGAGCCTACTCTTAAGCTGAACTTCGGAATTCGAACTTCGTATCGTGCCGCCCCTTTCACTCTCATGTTATACATTATATGAATGAACGAGACAGCACGATACGAAGTTCGGTTTTAGAATTTCAGAGTAGCCCCTCAGGACCCAAACTACCTCCATACTTATGTCAATCAATGTTTAAGCGTGGAAAGGTAACAGACAGACAGACATGACACACTTTAGCATTTATTTACACATTTTAGCAGTTTTCGCCAAACTTTGCCTTTACCGTGAGTTTGCATGACCGTACTCGCTAGCGACTGCATAAACGATTTAATATGCCGATTCTTAGTTCTATTGCGTAACCGCCAAATGCGCTGAACGTTTGCCTATACAAATTATTACGCAGTCGCTAGCGAATACGGTCATGCAAAATCATGGTAAAGGAACTGTATATACCTACAATTTGTTGGCGCGCGAGTAATTTATAAAAAAATAGCAGAACGAGACACGCACAAAATTCATACATTAAACGCGCATGCAAGCTTTATAATGAAAAATATATGGATGCAGATTTGTTTGGCAGTTCGTTAACAACATTTAAGGAACAGATATGTGCCTTGTTAAAGTAGTGTTAAATACATGTATTAGATGCTCTTATGTTGATATTTCAAGATTTTTACATTTAATTTGTAAATTGACTAAAAGTGTTGCAAAGTATGATATTTGTTAACAGTCATTAGTGATTTAGTTACATGTAATTAGTGAAAAATATAGAAAACTGTAGGTCTTGTTATATTGTTATTGTATAGCTATTAGCTAATTGCCCTGTATATATTTAAGACTGTTTGCTTTGTTTCTAAATAAAAATAAAAATAAAGTTATGTATTCTAATATAAATATTATAGATTTTGTTCAGTGTTAATATTTGTATTTTCTAGTGTATTTATAAAAAAAACTAGCCATGTCTACAGGTAACAGAGCCACTAGTCTTTTATATTTTATTTAAAATCGTAAAGCGGACAACAATCGACGTAATCCGTGGGACTTTATGGATTTTGGAGGCGAATAAAGGATGTTATGTTATTTTCCGCTCTAGTGGTGCAATGCGGTTAAATTTACTGCCAGAATGATCCCGCACTAAACACTGGGTTTATAAAATAGCCTCTTGAATAAAGATAAGATAATTTTCAAATCCAAGATGGCGGACATTTATTCTTCTTAAAAATCGATATGGGTGTCATTTTTGTGGTTCCTCGGGGTGCCGATCACGAAGATGACATCCATTTTCACAAAAGATTAATAGCATCAGACAACTGACAAAAACAAATAAACCTCATTTGTATCTTTGTTATACCATCTAATTTTAGATGCGGACGAAGTCGTGGGCGGCCGCTAGTTTATTTGTAGTCATGTACATGAGATATTACAATTATACAAAGGCTTCCATAACACCCTGTCAGGGCACACAAATGATCTTATAAATAGCTTAATTCTACAAATTTGGATCATGCTATTGTTTAAATAACCGTATAGTGAATAATTGGACAGAGTATTTTGGTTTGGTATTAGGTTTCAGTTTATTCGTTTTTAATGTCAAAGTTATATCTATATTATATAGATGAATCAATTACAATTTATCACTTATTCTAATATAGAGTTGAATGTGTTAAAAATGATTCTCCTTAGGTATGTTTGTACTGAAGAAAACTCAAAAGGAAAACTAGATTTTTGGTGGTAAGTATAATAAGTTTTAAAATGTTTTGATTTCAAATTATGACAAAAGTATTGATAATACCAATAAAGTTATTGAAGGCTACGATAACTTTATCAAAATTTAGACAGTAACATGGCCATTTTTTGATTTTACTCTGTATAGAAGAATTTAAGCGGAAAAAACAAGTTTTTAGCTTGAAAATGGTCGCTTTGGAGTGATGTTTGAAACTAATTTCTTAATGAAGCTTCCAAGAGATGTATATGGTCTCTCAGTCACTGATAATAAAAACGAATCCACAATAGGTGATGTCTCTCGTCAATCCCCTATAAAAAGGCACTAGTATTAACGTCGCCACTATGATTAAAAAGTCGCTATGGATTTAAGGCATCCGAACGAAGCCTGCATCAACTCTACCCATAATTAAACACTAAGCCCGAGCTTGTGGGCCAGTTTGCGGAATCTTCAGCCAGCAGATTACCACGTAATAATAAATCAATTCGGAAAAAACAGGGTTAACTTGAAATTTTGCTCTCAAAATTATCACCTCGACAGTGTGTAAATAGGTACTTTATATTTAGCTGACTATCCACTTTTTGCCACAACACTTAAGGTTGTTCTTTTTATTCATTAAAACTTTAGATTAAGATAGTAGGTAACTAACTCACTTAAAATTACTACTTATATACTTGATTATCACTACATAGTATAAAACAAAGTCGCTTTCTCTGTCCCTATATCCCTATATCCCTATGTATGCTTAAATCTTTAAAACTACGCAACGGATTTTGATGCGGTTTTTTTAATCGATAGAGTGATTGAAGAGGAAAGTTTATATGTATAATAACATCCATTAAATAGTGCACCCGTGCGAAGCCGGGCCGGGTCGCTAGTAATATTATATAGACTAATGGATCCCACAGTCAAACTGTGCAAACAGTTTTGCGGGACGTTGTATTTAATTTTAACTGAACTGAATAAATAAATAAATAAAATAAATAATAATCTTGAAGTCAAAATTGTTCGACTTGTAGTCTTGATCAAAGCGGAATAAAGTTTAATCTCAGAAAGTACTTATCCAGTTACGTAAAATCCTGTCATAGTTAGGAATAATAGGGTGTCTAGCAGATGGCACAGCGGAGTGTCTTCTCGATAGTCTACATACAGGTCAAACTGAGAACCTCCTTTTTTGCAGACGATTAAAAATTACGCTAGCATGCTGGCGAAGCCGAGGGAAAATGCTTATCTATTCATAAGAAATAACCGCGGTAGACGGTATTATAAATTCCATCGAAATTTAAAAACTGAATGTTGCTCGATAAACAGTACAGGATTAAGGCACAAGGTATTACCGCTTTCCCGTTGAAAACTTTAAGAGCGCTGTAACAGGTCCACTAGCGCCACTCGTAAATAATTGTAATTATTTAAATTTAATGATATATAACTAAAAAAGGGGGCCGCTACGTACTGTAGTTTGTATGTAAGTACTTTTGTGAATCCATCAAACTAATTTTTACGTTGCTAAATTGGTCTCTCTATGAGCTCAAAAATAAAACGGCCGTTTTAACTTTGGACACATAGATTGACGAATCCAGCAACGTAGTAACTAGTTTGATGGATTCAAAACGTACTTAAATACAAAATGCAGTACGTAACGGCCCCCTTTTTTAGATATCTATCGTTAAATTTAAACAATTACAATTATTTACGAGTGGCGCTAGTGGACCTGTATCATTTTATTAAAGCGCTCTTAAATCGCAACGTAACGAACTCCGTCAATTCCTCTGCGTTTATTCATAATCTTGAAACTCTGAAACTCACAAATAAAGTTACAGCAACTGCATCTCACGACTAAATGAAAAATTCAAATTCAGTAACTGTACAAATCTGGAATCAGAAAATCCGTGGCAAAATAATATTAACAAGGTTCCCCGTAGCGTGGAAAGTTCTCGAATGATTTTCGATTTAAAAAGTTTAAAATTGCACTGTACCGCGACTGCGATCGAGGGTGAAGCTGTATTGTATGGTATGAATTAAAGATATGAAACAAGATTCAGTAGCTCTTTATGATTGTTCTGTTGGTTTGATTGGACCGTAAAAATATGATGTTATCGTGACCTCAATAATATTAATTTTGCATTTTTGAGAGATATTAGTAACGGAGCATGTAAATGGTTGTCAGATTTAGGTTCGCGTCTTTCCGGTGGATATATCAAAAGTCAAGTCTCAAAAATCTTAATTTTGGATTGGTCTAGTAACCCGCAGAAACGGTGTTTCCGTAACTATAAATCCATGTAAATAAAAACATAACTTATCCTAATCCTAATAATATTATAAACGTGAAAGTTTGTGCGGATGGATGTACGTTCCGCTTAATCTCAAAAACTACTGAACAGATCTCTATGAAACTTTCCAGTATTGTAGCTTAGACATCAGAATAGGACATAGGCTACCTTTTATCCGCGGGTAACAACGCAGGGCGCTGCTAGTATGTACATAAGCCGGTAACTATTGACCACAGGTAGACAACTTTTGTTTTTACAAATGACAATCACCCAGATGGTGTGTAATGTCATGAAATTATAAGAAGCATTATAAATAGGAGGATTAGCCAATCACCAAGGGGGAAGGAATTATGATAGGCTGACTAAATTGAGAAGGATCAGAAGATTGATATGGATGTAGCACAATTCTGACATCTTATAATTAGTCGTGCAATAGGTTTGAATACAATCCCGCCGGCGGGGACGTCCACCGCGCGATCGCGACATCAGTGACACATATAGTCCCTATTCGTCCCGGTACCGCCGCACACCGGGTAGAGTCAGTCCGACCCAAGTCGGGCCTAGCTGAGTTTCTTGCTGGACTCTTCTCAGCTAGGCTAGGTTTAGTGAACCAGCGACAAAACTCCCAGTAGCTCGATTCCACTCACACCTCAGATTCGGTTGAAACCGCTCAACCAATCTCACTGGAGCGCAAACTCTTAGAATATTCCAGTGATCCAATCCACACGCGTGGTCATGCCGAAGGTTTTCCCCTGGATTTTCCCCAGGCTACTCTCCAACCGCGCACTCCTATCGCTTTATTGGGCCCGCCCTATAAAGCCACAGTCAGGTTCAAAAAAAAAGTACAACTTTTGTTTTTACAACTGACAATGACCCAGATGGTGTGTAGTGTCAGGAAATTATAAGAAGCATTATAAATAGGAGGATTAGCGAATCACCAAGGGGGAAGGAATTATGATAGGCTGACTAAATTGAGAAGGATCAGAAGACTGATATGGATGTAGCACAATTCTGACATCTCATAATTAGTCGTGCAATAGGTTTGAATACATTGATGATGTTTCGGTGACACAGGCCGGCGACAAATAATACGCGATGAGGGACAGGAGATGACACATTATATCTCTTTCCTACGTTTGTTAGTGTCTATGCTTGCATCTTTTTCGCACATCCGTGTATGTATGTACTGCCGGCTCCAATCTTATACTTACTTCATGAACTTTCACTCATCAAGCCGATACCGCACAAGTCAGGAAACACTCTTATTCAAATTGACAGCGCTGTCAAGACAATATGCAATATCATATCATCGAGAGCTGCCAACACTCTACGAACACGAATTGTACCGAGAGCTACGTACAGAATAGTGTTTCCTAACTGTTAACCTTTGCTATTGCATGTAATATTCATAGTTCCCAATGTGTAAATTACGTTCTCTGTTCTAGGGAGGCTTGAGGGGAACACAGACAATTCCAGCACGTACTCGTACTCATGAAATCCTCTACTATATTCCAGTGTTCAAAACCGCTCGCGTAGTCATGTCAGAGGTTTTCCCCTGGATTTTCCCCAGGCTACTCTCCAACCGGGCACTCCTATCGCTTTATTGGGCCCGGCCTATAAAGCCACAGTCAGGTTAAAAAAAAGCATGTAAGCTATGTTTCTATTACATGGATTTATAGCAACGGAGACAGTTTATGTGGGTTATTGATCCAATCACATTCAACATATACAATGTCGCCCATCTAAATCAATTTATCTCACCGTATTTTTACGACAGTTAACTATAGTAAAAGTCACATCACAAATTCAAAGATGACTACGTATTCGTACAGTTCTCCGGTTAAGCGAGCGACATATGAATAGCAATTAGCATTGCTAATTATCAAACGTCTCTTGCCATTCCGTTTATGTCTAGAACGTCATATGTATCTTTAAAACGTATGCTCTTACGTCTTATTTAATATAAATTGATAGCTAACTGCTTGGGAGAAAAAGAGCCTAAGCGTGTTTGAGTGAGAAGTACATTTACGTTCTTTGTGGTTAGAGTTGTAGGCAGCAGGTCTGATGTGAAGCAGCTTAAACGCTTTACTGTTGTACAGAGCCTTATGCTGTTCCGCTTGGAATCATTCGTGGCATTCCAAGCGAACTGTTTCGCTTAATTTGCAATGCACAGCGGTTTATTGGCTGAGTGTGGCTTTATTGATCTCTGGAGGCGTTTGTTCTCTAATTTGTTTACGATTTACGAGGGCAACAGACGTGTCGTAATATGCTTTGTCACGTTTGTGTTATCTTTAACAGCCATATAATTATAGTAGGTTCCTAATCAGCTAGTGAAACGTGTACGTTATCAAAGATAATTTGATGGGAAGTGGACGCGGAAGCCGGCACGCAAAACAGATGATATCTATTAAATGTGGAAAAGTTGACAATTCGAAGGTTCTGGTTGGGAATGCCACCCAAAACATGCATGCACAGCAAATACAAATACAAACATTTATTCTGCAAATAGGCCACAAGGGCACTTTTACATGTCAAAATATTAATTTACAATTTAAGAAAGTCTGACTATAATGAGTAATACATTTTTCATGTCAAAATATTAATTTACAGTTTAAGAAAGAATAATAATTTCGAGTTTAACAATTATAACAAAATTAATGTAATACAGTGAAGATAAACTTGCAAAGTTATCTATTACAAATATTAAGTTAGAGATGTATAAGGTCTCAAGATTAAACAAGGAGTGAAATTAATATATTATCCCAGAGATGTACATGGTCTCTGAGCGTCAAAATTAAAATCAATTTAATATTGTTAGAGATGCATATGGTCTCTAAGTCACTGATAATAAAAACGAATCCACAACAGGATGATGTCTCTCGTCGATCCCCTATAAAAAGACACTAGTATTAACGTAGTCACTATGTCGTAGCAAGCATGAACAGACCGCAGCAAACCAGGTATTGCTGTTAATGGCAATAAAGGCAACGGCATCCCTACCTCTCTATTTAATCTCGTCTCAGTTAAAACAGTTTGCAAATTAACCAAATTAAGGGACTCACACGATTCCGTCCGCCATTCAGTGATAAAAGAAACTCAAACCCCGTTTTTGGAGCGCTCACGTCACGTCCGCAGTCCGTAAAGAACAATAAGTGTCGAACGTCGCGATTCGATATTAGGCGCGTGCCGGCTGTAGCGGCCTTTGTCTGTGTTGGGATAATGGAGGGCGATTGTTGTATTGGGGGAACGAGTTGCGGATATGAAACAGAATAATGAGTGATGCATCTCGTGGCCAGGCTACTTTTTTTTTTTTTTATTAAGGACAAAAACAGTTACACACAAGGTTACATGCTCTAAGTGTAGAAGTTGTAAAATTACAGAGTGTGAAACCAACGACATTGTCCACAGATTAATAGATTAGTATGTAGCGCTAAGTACTTATAGATATCTTAAAATTAGAACAATTTATGGACATGGTAGTTAACATGCAACAATGCTAAATAGTGGGTACATTTAAGTATGTGAAACAGTAGATGACAAACAACGCACGGATAGTTATTAAAAAACAAAAGAATGAAAGAAACGGTACAAATGAAAACAAAAACCATGACTTAAATGTCAGTTGGTGTCGGCATCTAGCAATCTGAGCAACACCCTTTTTTTGTATACTGTGTCGGAGACCATGAAGATGTCAATGTCATTAAATTATGTGTTGTAAGATTTGACCAGTCTATGTAGGGGATCACGTTCGCCCGTACTTGCAAGAAGACCGCGCACGTCCACTCTCCGCATTCCCGCAAGGAAGCATCACAGCGTCGGAATTACGATTTGAAACGGAATATTTAGGGGGCGTCCATAAATTACGTGAGATGTTTAAGGGGGGAGGGGGTCGAGTCAAATCTCATCTAATCTTACGTTGGAGAGAGGGGGGTTCTCGGCAAATATCAAGCAATGTTTTTTCTGATTGAAACAAAAAAATATTATACTATTTTGGTCCATTTAATCCAGATTGTACACGCTTGTAAGATTTAATCTTAAGCGTATCTTATTCACTAATTCGTTCGAAAGAGAATAATTTCATTCATACTTCGACTTTAACTCGCAGCAATATTGATTACTAGTCTTAACTAGTCGTAAATAACAGCACGAAGCAATTTTTTTTTCTTTTTACAATAACAATCCAACGCGTTTACGTAAGAAACCCACATTTAAAAAAAATCTCACGTGAGATTGGGGGATGGGGGAGGGAGTTGAATAAAATCACACGACATCTCACCAGGGGGGAGGGAGGGACAGAAAATTAAAAAAAAAACACCTCACGTAATTTATGGACACCCCCTTACCATGTATATTTGTATTTTTGAGTTCCCGATATTTCCATGTATATTTGTATTTTTTTTTAAAGTTCTCAAATCGAAAAGAGACTGTTTCCGGAAAGAACTCGCGTATTGATACTGTGAGTGTGGTGTGTCGTGACCGTAATCGAGTTTCAAGTGACAAGGCGGACGGTGGTAGTGACGGTGACACTGTGCGAAAAAAGCGAACCAGGAATAGGGTAGATCGCTATAGTGTGTGGGTAGAGCGCAACCAAAACTCACAGTAGGTACGTCAGTTAATCCTTGATAATGGCGCCTGCAACAGTGCCGAAATATCGGGAACTCAAAAATACAAATATACATGGTAAATATCCCGTTTCAAATCGTAATTCTAATGTAAATCACCATGTAATGGAACATACACAAACTACGTGACCATTTTTTTGCGTTTTTTCCCCCCCTCCCCCCAGGTGACCAAGCGTAGTATATGCCAGCCCCCCCCACCCCTCCACCCCTAATATATTTTATAAAAAAAATTTTGCGGAAAGTTGAAAAAATAATGGCTTTTCTTTGTATTTTCTCATACGGCCCCTAAAAATGCATACTTCGAGAGTGCAAGCGTGGTATAGCGTAGCTATTCAATTGTAATTGTATTTAGTAAAAAATATATCAAGAAGAAACAGTACAATTAGTGTGATATGGCGAAACTGGACAAGTTTTAGTGATGGGGTTAAACCGTGGCGCGTGAGTCCGCTTCAATTAGAATGTTTCTCAAAAGTATTCTACCGGCTACGTGACAAGAAACCGACCCCCCCCCCCCTCCCCCCGGTGACCAAGAGTGGTACTCTGACGACCCCCCTCCCCCCCTCAACGGGTCACGTAGTTTGTGTATGTTCCCTAAGCTTGAAATCTTATATCACAGCGTCGAATTGACGCTGGCTTTTAGGAGCGTTACAGAGAATTATTACACCGGCTCGGTGCTACGCCCCGTTCCCAAGCTCGTGCAGCATCTGTTACCTGCGTAGTCAATGAAATAAAATAAAATCATGAAATGAAATCATTTATCACAAGGTGGGGTGATGACCTGGTGAAGGTCGCAGGAATCCGGTGGAAACGAACGGCACAGGACCGGTCTAAATGGCGAGCCTTGGGGGAGGCCTATGTTCAGCAGTGGACGTCTTTCGGCTGAAACGATGATGATGAGGATGATGATGAAATCATTTATAGTCGATATTATTTTGTAGTTGTTTTTCGTCAGTCCTGGACAGGAGAGACCAATTCTAATAATGTTTTTTTAAGTAGATAATAATATTAGTATTCGAGGTCTGGTTTCCTCTCGGGTTGGAAGGTCAGATGGCACTCGCTTCCGTAAAAACTAGTGCCTACGCCAAATCTTGGGATTAGGTAGCGGAGCCCGAGCATTTCAGGATTCAACATTACCGGGATAGAATTATGCGATCGATTACACAAACGCGATTTTTCCTATTCGTGAGTCCCATACAATATGGATTCCACACAACTGCAGTTTAATACATTCGTAATTCTACACAGTCTATATTTTGACGCAATCGGAATTCCACCTTTTTTTTTTTTTTTTCGACGGGGGAAAATCCGTTATGGATACCTCCGCACCGTGGGGGCGGCGCGGTGGTTATGTCGGACTTGCACCGACTAAAAACCCCCGCTTGTCCTCCTCAACCCATTTCGAGCGGCTCTGGGATTTCCTACGGAACGCACCAGTGCCGCCCTAGAGTCCACTTATGTGGGTCCCGCTATGTTTCTATGACGATCGTAGCCCCCAACTACGACCGTCTACGACCCCGAGGACCCCCTTTTAGTCGCCTTCTACGACAGGCAGAGGATACCGTAGCCATATTCTATGCCCGGGCTACAGGGCACTATCGGAATTCCACCTATTCGCGATACTACATAATATAAGTTCAACGCAACCGCATTATTTGCACTCTTTTCACGAGCATCTGTCTCCACAACACAACGTGAGTTTTGTCAATGCGGTCTAATTCTCGAAACTTACTCACTTGAAAACGTTTCCACAACGACAGAGTTCGGAACACTTGTATCAATAATGTAAAGCCCCCTCCAATATCATAAACAGGAGTTATAAAACGGGGTTTCATGTATCAGATTTATATAGTTGTCAGAATTCATTCGAATGAAATCACAGTCGATTTAAAACAGTACAGCGTTTAAAGTGGCAGTTTACGGTTTACTGAGGAAGTTTAAATCACATCTAACCTGTCCGTTTTATTACGAAATGCATGCGTTTTGCGATGACGTTCAGTTTTGTTACTATTAATGAACATTAGACCAGCAGGCGAATCACGTAACTTTATGTACTAACGGTAGATAGATTTTAAAGTCAATTTTGAAGTATAAATGTATGAGCTGACACTTGAAATTTGACATTAAAATCTGCCTAACGGTAGTAAATAAGTTACGTGATTACCCCGCAGTAGTGGTTGGTTCCATTACCATAAGTTTCACATCAAAATGGGAGCGGACACTGTAGAGGTACGTAAATTTGTAAAACGATTTTATTCTGCAAGGATTTGGTAAAAATCATTTCTTTTCGACTATGCTTTGTCTATAAATCAGGCTTTAGGCTTGTTAGCTGCAACCAATGGTAAAATAAGTCATGGAGTGTTTGATAGAAAATAACATTTAAACATTTATGCATCTATTAGTAAAATTGAGATCAATATTTAACGGCTTATGTGCATATTAGTTATGTTTTTATTACATGGATTTATAGAAACGGAGACACTGTTTATGCGGGTTACTGGTCCAATCCAAAATTAAGCTCTGTAGCCCTTACTTTTTGGTATGAATCAAAATCAAAATCAAAACATTTATTCTGCAAATAGGCCTCAAGGGCACTTTTACAAGTCAAAATCTATCTAGGTACATCAAATAAAAATAATACAATAATCAAAGTATCATTAATTAAATGTAGTGTTACATGTCAAAAATAAGACTAAGAAACTAATAACAATCGAGATTTGTTAGTGATGTACAAGGTCTCTAAGCGTCAAGATAAATGGTAATAAGGTAGATACACTAATTATAATAAAATATTTTGAGATATATCTATAAGCGTCAACATGAAAATAATAAAATCTAATAAATAAATATCCTCAGAGATGTATAAGGTCTCTGAGCGTCAGTCTAAAAATAAAATCAAATGAGAACAGAGCGAAGTCTCTCATCATGTCAATTCCACTGAACACTAGTACGAAGTTACTAGTCCTTGCAAATATGAACAGACCGGACCCCACATCCGGATCATCACGGATCCTTGTATGACCCAGAAGGCCGTTGCCGCTGCGTCTCAGACGTTTTAGTAGCGACGTGTTAATAAAAGCGTCTCATCCTTTAATCAGTTTATTGGAATTATCAATACTTTGACTTCAAAGCATTTTTATTAAACATGTAAGGTCTCTTAATAGTCATAAGATTACGAAGTCACGAATTGTTGATGACCGGTTTAGCCTAGTGGGTAATGCACCTGCCTGTGAAGCAGACGGTCCTGTGTTCGAATCCCGGTCAGGGCAAATATTTGTGTAATGAGCATGAATATTTGTTTCTGAGTCTTGGGTGTTTTCTATGTATTTAAGTATTTATATCTATTAAATATATCGTCGTCTAGTACCTATAACACAAGCCTTCTTGAGCTGTGGGGCTAGTTCGATTTGTGTAAGATTGTCCTCTAATATTTATTTATTTATTTATCTCATACTCTAATCAGTTTATTGGAATTATCAATACTTTGACCGTAATTTTACTTCAAAGCATTTTTTTAAACATGTAAGGCCGCTTAATAATAATAAATTCTTTATTTCGGAACACAAGGAATCCATAGTTATATTAGAATATCCATATATGTTATTATGACGTCAAACACTGTCACTTTTGGCAACTTATCTGAGGTCTATGAGACTGTGTCCAGTGCCAGAGAAATAGCACTTAATAGTCATAAGATTACGAAGTCACGAATTGTCTTTTATCTAATTAGATATCTAAACTTCATTATTTTTTATTTATTTATTTTTGTTTTATATATTTATTTATTTTCTGGCATCACGCAACACTTGTACTACTGTTGGTACAACAAATGGGTCACGACCTAGGGGAGGGGCTAGGGGCCAGACTGAAAATCAGCGCTGAGTTTGCAAGCTCCAGCATATGCTGAGCCTGGTACCCATTGCCATTGTATTTCTTTTTAAGTGCTGTTTTTTTTTATTGTAATGTTTCTTTTTTCTTTCACTTTTTTTATGTATCCGCTTTTGTATTGTACTTTTCTGTTTTTACATGGTAATAAAGATTTATTATTATTATTATTATATTATTATTAATTGCCGTACTGTTCTCGTACCACCGCGGCAGGGGTCAGCATTGCCTCCAAATGTTTCCCACTCGTGTATCCGATTTGAATAAAAGAACCCGATACGTTATTACCGAGTGCTCCCTGAGTAAATCGCGGGCTCAATATAAATATTTCAATCCAACTAGCATGATATAAGGACGTGTAAGTGGCAATTTTATGTCGGTTATTGGTTGTTGTGTCATCGAGAACATTAGAGTTTCTACATGGGACGTTATGAGGAAATAGAGAATAGAGAATATAGAGAATATAGAGAATAGAGAACACAGAGAATAGAGAATATAAAGAATAGAGAATATAGAGAATATATTATAAACATGAAAGTTTGTGCGGACGGATGTACGTTCCGCTTAATCTCAAAAACTACTGAACGGATTTCTATGAAACTTTCCAGTATTGTAGCTTAGACATCAGAATAGGACATGCTACCTTTTATCCGCGGGTAACACCGCAGGGCGCTGCTAGTATATTATAAACGTGAAAGTTTGTGCGGATGGATGTACGTTCCGCTTAATCTCAAAAACTACTGAACGGATCTCTATAAAACTTTCCAGTATTGTAGCTTAGACATCAGAATAGGACATAGGCTACCTTTTATCCGCGGGTAACACCGCTGGGCGCTGCTAGTAATACTATAAACGTGAAAGTTTGTGCGGATGGATGTACGTTCCGCTTAATCTCAAAAACTGCTGAACGGATCTCTATGAAACTTTCTAGTATTGTAGCTTAGACATCAGAATAGGACATAGGCTACCTTTTATCCGCGGGTGACACCGCAGGGCGCTGCTAGTATATTATAAACGTGAAAGTTTGTGCGGATGGATGTACGTTCCGCTTAATCTCAAAAACTACTGAACGGATCTCTATGAAACTTTCCAGTATTGTAGCTGTTTAAAGTACATACAATGTTTAGTATTTAATTTTATAGTGCACCAATTACATGGTAGATGGCGGTGTTACATTCGGAAACACGCTAACGAAGTTTTCCCGTGGATTGTATAAGGCTCTCTTCCAAATCCGAATTAAATGAGTTATAAGTTGTCAAGAAAGTGTTTCATTTCAAAGGGTGATAAGTGCAGTGACGTAGTGAGTAAACATTGGACCTTCGAACCAAGGATAATCGTGAGTACAGTGACAGTGGAAAAAAAAAGTGAAGTGTCAAAGACTTAGTAGATTTTCGCGGCAACAGACACTTAGAATAATTTGCGTAAATATTAACTTAGTGCAATTTCGTGAATCTAGGACTTAGAAAAAAAATCTGTGAAAATTAACTTAGAAAATTTGCGTCAATTTTGGACTTAGTACATTTGTGAATTCTGGGACTTAGTGTGATTTCGTTTTAAAAATGACTTAGAAAATTTATGTTATCATGGACTTAGAATAATTTTGGATTACAACAAAGACTTTGAAATTTGGTGATCACTTAGCAATTTTAACAACAATGGCGAACATAGCATCACAAGAAGAGCTTTTTAGTCAGATTAAAAGACTTCAAACTAACCATAAGAAAACATCATCATCGCGATACTCCGCAAGCTACTTGAAGATACGTATTGAATCGCTTGAAGAGTATTGGTCACAATTCGCTTCTCAACATCGAGAATTCTTAAAAACTGCTGAGAAGTTAGACGAAAAGAAGGAATTAAAGGCACTCTACAATGATGTTGAAGATTTGTATCTGGAGTTCAAAACAAGTTTATTGGAACTGATGGAATCAGTCACAAAGCAAGAAGTCGGCTCACCTCATGTACCTCAAGCATCTCAAACTGTCACGCATAGCAAGTTACCTCCCATAAATATCCCCTCATTCTCAGGCGATTATCAAGAATGGATGCATTTCAAGGATTTGTTTCTTTCGATGATCCACAATGAGCAAGGATTGAGTGATATACACAAGCATCATTATTTGAGATCGTGCTTGAAAGGTGAAGCTGAACAAGTCGTCCGTCATTTCGAGATTACAGCTGCCAACTATAGCAAGGCATGGAACGCCTTGGTCAGCCGCTACAGCAATGATAGAGTGATAGCTAATACCATACTGAATCGATTACTCAATCAAAAGAAACTCACATACGAATGCTCTAAAGGCCTCAAAGATCTGCTTGATACTACAAACCAATGTCTCAGTAGTCTCACAAATTTGAAAATAGACACAGCTACCTGGGATTCGATTATCGTGCACATTGTTGTATCCAAGTTGGATGACGACACTCACAAAGCTTGGGAGCAATCACTTGGTTCTTCGACGGAGTTACCCACTCATAAGAATCTTACATCATACTTGGAAGGCCGATTCAGAGCTATGGAGATGGTACAAGCTACACAAAAGAAAGAAAAAAAGGAGTTTACATTTCAAAAACCAGTTACTACACCAAAGATTAAGAATTTTAGATCGTTCACAACTGAAGTTGATACGGAATGCTCATATTGTAAGAAGAGTCACTATATCTGTCACTGCACCGAATTCGCACAACTAGACGTAGACCAACGCAAAGATTTTGTACGAAACAACAACTTATGCTTCAATTGCCTTGTCAAGGGACATTCCATTCGGAATTGTAGACAAGTCACAACATGTAGAATTTGTAACCACAAACACCATACGCTCTTGCACAATCAGACCATAACAGCGAAGCCGCTTACAACGGAGACACCCACAGAACCTGATGACCCACAATCTTCGCAGCTCACAAGTCTGAAGGTTTCACTAAGCGACAACCAAGTTATTCTGGCTACAGCACAGATTGGTGTGAAGGATAGCAGTGGTTCTCTCGTGCACCTAAGAGCTTTAGTTGACCAAGGTTCACAAGCAACCTTCATTATGGAGTCGGCAGTGCAACTTCTGCGACTGAAGAAGACGTCACAGACAGCTAATGTCACAGGCATCGGGAATCACGCTGTACAGGCACGACACGTCGTTAACTTAGATATATACTCACCGATTGACACTCACCACGTACTGCGAGTTAACGCTCACGTACTCTCGAAGTTGACACCATTGTTACCCACTAAAGAGTTTGACATCTCACAATGGCCTGCCCTGTCTCAATTGCAATTAGCGGATCCTTACATGTATCGACCGGGACCAATAGACGTTCTACTGGGCGCCGATGTCTACGCTTGTATTTTACTCAAAGGACTTCATAAATACGACACTCTCCTAGCACAAAACTCCAGACTGGGATGGCTAGTCTCTGGAGCCACAAAATCATCAAACGATCTGCCACCTCACAATATAACAGTGAATAACGCACTCATCGAGGTAGATCAACTCTTGCGAAAATTCTGGGAGGCTGAAGAATATCAGCCACATGAAAAACCGTTGACACTTCTTGAGACACAATGTGAAGAGCACTATAAGAAGACACACTCTAGACAAGAAGATGGTCGTTATGTCGTACGTTTACCTTTCAAAGACAACCACGAAGAGAATTTGGGCGACTCGAGACAAATCGCACTACAACGACTGAATCATATGGAAAAGAGATTCGCACACAAGCCTAAATTTCAGAAGGATTATGCGGACTTCATCGAACAGTACCAAAAGTTGAACCACCTGGAAGATGTAGACCCACAACATGTTCCCACTCATAAAGTCTACTATCTCCCTCATCACGCAGTGATTCGAGAATCGAGCACCACAACCAAGCTTAGAGTGGTCTTTGATGGGACTGCGCAGCCGTCCGATGGTTCCTCACTTAACGACGAGCTACTTGTTGGTCCATCACTCTTGCAAGACCTGCGTAACCTGATTGTTCGATGGCGTACTCATAAGATTTGTCTACTCGCAGATGTAAAACAAATGTATCGCCAAATACTCGTCGCCAAGGAAGACGTCGACTATCAGCGCATACTGTGGCGCTCTTCTCCTCAAGATGATATTATCGAGAAGCGACTATTGACCGTAACGTATGGCACGTCGTGTGCGCCATTTCTCGCCATTCGCACACTAAAGCAACTTGCACAAGACGAGAAGGATGAGTTTCCAGATTTAGTAGATATCATCAGTAACGATTTTTATATGGATGACTTGCTCACAGGTGCGAATGACGTAGAAGAGGCTATTAATTTACAGAGTCGTATCGCACAAGTTATGGCTAAAGGCAAATTTGAGATGCACAAATGGGCATCCAACAGTCCTGACGTATTGAAAACGGTTCCTAACACGGAAAAGACAAATCAACCAAGTGTTGACATCAAGATTGATGATACAATCAAGGCTTTGGGTATTATACGGAACTCGCACCAGGATGTCTTTGAGCTTAAAGTAGAAATTCCGGAACCCACAGAGCGTTTCACCAAAACGTCAATACTGTCGGACATTGCAAAAGTATTTGACCCTTTAGGTTTTTTAGGGCCTGTTATTATTACTGCTAAGATGTTTTTGCAGAAACTATGGTTGAGTGGTATTAGTTGGACCGATGAACTTCCTCTTGAACTTGCTTCGGAATGGTCAAGTTATAGAGACCAGCTCTGTCACATGCCGACCTTGTATTTAGAGCGTTGGGTTCACACACAATTCAAGAGCAATGAAAGAGTGGAAATTCATGGTTTCAGCGATGCTACTTGTTTAGCATATGCTGCTGTAGTCTATTTGCGAGTTATCACGCCTCACGAGATCCATGTATCTCTGATTATTGCCAAAACTGGGGTGGCACCAGTGAAGCAAGTTACTGTGCCCCGTTTGGAACTGTGCGGTGCGGTACTACTCTCGAAATTACTCAAGGATGTACAACATAGTCTTCAACTTCCTGAGGACTCTGTCTTTGCTTGGACAGATTCAATGATTGTCTTAGCTTGGCTTCGACGAACTCCAAACACTTGGAAGACTTATGTAGCTAATCGTGTCACTGAAATTGTGAATAATGTAAGTAGTGGACGATGGCACCACATCAAATCGGCGGAGAATCCTGCGGACATTGCGTCACGAGGCATACGTCCTGACTTGTTTAAAGACTGCGATTTGTGGTGGCATGGACCAACTATGCTTCAGCAAGAAAATGATTTTAATCACTATCGCTCGCTCTCACTCGACATACCAACAACCCAATTAGAAGAAAAGTCGAAAGGAAATGATAGTAAAATCACTGTATTACAAGCTGGTGTATCGAACGAGAGTGACGATCAGCTCACATATTTGGCTAGATACTCTACTTTGACGAAATTGATCCGTGTTACAGCATATTTGTTGCGATTTGTGAAATTGTGTACGGCACGTATTGATGCTAAACGTAATCAGGCGACACCTGAGACTGTTCCTCAGCATCTAACAGTTTGTGAATTGAGATATGCGACAAACGTTTGTATTCGACTCTCTCAAGGATTTTGGTTTCAGGAAGAATTACAAATGCTGAGAAAAGGTCAAAGGCTACCGAAATCGAGTGAATTAGTTTCCCTTACCCCCTACATAGATGAAAATGGTATCATACGAGTTACTGGACGTATACATAACGCTAAAGTGCACTTTGACACCAAATCACCTGTCGTATTGGTCTCGAAATGTCACTTAGCTGTCCTAATTGTAAATGATGCGCATATTCATTGTTTGCACGGAGGTCCTCAACTGACTTTGAATGGTATCCGTTGTAAATATTGGATAATCGGTGCCAAGAACTTAGTTAGGAAAGTTATACATAAATGCATTCCTTGTTTCAAGCAATCTGCAGTACCGATTAATCAATTGATGGGTCAGTTGCCTGCATGTCGAGTCACACCTGACAAACCCTTCCGTAAAAGCGGAGTAGATTTTGCGGGTCCTATTCAGTTAAAAATGTACCCTGGTAGATGTAAACGTACATGCAAAGCCTATATTGCTTTGTTTGTGTGCACTGTTACTAAGGCCATTCACTTAGAACTTGTGAGTGACCTGTCAACAGCTGCTTTCATTGCCGCATTTCGTCGTTTTACTTCCAGACGCGGTCATTGTAGCGATCTATGGAGTGACTGTGGAACTAACTTTGTAAGAATTTGAAATTATTTAATCTCATTCTCTTTTTATTCTAATCTTATAAATGGTCGGCAACGACCGTACGCTTGTTTGCCACCGGCGTTGTATAAAAAGAAATAAGCGTACGTTCCACCTGATGGTAAGCGACCACCGCAGCCTATAGACGCCCGCAACTCCAAAGGAGTCACGTACGCGTTGCCGACCCTTTATAAAATATGAGAATTCACTGTGTTGACAGCAGAAGGGACAAATTGAGACCTATAAAACTCCAAATCAACAAAATTTAGGGGACGATGTCTCACACATCGAACTAGCCCCATCGTAATAAGATTAACCTACTTAAATCGGGAGCAACGACTAAATTTCTTAACTAAATAACGATTACTTAATCTTAGTATGATGATGATGATGATGATATCCTCCCAGACGCTTCCGTCGACGGCGACATCCTGACAAATTAATTCTATGGGATGTTACGTATTTTCTTATTAATTGCGAGCATGTGCGCGAGATCCGTAGCAGAACTGGGGTCACCGACATAGCCTTCAAAATTGCGAGACTTAAGTGGCAGTGGGCAGGGCACATTGCTCGCAGGACTGACGGTCGATGGGGCCAGAAACTGCTTGAGTGGCGTCCACGCACCGGAAGACGAGCTGTCGGTAGGCGTCCGACAAGGTGGAGTGATGACCTGGTGAAGGTCGCGGGAATCCGGTGGAAACGAACGGCACAGGACCGGTCTAAATGGCGAGCCTTGGGGGAGGCCTATGTTCAGCAGTGGACGTCTTTCGGCTGAAATGATGATGATGATGATGTGCGCGAGAGTGACTTGCAAAGCCAAACTTGGTTTTGAAACTCCGGCAACATGGGAAACAGTGGAGCTCTCCACTTGAGTTATAAGTATATAGATAGGAGGGCTTGGGTCGAGTTTTACGAAACTGGCGTTTAGCATCCAGAGCTTCGAGACGAGTGCGTTCAAAGTCACTGAGGCCCACAGATTAACAGCACTTCGCCAGTCCGACCTCCGAGTAGCAAGCTCCTCCCAAGTCTCTAAGTATGTAGTAGTAAGTATCTCAAACTCAAACTCAAACTCAAAATATTCTTTATTCAAATAGGCCTAGCAACAAGCACTTTTGAATCGTCAGTTATATATTACATAAATTGAATCTAATTATTCAGAGCAATTTATTGATGCATATGAAATTTAAAAAAAGACATGAATTACTATAATGTATGTCAAAAGAGAGTATAATAAATTCACAAAAAGATCGTCAATATGTAAAATAAAAACATAAAAAATTGTATAATCTAGACAGTTTCTAGAATAAAATCTGAATGTCAAGAGGAAAATTTAACGTCAACATCTAATGTCATAGTTATGAAAATAGTTATTAAGATGTAATGTCATAATTATTAAAATATAATTAGTATTTCAACCACAATTATACCCACGGTGTTTTATCATTCATGTAGTCTTTTGTGATTAGTATAGATAGCTCAATTTGAATTTGAGATAGGTACTAATACGGAGTTCCGATTAATCATGTGACAATTGAGTATTTAATCAACCTTTCAGCAGCCAAGGGCCACATAGTAGCTAGGAAAATTGTCGCGTGTCGCACGTGTCCATAATTTGTGATTCTATTAGACACATCGGTTGTCAATATGGAGGCTTGTGGGTCGCCTGTTGCTGACCGCTTTAATCGATTAATTAGTTGATTACAGTGGCAGCATGGGTTAGATTGGAACGCGAGGTGATCCTGAGCACTCCCCCCCATACTTAACATAGAACTCCGACATATATACTGTTACGGAGTAATTTTACACGTATGCTATCTATAATTTTGAGACTCTTAGCGCCATCTGTGATCAGCTATTTGCAGTCAGGTACAAAGCCATCTGGAGAGTACGGACGGCGACGCTTACGCATGTTCCGATCGTTCATCTCTTGATTACAATTTTGTTTTCGATATCCAAATAAATAGTTTTCACTAGAAGTCCTTAAATAATAAACAAAGATAATAATAATAATAATAATTTGGTACTTCGGTGCCTCGGTACTTCGGCTCCGCGCACGCCTCCCAAAGGTCCGGGATACCATTGTCCCGTGAACGGGAAAGACATACAAATAATAATAATATTCTTTATTGCAAGATATTAAAAAAGGCATAGATTATTATAAACTTCTCAAACTAATTAATTGTCTCGAAATTTTGTTTGTTTACAAAATTGTTGGTGGTACAGCATGCGAGAACGCATCCTTGCTCATGTCACAGACAGCAGCGGAAGGAATAAACTAAATCAGTGCGTTGCCATCATGTGAAGAGATTTCACGTAACAATACAGGGTGTAACTGACACGTATCTTGACATTTTCTCAGTGTTACTATCTAGAACATGACTATTGCGACCTTATGACATCAACTTTCAATGTATTTTTTGGATTTCTCATTAAGAAATATCATTTCAAACATCACTCCAAATCGACAATTTTCAAGCTAAATGTTATTATCTAAAACTTTAATAAAATCATGGTAACCTTTAATTTTTTTTTTTAGGTCTTCAACTTCATTTTGAAACATGTACAAATTAGGAAGTAACTTAATTCATAATTGAAAGTATAGAACTTTAAACTATACTTATGTAACAAAACTAGTGAGGATCCGTTTAAGTACATATTCGGTATCGTGTTCCGATTAAGAAAAACTAGAAGATTCTCTCTCGCATCTTTAGGATGAAACCAACCTACTTTAGGATGAAACGAACATACTTTAGGATGAAACCGACATACTTTAGGAAAAACCGAATACTTTAGAATGAAACCGACATACTTTAGGATGAAACGGACATATGTTAGGATGAAACGTACATACTTTAGGATGAAACCGACGTACTTCAGGATGAATACGACATACTTTGGTATAAAATCGACATACATTAGGATGAAACGGACATACTTTAGGATGAAACCGACGTACTTTAGGATGAATACGACATACTTTGGTATAAAATCGACATACTTTAGTATGAGATTGGCATACTTTAGGATGAAACCGACGTACTTTAGGATGTATACGACATACTTTGGTATAAAATCGACATACTTTAGGGTGAAACCGACGTACTTTAGGATGAATACGACATACTTTGGTATAAAACCGACACACTTCATGATGAAACCGTTTATTTCAGGATGAAATCGATCTACTTTAGGATAGAACCGATCTACTTTAGGATAGAACCGACCTACTTTAAAATGAAACCGACATACTTTGGAATAAAATCAACCTAGATGACACCCCTAACGCCTAAAACTTTAAATCATTATGAGGTGAGTTTCTTCATAAAGCTGCGAAATTTAAGTAAAAGTACCGTAAACGAAATTGACCTAAACCTCCCACAGCCTGCCGGCCGTCACGGATGTTTCCAGCATGTAATTATTGCCACATATGTTGGCCCTTTTTCATTTTGCCGGCCCCGGCTATTCATATTGGAGATTAGATATCGAGAGAATTGTGGAAATACCCGTATTTTCTGTGGGCGCGTGCCTTGTGTCCTATAAAAATATGGTATTAGTAAGTGTTGTGTTTTGGGCGTTTGCGTATCTACTTAAAGATAATGGGGTTTCGTAGAAAGCAATGATGTTAACAAACTAATGTTGCTGCTGAAGATCAAGCGTGGATCTAATTAAGTATTAAGATCGCATTAAAATACTAGAGGGTCCCAAATTCAAAAACAAACTAAGAGAATGGCTATTATTCAAATGCTTTTATAATTTAAATGAATATTCTTGTATAAATCATTAATACTATATTATTATTCTAAATTAACTGTAAATGTTAGGTATCTATATTGTACGTCCGAAATGGGCAAGCTGTTGAAACTAATTGTATAAAATGACATCCTATTAATGTACACAGTTCATGACAATAAACGCTTATCTTATCTTATCTTATCTTATCTTAAGTAACTGTATAGGTAGGTACACTTCATCATCAATGACGACCGCTTTAGCCTAATTGGTAGTGACCCTGCCTTCGAAGCTGGAGGTCCCGGGTTCGAATCCCGGTCAGGGCATTTATTTGTGTGATGAACACGAATATTTGTTCCTGAGTCTTGGATGTTTTCTATGTATTTAAGTATATATTTATCTAATATAAGTATGTATATCGTCGCCTAGTACCCATAGTACAAGCTTTGCTTAGTTTGGGACCAGGTTGATTTGTGTAAGATTGTCCACAAATATTTAATTATTTATTTATTATTTATTTATCATTACAGTGGTTTAATAAATCAAATTACGCAAATAGCACCGCTCCAGAAGGCATTATTTGAATTTTTTTTATACAACGCCAGTGGCAAACAAGCATACGGTCCACCTGATGGTAAGCGGCCACCGCAGCCTATAGAGTCACGTGAGCGTTGCCGACCCTTTATAAGATTTGAGGATGCACTGTGTTGACAGCAGAAGGAACACATTTAAATGTGCGAGTTTCTATACGTACGCATTCATGGTTTCGATTTTAAAGATGGTTTTACTATAAATGTGTGTTAAATACGCAAAGGCCCCTTTTCTCCAAGAACGACTTATATAACTCTTGCCAGTAAGGGCCTTCAGTTGACGATTGGTTTTACTATACATCATTATCACTAAGAAACCTGAACGTTTTTAAAAAAAAAAAAAAAAGGTTTATATGTTTTGCTTTTTTTAGTAATTCATTCTCGTTTATGAAATAATAGCAAAAAACCAGGAGGAAGTTTACGAGTTGAAAATAAAACGAATCTTCAAGAATCCATATTTCCACTTGTGGACAATTTTTCCAACTTGTGCCCGTTGGGACCCCATGGACCAATAAATAAAAAAGAAGAGAGACCTAAACTACCACTGTTTGACTTGATTCTAACGGCCATATTATCCCCACCACAGCCCTCACAGTGGGTAGGGTGTACCTGCTTCCTCACAACTTGGAACCTAAATGATCGCGGACGGTACGATTATTGCGGTGAGCTCCGGAGGAATTACAAATATGAAGTTTTTCAAGAAGAGTTTACACTTTTTAAATACTTGGCAACACGTTACGTCCCGTCATCTAATTCCGCAAGCATCCATCGGCTATCGCTGTCCGCTTACTACCATATCTAATTGCCACCGCCGTGGTATAAAGTCCACAAAACAGACAAATTATACCAAAATTAAATCAGTAATGTGTCCGGAATGAAGCCGCCAGGAGACGACTAGCTACTGAGTCCGGTTTTGATGTCGGGGCCTGCAACAGTGCTCTGGCTTCTCCGCTGTCGGACGAGGCCGCAGCACTGTTGGAGCTAGTTCGAAAGGCTATTCTGAATAGAATAAATTAGATTTAGAAAATTATATATATATTGATCACCTGTGTAACAAGCTCCTTAAATAAAGAAAGAAAAAAAAATGGTCAAGTGCGAGTCGGACTCGCGTACCGAGGGTTCCGTATACAGATGTGTACCGGTTCCAACCCTATTAAATCAGGAAAATCTCAACAACCTGGTGTGAAAATTGGACCCCATGGGTACAGCGCCATCTATCGGCGACTTTTGTTACAAATTTGAGCGACGGAATAACTTTGTATGTATGGTAGTTTTTCAAGGATAATTCTTTATCACGTAAACCGTTTTCAATTTTTTTTTTTTATTTGAAATAAGGTACTTTCAGCATAATCTCGTAGGAATTTATAAAACAAAAATACATGCAAAGGTAATTAAATTACGTACTTAATATAGAAATGTTATTTGACGATAAAAAAAGAAAAACTGGATTGAGCTACAGCTATATTTTTCCTGTAAAATATACATTAATATCAATGTTACGTAATAATTTTATATTTTTTCCTTGGTAAACTTCGGATTTAAGGGGGGCGGGGGGAACGGTATTTTTTTAAATAGTTTCCCTAACAAAACAAAAATAACTCAACTTTCAAAAAAATAAAAAATGTTTCAGAATGTGCAACCGAAGCCCTTTCATATGACACCCCACTCGACATATTAACTAGACTTTAAAATTTTGAACCACCAGTTATCTGTCATCTTTCACAGAAATTAAAAAAATATATAAAAAAGGCATGTTCTATGTATGTAGGTAAGCCTTCTTTATAACTATTCCAAATTTCAAATCAATAGTTAGTAGTAGTTCTTGAGATATTTAGCGATGTGACAGACAGACAAAGTGAAATCATAAGGGTTCCTTTTTTTACCATTTTGGCACGAAATCCTAAAAACAACGCATGTACCAGGTACATTAGCCTCAAAATGTATAACTCATATGATATAGCAAGCAAAATAAAGCTAACAGTTTTCAAGCAGTTCGGCATAACATTCTGGGGCCCATAAATATCACGACATGGTATTACAGCTGCTCACATATTTTATCTTTCCATTTCCCTGTAATACATTCTAAAACGCCCGCGTAATGTAGTACACAAAAATGGTCCAAAAAATAATATTTCTAATTATAGACCAATTGCTTTGATACCTGTTCTGGCTAAAATTTTTGAAAAACTCATGCAAATAAGACTTGTTAACTTTGCTAATAAATATGAGTTATTTTCTGACAGACAGCATGGATTTAGAGCAAATAGGTCTACTGCCACTGCAACTTTTACTTTGCTCAAGGATGTTGTAAACTGTGTGGATAAAGGACAACATGCTGTTGTCCTCTTCTTAGACATGACAAAGGCATTTGACTTAGTCGCCCACCAGAGACTTTTGACAAAATTAGACTACTATGGAATACGTGGCAATATACTCTGCTGGTTTGAGTCCTACCTAAGTCAAAGAACACAATGCACAGAAATTGTTAGGAAGGAGGGAACATCTCTCGTCAATTACAGGTCTAATTATAGGGTAAACACTTTCGGTGTGCCTCAAGGTAGTGTCTTGGGTCCACTACTATTTTCATTTTACATTAACGACCTTCCAAATGCTGTAGTTTTTCCTTCAGTATTATTCGCAGATGATACCTCCATTATAATACCATGTACAAATATGCAAACGTTTGAGAGTGACATAAACGAGACCCTAAATGCGTTAGTCAAGTGGATGGAAAGTAATAATCTATCAATTAACGTTAACAAAACCAAGTATCTACAATTTCGAACATGTAGACATGTAGAGGGCATAGTATAAAGCTAAATGTAACTAGTCGAGGAGATCTTATCAGCGAAGACCAAAGCATCAAATTTCTCGGAATCGATTTGGATGAATTCTTAAATTTTAAAACTCAAGTACATAATGTTTGTAGCAAGCTAAATAGCAAGCAAAATAAAGCTAACAGTTTTGAAGCAGTTCGGCATACCATTCTGGGGCCCATAAATATCACGACATGGTATTACAGCTGCTCACATATTTTATCTTTCCATTTCCCTGTAATACATTCTAAAACGCCCGCGTAATGTAGGTACGGGGAGCGCTTCATACAACGAACGGTACGACTTTAGCTTCGTAACTTTATCACGCTTGTGGCCTAGATATTTCGAGCTCTACTGCTTTATAGGGATACAATTTAATAATAATAATAATAATAGAATGCTTTATTGTGCACTACATGGAGAATAATTACAATGACAAAACATGAACAGGACTTAAGTAAGTAGGTAACAACAGGCGGTCTTATCGCTAAAAAGCGAACTTTTCCAGACAACCTTCAGATAGCGATACAGCGAATAGAAATTAGTTATTGGATAGTGCATAATAACAAAAAAGACGAGTACAGATTATATAAAAGAGGTTACATACAAAGTAACATAAACTACATATACTGCATATATATCTAAATATACACTACATAATAATACATAAAAAATATATAAATATATATACATAAGAGAAAACAACGACAAGGTAACGCAAACAAAAGGAAGTTTACAGGAATTGAGCAAGACTAAGAAAGAGATAAATAATGCTCTTTTAACCGCTTTTTAAAAGTAGGGAGTGATGGAGCACTCCTAATATCAATGGGCAAAGCATTCCACATCCGAACAGACTGAAAATTAAACGATTTGTTGTAGAATTTACTTGACGATCGGGGGGGCACAAGAAGGGGATTTTGAGAACACCTAAGGGAAGACATAAAGGTAAACCGTTCTTTAAGGTAGCCAGGAGTATTAGGTATAAACAGCGTGCTATAAAGAAGAGAAAGGAAATTACAATACAGAAAAAACAATTTATTTTTTGTATCAAAAAAAATCTAAATCAAAGGCACTATATAGCTAATGATGGGGACGGTGGGCATCTTCTTTTTATAGTTTAGGTATAGGTTTAGTTAGTTTAATTAGATTAGTGGTGTATTATTTAACTTTATATTTTTTGACGACCGGTTTAGCCTAGTGGGTAGTGCACCTGCCTGTGAAGCTGACGGTCCTGGGTTCGAATCCCGGTCGGGGCAAATATTTGTTTCTGAGTCTTGGATGTTTTCTATGTATTTAAGTATTTATATCTATTAAATATATCGTCGTCTAGTACCCATAACACAAGCCTTCTTGAGCTTACTATGGGGCTAGTTCGATTTGTGTAAGTTTGTCCTCTAATATTTATTTATTTATTTATTTATTTTTATTATTTTTAATTTAGTTTTTTTATGTTTTTTTTTCAATAAATAAATATTATAAATCAAAGTTGTTTATTTTTCACATTGTTCAAATTAAATTTTTAGAAGTATAGGTATAAAGACATGGGAAAATCGGTGTGAGCACAGCGCTAAGCTAGTTTTAAACCCACCCGTAGTCAATAAATTGGTTTCCCACTAAATAGGGGTTCTTAAGTCAATTACTATTACAATATACTTGATATAAGTTATGTTGTAAACTATAATGTAAGTTAAGTTGAAATGTATGAAATTACGTAACAGTTTTCAATTTAAAATTATAGTTGACGTGATATGCGATCTATTTAGTCATGCATATAGCATATAGTAGCAACCTTCGCGGTTGGATCTATGCAAATCTATCTTGTCACAGACTACCTATGACATTCGTAATGTCTCTGTATTTTCTCTCCTAATATTGCGTACAATTTTATGTTAATTAAAACCTATATTCTGTAGGTTTTGTCTTCATTTCAATAGTTATATTTGCAATTCATATTTTGTAATTCTCTTGGTATAACTAAACCTTTTTTTGAGTAATATTTAAAATTAATTTTCTGTATGTTATAATACTATTTGTATTCGTATTATAAACAATATTTGTAGCTGGTGTGCGCGCAATGCTACTAAATAGAGAGAGATGAAGAAAGCTTGCAAAGGCTGCCATTAGGGACTGCAAACCGGGATCCCGGTATATACACGAATAATTCGGAATCAATCCCGCACCAAAATTATGCGAGATTAAAGAGAAAGGTAGTTTTACAATTAGGGACACTTGCCACACTCATAATTTCTAGTCACAAGAACGTTTTTCATCCATGTTAATGTTAAAATGTATAAAAAATTCGGCCGAAAATTTCATTGCACAAGAGCTAGAAGTGATGTGAATATGTGAACTTTGTTGTAATAAGAAAGCAAAATTTTCCACACAACATGGAACCAGATTTTCGGTCCCTCCAAATCAAAATCAAATAATACTTTACCACTGCTAAAGTATCAATTATTTCAATACGACTTTTTATGCATGAATTTGTTATGACATGGATGGATTTGCGTTATTACTCATCTGATATATTTCTTAGTTAAGTTGATCTTAATTTTCACATGCCTGAAATGGCTGAATGTACTGGACTGGAACTGCAATGTTAATATATTATTATGTAACACCTGTTGTATACTGTATGTTCTTGTGAATAAAACATTCATTCATTCATTCATTCATAAAGATTCGTTTCATTTTGCTCAAAAATTCCATTCCCAAAAAGTGTAATTGTGTCCCTTTTTCTCGTGAGATTAAGACATAAGCGTGACTCCTAATACGAGAGCGTGTGATTAAACCGGATGTAGAACTATTTGTGATATTATTTCTGAACCCTGCCGGTTCCCGCAAATATAAATAAATATAAATATAAATATTTTTGGACAATCTTACGGGTATTTACGGGATTGAGAATCTACAATCCCGTAAATACCAGGATGGAAATCATCGTGTGGTATTGCATTCCCTATAGTATCCGCAAACCAAACAGCCGACCGTATTGATAGCGCTATCTCTTGCATACTTGCATGGTGTTACGAAGTTGGTCTCACATTTTTTATGACGCCGGTCGTCTGTTTAGTTTGCGGACACTATAGCTGCAATTAATACAGAAGAAGGTATCCCATAACCACGACCACTTTGACAAGAGTGCACGACTGAGAAGAACAATGTGTAGCTTTAAAAAAATAAAATAAATATTAGAGGACAATCTTACACAAATCGAACTAGCCCCACAGAAAGCTCAAGAAGGCTTGTGTTATGGGTACTAGACGACGATATATTTAATAGATATAAATACTTAAATACATAGAAAACATCCAAGTCTCAGAAACAAATATTCATGCTCATCACACAAATATTTGCCCTGACCAGGATTCGAACCCAGGACCGTCAGCTTCACAGGCAGGTGGACTACCCACTAGGCCAAACCGGTCGTCAGCTTTGTGTTGATATTCCACGTTTTTGTAACTCTCTACGGGGTCCCCCAGTTGAATGGATAATTAGTTTGTTAATGTTTATAAATCTGTCCTTTGTTTTCAAAAGAGAGAGCCCTCTTGTTATTCCCTATTTATATTCTAAATCGTCGCCGTTTGTTTTTCTAAGCCGTCCACTTTTAAGTGACCACTGTTATTTCACGTGCTTTCCCGATATTTGACGGACATCAAAACATCTAAAAAAAAACAAGGAATGATCAAACAGAATAAGACTAATAAGAGAGAGAGAGAGAGAGATAATATATATAAATTATATAAAAAAAAAAAAATTATTTTCCCTTTCTAATTTGATAATCTAAATAACGCATTAATTGTAATTTTGCTGATAAAGGAAACTTAAATTATTTATTCAGAATAAAAATAATTAAAATATAGAATAAAAACAAAACAAGATCTTACTAACTACCTAAACCTAACTTAAACTAAAGGCCTAAACTGAATGGGCATGGAACTTAAATTGTACTCTTGATGAAAGAAAGAAAGAAAGAAAGAAAGAAAGAAACATTTATTCACAGACACAGAAGACACACATATTACAAAAAAAAAAACAACAACAGAAGAAAACAAACCACAACACGTGTGTCCCCGTGGCAGTGAAACGGACACTGGCTCAGCATTATGCTGAGGTGTCAGACACCTACAGCGCTGATTTTCAGCCAGTACCGTCGGTGACTCACGGTGATTATTGTTATACTGACCTGGTATCTTAACTTAATGATGTTGCACGCCTGTTATTGAGATACAGGCAGGACTAGCGTCATCTAACTTTAGGTCATTTAACTTAATGATGTTGCACGCCTGTTATTGAGATACAGGCAGGCCTTGTGTCATCTAACTTTATGTCATTTAACTTAATGATGTTGCACGCCTGTTATTGAGATACAGGCAGGCCTTGTGTCATCTAACTTTATGTCATTTAACTTAATGATGTTGCACGCCTGTTATTGAGATACAGGCAGGACTTGCGTCATCTAACTTTATGTTCTTATAAATGTATTAGCTTGGTATCTTGTTGGTGTGTCAAATAAAATAAATAAATAAATAAATAAGACGCATTTACCTAAATCCACAAAAACTTTATCCCAAATCATTCAAAACCGCCACGAATAGTGACGCGCCGCAATATCACCGGCCCTCAAAGCCCGTTAATGAAATAAAGACATAATAGCCCGTGAATCCACGTTTAACTATTAATCAGGCTTTCGGTTAAATTTCGTTAAATCGGCGATCAATCAACTCGTATTGTGTCACCGGGCGTGATGAAGGGGTAAAATTACGAGATATTTCGCAGGCCACCGAGAATTTACGCGTTTGTGTTGGAAAAAGTTCCCAGTTACTGTTCCAGATATTTCACCGGCGGACATGTGCGTATTTTCTATATTGATTGCGTCGAACTGGGTGCGGGTGGACCGAGATTTGTGGGTTGGGACCGGACATGTTGTAATATTAATATTAGGTCTATATCTCTATGTTAAGATCTATAATAACCTTTACATTTGCTCCTGAGGTGCCGAGGTAACTGTTCGAGTTCTCAATCCTACTCAAATATCTAAGAAACATGACGAAGCTACAATCGTTTAAATGTTGCTGGTTAGAGAGAGAGAGAGAGCATGACAGATCAGTGACTAGCGCCATAGTAAATGACGATCGTTTCAAATACGAAAGTGCGTTTTGTGGAAAAGGGATAAAGTATGCCCCCTCTTAAAACTTTGATCACTTATAATTATCTATTCTTTTGAGTTACTTTTCTTATAATTATGTATTCTTTTGAGTTACTTTTCTTATAATTATGTATTCTTTTGAGTTACTTTTCTTATAATTATGTATTCTTTTGAGTTATTTTTCTCACTGATCCTTTTTCGATAAAATTCGAGCTTATTGATATTGTGATTTGATGTCAACATCCCTGTTATCTATCTAAATTCATAATTAACATGCTCAGGCGCAACGACTCGACTGGATCATGGTCTTTAACACTGATGGCTTCTGTCCAGTCGACGGGATTAGTTACATCTGTTTGTTCAGCAGTCGACCGGCACTGAGGACAAACGACGGGTCTTCGACCATCTGGTTGACTAATAGCATATTTTTAAGATACAGCCACCGCATCGCTTGCTCGATAGAGCATTCAGCCTCACATCCTAGAACCTAAATGGTTGAATTTGATACTACGAAACCCTATTCGTCCCGGTACTGCCGCACACCGGGTAGAGTCAGTCCGACCCAGGTCGGATCTAGCTGAGTTTCTTGCTGGACTCCTCTCTCAAAAAACTCCCAGTAGCTCGATTCCATTCACACCTCTTGTGTTGAAACCGCTCAACTAATCTCACTGGAGCGCAACCTCTTAGAGTATTCCAGTGTTCAAAACCACCCGCGTGGTCGTGTCGGTTTCTCCTGGATTTTCCCCAGGCTACTCTCCAACTGCGCACTCTTGTCGCTTTATTGGGCCCGGCCTTTAAAGCCACAATCAGGTTCAAAAAAAAAATACGAAACTTTGGAATGAGCTCCGTTCCAGTTTTTATCGGCCGACACATTATGGGACTCTCCATGAAAGGAGAGATATACATTTTTAATGGGTTGGTGACGCGCATGTGTTGCCCCTGGTGTTGCAAGTATCCAGGGGCTAAGCTTACCTTCATTTTTACTTAGCTTTACCATCGCAGGCCGTATACTTTTTTGCTACAGATGTGGTATACAAAATACCACGGTTTGCTCCTTCATTTGTTCTGTAACTACGTTGTTCAATCACTACATAGTATAAAACAAAGTCGCTTTCTCTGTCACCATATCCGTATGTATGCTTAAATCTTTAAAACTACGCAACGGGTTTTGATGCGGTTTTTTTACATAGATGGAGTGATTGAAGAGGAAGGTTTATATGTATAATAACATCCATTAAATAGTGCACCCCTGCGAAGCCGGAGCGGGTCGCTAGTAATAAATAAATAAATATTTGTGGACAATCTTACACAAATCAACTTAGTCCCAAACTAAGCAAAGCTTGTACTATGGGTACTAAGTGACGATATACATACTTATTAAGATATATACTTAAATACATAGAAAACATCCAAGATACAGGAACAAATAATCGTGTTCATCACACAAATAAATGCCCTGACCGGGACGAACCTGGGACCTCCAGCTTCGAAGGCAGGGTCACTACCAACTAGGCTAAAGCGGTCGTCTTGTTCAATAACAGCATACGTGCGATGTTTTCCTTGCAGTGAATCATCATCATTCAGCCGGAAGACATCCACTGCTGGATATAGGCCTCCCCCAAGGAGCGCCACAGCACACGGTCGCGAGCCACCCGCATCCAGCGACTCCCCGCTGCCTTGACCAAGTCATCAGTCCACCTAGTGGGAGGCCGTCCAACGCTCCGTCTTCCCGTGCGAGGCCGCCACTCGAGAACCTTTCTTCCCCAACGGTTATTTATTTATTTATTTATTATATAGGATCACCAACAGTGGCAACAACAGTCATTAGCACTATACACAGAAAAGTACATGGTTTACATTTAATTGCGCCACCAATTACAGGTGAACACAGCATGCATTACAGGAAGCGTCGACTTTAGAAAAACTTAAGAAAACATCTACATAATGATAATTAGTTAATAGTACGTAATATGCTTAAAAATAAACTAGGAACAAGAGGGTCCAAACTCTAATGACGAATGGCTATGGTTATTGAGGCACTTCAACCGATAATCGACAGAAGTTTCGCTTTAAATCGATTTAAACTGTCATGATGTATGTCCAGCTGATGGTCTGAATTGTTGCTCAGTTTATTGTACAGGCGCGACAGACGGGGTACTGGCGAGTGGGAGCCTAGTTTGGTTCGGCAGAGGCGTATGCTAAATAAGGCACAAGGGTAACGTGGAGCGCGGATGGGCACTTTGAACGCAAACATTCTGAGTAGATTCGGGCAATCTATCATGTTATTTAGTATTTTATACAGAAATTTTAAATCCAGCATATCTCTCCTGCTTTTAAGAGAAGTCATATAGAAGCGCGTAAGTCTGTCTTCATACGACTCATCTCGATAGGATATACGGCCTCGATTATCGGTGATATTTTAAATTAATCTTCACTTCACTGTGAACATAACACCAAGTATTTCAGACCGATATAAATACTCGCTCGGTCTGCTCGAACTCGCTAAAACCATCAGTTATCTACTCGCTGCAAAAATGTGTAATTCGTTAATTTCGATCGTGCCAAGCTGTCGGCTCTGGGTTCACGCGATCCGACGTTTTGTCGCAATTGCGTTGCTGTGTCGTGTTTATTCTGTGGTTATTTATTGCTGGGAACTGTTTAGGTTAACGTTAAAATGATTTATTTCCGCACGTTTTAATTGAACTATTTAGTGAATAAAGTGACGTTAAATAATAAGTTTTACAGTTTATTGAGTTTTGCTCAATAGGACCTATCTTAAAGCTGATTTATATGATTTTTAAAGATATAATTACCTACACGCTGCATGAACGATATCCTAGATATCAGTACTAATGTGCCCTGTAGCCCGGGCATAGAATATGGCTACGGTATCCTCTGCCTGTCGTAGAAGGCGACTAAAAGGGGGTCCTCGGGGTCGTAGACGGTCGTAGTTGGGGGCTACGATCGTCATAGAAACATAGCGGGACCCACATAAGTGGACTCTAGGACGGCACTGGTGCGTTCCGTAGGAGATCCCAGAGCCGCCCGTAATGGGTTGAGGAGGACAAGCGGGGGTTTTTAGTTGGTGCAAGTCCGACATAACTCGGAAAAAAAAAAAGATATCAGTACTAATAGGAACACTGTTTTTAATGAAGTATTGAACACGAGGAGTGTATAAATTTTTAAAGAGTCGGAAACGAGCATGTGACACCCCAGGAGTTGCAAGCGTCCACAGGCTACGGTGACCGCGCACCATCAGGCGGGCCGTACGCTAAAATAACTTAATGCTGCGTACGAGAAGTAGGGAACTGATAGAACAATAATCATCATATCAGCCGAAAGACGTCCACTGCTGGACATAGGCCATTCCAATCTCCTAGTGACAGCATGTGGAATTCTACGTGGCGATACAGACTGTCCTGAGCTCGTAGCACGAATTGTTAGGCTCGCTATCCCGTTTCTGCCCAAAAATTTCCTAAGACCGCGAAGTCCCAACCTTTTGGCAGTCCCAATTACACGCACTGTGGCGCATAGAAGCTCGCCAGCTGTACGCGCTCTGCGACTGCTGAACTCGCTTCTGTCATGGGCACCAGAATGTGATATGTTTGAAAATCGATGGACGGTTGTGTATCGAATATGTCTGCGGTACTATGAAATGATGGATGAGAGTTGATTGATATTTGAATTTTCCTATTGTAAATTATGTGTTTTATAACCTAAATTATACAGTGCCTTGGTTTCGACTGTAATGCTGTATATGTTTTGTTTGCAATAAATAAATAAATAATAAATAATAGGCCACCCCCAAAGAGTGTCATAATAACCGGTCCTGCGCATCCAGTGGACTCCCGCGACCTTTACCAGGTCATCAGTCCACCTTGTGGGGGCCTACACGCTGCACCTTCCGGTCCGTGGTCGCCACTCGAGAACCTTCCGGCCCCAACGGCCATCGGTTCTACGTGCAATGTGCCCCGCCCACTGCCACTTAAGTCTAGCGATTCGAAAGGCTATATCGGTTACTTTGGTCCTGCTACGGATGGCCTCAATTCTGATCACGCAAATAAACTCCCAGCATAGCCCTCTCCATTGCCCTCTGAGTGACTTTGAGCCTTCTTATAACTAACATCAACATACGCGTTTAAAATGACCGTCAGCCATTAAACCTTGCCATAAACAAGCTACTTGACTTGGTTGAGTAATAGCTTGTTTGCCATACAACTTCGTATCCAACGGCTTTTTTATTTGATGACTGGCTTAGCATAGCGTTTAAGTGACCCTGTCTACGAAGCTGGCGGTCCTGGGTTCGGATCCAGCGCAGGAAAAATATTCGTGTGATGAACATGAACAACCTTTGGGTGGCAGGTTAATGGGGTAAGTAACTCTAAGATCCATATTTACATTTGTGTGTTACGTTATTTGCTAAAAACAAATGAAGTAGGGTAGGTGTCTTATTTCATCTAGTCTCTACTCCGAGATGCAAGCTGGTGGTCTTTATTGCAATAAATAATTTTAAATAGTAAACCCATGCAGTCGCGTAGTGCCATACGCGCCGGCATCGCTAGCGCTCATGCTAAGAACTACGTATCCGTTCCAAACATGTCGAGCTACTTTATAGTATAGAAGCAAGTGACCTAATATAATTTAAAATGAAAGGAAACATCAACTATGATCCAATAAGTGAAATAGTTAATACGTCACTATCATGTATTTTATTAGAAACCCCGTTATATTCCATTAGCGAATACATGGAAATAAAATATAGTTGACATTGTTTAATTTAATATTATTGATTTAATTTAATTCTTGTTTTAATATTTACTTTGACGATCATTACGAGATATTGATATTTAATTCCTTGTTATCCGTGTTTAGAGTACCAACAATATTAATATATTCATGACGATCCTCTCAGGTGAATTTTATCATACTCATTGTATTATTTAACTGCTATTTTATTAATTGATTTTTAATTTATTTTGTTTTATTTAATGTTATTGACATAATGTTAGAATAAGCTGGCAATTACTCCACCGACAAGAGCCAAGCTCTTAAATATTAAAAAAAAAAATGTTATTGACGATCACAATAGAGATTCCTGTAAATTGACATGTAATTTATATTGTAATCTTATATTGTGAATAAATAAATCTGAATCAGAATCATGAACTGAGTAGTCAAAATTCATGAATATACGTGACCCTTATTACAATGCGCATACAGTGCACGAATGGTCAGTTAACAGTGCATGTACCTAGTTACCATTTACCTAGATACACAAAAATACCATTACGTTTTTGCCATCTCGGAAACGGATTTGATGATTGATGGAGTCACTGAATGGAGACCAGCCGAGATTGTATCGGCATCCATAAATCACGCCGAATGTAAGAAATTTTATGATATTTCTTACTGTGTGTGATTTTCAATCGTTCTCGTAATATGGCCGATAGGTGCTAGGTATCGCAGTATAAGTATATATGTTCATGTTTGTGTTGGATTTCTTTGCCCCCGGGCTAGATGCTGGCAAAGAGCAATCCCATTTTTAATAAAAAGTAAAAGAAATTAACTGCGTAAAAGTTAGGCCGTGTATGTTCTCTCTCCGTCTGTTCGCACTATGCTAGTCGAATAGGATTAATTTATTCATGTTTCCATGTAACAAATAATCGAAATGATAGTTATTTGTACTCGCTCATATCAAAAAAGGTCGGCAGCGCGCTAGTTCCATAGTCACAAGCGTCCATATTGTCTACTTACGATCACGCAAGTTGTAGGCTTGTTTACCACCGTCGTAGTATAAAACGGACGGAAATACGTGTTTAAATACATATAAAATATAATGTTTTGTCAGTGGGTCGCATTGCGATTCAGTTACGTATAGGCGCTTTTTTGAGTACTTACAGAGTGGGGTAATTATGCATTTTTTCGATCTACCGTTAATTAATATAATAAGCGAAGTTAACTGTTACTTTCAGTTACAAAAAATAACAGTTTACGGTTCAAGAGTCGCTCAAAAAGTTACATAATAACCCTGAGGGTGAATGAGAAACATACGGTTATGTATTTTTTTTATTTTATGTTTTTCATATTGAAATTTCATTTTAAACTTTTTTGTACAATCGCTTCCACGCGGTCCAAACTAATCTGTCAGGGCGAGCGGATGGAATTGGCACATTACACGTACTTTAAAATAGCTGAAAAAATTAGGAAACAAATAAAACTGATTTACAGATATGATTCTTGACTATATGCTTGTTTCTCTGAAATAAACAAATCGTGATTTCTTAAACATTAATTGGTAAAAAAACTTAGTCCGGTACTTTATTATCCTTTTCATCTAAGCCAAGTATTCTACCGTGTAAAATTAGACGTGGCTCTTACATATTACACGCATCGCAGCATCCCCTTAAAATAGTTCTGAATTGCGACTTGCACCAAATCGAGCGTTGGTCGTCTGCGTCCATTAGATCTTAGTAGTTCTTAAACAGTTCAGAACTAAGCTTACCACTCAGCCACAAAGTTTCACTGCACGATCTAACTTTAAACATGAGTGTAAATCTTTACGCCTGGCCATTTCTTAATCGCGGCCACCGTCATCGGATTATTGTTATGAAAGCATTATTAGCCGTCGGGCTCGGCGCCAAATTGGCCGCGTGCTTTATCACCCGCAAACTTGACTGTGTTTACGACTTTTGGCGCGCGATCTGAACCGAACAAACTTCGGAGTTGGCCGGAGTTTTTGCAAAATGGAGTTGGTTGGAGTGGAGTAATGAAGTTCGTAAGTAGCACGAAGTCCGTTAGAACTATACCGGCGCAGGGTTTATAAAATTGAAGTAGAAGCCGGTCCGGTCTTCTTGTCACTTCGGAACTCCCGCACACTCCCGGGATGTCGATAAAGAACGAAAGAGCGCGTGCTATGCGATGAGCGAGCAAGCGTCAAACATTGGCTTTGTTAGAGAGAGAGCCTTCTGTTTGAAAGTACCATTCGTTATTTTGTGGCCTGTACCAATTATCTAAATCTTAATATGATTTGTGCGGTCGTTTTCTTTATCTTTTTACTCAGCCATCTAAATATGTTAGTAACATTATTTTACCTACTTAATTTCACCTTACTTAAAAGTACATACATACTTTTTATTATTTTTTTATCATGCGGGTATTCTTAGTAATGAATCACAACATAACAGTTGAGGGTTGATCTACGCTACTCAATAATCTCGGGGTCTGCGCGAGCGCTGACACATAACCATGATAATTATATGAATGGTTATGCTTGTCAGCTCGTTTAATTCTTTTAGAAAAAGATACATATAGCTACAATAACTAACCTAAAGTTAAGTTAGTAATTAGTTCGTCTGACGAAGGCGATAAATATGGCTCTTATTATTATGTCACTAATGACCATTTTAAATATGTCCTTAGTAGGATGATACGTACTATTTTTTGGATTCCGACACTATTTCGCACATTAGATTTGGCCCGTTTGCAAACCCCAGGCCGCATTGGATATATTATGTTGTTTCATTTACTAACAATACGTTAATACTTAAGGTTAAACTTTAATTTAAATTTAATATAAGGTTAACAAAATCTTTAATCAGTTTATTGGAATTAACAATACTTTTGTCATAATTTCAAATATTTTACTATGGAATAATTAAATTAAATTAAAAAAAATACATCCGCATTCCAAGTTACAAAGGTCCTTTTGTGTAATATATTTCAATTCAAAATATATTGAGCAAAACAAGCGGCGCAAATATGCCGTCCTCAGTGAGGGCTATATGTTTGCGCCATTTGGAGTCGAAACCTTGGGGCCATGGGGTCCAGGTGCGAAGGCGCTCTTTAAGGAAATAGCGGAGCGCCTTGTTGAAATGTCGGGTGACCAGAGGGCTGGCAGCTATTTTGGCCAGAGGATTAGCCTAGCAATCCAAAGAGGAAACGCTGCCACCCTTCTGGGCACTATAGCCAGTGATGGGGACTTGGGGGGCATCTTCTTTTTATAGTTTAGTTATAGGTTTAGTTAGTTTAATTAGGTTAGTGATATATTATTTAACTTTATATTTTAATTGTGTTTTTTATGTTTGTTACGTTATATTCAAAATATTCTAAAATCGATAAGTAAGACCCCTTAGTTAAGGTAACATGGACGCTATAAAAGAACTTTACTAATAAGCAGTGGCAGTAAACCTCCGCTCTGAAGTACATAATTTAACGATTATGCCCTAAGTGGAACTTTGTGACCGGCCGACATTTAATACGTAGTCTATTTCACTTGATTTATTGAATTTGAATCAGATTTACCCCTAATTTTTCCCCAAGAATGTCATAAGGAAGACCAGAAGGAAGACCAGCGCTGGCTTGTGAGTCAGCATTATGCTGAGGCGGGACCATTTCGTGGCAATTTTATTAAGTAGTTCAATATCGATGGCTGAGATACGCGTCATACTCGTGATCGGGTGCTGTTTGTGGAGTCCGGTCTGTTCAAGCTTGCTAGGACATAGTGACTACGTTAATACTAGTGTCTTTTTATAGGGGATTGACGAGACATCATCCTGTTGTGGATTCGTTTTTATTATCAGTGACTTAGAATAGAATAGAATAGAAGATAATTTATTAGACTTAGAGACCATATACATCTCTAACAATATTAAATTAATTTTAATTTTGACGCTCAGAGACTATGTACATCTCGGGGATATTATATGAATTTCATTATACTCCTTGTTTAATCTTGAGATAATACATCTCTAACTTTACTGATGTTGTAATATTTGCAATAGATAACTTTGCAAGTTTATCTTCACTGTATGACATTAATTTTGTTATAATTGTAAACTCGAAATTATTATTCCTTCCTGAACTGTAAATTAATATTTTGACATGAAAAATGTATTACTTATTATAGTCAGACTTTCTTAAATTGTAAATTAATATTTTGACATGTAAAAGTGCCCTTGTAGCCTATTTGCAGAATAAATGTTTAATTTTGATTTGATTTTTGATTTTTGATTAATATGTATTATCTTGTCTGGTTCTATGTCACGAATAAATTTTATCTCATTTCATTTCATAAGAATCGACTATGCAGACCTGATTCAACTGTGCTGTGGACAATGGGCTAGCCACATCACTACATTAACACATTTTCTCCACCTTTTAAACTACAAATGCTAAAATACTTTTTTTAGTCAGTCCCACCCAGGTCGGGCCTAGCTGAGTTTCAGTCAGCGACAAAACTCCCAGTAGCTCGATTCCACTCACAGCTCAGATTCGGTTGAAACCGCTCAACCAATCTCACTGGAGCGCAAACTCTTAGAGTATTCCAGTGTTCCAAACCACACGCGTGGTCGTGCCGGAGGTTTTCCCCTGGATTTTCCCCAGGCTACTCTCCAACCGCGCACTCCTATCGCTTTATTGGGCCCGGCTTATAAAGCCACAGTCAGGTTCAAAAACAAAAGCTAAAATTTTGTATATATTTTGACGAGCACGTACTTTAGTTAATTTGGTAGTGACTCTGAAAACGAAACTTATGGTCCCACACTGGAATCCCAGGAAAGACATTATTTATGTTATGAGAACGAATATTTATTCCTGAGTCGGGGATATCTTTTATAAGTTTTATAAGGAAAGTTTTTTACACCAGTTCTTAGACCGTACCGGTCGTGGTTTAATGACATTCGTAGGTGCATGTAATACGCTTAAATTGAAGAGTAAATAACCTTGACCTTGACTGGATAGACTGACCAGAATCACACGGTGAACTGCAATGCTCGCTTGTGGGAAAGCAGTTAATGTCTCACATGCCGTGCAAATTGTGGACAAAGTTCGGCAACGATGTGAGTGTTTCCTACGTTCCTGGTCCAAGAAACGAAACGATGTTTGTGAAACCAGGTCGATGTCAGCGGGCAAGTTTGTTGTGCCAAGGGTCACTAATTACTACGGCGATAGGTGTCTTCAGAAACGCCTTCCCTACATACTCAACAGCCTGCCCTCTGACATCAGGCAGGAACCTAATAAAGCTAAAGTTAGTAAAAAGCTACATAGTTACCTTATTAAACTCGTAAAATAAACTATTGTACGTAGATGTAGAATCATAATATTTAAAGTTGCCTTGTTAAACTCATAAAATAATTTACTGTTAGAAGAGAGATGAGACTGATCGATCCCACAGTCAAACTGTGCAAACGGTTTTGTGGGTCTGTGTACTTGTTTGTGTTGTATTATTATTTCTTAATAAATAAATAAATAAATAAATTATTATTTTTATTTTTAAGAAAAAACCTTTATGGGTCATACTTAGTTGAAAAAACAAAAGTCGTCCCTCCTGTGGACAATAGTTAACGGCTTATGTGCATGTTAGCTATGTTTTTATTACAGGGATTTATAGAAACGGAGACACTGTTTATGCGGGTTACTGGTCCAATCCAAAATTAAGCTTGGGCTACTTAACTTTCGGTATGTCCACGGAAAAGACGCGAACCTAAATCCGCGTATGACCCTTATTCCATTCGACGGATTAAAAACCTTGTACAAACACAATTTTTTTTTTTCTTTTTTTTTTTCTCGACGGGGAAAAATCCGTTATGGATACCTCCGCACCGTGGGGGCGGCGCGGTGGTTATGTCGGACTTGCACCGACTAAAAACCCCCGCTTGTCCTCCTCAACCCATTACGGGCGGCTCTGGGATCTCCTACGGAACGCACCAGTGTCGCCCTAGAGTCCACTTATGTGGGTCCCGCTATGTTTCTATGACGATCGTAGCCCCCAACTATGACCGTCTACGACCCCGAGGGCCCCCTTTTAGTCGCCTTCTACGACAGGCAGAGGATACCGTAGCCATATTCTATGCCCGGGCTACAGGGCACTGTACAAACACAACCTAGGTTTCATTAATAATAGAAGGCTGAAAGCAATTAGAGTAACAGTGTGATTAGCATAGCGTTAACATAAAGCCTCGAGTCGGGTCCGACGCCTTGCGATTCTAATGAGACCATTCGTCAGACCCGATCGTAGATTGCGGAACACGTTTATTTATTGTCGTTTTACCCAATTTATAGCGTGCATTTGGGGTGTTTAAAGATTATCGAAGCTTGAGTCAAAAGTAATACGTCGTTCTTGTTGAAAAGCGACCTTAGCGTGTTTAACAGTTGTTTACACTGATAGTAGGTTGTAAATCGCCGTATTTTTATTAGAGCATCATTAACAACGGTGTAAGTCCTAATCACAGTAAGGTCTCCTTTTCCAGAGAACGACATATACACTACTAGTTTTTCGAGAGCTTCTTAAAGACCGTTATGAAAAGAAAGATGTATGGTATGCGAGACAGGGGATGACCAAGCCTCATATGGTGTAAAAAATTTTTTGATGTGAACTTCGTCGAAACTTGTGTGGCATGATACGCTTGGGTCTATTTTTTATACAAACACCTTAAGGGAGACGTACAGCGACATCTACCAGAAGACTCATGCTTCATTAACGGCACTAACGTCTCAACTCAAATCATATTGAGAATCCTGCTCGGGGCCTAAATTTTTCAATTTTTCCTTCATTCTAAATTTGGGTATGGGATGGCGCATCGTAACTGATGATTCTCAATATGATTTGAGACGTTAGTGCCGTTAATGAAGCATGAGTCTTCTGGTAGATGTCGCTGTACGCCTCCCTTAAGGCGTTTGTATAAAAAATAGTTTACGTTAGCAGCGGTACTGCTTAATACGAAGGAACGGTTGATGAATTTGGGACTGGGTAACGATTGCACCTATAGCTCAGTTGGCTAGAGCGACTGGCCGCGAGTTCCGGGAGGTCGCAGGTTTGAATCCTGCTCGGATTTTTCCTTCATTCTAAATTTACGCTTGGGTCTATTCAAAACTTACAAATCTACCCTCTCCTTCACTATGCTAGGAGCATATCTGGATAAATTGAGTTTATTTCTCAAAGTCACTGGTATTCTAATTTAATTTATTATGAATATTTGGATAATAGTGATTTTGGCGACCCCTGATTTGTCAGCGCGGAGGCGGCACGATATAAGAAAACTGTAAGATTATCAGGGTCAACTGTCATTCGAGTAAGTGTAGATTATTTGTTGCGCGTCTAAATGCTTTACTGCCCCGTGCCTTCATCATGAGTTTGCATGACCGTACTCGCTAGCGACTGCGTAAACGATTCGATTAGTAGGTATGCCGATTCTTAGTTCTATTGCGTAACCACCGGAGGCGCTGTACTTTTGCACATACAATTTTTTTACGCAGTCGCTAGCAAGTACGGTCATGTAAACTCATAATAAAAGCACCGATTTCGAGCATAATATTACTAACCGCAATAAAATTTTAACACTCAGAGTCAATAAGACAGTCCCAGTCTGTCGCCTCACTCAAGAGTAATTTAAAGAAATTGTGGCTCTCCAACGACTTGTGATTTGGTTGAATACTATATATATTTATTTATGTATATTATTATGTCCGTAAAAATTTTCAACCACTTACCTAACGAAATAAAGTCCTTAGATTATGTAGAATTTAAAAAAAAAAATTCAAATGGTGCCTAAATAAGATGTACTATGACGTTAAGGAACATTTTCAAAATAATAATATAACATGATACTTACCATACGTGATGTGCTTATTATTTTATTTATGACATACCTGTTCTCTGAACTCTCAAAGCATGACATTGATTTATTCGTTTTAATTTTAATATTGACTTCTCATACAATTTTTTTTCTCTTACTAGAAATAGAACATTAAGATTCAATGACATGCTAATAGAACCATAATATTATACGCCATATAATAGCTGATTGTGAAGAACTTTTGAACTATTGTCACCTTTTTCAATACTCACTTTCATACAATAAATTATTTGTATTTGTATTTCAAGTACCATAATTTCATATAAAATATATTCATAGAGCTTACCCGTAGAAAAAATAACCAAAGCTTCAAACAACATCGTGAAAAAAACTCGCATCTGAATTTGGTGCACTGCGCTTAAATACTGATAATATATTGTAATAATTGGGCTACATATACTAACTTCAATTAGGTACCAATTAAACCACTACTGATTACGCTGTCTCATTCGCTCCAGCATCTTAAACATACGAAGTGAAGGAGACATGTTGTTTTACAAACTTCCGTCACGAATATATAAGTAGGTATGATCCATAACTGCGTTTTTGTTGGTATCAGACATTAATTAGCCTATAGGTAACATAATATATTTTTAACTTGTTACAACATGTTTATCGCCCGTGGATAAGTTATTGTCAGCTATGTTTCTGTTAATCCAAAAGGGAGTATAATAATTTCGGATATAAATAAATATTTTAGTTAATTTTTGTTACGATGTTCATTTAAGTTAAAATGGGGAATAGAATTTAAGATGATGACAAAAAAATATCGAACCATTTAAGGGCCCTTATCAGTTAAAAAACGCTCATCTGTTTACTAGATTTTCAGTTTGAATTGACACGCATTTAGTAATTTTCTCATGTTACACTCTAGAACAGGACTATTGCGACCTTATGTCATAAACTTTAAATGTATTTTTTGAATTTTTCATTAAGAAGTATCGTTTCAAACATCATTCCAAATCGACCATTTTGAAGCTAAAAACTAGTTTTTTCCACTTAAATTCTGTTACACACGATAAAATCAAAAAATGCCTATGTTACTGTCTAAAACTTTCATAAATCATCGTAGCCTTTAATAACTTTATTGGTATTATAAATACTCTAAATATAAATCAAAACATTTTAAAACTTATAAGGCCTCTTAACGCGTACTTGTAAGACATTGGAGCTACACAGCTTATATATCTTCGAGGTCGTAATAAGACAAGCGTCCTACCATGAGATACAATAACAACTCAAGCGGAGACCTAAACTGCTTCTTAGGGAACATACACAAACTACGTGACCATTTTTTTGCGTTTTTTACCCCCCTCCCCCCCCTAGGTGACCAAGCGTAGTATATGCCAAGACCCCCCCCCCCCCCCCCTCCCCCCTAGTTTTCACGTAGTATATTTTATAAAAAAAAATTGATGGCTTTTCGTTGTATTTTCTCATACGGCCCCTAAAAATGCATACTTCGAGAGTGCAAGCGTGGTATAGCGTAGCTATTCAATTGTAATTGTATTTAGTAAAAAATATATCAAGAAGAAACAGTACAATTAGTAATGTGGCGAAACTGGACAAGTTTTAGTGATGGGGTTAAACCGTGGCGCGTGAGTCCGCTTCAATTAGAATGTTTCTCAAAAGTATTCTACCGGCTACGTGACAAGAAACCGAACCCGGTGACCAAGAGTGGTACTTTGACGATCCCCCTCCCCCCCCCTAAACGGGTCACGTAGTTTGTGTATATTCCCTTATGTTGCTGGCGCTTCAAAACCAAGTTTGGATTTGCAAGTTAAACTCGCGCGCATAAATAACAAATATCTCATAGAATCAATTTGTCAGCATATCGCTGTCGATTGATACGTCTGTAAGGATATCATCATCAAGAAGTGGTTAATAATGTTAATTAATATAATCACATTATTTCATGCACCCCGTATCCCTTTGACATTTATAATGGGCAAATGATGATTAAGTCAATCGTTACATTTATACTTACTGGCTGTGGCGCGATGACCAGTTTGGAGTTTTTTTTTGACAATATTACACAAATCAACCTTGTCCCAAACTAAGCAAAGCTTGTACTACGGGTACCAAGTGACGATATACATACTTATATAGATAAATAGATACTTAAATACATAGAAAACATCCAAGACTCAAGAACAAATATTCGTGTTCATCACACAAATACATGCCCTGACCGGGATTCGAACCCGGGACCTCCAGCTTCGAAGGCAGGGTCACTACCAACTAGGCTAAAGCGGTCGTCGAAACCAACCTGAAGTAGATCTTGGCTTCCGGCACCAAAGACCGGCTTCGATGTCCCTAGCCATTTCCGTCCAGTTGTCGACAGTTTGGAGCTCAGTTAGGTCCCTCTAGACTTCGTCGCCCCATTGTTTTTGTTTTGTTTTCAAATGATCTTTATTTCACAATAACACATTTAAATACAGGGTAATTAACAGTAAAATACAACAGTTAATTACAAATTTTACGTTACATATATACTTTATCAGATTGAAGCACCTATAAAAGTTTACGGCATCTTTTTTTTTTTTATAGTATTATTTTTCACATTATTTATTTAAACTTACTTATATGGTAACAGAACACATAGTAACAATTGTGAATTTATTAGTATTAAATTCACTTTTAGCCTTAATTAATTGCAATGGTTTTATTTTAACTAGTCATAGAACAAGTACAACAATAAATATTGAGGGTTGACGAATAAAATTTAAGTAATCACTTTACAGCCATTATTAAATGAGCCGTCCCGGCCCCTGCTGCAGTGACGCATTACTCGCCAACGCAGCGGCCGGAGCGTCCAACGAGGGTCTTATTATACCGGGTCGTCGCCCCATTGGTACCTAGGAAACCATGGTCTTCGACCAGATGGACGACCCGGTTCCGCTCTCCGGACTGCACAATCGTCACCCATTCGGAATACGTGCCCGAGCCATCGGAGTCCCACATATTCTCCTATGATGTTTGGCTCGGACACTAAATATCTTCGATTTCTTGGTTTTGCATTTATGGCAAACATAATTTCGGATTTCATTGACGACCGGTTTAGCCTAGTGGGTAGTGCACTTGCCTGTGAAGCTGACGGTCCTGGGTTCGAATCCCGGTAAGGGCATGTATTTGTGTGATGAGCATGAATATTTGTTTCCGAGTCTTGGATGTTTTCTATGTATTTAAGTATTTATATCTATTAAATATATCGTCGTCTAGTACCCATAACACAAGCCTTCTTGAGCTTACTGTGGGGCTAGTTCGATTTGTGTAAGATTGTCCTCTAATAATTATTTATTTATTTATTAGTGTAACAACTCGCGATTCCACGCAACTAAGAAACGTATCAGAACAAGATGATCACATATCAAAACGTTCGTCTCGGGTGACCCTCTGGTCACCTTACAGCTCCGCTATCTAGAATTGTCCATTGCAATTAAACCCAAAGCGTCTTCACTCTAAAACATGCCTTAATTGATACATGCGCTGATCCAATTTGTATCTTATTCGATTTAAAGTAAGGTTGTCACTAGCTTCAACGTTTGACGTGTAGGGTATATGTTAGTTTGACATCTTTAGGGCTAGACACAGGCCGCAAACAGGAGTAAACCGATGCGTGCTAATTACCCAAGCGTCCAGAGCCCAGAGCGTTGGCTGTGCGCTTTAATCACTATAATAGACCCACGCAGGTACACACAGGAGCAACAGTTGCGCAGGTAGATACAGACTGAGCAACCAAGACAACATATTATTAAGGCCTGTGGAGCTAGCACAACTTCCTGACAAACCGTATCTCGCGCGACTCAGCGATTCCTGTCTCGCTCGAACTGTGCGGGTTAGAAAGAGGAGGGTAGATTTTTCTCTACTCGCGTCGCGTCGCAGCGGTAATTGTGCTAGCCCCCCTGCAGTCAACAAAATCGCGCTTGAAATGCAGTTTTGACCAGACGACGAATCAATAAAAAATGATTTTTTGATATGATTCTGACTATAATGATGGTTTCACAAATTGTAGCTGAAACATAATTTCTTAAAGTACGGAAAAAATCTTATTTTATTTATTTTACTCTGCGTACTAAAACAAAACATTATTAAATAAATAAATAAATATTAGAGGACAATCTTACACAAATCGAACTAGACCCACAGTAAGCTCAAGGAGGCTTGTGTTATGGGTACTAGACGACGATATATTTAATAGATATAAATACATAGAAAACATCCAAGACTCAGAAACAAATCGACGGTGTAAAGGAATAACCCTTTAAGCGACATTTTGGTCAAAATCGAGTTATATATATCGTTGGAATCAGCGTTTTTTTCTGCGTCGTTTGAGCCGGGTTGCACATCGATCCGATGACTTATATGTCGCTTAAGGGGTTACAGATATAAGGCCCAAATTTAAAAATCGTTACCTGATGCGACACATAATTTGAGTAAAATCTTACCTGAGTCACTTAACCATATATACAGGCATAATCATAGTCGCATGAGTGATTTTTAAAAATAGGTCATTTTCCATGTGATGTCACTTACATGTTTATTCCAAGTACATTTTACATAAGTTACGGCGCTTAAGTGGTTCTTCAAAAGTGTTAAAATTAACTGTTGTCGCTTAAGTGAATGTTACAAAAATGTACCTAATATTTCATTACTTTAAGCGACATGGCCAGGGCCAACCCTGGCCGAAATTGTCGCTTCAAGTATTTTTTAAAAACAGCAATACGTTGGTTAAATGAAGATTGCAAGAGGTGTGATGGCGTTTGAAGTATCGCCCAAATTTATAGTATGGCGTTTAAGTGTATAATTTTTTGTATGAATTACTCGCGAAAGGGACTCTTATAAACGCAGTGTAACGCCGTCGGTCGCTTCAGTCACCGACAAACACTAGGAGGGGGTGGTTGTTTTCAAGGCATTATTTTTGACTGAAAAACATTGTTGTTTTTACTATACCTAAATGTTTAAAATTTTAATCTTTTTACGGGCAGATTTTCTGATACTACGTTATTTAATAAGTTGAACTCTATTGTGATAATGAGTGAACTTGTCTATCTTGATGTTATGGCTTAAGCCAACCAATAAAACAACAATTTGATTTTTCCTATTGTGTTTTTCCTTTATAAGTGTACGTATTTTCTTCTATTATACTTAAATGAAAATTCCAATACTTTCGAATAAAATCATCATCATCATCATCATTTCAGCCGAAAGACGTCCACTGCTGAACATAGGCCTCCCCCAAGGCTCGCCATTTAGACCGGTCCTGTGCCGTTCGTTTCCACCGGATTCCCGCGACCTTCACCAGGTCATCGAATAAAATAAACAACAATAAATTCATCACATCCCTTGCTTATTTAAAACGACGGACAATTTATTTTTACTTATACAAATACACTAATGTCGCTTAAATTAATTCCCGAGATCGAATTAGCTATATTGGTGTAGTTTCATTGGATTTTTTAAGGCCCTGGTTATAGCACGAAGGTGTCGCTTCAGTGGTTCTTCCGGGATCGTTTCGGGGGCCTATTCACTTAAGCGACACTTATTTCAGAATCCTGTAAGATTTCAAGTTTGATAATATTTTTAAAATATAGCTATTAAAATTTGAGGAAACTTGTGTATAGAACTCAACTTTCTAAAATCAATAGTAAAAGAGATAAAATTGTTTTTGTCAAAAAATACACTTTAAAACGCTCTCCTGTAAAATTCAAAAAATGTCGCTTCAAGGGTTATTCCTTTATACCGTCGAAATATTCATGCTCATCACACAAATATTTGCCCTGACCGGCATTCGAACCCAGGACCGTCAGCTTCACAGGCATTATTAAACAATACAAAGATATAGGACCGTTTAATACCTAGCCTATAATAGTCATTATAAAAAATATCACAAACATTTTTTTTTGTTTGACTAAATTACTTAAAAAAATTGTATTGTTAGTTATACGTATTACGAAAAACAGTTTTACAGTATAATCTGATACTTCACTACATAGTATAAAACAAAGTCGCTTTCTCTGTCCCTATGTCCCTATATCCCTATATCCCTATGTATGCTTAAATCTTTAAAACTACGCAACGGATTTTGATACGGTTTTTTTTAATAGATAGAGTGACTCAAGGGGAAGGTTTATATGTATAATACATGCATCAGCATTGCACCCGTGCGAAGCCGGGGCGGGTCGCTAGTAACGAATAAAAACATTTTATGCGCGCGGGTGACAACGGTGAAACAAGACCTGGCAGGTATGAAAAAAAAAATGCGCTTTATCACAGAACACGTGATGCTTTGTGATGAAATCAGCTTTTAGCAGAGATTAATATTTTTTTGAGGCAATCAAAATTATGCGCAAGATGGCGCCACTTCAAAAATATTATTTAAAAAACTTAAGCGGTAATTACACTTCATCGTTCGCCGCATGCTGCATGCGGCGACCGCAAAAGTGTAAAGAACACGTTAGTCGGCCGCATTCGGCGATCGACAGCTGCCAACGCTTATAGGTAGGCGGACAGACTAATGTGAAGACGACGTTTGTTGGCCTAAGTAGTTTAAAATGAATTCGGCGACCGCATGCGGCGAACGACGCAGTGTAATGGAGACTTTATATACTTAATTTCAACGAATGCAGCAATTTTGACGATTAATATGTCAATAAGCAAAAAGGGCAATTTCTAGGTTAAAATAAGTATAAGTACACAAAATCTAAGTATATATCAAGGCTGGAATTCGTTGTTTTTGTTATAATTAATTGCTTTATTATTTCACCTCATCAATTATTCGCTAATTATTTTCGTTTCCTGTTTTTGGTCTTTAATGAGCTAAATTAGGATACATCTTAATTACTTGAAACCAATAAGTAGGTATATGTGATATCTTGCCTTTACTTTTGTAGGTAATATAATATATAATTATTAATGACTACTTTATGTAGTTAAAAGACAAACAATTTAGTAATGATAGCAATATGTTGTTTTTGTTTTCTTGTTATCGTACTGCTTTAACGAAGAAAAACAGAGAAAGTTAAGGTCATGTCTTATCAGAATGCGAAAACAAAGCAGAGGACAGGAAAACATAAAAAATATGTATGTATTTTTAATTAAGGTGAAATAAGTAGGTAAAATAATGTTACTAACATATTTAGATGGCTGAGTAAAAAATAAAGAGTGTTCCTTTCGCCAACAAACTGTGATGCAGTTTGGCGAAGTTATAGTGTAAACGAATGTAAACTTAACGAATGTAAGAAATAAATTAAAAAAAAAGGACAGAAACGGCTGGCGATTGCTCTAAGAAATTAATCCTACAGAGCGAAAATTCGACAACACTGACATATATAGTCCCTATTCGTCCCGATACCGCCGCACACCGGGTAGAGTCAGTCCGACCCAGGTCGGGCCTACCTGAGTTTCTTGCTGGACTCTTCTCAGCTAGGCTAGGTTTAGTGAATCAGCGACAAAACTCCCAGTAGCTCGATTCCACTCACATCTCAGTTTCGGTTGAAACCGCTCAACCAATCTCACTGGAGCGCAAACTCTTAGAGTATTCCAGTGTTCCAAACTACACGCGTGGTCGTGCCGGAGGTTTTCCCCAGGATTTTCCCCAGGCTACTCTCCAACCGCGCACTCCTATCGCTTTATTGGGCCCGGCCTATGAAGCCACAGTTAGGTTAAATATATATATATATATTAACATGTGTACCTGTGTATCTGCCTGTGGCACAGTAGCTCCTGACGAGTGAACGGACTTGATTGCATCATTCTTCTCTATCGATACGGTTTTTAGTCATCTTTATTGTGTCATTTGTGTCGGATTTTTTCAAAAAAAATTTTCCATAGCGTGTGAGATCTCTGTAACACGCTATCTCTTTATTCATATCCATACTTTCATATAAACCTTAAGGAAAAATAATTATGCATTTAAACGATGACTAGGCATGTATTTATTCGCTAAGATAGGAAACTCATATTATGCACTATCACGGTGACTATGCATTTCTGACCTTAAAACGGGATAACTAACACAACGTCAAGCAGAATATACGTAGCGACAATCAACATGAATCACAGGACAGGTTTGAGATACATTTTGCAGATATGTTTATAAGACGTAGCGCCAGACTATCAGTATCAGTCGCTCGCTGTCGGCAACCGGTCGGCCACAAGGCCAAAATGATAATCGCAGCTCTCATAATAGTCGCGTTGGCCGCACTCTATTACTACAACACAAGGACATTCAACTACTGGAAAGACAGAGGCGTCAAGCATGACAAACCTGTGGTCCTGTTCGGGAATAATCTCAGAAACTACCTTCAGAAAAAAAGCATGACAGAAGTAGCGACGGAGATGTACTTCAAGTACCCAAACGAGAAGATCGTGGGCTTCTTCAGGTCGACGCGTCCGGAGCTGGTGATCAGAGACCCAGATATTTCGAAAAGGATTTTGACGGTTGATTTTATGCATTTCTATCCGCGTGGATTGAATCCGCATCAAACTATAATAGAACCGATGATGCGGAACTTGTTTTTTGCTGATGGGGATCTGTGGAAGTTGTTGAGGCAGCGGATGACGCCAGCGTTCACGAGCGGGAAGCTGAAGGCGATGTTCCCGCTCATTGTGGAGCGAGCGGAGCGGCTGCAGGAGCGCTTGCTCGCCGCCTCCGCCGGCGGCCGCACCGTCGACGCCCGCGACCTCATGGCGCGCTACACCACAGACTTCATCGGCGCCTGCGGATTCGGCCTAGATACCGACTCATTAAACAACGAAACCTCCGCCTTTAGAAAACTTGGCTCTAAAATATTCAATGCTACATTCAAGGACTTTCTCGTAGCTGTGCTCAAAGAAATTTTCCCGCAAGCCTGTGCATATTTGAAGTACATGGGTAAGATTGAACAAGACTTGATAGACCTGGTGAATGAAATACAGAGGCAAAGGAACTACGAACCTTCGGGACGGAATGATTTTATTGACTTGTTGTTGGAGATAAAAAAGAAGGGAACGATGACTGGGGAATCGATAGAGAAGTTCAAAGCTGATGGTACTCCAGAGCAAATATCTTTAGACCTGGACGAGATTCTGATGGCGGCACAGGTGTTTGTATTTTTTGCTGCCGGTTTTGAGACCTCATCGTCAGCTACTAGCTATACGTTACATCAATTAGCATTTCATCCTGACGTTCAAAAGAAAGTGCAAAGTGAAATAGATAAAGTACTAGCGAAGCATGACAACAAGCTGAGCTATGATGCGATTAAAGAAATGACTTACCTAGAATGGTGTTTTAAGGAGGGTATGAGGATGTTTCCGTCTCTTGGATTTCTAATAAGAGAATCTGCTCGGAAATACACGATACCAGAAGTAGATGTAACTATAGACGAACGTGTTGGTATACTTATCCCACTGCAGGCCATGCACAACGACCCTGCGTTCTGGGATAAACCTGAAGAGTTTCGACCTGAAAGATTCCATCCAGACGAATTCAACTCTATACAGAAACAAATTTATCTGCCTTTCGGCGAGGGACCAAGAGTTTGTATAGGTAAGTCGAGATATCACGATCTGTTGATTTCTTAAAACAATTGGGACTGTCGTAAGGATTTAGTTGAACAACTGCGGTCTTTTAAGTTTTGTTGTTTTAGTAATTTACTCGAATGTAAATAATCGACGTAAATGGCGACGCTGTTAGCTTAGATAATACGCAGAGCTCGCCTATAAATAATGTTATCAGGTCCAGTATCCGCTAGGGTCAAATAAGTATTTGTTTATGTTATAATTGGACGGTTATACGGTTTATTAGGTTGACACATTATTGCATAGCAGCGTTCAATTTGGATCTTCTGTGGCTTATATATTGGAGGTCTTTAGGATATAGGACAGTGATAATGAAACTCCAATTTTGATACAGGCCAAAGTAAGGAAAACGGTTCAGTATTCGATACATACCCAAAACTTATAACTTCAATTTTATTAGCGCGAGCCTTTATTGACTCATTAATTTAATTACGTATTTTTAACAGGTGTTCCTTCAGAAATATTCTGGGCTACAAAAAGCTAGATTGATAATCAAACTTGCGCTGTCTGACTGCGGGTGTGTTTCTTCACCAGATTTAATGATAATATATTTATTTTTTATGCTGAACTTGATTAGATTTAACCATATAATTAACCCTGCTCTGTGTTGGTCGACTTGACACTAGTGCTGTATGTGCACTTGGTCAATTATGCGCTTACTTATTGATCATGCTGTGTGCACTTGCTTTGGATGTCATGCTGGTCTATAAACTACTGATTTTGTGCAAACTTAACTGTATCATTTATTGTGTGATGTCTGTAAAGTGTACCTTTTTTAAATAAATAAATAAATAAATTTGTGCTCCAGGTGAACGCTTAGGTCTGATGCAGTCCATGGCCGGGTTAGCTGCCTTGTTATCGAAGTTCTCAGTAGAACCAGCGCCGGAGACGATAAGGAAGCCCAGAATCGAACCCAGGTCGTCCATCGTGCAGGGCATCCGGGGAGGATTGCCATTGTTGTTCAAGGAGAGAAAGACTTCAACCAGATAAGGGAACATACACAAACTACGTGACCATTTTTTTTGCGTTTTTTACCCCCCCTAGGTGACCAAGCGTAGTATATGCCAAGACTCCCCCCCTCCCCCCTAGTTTTCACGTAGTATATTTTATAAAAAAAAATTGCGGAAAGTTGAAAAAATAATGGCTTTTCTTTGTATTTTCTCATACGGCCCCTAAAAATGCATACTTCGAGAGTGCAAGCGTGGTATAGCGTAGCTATTCAATTGTAATTGTATTTAGTAAAAAATATATCAAGAAGAAACAGTACAATTAGTGATGTGGCGAAACTGGACAAGTTTTAGTGATGGGGTTAAACCGTAGCGCGTGAGTCCGCTTCAATTAGAATGTTTCTCAAAAGTATTCTACCGGCTACGTGACAAGAAACCGACCCCCCCCGGTGACCAAGAGTGGTACTTTGACGACCCCCCTCCCCCCCTAAACGGGTCACGTAGTTTGTGTATGTCCCCTAATACTAGTGACTATAAGTATGAATACCCGTTTTTTCGTACCGGCTCGGTCGTGCGGTAGCAGCCGGCTGTCAGTCTCGGTCGAGTAAGCAAGCTATTATTTGTTAAGTTTTAGTGTTCTTAAAAACAATTGTTTTCAATCAAGTACATAAAGATTAGCTAGATACCATAGTATTGTAATTGAGGTTATATACATGTTTTCTGCCAACAAACTGTAATACAGTTTGGCAGATGAGAAAAAAATATATATGTAAACTTCACTTGTAATAAATAAATAAATAAAAAGTTAAATTGAAGTGCTAATTACGAGTTAACTGCTATTTAATTAAGTTGTTTTGACCACAAACCGCCTTACACTATCTAATCGATATTGTTTACGTCTGGTCTACGGAGGAACGCACTTGCCTAGTAAACACCGGTTCACAAAAAATGCATTCGAGCAGTATGTGGCCTGAAACGAACAGAAAGATGCAAACCTCACTTTAAAGAACTAAAGATTCTAGCACTAAAACACTTACCCCCTTATTCATAAAACTTAACAAACCTCTGCTAATTAAAATGTTCTTTGTCTCTTTCTCACAAACGAAAATGTCAGTGACAAATAAGGACAAACGAACATTAGCGGCTAGTTACCTAATATAGGTTTGATAGACGTTTATCAATAAAGGGGTTAAAGAATATTATTTGTCTCTCCCTTAAAACTTTTAATTAATTGTTATGGCTGACACTATTTTATTCTTACTATTCTATAGCAGTGATATATATATAATTATATATTTATATTGAATAGTTGTTTTGGAATCTTTTTTTCTCATTGTAATAGTTTATGCAGTGCACCTACTTTTCAGTTTTATATTTCATTTCTCCACTACCCAAAGGTTGTCTGGAAGAGATCGCTCTTTAGCGATAAGACCGCCTATTGTTCTGCCTCTGTCTCCCTGTATTTTTGTTTTTTTATGTGCTATTTTATTATGTGAGGTGTGCAATAAAGAGTATTTGTATTGTATTGTATTGCACTTATCTGCCTATATGTTTACGAAACAGCAGTTTTTGTAAATACCAGAAAACCAGCGTCGGGACACCTTTTGTGACCCGGCACATGCTGAGTGGGCCCCTTTTTCGCAACTGTTTTTAGTTTTAAGTATTTTAATTGTAATTCTAGTTCTTCTGTTGTCGAAATAAAGATTTTTCTATTCTATTCTATTCTATTCTATTCTAAATCAAACCTTCACTGTTTCCTTGAAGGCAAACGGCGACAACCGGTTCGAGAAGAAGAGAGAAGGTTCGATACAAACATGTAATAAAGTGTATAACTGGCAAGATTGCTTTATTAATAAAGAGTTTACTAGGCATGGCTTCCAAAATATATAATTTCTAATTAAATGTCTATGTTGACGACGGGTTTAGCCTAGTGGGTAGTGCACCTGCCCGTGAAGCTGACGGTCCTGGGTTCGAATCCCGGTCAGGGCAAATATTTGTGTGATGAGCATGAATATTTGTTTCTGAGTCTTGGATGTTTTCTATGTATTTAAGTATTTATATCTATTAAATATATCGTCGTCTAGTACCCATAACACAAGCCTTCTTGAGCTTACTGTGGGGCTAGTTCGATTTGTGTAAGATTGTCCTCTAATATTTATTTATTTATTTTATTTATTTATGTTTAAGAACAAACTGAAATTAAAACTTTCGGAGAGAGCTTGATATGTAGAAGATTAGTAATAGTAGAGTACTTATTCTTTGAAATAATTACTTAATGTGTACCAATTTTGACAAATGTATGAGCATAGTGCAGGTCTATTAAGATCTAGAATTAATATTTGTAAGTTTGATTATTTTTACACACTCGGCTTTTTTTTAATTTCACTAAGTTATATTTTTTTAAATAACTACTTAATGTGTACCAATTTTGACAAATGTATGAACATAATGCAGGTCTATAAAGATCTAGAAAAGTAGTTTTTATAATTTTGACTATTTTTACACACTCGGTTTTTATTTATTTTTTATTTCACTCCTAGCGACCCGCCCTGGCTTCGCACGGGTGCACTATTTAATGGATGTTATTATACATATAAACCTTCCTTTTCAATCACTCTATCTATTATAAAAAAACCGCATCAAAATCCGTTGCGTAGTTTTAAAGATTTAAGCATACATAGTGATATAGGGACAGAGAAAGCGACTTTGTTTTATGCTATGTAGTGAAGTAATCCACATAATTATTTGCTCGTTATCACAGCACACACATACATATAATTTTGTTTGTTTCTCTTTGTTTGACTTTTGATTCGTATCTAAATCGTGGAGGCAAAGTACGTTTTAGTATGTTATCTTATACTCATGTCTACTGATAGTGTAAAACTATTATTAAAGTCTTAATGTAAAAAACCTATTTAATAGATAATTCAGATTCGGTTGAAACCGCTCTCAGATTCGGTTGAAACCGCTCAACCAATTTCACTGGAGCGCAAACAAGAGTATTCCAGTGTTCCAAACCACACGCGTGGTCATGCCGGAGGTGTTCCCCTGGATTTTCCCCAGGCTACCCTCCAACCGCGCACTCCTATCGCTTTATTGGGCCCGACCTATAAAGCCACAGTCAGGTTCAAAAAAAAAAGATAAAAAAAAATTCTAACCTAGTGCAAATATTGGAATAAGGTGTCGACCATTGAACCTCTACCCTACATCGTTTAATTCACGAAGACTTGCCCCGTAATTACCTACTACTATGGTAAAAACCTAACTTAGTAAGAACGCATGTGTAAAGTAGTTTCTCAGGATTCCGTATCGAGAGGGTAAAACTAAGACCCTATTACTAAGACTTCGCTGTCCGTCCGTCTGTCCGTATGTCACCAGGCTGTATCTCATGAACCGTGATAGTAACAGTTGAAATTTTCTTAGATGATGTAATTTATTGCCGCTATAACAACCAATACTTAAAAAGAGAATAAAATAAATATATAAGGGAGCTCCCACGGAAGAAACATGATTTTTAGGGTTCCGTAGCCAAAATGGCAAAAACGGAACCCTTATAGATTCGTCATGTCTGTCCGTCCGTATGTCACAGCCGATTTACTCGGAGACTATAAGCACTACAATTATGAAATTTGGTAGGAAGGTGTATTCTATGAAGCGCTACATAAAAGTAATGTGAAATTACAACATAAAAAAATTAGGGGGGCACTCCATACATGTAACCGGTGGATCAAAAAAAAATTCAACGCACATAGTCGTGTGGGGTATCGATGGATAGGCCCTTAAAAATGATATGGAGGTTTCTAAAAAACTTGTCCATTTAAGTCAACTGTTGGTGAGATATTAACTGTCAAAGTCATAGGAAGTGTGTCCCCCCCTCTCTAATTTCCAAAGTATAAAATTTAAAATTCTGAAAAAAAATGAGGTGGTGTGCATTTAGTAAATACTTTCAACGATTTTTGGTTTGAACAATATAGGTTTTACGGTTTTTGAGTTTTCGCTTAAAAACTGTCTTGCCCAAACAAAAGGTCGTAAGTGCCGTGAGTTCCCTATGAAGATACGACTTTTTAGATTCAATGTATAGTGATTTTAAATGTGGACTAGTAGGTGTTGGTACGGAACCCTTCATTGTGCGTGGTCCGACACGCACTTGGCCGGTTTTTTGCCGTTTTGTAGATTGTTTTGTGGTTTTCGGAGTCTAGTTCTTTTAATTTATTTATATTCTTGTTTACTGTTATTTTTTACGCTTGTTTTTCTCTGTTCTTTTAATTGTAGTTATAGCTTCTTGTCATTTTTAGTTTATTTTTATAATGTGTTGTGTGTCACTTAATGGTTCTGTTGGAAGATCAGCGCTGGTAATCGCGCCAGCATTACGCTGAGACAGAACCATTTCGTGCAATACCTGCTTCTTCTGTTTTTATTTATTTTCTTGTTCTTCTTGTGTTCTTTTTGCACGAATAAATATTTCTGATTTCTGATTTCTGATAATGCTTCGGAACCCTATTTGTGCGAGTCCGACTCGGACTTGGCCGGCGTTTTTGTTTGAGCTGAGTGGCTTGAGCATTTGTATACTACTGTATTACCCTTAGTCTTAGGGTGGTAAGAGAAGATAGGGCCTAAGAAAGAGATCACTATATCTTTACTTGTCCTCTAGCTGTGCCATTAAGAGTCCTTATCAGTTAAACACACTCATCTATTTCGGCCATTTTCAATTGACACATATCTTGACATTTTCTCGATGTTACTATCTAGAGGGACCTATCTACAGGACCATAGCGACCTTATGACATAAACTTTTAATCATTTTTTTCAAACATCACTCTAAATCGGTAACCTATCGATTTTCCGAAAATCTGTTTACCGAATTTCACTTGTCCGAAAACGGTTCACCGCATCTTTACAATCCAAATACTTTGTTTCGCAACTGTTTGAAACACCACGGATTCATTTTACCACAATGTCATTTGTCCGCAATTCAAAAGCCCGCTTTACAGTTCCCAACTGCCCGCGTTACAGTTTTTTTTTATAAAAGCCCAGAATTACTTGTTGAGACAAAATCGACTCTAATGCGGATAGGTTAGAAGATTAAGACGGGAGCTGAAGCGAAGCGAAGCTCCCGTCTTAATCTTCGCGGTTATTTTTTTTATAAAAGCCCAGAAAGACTTGTTGGCACAAAATCGACTAATAATGGTATCGACTGTTTGTAGGCTGATCATAATAATGAACCTAATTTTTAGTCCTAGCCGAAATATAATTATGAGTTTCCTCAATCAGCGCCTGCATTTAAATTCATAGCAAATAACACAGTATTCATGATTTGTTATAACTCGATGGAAATGAACTTTGTTATCTTTAGAAATATCTGGACGTTACGGTATTTTAACCCTACGGACAAATAAAAATTTGGCAAATGAATGTACGGAATTATAATCATTGTGATTTTAAATCAGCTGGATAATAAAACTGTGAATATACAAAAATCTGTCAATAGAAAATATAGAAAATGAAACTTCGGACAAATGAAAAAAATGTAAAACGAAAAAAGGCGTTTCGTTTTCGGACTTTTAATATTCGGCATAAATTTTTTTGAATTTGCGATAGGTAACCCATTAAGAGTCCTTATCAGTTAAACACACTCATCTATTTCGGCCATTTTCTGTTTGAATTGACACGTATCTGGACATTTTCTCGATGTTACTATCTAGAGTGACCTATCTACAGGACCATTGCGACCTTATGACATAAACTTTTAACAATTTTTTTCAAACATCACTCTAAATCGACAATTTTCAAGCTAAAAACTTGTTTTTTCCGCTTAAATTCTACTATACACAATAAAATTAAAAAATGGCTATGTTACTATCTAAAATTTTAATTAAATCATGGTATCCTTTAATCACTTTATTAGTATTATCAATATTTTTGTCATAATTTGAAATCAAAACATTTTAAAAGTTATAAGACAGTCATAATGCGAACAGAATCACAAATTATAATCATTATCATTTGTCAAGAGTGGAAGATTGATCATAATTTTTGCTAATATAACTTACTATTTAATGGATGTTATTATACATTTAACCTTCCTCTTTAATCACTCTATCTATTAAAAAAAACCGCATCAAAATCCGTTGTGTAGTTTTAAAGATTTAAGCATACAAAGGGATATAGGGACATAGGGATATAGAGACAGAGAAAGCGACTTTTTTTATACTATGTAGTGATTTATCAGACCTTATAAGTTATGAAATATTTTGTACTCAAATAATACATTAGTATTGATAGTTCCGTTAAACTAATTAAAGAATGCGAAGATTTTAGTAAAGTTTAGATAGTAACGAATCTATTATTTGCTTTTCAGATGTATAGTCGAATTTAAGTGGAATATAACCCAGTTTTTGACATTATAACATCTTACAAATCGATGAACGGATGCCAAAAAATTGTTACGTAATGTATGACTAACCTGCCTTTGTGAAGCGAATTTCTATAAAAATGTTATTGAATTTTTAACCTTATTGTTCGAATGGTAAAATAGCTTTTTTAACGAATTACTTTGATGCAACTCAGCCAACTGAATGATTTCAAGTTATACCTAAACAGTTGACGGTCAAACCTATTTCTCTCCTCAAATTTATTGAGAGTTCCGTAAATGTTGATCGGTTGGCGTCATATCGATCAATCTGACGGCGATGGCAAACCAGTGGCGCTACCGCGAACAGCAAACGAAGTTTTCCCTCTCTGTCGCACTCGCAAGTTTGCATATAAGTGAGACAGAGAGGGAAAACTTCGTTTGTGGTTCGCGGTAGCCCCACAGGCGTGCTGCTAGGACTCTGCTGACTCTGCTCGGCGGGATGCGCCGGCGGCGTGCGGTAGGCCCCGGCGACTCCATATCAATGTTTTCTTATATCGTTATCAAGTAAAATTATCGTCCGTAAACCTACTTTAGAGACAACCACTTTTATTAACATGTTTGTCCATTTGGAGTGAAGTTTAAGACGATATTTCTTAATTAATAATCCTAAAAATACACGTAAAATCCGAATGAGAAAAAACGTCCAGATAGGCGTCGCTTGACCGTAGAACACTTAAAGCCAAATGGAGTGATATTTTTTATAGCGGCAATAATGTAGTGAAAAGATGATTTTCTTAAGCCTCTTCTAGCGAAATTTGACAATACAAATGTTGGAAAGATAAATAAATAAATAAATAAATATTAGAGGACAATCTTACACAAATCGAAGTAGCCCCACAGTAAGCTCAAGAAGGCTTGTGCTATGGGTACTAGACGACGATATATTTAATAGATATAAATACTTAAATACATAGAAAACATCCAAGACTCAGAAACAAATATTCATGCTCATCACACAAATATTTGCCCTGACCGGGAGTCGAACCCAGGACCGTCAGCTTCACCGGCAGGTGCACTACCCACTAGGCTAAACCGGTCGTCAAGATGAATTATTTAAAACTCAACAATAATATCAATAACATATTACATTTACATGTCGCAAAATTAATTGACCTTTTCTTTTGCCGACGTGTTCGCAGATAGCTGGAGTACCCTGCTCTCTAAAATAAGTGAATTGTGTGATGTATATTGTTAGTTAATATTAGGTCCATATTTTCTTTATGTATGTATGTATGTATGTAAGCACTTTATTGTACACAATAACAGGTTAAAACAATATATATGTCACATAAGATTAGAGTACAAAGGCGAACTTATCCCTATGAGGGATCTCTTCCAACTAACCTTTGAGGGATTGGGTGTAGAGTGGGAGAATGAGATAGACAAACTTACACAGTGTACTAAAACTTTTCAATAAGGAAACTTATAGCTAAAACCAGAACTAAATAAAACAAATAAATAAATATAATATTATAATAAATACATATTATAAATATATACGTATTTAAATTAATATACATAAATAAATATATATAGTATTCAACCAAATCACAAGTCGTTGGAGAGCCACAATTTCTTTAATATGTTACTGTTAGCACTGATGTTGCAAATCTCATAACATTATAGGCGCTTTGGTACCTCACTGTTAACTTATAAATAAATAAACGGTGCTTAAAAAGAAGACATAATATAGCTACTTTTCGTAATAAGATGTCTAGAAATAACGCAAAATGTTAAAAAATTCTATATCGGCCTCTTAAGTTTTAGAGTTTCGTTTCGACTGAATTCTATCCACTGGTCCCTGAATCCTGAAGATATACAGTATGAAATACGTGTAGGGAATGTAATAGTAATTGGAAACTTGACCGAGACGCCCTTGTCTGGCCTTATTGGCCTGGCCAACTATGTTGCGATGAATTGAATATAGACGGACATCACGCACTATTGAGTATAGATAGACGGTTAATTGCTAAGACAACTTCAAGTTCATATAGCAGATTTTTACTGAAATAATGTGCAGTCAAATCTGTTAGCTACCATTTTTAAGATGCTGTTATGACTTTCTAATCCGTCCCATTAATCCAGTTTGTTCAAAGCGTAGAACAAAATGGATTTTTGTGCTCAGTTTGTTCAATGCGTAGAACAGAATGGATTTTTGTGCTCAGTTTGTTCAACGCGTAGAATAAATTGGATTTTTCTGTCCGGTTTGTCCTACGATGTGAACTAAACGGATTTTTCTGTCCGGTTTGTCCTACGATATGAACTAAACGGATTTTTCTGTCCGGTTTGTCCTACGATATGAACTAAACGGATTTTTCTGTCCGGTTTGTCCTACGATATGAACTAAACGGATTTTTCTGTCCGGTTTGTCCTACGATGTGAACTAAACGGATTTTTCTGTCCGGTTTGTCCTACGATGTGAACTAAACGGATTTTTCTGTCCGGTTTGTCCTACGATGTGAACTAAACGGATTTTTCTGTCCGGTTTGTCCTACGATGTGAACTAAACGGATTTTTCTGTCCGGTTTGTCCTACGATATGAACTAAACGGATTTTTCTGTCCGGTTTGTCCTACGATGTGAACTAAACGGATTTTTCTGTCCGGTTTGTCCTACGATGTGAACTAAACAGATTTTTCTGTCCGGTTTGTCCTACGATGTGAACTAAACGGATTTTTCTGTCCGGTTTGTCCTATCGATGTGAACAAAACGGATATTTTGTCAGGTTTTTCCTACGATGTGTACAAAATGGATTTTTTTGTCCGATTTGTCCTACGATGTGAACAAAACAGATTTTTCTGTCCGGTTTGTCCTACGATGTGCACAAAACGGATGTTTCTGTCCGGTTTGTCCTATCGATGTGAACAAAACGGATATTTTGTCAGGTTTTTCCTTAGATGTGAACAAAACCGATTTTTTTGTCCGGTTTGTCCTACGATGTGAACAAAATCGTAGAACAAAACGGACTACTTCATCTTGTTGCTACTAATATTTTGGCTACGTATGAAAGTAGTAAGTTTTAAAGTTATTTTATGACGAAATGAAGACGCATTCTTGAATTACTAGGCTAATAATCAGCTACATTTGAAAGTAGTAAGTGGGTCATTCTACTTTTTCATGACCAGTTTTCTGTTTCAAAAGAAATCTATGATATTAAATTAGTGACAAAAATAGGATTTCGACATAGTACCTGAACCTAATGAAAGGAATTTATAGGTAAATAGACTTAAATATTAACATATTACTGTAAAAGGTGGGTAACACAGTGGTAAAAACCATTTTTTAATACAAATGGTGAGACATCCAAGGACCACTGAGTTACTCGATTTATGGATATTAGCTGGGGTTCATTAATTAGCAAAAGTATCAGAAGTGACACTGCAATTAAACCTCTTTCTACATAACACTACAAAAAGTGTACAAGTGAGGGCCAAGTATTCCAAAATCTGCATTAAAAAAAAGTGTGTGAAAAAAAAATATTTTTTTGAGGCACGGGTCTTCTGGTGGATGTCGCTGTACGCCTCCCTTAAGGCATTTGTATAAAAAATAGTTTACTTTAGCAGCGGTACTGCTTAATGCGGAGGAACGGTTGATGAATTTGGGACTGGGTAGCGATTGCACCTATAGCTCAGTTGGCTAGAGCGACTGCCGCGAGTGCCGGGAGGTCGCAGGTTCGAATCCTGCTCGGTGCCTAAATTTTTCCAGTTTTCCTTCATTCTAAATTTGTGTGAAAAATGTGTACATGACTAAATTTCTGCCCGACTAAACTAGAAACCTATTGCAGAACAGTTTCTAAATCGGTCAAGCCGTTTCGAAGATATTGATGTGCACACACAAACAAACAAACAAATAACCTCAAAAATCAAAAAATCAAAATCAAAACATTTATTCTGCAAATAGGCCTCAAGGGCACTTTTACAAGTCAAAATCTATCTAGGTACATCAAATAAAAATAATACAATAATCAAAGTATCATTAATTAAATGTAGTGTTACATGTCAAAAATAAGAATAAGAAACTAATAACAATCGAGATTTGTTAGAGATGTATAAGGTCTCTAAGCGTCAAGATAAAAGGTAATAAAGTAAGTACACTAATCATAATAAAATATTTTGAGCTATATCTATAACACGTCAACATGAAAATAATAAAATCTAATAAATAAATATCCTCAGAGATGTATAAGGTCTCTGAGCGTCAGTCTAAAAAATAAAATCAAATGAGAACAATGAAGTCTCTCATCATGTCAATTCCACTGAACACTAGTACGAAGTTACTAGTCCTTGCAAACATGAACAGACCGGACCCCACAAACAGCACCCGTTCACGAGTATGACGCGTATCTCAGCCATCGCCTCCCTCGACCATATGTTAGGGAAGGTTGCGACCCGATCAACGACGCCACCGTAAGCAAAGACCTTTAGGCGAGCATGACATATTCAAGCTGCAGGACATTTATAATCAAAGTAGTACTTAATAATAAAATATCGAATACAATGAGATACCTCATGATGTGCTCAAATGTACATGAAATGATTTTAGAACAGTAAAAGTCCAGACTAAAATTGTAGTTATACATGTCTACATTATAAACCATTACTAATTCTAGTAAATTACGAGTATACAACTGGCTTAAAAGCTTCCTGATCGTTTAAAAAATCATTGACGGAATAATACGCCTTGCTTACCAAGTGACTTTTAACGTGACACTTAAATCTGTTGACGGGCAAATTCACTACATCCATGGGTATTTTATTATAAAAGCGTATACAGTTCCCCACGAAGGACGTGCTAACTTTACGGAGACGACAGGCTGCCACTGCGAGCTTGTTTTTACTTCTTGTGTTGTAGTCGTGGATTTCGCTGTTAAGTTTGAATTCATGGAGATTTTTCCGTACATACATAATGTTCTCAAAAATGTATTGAGAAGCTACAGTGAGAATATTTGCCTCTTTGAATTTTTCTCTTAAGGAGGCACGAGCTCCTAGTTCATAAATAGAACGCACTGCTCGTTTTTGCAGTACGAAGATAGTCTGGATATCCGCCGCTTTCCCCCACAGCAGGATTCCATAGGACATAACACTGTGGAAGTAACTGTAGTACACCAATTTTGCTGTCTCGACGTTTGTCAGCTGCCTGATTCGCCTCACTGCATAGGCTGCGGAGCTTAGTTTTCCTGCTAATGTGGCTATATGTGCATGCCACTGAAGTTTTGAATCTAAGGTTATTCCCAAAAACACAGCCTTATCTTCGAATTCTAGAATTTCGCCCTTTAATTTAATTCTTGAGTTGTTTATGTGCTTAACATTGGGTAAAATAAATTTTATGCACTTCGTCTTCTTTGCATTTAAAAGCAGGTTATTTGCTGTAAACCAATTTACAATAGTGGATAATACATCATTAATACAGTCAAAGCTTTTCTCTTTTCTATCTACTTTGAAAATTAGAGAAGTGTCATCTGCAAATAAAACTATATCATGTCTACCCTGCACAAGCTCTGGTAAGTCATTTATGTACACTAAAAATAAGAACGGTCCTAGGATGGATCCTTGCGGTACTCCAAGAGCAACGTTTGACCCTGCTGACGAGGTCCCATTGATGACTACTCGCTGTGTTCTGTTCGATAGATATGATGAAACGAGATCAAGAGCTCCATTCTTTATCCCATAGTGCCTAAGCTTTCTGATCAGATTTTCGTGATCAACGCAATCAAATGCTTTTGATAAATCACAGAAAACTCCAACAGCATCTTGAGCCTTTTCCCAGGCATCAAAAATATGTTTAATGAGTACCACACCGGCATCTGTGGTGGAACGGCCTCTAGTAAATCCGAATTGCTTACTGTTCAGCAGTTTATTACGATTGAAATGGGATAGAAGCTGATTAAGGATAAGTTTCTCAAAAATTTTGCTTAATGCCGGTAGTATTGAGATAGGTCTGAAGTTTGTGGGGTCTGATTTCGTTCCTGATTTGAACAACGGGATAATTTTACTATGTTTCATCAAGTCAGGAAAAACTCCAGTATCAATACTTCTATTAAAGATATCAGCTATATAAGGAGCAGTTAATTCTATTATGGAATGTAATACTTTGACAGACAGCCCCCAAAGATCTTCAGTTTTCTTGACATTCAATGATCTAAACGCTTTGGTAACGATGATAGGAGTCACATAATTGAAACCAAAGATTTCCGTACATTCCACTACATTTCCTTTCAATAATACTTCAGCAGCGTCTGGCGATGAATTTAAAGACTTTGATGTGTCTATGGGTATATTGGAAAAGAACCGCTCAAATTGATCCGCTACATCGAGATCGGAACTTACTAGAGTATCATTGATACGTAAGCTGTAGTGCGGATCTTTAATCTTTCTTTTTCCAGTTTCATTGCTTATTACTTGCCATACAGTCTTGACCTTATCACTAGAGTTTTGTATTTTTTTGGACAAGTAATCAGCTTTAGCGGCGACACATACTTTCTTAAAAGATTTGGAATAGTTTTTAACATACTCTAGAAATTCCGGTCTTTTATCCGTAGTTCTCGAATCATATAAGTCATAGAGTCGGCGTCTCTTCTCGTGAATATCTGGTGTAGCCCAGTCGCTAAACTTAACCTTGGACTTGCCTTGAATTTTCTTAGGACTAAAGCATTTGTCAAATTCTTTTTTTATACAATCATGTAAAACAGAACACATACAGTCGGGGTTTTCCTGGGGAAATGAAAGATGAAATAATCTTTTTGCAGTATTCTGACAAAATAGGTCGAGGCGTTTTTCTGAAATAGGTCTGCACATGAAGCCACAAGGCGCTTCCTCGATTTTCCCGCTAAAGGTAACAAGTTGCCCGCAGTGGTCAGAACTTAAAGAGTTTATGATAGATTTAACTATCGCCTCCTTGTTACTGTAAATATTATCAATACACGTAGCACTAGTTGCTGTAATTCGAGTAGGCTCACAAAACAAGTTCACTAGGTCAAAAGACTTGAACGTATTTATTAAACTCACACTCATTGGCGATTTTTCTAATAAATTAACATTAAAATCACCACACACAATGATACACTTTTTGCTCTTAAAGACACTAGCGAGCACTTCATCCATAACGGATTCGAATAAAGTGTAGTCCGCTGACGGGGGTCTGTACACGCATACAATTATAAATTGTTCCAGCTCAATACAAGACAGTTCAATTTGCCGTTCAATAGACATGTCGACTATATCTTTACGCTCTTTGCTTTTGAGGTTATGCTTTACTAAAATCAAAGATCCTCCACGGCTGTAGGACTTTCTATAAAATGAACTCAGTACACTATGATTTGTGAAATTGAACATTTCATGACCTTTAAGCCAGTGCTCAGTTATACACAAAATATGAATATTTGAACATTGTATGAACAAATCTATTTCTAATTCTTTACTGGCAAATCCCTGGATATTTTGGTGAACTATGTTCACTACATCATTACTCGCATGAATACTAGTGTTACAGCGATCGAGAGGCTCGGAGCCGGCGGATGTAGCACACTTTGTCGAAGAGGTTAGTTTAAATCAACCGCAGGCTCCGTCCCGGACCCTCCGCTACTAAAACGTAACACAGGACCCGCCTTAAAACTATCACAAACCGTGTTTGACATCACAGGGTCTACAATATTATATGCTAACAAATTAGCAACATCTCGCAAGTCCCTCCTAGGAAGGTGGGTACGCTTTCGGGTCAGGTTGAATTTTTTTACAAATTTATTCGTATCAAAGTACGAAATCGTACGGCCGTACAAGGAAAGTCTATATAGTATAGAGTTGAAATAGGCCAACTTCATATTCTCCTTCTCCGATATCATATCCGAATACGGCAACGCGCAGATAATAATTTTTCCTACACCACGGCGATCGACGTCAGCGAGGACCTCGGACAATTTAGTGATGTCCCGCCTCGTATAATCTAGGCTCTCGCTAATGAATACTACCAGCGTGCAGTCGCGGTCAAACTCGTCGGCGGAAATATGCGAGATCAATCGGTCGATGGACGCACCCGGAAGGCAGTGGTTGGTGACCTTCTGCGTCAAACGGCCCGCCAGCAGCGCACCCAGGCCGGCGCCCGCGCGGTCAGAGTACACGGCGGTGCGCCGCGTGCGCCCGAGAGGACTCACCGGCGGCGGGGCCGGCGAGCCCGGGCGAGGGGACAGCTGCAGCGACTCGACTCCGCTCGCCGGTGGCGGCTCCACACGGCTCGGCGGCGACTCGACTCTGCTCGGCGACGGCGGCTCCACACGGCTCGGCGGCGGCTCGTCTCGGCTCGGCGGCGGCGGCTCGGCTCGGCACGGCGGCGGGGTGGGCGGGGCGGGCGCCCCTCGGTGCGGCGTGGTCGCGCAGGCGGCGACGCGGCGCAGCGCGGGGGTGGCGGGGGAAGCGGGCGCGGCGCCGAGGCTCGGCCCGGAGCAGCGCGCCGGCACCCGGGGCGACTCGAAGTGTACCGGGATGCCGCTCCCCGGTTCTAGAACATTATTCATAAAGGCTATGTATTCCTGCAATGTTTTGCTTGATAGCTCGTGTTTGATAGTAATATCTTTCAACTTTGCCTGCAGTATTTTGATCTCTTCGGAGCGATTATTCAGCTCTTTGACTGCCTGGTCTAATTGTCGCTGACAATTAAGTAGCTGGTCATTCAGTGCCACATGATTGAACCTTGACATTGCTGCCTTAAAAATTGACTTGTGGCGTTGCAATAAAACTTTAGATTTTTTGATAAATCTACTTAATTTTAAATATTTTTTAATCTTATTCGACCCCCTCACTACAGTTTTTTTATCAAAATGATTCTGTAAATACACAGAATTGGTCAAATCTATTGTTTCAACTATGGGGGCACTTACTAAACTATCATGCATTATGTCTACTTCACAATTGTTAAGTTCGGCAAAGATACTTAAATTATTCTCATCCAGCTCGGAGCAATACTTGCAAACAGTGGTCTGTTTTGCATGAAGTTCCTCAAGTTCTTGCTCCAGATCCCGAATACGCTGCAATGCCTGCTCATGTATCTCCTGGCACTGCTGGAACCGGTCCACGGAGAGTTGAAGTTCAGTCTGCTGGCTCAACATGTCCTCATACACAATATCTTGTTCAGCGAGCTGAGCTTTTAGTGTTGTGTTCATCCTGACGATCCGCACAACCTCCTCTTCACTGTCCTCCCGTTCCTGCAGGAGTTTTTCATTTAGCTCAGTGGCTTCTTTGAGCTCTTTTTGAGTTTGCTGAAGTTTATTTATTAACGCAGCTCTGCGTGTGGTCGGTTTGGTGACTTGGGCTGAAAACATGTTCATAGTGTAAGATACTTGAAGTAACTTACAATAAAGAGAAAGTGCTTTTAGTACCGACTTGAATGTCAAGGATAACTAATTATTCATAAATTAGTGATTATATTAATACACAAGCAAAATAGAATACGTCTTTGGTCGCTTAAACGAATATTTCAAATCTACAATGGGCTAAATGCCGATACAATTGAACTATTATATTGAGATATACTTCGGCATAAAAATTTGGAACATATAAGTAGCTCATAGGTTATGTTATTATGGTCTGAAGGCTAAAAATGAAGTGGAGGGAATAATTTATGAAAAACAATACTCATCTGCTTTTATTTTCCGCTGGGAATCAGTACACTCACAGTACGGTCACTGTAGGTTTAAATATTGGACGTTGGCCGGATGACAGTTGCTTTATTATTGCCGATATTTTTGTTGTTTATACTGCACTAGGATGTGTGATAACAATAACACGTTTAAATTATCCACTAAACTTAACTTTTATAACGTTTGATATGTATTATTTACATATTTAATATTTATTAGACAATTTTTAAATACGCGTATCGTATTTGACGTCTTGTCCGAGGTGCGTTCGGATACTCTCTCACCCTAAACGCATATACCTTCTCCGTTCCGTCGTGGGTAAAAAAGTAGAATGCCCCAAGTAAGCGTCTGCCGCTGTATCGGCTGATTACCCCACACGACTGTCATAAGCCAACGCCAGCGCGATCCATCTGGAGTAAAACCCTCGCCTGGAGCATTAGGCCGGGTTACCGCAATCGACGCTAAGTGCAATACAATAGCACGCATCCAGCGCAGTTCTAAGAGCCGCGTGGACTTAGTGCTACTGGAAGGAATACTATTTATATCTTAGTGTAGCTATGCTTGCTGAAGTTTTGGTACAGTAACCAGTCCAATTGTGTTAGATGGGCGGACTCTTTCTCGGAAGAATTTGGGCTAGAGTGTGGAGTCAGACAAGGTGGCTTAACCTCGCCAAGACTATTTAATTTGTACGTCAACTCATTGCTGGAGGGGCTCAGCGGTGCCGACGTCGGCTGCTCTATTGATGGTAAAATAGTTAACAATATTAGTTATGCCGACGATATGGTGCTGCTGACCCCTTCCGTGCGTGCTCTTGAGGTATTAATAGGGTTGTGCGAGAGGTATGCGCTGGCCCATGGGCTAAGGTACAATACAAAGAAAAGTGAACTTTTGGTTTTTAAAGCAGGAAACCGAACACCTACGTTTGTACCACCGATTATGCTAAATGGTGTAGAACTGAAAAGAGTCATGGAGTTTAAGTACCTTAGCCACTGGGTCACCGACGACCTCTCGGATAACGTGGATATCGAGCGGGAGCGAAGGGCGTTGGCGGTGAGAGCGAATATGTTGGTTCGGAGATTTGCTAAATGTTCGCGGCCTGTCAAAATAACATTGTTCCGAGCGTATTGCCAGACATTTTATACTTGTAGTCTCTGGACCAAATACTCGCAAAAATCGCTAAACGCCCTTCGTGTACAATACAATAATGCGTTCAGGATGCTGTTGGGACTACCACGATACTGTAGCGCATCAGGTATGTTTATGGATGCCAATGTCGACGGTTTTAGCGCAATACTACGGAAGCGAGTAGCATCACTGATGCGCAGAGTGAGGGATAGTGCCAACAGCCTCCTGAATAGCATATTGGAGAGAGTTGACTGCCCAGTTGTCAAACACTGGAACATTATACATATGGGGGACAGGACTCCCATTTATAATATCAAATAATGAATAGTTATCCTCATAATTAATTAAATAGTTAAATAATTATAACTAATCTAGATATATAAGTGAACAAATGTTACTAACAATGCTATGGATGTCTTGTCTGAAAATAAAATGATTATTATTTGTATCTCTCCTTTGGGATATCACGGCACAATGTCCGGTCCTTTTGGAAGGCGTTCATGGGGATACAGATCCAACACGAAGAGGCCCCTTTGAGATACGATAATGTATTGGGATGTGTACACCTAGCAGATACTATCTCTGCCTGCACTATTGAAGAGATACAGCCGGAGACAGCACCCGCTACGTGCAAGGGCTATTGCGAAAAGAAGGGAAACTACACCGGTTTTATGGGAAGGAACTTGAGGGACTGGTTGCTGGGATATTGATGAGACAACGGGACGTCTGCCATATAAAATGATTATTATTATTATTATTATTATATGGATAGAAAACCATAAAGTTATCACAAGAATTTTTTTTTGAACCTGACTGGGGCTTTATAGGCCGGGCCCAATAAAGCGATAGGAGTGCGCGGTTGGAGAGTAGCCTGGGGAAAATCCAGGGGAAAACCTCCGGCAGGACCACGCGTGTGGTTTGGAACACTGGAATACTCTAAGAGTTTGCGCTCCAGTGAGATTGGTTGAGCGGTTTCAACCGAATCTGAGGTGTGAGTGGAATCGAGCTACTGGGAGTTTTGTCGCTGGTTCACTAAACCTAGCCTAGCTCAGAAGAGTCTAGCAAGAAACTCAGCTAGGCCCGACCTGGGTCGAACTGACTCTACCCGGTGTGGTGTATTAAGTAGCTACGACACGTCTTTAGAGTGTGTTAGATTTGAGATTTTTTAACTTGTGATTTGTTTTAATAAATTAATATCTCGTAAATTATGAGTTTTTGGACTATATGTTACATAACTTTATATACTCGAATTAAGCTCTAAAATCGTTGATTTAAATCTTTCGGGTTATTAACGCCAACGGTGTATATATCAGTATCATCATTTAGTATCCATAGTATAGGCTTTGCTTAGATTTATGTGAGAGTATCCATAAAATAAATATTTATTTTCCTGAGACCGTTTCCACATCTAGTAGCAGTAAGTCCTCGGCGAGACATCAGCGGCAGCCGCGACTGATTAGCGCAGTCGAATCCTTAATGTTTCATATCCACTCTAATGGCGGTAAAACTATCGCGGTTAAATCAACGGTGACAAACAAACGCACGGTCTAATGGCGTTGTAACTTTTGCAACGTCTAAAGTGTCAAATGTGACACTGGAATAGACTAGAGTCTTTACACATTATTGTTGTTGGTATATATTTGCATTTTAAGGAGCGCTCGTGGCCCAGCGGCGCCCGCGTAGCGCGTGCGGTATGCGAGGTTAAGCAACGTCGGCCCAGGTTAGTTATTGGATGGGTGACCGCTTTGAGTGGTTATTAACCCCCGTGCTTTGGAAGGCACGTTAAGCCGTTGATCCCGGCTGCTGTCTATGATAGCAGTCGTTAAGACAAGTTAGCCCTTCGGGCGGCTCGAGAACTTCTAACAGTCAAGTTGCCCACTCACTTGATAAGCCTAATTCCAATAAGGTCTGGTTTTCCCTCGAGTTGGAAGGTCAGATGGCAGTCGCTTCGTAAGACCTAGTGCCTACGCCATCGCCAACTCTTGGGATTAGATAGCGGACCCCGGGTATACTTTAGGATGCAACTGTACCGGGATAACGCTAGGATGATGGTATATCATCATCATCATCATTTCAGCCGAAAGACGTCCACTGCTGAACATAGGCCTCCCCCAAGGCTCGCCATTTAGACCGGTCCTGTGGCGTTCGTTTTCACCGGATTCCCGCGACCTTCACCAGGTTATCACTCCACCTTGTCGGAGGCCTACCGACAGCTCGATGATGATTACGTCGTGATGATGGTATATATTTGGGTCATTATTGTCAGTTGCAAAAACAAAAGTTGTCCCTTCGGTGGTCAATAGTTAACGGTTTATGTGCATGTAAGCTAAGTTTTTAGTACATGGATTTATAGCAATGGAGACATTGTTTATGCGGGTTACTAGACCAATCCAAAATGAAGCTTTGTAGCCCTTAACTTTTGATATGTCCACCGAAAAGACGCGAACCTAAATCTGACAATGACCCATTTGGATTTTATCGTATTGGAGCTGTTTCATACATGATTTGCGGTTGCTTCCTTTACCGCTATCGGTGCGGAGGCGGTGAGATGTGAGAGAACTGTCACTGTCAACTGTCAGTTGAGCAACTGTCGATGTTCCCTAAACAGCAGAAAGTATACAAAAGAAAAAGATAATGATAAATATATTAATAAATGTAAATAAATTAATAAAAGTTAATGATAATTATATAATTATGTTGGAAAAGATAAGATAAGATAAGATATCATTTATTGTCAAAACTGTGTACATAACATGTCATAAAATAATAAGTTTCAACAGTCTGCCCATTTCGGACGTACAATATTAATAAAAAATTAGATATAGATAAAATTAAAATCACAAGAAATATTCATTTAAATCATAAAAACATTTGCAGATTAACCAGTCCTTCAGTTTTTTCTTGAATTTTGGCCTGTGTAACGACTTAATATTTTCCGGCAACTTATTTTATATTTTAATTCCTGTAACATATGTGCTCTTCTTGAGTATAACCCAACCCAGTGTACTCCGTTGACGAGTACATGGCAATGACTTTTTAATTACCTGAACTGTTCTAAGTATTAGTGACAATCCTTATTGAGATATATGTTTGAGGTTTCATATTTTATTAGATAATGTAGACATAGTTTGAATAATATTTTTTCGAGTAATTAATGACGATTCTTTCTAAGAGATACAGAATTACTCTGATACCTAATTATTACTATTATTATTTTACATTTTTAAACATTGTTTGTTAATTTATACCTACATATTATGTAGTACTGACGATCATGATAGAACTTCTTGTAAAAATATAACTAAAGCTATATCTACTTTTTCTTTTTTTATCATCAAAAAGCATTTATATACTATATGTGATAATCCATATCGAAAGGGACCTTATGGCGGCAGGCGCTTACGTTACACCTATTCACTATTGTATTGGAACAGCGGCAATAAAGGCGTAAGTGCCGGCCGCCATAAGGTCCCTTTCAATATGGATTATCACATATTTGTAATTTAAAGACCTTTACAAGTATTTTTGTTTTATAAATTCCTACGCGATTATGCTGAAAGTACCTTCTATCAAATAAAGAAAAAAAATTGGTAGACGTGATAAAAAAATATCCTTGAAAAACCACCATACATACTAAGTTATTCAGTCCCTCGATATTGTAATTTTTATCTTAAAATAAATAAATCTGAATCTGAATCTAAACATTATTTTGTTCCTAAACCCGTTCTCAACCGCTTCCGGGAATCGTTCCGTAGGTACACAAACATATTAAAGTCAATCTTGTTTCCGCCCAACTTTGGCATATTTTAATTTCCTCGTGTTCAACATGGAAATCAGAGTAAACTCAATCGAAACCATACGCACTCTCACTTCGTTCGAGCGCCTGAAATGGGTCGCTTTCAAGTGTTTACGAAACTTTTAACTGGTTAAGAAAAGAGAAAAAATGTAGTTTAAATGTAGTGAAAAGCAAGCTAGAAAAGACATATTTAGAAAGGTTACCTTAACTGTTAACAGATTTAGTTAGTTAATATATATATATATATATATATATATATATATATATTTTATTGTTCTAGTTCTTACAATTACAAGTTTTACTTAATTATGTAACTTAGGTGCATGATAATAGACTTGTTAAAATGAGCGCGGTCTCGCCAACAAACTTGTCAGTTTGGCGAGTAAAATTGAAATTGGAAACTTTATGTAGCTTTTTGAAAATAAATTAAAAAAAAAAGTTTCAACCCTTAGTTACATCACAATCTACTATTAAATTAAAATTATTATTGAGTTTTTTTCATATTAAAACGCTAGGAGGATGGAGGTATCCATATTGATGGAGATATCAACTTTATTTTACCATACCAATCCATGATTCCCGTGTGATAATTATCAGGAACATACATTTTTGGATCATCTTGGTCATACCGTTTGGCCTCACAAATGTGGATTAGGTGGGTCATTCTACCTTTTCAAGACCAATTTTCTATTACAAAAAAAAAATCTATGATATAATTATATTGAATTAGTATACAAAAATATGATTTCGAAATAGTACCTGAACCTAATAAAAGTAAGTAAGTTTGTAGGTAAAAATACTTAAATATTAACATATTACTATAAAGGTGGGTAACACAGTGATAAAAACCATTTTTTTATACAAATGGTGAGACATCCAAGGACCACTGAGTTACTCGATTTATGGATGTTAGCTGTGGTTCATTAATTACCAGAACTATCGGTAGTGATAATTAATAGTAATAATTAAACCACTTCCTAAATAACAATACATTAATAATTATATACAATACACATGTTATTAAAATATAATACCAATTAGCACGTAAGGTTTATTTTAAGTAATAATGTAATGTACTATCCAATGTTGTCATACGAAATAAATACTATCTCTATTGTTTTTGTACGGCCTTGACTAACGTAATTAATGTCTGTCAGATTTATGTATGAATAATTATATATCTACAATAGGCATGTTATTAAAATAGAATACCAATTAGCACGTAAGGTTTCGCTGTTAGTGCTGATAATGGTTTAAAATAAATATATAAATAAATAAATACAAAAAATGAAATGAGGTTATTCCAAAATCTGCATTAAAAAAAAAGTGTCTGAAAAGTACATGAAAACGTAGAATGCGGTACATGGAGAGAATCAAGTACCTGGGCCAGGTACCTGATTCTCGGAACAGTCACCAATTACTGTAAATAAATTAACATGAAGTATTTATCATGTTATGTAGTTAATTTGATAACACCATACACGCTTACGTATTTTCCGGTATTACTGCATTTATTTTTTCCTAGAATGCACTGGAATTACCGAATTGAAAACCTCGTATATATTATTCTAACCTCCTTGTTCTTTAATAGAAGTCTCCGTTAGCTGAAATGTGTTTAGTCCATTACAATACAATACAAATACTCTTTATTGCACACCTCAATCTAAGGATACAGTACAGTACAAAAACACAATGAGAAGAGGCAAACAACAGGCGGTCTTATCGCTAAAGAGCGATTTCTTCCAGACAACCTTAGGGTAGCGGAAATCTAATCAGAACGATTCATAGCAGGTGGTGCAGAGTTAATACATATGAAGCCTACTAATAATTACAACAATAACATTTAATTAAGGATAAATAAACATACATAAATATAGTATAAAAATATACGTACATAAACATATACAAATATATAGTCAGCCACATAGTCTAAAGGAGCTAAGTCTTAAGTGTGTCATGAGAGAGACAAATAGTGTAGTAGTCCATTTTTCACAAATACAAATTATCAAAGTGGCAGACAAAGACAAACGAAAACGAACATTTTATTTTAAAAAGGGACGGAACATGTTATACTTATTATTTCACAGCGTATGTTGATTTTCTATCCAAAATTGCTTTTTAGGGCTCCGTAGCCCAAATGGAAAAAACGGAACCCTTATAGTTTCGTCATGTATATCCGTCCGCCCGTCCGTATGTCACAGCTTATTTACTCGAAGATTATTATTATTTTATTTACTTATTTATTCATTATTCATTAAAGAGATGAAATTAGCGTAGCCATTCACTCACACACACAGACGCACACACAGACACACACACACACAAACAACAACAACAAAGCCCGAGTTCAGGGGCACATTGAAAACCAGCGCTGGTGGCCCATTTATGGGCTGGGTTTTAACAGTGTCAGAAATTGTATTATGTTGTTTGTGTAATGGCAATAAATTCTTTCTTATTCTTAATAACCAATATTGTGTTAGAACTTAATATAAATACATAACATGAATACTTGCCTTTCGGCGTCGAGACACTGGGTCCGTGGGGTCCTGGCGCTCTAAGCCTCTTCAAGGGACTATCGAAGAGGCTTATTGATGCCACAGGTGACCGAAGAGCTGGTAGCTACCTCGGCCAACGAATAAGTTTGGCTATTCAAAGAGGAAATGCTGCCAGTATCTTCGGCACCATGCCGCGGGGGCCATTTTTAGGGTTCCGTAGCCAAAATGGCAAAAACGGAACCCTTATAGTTTCGTCATGTCCGTCTGTCCGTCTGTCCGTCTGTCACAGCCGATTTACTCGGAAACTATAAGTACTACAGTGATGAAATTTGATGGGAATATGTGTTGTATGAACCGCTACAAAATTATGACACTAAATAGTAAAAAAAAGAATTGGGGGTGGGGCCCCCCATACATGTAACTGAGGGATGAAAATTTTTTTTTCGATGTACATACCCGTGTGGGGTATCAATGGAAAGGTCTTTTAAAATGATATAAAGTTTTCTAAAAAACATTTTTCTTAAAGTGAACGGTTTTTGAGATATCAGCTCTCAAAGTCGTAAAAAGTATGTCCCCCCCCCTCTATTTTTATAACTACGGGGTATAAAATTCTAAAAAAAATAGAGGTGATGCATGCTAATTAACTCTTTCAACGATTTTTGGTTTGATCAAAGTATCTCTTATAGTTTTTGAGATAGGTTGATTTTTGCTGCTACGGAACCCTTTGTGCGCGAGCCCGACTCGCACTTGGCCGGTTTTTTAGATTTAATTTAGTTTTATATTTAGATTTTAATTTAGTTGTAATTAGATTTATTTTTGTTAGTTAATATGTTTTTATTTCGTTTTTTGACTTTCATAAGTGCATGTAAAGATATTAAAAAATGACACATTTTTAAAGTTATTTAATACATAACATATACACAGAAAAAAGATTACATTGGAACAAGACCCTAGTCACCATAGAGGTATATAAAAAACTTTTCCATTTAAGTCAACTGGTCGTTAAAAGTGACTCCCCCCCCTCTAATTTTCAAGGTTGGTTCTAGTTGCCGAGGTTCATGGGGCGTGGTCCGCAGGCCGGTTTTTTTCTCCCTCGTCACGAATAATTTTAACAATTTTAAAGGGGGTTATGGACGAACACAACTAAAAATTACCGACAATTCCAGAATAAGATAATGTTTATATACAGTATCTATACAGTTATTTTATATAAGAACATAATTTAGTTCAAATTCTTCATTACAAGTCTTATTCTTGAATAATACGTACTTTTTATTTTACGACGAAAAATAGGGTATAATAATTTTTAACCAAAAACCTATTTAAAAATATCACTCGATTGTAAATGTAAAACAAACACACACAACACACAACAACTACAAACCACAAAATACACAAACCACACCACAAACTAGTATTTATTATTTGTGCTACAAATAATAAATACTATTAGCATTTAACTTGTGTCTGATACTTACCCCATTATTCATAAAACTTAACAAACCTCTGCTAACTAAAATGTTCTTTGTCCCTTTCTCACAAACGTAAATGTCAAAGTGACAAATAAGGACAAACGAACTTTAGCGGCTAGTTAACTAATATAGGTTTGATAGACCTTTATGAATAAGGGGGTTAGTCTGTAACATAAAACTTGACACTAGGATTTAGTAAGTGTAGGTTCTAGCTACTAACATAATGTAAGTGGGTATTATTAAAAGCCCTTTCATCATCATCATCATCATCCTAGCGTTATCCCGGTACAGTGGGCACTAGTTTTTACGGAAGCGACTACTATCTGACCTTCCAACCCGAGGAAAAACCAGACCTTATTGGAATTAGGCTTGTCAAGTGAGTGGGCAACTTGACTGTTAGAAGTTCTCGAGCCGCCCGAAGGCCTCTAACTTGGTTTAACGACTGCTATCATAGACAGCAGCCGGGATCAACGGCTTGACGTGCCTTCCAAAGCACGGGAGCGCTCAGTTAATAACCACTCAAAGCGGTCACCCATCCAATAACTGACCTGGGCCGTCGTTGCTTAACCTCGCATACCGCGCGCGGAACGCGGGCGCCGCTGGCCCACGATTAAAAGCCCTTTAATGATAAATGATAATTAATTATTCCTGAATCATTCTTACATTTCACAGTAAGTATTTAGTATAAATAAAAACTAACGCTATGAATTGAGTTTAATATACACAGGTTAACATTGAAATACAATAGCAATTGAAATCACGGTGTGGTTTTCCTTCCCTAACGATTTCCGCTTTTATTACGAATATTAACGCATTATGCATTATACTAATTATTGTGCCGCCGCTACTATACGTAAACCATGTTATTCCATTATTTTATTATTTTACTAAGCAGTAAGTGAAATTATACCTTGTAAATCAAACCCTACCTACCTAACAAACACACTACCAAACCTAACCTAACCTACCTTGACAAACTAAGATCTAAGCAGTGTTAACCAGTGCCAAGTGAACTATGATTTAGACGTATCGGCGTCAGCTGCCTGTCTAAAATATATAATAATAATAATAAATAGTTTTGTTTAATAATGTGTTTTAACAGTTTGTGATTCGAAATATTATTTTTAATCTGGAAAAATACTCATGGCGACAACGATTATCGGTGTACATTTAGTACAGCTAGACTTACATTCATATGATGTGCTATGACGTCACAGCTCTGTGTCAGCCATCAGAAACCGATTCGTCAGATAAGTATGGATTAGGCTTTTTTTCTCAGAATTTGGAATCTTTGTTTTTTTCACCAATTAATATTTTGACATGTAAAAGTGCCCTTGTGGCGGCCTATTTGCAGAATAAATGTTTGATTTTGATTTTTAATTTTTTGATTTTGAATTCTGATAAAGAAAAAAAAGTGTTGTTATGATTATGATGATTATTGTGATGATAGTCCAAATGTTAGTTCAATTATAGTCCTTTTCCAATATTAACTCACTTTATTCACTATAAACAATCTCACAAAATCCAATTATTCCTATATCCATTTTGACAACTCAAACGCGCGCCCGCGCCGCTCTTTTTCTTACTTTTTTTAAAAGCTGCCTACTGTCATAGACATTAAAACTAGCCACGTACACACTACATGTAACGATCAACATAAGGGCTGGAACATACGTATGAAGTCCTTCAGTATAAATTTCCTATATGCCACTCCCTCCGGCCACAGATTTTCGTCTGAGAAAACCAACAGTTTATACTTTGGAATCCAAAACTTAAACGCCGCATAGCCTTTATCCCGCTTTATGTTTATTCTAATTGGTTTTATTACCACATCTTCTAAAACATGTTCAGCTATATCTTCCCCGCTAGTCGACTAACACAATGTGAAATAACATAATGTGTGTGTGTGTTATATAATCTTTATATTATGTGGTTTTGTTAATACATTATTTTTATTGCATGATCAATCGTTTATATGATTTGAGCAGAAAAAGCCAAAAATGCCCAAATGATGGGAAAATGAACCCATAATTGCTAGAAGTTGCATTGAAATTTATTCTATACTATTACAACTAAAAATAAATAAATATTGAATAATTAAATGTCAAAATATTAAAAAAATATCAGTAAATAATTTAAAATGATCAAATTTAAACGGAGCAGTTCAAATTAGCTACTTTACGGACGGCAGTGCTGCCATCTATTACGTATTATGTATAGGTCACTTTACGTGTATATGTATAATTAAAATACCAACTGGTTCGTATTTTAAGCTAAAGCTAAGTGAAAAAAAGTATGTATCGCATATTGTACACGATATAATTCCTTTGTAATAGTTTTTTTTATAATTTGTAATAATGGCGGTAACTAAGTATGTATTTTCCTGTGTTATACAGTTTTATACACAACAACGAGACAGGAAACAAGCGAGACGCCCATTGCGACTGAATCAGATATATTTGAAGTGACAGCCACGTCAGAGTCACCACGAGAGACAGTCGGCACGCCAGTAAGATGCGAGTTGGTTTATAATTTTTTTTAATACATTTTCATTATTTTTTGCTTGGTATTACATTATTAGGGGTCGGCGAAACATCTTTTTTTACGGTTCCGTACCAAAATGGTAAAAAGGAACCCTTATGGTTTCACTTTGTCTGTCTGTCTGTCACATCTTTAAATATCTCTAGAACGATTTATGCTATCGATTTGAAAATTGAAATAGTTACAAATTTAGAAATAAACGAAAAATTGAAAAATTTAGGCACCGAGCAGGATTTGAACCTGCGACCTCTCGGCACTCGCGGCCAGTTGCTCTAGCCAACTGAGCTATAGGTGCAACCGCCACTCGGGCCGGAATTCCTCAATCATTCCTTCATTTATACAAACGCCTTAAGGGAGGCTTACAGCGACATCTACCAGAAGACTCAGGCTTCATTAACGGCACTAACGTCTCAAATCATGTTGAAAATCGTCAGTTACGATGCGCCATCCCATACTAAATATAATTTTTCAATTTTTCCTTTATTTCTAAATTTGTAGTTTGCGTTAGCAGCGGTACTGCTTAATACAAAATAAATTTGGAATAGTTATAAAGAAGGATAACCCAGATGCACCTTTTTTGTTTTTTTTTTCTGTGAAATATGTCATATGTCAAGTAAGGTGTCATATTATATATGAAAGGGCTTGAGATGCACATTCTGAAACATTTTATTTAACTTGAGTCATTTTCGATTTATGAGGAAAAATGTAAAAAAGTTCAGTCGCTTAAATTTATAACTCGCTGATAGATGGCGCTGTACCCATAGCTTTAAATTTCTACAACATGTTGTTGAGATTTTCCTGAATTACTTAATAGGATTGGAAACTCAGCTAGGCTCGACCTGGGTCGGACTAAGTCTACCCGGTCCCCGGTGCGGCGGTAGGACGAATAGGGACTATATGTGTCTGTTTTGTCGCGTTCGCCTAGTCGTGCAGGAAAGTCTCGGATCGACAAAGATGGACAAATCAGCATCACGCTACACTGCAAGAGCACATTAGAATTACGATTTGAACCGGATATTTACCATGTATATTTGTATTTTTGAGTTCCCGATATTTCGGCACTGTTGCAAGCGCCATTATCAAGGATTAACTGACGTGCTGCGAGTTTTAGTTGTGGTCTACCCACACACCATAGCGATCTACCCTCTTCCTGGTTCGCTTTTTTCGCACAGTGTCACCGTCACTACCACTGTCCGCCTTGTCACTTGAAACTCGATTACTGTCACGACACACCACACTCACAGTATCAATATCGTAATTCTAATGTAAATGACCATGTAAGCTTCAAATCTTATATTGCAAGAGCACAATTCTAAAATAGATGATGGAGACCAGAAAGCTAACTTACTTCTCTAAAAGACTGACGCTTTAGGTATCGTTACGCTTTAGGTATCGCTTTAGGTCTGACGCTTTGCATTCACTTGCAGCAACGGCACAAAATGGCATTGTTCCAACGACCGATGCATCGACATCGGCAACAAGTGTGACGGAGTGTTCGATTGCGAAGATGCTTCCGACGAGTACCTGGCGATGTGTCGTCACGAAGAACCGTTAGTAACTATACCTAATTCATTACCTGGGTGAATCAACTATTCTTTGTTGCTCTTTACCATTTTTTTTTTATTCAAAATAAACTTATGTGGTAGGTATACAAAAAGTTTCGGCAAACTGAGGTCAGTTTGTTGGCGAATAGTGCGCTCACTTTAACAACATTTCCTGTTATACCTACTATATAAACGAAATACTAAGTTACTAATCTACTCTGATCTATAAACTTGGTTACAAGACTAAAGTGTGAGTACTATGTATTTATTATGTTAAGTACAGCAAGACGTATGCATTTGCTACCCTCTTCATCCCACGAAGGCAATGACCCTGGTTAAGTCTCCTGAGTCACTCTTTAAAACTATGATTTTATAGGATTTAAATCTATCAAACATGAGTTTTAGCATTGAGCTTAAATCCATTTGGACATGGATCGTGTGAGCATACTTGAAGTCCATATGTTAAACATTTTTCTAAACTCGGATACTAATGTCTCCTCGCTGACGGGACAAAATAACGACAAGAAAAAGTTGATTGACCCACCTTAAACTATTATATGAGCAATATTTGTAAACTAATTAGTAAATAAATTCTCAAAAACGGCTCTTAATACGATTATAAATTACGATGTACGGTTTTAAGGGGGGCAGTTCATAATCTACCTCTTGTCCCGGGAAAACTCATTTTTACCTGAAAAACACAAAAAGATGCCGATGCTCGGTTTTGCGGGTTCGAACTATTTATTGGCCTTTAACGTGTCCACCATCTCCACTCGTAAATAATTGTGATTATTTAAATTTATTAATTAATTATTCTAAAAAGGGGGGCGCTATGTTTTTTTTTATTAAAAATGGGATCGCTCTTGGCCAGCATCTAGCCAGGGGGCAAAGATGAGGCCGACGATGAAGCGAGCTCACCCAGAAGGTGCCTATTCACTCGTGCCTTAAAAAGGTCTAGGTTATATGAGCTCGGAAACACAAACGCCGGCAGAGAATTCCAAACCTTAGAAGTGCGCATTATAAAAGATGATGCAAAGCGCTTGGTTCGAATAAGAGGAATTTCGACCAAGTAAGGATGGTATCCAGCCGTACGTATGTACTTTGTATTTAAGTACCATTTGAATACATAAAACTAGTTATTACATCGGTAGATTCGTCAATCTATGAGCTCAAAATAAAACGACCGGTTTAACTTTGGACGGATAGACTTACGAATCCAGCAACGGTATAACTACATAGTTTGATGTATTCAATAGGTAAATAAATACAATTGTTTTAAAATGTTCACAATTATTTACGAGTGGCGCTAGTGGATACGTTAAAGGTTTAATTACCTTAGGGTACATACAATTTATATTCATATTCATATTCAATTTATTCATAAAAACAATTTACATGTCAACAAGTATTTAAATGAAATATTACAATAATAATTATACATTACGAATGATGTCAGAGCTCAATCCAAATTAATACAATTTCATTAAAACATTAACTAATAGGTAATTAAATACAATAAATAATAATTACATAACACATTACATTGAACCTAATTAGCATTACATTTATATTAAATTTACACAGTAGAATTACATTCTTTGTATCGCATAAATACGTTGAACGTGTAGAATTTTTTAACGGCGTTTAAAGCTGCTCAGAATGGGAGCATCTATTATATTTTGCGGCAATTTATTATATACCGATTATATAAGATATTTATCTCTCAGACTAGCATCTCACTGTTCTGAGAATTGCTTATATGAAACATCCCATGACATTCGGGACTTCCTACAAGCCAGTCCAGGGCAAACGCTATTGAACTGCCTGCAGGCGGCAACTGTTCGGGCTGATCCTGCACTGCTCCTCGTTCTGGAGCCAGGAGCACGAGCTCGTCTGTCCACAAATCTGCGAGAAGTCACCAGAGTTCTGCTACTACGCCTTGATGGCTGAAAACAAAGAGAAGTAAGCCTTTTTACAATGCACTAGCTTTTTAGCCCCGAGAAAGATGACACCCATATTTATTTATTTATTTATATTAGGAGAACCAACAGCAGTCTAAACAATGTAACAACATGCGTATTAACAGCAGAGCCAATTACAGGATCTCATAGATAGCGCTAGAGTATATCGATTTGAAAGAAAAGATGCGCTCCCCGCACAAATGTTTAAATGCTAGTATAACAGCGATGTAAAGACTGGGTAATAACTTAGTAATACTGTGGTATGATACCTTAATACAACTTTTACTAAGCTTAAAGAGTAATAGAGTGAAATACCACATTTTGGTCGAGTTCAAAGGCCTAAAACTCAAAACTGACCCGAAATATAGGTCTCGAAAAGTTATACTTGAAGAATTGATATGTCCTCTTCAATCTGAGCGATGGAAATTGCAACACGCCTAGATTGTCCTAACAAAAAAGAAATATCAAATAAGGCATTTTTCAACCTTTTAAATCGCTACTGCTCACTATCTAGACATGTTTTTTACACGGGATATTCAGAAAATAAAACTTAATTCAGTTTTTCATAATCTGTGCGACGGATATTGTAAAATAATCATTACTTTTGTCAAAAACCTGGAATAACGACCACACTGTCATAAAAGTTGGGGCGGATACGTGCGCGGGCGACGGGCGGCAGTCTGCCACCGGCTCTCGGACGGGAAGGCTGTGTCGCTTTGCGCGCGACGCTAAAATATAAGAGTTCGGTTCTGAGACAATATACCTACTTAACTATTTTATATATTTAATTACTTCAAACATTTCTACGTATTTAGAAAATAATAATATAAAAAATACATACACACATACAAAAAATCTGCAAAAACCTGTTACAGCGGGGGGGCGCGGGTAGTGCGGCGGGAAAGGCTAAGCCACGCCCCAACGCGCAAGGTCGTTCGCGGGTATAGGCGCCTTAAAGATCTAAATAGAATATTATTCAGAATTTGGCTATATAATAGCATTTACTGTTTTTTTTTATTATGGAGGTTATTGCTGATAAGATGTGTAAAAAATTGCGAATTGCTCAGGCACGTATCCAGAGGGGGGATAGTTGGGATTTATCCCCCCCGAAAACGTTTTTATCAGTCTGTTTATTTATTCGCTTGCGAGTTCTTTCAATAAGTAGGTAAATAAAGATATAGATGTTTCAATGTTTGGTTTCAATTAGGTACTTATACCTACTTGGTTTAGTCAACAGACCAATTATACATAGTGGGCGTTAATAACCCGAAATTCTAAACCACGTATTTTTGACGATAGTACGAGTTAATAATGCTATATCAACATGGGTCCAATTATGTATCTTAATTAAATTAGTATTTCAGTACAAATTAAATCATATTAATTGACCGCTTCATTCTGAACAAACCTTTACTTCAGAGAGTGAGCGGGTTTAATTAATCTCAAGTTGAGAAACAGAAAGCGAGCATTGTTATTTTAGTGACATCAACTTCAAACTATCAGCCAGTTATCAATAAAGGTAAATTAATACTCTCGCGATTGAGAACAGAACAAAACTGTCGGTAGTGAAACCTTTTTGTAAGTTAGACACAAAACTTAATTAAGTGAAACTGGCTAACAACCATGCAGTGTAAAAGTTGTAGGTGGCTACGTCACGCCTTTGGGTGTGTTAAAATTGAGATTTTTTAACTTATGATTTGATTTAAATAATTAATATCTCTTAAATTATGGGTTTTTGGACTATATGTTATATAACTTTATATACTCTAATTATGCTCTAAAATCGTTGGTTTAAATCTTTTGGGTTATTAACGCCCATTGTGTATGTACAGGAATTTTATCAACTAAATACGCTTATATTTTCCTTATTATACATGAAACAAGTTGTTTGGTCTGTAAAAGAACTTTTAATGCTCAAATCACTGTATTCCATAAAGGAATACAATGAACAGCCAATATAAAATGGCTGATTATTGTTAAATTGTATTTCTGTTATTTATTTCGTTTAATTCTTGACATTACCATATTATTTATTATTCTGACATTGTATTGATATTTGACCATATAGGTATTTGGAATCGAGCGTTTATATTGTTTTTATTTATATTATTTTAAATTTGACTAATGACATTGCCTAGGATATTCTAGCCGTGTATACAAATTTGACATTTCTATTTATTTTTTTCTTTGACATTATTTGATTTCCATTACTTTTCTTTCATTATCATTATACATAATGACGATCCTTTTGTGAATTTATCTTGTTTTAAAAATGTAAACCATGATGTAATTTTATAAAGGAAATAAATATATCTATCTATCTATCTATCTATTTTAACAATCAGTGTACATATACATCGCTGTTTATGTAATGATATTATATCTGCTATCATAAGTTTGAAATTTACCGTCAACTTTAATGCAAACTACGTCAAGTCAACAAGTTTTTTTTTATCATCTTGAACAGAACTGAATTATTTTTGTAGTTCAAATACATTATATAGGCTTATTATAGGGTTGAGGACTATCTAACAGACAGAAATGAATGGCCCAAACCAAATACCTAAATAGCGTAAAGAGTCATGTATAATATTTTCATTGTATCTAGTTAACGCAGTTCTTGCAGGAAATCATATCAAACGATTCGACATGTTTTCTTGTGGAACTACACATTATAAATACCTATTGTTATTTTCTTGAGTCTAGTAGGTCTTTCAATTCTCTTTAGTTGTTTACCACTTAGATTTACTTAAGTGGGTTAAATAGTATCATTGTAATAAGCATATTTTTGGAGAAAATAACTGACTGTTGAGTTTCTTTCGGCATTTCTTCTCGGCAGTGGTCTCATGAGAAACGCTAGTAGTTTTTGACTTGTAAAAGTGCCTTTGCGGCCTACTTGCAGAATAAAGTTCATTTATTTATCATTTCTAATCCACTCGCATTAAACAAATGCAATAACAACATATCTCTTGACGAAAATGCTTTGTTAGTAGGTACCTATGGAGTTTGTAGGGAAAAAGTGACTAGTAATGTCACAACTTTTCTATGGTCAAACATCGTTATATTTTTAGATATTTAAAAATGTTTAAAATTACAAAAATAAGTTGTAGCGTGAAATTATGCGAGTATTTTCTTGAGATTGGTTTATTGGTACCTATTGTAAGATTAATTTATTTCTATTCAAATTCAAAATCAAACATTTACTCTGCAAATAGGCCACAAGGGCACTTTTACATGTCAAAATATTAATTTACAATTTAGGAAAGTGACTATAATAATACATTTTTCATGTCCAAATACCTACTCATTTACAGTTCAAGAAAGAATATATAATAATTTCGAGTTCACAATTATAACAAAACTAGCGACCCGCCCCGGTTTCGCACGGGTGCATTATTTAATGGATGTCATTATACATATAAACCTTCCTCTTCAACCACTCTATCTATTAAAAAAAACCGCATCACAATCCGTTGCGTAGTTTTAAAGATTTAAGCATACATAGGGATATAGGGACAGAGAAAGCGACTTTGTTTTATACTAATTATTAATTAATGTTATACAGTGAAGATAAACTCGCAAAGTTATCTATTACAAATATTACAACATCAGTAAAGTTAGAGACGTATAAAGAGTAAAGAGTAAATTTATTGATTCAAACACAAATGATACAACAGGTTACACGGGATTTCTGGTGCAGTCCAAACTAGGCGAGCCTGTATCTTGGAATGCACCATTTGTAGCAGTTACGAGTATAAAACATGAAAATTAATAAACTAAGTAAAAGTGTTTGTGTGTAATATGTGTGAAGATGTGTGAGTGTGTATGTGAGTAGGGGTGTGGTGTGTGCGTGTGTGACGTGAATGAGTGCGAGTATTAGTAGATAAGGTCAAATCTCTCTATTGTTATTAACATCCCAACTTGTGCTGTCTCGCGCCTCCTCCCTGCTGACTGTACTGCCTCCAACCGACTTCATCATCATCATCATCATCATCATTTCAGCCGAAAGACGTCCACTGCTGAACATAGGCCTCCCCCAAGGCTCCCCATTTAGACCGGTCCTGTGCCGTTCGTTTCCACCGGATTCCCGCGACCTTCACCAGGTCATCACTCTACCTTGTCGGAGGCCTACCGACAGCTCGTCTTCCGGTGCGTGGACGCCACTCAAGCAGTTTCTGGCCCCATCGACCGTCAGTCCTGCGAGCAATGTGCCCTGCCCACTGCCACTTAAGTCTCGCAATTTTGAAGGCTATGTCGGTGACCCCAGTTCTGCTACGGATAGCTTCATTCCTAATTCTATCACGCAGAGAAACCCCGAGCATAGCTCTTTCCATTGCTCTTTGGGTGACCTTGAGCTTATCTTACCGTATACAATATGTGTATATACAAAGATCGCTCTTTAGCGATAAGAGCGCCTGTTGTTTTGCCTCTAGTTTGTGTTATGTACTGTATTATTTTTTGAGGTGTGCAATAAAAGGTATTTGTATTGTATATGTATTTTCGGGTCGGCAACGCGCGGGTAACGCCTCTGGTGTTGCAAGCGTCTATAGGCGACGGTAACCACTTACCATCAGGTGGGCTGTCAGCTTGTTTGCCACCGACGTGGTATTAAAAAAAAATTATGTATGAAACCATTTACATATTTCTCTCGCATCACAACACATGGCGTCCGATATATAAGTATGAACTCGAAATGAAATGAAATGAAATAATTTATTATGAAAGATTTTAGGTACAGTAGAATAACAACCAGGTACAATTAGAAGTGTCACTAAAATCTACCTTACAGGCATGGAAATTAAGTAGATATATCTTAATTCCATTTATTATTGAAATGAAATGAAATGAAATCATTTATTCTTCAATTTAGGCATGTTACATGCACTTATAGTACAAAATTCAAATGCTACCTACAGTATAAACATACATACATATTTTTTAATACTAAGGACAAGATATTTCTGTGTTAGATTACTTGTGCGGGACGCTATCACTGCCAAACATCCCTATCCATGATGTAATCGTTTATCTTATAATATGCTTTTGAAATAAGTGTCTGTTTCACAACAGATTTAAATTTAGAATCCGTAAGTTCAGTAACGTGTCTTGGAATTTTATTGTAGAATTTTATACAATTTCCCAAGAACGACTTTTTCGCCTTCACTAGTCTATAAAAAGTTATTTTGAGTTTCCCAGTGTTTCTTGTAGTTATTAACTTATCAGTATTCGTTGGGAAATTGTATAAATTCTTCCTAACATACATGATTATAGGTATTTCAAATATGTACAGCGACGGCAGGGTTAGGATATCTATTTCCTTAAAGATTTCTCTCAAGATATTATTTCGACTTTAGATTACTCCTGAAAATCAACTACTTAATCTCAAAATCCTCAATACTTCCAGTAACACGTGCTCCTTGCCACTCTATCCAATAAATGGAACATACGAAATTATGCCGACTAACCAGACGGGCGTGTGGGGCCGAGTCAACTTCTGGCTGAAATACAAATGCCAGGAGCCACAAGTGATAGTGCAGGAGAAGCTGATGTATTGCATCGACGGGAACTGGATCAATGAACCTGAAACGAAAGCCTATTGCTCAGGTACTGAACCTCTTAAGAGCGCTTTAATAAAATGCAGTGTTGCCAGGGCCCTTAGGACGAAAATTACGTTTCTTTTCTTGAAAAGTTACATTTTTGATGCAAAAGTTACATTTTTTATATTTTTCATAATTATTTTCGTAACTTTCGATTTTAAGAAATGAGTAGCCACATACAACTATAATTCGGCGAGTTCGGCGACAGAATTACGCCAGTCTGATGGGCGGTATCTCGAATGTCATACATAGTTGCAGCAGACGGACTGACTGAGGCGTACCATGTAGGTTCTTTTGTCACCTTTTCTGTATGAAAGCCTATAATTGTCTCGCTTGGTCCCGGTTAGATACAATTGCCCTTTCTTTTTAAATAGAGTTTCATTATTCTCAAAAGTTCCAAAAAAATGCTTTACAACAGAAGTTACTTATATGTTACGCGAGCCGGTCAAAAGTTACGAAAAATGTAAGAAATGTAACCATCTGGCAACACTGATAAAATGTAACGGGTCCACTAGCGCCACTCGTAAATAACTGTAATTATTTAAATTTAACGATATATAACTTAAAAAGGGGGCCGCTACGTACTATAGTTTGTATTTAAGTACTTTTTGAATCCATCAAACTAGTTTTTACGCTGCTGGATTCGTCAATCTATGCGTCCAAAGTTAAAACGGCCGTTTTAATTTTGAGCTCATTAAATTTAAATAATTACAATTATTTACGAGTGGCGCTAGTGGACCCGTTACATTTTATTAAAGCGCTCTTGATTTCCACATCAACATTCTCAAAGCTTTTCCCGGATATATCATACAGGAGTCCGGAATCCATCTTGGCACCAAATCCCAGATTTTGTTACAAAATGGTTCCATAATACATCGTGGTTGGAATCTCCTAGTACCCACTACTCGTAGATGTACTTATGACAGGAGATGCCGCTCTTCCAACAAAACTTGAGACGTAACCGAACACCGAATGTTATACAATAATTCATCATCATCATCATCATTTCAGCCGAAAGACGTCCACTGCTGAACATAGGCCTCCCCCAAGGCTCGCCATTTCGACCGGTCCTGTGCCGTTCGTTTCCACCGGATTCCCGCGACCTTCACCAGGTCATCACTCCACCTTGTCGGAAGCCTACCGACAGCTCAAGGGTCGTCGGTTTTGGTAGCCGGATCTCTGCCGGGGATTCACTGTAGCACCCCCAAAGTACAATAATTACAATATAAATGTACATTAATTAATGACTACTTATTTACTTAAAATAAGATCACTCTCACTCCATCGTGAGTGACTGTTCTTTACATATCATCATTATCCTAGTTTATCACGGTACAGTTGCATCCTAAAGGATGCCCAGGGTCCGCTACCTTATTCCAAGAGTTGGCGTAGGCACTAGTTTTTACGGAAGCGACTGCCATCTGACCTTCCAACCCGAGGGAAAACCTGACCTTATTGGGATTAGGCTTGTCAAGTGATTGGGCAACTTGACTGTTAGAATTACTCGAGCCGCCCGAAGGCCTCTAACTTGGCTTAACTACTGCTATCATAGACAGCAGCCGGGATTAATGGCTTAACATGCCTTCCGAAGCACGGAAGCGCTCAGTTAATAACCGCTCAAAGCGGTCACCCATCCAATAACTGACCCGGGCCGACGTAGCTTAACCTCGCATACCGCACGCGGTACGCGGGCGCCGCTGGGCCACGAATATCATATGTCTAAAAAATTAAATAAAACATTTTTACGTACGTAAAACCAGTGGCGTATATAGCCCATGTAGGGCTCATTAAATATAAATATAAATATATAAATATTTTTTGGACAATCTTACACAAATCAACCTAGTCCCAAACTAACCAAAGCTTATACTATGGGTACCAAGTGACGATATACATACTAATATAGATAAATAGATACTTAAAACATCCAAGACTCAGGAACAAATATTCGTGTTCACACAAATATATCACACAAATACATGCCCTGACCGGGATTTGAACCCGGGACCTCCAGCTTCGAAGGCAGGGTCACTACCAACTAGGCTAAGGCGGTCGTCATTACCCTGGCTCCCTCTAGCAAGCGGCGAGTGGTGTCCAGTGCTGCTCGGCGCCTCTTAGAACCGCTGCACCCGTCTGCAACACACACCCTGCCGCCTCTGAGAATTGGCTCCATTCTTATCACCATCATCATCATCATCATTTCAGCCGAAAGACGTCCACTGCTGAACATAGGCCTCCCCCAAGGCTCGCCATTTAGACCGGTCCTGTGCCGTTCGTTTCCACCGGATTCCCATTCCATTTTCTCCATTCTTATGCTTTGATAATATTCTATTCCAGATGCATGCGCATTGAACAAGAATTCCAATTTTACGTATAAATGTCCAATGGATGTCTATGATAGTACGGAATGCGGGGACTTCGTAGCCAACGGAACAACCATCAGTGTGTCACGAGCAACGCCAGACAAAGATAACCCATACAGTAACGTCTCGCTTGACATTCTATGTTCAGACGACCAGAAAATCCACTTGACCACTTCATGCGTCGCAGGTAAGAGACGTAGTTCTAGCAGCCTGAAGCGCCTAGCGCAGAAGAAGTTACCCAGCAGTATGGACATTGGACAGTACTGAGAATATACTGTACCGTATAGATTAGATTAGATTTAGATTTATTTATTTCATAATATAACAATACAATATAAATTATCCTAAGTCAATTTATACGACTTTATATTATGATCGTCAAAAAAAAAAAATATGAAATGTCAAAAATGATAATAATAATAATAACATTAAATTGTAAAACAATTATCAAAATTATTTAAATAATGATCATACTACTAAAATCACATCATTTGTAACAATAAAAATCCGCGTCAATAATATAATGTCGAAAACTTAAATAATCATCAGTCACAATACATTAAAATTAAAATCAAACAAAAATATAATTTAAAAATTCAATGTCAAACAAATTTCATATCCATGAAGTCATTTACAGAATAAAAAGAATTTTCCAATAAAAAGATTCTAAGTTGGCGTTTAAATGCTTCGTCAGATGTTTCATTTTTTAATTTGGTGGGTAGATGTTCGTAATACGTTGGTCCTATAACGCGTGGGTTTTTTTCCGAAAGTGCCATGCGACGCGGCACTGTTCTGAGTCTACCTGTGGATCGAATTACTTTTCCCGTTACCTCCACGCGTTTGAAAATCTGTATATTATTTCTCACGTACATTAGTACCTCAAATAGGTAAAGGGAGTAGTGCGTCATTATATTATGGAGTTTGAAAAGGTCTTTGCAAGAGTGTCTTGGTTTCACTCCGGCCAATAACCGAAGTGCGCGTTTTTGGAGTATAAATACTCGCTTAGCATCTGTAGAATTCCCCCATAGAACCGTACCATAAGACATTAACGAATGAAAATGGGAAAAATACACTGATCTTAATGACGAATTAGACACTAATGGCTTTAATTTTTTTAAGGCAAATACAGCACTACTAAGTCTATTGCACAGACGGTCAACATGGCACTTCCAGTTGAGGCACGAGTCCAGTGTGAAGCCGAGAAATTTAGACTCATTGGATAATGGCATCGGGCTGTTGGAAATACATGGAGGCAGTGTAGTATTTCGGCCTGAAAATACCATGATATTTGATTTTGACAAGTTCAGTAGGAGGCCATTCGACGAGAACCATTTATGCAGCTGTCTACATGCCGCATGGATTTATAGACCCACAGCTTCTCTCAAACGGTGCGCCTGCGCACCGACTTTTTGATGACCACTTTAGCCTAATTGGCAGTGACCCTGGGGTTTATCCAGAAATCACGCGAGGTTCCGAAGGGGGGGGGAGGGGGTCATGAAAACCTCACGACTGATCACGTTGGGGGAGGGGGGGATGGGTGTACAACGTAGACCTCACGTGTATTTTTTCCTGTACCTACAAAACCGAGAAATAATATTTACTCATGTAGGAAATTATAAATCATCATTTAGCATGTCAAAAACAGCGAGTCGATTTTCGTTTTTTGAAATTTTGGAGCGATTGCGTAACACATATACGAAAATAAACACAATAGCTATTAACACAATACCATTTCAGTCTAAATAGTTAATAGTGAAAAAATACACGTGAGGTTTCGTGGGGGGGTCTCCTAGAACCTCACCAAAGATCACCAAGGGGGAGGGGGGGTTTAAAAGTGGGCCAAAATACCTCACGTGATTTCTGGATAAGCCCAAAGCTGGTGGACCCGTTATCGAATCCTGGCCAAGGCATGAATTTGCGTGATGAGTACAAATAATTGTTTCCTAGTCAAGACTAGAAAACAATTAAGTGGAGATTTTGAACCTAATTATTTCCTATTTCCTTGCTAGTCAGTATCAGGGAACTATAGAAATGATAAGACGAGTTGTGACTTGTGAGATGTTTCCGCTACAAGTGTCTGGAGCGGCCATATTTGTACGCGCGGGGCGTATATTCCGCGGCCCGCACTTAGTGGGGGTGTGCGCGCGTAGCAGAAATATCGTGCTTTATTTAATTCTTTGTAACAAACGTAGTAATTTTATTACTTAGACTAAACGTTTATTTCTACTTAAACTATTTCATGTTGCTTATATATTATTCCGTCGTCCTGCACACCTGTTTATGTATATCGAATCGTCGTGTACAGAACGATTTCCGTTAGAAGTTACTTTTGTCACATATGAAACGACAAGAAAGGTGATGTGGCTAAAAAGAATCGATTAGCATATTAATAGATTATTACCGATTTTCACAAGTAACCGAAGTCGATTTATATGATTATCGTTTTACAATTTAAAACAAATTTGTCGAGAAAAACTTGAAGAGCGCACAGTAAAACCGCAAAACTACAACGAAGTGCACATTAACATATATTTTATACCCTTTTTAATGCCAAATATTGTATTGCTCAGAAACAATTTTCAAATAGATGTTTTTCCGATTCACTTCCTTAACTATGGTACTGGTTACAGCACTGAATTTAATAATAGCAATAAACATTTATGTCAGGCCATAAGCCCATAAGTTTTACAACTGGTTTACATAGGTTTAATATAATTTAAGAAAAATAAGATGCAAAATTTAACGTTTGCCTGTCGTGTTTTTATTTATTAAAATATGTTGGAAAATATAAACTCCATGAAATTGGTGTTAAATCTAGTGAATATTTTATTTTTTGGTTCTATAAAACATGCAAGTTTAGACACCAAATAAAAAAATCAATAACTTCAAATTTCCTCGAAAAAGGATCAAATTCTAAGTCAAACGGCGAAAAAATTAACTATAAATAATAAATAGTTACACAATTATAAGTCTTCAAAGTTTTAAGTGGGGGCATGTTTTGTCCCTTTTTCGCAAAACGCACCTCTGTATTGAACGATCGTCATTTACTGTGGCGCTATGTCAGTGACATCACTGATTTGTAGCGCTTTCTTTTTCTAATTAAAAACATTCTAACGGTTATACCGTCGTTATTTTTTGAGAGTAGATTTAAATTGCTTCCCCTGTTGCATTTTCTAATCAATATTCGACATTACTTATTGCCTGTAAACTTTCCCTCCAGTATGTTCAGATATTATTGACATTTTGACTGCTTACATACTGGTTTTCCGATAACTAAGTGTTAATAATTCTTAATGTATTCAGATTTTTTTTGAATACTGACCGCTCAGATATTTTTAAACGCGCTGACCGCCCATGGGGTTGCATAATGCTGAGCCAGTGTCCGTTTCACTACCGCGGGAACACATGTTATGTGGTTTGTTTTTCTCTTGTAATATGTGTGTCTTCTGTGTCTGTGAATAAATGTTTCTTTCTTTATTTCTTTTTGAAAATTGAGACGTACACCTCTTTCTGAGCACCTCGATTGTATAGCTACTTCTGCTGCTGATTGTACGTATAATAATAAAAATGTTTATTGTACACAAAATTGCTACACAAGTGTTACATACTAGAACTAGATAGTACAAAAGTAATATATGCTAGGTCGAGACTTTCGACCCCTAAACTAGGTGTGACCTGTGTTTTAGGGGTCTGAGTTCATAAAAAACAGGGTCGTGACTAACGTGGTTTAAACAGTGTAACAGCAATGCGAAAAATAGTAAGTAGTTGAAGAGTGGTGACACAAGGAATTGTATTGCAATACAAAGGAATTTTGACTATATCACACTCATTAGGAATAGTTGTTTAAACTAATTAAAAACTAAGCTTACATATGCCATGAACTAGTGATGCCTCTATGTGTGTGTGTGTGTGTGTGTGTGTGAGAGAGAATGTGTATGTGTGAAAGAGTGAGTCTGTGCATGTTTATGCGTGAATGTGGTTTCAATTATTTGCCTTTATGTAAAATATATACGCGATGGTACCGAACCGACCTTTTCCATGATTACAGAGGTGGATGTAATGCAAGACAAATTTGAAAATCCGACGACGCTGAAGATAACCGAATTTGAGAATAAGTTCAACCAATTCAAATCCAACGAGACGAGCTCAGACTTCCAGAAGCTGGTGCGTGCGTTTCACCAGTTCGAGGCGGAGATCAGAGCCAACTTAACTATGATGCACACTATGGCTGAAAAATGTGACATTTCTCTTGACTTGTTATTGTACCAGTTGCAACGAGAGAAGGAAGAGAAGAACAAGTGAAGTTTTGTTTATATTTTGGTGCATTAAAAATATATTTTGTAAAATAACTATTTTATTTCCCTTCTAAGGACATCGTGCCAAGAGTCGGAGGAAACTGCCATCCATATCCTCTGCTCCTGTGGACCACTTATGCGCAAAAGAAGTATCTACCTAGGGAGGCATATCATGCTCACAGAGGAGATACAACAGATTGCGACCCAAAGAATCTGGAAATTCCTGGAGGCAACGGGTATAAGCAAGGAACTTTAAGGGCTGCCACAATAGATCAATACTGGTCGAGGCGGCAATGAAGGCCCACAACTAACAATAATAATAAATAAATCGTATCGTGGTCACAATAAAGAGAAGACTATACCTGCGATAAACATAGCTGGCACTCGGGGCAATAAAATCAATGTGTCAGTGCCTTTACCATGAGTTTGCATGACCGTACTCGTTAGCGACTGCGTAAACGATTTAGTATGCCGATTCTTAGTTCTATTGTGTAACCGCCAGAGGCGCTGCACTATGCCCATACAATTTTTTACGCAATCGCTAGCGAATACGGTTTTACGGTATATAAACTACACCTTTCTTTTTTAATACTCATTAGTTTTGAACAATAACTGCATTTCATGCAATTTTATTTTCGCAAATTTCCGCGCGTTGGCGACGAGCATAGCAAATCGGACTAACATTAGCGTGCAAGCGAGACAAAATTTTAACGGCTACAATATAGCTTCATTACGCTGTGTCTGCCACAAGTACCAATATTAAGTGTATTAGTAGTAAGCAGTTCGCGCAGGCGCGAACAGTAAGTTTTAATCAAGAACATTAATTACCCGCCGGACAAGTTCCCCGTAATTGAAACCCGGCTTAAGCGATCCGACAGTCGCGTTATAAGCGGTCTTTGTGTCGCTTATATAGCACGTACGGTACTGTAGAGGTTGGATATGAGGCTGGCCGTGTAGATCCAGAATCATAACGTAGGCCATTCTACTTTTTCATGTACATAATTTTCAGACACTTTTTTTTTAAATGCAGATTTTGGAATACTTGGCCCTCACTTCATATTTTTGTATTGTTATTTAGAAAGAGGTTTAATTGCAGTATCACTTCCGATAGTCTTGGTAATTAGCGAACCACAGCTAATACCCATAAATTTAGTAACTCAGTGGTCCTCGGATGTCTCACCATTTGTATGAAAAAATGGTTTTTACCACTGTGTTACCCACCTTTTACAGCAATATGTTAATATTTAAGTATTTTACCCATAAATTCCTTTTACTAGGTTCAGGTACTATTTCGAAATCCTATTTTTGTACAGTAATTCAATACATATCATAGATTTTTTTTGTAATAAAAAAATTGGTCATGAAATAGTAGAATAATCCTTAAATACTTATACAAATTGAATTTAAACTATGATTCGAGAATGTGTCAAACTGGCATTCTTCTAGAAACAATTGGTTTTTCAAGGACTTGTCTTCACGACACCATCGGAATCACATGTTCTGTATGTTGTATATGCATGAAATGTGGGGTTATCTAATAATGATCTCACTAACGTCGCTAAAGTAGCCACTTGCAGCTCCGTCTTGATCTCATTTAAGGTTATAAATTATTTGACGCGCCTAATGTACGTCGACCACTTCTTACTCGCTAAGTCGAAAGGTTCAATTTTCCCGATCAGCATGATTTAAAACCACACAGAACGCTATTATAACACTATTTAGATTTATATTAGCCTTTGTACTCGTCGCCAGTAGTATTTTATATATAACTAGCGACCCGCCCCGGCTTCGCACGGGTGCAATGCATGTATTATACATATAAACCTTCCCCTTGAGTCATCTATTAAATAAAAACCGCATCAAAATCCGTTGCGTAGTTTTAAAGATTTAAGCATACATAGGGATATAGGGATAAAGGGACACAGGGACAGAGAAAGCGACTTTGTTTTATACTATGTCATCATCATCATCATTTCAGCCGAAAGACGTCCACTGCTGAACATAGGCCTCCCCCAAGGCTCGCCATTTAGACCGGTCCTGTGCCGTTCGTTTCCACCGGATTCCCGCGACCTTCACCAGGTCATCACTCCACCTTGTCGGAGGCCTACCGACAGCTCGTCTTCCGGTGCGTGGACGCCACTCAAGCAGTTTCTGGCCCCATCGACCGTCAGTCCTGCGAGCAATGTGCCCTGCCCACTGCCACTTAAGTCTCGCAATTTTGAAGGCTATGTCGGTGACCCCAGTTCTGCTACGGATAGCTTCATTCCTAATTCTATCACGCAGAGAAACCCCGAGCATAGCTCTTTCCATTGCTCTTTGGGTGACCTTGAGCTTTCTTATGAGGCCCATCGTTAGCGCCCATGTCTCGGATCCATATGTCATCACTGGCAACACACACTACTACTACTTATACTATGTAGTGATTTAGAATGCGGGAAGAAAGCAAACGCCAAGTCAGCGACACAATTGATTTATTTTGGGATTACCCACAAAACGATCATTATTAGACAACCCCACATTTCAGGCATATACAACACTGTAAATCATTTAAGAGTTTATCAATCAATCAATCATTTATTTCTAAGAATATGGTGCAGTATTATAGGTTAGTAAATGGGTTAGTTCAGCGTATTCTGCCAACATTGGCGTAGAAATATTGGAGAGAATGGTACCTATAGTACGTAAGCATATTTCAGTAACAGTAAGAAATATACTAGTTTCATATGTGCTTCCAGTGTTATATTTTAGCTACGATCTCCTCCCAGTACCTCTAAACCCGTACCTCTCGTGCAGCATACCCCAGTATTAATATATATACCACGTTGGTTACCACAGTACCTCCTTTGCGTTCAAACAAAATTAGTACCTACTGTCAAGTCGTCTTCTTGTCTCGTATTGTTCGCCAATTTCACACTTTTTTTTCATTTATTAAAGCAATACAATACAATACAATACAAATACTCTTTATTGCACACCTCACATAATAAAACAGCACATAAAAAACAAAAAACAAACATACAGGGAGACAGAGGCAGAACAACAGGCGGTCTTATCGCTAAAGAGCGATCTCTTCCAGACAACCTTTGGGTAGGGAATCAATACGAGTAATTTACGTGTACATACTATTCTTAGCCACTATCGGAATCCTTGGTAGGTTTATGTAATAGCTGACGAGATCGCACGGATCGATCCGCATTAACAACAATTTAACGTAGCAGACACTAGTATTAATTAATTAACTTATTTTTTTAAATATATTTTAGTTTTAGTTTAGTTTTAATTTTTAGCCATATATTCTCATGTTATTTTTAGTTATAATTAGTTAGATATTATACTTCTATTATATTTAAAACATTAAAATTGCACATTAACTTAATATCGCCAGTTCCTAAGATTTTTGTAACTTGTCATGACGTCAGGGATTTTAGGAAATAGAAATAAATCGATTATACAGGTTGTTTGGTGGATGTTAAGGGGTGATGGACCTCCATGACCTCTTTTCAGACATTTTAGAACATACTACTATGATACAGTCTTCTAGTTTATAAGATATGCGCAATTTAATTTTTCAACTGTATACTTTTCCTTACAACCATACAAAAAAAACAGGTTTTAAATTGTTATTTTATTGGGTTATTTATTTATTTAATCTTTATTGCACAAAAGTTAAAGTTTTTGTATACAAAAAGAGGATCGTAATTTTACAGTAGCGGTAGAAACTAAAGGAAAGAGATTTTGAATGTAATTTAAATTTGTTCTGACGTCTTTTTAAATCTTTTATTCAGAAGTGATTTTTTTCTATACATTTTCATAGAAACTGAAAATAAAAATCAGAAAACCAAAATCATTATCACGGAAGTTAGCGAGCGATTAGAACTACGTTTTTAAATTCATTTTATCAAAATTAAATGTTTTTTCCTTCAGTTACATGAAAATATATGGAAAAGTAAATGTAGTCACAAAAAATTTAAATCATATTCAAAAACTTCCTTTTCATGCCACTGCTCGGAAAAATGGCAATAGGTGGCGGGAATTAGGGCGGTAAAATTGACAAGAGTAGCCGAACTCATGAAGGGCAGCTCTGCTATCAACCTAAAACACTACAACTATATTATAGTTTTAGTGTTTAAATCCTCCAATCAGAACACGCCGTGCACTTCATATGATACTCGTAATAAATTAGGCATAATGTTTGTAATGTAATGCATTCGAAATGTGGTGCTGGCGAAGAATGTTGCGAATACCGTGGATTGCCAAACGCACTAATGTATCGATCCTCACGCAACTCCACATCAAAGATCGCCTATCCACTATATGCCACCTATTCTTTCATACTTTGGCCACGTTACGAGGCGCGGAGACAACAGCCTCGAGAAACTGGTCATAGTTGGAAACGTGGAAGGGAAACGCGCCCGTGGTAGATCTCCGAAGCGATGGACCGACCAAATCAAGGATAAGACCAGCAAGTTCTACGATGTGGTGCAGGTGGCCACCAACAGAAGCCGTTGGAAGCAAGTCGTGCTGTCCAGCAAGACTGCAGATGATCACGATCTTCAGTCATGAAGGAACGACTACAAGGAGAGAGAGAATGTTTGTAACACTTTTACTGCTCACAAACATTAACGAAACACAATAGTACAGTCAGTAGTAGGTACAAATAACGTAAAAGCAAACATTGGAAGTGAAGGCCATGGAAATGCAAACCAAACGATTTTTTTTTAACCTGACTGTAGCTTTATAGGTCGGGTCCAATAAAGCGATAGGAGTGCGCGGTTGGAGAGTAGCCTGGGGAAAACCTCCGACACGACCACGCGTGTGGTTTGGAACACTGGAACACTAAGAGTTTGCGATCCAGTGAGATTGGTTGAGCGGCTTCAACCGAATCTAAGGTGTGAGTGGAATCGAGCTACTGGGAGTTTTGTCGCTGGGTCACTAAACCTAGCCTAGCTGACTCCAGCAAGAAACTCAGCTAGGCCCGACCTGGGTCGGACTGGCTCTACCCGGTGTGCGGCGGTACCGGGACGAATAGGGACTATATGTGTCAGTGTTGTCGCGATCGCGCGGTGGACGTCCCCGCCGATGGGAATGCCTAAGTGTACGCGTCGTGTGTCTGAGTTGGACATAATATAGAAGAAGATGAGGTGTGCTCTGATGCAACGCTTTATGTAAGACCATTTAGAAACACCTATTGGCAAAGCCGTGAACTAATTTCAATACTTGATATTAGTGTAGTTTGATATTGGTGGTTAACTATAGCTAATTAAACAAGGTAAATAGTTCAGTAATTATCGAATAGATGTCGTCACTAATTTCCATACATCAGTAACCATACGCCACCTGTTCCCTTAGATCGATACATAGGAACACATAGGATAACAGATGGCGCCATGCAGGAGTAATCTTATGTTAGTTCCTAACGGTAAGCGGTCAGAGCAATGGCGCGTGTATCATGGCATGAGTCAGCTAAACCATCTTACACAGCCCTAGGCATTCTTACCTTGCCTAGCCTCCTCATACTACAAATAGCCGTCTACACCAGGGAGAACCTAGACAAATATCCTAGACGAGGGGATGGTAGCGATTGGATCACGCACTACGGCCACAAACTAGCCCCAGTGCCTCGAAGACTGGTAAAAATTGCTAAAAATATACGCGTAATGGGGCCCTTAGTGTACAATAAATTGCCAATAAGCATAATAAACTCCCCTAGTCTCATCAACTTCAAATACACACTTAAATCTTGGCTTGTTGAGCAGTCGGTCTATACTATAGAAGAATTATTAAATTTGAAATAATGTAATTTCTCGCTCATGACATGAATGTGTACAATTGATTTTGTTGTTAAGTGTTCAAATACCTGTGTAATACGTTGGCTTGTAATCTATATTACCAATAAAGTATGAGTATGAGTATGAGTAACAACAACAGAACGGGCTTCGAACCCGCAACCCCCACATAGAAAGTCGCGTGCCTTACGACGGTGATACGGTCATTATTATCACGCGATACACTCATATCACAATACGTATCACGTAAGTAATGATGAATATGGAAGCAAAATCCCAACTATTTTGAATACCATGATAATATTGACACCCCTATATTGTGATAATAATCACCATATAACATTTGCCAACATATATATATATATTTTTTATTTATTTATTGCAACCATGGTAAATACAGTAGATCTTATATAGTTATAGTGGTTTCACATGGACCCTGGTAGGGCACTGCACATTTTAAATAGCCTATATGTTACAATTATAGTAATAGCCTAATAGCATGCAACTTGCGGAAATTACAATTTAATTAATTATAGATATTAGATAGGGATATCAAATGTATATTATGTAACGTTTTATTATATGAAATATTAGTTCACATTTAATTAGGAAATAGTAATATGTCAAGTAGGTATAGCAGTTAAATGCAGTCATTATAATCATTATTATGTATACATGTCGTAGTATTAATTATTTAGTCTATATTATAATTGATTAAGGTTTCATCATTGAAGAATTCTTCAATGGAGTAATAACATTTTTCAATTAATAGTTTCTTTAACTTATTGTGGAAGAGTTTATCACTTGGTAACATTTTTAATGTATTCGGGATCTTATTTGTTATTTTAATACATTTATAGTAAGGGCCATTTCTATACATAGCTAAGTTGGAATTTGGTACCATCAATTTATTTTTATATTGGTGTCTGGTCTTATGTGTATCAGTTTTAGCCTTGAACAGATGTGGATGTTTCCTGACAAACATTGCTGCCTCCATAAGATAAATTGATGGTAATGTAAGTATATTTTGTTCAATAGAAACTCAATTTCAATCACAATTCAGATGAACTCAACACGGTGTACAATGTACATACATCAACACAAATGGAGAATTTATTAAATTAGGTTTTGATATAAATTTTAAAAGGGAATAAAAATCCACAACTTGTGCTCTAGTTTGGAAAAGCTATGTTTCAACGGTTGAGACGAAGAAACTTAATAAATTGTTCAAACTATTCATTCCGCGATGGGTAAAGTTTGGACACGTTCCCCGCTCGGGAAGAAACCGACTTTTTCCACACCAATAAAAGTAAATTGAACTGCACATGCAGTCAAATAACAATGATTTGAAACCAGGTACACAAATAATAAATAATAATAATAAATAAATATTAGAGGACAAATTTTACACAAATCGAACTAGCCCCACAGTAAGCTCAAGAAGGCTTGTGTTATGGGTACTAGACGACGATATATTTAATAGATATAAATACTTAAATACATAGAAAACATCCAAGACTCAGAAACAAATATTCATGCTCATCACACAAATATTTGCCCTGACCGGGATTCGAACCCAGGACCGTCAGCTTCACAGGCAGGTGCACTACCCACTAGGCTAAACCGGTCGTCAGTGGTAATATACTCGATTATTTGTTTCTGCAAACTGGCGTATTGTAAAAGTAGATATTTACAGCCATTTGTTGCGTTTTAGTAGTAATGTTTAATTGACATCTTACCTTTCAAGTGCAATGAACAGCGGTATTGAATACAGGTATTTAATATCGTAAATAGTCTATACATAGAGGTATAGATAAAAGCGGAATGACAACAATACCTCTAATTATAATATAGGTATTCTTTTATTAGCGGTAATACATAGTTTATCATTTTCTATACACGTATTAAATACTCATACTCATACTCATACTTTATTGGTAATATAGATTACAAGTCAACGTATTACACAGGTATTTGAACACTTAACAACAAAATCAATTGTACACATTTATGTCATGAGCGAGAAATTACATTATTTCAGATTTAATAATTCTTCTATAGTATAGAACGACTGCTCAACAAGCCAAGCTTTAAGTTTGTATTTGAAGTTGATATAATAACATAATGATGTAACATAATGAATTTGTGTTGTAATTAATTAATAAATTAATACTGTATTTTGTTGCTTAACTGGTGTAAGTACCTATGTAATGAATTAATAGCTTCATAATTAAGTAAATCTAATATTTTTGCATGCCGACATTGTTGGCGAGATATTATGGGACGTTATTATTGTGAACGTATTTTACTATCTAATGTAACCATATCTCTAGCGAAATAAACAATTTCATTTCATTTCATTTTTTCATTTCATTTCAGAATAAAACCGGTTTTACAATCCCTGGTATAAAGTCACGTTGAATTAATAAAACGTTTAAATCTTTCAAAACGAATAGCTATTAAAACACTCCGGAGTGTTCTACATCGATTCATCAGAAAACTAGCGACTCCACTCTCCTTTATAAATTACTTCGCTATCGCAATAATTTATTTTCACTTCATTTTCCATCGAGACAACTAGACTAATGTATCTAGAATCCGTTAATGTATTTCGAGTCAAGTTTGTTTCTGGGTCGTCCGGCTTAAGCGATAATGTGCTCTAGAATGATGTTTTTAAAGAGTAATATAGCTTATTTATGTTTGTGTAGTTAGGTTGGAACTGTGGGAACGCCTGTAGTGTCGTGAACAAGACAATTTGAACTAATACCTAGCTTTAGGGCAGATTTATCGTTTTGCTGCGGCGCTCCTAATGCGAACGGTTAGAAGTTACTTGGTATGGTATAAGCAGAGTTTAAACAGGACATTTAACTATTTTCTGTTAACAAATTCCGGTACATAGTCATAAAGTTGCGTACCTCTTTTCAAAAAACTTAAAATCCTACCTTTGCCATGCCTATACCTAAGAGACATAATTATGTAATTTTGTCAGATCCCATCACTCTTACTTTAAAACACGTGGTGAAGTACTTGAAAGGTAAACCAGGGTAAAAATAATGAATCTTTTATATCACCCTCGAAGTCACAAGATGATATACAAGAGGAACGTCTTCAACATGTGTATTGTCATTTATAATCATCTCCCGGAGGAACTAAAGCTGCTGGAGGGAAACGCCTTTAAACGCAGTCTAACAAACTGGCTTTTAGAGCATTGTTTTTACAGCGTAAAGGCCTATCTCGAACACCAGCATTAGAATTAGTAATATTTAGTTATACAATTGTTATTATTTTATGATTTTATTGTGCCTCTTTGACTGTGATATGCCTATTATGTTAATTTTACTAGTATTTCAATTTGACTTCATATATTTATTTCGATTATTTTTATTTTTATTCTTTTGACATTTTAATGACTGTAACTTTTGCCATTTTATGTATTTGCACGCTTGCATGCAGGCTAGATGCATGAAACAAAATGTATTGTAACATCCATACTTACTGTGTCTAAGCAAATAAATAATTTCTGATTTCTGATTACAATAATTATTTTATCTGTATGTACATATAATTTTATTCATCATCATCATCATCATTCGCTTGACCTTTTCCCATTTATTTGTTGTTGGCGCAGCATGTCTTTTTCTTCCATACATCTCTGTCATTCGTCATCTCTTCATTCACATCCTACTTATTCATATCATCTCTCACACAATCCATCCACCTTTTTTTTGGCCTGCCTCGTTTCTTGCATCCATCCACATTCATATCTAATACTCTTCTTGTTACATGGCTTTCATCCCTCCTCATGACATGCCCGTACCACGCAATAATTTTTATATAATTTTATTCATAATAAAACACAAACATATGAAGACAACAAAAACATTTTATCTTAATAAGTTCATTTTAATAGTAGCATGGAACCTACCCTAAGTACGTGATACTCTTATTTAAGTTCTAGATAGTTACAGGCATTTTTTGCATTAATTTTGTGCTTTTATTTGGATTGATGTTTGAAAAGACAATTTCTTTATTTAAAAATCCTAAACCTACATGTAAAATCTAATGTAATTGGGCCGCAGTAATCCTGTACCAGATATTGAAAATATCAAGATGGGTGATTCTCATCGTTAAAGTTAACCGATGTCCTTTCTGGTCCGAACGTTAAGTGAAAGTTAAGGAAATCAAAGTGCAATTTAAACTTATTGTTGACTCCAGTTTACTCTATACCTGGATCCCTAACTGTTAAAATAGTTAAAGTCAGAAATAATCACTCACGAGTCATTAACAATCCGGGCCCGGTAAGGACAAATTAAGAAAATGTTAAAGGACGAATTAGTATGGACGCGTGCCTAGTCAAAAACCAAGTTAATTTGAAGTTGATTTTATAGTTCATCAATCGTAGATTTAGCCTGTTTATTTTTTATTTCATTCTAAGTTGGGTGTATTGTGTATTTTTCAATTGAAAAAATACCCCTTGATGAATTAATTAGCACTCGCACGTCAAATCAATCAAATCATGTTTGCTCCTATACTTTTTGAAGGCGTCACTATGAAAACTGTCTTCATTAAAATATTTTTTGTTTTTAGTATGAATGAAAGGCATTTTGATGCTCCCAAGCAATGAAATACGAGTTCTATTATTCGTATTTCATAACTATTGCCTCAGATATAGCTATAGTAGTAGAATATGCATGTTTTTATGGATAAGTAGAGCAATGCAAGGCTGACAGCCGAGTGAAGTTTCTCACCGTGTGTTATCCAAAGTACACCCTTTTGTCAATGCTCTAAGTAGGTAGACTACCGGATTAGCTCATTTGTACACAGGATAGACAGAGAAAAAAATATCTACCCATTTCTTTCACTCTTTCATGTAAGTAGGTTAACCTATATTAATACTCCACAAAATAAAAATGTTTGAAAATGTCACCATTAATTGTAAACCGGAAACGTGTTAATTATGATTTAATCAATCAATCTCCTGGCTCTTTCCCTATTTGGGGTCGGCCCTCCTGATACTTTTCCGCCATTCTTGGCGATTTTTTGTCGCTTCTATGGTAAGGTCAGATATCTTAAGGTCATTGGCAATAGTCCTCGTCCAGGTAGTTGGCGGGCGACCTCTGCCGCGCACTCCATCATCAATGCTCAGCACTCGCCTTGTCATATGGTCTTCGTTTCTGCGCATCACGTGTCCGTACCACCGCAAACGGCTCTCTCGCATCTTTTCTTGGATTTCAGCTACTTTAAAGGTCCCTCGTATATATTCGTTTCTGATTTTATCTAGTCTAGTAACGCCCCCCGACCAGCGCAGCATTTTCATTTCGGCAACGTGTACTTTTTGTTCATCGCACTTTCTTATCGCCCAGCATTCGGACCCATAGAGCAAAGCTGGTCTTACGGCTCGTTTATACACGGTGCCTTTAGTTTTAATTGGTATTTTGGTATCACATAGGACTCCAGAGAGTGACCTCCACTTCATCCAGCCGATGTTGATCCTGTATGCGATATCCCGCTCTGTGTTAGCTTTGGTATTTATTATGGATCCAAGATATTTGAATTCCTCGACTCTGTTTAAAGGGGTTCCATCTATAGTAGGCGATGCTTGATTGTTATTGCACGAGAAATTGCAGTGCATATACTCAGTTTTCTGACGATTTACTCTTAAGCCTCTACTTTCCAGTGCCTTTCGCCATCTTTCGAGATTGTCTTGGAGCTCAGGTAGTGATTTCTCGATAAGAACTACATCATCGGCATATAAAAGTGTCCACGGTGCCGGCTTTTGAAGATCTTTGGTGATGTAGTTCATTACGATGTTGAAGAGCAAAGGGCTCAGAGTTGATCCTTGATGCACTCCGACTTTAACCTCAAAGCTGTTGCTTGTACCAGCGGGCGAGATAACTTGTGTGGTAATGTCATTATACATATCCTGTATGATATTGATATACTGTTCAGGTATGAGTTGCGCCCTGAGTGCTTGCCATATAAGCTGTCGCGGTATTCGGTCAAAAGCCTTTTCTAGGTCTATAAAGACCATGTGGAGGTCTTTTTTCTGGCTCTTGTACTTTTCCATCAGAACTTTTACTGAGTGTATCGCATCTGTAGTGCCTACTCCGGCTGTAAATCCACACTGGTTTGGGGAGATGTTTATAAGTTTATTAAGTCTATTTACTATGACCCTTTCCCATATCTTAAGTGTATGAGACATTAATTTTATTGCTCTATAGTTCCCACATTCGGCAATATTTCCTTTATTTTTATAAAATGGTATCATATTGCTAAGTCTCCACATGTTTGGCATTTTCCCGAATACAATTATGTTGTTAAATAGTTGTGTCAGCCATATAACTCCCGTTGTACCAATTTTCTTCCAAAGCTCTGAAGGGATCTCATCAGGGCCCGTTGCTTTATCGTTTTTCATATCGGATATAGCTGCTTTGACTTCGTGAGGTGTTATATCATCAATGGGACCCTGAACATGTGGGAGTGGTGTGAGAGATTCTTGTGGGAATTCTTCGTTTAAGAGGTGTTCAAAATACTCCTGCCATCTCGTATTAATTTCATCATCTTTCGTTAACAGTTTTCCCGAATCATCGTTTATGTATTTATTTTGTTTGAAGTCTTGAGTTTGTTTGTGACGGTGTTTAGCTATTTTGAATATTTCCCTGTCAGATTCAGCATTCTCTAGTCTGTTGATTAGAGACTCTCCAGCCGCGGCTCTTGCTATTGCTACCGACTTCTTTGCTGTGCTCTTTGCAGTCTTATACGTCTCTTTGTCTGCTTCGGAATCCGTTTCTTGCCATATTTTAAAGCTGGTTTTCTTTTCACAAAGTTTCTGTTTGACTTCATCTGTCCACCAACTTGCATCTTTCCCTATACTGAGTTTGCCTTTGGTTACGCCCAATGTCTCTTTTGCGCAGCTGGTAGCGCATGTATGAAAGTCGTTCCACATCACATTGGGGTTTAAATTGTGTGGTTCATTTTTCGTAGAGGTAGTGAGAAACTCTTGTATTGGTTTTATAGCTTGGTTATCGTTTGACTTATTCAGGTTGTACCATTTTATACGGGGACAGGGTTTTACTTTGCGTTTCATATTCCACGTTGGAATCTTAAGACAAGCGACAAGGATTCGATGTTGGGTGGTCAAAGGCTCTCCTGGGATGACCTTGCAGTCCTTGAAAAGTGTACGCATTGCAGAATCACACAGGAAGAAGTCTATCTGCGAGGCGTTTTTCCCACTCTTGTAGGTAATTAGGTGCTCACTCTTTTTTTGGAAAAAGGTGTTAATTATTGGCATGTCGAAGTTGGTAGCGAGCTCCAAGATATTTTTGCCCTGGTCGTTTAGACATCCGTATCCAAAATTACCGTGGATACGTGTATCTTGAGGGGCATGTTGACCAACATGACCATTAAGATCGCCCGCTATTATTCTCCTCTCTGTGCCTGGTATGTTATGCAGAACCTCTTCCAGCTCCTCCCAAAAAGAGTCCTTTTCTTCTCTGGAACAGCCTGTCTGTGGTGCATATACTGAAATTATGTTGAGGCAGGGTTGATTATCCAAGGCCAGTTTCACATACATTATTCTGTCATTTATTCTGTCTACTTTAATTACTCTTTGTTTTAAGTTTTCATCAAGAACAATGCCAACGCCATTTCTAGTAGATGATGAGCCGTTATAGAGTAGTTGATAGTTATAGCCAATTTCCCTGGACTTGGAGCCTTTCCATTTTAATTCTTGAACGCAACATATGTTTATGTTTCGTCTTTGTAGAGTCTCAGCCAGTTCTTGACTGCGTCCGGTCATTGAGCCTATGTTCCAAGTTGCTATGCGCATGTTGATAGCGCTGCGTCTATGTACGTCGCTTGAGGGGGACGCCCTAGTATTTTTCTCTAGCTTCTTGAGGTTACTCTGACCGTCGCTTCCGGGGGACGCCCTAGTATTTATCGTTATTCTATTTTGGTGTACTTTCATATTTGTATCAGGAGATGTTGTTTGGTTTATAGTTTTACGGCCGGTTACCACCTGACGCCAAGGCTGTAATCTTTCTGAAAGACTGAAACGCCGCCGTTGATCCCTCTAGGAGTCTTCCGCCGCCGCTTCTTCTGTCCGCTCCAGCCAGAACGCACAGCACAACTCCAGCCTCTGCTCCGAATATGTCGAAGAAGCCTGGAGCCGGGGTTTTATACGGAGTGTCCTTCTCCGGCCTGTGTGGTCCACGGGAGGTATTTAATTTCCCTCCTACCCCCCGACCGCAAGCGGTCGGTGAGCTTCCCCCTATCCGCCACCTGGGGACGCGTTCTCTAGGGAATCAGGCTCCCCCGAGAAGGATATTTTTATGATTTAATTATGATTTAATATTAAAAAATAAACGTTAGCTTTAATTAGTCCTATATTTATGCCAAAAATCGTAATTCTAATAATTAAGGATGCCTCTTTTATGAATTTACAGGCATTGTTAAAATATACCTAGGCAGAAATGGTCATCGTCGTTTTGGAATGAGAATCACCCAGATACGTGTCGTTGTTGCCTAGATGAGCGTCAAGTTTAAACCTGATAAGGCCGTGGTTACAAAGTGCGGTCAGCCCGGGCATGCCGCCGATTAAATCTCGAGTGACGCTAAGGAATGGCTGCGGCTGCCACGTCCGGCAGGTTTAAGACGACTGCCTCGCACACTGAGAGCCTACTCCGAAATTCGAAATACAAACTTCGTATCGTGCCGTCCCTTTCACTCACATAGTGTATAACATGAGAGCGAAAGGGACGGCACGATACGATTCGGAGTAGGCCCTCTGGAGTCGCTAGCGTTCATGATTTGGTTTACTTATTATCATTTAAGTTTTGAACTGACAGTAAAATCTATCTACCGTTAGTACATAAAGTTACGTGATTCGCCTGCAGGTATATTTAATTTGTTTTCTAAAATATGTAAGTGTATCGTCGTCTAGTACCACCAATAGAAGCCTTATTTGAATTTAGTATGGGGCTAGTTCCATTTGTGTCAGATTATCCCCCTTATATTTATCTGTGAACACGCAAACAGCAAAGATTCTCTGTGATGACGTAGTGGTTCGTGTAGCCTAGTGAAGGCGTTGCGCCAGCAAACCAGAAGCGGTTTCAATTCCACAAATACAAATACAAACATTTATTCTGCAAATAGGCCACAAGGGCACTTTCACATGTCAAAATATTAATTTACAATTTAAGAAAGTCTGACTATAATAAGTAATACATTATTCATGTCAAAATATTAATTTACAGTTCAAGAAGGAATAATAATTTCGAGTTTAACAATTTTAACAAAATTAATGTCATACAGTGAAGATAAACTTGCAAAGTTATCTATTACAAATATTACAGCATCAGTAAAGTTAGAGATGTATAAGGTCTCAAGATTAAACAAGGAGTATAATGAAATTAATATATTATCCCAGAGATGTACATGGTCTCTGTGCGTCAAAATTAAAATTAATTTAATATTGTTAGAGATGTATATGATCTCTAAGTCACTGATAATAAAAACGAATCCACAACAGGATGATGTCTCTCGTCAATCCCCTATAAAAAGACACTAGTATTAACGTAGTCACTATGCCCTAGCAAGCATGAACAGACCGGACTCCACAAACAGCACCCGATCACGAGTATGACGCGCACAGTTCAATTATTTTGTGTATTTTTTATCTGTATCAAATATTTCAAAAATTGTTCATGGTAACTTCCACATGAAATTGACACGAATAGAAAAAAATACGTAAAATAATTTGATGCGTGAAAAAGAGAGCCTTTTCAAATGAAACCCAGTTTCACCAACCTAGACTTGGAATTCCTTGAGCAACCGATTAAGTTACAAAGTCAGTGGCTTTACGATGAGTTTGCATGATCGTACTCGCTAGCGAGTGCGTAAACGGTTTAAAAGAAAGAAAGAAAGAAAAAAAACATTTATTCGTGGCACAGACACAGTACAAATTAACATAACACCAAAATACAGAAAATAGCCACGAAATGGCCCCAAATCAGCATAGTGCTAGCCATTGGCTAGCCCTGGTCTTCCTTTGGGACCACGAGAAGCCACGAAAGACAAAAAACACTAAAGTCACAAACAACATAACAATTAAATAAATGTCATAATTTACAACTTAAACAGACAAGAACAGACTAACATGAACGCGACCTTAAACAATCTGTAAATATCTGTGGTTTAGTATGTTGTATGTAGTAATGTAGTATTAGTTCTATTGCGTACCCGCCAGAGGCGCTGTACTTTTTTTGCTCATAACATTTTTTACGCAGTCGCTAGCGAGTACGGTCATGTAAATTCATGGTAAACGCACAGTTGTCGGTGTGAGGGCCGGCCGCACCTGCCGGCTTAATCCCGGGCCAGTTCAAGCCCGGCGAGTATCAATTACTGCTCAACTGGATTGTCCGCCATTATACGTCTGCTCGCCCGATCGTCGCTCATCTCAAAGCCACAATATGTACATGATTAGACAAACGTATGTACAATGCTTAATATCAAATGCTCCCAATATATATGTCTTGATTTGATCAAAGGACTTCATTAGAATTAAGGCAAGGCCATTCCAGTGTACATGACCCCCTCTAACACGCGTGAGTTTGCAATTAACCATCCCGCTCTCTACGGAAGCTTTGCGCGTAATTTCGTAAATATTTAGTACATTTTTATTGATTGTTGGAACACTGAATTACTTATGAAAAATCTATCCGGTTATTTCCTTAGAACAATAAAAAAGCTATCGTTTTTGTAAAAAAAACGTATCACTGTCGTTGATAATTACGAAATCTGCAGCATTAAAGTATTTTTACAATGATACTTAAGATTTTTTGACAGAGTTACCAAGGCATTTTTCAATATTTTGTTCGGTTATTTCTTTTCTTTGTTTCTTTTTCAGTCTACTGTAATTTTTGTGTAGTGTAATTCTACACTATTTCTTCACAATGGAAACTCAAACTTCAGTATTTTCGTTCTTTGATTATTGTCAAGTTATAAAACAAAGTCATGATGGTCTCGGGGTAAACAACCTATAGGAATCCGGACTCCGTTTTAGCAGCTAATCCTATGATTTAAGATAAGATAAGAAATCATTTATTCAAGTACGATTCATTGAACCGCTTTTGTATCGTCATCAGTTACTACATACAATCTTGAATAGGTATATTTAGGTCTGTATTCATTATCTCTATAATTAAGTAGATAATTTTTACAATTAGTAGGTAAGATGTCAAACACAATGTATATAGTTGTTGGAAAATAAATGAAATGATGCTGGCAGCATTTCCTCGCTGTATCGCAATGCTGATACGTTGCGAGGAAGTCGCCAGCTCTTCGGTCACCAGCTATGCTAGCACAACTTGCTGACAAATCGTATCTCGCGCGACTCAGCGATTCCTGTCTCGCTCGAACTGTGCGGGTTTGAAAGAGGAGGGTAGATTTTTCTCTACTCGCGTCGCGTCGCAGCGGTAGTTGTGCTAGCCCTCCTGTAATCAAAATTTGACATTAAAATCTACGTAACGGTAGCACAAAAGTGATGTGGTTATTCCGCTGACTAAATCTTCTCAGACAACAATAATTTTTCTCACTGCTACCTACATCTGAGACCCGAATTCCAATTCCGAAGTCAGTACTTCTTTCGGCGCCTCTATACTTGAACACAAGCTATTACTCTTGCGTACAATGGCCTTCCCTCCCGCTCCATCTCATCGCATAAGACAAGGAGCGGGCAAGAGCATTTATTGTCGGAAAGAAATTAAAGTCTCGCCGAATCGAACAGTTTTATCTACGTGTCGATAGCGGACACAAATTATGTGCTTCCTTCGGTTTAGGGTAGGGTTTCGCTGATGCGGATTGCAAAATATTCGCATGCATGCCGGTCGCTGGACGCGAAGTGATCTACAGACGCGTTGGTAGGATATACCCATTATGAGACACAGACATAATAACATGGTAGTAGAACGAAATGGTAACGTCAAACGAAAGGTTAATCCCCTTATTCATAAAACTTAACAAACCTCTGCTAACTAAAATGTCTGTTGTCACTGTCTGAAGATTCTTCGAATTTTACAATTTTAGTGTGTATCCTTGTACACAATTTGTATGTAGGTTAGGGTAATTCAAATAATTATCAAAAATAAACATTAAACAAAATTGTAATGTAATGTAACAAAACAGAAGACAGTATAATTATAACATTTTTCTCATCTCACCTTTGTATCAACATACTTGTATGCAATAAATATTTACAAATCTCTCGTCCAAAAACCTTGAATTGTATTGTTATGCATCAATATGTGTAATTTCCGTACTATTTAAATTTCTAAATTACAAAAGACGGAATGATACGTATCATTAAGTTCCAAAATCAGTCAAAGTTCTTTAAATATGTGTGCAAAAGTTAATTTATTACTATCTGTTTAAGTATTCGAAATATTCGTTTTATCCGGATAAACAGTGTCTCCAAATCCGAATACCAAAATCAAGCGGATATTCGAATAAAACTATACGGATATCCGGATTGCAAGCCCTATTTGTATGTAAGCACGTTATTGTACACCATAACAGGTTAAAATAATATACATGTTAGAAGATTAGAGTACAAAGGCGAACTTACCATATTTAAAGCAAATAAATAATTTTATATCATTTAATTTCCAACTAATCCCATACATAAGGATAAATAAGGCTTTGTAATTTCCTGTCTTCCAACAAAAGCTAAGTTATATTATATTCTTCCCTTTCAAATAGTCAATATATTCAATTAAATAACTACGAATAATACTTGATTATAAAGTAATAACAATAAGCCTTATGAAAATTCTCGACAAACATAAATATAAACACCCAAACAAAATAAAGTTAAAAGCAGCCAAGGACAATAAACTGAGCCAAAGTACACAAAAAATAATGTTAAAAGCAGCCAAGGATAATAAACTGAGCCAAATTACACAAAAAATAAAGTTAAAAGCAGCAAATGATAATAAACTGAGCCAAAGTACACAAAAATTAATGTTAAAAGCAGCCAAGGATAATAAACTGAGCCAAAGTACACAAAAAATAAAGTTAAAAGCAGCTAAGGATAATATGAGTCAAAATACACGAAAAATAAAGTTAAAAGCAGCTAAGGGTAATAAACTGAGCCAAAGTACACAAAACGTACGTGCTCCTAACGGCGTCCATGACAACAACGTCCATTCGTCAATTCATAAACAGCAAGAGTAAAATAAAACACCAACCTATTTTCCCCCTTTTATGTTGACTCAAAACTCGTGTAGCGCCATAATCTTCAAGTAAATATTGCCATCGAGAACAACCCTTAAGCCTACCCTTTGTGCCATCACAATTCTCAACCTTGTCTGGGTGGATTTAACGCTGAAAGAAGCATAATACGTGCGTTACACTTAAGCTGGAGTAGATAAATGAATTTCTACTCATTGACGATCAATCGAGGCGCACGTTATCAGTGTTTTGCCGTCTTATCTAAGGAGGCGTTACATTCTACGGTCGATTTATTAGTTACGTTACGTACGTGGCTTATTTATGGCGTATACGTTTATGGCGGTGTGTGGAGTAGATTTTTGGACGTAACATGGGTGAATCAACTTTTTTCTGTAAATACACACAGTGCATCCTCAAATTTTATAAAGGGTCGGTAATGCGCACGAGACTCCTTTGGAGTTGCGGGCGTCTATAGCAGGGATCGGATACCGGTATTTTCTTCATAGAAAAATACCGGTATTATTAAGGTTACCGGTTCATTATTTCGTTTTTTCAGTGTCGTTCGTTCAGTGATTCAGCCCTACGTAAAGAGCAAAAAATAATCCAAAATATTGGGCTAATTCAGGGTTTTTAAAAAATACCGGTATCGGTCCCTGGTCTATAGACTGCGGTGGCCGCTTACCGTCAGGTGGACCGTACGCTTGTTTGCCACCGGCGTTGTATAAAAAAAAGTTTTTTTTTAAAGGGATTACTCTTGGTCAGCACCTAGTTACCATAAACACAGCAGCGCTAATCATGTAGCACTCATTGAAATGTGTGCTCGCAGTAAAAAGCTGTACTGTACTGACACAACTGACAATTCGCATTTGACACATGTTAAAATGATACATAGTGTGACTCATCATCATCATCATATCAGCCGAAAGACGTCCACTGCTGGACATAGGCCTCCCCCAAAGAGTACCATAATTACCGATCCTGCGCCACCCGCATCCAGCGGACTCCCGCGACCTTTACCAGGTTATCAGTCCACCTTGAGGGGGCCTACCCACGCTGCGCCTTCCGGTCCGTGGTCGCCACTCGAGAACCTTCCGGCCCCAACGGCCATCGGTTCTACGCAGGGACCGATACCGGTATTTTTAAAAAACCCTGAATTAGTCCAATATTTTGGATTATTTTTTGCTCTTTACGTAGGGCTGAATCATGTATTTAGGTAACAACGTCGTATTATTAGATTGTCCCATTAAAAACGAAATAATGAACCGGTGACCGTAATAATACCGGTATATTTCTATGGAGAAAATACCGGTATCCGATCCCTGGTTCTACGTGCAGTGTGCCCCGTCCACTGCCACTTAAGTTTAACGACATAGTGTGACTAAACACAGAAAACCTTCGAATTATCACAATAAATTAGACAAGTTAATTAATCAAATTATAAAAGATACACGACTATAAAAATGTTGTTTATTTTTTATAGTCCTAATGTAAATTTGAAGTTATGAATGAGATTTAGCTCGTTACGCAATCCCTCAAGTTAAATTCGTCTTAAAAAATGTCTCGTATTCGTTCTTGAATACATACTGAATATTCACAATACTGTAAGAGTCGTGTAAACAGTTGGTTTATAAAATTAGACCTTCAAAGATATAAAGATACTATATTATTGATAACATTAGTCGCATATGTGTTTTCTAGATAACCAAACATGTCACTTGACCAAAAGCATAAGTCTCTCATCGCTATTCTGCTACTGATACGGTGGGTGGCCAGACCGATGAATTGTTCAACTTCACCATTTAAAATTTAATTTAATGAATGTACTTATTTTTGAATATGTACTGATGTTTATTAAAGAAAGTATTCGAATAATCTGTGAATTGTATAACTATTGAAATTGTATAAAACCTTTTTAATAGATTCTGCGAATGCATTGGCGCCATTTATGACAGTTAAAAAAATGGCGTGTATGACAAAAAGAAGTTGGCTAGGATTGTAGTAATCGAACCGAATGTAACTAAGGTGGTCGGATTGTTGTACTTAATAGAAATCTAATTGAATATTGTAGCAAGAAATGAATATGTTCTTTTATTAGTTTTCTTCTACAATAATAAATTATTTTCAAACACAACTGACATTACGAAAAACATCGATATTGGCCTTGGATCTGTTATCGTTCAATCCATTGAAAACGTTATTGTTGTTGAAATAAGTGTGAAGTTAGCCTGCATCGCTGCAAGAAGTAATTTACTAAGTACAAGCTAGCATTTAATTACATTCCCTGTTCTCGGTCTGCGATGGCATAATTAAAGAGACGATTTAACAACATTACATGTCGAGTATACAGGGGATCAGTTTCGAAACAACAGATCCCATTTCAATGTCCTACTATTCCCATCTCGACATCAGTGCATCCTGTTTACACTCACGCGGCTATGCATCTGCGAAAGAAAGAGCGCATGAACAAAACTATTTAAGTATAAGACAGATACAACAAAAACGCATTCAGAATATGCGCCTCAGAGTTAAAGTGTAATGTCGGTATAAAATGTCTTAACAACCGTGGTTTCAGTTTGAAAATCTGACATTTAGTGTTAAAAACGAACTGCGTTGACAAAGAGGGTAGTTGGTGTAAACAAAACGCAGGGGCTTGTGCGGATTTCAATTCCAATATTTACTTTAAGCGCATCAACGATCATTTGAAATGGTGAAATGAAATGAAATGAAAATGAAATTATTTATTTATAACAATTGTTACAAGTCATGTATTATAAATTTTACTTATTGATAATATATATTAATTATTTAAAGCTATAAAATATAATTATAGCAATTCATTAAATATTCGTCTAACATCAACAATTGTAATGATTAAATGTAGAGATAACAAATTTCAATTTTTAAGGAAATAATTATAACAGTTACAATGTGTGTGGTCGGTTATAAAATTCACTATACTCGTAAAACATTTGTTCGTGGAGCCATTTTTTTAGTTTGCTATCGAATATCGGGGTAGAAGCTGTATCTATTATGTCTTTAGGCAGACGGTTAAAAACACTAGGCCCGGAGTTGGCCGGGGCTGGAGCGGAGGTGCTTGTATATTTGCACATTCAGTCGGATGTTTGTCGTCGTATGCGCATACAGGGTGTACAATCCAAATGGGTCAGTATGGAGAAGTCGGAAACTATGAGAGATAGCGAGATCTGTTCTTAGGAACCATAATGTCGATTTTAGATTTAATAATAACTACATTCAAACTTTTTTATTAACTCACATACATAACCGGGAATCGAACCTGGTCAATATTTTTGTAACCGCGTTAAGTAAAAAGGACCAAATTTGGCTATGAAATCTTGTGTAAACACAACTGACAGTAAATTAGACTAAAATGCCCACAGTTTTATTAATTTGTAAAAAGTCGTGAATAATATGAATCGATCATCAATTATCTGAAGAGACCACTTATGCATATCTTATCTGCATCGGTATTATGCATTACAAATAGCGTTTATTTAAAATTAGAACGCATTTGTTCAGCGGGCGTACCAATTCATTTAAAATTTGAAAATGGAATACTGTTTTTGGAATTAACTTCAAATGAAACACGGCTTTTCATAACCCTATTAAATGGCCCGCAAGATCGCCGGACATCACGCCACTTGACTATTTCTTATGGGGTTATGTCAACGATGAAATCTACAAATCAAATTACGACACTGTAGAAGATTTAACTACAGCCTTAGAAAACATTTTAACACATATGCACCCCATAAAAATAAGAAATGCAATCTTGCGATCGTTACCCAAAAGAATTAATCTTTGCATTCAACAGAATGGCTACCATTTTGAACATTTCCTGAAATAAAATAATTATCTTATTGGTGGGTTTTTATTTCAATTATTTAAACAAGATTCCATTAGTGTTGTGCTTCTTGCGAATTGCAGAATTTATACACATTGATTTTGACCAGGTTCGATTCCCGGTTATGTATGAGAGTTAATAAAAAAGTTTGAATGTAATTATTATTAAATCTAAAATCGACGTCATGGTTCCTAAGAACAGATCTCGCTATTTTTCATAGTTTTCGACTTCTCCATACTGACCCATTTGGATTGTACACCCTGTATACTGGCTCATTTAGATCGGTCAGTATGGGAAAGTCTGAAACTATAAGATATACGAAGATCTGTTCTTAGGAACCATGTGATCGATTTTAATAACAAGAAAAACTGCATTCATACATTTTTAAAAACCTGCGGGGTAATCACGTAACTTTTTTACTACCGTTAGATAGATTTTAATGTCAAATTTTAACTGTCAGCAGGCGAATCACGTAACTTTATGTACTAACGGTAGATAGATTTTACTGACAATTTTGAAGTATAAATGTATGAGGTGACAATTAAAATTTGACATTTAAATCTACCTAACGGTAGTAAAAAAGTTACGTGATTACCCCGCAGCTCATACATTCATACTTCAAAATTGACAGTAAAATCTATCTACCGTCAGTACATAAAGTTACGTGATTGGCCAGCTGTACTCAGCTCGGAAATCGAATCCGGTCGTTTTAAAAAAAAACGAACACTATTCCTATTTAGATATTGTGTAGGTCTTAAGCAGTAAATGTTTCTATGAAATATGATGTCTAAAATGAATAAAATGCATTGTTTTCACATACTTTAACCCTTAATAAGGCAGATGCGATTTAGAAACCACTTGGTAATTAAACGTTTACGGTAAAGACCGTCACCCTTTTTATTTAATGTTAACAGTATTACACAGCTGACATGCTACGCTTTCTTTCCTCGTTCTTACTTTTTCGGTTATTATTCAATTGTAGTGTAATTAATGAGTCAAAGTATGTGGTCAATATATGCACTATGGTCAAGCGAATCAAGTTTTTATTAGTACGTACTGTTATCTGTATTTTTTCCTGAAATTCACGTGCCTCTAACAGACAGAGTGCATATAATGACCACATGTATTTTTTTAATTAATTAGTTTCATTTTGCTCTAAATGTATTTCGCAGGGCTCTAAAAACATAAGAATATATTAAACTTTTACGTAGCATATCTGTATAACTGGGGCCTTATTAAGGGTTAATTCATTTTAGTATGTGTTCGAAGTGACCACCGTTACAATATTCAACAAGTTCAGGCATGTAAAATTGTCTCTATTTTTATTCATTTTAGACATCATGTTTCATACAAATATCTACTGCTTAGGACCTTACACAATCGATATCAAAATAGAAAGTGTTCGTTTTTTTTTTTCAAAACGACCGGTTTCGATTGCCGAGCTGAGTACAGGTTTTGTTTAATGTATGAATGAAGTTTTTCTTGTTATTAAAATCAATGACATAGTTCCTAAGAACAGATCTTCGTATATCTTATAGTTTCATAATTTCCCATACTTACCGATCTAAATGAGCCATCCTGTATTATGTGTACTTATGCATTAACTTGTCGATAATGTTGATATAGCTGCTTTGAGTGTCATGCTAGTCTATAAGTTACTGAATACGCGCATACGTGTTTCTGATAAAGGTATCCGTATCATTATCGTATCGCTCAGTGACCATGCACATCTCTGGGATATTATATTAATTACATTATACTCCTTGTTTAATCTTGAGACCTTATACATCTCTAACTTTACTGCAATGATGTTTTAATATTTGTAATAGATAACTTTGCAAGTTTATCTTCACTGTATGACATTTTGTTATAATTGTAAACTCGAAATTAATTAATTAATTTTTTTTATTATTATTATTTATTTATTTATTTATTTGAGTCTTGAATGTTTTCTATGTATTTAAGTATTTATATCTATTAAATATATCGTCGTCTAGTACCCATAACACAAGCCTTCTTGAGCTTACTGTGGGGCTAGTTCGATTTGTGTAAGATTGTCCTCTAATATTTATTTATTATTTACTTATTTATTTATCCTTCTTGAACTGTAAATTAATATTTTGACATGAAAAATGTATTATTTATTATAGTCAGACTTTCTTAAATTGTAAATTAATATTTGTAATGTGGTCTTGTAGCCTATTTGCAGAATAAATGTTTGATTTTGATTTTGATTTTTGATTTTGATCACGTGAAATGAAACATTGTTGAAAGAACATAAATTATTTTCATAAAATTACCCTTTAAACGTTGAACTGTGAGAGGGCAACAATTGCGTCGCGCCCAACATTACCGCTAATTCTATCATTTTCTTCAAAGTAATTAAACTCCGGCCTTAAATCAAATTATGAGTCCGGAACGGCGCGGAGATTACAGTTATTATCAAAGTGACGTTTAGCACGGGCCGGAGAATGCTGAAGAAGGGAATGATGACCCGTGGAGTGGGTAATGCCCAGTATTTGAGGAGATACCGCAGAATAAATAAATAAATAAATATTAGAGGACAATCTTACACAAATCGAACTAGCCCCACAGTAAGCTCAAGGCTTGTGTTATGGGTACTAGACGACGATATATTTAATAGATATAAATACTTAAATACATAGAAAACATCCAAGACTCAGAAACAAATATTCATGCTCATCACACAAATATTTGCTCTGACCGGGATTCGAACCCAGGACCGTCAGCTTCACAGGCAGGTGCACCCACTAGGCTAAACCGGTCGTCAAAATAATAATAATAGATAGTTCTATTTTTTTTTATACAATGTCGGTGGCAAACAAGCGTACGGTCCACCTGATGGTAAGCGGCCACCGCAGCCTATAGACGCCCGCAACTCCAAAAGAGTCACATACGCGTTACCGACCCTTTATGAAATTTGAGAATTCACTGTGTTGACAGCAGAAGGAACACATTTAGGTCCTTCGCTCTCAACACAGTGCATCCTCGGGAGCTCTGGCAACCTTGCTCACCTTCAGGTACACAACACTACATACTTGTATAGTAAATAATGTTATTATGACTATGGTCTCCTGCAAGGCGGAGGTATTTCCCCAGTTGGGCTGCTCCAAATTCGAGCAAGATGACATTTTGCTGTGCCCTACCTCTCTTAATGGTGTGCCCCACCTTCTTCTCACGACACTCTCTTGACAAAAACAGATGTGACGTCGACTGTACCCCTACGCAAAAATTACCTTTACTTTCACCATTACTACGTCACTATGAAAACACACGGGGCCGAGACTTGGACGTCGTATGCCAAGCAGGAGCGGAAATTGAACAGCTTCCACATGCGCTGTCTTCGGCGCATATTAAACATCTCGTGGAAGGATCGAATAACAAACGAGAAGGTGCGTAGCATCGCGCGTTTACCTAGCATTGCAGCGGTCCTGAAACAACGACGGCTGCGGTGGCTGGGACACGTGCAAAGGATGGAGCCTTCTCATTTGCCACGGAAAACTCTCCTGAGCGAAATAGCGCACGCGAAACGACCCACCGGGCGGCCCATGTTGCTCTTTAAGGATAGCGCTAAGCGTGACATGGTGTCTTTTAGGATCGACCCCTCAACTTGGGAAGAAGACTCACAAGATCGTGATCAATGGAGGGAGGCCCTTAGCAATGGAGTAGTGGAGCACGACCAAACCTGGTTTAATCTGTTATCCCACAGACGTGAATTGAGACATCAGCGCGCTGCTCTGCCTCTTTCGTCTTCGGACGGGACATTTATTTGTCAAATATGCGGTCGTGGCTGTCGCTCCCGTATCGGTCTTACAAGCCACTTACGTAAGCCGCACCTCTAATACGGACACTGCTTAAATCATCTTTCCATAGATGAACAAGGGCAATGAGTGAGTGAGTATGAAAACACACTACTCGTAGCTACACACAATTGCATTCCAATTGAAATCAGAATGCATCTCGAGCGTTGATTTAACTATAACAGAACAGCAATAATTCAACAAGTCGGCACCCACCTAATTCTTGAGATTGCAATAGTTTGAACTTTATAAAATTGTGAGGAAGGTTCGCCAGCTCGTTATACCAACCGATCCAACCATGCACTCGTACGGGACGTGCCGCACTGTGTTTAAAGATGCGAATCGCATGAATGGGTTGGATGGAACATTTGCAAGTATACCATTTGAGTCTCGCGAACTTCAAATAGCATTTTCCGTAGGTACAGGGTCAGATAAACGGCAGCCATGACGTATGGCGGTGTAGCCGGTATTCGGATACCTGCATAAGGAATTCGACTCGTAAGTCGTGGGCTATTCGACTGAACGTATGTGTTGACGATTCGGGGTTCCTTACTGATGAGTGCAATAACGTAGGCGACACCAAAATTAAGTACAAACTGGGTTTATTAACGTGTGATTAAATTACAATGAAAATATGTATAAACTAATGGCCGCGCGCGCTCAAAGAGAATGCCAATGCCCGGCCAGCCCAGAGGGGCTACCGCGAACCACAAACGAAGTTTTCCCTCTCTGTCTCACTTATATGCAAACTTGCAAGTGCGACAGAGAGGGAAAACTTCGTTTGCGCTAACAGTATGGATACGAATCAGTTTCGCGTTTCATTATTGTAAACGAGATGTAATTGCGCATAATAAATTGATCTCTCTGTGGTAACTCATTTCGGATGTGTCGCAATGCGCAGAATAAGCGGGAACCAACATGTTCCAGTTTTACACGGGTTTTGTATTTCTCATTCTTATCTTATACATTAGGTAATAGTCTTGTAAAGTATAACTAATAATTAATAATTGTTACTGACATTTTCATTTATACTCATACTCATACTCATTTATTGATAATATTATTTAAATATTACATGTGAGGTAGATGATTAATATAATGTCAGTTCCAACGAATTTAGTGCATACAATATTTATTAACTAAACTTATTCAATTACATTATAGAAGAATAGAATTTATTTACAGTACAAACGGCGTGTTCAATAAAAAAATGCGTGTGTATAAAAGGTGTGTTTATAGGTAGTGTTTAAAAAAACATTACTAGTATGTCCATGATTTGTTTTCAAATATTTTGATTCCATGGTTCGAAAGTAAGAGGGGGGGGGGGGGCTCAATTAGTATGATTTTCGGAGTAGTTATCTCCGAATATTATTCGCTCAATTTTTTTTCTCCTAAACCTTACATTGATTTCACAAGATCTATCGATTGATGTACCTACGATATATTTTTTTACCTTTATTACATTTTTGACTTTCGGTTTAATTACATAATTATTCAACGGTCTAAATAATAAAAACAAAAAAAAACAAAACATTCTGCAAATAGGCCTCAAGGGCACTTTTACAAGTCAAAATCTATCTAGGTACATCAAATAAAAATAATACAATAATCAAAGTATCATTAATTAAATGTAGTGTTACATGTCAAAAATAAGACTAAGAAACTAATAACAATCGAGATTTGTTAGAGATGTATAAGGTCTCTAAGCGTCAAGATAAAAGGTAATAAAGTAGGTACACTAATCATAATAAAATATTTTGAGCTATATTTATAACACGTCAACATGAAAATAATAAAATCTAATAAATAAATATCCTCAGAGATGTATAAGGTCTCTGAGCGTCAATCTAAAAATAAAATCAAATGAGAACAGAGCGAAGTCTCTCATCATGTCAATTCCACTGAACACTAGTACGAACTTACTAGTCCTTGCAAACATGAACAGACCGAAGAATAAAATTCACGAAGCTACAAGTCACTTGTATTTAAACACAGACTGAAACCTCTGGTTAAGTGTACGTGCAACAATTGCGAAACTGATTCCAATTCAATACGTTCAGGGTAATAGACCAACATAATTCTTCCTGCTTGGTATTTAACGTAGTCGATCCGTGCAGTAAATAATATTGTTTATATGAAAGTTTGCGGTTCTCTACGAATGTAGGCTAAATGCGTTATAGACCAGTTGCGAATTGTCTGCTAGGCTAGATGCTACTTAGACCAGTAGCGACGTAGACTGGTAACTACTTAGACCAGTTGCAGTTTAGACGAGATGCGTTTTAGACTAGCAGCGTTTTAGACCTGTTACCGCTTGTACTAGTTGCGTTTTAGACGAAATGATGATAACCCAACTAATCGATTACTTAACGTACCTGGACCATTCTACTTTTTCATGTACACAATTTTCAGACTCTATTTTTTTAATGCAGATTTCGGAATACTTAGCCCTCACTTTATATTTTTGTATTGTTATTTAGAAAGAGGTTTAATTGCAGTATCACTTCCGATAGTTTAGATAATTAACGAACCACAGTTAATATCCATAAATTGAGTAACTCAGAGGCCCTTGGATTTCTCACCATTTGTGTGAAAAAATGGTTCTTACCACTGTGTTACCCACCTTTTACAGCAATATGTTAATATTTAAGTATTTTTACTTATAAATTCCCTTTATGGCATTCAGGTACTATTTCGAAATCCTATTTTTGTATACTAATTCAATAGGTACATATCATAGATTTTTTTTAATAGGAAACTGATCATGAAAAAGTAGAATAAATAAATAAATAAATATTAGAGGACAATCTTACACAAATCGAACTAGCCCCACAGTAAGCTCAAGAAGGCTTGTGTTATGGGTACTAGACGACGATATATTTAATAGATATAAATACTTAATTACATAGAAAACATCCAAGACTCAGAAACAAATATTCATGCTCATCACACAAATATTTGCCCTGACCGGGATTCGAACCCAGGACCGTCAGCTTCACAGGCAGGTGCACTACCCACTAGGCTAAACCGGTCGTCCACCACAATGACCACCTATTAAACTTAGGTACGTCAGGTAAATCTAACTGTAACAGCACACCTTAATAGTATAAATTGGAAACCAAGGGCTTTCAAAGTCACCCATTTCAGACGAGATATTTTCACCTGAACCTGTGTGGTTGTATGGGTAGCACAACTTACTTGTAGGTACTGGCAAATCGCATCACGCGACTCAGCGACTCTTTTTTTCCAACCTGGCTTTCTAAGTTGGTCCCCGAAGGGAACCTTTACTAATTGCCCTAACAACTCAGCGACTCCTTTTTTTTTCTTTTTTTTTTTTAACCTGACTGTGGCTTTATAGGCCGGGCCCAATAAAGCGATAGGAGTGCGCGGTTGGAGAGTAGCCTGGGGAAAATCCAGGGGAAAACCTCCGGCACGACCACGCGTGTGGTTTGGAACACTGGAATACTCTAAGAGTTCGCGCTCCAGTGAGATTGGTTGAGCGGTTTCAACCGAATCTGAGGTGTGAGTGGAATCGAGCTACTGGGAGTTTTGTCGCTGGTTCACTAAACCTAGCCTAGCTGAGAAGAGTCCAGCAAGAAACGCAGCTAGGCTCAACCTGGGTCGGACTGACTACAGCGACTCCCGTCTCACTCGCTCTATATGAAGAAGAGGCTAGATGTTCTCGTGTCCCGTTTCATCGCAGCGTCACTTATGCTAGAAGGTAAGACAGCTTGTTATGTCAGACCGGGACCACACGTGGCCGTTTTCATGTTTCAATCTCTTTCTTTAATATTGTAAAATAAAGGGAGGCGAATACGCATAGCGAAGTATAGTGCCGCCATCAGACATTATTAAAAAAAACCGTTAGCATAAATGACCTATTTCAGTTTCCACATCAGCTACCCATTGATCAAACTATCCGGGTAGTAGATTCGATCCCGGGAGACAAACATTTGTATGCGGGCACGTACGCGTTTGATTTATTGACGGTGTTTCTACTTTTTACTTTAGGAAAAAATACGCACTTTTTACTCTCGTGAAGATACAAATTGTAAATGGAAATAACTTTTCTGAAAACGACAGAAAATAAGCTTTTGCTTTATAAATATTTTCATTCTTTATTTAAAGTTAAAATATAGTGAGTGACGTAAAATATTCTCTTTTCATTGAAACACATTTTTTATAAACTTTATTTTACATTTTGTGTTTTCTCTGGATTACACTGTAATTTTAATGGAATTTTCTTTACGCATGAAAATTAAGTAATTACAAACCTTTACATGAAGTACATCATGAAATGGTGTATGTTTGTCTTTGTTTCTATTAAAACGATTCAATTCAGTACCAAACCAAACTGTCACTTTCATTGAAAAGGCTGAGTAAATGGTGGATGAGACAAAGAGGAGGGAGACAACATACATGGAGTAATTCTACGGAAAAAATATGCAACATGCTAGAACTATGTACGTTCTAGCTTGAACGTATATTATGTTATGACGATCCTTATTTGGTGAATATGTTTCAATCCTATTCCATTATTATTATTTATATCTTAATTGACGATCATGATGTGAATTCGTATACTTTTGACATGAATGCATTTATATTGCAATTTACATCTATGAAATAAATGAATCTGAATCTGAATCTATAGGAGGACGAAAGAAATTGGATTATCATGTTTTTAAAACACCAAAAAAAGTCATACATTCTATTGTTAAAATTAATTTCAATAGCGCAATTATATTTTGTAAGCTGATTTGGGTAATAAAAATGATCAAATAAATAGAAATAGAAATAGAAATAGAAATAGAAATCTTTATTGTATAACTGTGTAGTTAGGGTGTACAAAGATGACATGGTAGTACAAGGAATCAACAGCTACCCGCTACGGGCATACAATATGTTTAAAGATAATAATAACTAATAATAAAAAATATAAAAAATATGTTTTATTAAATTAAATGTTTGTAATTGTTAATTGAAAGTGATTACTATTCCCTTGTAGGTAATTCAAATTGGTAATTGAAACTACATTTTGTAACAGGAAGTGTTAATTTATTATTCAATTACGTTTTTTCCCTGTTTATTACTGCTTTTTTCAATATGTCTGAAACCCACGGGGGTTTTCTATTTAAACTGTCATTATTGTCTATACGATTATTTCTCTGATTAGAGCCAAAATCGGGAAAATATTCCAAAATTGAGTCTATATTATAAATCCCTTTTTTACCTCAGCCTTCTAAAACAATACATGATTAAACGATACAGTCAAGTTAAAATGATGGTAATATTGAAATTAAATGAAATCATTTTTTCTTCAATTTAGGCATATTACATGCACTTACGAATGTCAAAAAACTACCACCGGTTCATGGAATAAAGTAATAAACCTCTGCCTCGAGAAGAACCGGCGTAAGAAACTCGGCGAGGTGTCATTTTTTCAAATCATAATTCATAATCAGAGCTCGGAATAGGAATAGGTACTGTTATTTCAAGGTAATTAAACAAATAATATGCAATATAACAAGATTTATAAGTAAAGCGAAATGTATTAAGCCTCTAGAATAATACAGTAAATCCCGGGAAATCCCGCATTCATTAAAAAGAAATAATTATTTTTGGTGCTTGTAACCACTCTTAGTTACGTCCTCCCGCGAAGTTTAGGCAAATAGGCACTACCTATTCCGAGCTCTGTTCATAATACTACAGAATTTAAATTACTGCTATAATACTAATTAATACTATACAATACAATACAAATACTCTTTATTGCACACCTCACATAATAAAATAGCACATAAAAACAAAAATCATAGATACAGGGAGACAGAGGCAGAACAACAGGCGGTCTTATCGCTAAAGAGCGATCTCTTCCAGACAACCTTTGGGTAGTGGAGAAATGAAATATAAAGCTGAAAAGTAGGTGGTGCATAAACTATTGCAATGAGAAAAAAAGAAAAAAAAAAGATAATAAATAATAATGCTATATATTTAATTTCTCATTATGAGATATTATTATCTCATACGAGGAAATATGAACAAAGCTTCTAAAAGTCAAATAACTATCGTAATTTGTTAAAAAATAAGCCATTACATAAACGTCTCTCCTGCACTGGTGCCGTAGTTTAGGCTCGGTTTTATAAATATCCGTTAGACCTTATCTCGGTTTGTTATGTCAAAAAATGTACTGAGTTACTGTTTGATCTGATATTCGGTCTAACGGATCTTTATAAAACCCGGCCTTAATTCAAGTAACAATTTAACTTCACAGAAATTGCAGATGAACAAACGTCGATGTGCCGCCGAGTCCGCTGATCACACCATCAATCAATCTCGGCGTTTTATTTAATTTGAAAACATTTTGTTAATTATATTAGCTTTTTGATCGATGGCTGCGTAAACAGCCATGGCGGTGGCCGAAATAGAATGATTTCGAGTTAGTTTCGACTACCTTTCAGTGTCTTTACCATGAGTTTGCATGACCGTACTCGCTAGCGACTGCGTAAACGATTTAGTATGCCGTTTCTTAGTTCTATTGCGTAACCGCCAGAGGCGCTGTACTTTTCCCGATACAAATTTTTACGCAGTCGCTAGCGAGTACGGTCATGTAAACTCATGGTAAAGGCACAGCCTAGTTGGTAGTGACCCTGCCTCCAAGCTGTTTGAGGTCCCAGTTTCGAATCCTGGTCAAGGCATTTATTTGTAAGAACACAAACATATTTTTTTTATACAACGCCGGTGGCAAACAAGCTTACGGTCCACCTGATGGTAAGCGGCCACCGCAGCCTATAGACGTCCGCAACTCCAAAGGAGTCCGTACGCGTTGCCGACCCTTTATGAAATTTGAGAATTCACTGTGTTGACAGCAGAAGGGACAAATTTAGGTCCCCCGCTCTCAACACAGTGCATCCTCGGGAGCTCTGGCAACCTTGCTCACCTCCAGGAACACAACACTACATATTTGTATAGTAGATGATGTTATTATGGCTGTGGTGTTCTGCAATATTTATTCCTGAGTCTTGGATGACTATGTTTTAAGTATATATTTATCTTTAAAGTATGTATATCGCTTATAGTACCCATTGCACACATACATGGCCGAGCCGGGTATACACACATACAAAGATGTGTAAAAGAGATGCAAGCATAGACACCAACACACGTGGGAACGAGATACAATGTGTGATCTCCTGTCCCTCATCGCGTATTATTTGTCTGCCGCCTGTGTCATCGAAACGTCAAAAATGTATTCAAGCCTATTGGCTTAATTTAAATTTGGCGCCAATGTATACAGGGTGTCCCACGGCTATGCCACATGGAGGGAAAGTACATTGAATATTGTAGATGGAAGATATTATTTGAATTTAAAAAATAATTTAAACTGAATTCACAGATATTTAAATAATTTTGTGGTTGAACCGGGAATCGAACCCTTTAAACGTGATTAATTGATTAATTTTGTATTAAAAATGTTAAAATTCATGGTCTTCCTTTTATTTCTGATACTATGTTATTTATCAAAAATAATCCATATGATGAAGCCTTTCGATTGGTATGATAAAGCTACAGGGTAATTATTTTTCTTGTGTAACGGGTTCGATTCCCGGTTCACGGTTTAATTATTATTTAAATATCTGTGAATGCAGTTTAAATTGTTTTTAAAATTAAAATAATCTCTTCTTTCAGTAAAATGTTCCATCTACAATATTCAAGGTACTTTCCCTCCATGTGGCATAGCCGTGGGACACCCTGTATAACACGACTAATTATGAGATGTCAATAATCCTATCATAAGTAGACCCCGTTATCTTGTCGCACAGAAATTGTTTTTCAATAGAGCGTGAATGTTTTTTTATCGACCTTCTTGATATCGATGTTTATATAATGCAATTGAGTTTTCACCTTTTAAGTCAATGCTCAATTTTAATGAAAACGTGTACGATACAAACCGGGAAAACTCTAGGAGGATGATAAGTTATGTAAGAAGTATGTTTGTATGTAACTATGTATGTAAGCAGTTTATTGTACACAATAACAGGTTAAAACAATATGCATGTCACACAACATTAGAGTACAAAACTTATCCCTATATGGGATCTCTTCCAGCTAACCTTTAAACCAGTAAACCGTTGAACCTAAAACAAAATTTAATTCAAATATTTCTTTCAAAAACTTTATCGTCACCTCCAGGTTTATGTCAATCCTTTATAAAATTTTGGAGAATATCGAATAAAGGCTATTCAATCAAATATTGAAATCAAACATTGATAAATTATGGATAAAATGGGAAAGTTTGGAGTTACCTAATGAACCAATTTGTGTTCGATTGATTGCCGAAATATTAACTCGATCAAGAATTGTGTTGGAATTGGAATTATTATATCCTGTAATTTATTTCTTAAATCAACTGGCTTTCTCGTAGCACGTATATATAAATCTGACATCAGGCAGGAAGCCAATAAAGCTAAACTTAGTAAAAAGCTACATAGTTACCTTATTAAACTTGTAAAATAAACTATTGTACCTAGATGTAGAATCATAATATATAAAGTTGCCTTGTTAACACGTTCACTGCGGCTTGAGGCAAATCCGCCCCAAGCTCGACTATACGCTGGTGCGGGGCTAAAAGTTCGTGTTATCTCTCTCGTGCGGGAGCTGTTGCCGTTGACTTACAAGGCGTACGATAAAGACAAATATACATTTCTTTATGTTATTCAAACCCGGACTCGTTGGTACAAAAAAAATGACTGAGGTCGAAATAAGCCTCGAACGCACTGGGTAGATATTTTATCCACACAGTGCGGGTCGAGGTTTATTTACGCCTCAAGAAAGTGACCTCAAGGCCGCACTGAGCGGGACGCGGGCGGCGCGGGAGTCGACCGCTTAACGTTAGTGCGGCCATAGTTGTTGATACAGAACCAGCGTGTTTCACGTGAATAATAGGTACTTATAACCTAAATACGAAAACAATCGTGACCGATCGTACATATAATTACCTAAATACTTAAAAAATCGTCTAGTATGTTAAAGAATAAAAACGACACGAAAAGGTAAATAACATAAAAATGAGTTTTCCCTTCGTATTTTATCGAAATTGTTCGTACTTTTTCAACTAGCTTATGGCGAGTACTAAAACAAATTGAGATAAAAGGATAAATATCAGCCGTTTTCGTCAAAATACGATGGGAACGCATTATTTTTTAATTTATTGCTCATTACTTTTGAAAAGACAACCAAATACAAGGCTTCGCCAAACTGCGAAGCAGTTTGTTGGCGAATAAATTAAAAACACTCATTCGTTAACACCTACTATTACCTATATCTGTGCCAACAGAAGATACTATTTTTTATTTATAATGACATATTAAATCCTTATTCTTAAATGTCCATTGAACCTATTTTAAATATAATGCCGTTAAAATTAGATTGTCTGTATCTGGCGAAATTGGAATTTGTGTTTGCGAGATCTTGGTTATATGAATAAGGGGTTAACAAGTTTCTTATTATAAAAATAATAAGAACCTAACATTCACTAGCTAACTAAAATAGTAACAGTTATTCACCCGTGAGATTACTTATCATCAATGCCTTGAATTTTTTTCTATACACAAGTTTTGGTAAACAATCATATTCTGAGGGTATGCTATTAAATACTCTCGGTATCAGGTACTATCTGGTTCTTTGACCGTAATAGTTACTGGCCGGCGGCTCCGTATACTTCTTGCGTGCTGTGTCCCTCAGTGTTCGACTATAATTTTTTGGCACCTTAAACTTAGGATTCACTATATATCAGGTAAACGGCATAGCATGCAGAAAGAAGTGGTTTACATATTTGCACAGACATGCAGTCGGTATATTTGATAGTTCAGAAGTTATTTGAAAAAATGTGTGAATTTCCTCCTTATAGTGTCATCCACTGGGCCGCTAACTTTATTTACTCGAACTCGAAAAAATAAATATAGCATAAATTCATTAGATTAAGTTTATCTAATGAATTTATGCTATATTTATTTCTCTCAAGGTCCGGGTCCGAGTCCGGGTCCGGGTCCAGAACCAGGTTCAGGACCAGGTCCAGGTTGAGGTCCAGGTCTAGGTCCTGGTCCAAGTCAAGGTCCAGGTCCGGGCTCAGGTCCAGGTAAGAATCCGGATCCAGGTCCAGGTCCGACTTTGGGTCTAGGTCCGGGTTTGAGTCTAGGTCCGGGTCCGGGTCTCAGTCCCAGTCACAGTCCAAGTCGAAATCGAAATCGCCAAACGTGTACTATGCGTCGTTGAAGAGTTCTGTTCTGATCATCATCAGCACCAGTTCATCAAATGCGACAGTTTTTAATGAAAATGCTTGATTTTCTGATGAACATACAAAAATCTCTATAGGTACGCATAATACGCATGCCTTTAAGATTTAAGGAGTTCCCTCGATTCCTCGTGGATCCCATCATCAGAACTGGGTTTTGACAAAAACGGAACTAATCTGTACGCATATAGATACAATCAAAAAAACATTTATAAAATCGGTCCAGTAGTAATAACGGAGATATGGAGTAACAAACATAAAAAAAAAATAAAAAAAACATACAACCGAATTGATAACCTACCTTTTAGATTTGGAAGTCGATTAAAAATGGCGTCTGAGATATTATATCGAATATGGTCGACGAGATGATGATTTTTCATCGATAATTTAGCGATAACTGCCATTCCCTTCACTAGACTTAGATGAAATTTAGTGTGTTTTGAGGCCTAAAAGACCTCAAAAATTCTTTAGGTATTTTTTCTTTAACCAGAGGGCAGAACCAAGGGCGAAGCTAAGTGTATTTTAAATATTTAATGACAAATGAAGACCACATAAAAGAAAACACCTAATTCTTGTCTAGGCAAAATTATGAAGGATATAAGTACCTACTGAAATTTGAGGTCCATAAGGCCTCACCCGCACTGTAAATGAGCTTAGGTTTGGGCTGATTCGATCTCAACCGCACCAGATTAAAGATCACCAAAATTTGTCCCGCAGTGAACGTGTTAAACTCATAAAATAATTTACTGTTAGAAGAGAGATGAGACTGATCGATCCCACAGTCAAACTGTGCAAACGGTTTTGTGGGTCTATGAACTTGTTTGTGTTGTATTATTATTTCTTAATAAAATAAATAAATAAATAAAAATATATTGTACCTAGATTAGGAAGTCGACCTAGACTACAACAAGGTTTTTTTTTATTAAAAATGGGATCGCTCTGGGCCAGCATCTAGCCAGGGGGCAAAGATGAGGCCGACGATGAAGCGAGCTCACCCAGAAGGTGCCTATTCACTCGTGCCTTAAAAAGGTCTAGGTTATATGAGCTCGGAAACACCAGCGCCGGCAGAGAATTCCAAACCTTAGAAGTGCGCATTATAAAAGATGATGCAAAGCGCTTGGTTCGAATAAGAGGAATTTCGACCAAGTAAGGATGGTATCCAGCCGTACGTCTGGATGTCCGATGGAAGAAGGGGAAGGCGGTATGAGCTCATGGAGCTCCTGAGCACACTCTCCGAAGTACAATTTGTATAAAAGGTTTCAGATTCAGATTCAGATTCTTTATTGCATTCTTGTTGTAACAATTAGGTCTTAAAGTTAGGTGTAGTTCTAAACATGAGCTCTTTCGAGCATTGCAATATACAAACTAAACTATAGGAGTTACTAATGGGAGTTAGGAGGAGGAGGGTTTTTAGGCATACTTAATGGATTTGTGTAAACAGGCATAGTGCGATATTCATGCATTCGCCTTTGTTACCGACGTTTCGACACGTTTCAACTATTGTAGGGTAGTCAAATATTCGGTCAAGTATCCCATATCTCCGAGGACAATTTGCAGAGATGACAGTTCTGCCGTGGACATGACCGGTGCAACCCGTGTCGAAACGTCGGTAACGAAGAAGAACGACGACTCATCATCATCATTATTAGGGTGGGTGGGGTTATTTTTCTTGTAATCTACAGAATACACAGCAACTTTCGAGCCCTATTACATTACGAGTACGGTACTCCGAAATTCGTGATTATCGACCCACCCTAATCATCATTATCATCCTAGCGTTATCCCGGCACAGTTGCATCCTAAAGGATGCCCGGGGTCCGGGGGACGACTAAACGACTAAATTAATTTTATAACATTATTTTTACCAATTTATCTGTGTTTTACGAAATTCTACTATCAAATTATTTTATGAAGTTCTTACATATCGTAAATCATTAATTTTTCACCAGATTGGTGCCTATGAAGTATTTCCGCCTAATTATCTTACTTTTCTTTACATTTACTTTGTTTTTTAGGGTTCCGTAGTAAAGAAGGAACCCTTATAGTTTCGTCATGTCCGTCCGTCCGTCCCCCGCTTTTCTCAGTAACCGTTAGTACTAGAAAGCTGTAATTTAGCATGAGTATACATATTAATGACACCGACAAAACGGTAGAATAAAATCAGAAAAAAAATTTTTTTAGGGTACCTCCCCTACATGTAAAGTGGTGGTGCAATTTATGCCTTTATTTTATACTTGGAACCTCAACCCAACACAGAGCAATTGCCCGAATCCAACAAAGCGCTTCAATGTGATTAAACCATAATTAAGAGCTCCGGTGATATTACGAGCACTTACTACAGCTCTCTACGACGGTACTTAATTAATTAAGATGTTGTTTCATAAGATTCCCGAGACGCCACGCCCTCAATGACATCGTTCGAAGCGTTAGTATCCACAACCATCGTGTGTTATGCGGGGCTAGCACAACTGCCGCTGCGACGCGACGCGAGTAGAGAAAGATCTACCCACCTCTTTCTAATTAGCACAGTTCAAGTGAGACAGGAATCTCTGAGTCGCGCGAGATACGACTTGGCAGCAAGTTGTGCTAGCCTACCTGGAGCCACCGGGCCTTTGTCGCTCCGATGGCAAGAGGCCAGACGGGCTGGCCTTAGTGCAAGTAACGCACAGATTACTCTAAAAGATGAACTTCTTGAATTTGAAGATAAAGCAGTTTTTCTTGGCGTAACTTTGGATTCAAAATTACAATGGAGTCCGAGCCATTCTACTTTTTCATGTACATCATTTTCAGACACTTTTTTTAATGCAGATTTTGGAATACTTGGTCCTCACTTCATATATTTGTATTGTTATTTAGAAAGAGGTTTAATTGTAGTATCACTTCCGATAGTTTTGGTAATAAACGAAACACGGCTAATGTCTATAAATCTAGTAACTCAGTGGTCCTCGGATGTTTCACCATTTGTATGAAAAAATGGTTTTTACCACTGCGTTACCCACCTTTTACAGCAATATGTTAATATTTAAGTATTTCTACCTATAAATTCCTTTTATTAGGTTCAGGTACTATTTCGAAATCCTGTCTTTGTACAGTAATTCAATACATATCATAGATTTTTTTTTAATAGAAAACTGTTCATGAAAAAGTAGAATGGCCCGTCCACATATTTCCACTCTGGCAAGTAGACTCAGTTCAGCTGCTTAAGCCATTAAAATTACAATGGAGTCCACATATTTCAACTCTGGCAAGTAGACTCAGTTCAGCTGCTTATGCCATTAAAAGGATTCGTCAGCTTGCAGATGTTGAGACGGCAATGCTGGTATATTTTGCCTATTTTCATAGCGTCATGTCTTATGGAATTTTATTGTGGGGCACTGCCGCTGACATCAATTCAATTTTCGTACTACAAAAACGTGCTATATGGAATATTTACAGTTTGGGGTCACGCATTTCTCTGAAAGATAAGTTTAAAAAAATTAATATTCTCACTGTAGCCTCACAATATATCTATGAAAATATAATGTACATTCGTAAGAATCTTGACATGTATAAATTAAATAGTGACATTCACAATTATAACACCAGAAATAAAAATAAATTAACCATTCCCGGATATCGTCTCCGTAAAGTAAATATGTCCTTTATGGGGAACTGTGTACGGTTTTACAATAAGTTACCTTCTAATATGTTGAAATTGTCAATGAGTAGATTTAAATCAAGCGTTAAACGCCATCTCTTACAAAAATCTTATTACACTATAAATGAGTTTATAGAAGATAAAGCCGCATTTATGTAAAATATATGTATACTTATTATTAAAATGACGTGTAAAAGAGCTAGGTTAAGCCTATTTACAAAATAAATATTTTGAATTTTTGAATAGTACCGTGGTAGAAAGGGAAGTGTCTTGTGTGGCATTATCGCCGCCTGGCATATCAACCGCACGGTGCAGACAGACTTAAGCTTTAGTTTGAGTTTAAAGTCTTGTTTTTGTTTTTATTGAAAAAAAATAAGATGCTATTGTGGATAGAGCACCTTGGGTATCATCATATCATACACATCATACACTCGTAGTTCGCTACATACGGAAAAATTACGAGTATGTTATCCATCATAGGGCGGTTTGGTTACAGCTGGTTGTGAACCGGCTCGAATAAATATTTATTTATTTAGGTGGTAAATAAAATATATCAAAACAAAGTGAAATTAAAATATTTTTTAAACACTACAGATTTTTAAGGTTTCATACGAATAAAGAACGACCGTTTTCTCAGTTCAGGTAATTTACTATTAATAATAAATAATTACTATTAATAATAAATTGACAAATCAATTCAACTAACCATTTACCAATATATTGTTGACGTTATATTCTTCCATTTAGTTTTAAGATTTGCTGTCAATTATTTTATTTTAATTTAATTTAAATTAATTACTAATAAATAAATGTTATAATGCTAACTTATAGACTACCTATTACTACTACTATTGTGTATGTTGTTGTTTGTTATACTATTGTGTGCCCTTACAGGGTATCATCCTCTAACTTAAACCAAGATGTAACACCTATTATGTACATGACATAACAATATTAAATAAGTTTTTCTATGATTTTTCACCGCTAAACCTATTTCACTTAAAGTAACGAATAGAAAATATCTGTAATACGTTTCCATTTACACAGAAAACACCCTAAATATATGTTTATTAAATTATGAGTCATTCATAATTATATACTAAGTAACAGTAGGTATGCCAATGTCGTGTCTACACATTTTAGTTTAACCAGATTTGTAGCTAATTTGCATAACACTTAAATTTGAAATCATTGACTAGCGCTCTCTCCTCCATCATTAAGTTAAACTGGCTAATCTAGTTAAGATGTATTATTAGTTAAGATTATCTTTATATTTCTCTTTGAGTGCCCGGAAAACCAGCGCCTTAGCATGCATTTCTATTGGCATATGCCGAGTCCTTTTAATTGTTCATCTCATCTCATTTCATGTGCTTAATATTTTGCAATGATTTATCAACAAATATTTCATTCGTTCTTTCCTTCTTTCTTTCATTCACAAGTCAGTCATAGTCTAGGGATATAGCGCCTTATTGCCGCCTCCAAAAAGTAAAATTTTGCTAGAAAATGTCACAATTAAAGGATATAAATATGAAGTAATTTAAATTTATGAATACCTAACTCAAAGATATTCCAGGAAACTTAATATTACGTGGCCCGAAGTTGTCGGATGTCAGGCTGAGGGTGGGTGGGTGAAGTCTCATTCGGTAATTAGCTCTCCCCGACGCTCCAAACTGTTTCAGCAATCCTGCTTCCTCCTGATAAGAGATGAATGATAAAAAGTACATTACATTAGCAATATTATAATGTTTTGAACATTTTTGTTCTTGTCGGGGATCTGCAGAGAGATATTGCTTTTAATTACTTTACATCTCTAAGAGATGTCGTAAGCTTAAGACTAACATTTTGAAATCTTTATTTAACGATGAGTCGGTCATAGTGGCACTCAAAATAGTTTGCCGAGTGGTCAAATTAAGGTTCGAGACCTAAAAAACTAATTATATAACTATTGCATACACTACTTTTTCTACGAGTCAACGGAAATTAATTAAACAAACCGAAACTATCATACAAACTAGTCCCGCGGCAATGAACATTAGGCACATGGGTCGGGCGCTCGTTGGTCTTTTGTTCTATGTCCGCGACGTCACGTGATTTGTCAATTTCATAAGAGTACTGTAATGGTGACACGTGATTGGCCAATTTCATAAGAGTACAGTAAAAGGCGACACGTGATTGGTCTATTTCATAAGAGTTCACTTGATGGGAACCAATAGAGAAATGTATGTGATTTTAGTTTTGTCTACTATATCGTAATTCAAACATTGAAGTCGACGAGTAGAAAAAGAACTATAACATTAAAACGGTTATTCTGCTTTTTTTAAATGATTTATTAATAAGATTTTCATTTTATCAATGCAATTTGTGATAGTATTACTTTAGTTAGGAGTCCTGAAATCTAGGAATTAATGGCTAAAATGATGAGCCATAGAAATGAAATGAAATGTTTTATTTCGGCCGACGGGCATCCATATTAAGAAATTGTTAGTAATAATGTACCTAGATAGATTTTGACTTGTAAAAGTGCCCTTGAGGCCTATTTGCAGAATAAATGTTTTGATTTTGATTTTATTGAATAATAATATATTAATAAAATAAATAGAAATAGTAATGATGATATTCAATATTACAATATTAGATATTAGTTGTATTTTAATTTTCCTTTGCTTTTTTATTATTTTAATATTATGTATATGCTAAATAAACATGTTTTCTTTCTTTCTTTCAATACAATACAAATACTCCTTATTGCACACCTCAATCAAAGAACGTAACACGTAATACACGTAATATAACGTTAAGATCGTTTGATTATTATCACGCCATACACTCATATCACAATACGTATCACAGATATCGATGAATATAGAAGCTAAATTCATATAATTTGGAATACCACGATAATACACCCCAGTATTGTTAAAATAATCATCGTATTACCGGGCCCATTCAATATGTCCAATATTCCGCTGCTAAATTCCGTTTGAGTTTAATATAATTATAATTATGTTTAGCCAGTTAAATCGCATGCACTAATTAGTGGGATTTCAAGCTCATATGGTCATTTATATTACGTTTATGGCGGTAGATATCCCGTTATTAATCGTATTTCTAAGTATTGGTGGATATGTTTAGCAGCTAGCATTCAGTGACCACAAATCTAATTATTGGCCTACACGATGCAGGATTAGCCCATCATTTTAATGTAATTTTATAACGACCATGTTGCATTCAAATGGTTTATGTTTACTGTTATTAAATCACATGAAGGTAGAAATATTTAAAAAATAATTAAGAAGTTATTTATTATGTATGGTATTTTTGTATTGTATTGCTGTTGATGCCCCAAATAAAAATAAATAAATAAATTAGCTCTTTGATCGTAATTTTTATAATATGAAGGAATTCTTGAATCAATAAGTGTCATATAATGTTTTTTTTTTGTATTAACCTAATTTTATGTCACACCTGACCATAAACTGGCAATTACTGCACGCTCCGCGCGCGGAAAATCCCACTTCCTGGCCAAGTGCAGACACAATTTTGTACTTACCACTGGCGGTAACAATGAAAGCCTCGGATCACATATTTATCGCCCTTGCCTACGGCTCGTGTAAACTTACCCCTTTTCTGCGAACAAATTATAATATTATTATGTATTTTCCATATGTCATCACCATGGGGTCCCGGACCTTTGGAAGGCATGCGTGGAGCCCAATCAAACAGCGCAGAGACCCTTTAAGACAAAAATAATCTACATGATTTATCCGGAGATGGTCCCAGCCAGGTGCAAAGATTATTGGAGTGCGACGGAAACTAAGGTCATTGAGCTGAATATTGGACTGGAAAATGGGTTATGGGGGACTAGCGGACACTTGCCTTGACAATTAGTCGCGGAATTGTAAAAAGGCAGGCGGTGACTTGCCTGCTCGCTGAATGGGCCCCATAAAACAGTCGCACGCGCAGTGCGACAATATGAAGCAACATCTCTTTGAGTTTAGAATAAAGGAAAAATTGTTTTTTTTTTTACGTTTTATACGCCTCCCTTAAGGCGTATGTATAAAATATAGTTTACGTTAGCAGCGGTACTGCTTAATACGAAGGAACGGTTGATGAATTTGGGACTGGGTGGCGATTGCACCTATAGCTCAGTTGGCTAGAGCGACTGGCCGCGAGTGCCGGGAGGTCGCAGGTTCGAATCCCACTCGGTGCCTAAATTTTTAAATTTTTCCTTTATTCTAAATTTGGGTATGGGATGGTGCATCGCAACTGACGATTCTCAATATGATTTGAGACGTTAGTGCCGTTAATGAAGCATGAGTCTTCTGGTAGATGTCGCTGTACGCCTCCCTTAAGGCGTTTGTATAAAATATCTCTTTGAGTGGCTATAACGTTGTCGAAAGGTGAGTCTGTGGTATTCAGATGCCGGTAATCCGTTCAGCAGGCGCCCGCGTTATGACAATTTACACTTTACACCTGGGGGTAATTACGTAACTTTGTACTAGCGTTAGGTAGATTTCAATGTCAAATTTTAATAAAGTTCAGTTATTTCATTTACATAAAGTTACATGATTCGCCTGCTGGAGCATAATTCATAATTCATACATTTGATTCATAATTCATAAATTTATTTTTTATAATTTGATTTCACATCTCTTTATGACGTCAATAATAATAAACTTTTTCATACATTAAATTACATTTGGTGCATATTCATTAATAAGTTATTTAAAAAATATATTTATTTCTATACAATATTGATTCCACGGAGCCCGTTCATCGAGATAGTCGGATATTTTATAGTATCTCTTTTTGCATAATTTTCCATAGTTTTTTTTTAATAATTTTACACAAATCGACCTAGTCCCAAACTAAGCAAAGCTTGTGCTATGGGTACTAGGCGACGATATACATACTCATACAGATAAATATATACTTAAATACATAGAAAACATCCAAGACTCAGGAACAAATATTCGTGTTCATCACACAAATAAATGCCCTGACCGGGATTCGAACCCGGGACCTCCTGCTTCGTAGGCAGTGTCACTACCAACTAGGCTAAAGCGGTCGTCAATTTTATATTACATTTAAATTTATGTAGAGGCAATGATTGAATGTCATAGGTTCCGCTCTTGCGACTCCACTCTGTCCGGCTGATTAAGGCAAACGCATATTCAAGGGCCCCGTGTGGTTGCCGGGTGAGAATTGCGCCACCCCATCTCTTCCCGTGGGTTTCGTAGGAGGCGAATAAGGGAAAATCGGAGGGTGGGCAGCAGCATCCTTCGATCATTACCACCATCAAACTGCGGTCGCCAACCCGCTTGCCAAGCGTGGCGACTATGGCAAATCCCCTCCAAAATTGGGGGAGGCCTATGTTCAGCAGCGGACGTCTTTCGGCTGAAATGATGATGATGATGATGATATTCAAGGGCTCGATAAAGGGGCCCTCTGGCCTTTCCCCAGGCTTCTCTCCAACTGCGCACTCTCATTGCTTTATTGGGCCCGGCCTATAAAGCAACAGTCAGGTTAAAAAAAGGTCCTCTGGAATAGGAGTCCCCGGTTTCGCCACTCACCATCAGCTCCCCGCGGGCTTATTATTATAAAAAGCGCACGGCGCGCACGCTTGTTTACCACCGATGTAGGAGTTTCTGATAGCTCAGCGAAAGGCTCGGAAAGAAAGTGGTCCCCAGGGAAAGTAACCAAGGCGATTATCAAGGGAAATGAGCGATCCACTCACCTCGTGAACCCCAATGGCGGCAGCTTGAGTCGTGAATGCCCAGCTCCCTCCTCTTCCTGCTATGCTGGATGTTGGTGAAGCACAGCACAGCACAGCGTATAAGCACAGCACAGCGTATAACGACACAGAAATAAAGAGCGAAACATCTGACGATGCATTTGGACGCAAACTCAGAAACCTTTTATTGCATAAACCAATGTACTCGACTAAGGAATTTATGGAATTGACATTTGCTTGAATTTAATTTGTTTACCATTAATCTATTTTTGCTGATATTTTTATTGACATTATCTCTGTACTTGTTTGTTTGTTATATTTTATTTATTGACGTGTACCACAGTTGTTATTTTAAATTTGTTGCATTTTAACGATCCTGACTACCGGGAGATACGATTTATTTGAAATGTATTGCATTTGTTTGAATATTTTTATATTATTATTGACGATCGTGATGTAAATTCTTATAATTTTGACTTATGCAAATTTGTACTGCAATTTATATCATGAAATAAATCTGAATCTGAATCTGAAAGCAGTGATAGTGACCACGAAAGCACCGTGGTATGTCTAAGCGGCATTAAGGGATGCGCGCGCGACGACAGCTCCGTACAGACTCAAGCGAATGTTCGGTATGTAACCGAACTAGGGAGCGATTCGAAAAGGGCCAAATTCGCGTGGCATTGAAGGAGCCTTCAGTGAGGGACTACTCTTCGCTCCTAACAAAAGTCTGGTTACCAATGGAATCCTAAACAACCGACGTGATATAAAAAATAATAATTAAAAATTAAAATTAAAAATTTTGCACTTAAATGTTTAGGCACTGCCATGGTTCAGGTCATAGCACAGGACAGTCGAAGTCATAAGGTGCTTAACACCTGTCGCTTTAACGTCATGCTTAAACTGTCATACTAACATTTCCAACGACAAAATACCGAAGTGTCCACTGCTTATGAATTCGACTGTAAGTACCTTACATTAGTTAGAATAAGCGCAATCTCGCCAACAATCTAATATCGCAGTTGGGCGAGTGAATTTTTACGTAATTTTTTTGAGAAATAATAATAATGTACTTTATTGTGCACTAAACAAAATGGAAATGTTATAAACAGACTCTAACACTCATAATAATGCAAACAACAGGCGGTCTTATAGCTAAAAAGCGATTTCTTCCAGACAATCTTTGGGTAGCAGGAAATTCAGAAAATGACAGTGAACAGGTAGTGCAAATTTAGCAGAGAGATAGATATACAATCATCGATACTATATAATAAAGTAATACAACAAATAACTATATATATACAAATACAATACATACATACATATATACATATATAAATGCAAAGGCAATCAAAGGGGCGACAAAAAATGCAGTAATAAATAGAAAGAAAAAAAAAATAGAGAGAAATGTATTTTTTAAAGTTTACCTCATGGCACGAGTCAATATAATAAGAGTAAGTACGCCTAGCGAGCCGTACCCAATAACTCCCGAAGATGAATAACCCGTTGGATAGATTTATTAAATCCACCTGCCAATAGGAAGTTTATTATAAAAAGTAAACCATTGTAATCTACCCCTCCAACCAATCCAATTTCACACACCAATTCTTTCTCAGAGGGCCCAATCTTTCGGGTAATTCGTTAAAATTTCCTCCGTACTCGGGGATCCGACATAAAATACAGTATAATTCCCAGTCATTATTCACAGTTTTCGCCGGATTTCGGCCGCGGGTAATGACTTTATTTGAATTGAAATTTTCCAAGAATCCGCTGGGGGATTCTTTAGTGCGTGCCCGTCGCGATGACGTTTCGCTGCGGAATCCGAAATGTGTGCGGAATTAGGTACAGGCGCCGTAAATTCTGTGTTTATTTACTACTATTTAGGGTTTCGGACTGTACTCGAATCCCGTGTGGTTGCCGGGTAAGAATTGCGCCACTCCATCTCTTCCCGTGGGTTTCGTAGGAGGCGAATAAGGGAAAATCGGAGGGTGGGCAGCAGCATCCTTCGATCATTACCACCATCAAACTGCGATCGCCAACCCGCTTGCCAAGCGTGGCGACTATGGCAAATCCCCCCCAAATTGGGGGAGGCCTATGTTCAGCAGTGGACGTCTTTCGGCTGTAATGATGATGATGATGATGACTGTACTCGAATGGCAAAGTAGCACGTTACTCCCATGACACAATAATATACTGCGCCAGGTATGGCAATCCGGTACATTGGTTATCAGAAATCATAAATATGTATTCGTGCAAAACACAAAAAGAACAAGAAAATAAATAAAAACAGAAGAACAAGGTATTGCACGAAATGGTTCTGTCTCAGCGTAGTGCTGGCTCGATTGCCAGCGCTGATCTTCCGACAGAACCATTAAGTGATTTCCCAGAAGGTAACACATTTTAATAAAAATAAACTAAATGAAATAATGAATGACATAATTAAACAAAGATAAAGTATACACAAGAAGCTATAACTACAATTAAAAGAACAGAGAAAAACAAGCGTAAAAAATAACAGAAAACAAGAACATAAATAAATTAAAAGAACTAGACTCGATAATGCCCGATCCAGCAACCCGTCCAGCCGATGGGCGCAAAGTGTCGGGCCGGGCACTACCGTAGCCGTACTGCGCCAGGTATGGCAATCTGGTACATCGGTTAGTAGTGTGTGTGACCAATCGTAAGCGGACGTAAGCGTGCTGAGTGTGTCGTCGACGGTGACGAACATAGTGACGCACTGGCAGGATCGCCATGTAAGGATGGGCGTAATCCGACAACCGATAGTGTTGGAAGTATGATATATTCTCTCTAAACATGGTTACATATCAGCTTATATACTAAGGCTACGCTGCGTGTGTGCGTGCAGCGTTGCACACACTACACTATGGGTCGGTTGCACCAACATACAATGAAAGGCCGGTCATCGTCAAATATGGCGCCGGCAGCTGTCATCCCATAGAAACTTGTCAAACTTTCCATACAATCAGATTTTAACGAACACCGCTTACGATTACAGACGGTTTATTTACCCACCCTATATCTAAGAATAAGACTTACATACTTGTAATGCATACCTATGTTTGACAAATAAATAATTTGAATTTGACGTAAGGTCGTCTCACGATCCGGATTGTCCTTGTTTACTTAGACCAGGCGTTACTCGAGACTGAAAGGTACTGCATAAAATAACTAGGCAAAAACAGTACGTGACACTCCTTTATTTGGCCAGTCGTGTAAAAAGGAAGTGAACAATATTTAGACTAAGAGTAGTAGACCATGAGTTTGCATGACCGTACTCGCTAGCGACTCCGTAAACGATTTAGTATGCTGATTCTTAGTTCTATTGACGACCGCTTTAGCCTAGTTGGTAGTGACCCTGCCTACGAAGCTGGAGGTCCCGGGTTCGAATCCCGAATCCTGTCAAGTTCCGGAGTCTTGGATGTTTTCTATGTATTTAAGTATGTATTTAATAATATGTCAATGTACTGAGTCTATTCTGTTTGTAATGATGTGTCTTTTCGTGCAGTGAATAAATGCTTTCTTTCTTTCTTTCTTTCTTTCTTTCTTTCTTTCTTTCTTTCTTTCTTTCTTTCTTTCTTTCTTTCTTTCTTTCTTTCTTTCTTTCTTTCTTTCTTTCTTTCTTTCTTTCTTTCTTTCTTTATTTATCTATATAAGTATGTATATCGTCGCCTAGTACCAATACCCATACAAGGCTTGCTTAGTCTGGGACTAGGTCGATTTGTGTAAGATTGTCCACAAATATTAATATTAATCAAAAAAATATTGAGTAACCGCCCCAGAGGGGCTGTACCTTTGCCCATACAAATTTTTACGCAGTCGCTAGCGCTAGCTAGGTGGATGATGATTGATTACAAGTTTTGACTGATCGCGTTTTATTAACGTTTAGCATCTTATCTCACGCGAATCAAGCGCAGAATACACATTGAAACCTATTTTTAATGTGAAAGATCTCAGATTCCCAAGGTGTGGACATGCGGATATCCACACTATGAAGCCAGCGTTTTTTCCATGCCGGCGGCGCCGGCGGCGGCGTGCTCCCGCGGGATCGCTGCCGGCTTTACGGCGGCGGCAAACGGCGCGGATCGAAGCACCGGGCGGGCCACGAGGGCGGCGTGGCTGCATAAGCTGGTACCGTCGGCGCGATCCGACCTGGCGTTGTGTCTATCTGCCCTAATTGAGACTTAGGGTCGGTTGCACCAACATACGATCACAGGCCGGTCATCGTCAAATATGGCGCCGGCAGCTGTCATCCCATAGACACTTGTCAAACTTTCCATACAATCAGATTTTAACGAACACCGCTTACGGTTACAGACGGTTTAGTGCAACCCAACCTTAGGTTACTTCCGGATTTGTCGGTGCGGTATCAAACTGTCAGCTGTCAGGGTGAGCATTTTACTTTGACAAATTCAGAGCATATCAGTAGATTGAGAGAAACACTACTAATTTTCTATGTTCTCGGTAAGCACCTAGGAATACCCGATAAATTGCGCTGAAAGATAGGTAAGTCTAGAAAGCCCTTAAATAATATCGATAGGAACAGCACTGGCAATACTGTGTCAACTTTTCTGCATTTTGACTCGTCAAACAACTTCATCTAACGACTTGACTGCAACATAGCTTAGGTACAGTGACTCCTGTCATTTAATTGTCATCCCAGCATAACGTTTAAGGATGATTCACAGTAGACCGTTCCGTGTCCGGGCCGTTCCGTCTCCGGGCCGGCCCGTCTCCGAGCTTTTTTGTGTGTCAATGTGCTAAACGTTCCGCGTCCGGGCCGGGCCGGGACCGTGCCGTCTCCGAGCCTCGGACGTAGGTAGATCGGCCGACAAACGTTTGCATTGATAATAGAGCGACCGTTCCGTGTCCGGGCCGGGCGGCTTCCGAGCGTCACCGGGCCCGTTCGTGGCCGGGCGACCGTTGATTTTTTGTTATAGAAAACGGGCCGGCCCGGACACGGAACGGTCTAGTGTGAATCATCCTTTAGCCTAAAAACAGCACACATAACATAATTTGTACGCTATCTTTGTATCCACACTAAGTTAAAAGGAAAATAGTAACAGATTCTTAACACTTAGGAACCGTCCGCGGCGTTGCCTGCTCACGACATTTAATATTTTTTACTTGCAAATGAATTTTAATGCGACATTATAGGTATTATATAAATAAAATTAAACTAAAAGATATCTAAGTATCGCATGCGCCTCGTTGAACCAGACCAGGGGGATATAATCTTGTTTTTATTTATTTATTTCAAAAATGTTCCGTTAGATTCACTTTTAAATTGTAAATTATTATATCTAGATCTCATAGATTAAGTCTTTTTGTTTACTAACAAACTATGGACCACTGATAAACGTATTTTATTTTATTTATTTTAATATTTAGATGTAACGTTCAAACATATCAGTTTCATCTGTATTAATCGATTTGAGAATAGGTTCATTGTCAGTTGTAAAAACAAAAGTTGTGTACCCGGTAATCAATAGTTAACGGCTTATGTACATGTAAGTTATGTTTTTATTACATGAATTTATAGTTATGGAAACACCGTTTATGCGGGTTACTAGACCAATCCAAAATTAAGCTTTGTGGCTCTTAAGTTTTGATATGTCCACCGAAAAGACGCGAACCTAAATGGGTCATACACGGATTTAGGTTCACGCCTTTTCTGTGGACATGCCAAAAGTTAAGGGCTACAAAGCTTAATTTTGGATTGGACCAGTAACCCGCATAAACAGTGTCTCTGTTTCTATAAATCCCTGTAAGAAAAACATAGCTAACATGCACATAAGCCATTAACTATTGACCACAGGAGGGACGACTTTTGTTTTTTCAACTAAGTATGACCCAAATCTGACAATGACCCAATAAAGCCTTCGGACTACGCGACGACTCGCAATTTCCGTGGCCCAACATCTACAACATCTAATCCTCCTTTGATTGACGTAAAAGGTCATTGAGAGGCTGTGAGGGTTATCAAAGGGCTTTGTCAAAAGTAAACGCGTTAGCGGAATATAGCTAGCATCCGTTCCCAACTTTATGTGCTCAATACAAATTAGGACTAACCTGATTATGCAGGGCCATACGATGTTGACTGTTCGGGTTGAGATATAAACTGCTTCAAAGAGGCGGGCTAAGAATGGCTCGGAGCTTTATTGAATAATGCGATACTTCAGACAAGAGCGTTTATTCCTTGCTGTTCCTGACTCTTCGAAATTGGAATTCTACACAACGATTTAAATTGCTAACCTTCCTATTTAACTCCGTTTATTAGAGTTCCACCGGAAGACGAGCTGTCGGTAGGCCTCCGACAAGGTGGAGTGATGACCTGATAAAGGTCGCGGGAATCCGGTGGAAACGAACGGCACAGGACCGGTCTAAATGGCGAGCCTGGGGGGAGGTTCAGCAGTGGACGTCTTTCGGCTGAAATGATGATGACGATGATGATGATGATTAGAGTTCCGTAGCCAAAATGGCGGAAACGGAACCCTTATAGTTTCGTCATGTGTCATTTGTGGGATCCGGTCTGCTCATGTTTGCAAGGACTAGTAACAAATACTAAATTACTATACGAAAAAACCAAACTATTTAATCTCAAACAACTTTACACATATTCAATAAAAAATAAATAAAAATAAATAAATATTAGAGGACACAATCTTACACAAATCGAACTAGTCCCACAGTAAGCTCAAGAAGGCTTGTGTTATGGGTACTAGACGACGATATATTTAATAGATATAAATACTTAAATACATAGAAAACATCCAAGACTCAGAAACAAATATTCATGCTCATCACACAAATATTTGCCCTGACCGGGATTCGAACCCAGGACCGCCAGCTTGACAGGCAGGTGCACTACCCACTAGGCTAAACCGGCTATATCTCACAATATTTTATTATAAAGCACTACTTAATGATATTTTGATTATTGTATTATTTTTAATTGATATAGATAGATTTTGACTTGTAAAAGCCCTGGAGGCCTATTTGCAGAATAAGTGTTTTGATTTTTATTTTTTGATTTTGTCCGTCCGTCCGTATATCACATTCGATTTACTTGGAGATTATAAGCACTACAATTATGAAATTTGGCAGGAAGGTGGTATGAACCACTGGCGGGCACTCTATACATGTAAGGTAGATAAAAAAAATTCTACGAACAATTTAAACTGCATTCACAGATATTTAAATAATTTTATGGTTGAACCGGGAATCGAACCCGTAACGGGTTTTTTTAACGGGTTTGAGAAAAATAATTACCCTGTAGCTTTATCATACCGATCTAAAGGGTTCATCATAAGGATCACATTTACTAAATAATATAGTGTCAAAAATAAAAGGAAAACCATGCATTTTGACAATTTTAACACAAAATTAATCAATTTATCACGTGTAACGGGTTCGATTCTCGGTTCAACCATAAAATTATTTAAATATCTGTGATTGCACTTTATATTGTTTTTTAAATTCAAATAATGTCTTCCTTCAGTAAAATGTTCCATCTACAATATTCAAGGTACTTTCCCTCCATATGGCATAGCCGTGGGACGCCCTGTATAGTGCCCAAATATAATCGTTTATTTTTTGTAAATCATCGACTCAACTTCCGATCATAGACTAAGCGACTTATTAGACTATTACTATACTTACAATCCTCTCGTCTTTTTCCCACTCTAGAGGTAAAGGCGTGTCCAGACTATCCCATCCGATATCGGTGTAGGATCCGACGCCAACAAAAATGTATTGAAAACCGCTTAGCGTTCACACTATCTGATCCGATATCGGTGTAGGATCCGATAGGCGAGCGATATCGGTGGCGTTTGTTTGTGTGCTATACGAATATACGTTTTTTTGTAGTGTGCGTGGTAGCTGCGCCGGTGGCCAGTTACACTTTTCTATAATGTCTATTATGCCCTACTCATATCACACTACGTATCACGTGGGTATTGATGTATAATAAATATTGCAGCAAAATCCAAACACATTTTTAATCATCATCATCATCATCATCATTTCAGCCGAAAGAACATAGTCCACTGCTGAACATAGGCCTCCCCCAAGGCTCGCCATTTAGACCGGTCCTGTGCCGTTCGTTTCCACCGGATTCCCGCGACCTTCACCAGGACGTCATCACTCCACCTTGTCGGAGGCCTACCGACAGCTCGTCTTCCGGTGCGTGGACGCCACTCAAGCAGTTTCTGGCCCCATCGCCCGTCAGTCCTGCGAGCAATGTGCCCTGCCCACTACCACTAAAGCCACCTTCACAAACCACTGCCACTTCAAAATTGCGATTTTTAATACCACGATAAAATTGACACCGGCCCCATTATAACCACTACGACCAAACTGGCAACAAAATGGTGATATAGATAATTTTAGCTTACAGTTGTAAGTGAAGATAAATCTTTAAATGAACTTGTCCCTCCCTACTCTTAGTTTCCCTGTTTTGGAACACTTTAAATTGTCCATTCAATAACGAATGTCCCATTAACGTAAATCGCTGACATTTGTATTCAGTATTACGTTTATGTACTTAATTACCCGGAAAAATCAAGCTCAGAAAAATTAACAAGGGCATAAAAATATACCTTCATCCATCATTGTCGAATTTCCGCAAAAACAAAAAACCTGAACGCCATTTACCAGAGCTGGGCAAAGTCATCTCCAATCGGCGCTCTTTCATCTCGCCTACAAAAGAGTTGTCTTTGAGAACGTTGAATAGACTACATCCATTCACTCATTTCGTATTCGTTCAATGGAAAGAAACAATGAACGAATTGCGCCGGCGAACGACAAAAGAAGGCCCGAGTGTCGAGAATTTACTCTAGGATTAAGTTTGCAATTTAACTGGTATTATTTAAAGTTATGTAAAGATGTCGAGGTGAATACCGATGAGAGCCGGCAATTTTTGAACAAGCCATTAACCCACTCGATTTTTGTTAAATTTTAGAAAGCAGAGGTTGTTTTTAAAATCACTTGTTATTTTGACACAGTTATGTTAACGTTATACGAGATTTAAGGACGTGCTTTTTATAATTGAATGCTGTTTCAGCCATAGGAATCCTTTGTATAATGTCAGCAGTGCATTTGGAGTCAGCGGTAATGATACTCCCCAAGTATTTAAATTTATTGACCTGCTCTATTGCCGTGCCTCGAATCCTCCTTAAATCTCGTATATCAAAAATAGCCAAAAACGCCTCATCAAAATTTACATCTGGAGCATTGCGCTGTATGGGAGTGAGACGTGGATGCTGACACAAAGAAACAGAGAAAGATTAGAGACCTTCGAAATGTGGTGTTGGCGTAGGATGGAAAGGATCAGCTGGACGGAAAGAAAGACGAATGAAGATTGAAGAAGTTTTGGGTATGGTAGGAGAGAAAAGAAGTTTACTGAAGGCAATTAGAAATAGAAGAGGCAGGATGATGGAACACCGGATAAGGCACAACAGCTTCTTTTTAAACATCTAAGAGGGTAAAATTGAAGGCAGGAGAGGAAGAGGAAGACCTAGACTGACTTACTTTAACCAAGTGAGGAAGGAAGTTGCCGAGTCGTATGGGGAAGTCAAGAAACTGGCAATGAATAGAGAAGAGTGGCAGTTACTCCACCGACTAGAGCGAAGCTCTTAAGTTTTGATGATGATGATGTTAATGTTATGCTTACTTATTCAGTTAAATGAGTGCTTCTGTTCAGCGTTCAATGTGTCAAAACGGTACGGGTGCAGTACTGTATCCATACCGCCCCGCATCTGCGCATTACAATACTACTGCGCAAAAACTAAGGAAATCTGGACGGCATCAGTAAGATCTCGGTAGGTATGGCGACATCATAATAAATTGCAAGTGTAAAGATGACTCGTGCAAAAAATTTAAAGTAATCAAATAAAAATGTGGACGTCTTGAGCCAAACTGTTAACTATTCAAATTTTACAGAGATAACTGCTCAAGTTCGTGGTGTGGATAGGGCAATAAGAAGAAACAAGCTTCACAATACTAATCCATCTGCAGTCAAAAACAAAACCTCATGAATTTAAATGAGTATAGGCTGAATTTGACAAAATGTTTACAAGATGTAAAGTCGGATTCAATCTTACGGAAAATAAGATGACCGTTCCAAAAATGATGTTATGGATCTAGTTCTATTTCAGCAAGAGTACCCAAATTACATACAGGAAGTGTCATTCCCCTTTACGGTCAAAATTCACGGCACGGAACAAATTTTTGTTCTAAAGTCTGTAAAGGGGAATGCACCATTACTCCACTTGCACGCTACGGGTAGTGTCGTAAGAAAACCAGTCTATGGAGAGTACGTACTCCAATGCAAGCGCGTATACCTGTACTCCGGTATTATTCAAATACCATCGCACGGTAGACTATAGCGTGTATGACATGGTAACATCCTGTCATAGCACAAATTCTGTAATGAACATGCTGATTGACTTAAAAAGACAATGTGTTCAAAATAATATCTGGCGAGTATTTAAAGGCGTGGTAACTGACATGAGTATAGTGCTGATGAATGCTAGTTTCCAGGCCTTTAACGATTGCAGCTTATTAGAGTACTTGATCAATGTGTTTAGCAATTTATTGCACAAAAACAACACACAAAAAAATACACTCTACTATTTCTATGTTGCGCCTATTTAATCAAGAATTTTTGTAAAGTCGTTGATCAGAGTCAAGTGGAGGATAAAAAATTGCTTAAAGATATACTGGCTTGAGTGGCATCTACGCACCGGAAGACGAGCTGTGGTAGGCCTCCGACGAGGTGGAGTGATGACCTGGTGAAGGTCGCGGGAATCCGGTGGAAACGAACGGCACAGGACCGGTCTAAATGGCGAGCCTTGGGAGAGGCCTATGTTCAGCAGTGGACGTATTTCGGCTGAAATGATGATGACGATGATGATGATATACTGGCTAACCTGGCAATGACGACGTCCATGGAACAAATCGACCATTTCATCCGAGATATCTTTGTTCTCCTGCACAGCCAATATGTGACGCCGGATACTACACAAGCTCAGAATAATATAATACGGATAAGTATGTAAGAATAAAAAACATACCATCGAGACTCTTTTGGATATGGGAACAATGGTTTCATCTGATTTAAAAGGGAACGAAATGAAGACGTTGTCGATCTACAAAGTAGCTCGTTTTATAAACGGGCCTTAGATATTATTAATCGGACTGAGTTTGTTGTTCATGCTGAGGGAAAAGTAAACCCGCTCTGTAACCCAGCATTATTTGAAAGTTTCCTAAAGTGTAAAAAATATGTGCCGTTTCTACTAATGTGGACCAATGTCAGTTGTAAAAACAAAAGTTGTCCACCCGGTGGTCAATAGTTAACGGCTTATGTACATGTAAGTTATATTTTTATTACATGGATTTATAGTTACGGAAACACCGTTTATGCAGGTTACTAGACCAATCCAAAATTAAGCTTTGTGGCCCTTAACTTTGGATATGTCCACCGGAAAGACGTGAACCTAAATCAGACAATGACCCATATACAGAAAGAAGAAAGGGTGAGCAATGCTCCAATAGAATCCTATTTCGGACACATCAAAAATAACGTTTTAAAGGGTCATAAAAACCTAAAATGCACACAGTTCATCCGAAAATTGCGGGGTGAGACGATTTCCAATTCTAGGGAAATATTAAATCCAATACCAAAATCAAAATTAACCAAAACTAACAGAGAGGATGAACCAACAGAAACGTGGGAAAAGAGACAACGAGCTGACCAGGCACATTTTGTGGGAAGATTTTTAAAGAAAATACCACGAACGGATCGCGAACCAGATGAATCAGTGCCATTGGTTGAAGATGAGGAGGAAATAGTAAACTGCTTTTACTGTTCACACGGTATTGGGATGGGCCCCGACGAAACTACGGTGTGGGTTGCTTGTGACAGCTGTAATAACTGGGTGCACATAGCCTGTGCATGCGACACAAATCAAGAAGCTATCGGGGAAAAGTTTACATGTGACCTATGTATGGTATCCAACGTCTAGTTCGGGACGGTCTGATTCCTCGCCAAAAGACAGTGCGCGATATGATATGATTCCCCGGTTTAAGAACGGTTTATTTAAAAATGCTGATTATTACAATGATTTACCGGACAAAAGAGGGTACATCGTTACCAGGATGACCATACCCAATCAGAAACTCAGCGAACTTCTTGTTGAGGATTTCAAAAGCCTAGATCCTCGCCATGAGCTTAGAAATCTTGTACTGGATCACATTTTGTACATGTACAACGTTGACAACAAATACAACATCATCAGTGTGGCCAAGTCGAATTACATATTCGACGATTCTGAGAAATCACCAGAATTCGTCGATTCTGTCGAATTGCACTCGGATAAAGATAATGTGTTTCCGTTATGCAATGCCATTATACAATGGTTATTCTATCTTTAAAAGATAAATCATTAACGATCATTGATCCGCTTGGGAAGCAAAATAATTTAAAGTCGACCTATAAAAACAAAATAAACGAATTTCTCGAAATGAAAAACATGTCGGCCCGCATAAGAACAATCAAAACGCCTCGTCACGTATTGCAGAGAGATGACTATAATTGTGGCCCCATTTTAATACATCTGTTCAGTCTCCTTGTTCAGAATAAAAGCCTTTATCAGAAGAAAAATTTCGATGAGTCGCGCCGAATTGAAAACTCGATTGCTTGAACACAGTGAATCTGTGGAAAATATATGTCTGTTTTGCGGGCGACTGGCAAATCTTAACGAATTTAAATGCCGGTGCTGTAAGAGAGCTATTCATAGAATGTGCTATGTTAGCCGAAACGACACAAACAAGGGTTTGAACTATAAACAAAAATCTAAACAATTTGAAAATTTGTGCGATTTATGCTACTATATGGCTAAATAATGGTGCGAGCGACTTACACACTGCAAACTCATAACAAGAAGCCTAGAAAAACTTTCAACAATAAAAGGAAACAGGGCTTCAACCCCGCCGAACAAGAATCTCTCAAAAATATTTTTACGGAAGAGTTTTCACCTCCTGAACACTCTACTGTACAAGAAACTTACTCCAACATAACAGAAACAATTAAAAAATGCGTAAATAAACTGCCAAGCTTACAACAAACATATAACGCAACAGTATTATTTAAAGGATTTAACGCGATTAAATCAGTGAAAATGGAAGAGACAATGACGATAACGGCGGTTAATAGTTTAAACTTTGTAAACGAGTGAAAGATATTACAGTGTTCATTACAGTGCCCATAACAGTTAATCCACTTATTTGTGACTTAGTGACTTAAAACTAAACAATTTTCTTCAGCGAGATAATCAAAACTGTGAAAATATCGATATATAAAAAGATCTATATTAGTCGACACTGCCATCTATCGATAAACACCGCAATCACAACTAACCAATATAGGTCAAGTTCACGACATCGAGAGAAGGAGACGACGCCACACAACAAGCGAGCGAGTGAGATAAATATATGCTAACAAGCGCATCCTTAATCTTCACCTAGCTAATTGGCGCAAACCCCGCCCACTCAGAGCGCAACTGTGCCGTAAAAATAGGCCTACGATTGACCCGTTTATTAAAGCAAGTAAATATATATATTGCAATATGAATTGTTTAGCGTGCAGAGATCGAATCAACGACAACCAAGAACTACTCCAATGTACCCTATGTAAAGGCCCGTACCACTACCAATGCCTAAGTATAACAACGGCTACTTTCATGGACAAGAATTATCAAATTAAGCGAGATTTCCGTTGTCCATCTTGCTTAAACATAACTACTAGGCGAAAATATAGTGATAATAAATCAACACCACCACAGGACGCATATAACACAACACGAACACCACCACCACAGGACATATCAATGAACGAACTTGGTCTGGACGACTCCCAGCAAAATATACACAACTTCAACCTGTCTCAACCTCCTCAGATATTTCAATCTAGTCAGAAAATAGTAACAATCGAGGAGATTAGCGCTCTATTAGATAAAAAATTAACTAAAAACAACGAAACAATCCTAAATGATATGAAGTGCTTAATCCACTCAGAAATACGCGCGACTATTGACAAGGTCACAAATGACTTCGTACAAAAAAATGATCTACTTGTATCTCAACAACAAACCTTGTCAAAACAATTAGAAGACACCAACGTTATAATAAAGAGACTACAAAGCGAAAACAATACAATAAAAATGGAATTGCATGACCTTCAAACCCGTTTTAGCGTGAACTCAGTCCCTTCTATGAAACAAAACGAAAAAAAATTCGTGCTATACGGACTCGATGAGTACTTTGGTGAAACCGAAGAAGACCTTTTTCCCCGGATTAGTAGTATGTTCTACGACCTACTAGGCATCAATATCAATCCCTACATAGAAACAGCAAAACGGATTGGAAAAAAAAAAGGTACGCGCCGCCCGCTTGTCATTGAATTAATTAGCCAACGAATGAAAAAATATGTGATTGAGAACGCGTCCTGCTTCTATAATACTAGTTATGCTGTCGCAGAACTATTGGACAGTACTACTTTAAAAAATAGACATCATATGAGAGAACGCCTCCTAAACGCTCGTAAGTCTGGTAAACATGCCATTATACGCAATAACCGGTTATACATAAACGGCCAAGAATGTGTGATTGACTCCGAACAACCCGTGCAACCCGAGTCTCAGCAACCCGAACGTCCGCAACAACAACTCAGCCAGCCCCAACAGCCCGTACAGCCCCAGCAGCTTGTGAATATTCAGTTCTCCCAGCCACCACGAGAAGCCCGGTCCCAGGAGGCCGGTCAGACCCTGCAACCTACACAATCTCCACAGTCCACGCGCCCTACACACCTTGACGTCAGCAACCACCCGGAGGACTCGAATGAATATATTTCTGAAAATCGTACTTTTCGCACCTCAACGTAGTATTTTCTGTGTATTTCACCAAAATATAGCTGGCGTTCTAGCAAAAATTAACGAATTAGAAATAGCTATAGAGAGTTTCAAAAATGAAGGAACTATCCCTAATGTAATCTGCTTCTCGGAAACGTTCCTTTGCTCTGGTACAGAAAACAACCTAGTTCTTACGGATTATAAACTTGTGTCATTTTTCTCTAGACCTAAGAAACGAGGCGGTGTCGCCGTAATGGCTAAGAAATCTCTGGATGCGGAGGACCTACCTACTATACAAACATATTCAATTCAACGTGAGTTTGAATGCTGCGGCATCGAAATATTTAACTGTAATTTAATAGTAATATGCATATACAGAACTCCTGACTCGAATATCACCTTATTTTTTGAACAATTAAATAAAATGCTAAACTTTCTCCGATCTAAAGCTAAAGCTAGGAAAAAGATAATTATATGCGGCGATCTTAACATTAACACATTACTTAAAAATAAAATCACGAAAGATTATTTCAGTATGCTTGAAAATTATAATATGTTTAGCCACATAAATGAACCCACACGTAAAAATAATTGTATCGATCATATAATCAGCAACCTAAAAACCGCGAAAGGTACAACTATTCAGTTAGGTTTATCAGACCATAATACCGCTCAAACTATAACCTTTCCTATTTATGTAAAGAAATATATACGGGAATGGTATGTTACCAAAAAAGACTATAGTGCAGAAAATATTGCCTTATTTCAAAATCATATCAAGCAGCTCTCATTTTCTGAAATCTACCATGAAAATTGTCCAGACAAGGCTTTCACTATATTTCATGATTTGCTTGTACTGTTCCATAATCTTTGCTTCCCCGTAATAAAAATAAAAGTATCCAACAAATACAGAAAACCTAAATGGATCACGAAATCACTTAAACGTTGCTGTGCTACGAAAAGAAAACTGTACTTTAAATATCAAAGAAGTACACAAAATAAAGATCTGAATAGACTACAGCTACATAAATATACACGAATACTAAAAAAATGCATTTCTTACTCGCAGAAGATACACAACACCCAATATATATCGAATGCATCCAATAAATGCAAAGCTGCGTGGAATGTCATAAAGGGTAGTCACAACCAGCAATCCAAAAAAGACATTCTCACTATTACGAACAGGCAAAAAGTCCAATTACATACTCCTCAAGAAATTGCTAATGAATTTAACGATTACTTCATTAACTTTAATATCAATCAAAAAGACTCAACGCCTAAAACCAATGATTTGACATTTAATACACAACAACGTAGTATATTTCTATCGCCAACCGACCCGTGCGAAATACATAAAATAATATGCTCGCTTCGAAATACCCCCTCTACCGGATACGACGAAATACCGACCAAAATAATAAAAAGTGTCTCACTGATACTGTCAATCCCCCTATCGTACCTGATAAACATATCTTTCGAACAAGGCATATTCCCCACAGTACTGAAAAAATCTGTGATAAAACCAATCTTTAAAAAAGGTAACAAAACGGAATTAGGGAATTATCGGCCAATTACATTAATTCCGGTCTTATCCAAAATATACGAAAGAGCAATGTACAATAGAATAGAGAGCTTTCTAGACAAATTTAATATATTAAGGGACGAACAAAATGGTTTTCGAAGGAAAAAATCCACAACGTTAGCATGCTTCAAGCTGAATAATATAGTTACTGATTGCATAGACAAGGGCACTCCAGTTGGAGTGTTACTATTGGATATGTCAAAAGCTTTTGACACCGTCTGTCACCGTCAGCTACTAAATAAAATTGAACGTTATGGAATTCGAGGACCTGCGTACTCTTGGATCAAAAGTTACTTGTATGAAAGAAAGCAATGCACTCAAATCGACAGAATACAAAAAAATAAATTAAAATCATACAAATCTAAGTACAAAATAAATACATTCGGAGTACCACAAGGTAGTATCTTAGGTCCGTTATTATTTGTCATGTACATCAATGACCTACCAGAATCAACGAAACATGACTGCATTCTATTTGCGGACGACACCACAATAATAGTTAAGGGTACCGATATAAATTCTTACGAGCGCAATGTAAATATGGCATTAAACGATGTTATCACCTGGCTAAATAAAAATAACCTATCAATTAATCTAAAAAAAACTAAATTTATTCAATTTAGGTCATACAAGGCACCGCCACATCAAATCAATATCTTACATGACAATGTCGAAATAGAAGAAGTAGGAGATTCTGTTTTCTTAGGCATGACATTAGATACCCACTGCAACTGGAAAAAACATATAGAAAGTGTATGTAAAAGAGTCAATAAATTTATTTTTGTACTATGGAGACTTAAAGAAACGGTTTCACAAAAGACGGCTGTCATAACGTACCATGCTTATATCGAGTCCATATTGAGGTACGGTATCCTCTTATGGGGGAACTCGGCTGAAGTAGACCGCGCATTTGTAGCTCAGAAAAAATGTATAAGAACCATCTGTGGCAAAAGTCGTAGAGAATCCTGCCGACCTCTTTTCGTTGAGCTTAAACTACTAACGCTCCCAAGCCTATACATTTATGAGGCAGCTGTGTTTGTCAAACAAAATTTAGAACTTTTTCCACCATTTAATAATTTGTCAAACAGACCACTTAGACAATATCAAATGACATTGCCACCATGCAAACTAAAAATTAGGATGAAAAGTGCATACTATATGTGTACACGAATATTTAATAAAATTCCCGCTAGTATTAAGACACTGACAAATGCCGAGTTCAAATGCAAATTTAAAAATATATTAGTTAACGCATGTTTCTACACGATGGACGAATATTTTAGTTTTAAATTTTAATCTTAATTCTAATATCAATTTTGACAATTACCAATTACAATTATAATTATAATTTAATTTCAATGACATTGCATCGCCAAAATATTCATGTAAACACTGTAACGCCCATAACGCATGTTTTCTTATGCAATTGAGATACCTATTTATTAATTTGTTAATATCTTGGCGTGTATAAGTATTTTGACATGCACTTATAATTAATGTGAATACACGCAGTTTAACTAATTTACTTTGACATGCATGACTTGTTAGTCATATCATGAAAAATATTTTCACATGCCTCGAGGCCGAATATATTAAGGGTCAACAATGTATACCTATATCATCCTGCTGTACCATATGTTCTTGTGAATAAACTTTCATTTCATTTCATTTCATTTCATTTCATTTCATTTCATTTCATAAAATGGACCCAATAATAACCGACGACATTAAAGATTTAATTCTGGAACGAACTGCTTTAAAAGACAAGAGGACACTTAGAACTAAAAAAGAAAGAAAGAGACTGAAATCGCTCTACCCAAAAATCAAGAAAAAAATTAAAAGAAATAAATTACACCATAGAATGAACATCATCAAAGAAGAACTAGAAAAAAGAAGTTCCGCAAAACGAGCAAACAAAAGACTTAAACAACTTAAACTTTGGATACCATCTCTGAAAAATGAAACTGAACAAACCCATACAAATCGCAGGGACATTTTAAAAATAGCAACAAACTTTTATCGAAAGCTCTACCAGTCTCAATCAAGTACCGAGATTAGAACACGTACTGTGACTACAGGTAAAGTACCATCTCTGCTTCAGAGCGAAACACGCTATGCTATCAACTCCTTAAAATCAATGAAAAGCCCAGGCCAAGACGGCATAACTAATGATCTCCTCAAAGCTATACAAGAACCATTAACGCCGATACTAACAGAACTTTTCAATAGAATTATCTACGAAGAAACTATTCCACAGGACTGGGAAACTTCACTGATTACACTTTTATATAAAAAAGGCGATCCGCTGAACATTAATAACTACCGCCCGATAAGTCTGCTACAGTCAACTTATAAGCTATTTACAAATATTATACTGAACAGAATAAAACAAACCCTAGACTTTGAGCAGCCAATCGAACAAGCAGGTTTTAGACGGGGCTACTCGACGGTGGACCATATATTCACATTACAACAAGTAATTGAAAAATGCAAAGAGTATGGAAAAAATATCTATTTAGCATTTGTAGACTACTCTAAAGCCTTCGATTCAATCTCGCATCAGACTTTATGGAAAGCGTTGAAAGAGCAGGGTATTCATGTAAATTACATAAATATATTACAAGAAATATATAGGAAAAGCAAGGCAGTAGTGAAGCTAGAAAGGAATGGAGATAAGTTCGAGATCAAACGAGGGGTAAAACAAGGAGACCCGATTTCACCAAACCTGTTCACTGCCCTGCTGGAATATATCTTTAGAAGGCTAAGCTGGGATCAGTGCGGCATTAGAATAAACGGCAAACTGTTAAGCCATTTACGCTTTGCCGACGACATTGTTCTGATGACAGAGAGTCACCTAGAGCTTCAATTCATGCTGCAAACTTTGGATCACCTAAGTAGAGAATGCGGATTAGACATGAACCCCGATAAAACCTGTGTAATGACAAATAGCGATCCAATACCGGTCGCTATACAGTCAAAAACTATCGCCTATGCTGAAGACTATTTATACCTCGGCCAGAATATATCGTTCAGCAAACATAAATTGGACGAAGTTGAAAAACGTATAAAGAAAGCATGGAGCGCTTACTGGTCATTGAAACACATATTCAAGTCAAAATTGGATAATAAACTTAAAAAGAAAGCGATGGATTCAGTCATCACTCCAACTCTTATCTACGGATGCCAGACCTGGCCCATAACTAAGGAGTTAATAAGTAAAATACAGGTATTCCAGAGAGCCGCAGAACGCAGCATGCTTGGCATTAAATTATTAGATAAAATAAAGAACGTCGACATCCGTAAAAAGACCAAAATTATTGATGCCGCCGAACTAATCTGCCGACTGAAATGGAGATGGGCCGGGCACACAGCGCGAACAAAAGACGGCCGTTGGAGCGAACAAATGTTGCATTGGTACCCGCGCGACGGGCAGAGGGCACGGGGCCGCCCTCGCCGACGCTGGCGGGACGACATCGTAGCCGTGGCTGGCGTCGCCTGGACGAGACTAGCCACGGATAGACATGCATGGCATATGATGGAGGAGGCCTATGTCCACAAATGGACATCCCAATAAATATAGATAATTGTGATATATAAATAAATAAAAACAAACAAATATTAATAAATAAATTAATCAAATCAAACTTATAAATTAAACTAATGTAAATAAAATAATGAACTTACCGTAATTGGAATTAGAACTTATTATATAATTTGTATAAATAATAATGTTAAATCAGCAAATAATGCATGTTTTGTTAAGCAAAGTAATGTAATATTTAAATGTTTTGTATGTAAAGCAATGTTTATTGGAATAAATGGCTATATTATTATTATTATTATGGCTAAATAAAGGGCAACATATACCTAAACCACAGCAAACAAAAACCTGTGATTCAGTTAAGAATGTAAGTACGTGTCCACTATCGCCACTCGTAAATAATTGTCATTATTTAAATTTAACGAAAGATACATAAATTTACACTTACGTGAGACATATAACCTTGCCTTGATAACACTCAACCAGTTGAAGGACTCCAATTGTAGTCCAAAACATATCGTAAATAGTGACTTTCCAAGTGAGTTTCAACCGTTGTTCTCTTTTTAACGAAAGATAATTTAAAAAAGGAGGCTGATTTGTATTACATCAAACTAGTTATTACGTTGCTGGTTTCTGGATCATATCCAAAGTTAAAACAGCCCTTTTATATTTGAGCTCATAGATCGACGAGTAGGTATACCACCGTAATAACTAGTTCGACGTATTGAAAAGGTACTTAAATACAAAATACAGTACATACCAGCCCCCTTTTTGAAATATCCTTAGTTAAATTCAAAATGATCACGATTATTTACGAGTGGCGCTATTAGACACGTGCTTACACTTGTATGGTTTTACCTATAATTTTATCATCTTGTTACGGAGTAATTTTACACGTCTGCTATCTATAGTTTTGAGACTCTTAGCGCCATCTGTGATCAGCTATTTGCAGTCAGGTACAGAGCCATCTGGAGAGTACGGACGGCGACGCTAGCGCATGTTCCGATCGTTCGTCTCTAGATTTTGTTTTCGATATCCAAATAAATAGTTTTCACTAGAAGTCCTTAAATAATAAACAAAGATATTAAAAAAAAGGCATAGATTATTATAAACTTCTCAAACTAATTAATTGTCTCGAAATTTTGTTTGTTTACAAAATTGTTGGAGTCCGACATACAAGAACGCATCGTTGCTCATGTCACAGACAGCAGCGAAAGGAATAGACATCAATCAGTGCGTTGCCATCATGTGAAGAGAGAGCACGTACTCGCTGGTATTCGCTACGGCCTCCGGCCATATTTTGTTAACTTAGCTTGCAACTATGTAACAGTTTTAATCTAATAACATCTCGCAAAGAATTTGGGCGATGACACTATGGAATAGGAGGTAAGTGCGCGCGCATTATGGATGCATAAGCGGCGTTTATATTTGTTGGTTTAGTAAAACATTTCAGTGCGTGACACGTTTTATTTTGTTACAGATGATTTAAAATTTGTACAAGAACTTAACCAAGGAATACACCTTAAGCTTAGTCTCGTATCTAGCCAGGTGAGTTTCATGTTTATCCCGTGATTGGTTCACTCTGTGCATTTAGAGATCGCGACGGGTTGCTTTCTTTTCAGGAGTGTTGTGTCGTGTTATGAATATACGTTAACATTTAACGGTGTTTACAGCGATTGGATGCTGGCCGCTGGGTTTTCCCCTTTCCCAGTCATCCATAGGCCGTCGATCGGACGCCGTGAGCGTCGAGGTGCAGCTTGGCGCATGCGCCGGCACCGAGCGTGGAACCCGTCACGAGCTGGTGGCCCCTGCGGTCATCAGGGGAGAAGCGTGTCGTGGTCTGCGCGTGCGTGAGCTCCGCCGCGAACGCCACGTTTGACAGGTGACATCGTTCCGCAATCAAAATTCTAACCTCAACGTAATTTAACGCATTCTGTGTTGCCGGATATACTCTGTAAAAGAGGTCTATAATTTGTAACACACCTCAAGTTCTCACACAGCAGCTTAGTCTTTATTTTAAGCTTGAAAACTATAATATTCTACTTTAGAGAGTCGATTTCAAAACCTTGGTCAGGTTGAGTCCACTCGGGACAGCCATTTGCCATGACATATAGACATAAGAATAAAGTAATGTAAGCAGGCATGGCCGTGTAACATTGTTTTAATGTGCTCTTACATACTCTAATATACATACCAGGTGGTTTTCAATTCAAGTTTTTGTTTCAATTATCTTACCGTTATACATTCAACCCATGACTCTTGGCATTTGGAGTATAAATATAAATGCCTGGCGCCCTCTATCTTCTCTATTCCAATCGAGTATACTATTAGCGTAGATCCACGACCGCTGCCCAAACCTACCCACGTTCATCCCTGAAAATACTCTCAGCTGACTAGACCGAGGCCTACCAACAAGTGTGGAAGGACGTTGTACCTAACCAAGTGACCATCACACCCAAGTAAGTGGGGCTGTCGCACAGAAAACTTAAATACCACAGCTTACACGTTACATTTCTGGCGGCCCAACGTATGGCTTTTGGGAGAATATTTTGGGTTTGTGGATGTACGCTCTTACTTCATTGAATAATAAATAATAATCTGTTAAACAAACTTGAATTTTAAACGTTATTTGCTGTGTGTGAGGCTTGTGGTTGTGATTAAAACAAGACTACTATCTTACTTAGCATCATAGATTGATAAGTATCCTCCATTGTGTCAACATATTTTAGATTTATTGTTGTGTATTTGCGAGATGTGATTAAATATTTTTCACTCAAATGAGTAAAACTTTACTGCTTCTAATGTTCCAAGTGAACACAATCTGTGGATGGTTTTAGTAAATAAGCTAACCCACTATATAATTATTGAACTGTCAATTTCATACATAAGTTACTCTTGATATTACTTAAGAATAATTTTCTACTTCTATGTAAAATCACAAGTGTGATTAAATAACCTATCTTCTCCTAAATGAAAAAGATAAGTGTAATTAACACTAGGGACTATTTCCACTTATCTGTTTTATTTGTTTAACTGAGTGTTATACACTTATATACTTGTCAAACATGGCATTACAAATTGAAGTCGAGAATCTGACCAAGGACGAACTACTGTTTGAATTGCAAACAAGAGGCATAGATGTAGATCCTAGCAACACGGTAGATGAACTTAGACAACAATTTAAGTCTGCTAAAGGCACTTCCCTAGACAGTGCGAAAGCGAACACTTTCATCTCAGGCTTGTCCGTTGCCGACGAATTTCAGGTCTGCGAAGCGAAGCTGGATGCAGTGCTGCGGACTGACCACTCATCATTGTCCTGTCGGAGAAGGTGTCTATCGAAGTTGTCTCATGTCATACTCAGGTTAGAGAAATTGATTTTGACTAGTTCTGAACAGAGATTGAGAAAGATAGCGCTGGTGGCGAAGGCGTTTAACGCTACAGAAAATTTAAGATGTAATCCGAAGCCCGGCACATCTTCTCAAAGCTCTGCGACGAATACTGCTGACTCTGTTGCTCCTTTAGTCTGTCAAAAACATACATCTCAGGTACTTAAGTGGGGTCTTGTGTACGACGGTAGGGCTCCTGTCCATGACTTCGTCTTTAGATTACAAGAGCTCAAATACGCTTCGGAGGTTTCAGATGTAGAATTGTTGAGAAACGCGGTTTATCTTTTTTCTGGAGAAGCTCTAACGTGGTTTCGCATAAATAAGTCTCATTTTAGTACTTTTGAAGGTCTTATCGAGTCACTTAAAAATGAATTTCAACCGGTAGAATACGAACGGTGTCTATTAAACCAGATTAGGGCTAGGTTGCAAGACAAGAATGAATCGATTAGATCATATGTTAATATCATGGAAGGTTTGTTTTTACGCCTGTCAGTGCCTATCACTGATGCAGAGCAGCTCGACATCATCATGACTAACATGAATCCGTATTTCATCTCGCGTCTGGCCTTGACGGAGGTACAAACCGTGAGGGAACTTAAGAGTATTTGTGCGCGCTTAGAGGTGTCAAAGTTTAAATGCGAAAACCGTGGATTTTTAAACACCGGTAGAGAGTCTGTGGTACCTAACTTTTGTACTGGGATCTCAAACCCTATTCCCTTATCATCTGATGCTAGGCTTCGCAACGTTGGCCAGGGACAAACTAGACCCACTGTGAACTGTGCAAAGTGTGGTGGAAACCACCATCACTCTCGTTGTGACGCATATCCCACGACCATATGTTTTAGGTGCAAGAGACCCGGTATCCTCACTAGAAACTGCCCTTGTACAAAAAAACTAGGTCACAGGTCAGAGACATTTTACACTAATGTTAATAATAATGCTTCTGAGACTACTCGAGTCTCTGACCAATCTACTCAAACAGAGGCATGTGCGTCTGACACTCTTCACAAGAGTTCATACCGTCCTTTATTTAAAGAAAACTTGGGAGATCCTAGACCCTTCTTATCAGTAGGTATTTTAGGTTTGGAGTGTAACGCGTTAGCTGACAGTGGAGCAGCCGTGTCAATTATTAGTGAATCTGCACATTTGCTATTGCAAAGAGAAGGCTTGCAATTTCCTTTGCAGACATGTGCGAAAGACTTAGCTGTAGGTAACGGTGCACGCCTAACGGTCTTGGGAAAAATGGAAGTACCCATTTCTTACAAAAATGATTTACACTATGTCACATTCTTTGTGTGCAAAGATGTGAACACTCCTCTCATATTGGGCGTGGATTTTCTGGTCAAGTTTCATCTTTGTTCTGACATTTTGAAAAATAAAAATTTTTCTCTCTCTGATATAAACTTGCTGAAAGACTCTGATGTACACTTACACGATCTGGAGGACCTGAGTGAGGTTCAAAAGGCTCAGTTAAATAGGGTTATATCCGAATTTAAGAATATCGCGGCTACTAAAGAAAGTTTAGGCTGTACCCCATTGGAGGAACACGTCATTGATACGGGCGATCATCCACCGGTAAAGCAAAAGTATTATCCAATTCCATTTCATCATCGAGAATACGTTCGAAAAGAAATCAATGACATGTTGCGAATGGGTATTATAGAGAAAAGTAATTCGGCTTGGAACAGTCCAATTTTATTAGTACCTAAAGCCAATGGTGAACTTAGGATGTGCTTAGACAGTCGAAAACTGAACAGCTTAACCAAAGTGGATACCTATCCCATGCCTAGGGTTCAAGAAATATTGGATTCCCTTAATAATGCCAAGTATATGAGTTCTTTAGATTTGAAGTCAGCTTTTTTTCAAATTATGCTATCTAAGGAGTCGAGAGAGAAAACCTGTTTCTCTTTGCCGGGGCTGGGTAGCTTTCAGTTCCGCAGGCTTCCATTTGGCCTAGTAAATTCTAGTGCTCGAATGATGAGACTCATGGACAAGGTCTTTGGACCAGAGTTTGCTCATAATATTTTCTACTATGTCGATGACATAATATTAATTTCTGAAACGTTTGAGGAACACATGACCTTGTTGAGGAGAGCTTGTGAGAAATTGAGACAAGCGGGACTCACTATTAACTTGGATAAATCTGTTTTCTGCCGCTCTTCTTTGAAATTCCTAGGATATGTCGTAGATCGCAGAGGTCTACGTACAGATGGTGATAAAGTGAAAGCTATAGTAGATTTTCCTACGCCCGCCTCTCAAAAGGAACTCAGACGTTTTCTTGGAATGGTATCTTGGTACCGCCGTTTCATAAAGAGTTATTCCTCAGTTTGTGCTCCTTTGAATAAACTCACTAGAAAACTTCCAAAAGGAACCCCTTTTCAATTTACGAAGGAGGCCCATGAAGCGTTTAAAATAGTTAAAGAATTGTTAGTGACAGCACCAATCCTATCTATCCCTAAGTTCGATAGACCTTTCATCATCTCGACTGATGCTTCTGATGTAGGTTTAGGATGTGCCTTATCGCAGTTAGATGACGAAGGACATGAACATGCCGTTGCTTATGCTAGCAGGACACTAACTCGTTCGGAAAGGAACCACTCTGTCTCTGAAAAAGAACTGAATGCTCTCGTATTTGCCTTAGAGAAGTTTAGAGGATACATAGAAGGCTCTCCGTTCCGAACGAAAGTTTACACGGACCACAGTAGTTTGCAGTGGCTGGTCAGTTTAAAGTCACCAACCGGACGTTTGGCTAGGTGGGCTCTCAGACTATCTCAATTTAATTTCGACATTCAGTATAAGAAGGGATCAGAAAATAAGCTGGCAGACGCACTCTCTAGGGCTCCAGTGTCATCTGAAGCGATCGAATTTCTTTGTCCGGTGAATATTCTTAATGACACTTGGTATACCAACACTTATAACCGTGTCGAGAAATCTCCACAAAAATATCCTGATTACAAAATCTTAGGTGATAGCTTGTATAAGCGTATTCGAAATAAAAATCCGCTGTCTAGGGATACGGAGTGGAAACGAGTCGTTCCAAGTGACTTAAGGCAGGATATTCTTAAGCAGTGTCACGATCGACCGGATGCTGCACACTTAGGTATTTTCAAAACTTTAAAGCGGGTGGCGCAAACTTATTTCTGGCCCAAAATGCTGAGCGATATTAAGAAATACATAAAGAATTGTCAAATTTGTTTAGCTTACAAAAGCACTAACGAGGCACCTGCAGGTTTGATGGAGAACCCTAAAAAGGTTCAACGACCCTGGCAGGTGGTGTGTACAGATATCCTGGGGCCTCTTCCTAGGAGTTATAAGGGCTTCAAATTCATTTTGGTGGTCTGTGATTGTTTTACTAAATATACTTGCATATTTCCTATGAGAAATTCCTTAGCTAAAACGGTTGTGAATTTAATTGAAAATAACGTCATATTAAAGTACGGTGTTCCTCAGTGCATTATTATGGACAATGGTCCACAGTATGTGTCTAACCACATGCAGTCACTGAAGGAAAAATATAAGATACCTAAATTCTTTTACAATTGTAGATTCACACCGCAAAATAATCCCGCCGAGCGCACGCTCAAGGTGATATCTTCGGCTATTGCTTCTTACGTAGGTACAGATCATCGCACTTGGGATCAGCAAGTCAGTGCGATCGAATTTGCTATTAACACAGCTGTTCACGAGGTCACTGGTTTTAGTCCATATTTTCTAAATAGTGGACGAGAGGCCATTCTGTCTGGAGAATGGTATCCTTCGGGACCTCCGAGCGGTAAAGATTTGCAGTTCACAGACAGGGACCTATACTCCTCTATGTTACCACATTTGAAACCCATTTTTGAAAAGGTCAATGACCGCCTGCAGAAGTCATATCAGCGTAGCCGCGTGTATTATAATCGGGGTAGGAGAAACGTGGAGTATGACGTAGGACAAGTAGTCTGGAAAAGAGAATTTCCACTCTCAGACGCTAGTAAATTCTTCGCGCAAAAACTAGCACCCAAGTTCAAGAAGTGTGTAGTACTTAAAAAAATATCTCCTGTAACGTATGAACTCCGCGATTTTAATACCCGGAAGTCGCTAGGTATTTGGCATGTCAAAGACATCCTAAAATCTCAGTCAGGCTCAAACGATTAGCACCTAAAACTAACTAGGTCAAATACATTCAATCGTGACTATGTTTGTTCTGATGTAGGTACGTATAGTGCATAAAACGCGCTCATATTGATCTGAGTCATAATCAGGGTAATAAAATATCCCAGCCTTGTAGGTAGACTCGTGATTTATCCATGACAAGAGTGCAAGATAAATAACTTTCTGTTTATATAATTGAAACATTTAATTAGAGCGTTTCTTTTTATTGACCACCGATTGATAACCAAACCATGTAGGTAATGTAGGTAATAAAGAAACCATAATATGCACATTACGTTATGTATTGTGTTATACCTATAATGGAATTCTGCCAATCTCTTGAGAAATCGTCATTCGTTGAGTAGGATATAGGGACGTAGTTTCTCCTAGGTTGTTGCTGTAGGGCAATGACTACACACTCACGGAAAATACCGGAATGTACAGTCGACCTAAATAGTAGGATACGCTTTTGGCTGGCCAACATTTGCGTTAGGTAAATATAGCATACAATATAGTCAAATAAGTGAATGCTTAACTTGATTAAGTATAATCATTAGAATAGGTAGGTACATACCGTAAGATAGATAGGTATCGTATAGGTACATGAAAAAATAGTTAGGTCTTAGCTAGATTCGTAGTGAAGATTGTAGCATAGTAGTGGGGACGCCTGCGCATATAGGTAAACATTAAGTTAGGATAACCGGTTCTAGAGTTAAGCTTAATGGAATGGCACCTATTGGCTTACAAGGTGTATACTTATAAGGTGGTAATCACATGTAGATCAAGGGTCATTGACCTCTGTATGAGGATGTTTGTTAAGAGTTCATAGGCTAGTTCAATGGCATCGGGCTCTCTCGGATGGATGATGTCTGTTGAAGTCTTGTTTTCCCCGCCTGGTCGAGGTAGTTGCTTCCTTTTGTTATCTTATCTTATCTTTTTTTTTTTTTTCAAAAAAAAAAAAAAATTCTACTGTAGCGGTAATGTTACGGAGTAATTTTACACGTCTGCTATCTATAGTTTTGAGACTCTTAGCGCCATCTGTGATCAGCTATTTGCAGTCAGGTACAGAGCCATCTGGAGAGTACGGACGGCGACGCTAGCGCATGTTCCGATCGTTCGTCTCTAGATTTTGTTTTCGATATCCAAATAAATAGTTTTCACTAGAAGTCCTTAAATAATAAACAAAGATATTAAAAAAAAGGCATAGATTATTATAAACTTCTCAAACTAATTAATTGTCTCGAAATTTTGTTTGTTTACAAAATTGTTGGAGTCCGACATACAAGAACGCATCGTTGCTCATGTCACAGACAGCAGCGAAAGGAATAGACATCAATCAGTGCGTTGCCATCATGTGAAGAGAGAGCACGTACTCGCTGGTATTCGCTACGGCCTCCGGCCATATTTTGTTAACTTAGCTTGCAACTATGTAACAGTTTTAATCTAATAACATCTCGCAAAGAATTTGGGCGATGACACTATGGAATAGGAGGTAAGTGCGCGCGCATTATGGATGCATAAGCGGCGTTTATATTTGTTGGTTTAGTAAAACATTTCAGTGCGTGACACGTTTTATTTTGTTACAGATGATTTAAAATTTGTACAAGAACTTAACCAAGGAATACACCTTAAGCTTAGTCTCGTATCTAGCCAGGTGAGTTTCATGTTTATCCCGTGATTGGTTCACTCTGTGCATTTAGAGATCGCGACGGGTTGCTTTCTTTTCAGGAGTGTTGTGTCGTGTTATGAATATACGTTAACATTTAACGGTGTTTACAGCGATTGGATGCTGGCCGCTGGGTTTTCCCCTTTCCCAGTCATCCATAGGCCGTCGATCGGACGCCGTGAGCGTCGAGGTGCAGCTTGGCGCATGCGCCGGCACCGAGCGTGGAACCCGTCACGAGCTGGTGGCCCCTGCGGTCATCAGGGGAGAAGCGTGTCGTGGTCTGCGCGTGCGTGAGCTCCGCCGCGAACGCCACGTTTGACAGGTGACATCGTTCCGCAATCAAAATTCTAACCTCAACGTAATTTAACGCATTCTGTGTTGCCGGATATACTCTGTAAAAGAGGTCTATAATTTGTAACACACCTCAAGTTCTCACACAGCAGCTTAGTCTTTATTTTAAGCTTGAAAACTATAATATTCTACTTTAGAGAGTCGATTTCAAAACCTTGGTCAGGTTGAGTCCACTCGGGACAGCCATTTGCCATGACATATAGACATAAGAATAAAGTAATGTAAGCAGGCATGGCCGTGTAACATTGTTTTAATGTGCTCTTACATACTCTAATATACATACCAGGTGGTTTTCAATTCAAGTTTTTGTTTCAATTATCTTACCGTTATACATTCAACCCATGACTCTTGGCATTTGGAGTATAAATATAAATGCCTGGCGCCCTCTATCTTCTCTATTCCAATCGAGTATACTATTAGCGTAGATCCACGACCGCTGCCCAAACCTACCCACGTTCATCCCTGAAAATACTCTCAGCTGACTAGACCGAGGCCTACCAACAAGTGTGGAAGGACGTTGTACCTAACCAAGTGACCATCACACCCAAGTAAGTGGGGCTGTCGCACAGAAAACTTAAATACCACAGCTTACACGTTACAATCTTCCTCCTAATATTTTCCTGTTTGTGTTTAAGGAACCTGAGATCCAATTTGAAACATATTCCCAAGATTATGTAGGCACTAGTTTTACGAAAACAAATGCCATTTCATCTTCCAATCGAGAGGGAAAACTAGATCACGTTGGAATTAGACCTGTCTCCTCACAATGATATTTCTTTATTTTAATCACTAATTTACGGGCGGTAATAATAGTTTATTTATTTATTTATTTATTAAATATATATATCACTTACAGATAAATCCAGCACGTGATACATATTACACACACAAAAAATAAAAGAAGAAAAATACAAATAGAAATATAACTTACTAAATTAAAATAACTTAAATAAAAACACAGTACAGTGTTTTTTGTACTGTACTGTATCCTTTGATTGAGGTGTGCAATAAAGAGTATTTGTATTGTATTGTATTGTAATAACTTAAATATTATGACAACTCACTTAAATCTAAATAAAACAGGCCCTTGGGGCATTGTACCGAGCATGCTGGCGGCATTTCCTCGCTGTATCGCAATGCTGATACTTTGATAATAATATGATATTTCTTACATGTGTTATCTGTATAAACTGGCTATGTTATAAACAACATTTAAAAATCCCTGCCCGCAATCTGCCACTGCCACCTTCCCAGTTCCGTCGTACGTCTAAATATTTACCTGCTGTTTAAAAGTCAAAAGAGCCAAGCACCGTACATTAGAAGCTGAAATACGAGAGGCATTTGGGCGCTGACAGTCTAGAACGTCCTAGAACCTCCTACAAGTCCGCAATGAATGCGGGCCGCAAAGCTATCGGTCGGCAATCAGTTAAAAGCATACGGACTGCAGGCTAAGGGCGAGCGCACACAGTCAATACGATTGTGTTTGCTGTACAGTACTGTGCATACCAATTTCGGGGCAAGTTAGCAGTAATTTCCCTAATAACCCAGAGACGGTTCATAGTGTGCACAGAATATACAGTCCTGATATTATATCGCAGAAGTATTAATAACTAGTAGCGCCCCGCGGTGTTACCTGCAGATAAAAGGTAGCCTTTGTGTTAATTCAGGTTATAAGCTACTCCCATTCCAAATTCCAACCAAAACCGTCCAGCCGTTTTTGAGATTAAGAGGAACGCACATCCATCCGTACAAACTTTCACGTTTATAATATTATTAGAATTAGGAAACTTAGGTAAAGCAGGTCCTTAGTCCAACAAAACCGGTGTTTGACAGCTACAACTGAAATCATTGTATTCCAGTGTTACAAACCACACGTGTGGTCGTGTCGGAGGTTTTCCCCTGGATTTTCCCCAGGCTACTCTTCAACGTCACACTTCTATCGCTTTAATAGGCCTGGCCTATAAAGCCACAGTCAGGTTTTTTAACCGTTAAAAAAAAATCAAATCATTGTATCCCGTTTTATATCAAGGCATGATCAGAGCTTATTCTTCCAGTCAGGGTCGTCATTTTTACGTGTCATCATCGTGGTAAAGTCAAGAGCAGAAGTAAATTAACAGAGTGGTTCTTTATAGATTTTTTTTTCCGATTGGAACCCCCACGGCACCGGAAGCTTGAAACAAAAATAAAAAAAGTGATGACAAAAAATGCCAAATAATTATCAAACCCATCTTACACACGGGAATCGGTTGAGATGCGACCTGAGAGAAGAAAAAAACAGTCGGATCCCAGTAGATTGACTCCCAGTAGCTCGATTCCACTCACACCTCAGATTCGGTTGAAACCGCTCAACCAATCTCACTGGAGCGCAAACTCTTAGAGTATTCCAGTGTTCCAAACCACACGCGTGGTCGTGCCGGAGGTTTTCCCCTGGATTTTCCCCAGGCTACTCTACAACCGCGCACTCCTATTATATTGGGCCCCGCCTATAAAGCCACAGTCAGGTTCAATATTAAAAAAAAACAGTCGGATGAACATCCGGAAATCAAGTGTGAAATCATGAATATGAAAGTGTGAAATCAAATTTCGCTGGAAACATTACCAGGAACAATGCCGGCACTGTCAGCAATGTGACCAGGATAGATCACAGTTTTCAAAATATGCATCGAGAATTCGGTGACAGATAGGCCGGCGACATCTTAGGAAGTCTGTAATATATAACTGACGATTCAAAAGTGCTTGTTGCTAGGCCTATTTGATGACCGGTTTAGCCTAGTGGGTAGTGCACCTGCCTGTGAAGCTGACGGTCCTGGGTTCGAATCCCGGTCAGGGCAAATATTTGTGTGATGAGCATGAATGTTTCTGAGTCTTGGATGTTTTCTATGTAATTAAGTATTTATATCTATTTAATATATCGTCGTCTAGTACCCATAACACAAGACTTCTTGAGCTTACTGTGGGGCTAGTTCGATTTGTGTAAGATTGTCCTCTAATATTTTATTTATTTATTTATTTGAATAAAGAATATTATGAGTTTGTGTTTGAGTTTCAAGTGTTCTCCGTTTCTGGTTCCAATGTATTTCGGTAGTAACAGTAATTCGGTTGTAAATTTGTAGCCAAATTTAACAAAGATCGATACGCGAAACACCTGTAAATGAGTTTGTTTGATTGATCGAGCTTGTTTAGCCGCTATTGCCAGCACAAACCGAAGTTACGGTTGCGTACAAAAGTTACTTCTAACTTTGAGAATAATTTGGGAATTCTCAAGTCAACCTCTAAGAATTCATGTCAATCTTTATTCCACAAAAGAATAGAAATGCCAAAGGCAAAAATCCTGTAAAAAGTTTGCAAATCTTGCAAATAAAAGATTGCATGACAGGGGTCTAAAATAAGCCATGTCACCACGAGATGGTTTAGATATTTCGAGTGTAACGAAATAGTTCGAGTGGTAATATGGCTTTTAGACCAGAATTATAAACTTTTCACCTCGATTGCAATAAAATAGATAAACAAAGATTATCCACCCACAGTGAATAATAAATTACAATGAGTGCTTGAGAATGTGGAGGAAAGTTTTTTTTAAACTGCTTTGACAGGCTTTGACACAGGCGCAGTTGAAAGAGGGACGAAAGAGACCTAATTATTTTAAGAATTAAATTAGTTAAATAGTGTATGTAACAAAAAATAAAGAAAAAAAGCAAGAAACATTTTTTCACGGACACAAAAGACACACATATTAGAAAAAAAACAAGAAGAAAAACAAACCATAAATAACTTGTGTGTCCACGCAGCAGTGAAATGGACACTGGCTCAGCATTATGCTGAGGTGTCAGACACCTACAGCGCTGATTTTCAGCCAGTACCGTCGGTGAGTCACGGACCGCCATACACTAAATAACAGCAAAAAAAAATGAAATATGACTGCAATAGAAAAAATAATAATAATATCCACTTACTACTTACATACAGAAAAAAAAACAATGTTCCGATGGCTGTATATGTGCTTTGTGATTGGTAGATTTAATAATGGGAAGTATTAAATGGTCAAATTAATTTTTTTTTTTAATCATAAATATACAGTGTAACAAAAATAGTGAGGATCCGTTTAAGGGCATATTCGGTATCGTACTCTGATTAGGAAAAAGTAGAAGTATATTTTTTTTTGGTCTCTTCATGCTCACCACCAGGAACATATCATCACTTATCTAAAGAACAGAGAGAGGTTGTAATGGTTGCGGTCAGAAAGGTCGAGGTGCTTCCCCAGTTGGGCTGCTCCAAATGAACAACATTAGGTGGCTCGCTGTGCCTTAGCTCTCTTCAGACCTCTCCCCTCCACTTCACTCATCAGAATCAGAATCAGAATCAGAAATTATTTATTGCCACGAATTAAAGTTACAAAATAAGCCAACAAAAATACAGCAAAAAGAAACTACAAATTAAGTTATAAGATAAAAATACAATAAAAAAAAATTGAGGCAATGGGTCTTGGTCTCAGCATGTGCTGGGCAAAAAAAAATAATGTCCAGCGCTGGTTTTCAGACCGAGCCCTAGCGTTTGTCGGTCGCAGAGACTAGAGAAGAAAACAGAAAAATACAAAAAAAAGCTCTAGGTTTGTGACAAAAAATTAAAAATAAATAGATAAATAAAAAAGCGGTGAATAAATACCTAAATGTACATGATGAAAAAAAAAACAAATAAATGTTCATTTTTCGTGCGTGTTTATGTATGTATTTTGTCCATGTGTAAATGTATGTTTGTGTGTATACGTGTGCATGCGTGTATATCAACCAAATAAATGCAAACTCATGCACCCAACCTTACGACGACTTTAGCTACTCTATAAACAGCGTTTTAAGCGACAAAAATAGACTGCATTCCCAATGCGCCCGCTCCGTCCGAAAAGGAATTAAAAAGAACGAGACAGCTGTATAAACTTTAGTGAAGTTCATTTGAAACGAATGGAGCTCCCTAAATGGAAGTAAAATAAGAAATGACGAGCGTAAGAGCGCCTCGGGGATCTCTAATTTTTTTATACTTTTTTTATGATTCCCGTGACCGTTAGCAGTTCTTCCGAGTCTAAAGTCTGAACTGAAATTATGGTTTCTCTGGGGATGAATTCAACAGGCCGTCGCGGAATTTGATGTTGCAGGATCGATGAGGGACTAGAGGGTAAACATTGTTTCGCGGGGTTACTGTGTATTGGGCCTATTTTGCTTACGTCATAAATATGTGAGCGGGAACACGCGTTCAGTTCAACATCTTGATTTAAAGGAGTTTTAGAGAGAGGAAGTGAAGTTTTAAGAATAAACGATATTTTCGAAGGAAACTCACTTGCGAAGTTCGTTTGATCATCTATCTGATGTGTAGAACAGTGCGTTTTAGAATAGTTTTCTGTCTAACACGTTTTCATTTACATGGTAATGAGAATTATCCGATTAACATAATTCCTAGAGCAGTGTAGGCGAACCTTTATGCATCAACGTACCATTTTTTCTAAAGAATGTTTAATGGGGTCATTGACGTGCCATCAAATAATTTTGACTTTCTGATTCACTCGCGTTCGATCGTCATAAAATACTCAACACATTTTTTACACATGTTTTATGATCGGCGACGTGCCCAAAATATTGTGCCTCGTGCCATCAATGGCACGCGTGCCATTGGTTCGCCTACCCTGTCCTAGAGAATACACGAAGCGTTTGATCATCTATCTGATGTGTACGACAGTGCATTTTAGAATAGTTTTCTGTCTAACACGTTTTCATTTACATGGTAATGAGAATACAAATACAAAATACAAATACAAACATTTATTCTGCAAATAGGCCACAAGGGCACTTTTACATGTCAAAATATTAATTTATAATTTAAGAAAGTCTGACTATAATAAGTAATACATTTTTCATGTCAAAATATTAATTTACAGTTCAAGAAGGAATAATAATTTCGAGTTTAACAATTATAACAAAATTAATGTCATACAGTGAAGATAAACTTGCAAAGTTATCTATTACAAATATTAAGTTAGAGATGTATAAGGTCTCAAGATTAAACAAGGAGTGAAATTAATATATTATCCCAGAGATGTACATGGTCTCTGAGCGTCAAAATTAAAATTAATTTAATATTGTTAGAGATGTATATGGTCTCTAAGTCACTGATAATAAAAACGAATCCACAACAGGATGATGTCTCTCGTCAATCCCTTATAAAAGACACTAGTATTAACGTAGTCACTATGTCCTAGCAAGCATGAACAGACCGGACTCCACAAACAGCACCCGATCACGAGTATGACGCGTATCTCAGCCATCGCCTCCCTCGACCATCTGTTAGGGAAGGTGGCGACCCGATCAACGACGCCACCGTAGGCAAAGCCCTTAGAGCGAGCATGACATATTCAAGCTGGCGGACATTGATAATAACAAAGTTAAGGCGACTGTGAGGCGAGAAATAGCATCGTGTTACATAAAACGTAACGGAACTATTATACAAGAATATATCCTAAAATAAACATAGATATATTAAAAGTAACAGGATTAAACTACCACTGGCTTGAAAGCATTTTTGTCATTTAAGAAATCGTTGACAGTATAATACGCCTGGCTTAGCAAATACCTTTTAATATGGGACTTAAATTTACTGAATGGCAAATTAACTATTTCGATAGGTATTTTATTATAAAATCGTATACAGTTCCCCACAAATGACGTGCTAACCTTTCGGAGACGACTGGCCTTCACTGCAATCTTGTGTTTACTTCTAGTGTTGTAGTCATGGATATCACTGTTAAGCTTGAATTCCTGTAAATTTTTCCGCACATGCATAATATTTTCAAGAATGTATTGGCATGCTACAGTAAGAATGTTTGCCTCTTTAAATTTATCTCTGAGAGATTCTCTGGCTTTTAGTTCGTAGATGGAGCGTACAGCTCGTTTCTGTAGAACGAAGATGGTCTGGATGTCAGCCGCTTTACCCCACAACAGGATTCCGTAGGACATAACACTATGGAAGTAACTATAATACACCAGCCTGGCCGTTTCAACGTTAGTTAACTGTCTAATACGTCTAACTGCATAGGCCGCAGAACTAAGTTTGCCAGCCAGAGTGGCAATATGCGCATGCCATTGCAGTTTTGAATCTAAGGTAATGCCTAAGAACACTGTGTTGTCTTCAAATTCCAGTTCATCATCCTTTAGTTTGATCTTAGAATAGTTTATTTGCTTGACATTTGGCAAAGTGAATTTGATGCACTTTGTTTTCTTGGAATTTAGAAGTAAATTATTTGCTGTAAACCAGTTCACAACAGTAATTAGTGCCTCATTAATAACATCATAGTTTTTCTCTTTCCGTCCTATCTTGAAGATAAGTGACGTATCATCTGCAAATAGCACTATATCATGTTTATGTTGCACCAAGTTTGGTAAGTCATTGATGTAAACTAGGAACAGAAATGGACCCAGAATCGAGCCTTGAGGGACTCCAAGCGCAACAGTTGTCCCTGCAGATTGAGTTCCATTAATGACTACTCGTTGAGTTCTTTCCGACAGATACGATGAAACAAGGTCAAGAGCACCGTTTTTTATCCCATAATGTCTTAACTTTCTAATTAAGTTCACATGATCAACGCAATCAAATGCCTTTGATAGATCACAGAACACTCCAATAGCATCTTGAGCCCCTTCCCAGGCATCATGTATATGTTTAATTAGTACCACCCCGGCATCGGTGGTAGAACGACCTCTAGTGAATCCGAATTGATTGCTATTGAGTAGTTTATTGCGATTAAAGTGGGACATAAGCTGATTAAGAATAAGTTTCTCAAAAACTTTGCTTAATGCCGGTAGTATTGATATTGGCCTGAAGTTGGTAGGGTCAGTTTTTGCTCCCGATTTAAACAAGGGGATAATTTTACTGTGTTTCATCAGGTCAGGAAAAACTCCAGTATCAATACATTTATTGAAAATATCAGCTAAGAAAGGTGCGATTGATTCTATAATGGAATGTAATACTTTTACTGAAAGGCCCCAGAGATCTTCAGTCTTCTTTAAATTTAATGACTTAAAAGCTTTTATTAAAGTTATGGGAGACACATAAGTAAAGCTAAAGATTTCTGTACATTCTGTTACATTTGCTTTCAATAATGATTCAGCGACATCTGGTGATGAGTTTAAGGACTTCGTAGTCTCGACAGGTACGTTAGAAAAGAACCGCTCAAAATGATCCGCTACTTCGTAGTCAGAACTTACCAGAGTATCATCGATTCGTAGGCTGTAGTGCGGATCTTTTATTTTACTTTTCCCAGTTTCAGTGTTGATAACTTGCCATACAGTTTTGACTTTATCTTTGGAGTTTTGGATCTTTTTTGACAAGTAATCAGCTTTAGCGGCGACACACATTAATTTAAAAGATTTCGAATAGTTCCTAACATACTCTAGAAATTCCGGCCTTTTATCAGTAGTTCTCGAATCGTACAACTCATAGAGTCGGCGTCTTCTCCCGTGAATATCTGGGGTAGCCCAGTCGCTGAACTTAGGCTTGACCTTGATTTGAATTTTCTTTAAAATAAAACTGGCATCAAATTCGGTTTTGATGCAGTTAAACAATTGAGCACATAAACGGTCAGGGCTTTCCTGAACAATTGGAAGGTAACGTAATCGTTTCGTGATATTGCGATTGAATAAATCTAATCTTTTTTCAGAAATAGGTCTGCACATTGTGTCTCGTGGAGCTTCATCAGTTTTTCCGCTGAAAGAGACTTGTTGTCCACAGTGGTCAGAACTTAAGGTGTTTATGATTGACTTATTAATAGCTTCCTTGTTACTGAAAACGTTATCTATACATGTTGCGCTGGTTGCTGTAATACGAGTAGGTTCATAAAATAAGTTCACTAAGTTAAAAGATTTAAAAGTATTCACTAGGCTCACGCACATGTGCGATTTCTCAAGCAAGTTAACGTTAAAATCACCACACACAATAACACATTTTGCACTCTTGAAAATACTACTCAGAACTTCTTCCATAACAGACTCAAATAGACTGTAATCCGCGGATGGGGGCCTGTATACGCATATAATTATAAATTGATCTAACTCTACGCAAGAGACTTCTATGTGACGCTCGACGGACATGTCAACAATGTCTTTACGCTCTTTACATTTCAAGTTATGTCTTACCATAATTAAGGAGCCTCCTCGCCTACATGACTTCCTAGAATATGAGCTTACTATGCTATGATTGCTAAAATTAAACATAAATTCATGATTTCTAAGCCAATGTTCCGTTATACAGAGAATATGAATATTTGAACATTGTATAAACAAGTCAATTTCAAGTTCCTTATTCGAAAATCCCTGTATATTTTGATGAACTATATTAATACTAGTGCTACATCTATCAACGGGTTCGAGGCCGGTGATAACACGCGTTGTCTTATCGGTCAGTTTAAATTACTGGCCGGTTCGGACTCCATTACCGACCCCACGCTACTAAAGCGTAACACAGGGACCGCCTTAACATTATCCGACGTCGTACTAGTTACGACGGGGTCTACAATATTATATGCTAATAATTTAGCACACTCGCGTAAGTACCTCGTCGGTAGGAAGGTACGCTTCTGAGTCAATACGAAATTTTTAACAAATTTATTGGTGTCGAAGTACGAGATCGTACAGCTGTACAGCGATAACCTAAACAATATGGAATTAAAGTAATCTAACTTTCTATTTAGCTTTGCCGGCAAACTATTCGAAAAAGGCAAAGCACAGATTATTATTTTGCCTACACCTCGCTGGTCTATTTCAGTCAGGGTCTCAGCTAGTTTAATGACGTCTCGCTCAGTACATCCTAAACTATCTCCTACGAAAACTACCAGCGTAGCATCGCAGTCGAAGTCGTCGACAATTCTTCGCAATTATTCGATTAACATAGTTCCTAGAGAATATACAGCATATTCCCTTCTGAAAGGCCGGCAATGCACTTGCGACTCCTCTGGTGTTGCAAGTGTTTATGGACGACAGTAATTGCTTACCATCAGGCGATCCGTCTGCTCGTTTGCTCCCTATAACATAAAAAAAATACACGAAGCATTCGATCATCTATCTGAAGTATAGAACAGTGCATTTTAGAATAGTTTTCTGTCTAACACGTTTTCAATTACATGGTAATGAGAATTATCCGATTCACATAGTTCCTAGAGAATACACGAAGCGTTTGATCATCTATCTGATGTGTAGGACAGTGCGATTTAGAATAGTTTTCTGTCTAACACGTTTTCAATTACATGGTAATGAGAATTATCCGATTCACATAGTTCCTAGAGAATACACGAAGCGTTTGATCATCTATCTGATGTGTAGGACAGTGCGATTTAGAACAGTTTTCTGTCGAACACGTTTTCATTTACATAATGAGAATTATCCGATTAACACAGTTTCTAGAGAATACACGAAGCGTTCGATCATCTATCTGAAGTATAGAACAGTGTGTTTTAGAATAGTTTTCTGTCTAACACGTTTTCATTTACATGGTAATGAGAATTATCCGATTAACATAGTTCCTAGAGAATACACGAAGCATTTGTTCATCTATCTGATGTGTAGGACAGTGTAATTTAGAATAGTTTTCTGTCTAACACGTTTTCAATTACACGGTAATGAGAATTATCCGATTCACATAGTTCCTAAAGAGTACACGAAGCGTTAGCTATTAAGTACTAAAACAGTGACACACCTTCGTGCTTTTGTCCGCACTCAACAGATAAAACAGGAAGCCCTTGTCAGTTATAAAAACCCGGGATTATTAAAATATAAAACATTTAAACATACTATTTTATTTTTATGAAAACTGGCCGATATGAAGTAGGGTACAAATCTACTTCTTGTTTGTAGTGTGATATAATTATTAATTGGCTTGAATTGCACATTCTAATTTTCATAATCTTCTTAATTAAATCTTTTTCTTTTTTAATAGAGCGATTATTGCTTTTTCTATTTAAAAAGGAAAATGTAAGAAAAGGACGATTCCCTGAATCCATCTCTGAAATTTACCAAATGAGATTTATTATATCAAAACCCATTTTAGGGTTCCGTACCCGAAGGGTTCAAACGGAAGCCTATTGCTGTCACTCACGTGTCCGTCCGTCCGTCGTCTGGCACAAAATATTGTTCCGAAGTTTTTTAAGTTCCCATTGTTGACCCATGAACTTGATATTTGTTGACAATGTTTATTATTATGAATATTTTACCAACAAATACTAATTAAATTGATAAATAAGATTTTTCATTTGAAAGTTCTTACTCCCTAGAAGAATTCTTTAATGATGAAACCTTAATCAATTATAAAATAGACTATTAATACAAAGACATGTATACATGATAAATTAATAATGACTGTACTTAATATATCCGATTATATGTATACCGATATGGCATATAACTGTTTGCTAGCTAAATGCTAACTAATATCTTCTCATGTAATAAAATGTAATATAATATCCATTTCATGTACCTACCTATACTTCAATTGTAATTTCTTTAAGTTGCATGCTGTTATTATAATTAAATATTAAAATTTGCAATGCCCTACCAGGGTCCATGTGCAACCAATATAACTATATGAGATAGTTACCATTGTTGCATGGTTATTCTTCTATTGATATGTATGTTAGTCTGTAAGGTATATGTAAATATGGGCCTTGTTGCCTGATGCAAATAAATAAATAAATTTCTTTATTTTTCCTATTAAAACCAACTTTTTTATATACAACGCCGGTGGCAAACAAGCTTACGGTCCACCTGATGGTAAGCGGCCACCGCAGCCCATAGACGCCTGCAACTCCAAAGGAGCCAGGTACGCGTTGCCGACCCTTTATAAAATTTGAGGATGCACTGTGTCGACAACAGAAGGGACAAATTTAGGTCTCTCGCTCTCCACACAGTGCATCCTCGGGAGCTCTGGCAACCTCGCTCCCCTCCAGGAACACAACACTACATACTTATATAGTAGATAATGTTATTATGGCTGTGGTCTTCTGCAAGGCGGAGGTACTTCCCCAGTTGGGCTGCTCCAAATTCCAGCAAGATGACATTTTGCTGTGCCCTACCTCTCTTGCGGTTGGTTCGGTAACTTAAATGTATGAATTCCGGCACGCATTGGCCCGTTTTTTTATATTAAATGGAACTATTAAACTAAATGGTAGAAGGCAAATGAAACATGCCGCAGCCACAGATTTTATACAAGCTCACCGTGAGATCCGCTTTGGTATATGAACGTTATGCACTTTAGGCGTATTATAATGCAGGTCATCGTACTAATAGTGGATTATATGTTATGTTATGTTATGATGAGAGTTGCAAAAACTAAGTGTTATCGCGGGTGTTTTGGGCGCTAACTAACGCGTATTCCTACGAACAAGTTTCGAACCCTCGGGACTTCTTCGTCGGGATGAGTACTCGCGGCGGTATCGCTAGTCGCTACTGCTCCACAACACACTTAAACTCATACAGTGCAGTGACCACATAAAAGAGACTTAACACTTAGCCAACAACAGTTAATGGCTGGCCAGTTACTGGCCTAGTCTCGCAGTTTGACACCGATTTCCTCTCATCCTTTAAAGTTAGCAACGCTAATGGTACAAACATAATCAAACGAGTGAAATATGTTGCTTCTTCATTAAATAACATTATGATTGTGAAACATTAGTAATTTTGGTATTAATAAGAACATAGACATGATAATGATTTTACTTAATATTGTATCTGCACTAGAGCGTCTCATTGTATGTATATATATTTTTTGTTCTTAGTTTTAATTCGCTTCGACTTTTGCATGCCAGTTTCTGGTGAAATGTGTGTGTCTATACCAGCTTTTGTACCACATTTTTAAGCAAAATAAAGATATTTGTATTTGTATTTCTTCCCGTACCGCAGTCAAAATACACTAAAATAAAGCTTAAAAGAGAATTCGCAAAGTTTACATGTTTAACAAACTTGAATGCTGGCCAAATGAACCATTCGGTGTCACCGTTAAGGTTGACACAGCACGCTTCTCCAAGGGTCGGTTGCACCAACATACGATCACAACCCGGTTATCGTCAAATATGGCGCCGGCAGCTGTCATCCCATAGGAACTTGTCAAACTTTCCATACAATCAGATTTTAACGAACACCGCTTACGATACAGACGGTTTAGTGCAACCCACCCTTAGACTTTTTCTATCTGATTGGTAAATACAGTTTCAGAGAGGTAGGGCACAGCAAAATGTCATCTTGCTCGAATTTGGAGCAGCCCAACTGGGGAAGTACCTCCGCCTTGCAGAAGACCACAGCCATAATAACAATATCTACTATATAAGTATGTAGTGTTGTGTTTCTGGAGGTGAGCAAGGTTGCCAGAGCTCCCGAGGATGCACTGAGTTGAGAGCGGGGGACCTAAATCTGTCCCTTCTGCTGTCAACACAGTGCATCCTCAAATTTTATAAAGGGTCGGCAATGCGTACGTGACTCCTTTGGAGTTGCGGACGTCTATAGGCTGCGGTGGCGGCTTACCATCAGGTGGACCGAACGCTTGTTTGCCACCGTCGTTGTATAAAAAAATACAGTTCGTGAGTTTATGTATATATAAACATTCTATTAATGTTGGTGCAACCGAGCTTAGAGCAAAAGAGCTCTCACCTGCCTACATTCACGACTAGGTAAGTTAATACACGAATTAAAAGTTCAGAATCACAGATGCTTATTATACATTTGAAGTCTTTTGCCTAGAATATGACTTATATATTTTATTCAGGCGGCGGCCCGAAGTCGTAACTTGTGGAAATGAATTTCCCAGATATTGCAGGTGCCGTCTGTCTAGCCCCGAGTTAATTTCAGGACGTCACGGCGACCGGCGCTCACGTAATCTAACTTCTAACTTACGTGGTTCCGATTTCACACCATTTTACGGGATTTTTCTTAACTTCTGGATCTTGTATTTTAAAATGAACGTGTAGAAAATAAAGGAAGCAGTGTTGCAAGGGCCGTTGAGACGAAAGTTATATTTATTTTCTTGAAAAGTTACATTTTTAATGCAAAAGTTACATTTTATATATTTTTCATAATTACTCATCAAAACGTTCATAATTACATATCAAAACATTCGATTCTAAGAAACGAGTCGCCATATACAGCTACAATTAGGCGAGTTCGGCGACAGAATTACGCCGAGCTGATGGGCGGTGTCTCAAATGTCATACAAAGTTGCAAGAGACTTACAGACAGAGTCGTACTATGTAGGTTATTTTGTCACCTTTTCTGTACGGAAGCCTATAAATTGTGTCGCTTGATGCCGGTTAGATAAAATTACCTTTTTTTAAAATACAGTCTCATTATCCTCAAAAGTTATAAAAAACTCCTTTACAACAGAAGTTACTGATATGTTACGCGAGCCGGTCAAAAGTTACGAAAAATGTAAGAAATGTAACCATCTGGCAACACTGAAAGGAAGGATAAAATGGAGTAGCTATAAGCGTGCCGAGAGGGAAGGAATAGCTCCTATGCAGCTAAACATGGTTGACGGATTACAATAAACAATGTACTCTTGGGTGCTTAATGGTTTGTTTGCCCTAAAGTCACATCAAATAGTATGGGGAAAAACGTGGCTAAGTTCGTGTCGGACCACTCACAATGAAGGGTTTCGTACCTACTACTAATAATCGACATTTAAAAACCACTGTCTTATACCGTGTATTGAAAAACCGGCCACGTGCGTGTCGGACCACGCACAACCCTAGAAGCCTCCTAAATCTTTCCCCTGTGGCAGTGCGCCGGATCCTCCCTACTTTCCCTATTGGATGGCTGTGGCTATCCTTTGGCACAAGAATTATCCAGGTCCAGACATTAACATAACTTTGACTTCTTTTCCTGTAATTGAATTAAGGCGAGCGCTGAACTGTAAACCCATTCTGGAACAAAGGAATCTTTTCAAATCATAATTTCAGATTGAAATTACAACTAATAATAGGTACTTTGCAAAGTACTTAAAACCACTTAAAATTAAAACTAATTGATGTTACTTTCTGAGTTTTATTAGAATTACTCAACTGATTTGGTATAATTAATAAAAAATGGAATTTAATATAATATCGTAGTTCTAGATCGCCGTACCATCTGCAAAATAGTGATGCAAACACAAGACTTTAACCACATTTTAGTGGATTTTCGGACAACCAAACATATGATTTAAGTGAGGAATTTAAAAACACTGATAAATCTATTTAGGTTATATTCTGTTGACACGTATCTTCACATTAAAATGAATGAAATGAAATGAAATCTATTTGAATAAGACATGGTTCACAAAGTTGTTCATAACTATGTCAATATACAGCATATGTCCAACAACATAGAATGCAAATACATGCTAGGGAACATAAAACCTTATACAATTTTAAATTGACACTTATCTTTACATTAAATTGACACGTGTCTTCACATTAAATTGACACGTCTCTTCACATTAAATTGGCACGTCTCTGCACATTTTCTCTTCGTTGCTGTCTAGTACAAGACTATTGCGGGCGATTTTCCTTGCTAAGGTCACTCCAAATTGATGAATTTAAATATAAAAAACTGTTTATTCGTCTTCAATTCTACGAAACATACGTTATTGTCTAAAACTTTTGTTAAATATCAAATGATATTTTGAACATAAGTTTTTTTTTAATGTTGACGTACGTGCCTTACCTGAAGGGAGTGACGGACGTAAAAAGGAGAGAAAGGGAGTAAAATAGGACACTTGTTACACTGAAGATTTAGCATCAACACGATTTTCCGGCCTCACAAGCGTCATACTCGTGAACGGGTGCTGTTTGTGGGGTCCGGTCTGTTCATGTTTGCAAGGACTAAAACTTCGTACTAGTGTTCAGTGGAATTGACATAATGAGAGACTTCACTGTTCTCATTTGATTTTATTTTTTAGACTGACGCTCAGAGACCTTATACATCTCTGAGGATATTTATTTATTAGATTTTATTACTTTCATGTTGACGTGTTATAGATATAGCTCAAAATATTTTATTATGATTAGTGTACCTACTTCATTACCTTTTATCTTGACGCTTAGAGACCTTATACATCTCTAACAAATCTCGATTGTTATTAGTTTCTTAGTCTTATTTTTGATACGTAACAGTACATTTAATTAATGATACTTTGATTATTGTATTATTTTTATTTGATGGCCCTTGAGGCCTATTTGCAGCATAAATGTTTTGATTTTGATTTATGATTTTGATTGATGCGTTCACAGAAGGGTAAGGAGCCCATGGACAGCCCTGGGGTTTATGATTCCCTGCTCCTGTGGCAAGGACTATATAGAGGAAACTAGCGGGAACATTTGCACTATGGTTTCTGAGCACGTACGTAGTAAAAACGTGAAAAAACGGGATATCCGATGGCTGAGATACGCGTCATACTCGTGATCGGGTGCTGTTTGTGGAGCCCGGTCTGTTCCTGCTTGCAAAAATAATACAATAATCAAAGTATCATTAATTAAATGTAGTGTTAGGTATATAAGCGCTTTATGCACGCATGCAGCGTCGGTAACGAGTCGCCCGAAGTATTCTGTTTGTTCACATGAGCACCGTACACCTGTCCGTGTACAAGGCCTGACATAATTATCAGGATCATCATCATCATCATTTCAGCCGAAAGACGTCCACTGCTGAACATAGGCCTCCCCCAAGGCTCGCCATTTAGACCGGTCCTGTGCCGTTCGTTTCCACCGGATTCCCGCGACCTTCACCAGGTCATCACTCCACCTTGTCGGAGGCCTACCGACAGCTCGTCTTCCGGTGCGTGGACGCCACTCAAGCAGTTTCTGGCCCCATCGGCCGTCATTATCAGCATATCTCATTATTAATAACCATTGCTCCAAACGTGAAGTAAGTATAAAACGTAAGCGACATTTTCATAAAAGCGATATAATTTACGACGCACCATATTTTTTCATTTCGTCGTAAATAAATTTACTTTCGGGCCGGGCGCGCTTAAGTCGACAATTTGGGGAACAACCTCTAACGAGCAGCTTATATTGTTTCACAAGACCCAGTTTAATTATATGGACGGAGCATTCTTCCTTTATAAATAGGTAGAGGTTTTTTCCTGTTCCTCTTTCCATCACTCCGGCCGTGGATGCGATTATGAGCCTTAACGACAGTACGAGTTGCGTTACGATCATGGCCCAGACAGGCTACTCCGAACTACGTATCGTGCCGTCCCTTTCACTCTCGTGTTATACACTATATGAGTGAAAGGGACGGCACGATACGAAGTTCGGAGTAGGCCCTCACGTATTCGTTGACGGAGTTACTTTGCAGAAATCCATGATGCCTTTCTGGATGAATTTGAAGAGTTTTTGTTGCGTTCAGACTGAGGGATCAAAGATGTACTTTTCTTCCCTCATTTGAGGGCAACAATGACTTCCTCATAGAAGGTGTGAAAAGCAGTATGTGACACTCTGTAACAAAATCATTTGTAAGATATTTCATGTTTTTAGCAGCGGGCCTCATAGACGGTGTGAAAAGCAGTATGTGTCACACGGTTTATTCGTTTTTAATGTCAAAGTTATATCTATATTATATAAATTACGTCAATTACAATTTATCACTTAGTCTAATAGTTATCTACTTTTAAGATGTGTCAAAGTTTCATCATTTAAGAGCTCCTCCACTGAGTAGTAAGATTTGTTAATGAGCAAAGTTTTCAGTTTTTTGTGAAACAGCTTGTCATTTGTTTCCAATTTGATCCCATCGGGTATTTTATTTACGACTCGGATACATACAGAATGAGGCCCGTTTCTTTGGGTAGCTAATTTAGAGTTTGGTATTTTTAGTTTGTTTCTATGTATACTGGTTTCTGGCTTTATATATGTATCTAGTTTAGTTTCAAATAGATAGGGGTTTTTTCTAGCAAAGATAACAGCCTTCATTATGTATATAGTTATTAAGTTTGTCATTTATTTAAACAACATCATCACTATTAAAGTAATCAAATAAATAAATATTAGAGGACAATCTTACACAAATCGAACTAGCCCCACAGTAAGCTCAAGAAGGCTTGTGTTATGGGTATTAGACGACGATATATTTAATAGATATAAATACTTAAATACATAGGAAACATCCAAGACTCAGAAACAAATATTCATGCTCATCACACAAATATTTGCCCTGACCGGGATTCGAACCCAGGACCGTCAGCTTCACAGGCAGGTGCACTACCCACTAGGCTAAACCGGTCGTCAAAATTATAATCAGCTGTTATAAGAATGATTTCTGCATGAGAACAGTAAAATAGACGAGTTTAGAACACAGCAGCACGAATGAATTGCTAATGAAACCTCTGTTACTCTTCCAGCGTTAGATGTACGCGATTAATTATTTACACTGCGAGGACCTCCGCTTCGGCTTCGTGCGGATTTCAGTACCATTACGGTTTAAGTTGGAAGAATTTAAGTTTCGCTTGGTTTAGGAAAGGTGAGGCACAGCGAATTATCCTATCGGGCATAATCTAGAGCGGCCCAACTTACACGAGCATTTTTTTTTTATTAAAAATGGGATCGCTCTTGGCCAGCATCTAGCCAGGGGGCGAAGATGAGGCCGACGATGAAGCGAGCTCACCCAGAAGGTGCCTATTCACTCGTGCCTTAAAAAGGTCTAGGTTATATGAGCTCGGAAACAAACGCCGGCAGAGAATTCCAAACCTTAGAAGTGCGCATTATAAAAGATGATGCAAAGCGCTTGGTTCGAATAAGAGGAATTTCGACCAAGTAAGGATGGTATCCAGCCGTACGTCTGGATGTCTGATGGAAGAAGGGGGAAGGCGGTATGAGCTCATGGAGCTCCTGAGCACACTCTCCGAAGTACAATTTGTAGAAGACGCACAGACATGCTACTTTGCGTCTATGTGCTAGGCTCTGTAGCATCATCTTTGTACAGTCGACCGCAGCCAGAATAACACTAATCTGCTGTTACGTGTGTGTTGCGCTCTTGGTGGGACGTGATCGTGAAATTTGTTACAGCAATTCAATATTTTTGCAGATGCTCGGGAAAGGAACGTAATTGCGTGCGAGAAACGGATCTCAAACTACTCCACACGAACTTGGGGCTTCATTTCCAGGGGCGCTACCGCGAACAGCAAACGAAGTTTTCCCTCTCTGTCGCACATGCAAGTTTGCACATAAGTGAGACAGAGATAGAAAACTTCGTTTGTGGTTCGCGGTAGCCCCTCAGGCACACTTATTTTAAGCTGCTGCGCGACCTTTACATCCCCCATCCGCCACTACTTTTGGTATGTTGTTAAGGACATATTTACCTACAACTGTGCCAAAATTCGCTTATAAACGAATTTTTTCCGCCAATTTTCCTTCGTTGGGCGTACTACTGATTGATTTAATTACACGCAGAAATTTAATATGCTGCATCAGACTGTGTGCAAAGCCAAGTTAAGCTGTACAAAGTAAAAAATATTAAGTAAAAGTATATTTGTATTTTTGAGTTCCCGATATTTCGGCACTGTTGCAAGCGCCATTATCAAGGATTAACTTGCAACAGTGCCGAAATATCGGGAACTCAAAAATACAAATATACATGGTAAATATCCCGTTTCAAATCGTAATTCTAATGTAAATGACCATGTAAGCTTGAAATCTTATAAAGTAAAAGTAATACACTACATAACAACAAAATTTGTAAACCGCACATATTTTTAGTTAAAACAGACTAGCGAATTTTCAGTTACTGAATTTCTCATATTTTTTCAAATTGGTTGTAAATACCAGCATCCTTTAATGTACCTTTTATTGCCTACGTATTTCTGTACAACCTTTCAATACGAATTAGATTATCCATTCGTCGCCAGCGAATTCCAAATCAAATGTCCCCGTGGAATTTTAATCTATTTTGGTGGTGGATGAGGAAAAGTCGTCACTATTTGAGTCACGCGTGCCCTCTGGGGTAGGCGGCATTCACTTTTCCTACCGCCAACTTACCGGAGGAGGACTAGCATCATTCTCATCCCAATCGCGTGGAATCCTTACGAATTTATAGGTCCAGTTATACAGGCCGTTTGTGATTCGAGTTAAGACGGGTTGTGAATAAGTAGGGCGGATGCAGGCAATTCGTCTTCATCCTCCCAAGGTCGCTATCTTACACGCATCACGGGTTGACAGAGCGGAGCAAATTGAAATTTGAATGCTAGTATTGCCCCCTATATTCGGGTCTATGTAGGAATGCAAATAGACTCTCCTTAATTATAATTTAACGTCTTTTCTCGCGCAAAGAATTGCCATCGCAATCTAGCGCGGGAATGCTGCCTGCGTAATGGGCACCATCCCGAGTGGACCTAATTTTGATATTAATTTTTAATGTTTAGTTTATGATTAGGTATAGTTGTTTTTATTTCAAGTTTTTAATTCATTTAATAATTATTATTATCATAATTATCATGTAAATTGGTTATTTATAAATTATGAATAAAATTTCTCATACAGTCATTTCTATGACATGAATATTCTGCGAAACAATAAATTCTATAAAACATTCTTCTGCACAACAAGTTACAGGTAGGAACAGAATAATGTTTTATATAGGTATGTGACATTTGTCAATTGTTTTCAAAATATGAAGTTTACATGTCATCGATCTGACGGGCTTTATTCGTAACAAATAAAACAAAGACAAATGGTATATTCACGGTTCAATGGATAAACTTCGGTTCTAACTATAAGTGGAGTTTAAACCGTAAAAAGTGTGTGTATAAAGTCAGTTCAGTTCAGTACTTTATTTGCTTAAAACATGGTACAACTGGGTTTATAACTAGGTACATAGATCTACATGTTTCGTCATACAGACATGCAAATATAGTTGTCATGTGTATCGCATGCACAAATTTTTACTTATATAATACGTTTAATAAATCAAGTGTCAATGTCAATAAATACAACAATTAATAATCTAATATAATAATCTAATTTTGTCAATGTACAATATCAGTTAAATATTCATGTATTGTGTAATAAGCCTTAGATGCTAAGAACGTGTACAATTTTTTCTTAAACTCTATTAATTCATCTAACTTTATAATTGCCATTGGTAATTTATTCAATATTCGGGGTGCCATTCCAAAAACACTTTTTGACATAAAAGTCGGTTTGCGGACGATAATTTTACGTAATAACGCCATAAGAAAACATTGATACGGAGTCGCTGGGGGCTACCGCACGCCGCCGGCGCACCCCGCTGACCAGAGTCCTAACAGCACGCCTGGTTTGCCTTCGCCGTCAGATTGATCGATATGTCGCCAACCGATCAAAACTATAGAACTCAATATAAATGAGTAGAGAAACCGGTTTGACGGACAACTGTTTACGTATAACTTGGAATGTTCAGTTGGCTGTTGCATCAAAGTAATTCATTCATAAAAACAAAATTAAAAATTTTGAAAAACCCACGACGGATGTACAGTGAAAAATGTTTACTGTAGCACCCCCTGGTGAGTTATCATCATAACACCTAGCTAAAATTCGTCCCGACTAAACTACAAACCTATTGCAGAAAACCGTTTCTGAATCCGTCAAGCTGTTTTGATGATATTGATGTGCACACAGAAACAAACAAACAAACAAACAACCTCTCACCCTAAACGCATATACCTTCTCCGTTCCGTCGTGGGTAAAAAAGAAATTCTAAGTTCGAACAATAAGTTTCAAAAGCCAGTAACAGTTTTATTGAAATTCGCTTAACAAGGCTCAGGTTAATCATCATTATGTCAAACTTTTTCGTGTTAGCATTCGTTCATCGATTTATAAGACGTTATCACGTCAAGAATACGTAGTACTGTAGTTAGTTCAGAATATTAACCGGCTATGAGGGAAATTTACGATCTTGAGATTATCAAAATCAAAATCAAAATCAAAACATTTATTCTGCAAATAGGTCTCAAATAAAAATAATACAATAATCAAAGTATCATTAATTAAATGTAGAGTTACATGTCAAAAATAAGACTAAGAAACTAATAACAATCGAGATTTGTTAGAGATGTATAAGGTCTCTAAGCGTCAAGATAAAAGGTAATAAAGTAGGTACACTAATCATAATAAAATAGCAAAGTACGGAAGGCCATTGAAATTAGTCGTCACAACAGGCTGTGTAAATAGTTATTTGTTATACAAGAGTGCAAAGTTGTATTTTAACTGCGAGTGTGGAATTGAAACATGAGCTAGCGAATGGATTCTAGGATTGAACCACGAGCTAGCGAATGGATCCTATGGTTGAACCGCGAGCGAAGCGAGTGGTTCGAAATTAGAATCCTGATCGAAGCAAGTGGTTCAAAAATAGAATCCTGAGCGTAGCGAGTGGTGCAACACACGAGACGTAAAATAACTTTGCAGCCGCAAAAACAAATCTTTTCACCTATCTAAAGCGAGGATTTTTTTTTCTCCTCCTCGTCCTAACGTTAACAGTTGCGTCCTAAATATAGTTGTCCACTACCTAATCCCGAGATTTGGCGTAGGTACTAGTTTCTTAACACAACATCACAATATAAAATTATTGTTGCTGGACTGTCTGGCTGGCCTTTACATGTTATTATGTTTAAAAAGGTTAAATAGCGCGTTCGGATTTCAAATATTCTTTGCACTTTTGTGGATAAAATGCAGTTATGCTATCTGTTTTTAAAGAATAAAAAAGGGCTTTCCGAACTAGTGAGGTGAAATAGTTATTTGTTATGCAAGGCTGCAAAGTTGTTGTTTGGCGCGAGTGCTCGAATTGAAAGCAGAGCTAGCGAAGGATTCTAGAATTGAACCACGAGCGTAGCGCTGTCTCACTCGCACACCGCACCGTCGTGCGGAAACCGCATCAGTGTAGAAACCGCCTTAAGACCCCATGGCCGAACCATGATTCTGAACGCATCCATAAAAAAATTGGGTAGCGCGGTACTACGTCATGTTCGAATTTCAAAATCACTTTATCCGCTAGCGGATAAAATGGACTTTTGTACGCAGATTTGAAACGATAAAGTAAGCCTTTCAGAGCGGGTGAGGTGAAATAGTAGATTGTGTCTCAAGGGAGCAAAATGATATATTTACGGCGAGGGCGGTATATTGAATTCTGAGTGAAGCGAAAGATTCTACAATAGAATCCTGAGCGTAGCGAGGGATTCTAAAGTAGAATCTTGAGCGTAGCGAGGGATTCAAGTGTTTACGCCCAAGATGAAAATAATTTTGCTACCGTGTGACACATACTGCTTTTCACACCGTCTATGAGGCCCGCTGCTGAAAACATTAAATATCTTACAAATGATTTTACTACAATGTCACATACTGCTTTTCACACCTTCTATGAGGAAAAGAGTCATTATTGCCCTCAAATGAGGGAAGAAAAGTACAACTTTGATCCCTCATTCGAAGGCAACAATTACACTTTTCTGAATAGCAGGTGTGAAAAAATATATTTCCCATTCATAACCCGCTCGCGCCCGCGCCCGCGCCCGCGCCCGCGCCCGCGCCCGCGCCCGCGCCCGCGCCCGCGCCCGCGCCCGCGCCCGCGCCCGCGCCCGCGCCCGCGCCCGCGCCCGCGCCGCAGTGCGCGAGTTGAAGGAAATGCATTACCCGGCAGCCGCGGCCGAAGTTCGCGCTTGTTAACTACTTGTTCGACGTTTTTGGTTTTTATCTGGTGAAGTTGAATATAAATCAGCCGCTGGCCCGGCACAGGTACAGGCACCTGAATGTTTCGTTTTTGAACATGAATAAATAGGTGAAATAAATTATAAACTTACCCCCTTATTCATAAAACTTAACAAACCTCTGCTAACTAAAGTGTTCTTTCTCTCTTTCTCACAAACGAAAATGTCAAAGTGACAAATAAGGACAAACGAACTTTAGCGGCTAGTTAACTAATATAGGTTTGATAGACGTTTATGAATAAAGGGGTTAGTTATTAAAATAGGTCGATAATTATAAATTTGACCTTAATTATACTGGAATGAGCGGCTATAAGAAGGATATTTAGGGGAAGTTGGTTGAGGGAGTGTGGACTACATCCCAGAAGACTTTATGGAAGTCCACACTCAGTGGGACTCAGAAGTAATCTGTACAACTGTGTATCTCTTTATTGATAATACTGCTTCCTTATATACTAGCACATACACACATAATCATCGATACATCTCGCACGCTCCTAATCAAAATCAAAGAATCAAAATCAAAACATTTATTCTGCAAATAGGCCTCAAGGGCACTTTTATAAGTCAAAATCTATCTAGGTACATCAAATAAAAATAATACAATAATCAAAGTATCATTAATTAAATGTAGTGTTACATGTCAAAAAAAAGACTAAGAAACTAATAACAATCGAGATTTGTTAGAGATGTATAAGGTCTCTAAGCGTCAAGATAATAAAGTAAGTACACTAATCATAATAAAATATTTTGAGCTATATCTATAACACGTCAACATGAAAATAATAAAATCTAATAAATAAATATCCTCAGAGATGTATAAGGTCTCTGAGCGTCAGTCTAAAAAATAAAATCAAATGAGAACAGTGAAGTCTCTCATCATGTCAATTCCACTGAACACTAGTAATCTCTAACTTATCTTACGCACGCATATAAGATTACCCTATCCGTTTAGAATTATGTGCCTTGTCGACACACATATATGAGCAATTGACGTCGGAACAGAACGACCACTCACATTCTTCCTTCCCTTGTAGAGATATCAAATAAATCAAGCACATAGTATCAATTTATCTAGTCGTCGTTATGAAATCTCCTTTACCCCAAAAATTGAGAGTAGAAATCTCAAGTCAAGTGGAAAGTTTATAAGTAAAGTGCTATGTGATTCTTCTGGAGTTGCAAGTGTCCATAGGCTACGATTACCTTACCTTATTCACCACGCAGGTCGCAAGTTATTTTCGTTGTATAAAAAAACATTGCTTCAACTTATCTTCACTTAACCACATTCGATTGTCAAAAGTGGCCTAAAATAGTGCCGGCGGTAGTTAAACATAGTCACATACATAGTTAAGTTACATAGTTACATACTATACATGGTAATTTTGTCATCATTACATCACATTATATTCCGTACACAAGTACCGAAAAGCTAGTCGGTAGCCGTATGATGTATTGTCATGTAACTCGGTAAAATATTAGCGCAGCGCACTCCGGTGGCGCCGTAGTATTTAGTACTGCGGGCGGCAGAAAAAGGAACTGAGTTGGCTACAATCCGCGACTAACGAGCTCTCTAGGTAATTAACTATTTGTTCTGAAGTCAAAGAGTCGAGTTAGCGGCGCGGCGCAAGCGCTGGGCGACGGCGGGATGAGTGTCGCCTAACTACAATTCCTCCTTTCTGATGGTCTGCTCGTGATGGATTCCTCCTTTTTGCTATTTTAAAAACAAATGACAATGATAAAATAAACGGCGCTGTTTAACCATCAATACTCGTGACGTCACTTCTGTGTGTCCCTACAAACTTCATACGTTTTTTATTAATAGGATCGGACTAACTATGGCTATATAGGACGATAGCAGAGTTAGTGGCTAATAGATAAACACGCTAGAGTTGTTTCGTGATTGATATATTTTCAGCAAGTGACATAAAGACAATACAAAAGAATATAAACAAACCGTTTCTAACTCAGTTTGAATCTGTGACAAGTACGTAATACTGAATACTTATAAACGGCCAGCAGGCGCATATGCCACCTCCAATATTTTTGACGTATTATTAACATTTGGAGATTTTTTTTATGTTATAGGGGGCAAACGAGCAAACGGATCGCCTGATGGTAAGCAGTTACCGTCGCCCATAAACACCTGCAACACCAGAGGAGTCGCAAGTGCGTTGCCGGCCTTTCAGAAGGGAATTTCCTCTTTTCTTGAAGGTGACTATCAGGCTGCTTAAGAATATACGAATAGTGAAATATATGGGAATATTGGACCGCTGCAAACTACTCCTTCGCGCCCGCGGATATTTCGGCGCGAGCCGTTAGAATAGAGTTCTTAACTTGATGAAATACACAAATGGGGCTCTTAACAACATTTTATAATTCACGGGCACGGTTTGCGGCTTCTGAAAGATGCATTTAACATTTCACAGAATCCAAGATGATTATGTTACATTTTGCCGAACTAACGTCGGAAAATTATGGAAATTGTGGAAATGGGGCTGTATATATACTTGAGTATAATTTGCATAACAGACGGAAAAGGTTCATTGTATCTGTTTTTAATTAAATCTCAAATATACCACCTAGGTAGGTACTTCATCATCATCATCATCATCATTTCAGCCGAAAGACGTCCACTGCTGAACATAGGCCTCCCCCAAGGCTCGCCATTTAGACCGGTCCTGTCGCGTTCGTTTCCACCGGATTCCCGCGACCTTCACCAGCGGGGTAATCACGTAACTTTTTTACTACCGTTAGGTAGATTTTAATGTCAAATTCTAATTGTCAGCTCATACATTTATACTTCAAAATTGACAGTAAAATCTATCTACCGTTAGTACATAAACTTACGTGATTCGCCTGCAGGTCATCACTCCACCTTGTCGGAGGCCTACCGACAGCTCGTCTTCCGGTGCGTGGACACCACTCAAGCAGTTTCTGGCCCCATCGACCGTCAGTCCTGCGAGCAATGTGCCCTGCCCACTGCCACTTAAGTCTCGCAATTTTGAAGGCTATGTCGGTGACCCCAGTTCTGCTACGGATAGCTTCATTCCTAATTCTATCACGCAGAGAAACCCCGAGCGTAGCTCTTTCCATTGCTCTTTGGGTGACCTTGAGCTTTCTTATGAGGTAGGTGCTTAAAAAGAACGAAAGGCGAGAAACATACTTACTAGTCCATGATCATAAAATAAACAAAGTGTGTGGCGGTTAAAAATATACTTCATCTTGTCTAAGAAAATTCCTCAGAATTCTCATAATTGGCACTGTCTTTAAGGAAAACCTAGCAGAACTGTAAAAGCATAACGTTGCTCGATGCGGAGTCAGTCAAAATCTCCAGGAGGTCAATTATGTTCGACATTTCGCATTCTGATGTGATACCTATATATTCCGCGCTTGCCTCTTTATGAATATATCTGGATGAGCTCAGACAACACGAATATCTACAATAATTTTAAACTTCAGGCCGTATTTAATGAATTTACGATTGAAACTTGCGGGTAATCCATACCAATATACGAAAGATAATACGAAAGCGTGTCCGTCTGTCTGTCTGTCTCTTCACGCTTAAACCGCTGAACCGATTTAGGTGATATTTGGAATGGAGATAGTTTGAGTCCCGGGAAAGGACAATAGATACTTTTTATCTCGGAAAGGATAATTCCCTTAAGGGGACGGACGTTTGTATGGAAGGAGATATGATTAGGTAAGCGCTTGATATAAATAAATAGCGATTAAATTCTAACGCATTTCACTCAGACGAAGGTACTGGCAAAAGCTAGTTATGTATAATTGCCACTTTTAACAACATCTTTCGAAGTTATTGAGTCTCTTTTAACCTTTATTTATCCTTAACCTATCATGCACAAAAAACGTAAGTATATGTACAAGTATTATTAAATTACAGGTTTTAAGTTAAGGCCCCTGGCGTGTGAAGGCCTCCAATAGTTTCCAAATTATTCTTGTGTTCGCTTCCGTCATCCATTCTGCTTCAGCGAGTTTTTTAATTTCGTCTACCCAGCGATCTCTAGGGCGAGCTCTGGGTCTTTTGCCACCCGGGCCTGACCAATTTCTTGCCAGTTGTGTCCATCTGTTATCTGTGAATCTGGTGACGTGGCCAACCCATTTCCACTTCAGGCGTTTCATATGCTGGAGAGCATCTATAATATTTGTTCGTTCTCATATGCTTCTAGATTTTTAGATACTTCGGTCCATGGCATATTGTGTTTTCTGTATTTTGTCTTTTGTATATTGAGTCTATCAGGTCAAAAATCATCACGGTTTATTTATTTATTTTAGGAGAAACAAACAGAAGTAAATGTACAAAAGGAAAACATGAAAGTACCAGTACTTAGTTGCTAAACATCAATTACCCCCTTGACAGTTCCCACTGAGACATAAATATTAAGTAGGTATAGGTACACTACGCTACACTTAACCTAGCTCCACATACAGCTTTAGATTTGGCCGCTAAAGTTCTGATGCTAACATTTTTGCCACTTGATAATGAAATTGTTTTTTATTCATATTAAACATATCAATCGAAACAAAGCGTTTATTATACATGTTTATTATACAAGGTTGCTGCTCTTCTGCGAATAGCTCGACACGTTAAGAGTCTATTTGATGACGAACTCGCAATGAGTTAAAGCATGTCGCTAACACTGATAATTATCATGTAAGTTTGAACATTACGCTCTAAACATTGCTATCACATTTATATGCAGTATGTCGGACCATTTTTTTTTGAACCTGACTGTGGCTTTATAGGCCGGGCCCAATAAAGCGATAGGAGTGCGCGGTTGGAGAGTAGCCTGGGGAAAATCCAGGTGAAAACCTCCGGCATGACCACGCGTGTGGTTTGGAACACTGGAATACTCTAAGAGTTTGCGCTCCAGTGAGATTGGTTGAGCGGCTTCAACCGAATCTGAGGTGTGAGTGGTGTCGGGCCAGATGGACCTCCTAATAGGAGGAGATCGTAAACTTTTTTACTGTCCTGTAACGTTCCTCGGTGTAAGCGCAATTCAATCAAAACTGCGCTCTCGTAAACCCACATGTGCCAATCGAATACTGATTTTAAGCCGCTAAGTGAGATATTGGCTCGGATGATTCGGCGCCATTACTTTGGCGGTATTCGACGCTGTTTTGGCAACTCGTGATCTGGGTAATCCCGTGACTTGCGGAATAATTGAGCAACTTTTATAACGAGTGTTAGAACATCTTAAATTTATTAGATTTTGAAATCCGAAATCTTATTATCTTGCTGTTAGCTTGCTGGAATAATATTTGACCTAACAATTTGAATTTTTACTTCTGCTCGCCATATGCCAAGCAGATTCTGCAAGCTTTGACTATGACACATTACATGCTGGGCACATCAATCCACATTACGGACTCTAAAGTAACTAGTCTGTCTCTCTTTCTGTTTTTCATGTTTAAACCGCTGATCGGATTTAGTTGAAATGAGGATTATAGAAAATCATTCCTAAAAGGACTGAAGAGGGGGTTAGAAATTGGTATGCTCAACAGATAATTAAGTCTGCGCCTAAAATTATTTCATCATCATCATTTCAGCCGAAAGACGTCCACTGCTGAACATAGGCCTCCCCCAAGGCTCGCCATTTAGACCGGTCCTGTGCCGTTTGTTTCCACCGGATTCCCGCGACCTTCACCAGATCATCACTCCACAAAATTATTTAACAATAGGTAATACTCGTAATTCCTCTAGAAGCTATAAATACTGACTGTAATAATAATTTTAGGCGCCCACCATACTCACCATCCCGTTATCACCCTAGGGGTGATAAGGGTATTTCGTGGGCAAAGTCACGGGCACTAGCTAGTCTATGATATACCTGACTGCATTTTTGCCAATGCCATTGATCATCACAGTTGAGAAAAGTGGTCATATACAGGGTATCCCACGGCTATGCTATTGAATATTATAGATGGAACATTTTACTGAAAGAAGACATTCGATTTAAACTGCATTCACAGATATTCAAATAATTTTATGGTTTAACCGGGGAATCGAATCCGTTACACGAGAAAAATAATTACCCTGTAGCTTTATCATACTGATCGAAAGGCTTCATCATAAGTATTATTTTTTGCTAAATAACATAGTGTCAGAAATAAAAGGAAGACCATGAATTTTAACATTTGATGTGAAATTTTCTCGTGTAACGGGTTCGATTCCCGGCTCAACCATAATATTATTTAAATATCTGTGAATGTAGTTTAAATTATTTTTTTAAATCAAATAATGACTTCTTTCAGTAAAATGTTCCACCTACAATTTTTTTTTTTTGTTACATTGTGACTTATTGGAACGAAGTTCCTAACTATTATTATTATTGTTATTTTTTGGATTATTTTGTATGTGGTTTTATTTATATTCAATTTAATGTTGTAATTTTCTGTATCTTTTGTATTTGACATTAATTATGTGCTTGTAAGAATATACTGAACCGTATATTCTTATTTATTTTCATTTTTTGTTACGCAATTAGAGCGCCTGACGATCAGTATGCAATAGTAGTATAAGCAAAAATGTATCTATTTCTTACACGAGATTGTATTCTGTGATAAATAAAACTAAACTAAACTAAACTACAATATTCAAGGTACTTTCCCTCCATGTGGCATAGCCGTGGGACGCCCTGTATAGTGGTCATGTCACTAGATGTCATTTGAACAAGTCGGACTGTGCCGTGTGTCTACTTGATGACCCACCAGCCCCTCACCGTTCGCTTCCGTCCACTGATTCGTTTTCATCGCTCCATAAAATAAACTGCTAAATAATTCCTAGTCAAAGGAATAAAACCTTTTATAGGGTGCGTACAGTTCATTTCCGGTTTCATTCCACTTTCCGATACAACATTTTTATTTTTCTGTTCTGAAAATGCTGGCTTTTTAAAGTTCAAATTTATGTTCAATAATTAAATTCTTGTTTACTCATTGTATTATTTAACTGCTATTTTATTCATTGATTTTTAATTTATTTTGTTTTATTTAATGTTATTGACGATCACAATAGAGATTCCTGTAAATTGACATGTAATGTATATTGTAATCTTATATTGTGAATAAATGAATCTGAATCTGAATCATACATTTTAAAAGACTACAATATTGAGCACTGCGGCACTGCCGGCTTTGCAATCGAAATTCTCTTAATCACTACTTAGTATAAAACAAAGTCGCTTTCTCTGTCCCTGTATCCCTATATCCCTATGTATGCTTAAATCTTTAAAACTACGCAACGGATTTTGATGCGGTTTTTTTTTTAATAGATAGAGTGATTGAAGAGGAAGGTTTATTATGTATAATAACATCCATTAAATAGTGCACCCGTGCGAAGCCGGGGCGGGTCGCTAGTAACCGTATATAACTAACACTTATAGTAAAGAAAAAATAATTTCGCGATATATTAATACGCTCAAAATCCCAATAATGTGTAGTTTCCCGATCGGGTTGCAAGATCAGATAGCAGTCGCTTCTTCGGATTAGGTAGCGGACCCCGGGCATCCCCTGGATGCAAATTTACTGCGAAATGAATGATCATCATCATCATATCAGCCGAATACGTCCACTGCTGAACATAGGCCTCCCCCAAAGAGTGCCATAATGACCGGTCCTGCGCCACCCGCATCCAGCGGACTCCCGCGACCTTTACCAGAGTAAACAAGTAACTTTTTTACTACCATTAGGTAGATTTTAATGTCAAATTCTAATTGTCAGCTCATACATTTATACTTCAAAATTGACAGTAAAATCTATCTACCGTTAGTACATAAAGTTACGTGATTCGCCAGGTCATCAATCCACCTTGTGGGGGCCTACCCACGCTGCGTTTCCGGTCCGTGGTCGCCACTCGAGAACCTTCCGGCCCCAACGGCCATCGGTGCAACGAGATGATGGTGATTAATATGCCTAAGGCCAAGAAGTAATGTATCCCTACATTACTTCTTGGCATAAATAAGAAACTTCATGTCTTCATTTCGTGATATTAACATATACATTTCCGAGCATGTTTCAGAAACTACATTTCATCTCATCATTCCTCCATTTCATCATCATCCTGTTGTGGATTCGATTTTATTATCAGTGACTTAGAGACCATATACATCTCTAACAATATTAAATTAATTTTAATTTTGACGCTCAGAGACCATGTACATCTCTGGGATATTATATTAATTTCATTATACTCCTTGTTTAATCTTGAGACCTTATACATCTCTAACTTTACTGATGTTGTAATATTTGTAATAGATAACTTTGCAAGTTTAACTTCACTGTATGACATTAATTTTGTTATAATTGTAAACTCGAAATTATTATTCCTTCTTGAACTGTAAATTAATATTTTGACGTGAAAAATGTATTACTTATTATAGTCAGACTTTCTTAAATTGTAAATTAATATTTTGACATATAAAAGTGCCCTTGTGGCCTATTTGCAGAATAAATGTTTGTATTTTTATTTGTATTTGTACTGCACGAAAAGACATACCGTTACAAACAGAATAGACTCACAGTACATTGAATATAAAATTATACAGCGCGTCTTCACGGCAATCAAATTCAAATTCAAATAATTTTATTTCGGATAAAAATCCACATTACTTAAGGATGCAACCGGGAAAATACGACGAGGCTATGTATGTATACGCAGAATAAATGTTTGATTTTGATTTCATTACAATATTTGGCCGCAAGCAATGAGTTGCCGTGTCTCAAGGGTGCACCACGTCACCTACTCTTAGATTTTGACGAGCAGCGACCGCCGACCACGCCTAACCTCCCGGCGACAGACACCATTTATCGCACGTCACCCGGACTTTACGACGTTCAAAATAAAGCCACACTCAATCTAGAAACGAAACGAATCGAAAGCTCTCCAATATTCAATTTATTTCTAACTATCACCCTGGACCTCGGTGCCACAGAGTAAAAATACGTGTTATCAATATGTGGGAGAACGTGGGTTTGTAAAGCCAGTGTTATTTGTTTAGTCTATCTGTGGGCCGGTCGGCGGGTGTGCGGCGGTCCCCTGGGACAGGCTCTGATTGGAAAAGAAAACAGCTTCACCGGTCCGATTGATTCTTTGTGCCCGCACCGTATATATCTTGTCCCGGGCGGGGTTCTGGACCAGAACACTCGTGCCCCTTATACCATTACAATATATATATGTATGTATGTATGTAAGCACTTTATTGTACACAATAACAGGTTAAAACAATATACATGTCACATAAGATTAGAGTACAAAGGCGAACTTATCCCTATGAGGGATCTCTTCCAGCTAACCTTTGAGGGATTGAGTGTAGAGTGGGAGAATGAGATAGATAAACTTACACAGTGTACTAAAACTTTTCAATAAGGAAACTTATAGCTAAAACCAGAAGTAAATAAATATATAACAACTATAACATATAATAAATAGATATTATAAATATATATAGTATTCAACCAAATCACAAGTCGTTGGAGAGCCACAATTTCTTTAAATTACTCATATTATTCTTTACTAGCGGCGTCTGTTATTCCACCTGCATCTTATTTTTATAGCAAACACATCATAATTATGATTAGGGCTTAACTTAATAATAACATCGAGAAATCGTGTTATCGAGCAAAACACAAACGTTTATTTATTAAGAAAAAAAAGCCAAATGCCACCTTTGTGTCATGCTGTATCAGTTTGGTTGGAACACAGTCATGGCTACATATTTGTGCTTTAGTGTTCCATGTGAGGAGTAAGGGACACTAGAGTAATATAGTGAAGTGTTTTTATTTTTCCGTTTTTGTCAAACGTGTCACATTGATATATGACACATACAATATCGATAAGCTAAACATCACAAGGAAATCACTAATATTTCCAGTGTTGCCAGATGGTTACATTTCTTACATTTTTCGTAACTTTTGACCGGCTCGCGTAACATGTAAGTAACTTCTGTTGTAAAGGAATTTTTTGTAACTTTTGAGGCTAAAGAGACTGTATTTAAAAAGAAAGGTAATTTTATCTAACCGGGATCAAACGACACGATTTATAGGCTTCCATACAGAAAAGGTGACAAAATAACCGACATAGTACGACTCTGTCTGTCTGCCTCTTGCAACTTTGTATGACATTTGAGACACCGCCCATCAGCTCGGCGTAATTCTGTCGTCGAACTCGCCGAATTGTAGCCATATATGGCGACTCGTTTCTTAGAATCAAATGTTTTGATAAGTAATTATGAACGTTTTGATATGTAATTATGAAAAATATATAAAATGTAACTTTTTCATTAGAAATGTAACTTTTCAAGAAAAGAAGTGTAACTTCCGTCCCAACGGCCCTGGCAACACTGAATATTTCTACGTTCGGGCCAGAAAAAGCTTTAAGTCATGACCTTCGCGGCTCGACCCCGGGCCGGTTCCGGTCGGCTCGTTACGGCGCTGTTTGCCGGCGCCGGACCGGATAGACACTAACTCATCCCTAGCACAACATACCTTAACATCGTTACCACGCGTACCTTTTCTTCACTGGTTGACTGACTTGACCTCAAGAATGTTCATGTTTGCAAGGACTAGTAACTTCGTACTAGTGGTCAGTGGAATTGACATGATGAGAGACTTCACTGTTCTCATTTGATTTTATTTTTTTAGACTGACGCTCAGAGACCTTATACATCTCTGAGGATATTTATTTATTAGATTTTATTATTTTCATGTTGACGTGTTATAGATATAGCTCAAAACATTTTATTATGATTAGTGTACCTATTTTATTACCTTTTATCTTGACGCTTAGAGACCTTATACATCTCTAACAAATCTCGATTGTTATTAGTTTCTTAGTCTTATTTTTGACATGTAACTCTACATTTAATTAATGATACTTTGATTATTGTATTATTTTTATTTGAGACCTATTTGCAGAATAAATGTTTTGATTTTGATTTTGATTTTGATAATCTCAAGATCGTAAATTTCCCTCATAGCCGGTTAATATTCTGAACTAACTACAGTACTACGTATTCTTGACGTGATAACGTCTTATAAATCGATGAACGAATGCTAACACGAAAAAGTTTGACATAATGATGATTAACCTGAGCCTTGTTAAGCGAATTTCAATAAAACTGTTACTGGCTTTTGAAACTTATTGTTCGAACTTAGAATTTCTTTTTTACCCACGACGGAACGGAGAAGGTATATGCGTTTAGGGTGAGAGGTTGTTTGTTTGTTTGTTTGTTTCTGTGTGCACATCAATATCATCAAAACAGCTTGACGGATTCAGAAACGGTTTTCTGCAATAGGTTTGTAGTTTAGTCGGGACGAATTTTAGCTAGGTGTTATGATGATAACTCACCAGGGGGTGCTACAGTAAACATTTTTCACTGTACATCCGTCGTGGGTTTTTCAAAATTTTTAATTTTGTTTTTATGAATGAATTACTTTGATGCAACAGCCAACTGAACATTCCAAGTTATACGTAAACAGTTGTCCGTCAAACCGGTTTCTCTACTCATTTATATTGAGTTCTATAGTTTTGATCGGTTGGCGACATATCGATCAATCTGACGGCGAAGGCAAACCAGGCGTGCTGTTAGGACTCTGGTCAGCGGGGTGCGCCGGCGGCGTGCGGTAGCCCCCAGCGACTCCGTATCAATGTTTTCTTATGGCGTTATTACGTAAAATTATCGTCCGCAAACCGACTTTTATGTCAAAAAGTGTTTTTGGAATGGCACCCCGAATATTGAATAAATTACCAATGGCAATTATAAAGTTAGATGAATTAATAGAGTTTAAGAAAAAATTGTACACGTTCTTAGCATCTAAGGCTTATTACACAATACATGAATATTTAACTGATATTGTACATTGACAAAATTAGATTATTATATTAGATTATTAATTGTTGTATTTATTGACATTGACACTTGATTTATTAAACGTATTATATAAGTAAAAATTTGTGCATGCGATACACATGACAACTATATTTGCATGTCTGTATGACGAAACATGTAGATCTATGTACCTAGTTATAAACCCAGTTGTACCATGTTTTAAGCAAATAAAGTACTGAACTGAACTGACTTTATACACACACTTTTTACGGTTTAAACTCCACTTATAGTTAGAACCGAAGTTTATCCATTGAACCGTGAATATACCATTTGTCTTTGTTTTATTTGTTACGAATAAAGCCCGTCAGATCGATGACATGTAAACTTCATATTTTGAAAACAATTGACAAATGTCACATACCTATATAAAACATTATTCTGTTCCTACCTGTAACTTGTTGTGCAGAAGAATGTTTTATAGAATTTATTGTTTCGCAGAATATTCATGTCATAGAAATGACTGTATGAGAAATTTTATTCATAATTTATAAATAACCAATTTACATGATAATTATGATAATAATAATTATTAAATGAATTAAAAACTTGAAATAAAAACAACTATACCTAATCATAAACTAAACATTAAAAATTAATATCAAAATTAGGTCCACTCGGGATGGTGCCCATTACGCAGGCAGCATTCCCGCGCTAGATTGCGATGGCAATTCTTTGCGCGAGAAAAGACGTTAAATTATAATTAAGGAGAGTCTATTTGCATTCCTACATAGACCCGAATATAGGGGGCAATACTAGCATTCAAATTTCAATTTGCTCCGCTCTGTCAACCCGTGATGCGTGTAAGATAGCGACCTTGGGAGGATGAAGACGAATTGCCTGCATCCGCCCTACTTATTCACAACCCGTCTTAACTCGAATCACAAACGGCCTGTATAACTGGACCTATAAATTCGTAAGGATTCCACGCGATTGGGATGAGAATGATGCTAGTCCTCCTCCGGTAAGTTGGCGGTAGGAAAAGTGAATGCCGCCTACCCCAGAGGGCACGCGTGACTCAAATAGTGACGACTTTTCCTCATCCACCACCAAAATAGATTAAAATTCCACGGGGACATTTGATTTGGAATTCGCTGGCGACGAATGGATAATCTAATTCGTATTGAAAGGTTGTACAGAAATACGTAGGCAATAAAAGGTACATTAAAGGATGCTGGTATTTACAACCAATTTGAAAAAATATGAGAAATTCAGTAACTGAAAATTCGCTAGTCTGTTTTAACTAAAAATATGTGCGGTTTACAAATTTTGTTGTTATGTAGTGTATTACTTTTACTTTATAAGATTTCAAGCTTACATGGTCATTTACATTAGAATTACGATTTGAAACGGGATATTTACCATGTATATTTGTATTTTTGAGTTCCCGATATTTCGGCACTGTTGCAAGTTAATCCTTGATAATGGCGCTTGCAACAGTGCCGAAATATCGGGAACTCAAAAATACAAATATACTTTTACTTAATATTTTTTACTTTGTACAGCTTAACTTGGCTTTGCACACAGTCTGATGCAGCATATTAAATTTCTGCGTGTAATTAAATCAATCAGTAGTACGCCCAACGAAGGAAAATTGGCGGAAAAAATTCGTTTATAAGCGAATTTTGGCACAGTTGTAGGTAAATATGTCCTTAACAACATACCAAAAGTAGTGGCGGATGGGGGATGTAAAGGTCGCGCAGCAGCTTAAAATAAGTGTGCCTGAGGGGCTACCGCGAACCACAAACGAAGTTTTCTATCTCTGTCTCACTTATGTGCAAACTTGCATGTGCGACAGAGAGGGAAAACTTCGTTTGCTGTTCGCGGTAGCGCCCCTGGAAATGAAGCCCCAAGTTCGTGTGGAGTAGTTTGAGATCCGTTTCTCGCACGCAATTACGTTCCTTTCCCGAGCATCTGCAAAAATATTGAATTGCTGTAACAAATTTCACGATCACGTCCCACCAAGAGCGCAACACACACGTAACAGCAGATTAGTGTTATTCTGGCTGCGGTCGACTGTACAAAGATGATGCTACAGAGCCTAGCACATAGACGCAAAGTAGCATGTCTGTGCGTCTTCTACAAATTGTACTTCGGAGAGTGTGCTCAGGAGCTCCATGAGCTCATACCGCCTTCCCCCTTCTTCCATCAGACATCCAGACGTACGGCTGGATACCATCCTTACTTGGTCGAAATTCCTCTTATTCGAACCAAGCGCTTTGCATCATCTTTTATAATGCGCACTTCTAAGGTTTGGAATTCTCTGCCGGCGTTTGTTTCCGAGCTCATATAACCTAGACCTTTTTAAGGCACGAGTGAATAGGCACCTTCTGGGTGAGCTCGCTTCATCGTCGGCCTCATCTTCGCCCCCTGGCTAGATGCTGGCCAAGAGCGATCCCATTTTTAATAAAAAAAAAATGCTCGTGTAAGTTGGGCCGCTCTAGATTATGCCCGATAGGATAATTCGCTGTGCCTCACCTTTCCTAAACCAAGCGAAACTTAAATTCTTCCAACTTAAACCGTAATGGTACTGAAATCCGCACGAAGCCGAAGCGGAGGTCCTCGCAGTGTAAATAATTAATCGCGTACATCTAACGCTGGAAGAGTAACAGAGGTTTCATTAGCAATTCATTCGTGCTGCTGTGTTCTAAACTCGTCTATTTTACTGTTCTCATGCAGAAATCATTCTTATAACAGCTGATTATAATTTTGACGACCGGTTTAGCCTAGTGGGTAGTGCACCTGCCTGTGAAGCTGACGGTCCTGGGTTCGAATCCCGGTCAGGGCAAATATTTGTGTGATGAGCATGAATATTTGTTTCTGAGTCTTGGATGTTTCCTATGTATTTAAGTATTTATATCTATTAAATATATCGTCGTCTAATACCCATAACACAAGCCTTCTTGAGCTTACTGTGGGGCTAGTTCGATTTGTGTAAGATTGTCCTCTAATATTTATTTATTTGATTACTTTAATAGTGATGATGTTGTTTAAATAAATGACAAACTTAATAACTATATACATAATGAAGGCTGTTATCTTTGCTAGAAAAAACCCCTATCTATTTGAAACTAAACTAGATACATATATAAAGCCAGAAACCAGTATACATAGAAACAAACTAAAAATACCAAACTCTAAATTAGCTACCCAAAGAAACGGGCCTCATTCTGTATGTATCCGAGTCGTAAATAAAATACCCGATGGGATCAAATTGGAAACAAATGACAAGCTGTTTCACAAAAAACTGAAAACTTTGCTCATTAACAAATCTTACTACTCAGTGGAGGAGCTCTTAAATGATGAAACTTTGACACATCTTAAAAGTAGATAACTATTAGACTAAGTGATAAATTGTAATTGACGTAATTTATATAATATAGATATAACTTTGACATTAAAAACGAATAAACCGTGTGACACATACTGCTTTTCACACCGTCTATGAGGCCCGCTGCTAAAAACATGAAATATCTTACAAATGATTTTGTTACAGAGTGTCACATACTGCTTTTCACACCTTCTATGAGGAAGTCATTGTTGCCCTCAAATGAGGGAAGAAAAGTACATCTTTGATCCCTCAGTCTGAACGCAACAAAAACTCTTCAAATTCATCCAGAAAGGCATCATGGATTTCTGCAAAGTAACTCCGTCAACGAATACGTGAGGGCCTACTCCGAACTTCGTATCGTGCCGTCCCTTTCACTCATATAGTGTATAACACGAGAGTGAAAGGGACGGCACGATACGTAGTTCGGAGTAGCCTGTCTGGGCCATGATCGTAACGCAACTCGTACTGTCGTTAAGGCTCATAATCGCATCCACGGCCGGAGTGATGGAAAGAGGAACAGGAAAAAACCTCTACCTATTTATAAAGGAAGAATGCTCCGTCCATATAATTAAACTGGGTCTTGTGAAACAATATAAGCTGCTCGTTAGAGGTTGTTCCCCAAATTGTCGACTTAAGCGCGCCCGGCCCGAAAGTAAATTTATTTACGACGAAATGAAAAAATATGGTGCGTCGTAAATTATATCGCTTTTATGAAAATGTCGCTTACGTTTTATACTTACTTCACGTTTGGAGCAATGGTTATTAATAATGAGATATGCTGATAATGACGGCCGATGGGGCCAGAAACTGCTTGAGTGGCGTCCACGCACCGGAAGACGAGCTGTCGGTAGGCCTCCGACAAGGTGGAGTGATGACCTGGTGAAGGTCGCGGGAATCCGGTGGAAACGAACGGCACAGGACCGGTCTAAATGGCGAGCCTTGGGGGAGGCCTATGTTCAGCAGTGGACGTCTTTCGGCTGAAATGATGATGATGATGATCCTGATAATTATGTCAGGCCTTGTACACGGACAGGTGTACGGTGCTCATGTGAACAAACAGAATACTTCGGGCGACTCGTTACCGACGCTGCATGCGTGCATAAAGCGCTTATTACACCATCCTGAATTCAGAATCCTGACTGAGCTAGGAAGCAGATTCAGGAAAGTGTAATCGCATTCAGGAAGCAAGGATCCTAAAAGCTTCCTTCCTATCCCCTCCCTCGCGTCCTAGTTAGGACGGCTGATTCAGGATAGTGTAATAACTGCTTAAGGGGTCGGCAACGCACACGTGACTTCTTTGGAGTTGCGGGCGTCTATAGGCTACGGTGGCCGCTTATCATCAGGTGGACCGTACGCTTGTTTGCCACCGGCGTTGTATAAGTATTAAAAAACTATTCCACTATTTATTACCTATTTCTAAGCATGTTCAGGCAGGAATTTGGCAACTTTATATGTTCTCCTATATTATACCAAAACAACCACTTCAAATTTAAAATGTTCGAACTACATATTACGTTCTACAATCACAATTAATCAGGTTTTTGGAATCAAAAATATATAGATAATTCTTTTATTTCTAAAAATCACCACTATGATCTTTAATTATTTATTTAAAACTAAAAAAATATTTCTATAACAATATTCATGTCAATAATATACAAAAAATAAATAAACAATAAACTCTTAGCTTAAGCCTAGTCAAATAGTCCCCCTCGGATTGTCCCTGGCGCAAAGGTACCCATCACACTAGCCGCGTTACCGCGCTGAATGGCGACGGACAACCTTTGCACCAGGCACAGTCGCCATCAGATTTATCAAAGCGAACAAGGTGCTCACAAATATCTGAACACGACTATTGTGAAGGCGTTAAAGTGCATGTTCATTTTTGAGCACCCTGAAGAGTACAGATATATTTGACGGCGACTGTACAAACCCGCGCGGGCGTCAGACCCCCTCTCCCTAATTCGGCGTCCCACTTCCCTAATGAAAGCCATAGCCTCCGACCCCCAGCACCCAGTAGTCTCAAAGGCCAGGGGCACAAAATAAAACTAAATGTATTCTAGTTTAGACCACTGTGCCGCTTCGACGTCCATTCCAGTTCTTTGTATGGTGTGGCCGCCGGAATGTAACAGGGTCTTTAATGCTGATAGTTACTCTGCTGCTGTGCTGTCATACGAATAGTATTCGGCGGAATCTGCCGGCGTGGACGAGGAAAATTTATTCTGCCGTTGTCTAATGAAATAGATAACGTAATCATCGTCACTAGTGAAACCGTCGACTCGGTGCGTTCCGGCGCGCGGCGCCACTTCGCAGGCCTCCTGCCCCGGCACCCATCGCGCCACGCTCCCGGTACCATCCACGAACACTATGTTCTCATCCCGGTCAAACACAAACTCTTCCACAGAACCACTTTTGTACGATCCATATTCTTTCAACTCCCCCGTCTCTCTATCTAGTTTATATATAACTTTATAAGACGGGTCCGCAAAATAATTATCACCGTGTCCGCCGATAGCGAGCACATGTCTCCTGTCCGACACGACGTGCCATGATTCTTCGCCTGTGCTCGACAGCACATATTTATAAAGTTTATTGTCAGAAACGAAGAACCAATTTGTTATATCCATCACGTTAACCATGTCGGTAACTTTGTAGTCTTGCAAATTCTCCCATCCAGCAAATTGCTGTGAACCCCTGCTGTAATAAGCGCAGCTGCCGTCTGCGTTGATCGAGTACAGCGTGTCTTCGTAGCGAAGTCTGACTGGACCCGTTGGTCGACCAAGTGCATAAGCTACATTTATTGATGACACGTTGTAATACTTGGAATTGTCATCGTATTTATAGGTGTATATGATGTCTCCGTCGCTGATGTATAAGAACTGGTTTTCCTGGTCGAATGCTAAGCCATGTGATTTCATCGGCAAGACGTTTCTTATGCTGGGTTCGTCGAGGTGGAGAGCGACGATGCCGATGTCCTCGTGGTCGAGCTGTGTGAAGAGGATGTTGCGCGTGCGGTCGATGGCGAGCTGGCCGGTGACGGGAAACCCCACGAGGAGCGCGCGGCGCGCGTGGCAGCGGCCGGCGATGCACGCGTCGCAGTCCTCGGCGCGCGCGGCGCCGGCGCCCGCCAGCGCCAGGATCAACACCAGCACCCACATGCTGTCTGGTAACAAAAACAGCAGAGTTCAGTGCACTAATACAAATACAAATACAAACATTTATTCTGCAAATAGGCCACAAGGGCACTTTTACATGTCAAAATATTAATTTACAATTTAAGAAAGTCTGACTATAATAAGTAATACATTTTTCATGTCAAATTATAAATTTACAGTTCAAGAAGGAATAATAATTTCGAGTTTAACAATTATAACAAAATTAATGTCATACAGTGAAGATAAACTTGCAAAGTTATCTATCACAAATATTAAGTTAGAGATGTATAAGGTCTCAAGATTAAACAAGGAGTGAAATTAATATATTATCCCAGAGATGTACATGGTCTCTGAGCGTCAAAATTAAAATTAATTTAATATTGTTAGAGATGTATATGGTCTCTAAGTCACTGATAATAAAAGCGAATCCACAACAGGATGATGTCTCTCGTCAATCCCCTATAAAAAGACACTGAAGCAACACTTCCCTATGGCCCATAGAGGGATATCTTATTATCTCTCTCTATTCGTGCTTCAACACAGTACAGCTAACATTAGAACCAGACGCCTCACACAGTATCTTCCTTAACCTTATTAAGATATTATAACTTACCGGATGACATAAAATTTTTGCAATTTAGAATTTAGAACAAAATTGACGAAATGGCTGCTTAAACAATGTTTTTATTCTTGTAAAGGAATATTGGATATTGCACGAAAGTAATATATTAGTAGTTTTTATTTGTTATTGCAATTATTAATTGATTTTAAATGTAAATTGTGGATTTACTGTTGTTTTTCTAATATAATTTTGTTATAAGTACTCATGTGTAATTAATATTATTAATAGGCCATTATTCTAATATTTTCATGAAGTTCACGGCTGAATTCTGTGACTCATCAATTATCATATAATATTAACATATCATATTGTAGCAAATAAACATTACTTTACTTTACTTTGATAAAATATAAAAATATAGCATATAGGTAACTACATACAGAAGATTTCAAGCTTACATGGTCATTTACATTAGAATTACGATTTGAAACGGGATATTTACCATGTATATTTACGGTGGTAGTGACGGTGACACTGTGCGAAAAAAGCGAACTAGGAAGAGGGTAGATCGCTATGGTGTGTGGGTAGACCACAACTAAAACTCGCAGCACGTCAGTTAATCCTTGATAATGGCGCTTACAACAGTGCCGAAATATCGGGAACTCACAAATACAAATATACATGGTAAATATCTCGTTTCAAATCGTAATTCTAATACATACAGAAGGGTCATTGTCAGTTGTAAAAACAAAAGTTGTCCACCCGGTGGTCAATAGTTAACGGTTTATGTAACATATAAGTTATGTTTTAGTACATGGATTTATAGTTATGGAAACACCGTTTATGCGGATTACTAGACCAATCCAAAATTAAGCTTTGTGGCCCTTAACTTTTCATATGTCCACCGAAAAGAAGCGAACCTAAATCTGACAATGACCCAGAATGCAATGACTGATTATTGATTAGTATCTTCAAGACATCTAGAAGACTTACCCGATTATCCTGAACAGTTAGTTCAAGAGAGACGCTGTCTTTTTGAACCTGACTGCGGCTTTGTAGGCCAGGCCCAATAAAGCGATAGGAGTGCGCAGTTAGAGAGTAGCCTGGTGAACCATCCAGGGGAAAAGACGCTGCGTCGATGCGCACGGGCAAGATGAGCCAACATCACTCGAGACGAGCTATTTATACACAGCATGCACGTATCGTCCGCAAAAAAGATATGTATACCATGTATAATAAATAAATTACTACACCCATACTATTAATTTCAAAATTAGTCGAAATAGAAAATATACCACGTATATTTGTGACGTAACCAGAAAATGTTACCGGCCATAGGATTTTTTGGCAGCAGTTGCGTCACTATTAATTATTGTATGATGAGAGAAGTGAATCTAGTCTTGATTGTATGTAAACGGTACGAGTACGAGTACACTGCGCATTGAATCCCACTAATATTATATGTTTGTTACTCAATCACGTAAAAACGGCTGAACGGATAACGATGAAATTTGGTTACACAATGAGTTTGTAGCCTGGATTAAGATATAGAATACTTTTTATCCTACTTCACTATCACTACATAGTATAAAACAAAGTCTCTTTCTCTCTCCCTATATCCCTATGTATGCTTAAATCTTTAAAACTTCGCAATGGATTTTGATGCGGTTTTTTTAATAGATAGAGTGATTGAAGAAGAAGGTTTATATGTATAATAATATCCATTAAATAGTGTACCCCTGCGAAGCCGGGGCGGGTCGCTAGTATATTATAAATGCGATAGTTTAAATGTTTGGATGTTTGTTACTCAATTAATTACCATCAGTTATGTATTATCGTATGCTTGTTTGCCACAGTTGCAGTTTAAAAGCAAGATAGACGTATCAATCAATGTGTTTCGTACCTTCGCCTCCACGCGCGCCGATCATGCGCCGATATTGTTTATAACGACCGTGCGCAACACATTGCATAATTAGATGAAACAAATTAAGCCCAGGGGCGCTACCGCGAACAGCAAACGAAGTTTTCCCTCTCTGTCGCACTTGCAAGTTTGCATATAAGTGAGACGAAGAGGGAAAACTTCGTTTGTGGTTCGCGGTAGCCCCTCAGGCCCTGTAATTCAAACTTCGAAATCCGAACTTCGTATAGCACGACCCAAGTAATAAGGCGTGTGGATTAAGCAATAATAGTCTCTCAGTCAACTACTTAAGAGCTTTGACGCACGCCATATTAATTGTGTTCTCCTGTATCGTGTTGTCCCTTTCATTCTCGTGTTATAAACTATATGAGTGAAAGGGACGGCACTATACGAAGTTCGGATTTCGAAGTTCAGAGTAACCCCTCAAGTTTCGGTTAAACTCGGCTCTGGCACACCTCCGTGGTGTCCAGATATCCTATAGCGATAGGAACGAAAGAGTACGTGCTATGCGGCAAACGCGAGCGAGGGGGATGCCACGATTAGCTGTCAAACATCGGTTAGTCAAAATAAGATTCTGTTACGTAAGTACTATTAATTATTCTGTACCTACAGACTTCGGTCAAGTAAGATAATCGCTATACTTATTTACTGAACGCATTCATTTCTCATTAAAATGATAACGGTAAAGATAAACATGTATTTGCCTCATTACATGTAGCTGAAACTTCCGATTCTGGTGTGTATCAGTGTTGTAAAGTGACTTACGACGCAGGGAAACCCCGAGTCCCCGGCCCCGGATCCTCGTTACGTAAATATGTTCAATTGTATACGATAACGATTGTATACGATAATAAGTATATTGCCTCCTTCACAGACAATCTTCAAAAATATTTAACAGAAAAGCAAATTTCCAATACCTAAGCAGATGTTTAGTGTTATGTTTTATAGTGTTTAGTTAGCTTCATGTAAGTTCAGTATTATAATCAACGATATAGCTTGTATGTGCAGGTACAGAATATTAAAATATTATTCTGTATGGCTACACATTTCCCAAATTGTCAATGTCATGTTGTATGTTAGGGACAGCTCTCTCTCATGTTTATTGTTTTGTAATTTCATGTTGATTCCTGGCTGCCCTGAAAATCAGCGTCATGATTTTCATGACACTATGCTGAGCGGCACCCATTTTGGTACTAAATAGGTAGGTACCTATTTATACATGCAATATCCTAGAATGTGTAAACAACTTGTACCAAATAAATATTTCTTTCTTTCTTTCTTTTCTTTATAACTAGAGTACCGTTGATCGGAATTAATGAAACAAAAATAATTTTAAAGCCAAATTACTCTAGTGATATCCTAGGCGTAGAAGGTTGTATAGAGGGGGTTGACTCTTCTCAACAAGACTAAGTTTAGTGAAGCAGCGACAAAACTCCAGATTCGGTTGAAACCGGTCAACCAATCTCACTGGAGCGCAAACTCTTAGAGTATTCCAGTGTTCCAAACCACACGCATGATCGTGTCGGAGGTTTTCCCCTGGATATTCCCCAGCCTACCCTCCAACCGCGCACTCCTATCGATTTACTGGGCCCGGCCTCTAAAACACAGTCGGCGACAAAAAAACCGACTAAGTGCGTATCGGGCCACGCACAGTGTAGGGTTCCGTAGTTGCCCGTACATCACGACACCGGTCATATGCGGAATTACGGACCCGTAGAAGGGTTTTTACTGATCTTAGTACTGATGATGTACTTTTTTAAGATGTTGTGTTGTATACATGTTTTGCCCTTTACGGTAATGTCTACTTAGCTGTGATAGTTTTCCTTTTAAATTCATCATATATACTTCTACCATGATTTTTTTCACATGCCTAGTAGCCACCAGCAGCAGGGGGGGGGGACACTTGACCATAGCAAAAATTATCACTTCAAAGCTTAATATCACGCCAACCGATTCTAGTCAACCGATTTGAAAGAGCTATCCAACGATACCCCACACAATGGGGTTTGGAAGAAAAAAAATGCACCACCACTTTACATGTAGGGGAGGTACCCTAAAAAAATTTTTTTATAATCTTATTCTACCGTTCTGTCGGCGTCATTGATAATATGTATACTCATACCAAATTACAGCTTTCTAGTACTAACGGTTACTGAGAAAAGCGGGGGACGGACGGACGGACATGGCGAAACTATAAGGGTTCCTTGTTTACTACGGAACCCTAAAAAGAGGTGGTCGGGAATACTACCAGCTGGCGCTGGGCGCGATTCGACAGTTCAGTGGGAACCACTAGTTCACACTATCTTCAGTTTCATCGCCATCTATAATTACGAGGTGAACTTATTAGGGAGCAGTTCTCTAAGCTGCTATCATTATTACTAAAAATATTCGGCGGTCTGCTGGGACCAGTTTGAACTACTTTCGCAATAAAGGTGTAAGGTTGAAATAATTATATTATAACGCAGAATTTAAAAAAACAAATCACTATATTTAGAAAATAAACACAACTTGTTTACAAAACTAAATTAAAATAGATACCAAATTGCGATTTGTTAGATCATTTTCCCGAACTCATTATTTCTTCGAAGTAAATTTTCCGTTCGCATTTTTCCCCGAAAGTATTTTTTACAGTACTATAGTTTTCTGATTCTTTATTTTAAAGCTTTCTTTTTTTTCTATGAGCATATTTTCTTATCGTCTTTTTTCAATGCAGCATATTTACACTTTCGGGATTATATTAAAACGTTTTTTTTTTCAAATGGTACATATTTAGACAATTTAAATTATTTATAACTAAACTAACACAATACACTAACAAAATAATATTTGTATGGAATTTGGCTAAAAAATAATGGCGGATACTGCTATCTCGCTCCTCAGTTAATCCATCTCAGTCACATGTCAATGCCACCTCTGGTCACTTCCGTTATTAAACTTGAGTGATCGCCATATTGTTTCTTTGTTGATCAGTTTGTAGTTTATTATTTTGGTATTTATAAATGGTAGAAACCTTAATTTAAAGTGAAAAAGCATATAGTAAGAAGGCAGTGTGTTTTTCAACATTCCACGGACTATTTCACCCTATAGGGTATGTGTTATTTGCGGTTATCGTGTGGGTCGAAAAGATGAGGAGAAAAGGAAATTTATGGCAAGATTTCCTTTAGATCACGACCGGTAAGCAATTAATTGGAGATATCTATTAATATGTACCACAGCAAGTTACATGTAAGCAAAATAAGAAGCGTTATTTGCAATTTAGTTTTATTCATATACTATACAATGGCAGTAACAAATCGATAACTAGCTTATCATATAGAACTCATGAAAAATCGTGGGTGAAAGTGGCAATGAAGACCTAGCCTACTTTCCGATTGAGAAGTTGAATGAATTAAAATTTGTTTGTGGTGACCACTTTCAACCCAAAGATTTTAAACGAAAGAAAAATCGTCTAATGAGATGGTTAATATAAAATTAAAGCAACACAACTTTATACTTCTTTTTATTTTATTTTACTCTAGCCCTGTAGTAAACAAACGTGCACTACCCACTGCGGAATAAGCGCATGGACGTCGTAGTGTAGTCGTCATAACCTAATCAGTTGAGAATGGATTCAAGCCCTAATGGTTAATAAAGCAGCGTCCATTATTAATGTGAGATGATTTTGGCAAAATTCGATCCCCTGCCATAAATATCTCACGTAAATAATGGATGCCCTCTAACTGGGATTTGTATAAACATGGAACCCACGACGTCACTAGTCATCATTTATCGATATCGTTAACCGTACTACATCAAAGTTACATCCCTATCGCGCTGTTATATTGGCATTAGCTATATAAATATATAATAATAAATAAATAAATATTAGAGGACAATCTTACACAAATCGAACTAGTCCCACAGTAAGCTCAAGAAGGCTTGTGTTATGGGTACTAGACGACGATATATTTAATAGATATAAATACGTAAATACATAGAAAACATCCAAGACTCGGAAACAAATATTCATGCTCATCACACAAATATTTGCCCTGACCGGGATTCGAACCCAGGACCGTCAGCTTCACAGGCAGGTGCACTATCCACTAGGCCAAACCGGTCGTCAAAAATATCCTTTATTTTATTTTATTGTGGTGCTGAATGTTAGCCAAACTCTACGTCAATGTCATGCAATGACAATGTCACTGTCATCCAAAACCTAGTTCGAAGTTCGAAGTCCCGTCTCTTAGAACGTAGTGGTTATATTCTCTTTGGTTCCCATACATGTTTCGGTTAAAATGCAGTTGGTCTGTAGCGGCTCTAAGTTACGTTAGGTAGGTTTAATTAGCATATAAGGTTTTTGAGAGTTGTACATATCTTATATTACGTTATAATAAGAAGTATAAATTACGTTTAAGAAATAGAAAAAAAGAAAGAAAAATAAAATATGGTACTACTAACCAATAAAAAAATTGACAGCTGGACCTTACTCGACAGTGGCGCCAACTGGTGAGCACAAAAACGATAGCCCTCATTGTGACAGCTGAACTCTCGTCTTTTGTTTTTTCCTTTTCAGCCAGCTAGCGGTCGCATAACGACCAGTTTCAAATAGTTTGCATCATAATACAATTCAAAGACAGTCGCCAACACTAAACAACGTGTTAAAGGTGCAAGAAGGAAATAATTATAACGCAGAATTTAAAAAAGCACATCACTATATTTACAAAATAAACACATGAAATGAAATGAAATGAAATGAATTTATTTGCTGAGTACAGGTTACATTACATATCGGTGTTAATCTTAGGATTGAGATCAGCCATACTCTGCTTAGGGTAGCATGCAAAATTTTTTAGTGAGAACTATGCGTAACCAATTAATTTAAAAGATAGCAGTGTTACATAATATTATGCTACATTTTTAAGGTTAAATAAAAAAAAACCGTTTATTTCTAGATGTCAAGCCTTATTAAATTAATTTACATTGTATAGGTAAGTCATATAAATAATAAATAAATGTCATAGTTTTAAATATTCATTCACAGAGTAAAAACACTTGTTGCAAAGCCATAGAAACAATTTTCTTTTAAATAAGTTCAAAGGAAGCTCCTTGATGTCCAAAGGTAATTTATTATATATTTTTATACACATGTAAGAAGGACTTCGAGCAGTTTGTTTAAGACAATATTTTGGCATAAATAATAGGTTGCGCTGTCTAGACATACGGTCGGTGTAACTGATCATCTCATGGTTTCTTTTAAAATTATGCTCGTTGAGTCGTACAAATATCGCTATCTCAAAAATGTACATAGAAGACAGAGTTAACAGTTTATTACTCTGCATTACCGGCTTGCATGAGATTATCGGACATTCTAATATTTAGTTATTATCATCGTCAATTGTATCGCAATGAAGGTCACCTTTAATTCACTGATAGGCACCCAGTTGGAAAGTGTCAAGTATCGGGTCAGGGTCAAGCGCTGGCTCGTTTATCTTATATATATGTCGGAGAATGCGTAAGAAAGGCTAGATTCTGATGTACGGTAAGTCACACTCGTGTTGATGTTAAGTGGCACCGCTAGATGGCGGTGTAATACAATGTGAAGGTTGCTATAATGCTTTGTAGCAACTTCATTCCGGTCTGTCAGCAGTGCGAATAGTTCTTGGGGTTCTCACTTCTTGCCTGAACTTCGCCTGCGCCGCACGTGCGCGCTGACTACGAAAATACCCAACATGGCGGACGATCCACCGTCGTCGTTGGATGTTAATCCATTTGAATCTTCAACATATATTTATCAGGACCCCAATTCCGAGGGTTATTTTTGACGTATTAAATCTTAGTTCATGCGTTTTTTTATCACAATGTTGGTAAACAAGATACTGTCTGCCAAGCAGACTCCGTAGCCTATAGACCTTAGCGCCAGAAAATTCACAGCCACGTTGTTTGTGTCAATCTCCACACGACGCATCCTCTGCTCTGGCGACCTTATTCACCACCAGGAACACAACAACACGACATCCATACCTACAGACTCTATAGCGCTAGTAGTAGGGATGATATTATGGTGGCACCGAGTGCGATGGTCGAGGGAGGCGATGGCTGAGATATGCGTCATACTCGTGATCGGGTGCTGTTTGTGGAGTCCGGTCTGCTCATGCTTGCAAGGACATAGTGACTACGTTAATACTAGTGTCTTTTTATAGGGGATTGACGAGAGACATCATCTTGTTGTGGACTCGTTTTTATTATCAGTAACTTAGAGACCATATACATCTCTAACAATATTAAATTAATCTTTATTTTGACGCTCAGAGACCATTGTACATCTCTGGGACATTATATTAATTTCATTATACTCCTTGTTTAATCTTGAAACCTTATACATCTCCAACTTTACAAATGTTGTAATATTTGTAATAGATAACTTTGCAAGTTTATCTTCACTGTACGACATTAATTTTGTTATAATTATAAACTCGAAATTATTATTCTTTCTTGAACTGTAAATTAATATTTTAACATGACAAAGGTATTATTATATTTCTTAAATTGTAAATTAGGTAATATTTTGACATGTAAAAGTGCCCTTCTGGCAGATTTGCAGAATAAATGTTTGATTTTTGACCGCTTACGACAGCGTAACCTTACAATCTTCAGAAAATTGTAATTTCGTTAACAGACGCATCCGCTTGACAAAATTGAAACTCAGTATGGGGTAGCACATTATTACTAACGATTTTCTCAATGTAATTTGAGATGTTGGTGCCGTTTGTGAAGTTATAATAACTTCCCGGTAGATGTCGCTACGAGCCTCCCTAAGGCGTAATTAGAAGAGTGTAATGATTGAAAGATTTGTCGGCACAAAGGATACCCACGGGAACTCAGTTGGTAAAGAACAATGGACGGATTCCAGAGGTCGTGGGTTCAAATCCTACCTGTGGCGATTAATTTTTAAATTTTTCACTTTGATTAACAAAAGCGAATGCTGCTCGAATTTGGAGCAGCCCAACTGGGGAAGTACCTCTCATTGCAGAACACCACAGCCATAATAACATTATCCCTCCTTTGGAGTTGCGGGCGCCTATAGGCTGCGGTGGCCGCTTACCATCAGGTGGACCGTAAGCTTGTTTGCCACCGGCATTGAAAATAATAATAATAATAATAACATAGCCATCCTCCATTGGTATCTTCCTCGTCGTATTTTCCCGGTTGCATACTTAAGTAATATCAATTTGTATGGCTATCGGCGAAAGATGGTGCTGTCGGTGATGGTGGACGGTTGGCTGACGGTGGATCACGTACGGTGCTGTCTGAAAACCAGCGCTGGAGGTGTCTGACACCTCGGCATAATGCTGAGACAGCAACCGATTCACTGCCGTGAAGACGCGCTTTATAATTTTATATTCAATGTACTGAGTGTAATATTCTGTTTGTAACGGTGTGTCTTTTCGTGCAGTGAGTAAATGTTTTCCTTCTTTCTAAAACTTTCAGTAAACAAACAGCCTTGTACAAAAGAATTCATACAAAAATGGACACAAATTAGGCCTAGTTTCCTATATTACTACGTAAAAATTACTAAACAAGTTACAGGTGCCGTTATAATTACCCATTTAGTTGTGTACCCATGCGAAGTGGCTTAAAAAAAAGTAAAAGAGATTTTAACAATGTTTTCCCGCACTTCTTATTATCTAGAAAACAAACATTGCCGAACTTTATTCTGGAAAGAGGACAAACTATGAGCAAAAATATCTATGTCATTAAGCATTTCGTTATACATATTACAAAGTAACAGTTTGCAACTAAATAATTTTGACTTTGCTTGGATTGTCATCTAACCTAGAAAGTGGTCCACTACTTTTGAACCTTTATCAACAAATAATAGAGTTGAAAAGCGGTAGACCAATTATTTGGCTGACTGCATGAAGCGGCGTTTAAATCCACGACCTCCTTTAAGTCGCGTGCCTTATTCGTCTATATTGGTGAAATTGGTTGTGTATCAATTTGAATTTAAATTGTTAGTTGCCCAATGGAGGCGCACGGCAGGAGGTCTATTTTTCAGGTCGCTTTCGATTCCAATTACGTTGCAATGTACCTATTTTGCGCATTCGCTTCCACGCGCGCTGCTGATCTGTCAAGAGGCCGAGGCGAACCGAACCGGCCCACAGTTTGTACTCCGAACTTCGTATAGTGCCGTCCCCTTCACTCTCATATTATTCACTATATGAGTGAGAGGGACGGCACGATACGAAGTACGGATTTCGTATTTCCGAGTAGCCCCTCAGTTTGACTTCGTAATCGCATACGCGTTACGTCTGACCGCAGTGTCAAGATGATAAGAAGTTTCTAGGAAATCTTTATCGACAAACAAAAACATCTGCATAGTGCTATTGTGATTTGCGTAATGAAGAAACGCTTCTGGATAAAAGGGGACTTTATTGTGGTGTAATAAAATTCATAATGAAAAATTAACATTTCTAAATGTTCGAACTAACTAGCTACCTGGATAGATAGATCATCATCACTACAACAAAGTCGCTTTCTCTGTCCCTATGTCCCTATATCCCTATGTATGCTTAAATCTTTAAAACTACGCAACGGATTTTGATGCGGTTTTTTAATAGATAGAGTGACTCAAGGGGAAGGTTTATATGTATAATACATGCATCAGCATTGCACCCGTGCGAAGCCGGGGCGGGTCGCTAGTATAATATGAGATACACAATGTGGATAAGTCCAGTGCACGACTGGGGCTTCATAGCCGGGCCCAATAAAGAGACAGGAGTGCGTGGTTGGAGAGTAGCATGGGGAAAATCCAGGGGAAACCTACACGACCACGTGGGTGGTTAAGAATACTGGAATACTTTAAGAGTTTACGCTCCATTGAAATTGGTTGAGCACGGAAGAAGTAACCACTCAAAGCGGTCATCCATCCAAAAACTGACCCCGACCCACGTTGCCCGAGCCACGAGCGCTCCAATGAACACGTGTCTAAAATCGGTTATCGAGTTGAGCGCTCCAAATATCAGATAGAGTATATGATATTTACATTATTCAAGAACTGAGAGTGAAATTTGATAGAACCACTCGTCGGTTGAAGTTGCTCTTTACATAGACATAGACATAGACATAGAATTATTTTATTTAACATCACATGACATGACTACGGCAACTCTTAAAAGCTGTCTCAGAAGATTAGTATGTATTCCCATTTCACCATTAGCACGCTAACAGCAGAATTACTCCGCAGTAAACTTGTGATTACAATACGACAACATTGAGCTCGCTATAAGCTTCACAAATATGACATTGATTGCACTTTTGATATACGAAATGTAATTGATACAATAGGTGTTACAATAGGTGTTGTGTATGCGAGGTTAAGCAACGTCGGCCCAGGTCAGTTATTGGATGGGTGCCCGCTTTGAGTGATTATTAACTGAGCGCTCCCGTGCTTTGGAAGGCTCGTTAAGCCATTGATCCCGGCTGCTATCTTTGATAGCAGTTAAGCCAAGTTAGAGGCCTTTGGGCTCGAGAACTTCTAACAGTCAAGTTGCCCACTCACTTGACAAGCCTAATTCCAATAAGATCTGGTTTTAATCACATTCAAACTTTATTAAGTCACATTCAAAAGTATGACCACACACACTTAGTACGTGTATGTGGTCACATTTGAATGCGCTTTCGCCCAATTAGTGAGGAGCTGACTGTCCAGCCTATCAGCTATAACGGCCAGGAGGCTGTTGCGAGTGTCCCGCAGGCGCCGCGCCGCAGTGCGTCTGCGCACCGCGCGCGCATGATGGCCGGGAAACCGCCAACATCCCTGACGCACTACACCAGCGTGACAGCCGCAACAACGCCCCGAACGCGTTATTATATTGGATACGGAGAACACTCAGCATCCTTTGCGCGCATATTTCTATTCTTGACGACCGGTTTAGCCTAGTGGGTAGTGCACCTGCCTGTGAAGCTGACGGTCCTGGGTTCGAATCCCGGTCAGGGCAAATATTTGTGTGATGAGCATGAAGATTTGTTTCTGAGTCTTGGATGTTTTCTATGTATTTCAGTATTTATATCTATTAAATATATCGTCGTCTAGTATCCATAACACAAGCCTTCTTAAGCTAACTGTGGGGCTAGTTCGATTTGTGTAAGATTGTCCTCTAATATTTATTTATTTATTATTTATATATTTAAATAAGTGCTTCCTTGATTAAATATCGCGTGATGCCTTACTGATCCCACTGAGGGTAGTGCGAGGTGACGGGCGCGACAAATGGGTGACGAGGTCGTTTCATTACACTCTCGGGTTTACGACGCCGTGAATCCTCCTCCCAGGCGCGATCCGAAGGCCACACTTAGACTCCTCCTTGAGTTTCACTAAGGCCTAGTTTGGACTAAGGCCGGGACTGACTAGCGAACTAGTAACCGCAACCAAACGGATACTGTAATGAGGTAAATGAGAGAGTATCATTCATACGCTCGTTACGTTCCCGAGCCACGTAAACACTGACACCCTACTCCTAACATCGAAATCTGAACTTCGTATCTCGCCGTCCCGCTCACTCTCATGTTATACACTATATGGGTGAAAGGGACGGCACGATACGAAGTTCGGATTTCGCATTTCGGAGTATCCCCTCTGGTTACTGTAGCCGTTCGGTTACAGTTACTATTGGGGGTTACATTTAATAGGTGAGATAAACCTTCCTGTAATCCTGGCCAACTTCATCGTGTCACGTTATAATTGACTCTTATTATGTTGTACTCTGGTTTTACATATGTGGTTTAATTGATCAAAACATTAGTTACAGCTCGCTAGTGAGTACCTGACTTTATGGAAACTAGTATAATTATAGCAGTACCTGGAAGAGTAGACGGCTATTAGTTTCGGAACCGTTGAGCTTTTTTTTATTAAATTGCTCTTGGCCAGCATCTAATCCGGGGGCAAAAATGAGACCGACGGTGGAGCGAGCTCTCCTAGAAGATGCCTATTCACTCGTTCCTTAAAAATATGTAGCTTATATGAACTCGGAAATACAGCCGCCGGCAGGGAATTCCAAACAGCAGTGCGCATTACAAAAGATGGTGAAAAGCGCTTGGTTCGAATAAGAGGAATTTCGACCAGGTAAGGATGGTATTCAGCCGTACGTCTGGATGTCCGATGGAAGAGGAGATGGAAGAAGAGAAGCTATTTTTGTCCGAGCTTACAGGTCTTATATATTGATATCGATATTTACTTCATATTATTACATTACATTATAAATTACGTTAATGTCAGCTACCTAACTACAGTCACCATGAGATACAATATATCGGAGTGAACGAGGACCTCACATCTGAACATGACTCTATTGTCAAGTCATTTTCACTGACAAAGATTTGCGTAACGTGCAATAACATGCCAAAAAAAAATAATGCACTAATCTAAAATTTCATTCGCTTTTTTTGAAATAATGGTCTGTTTTGATTAATTAACTTACTTTAGTACCGATTGTCGCAATACCGCGTGCGGGGAACAATAAGACTAAGAAACTAATAACAATCCAGATGTATAAGAGATGTATAAGGTCTCTGAGCGTCAGCCTAAAAATAAAATCAAATGAGGACAGAGCGAAGTCTCTCATCATGTCAATTCCACTGAACACTAGTACGAAGTTAGTAGTCCTTGCAAACATGAACAGACCGGACCCCACAAACAGCACCCGTTCACGAGTATGACGCGTATCTCAGCCATCGCCTCCCTCGACCATATGTTAGGGAAGGTTAGCTATAAAAGGTTATTTAATACAAGCACGAACAGCGGTTGAAATGACAAAGCTTGTCTCGACAATGACCCAACGCATACACGCAAATGTAAATTAGGTTTTAATCCAACACCATCGCTACCAAGCTTTTCGTAACGTGACACAATTTAACACTATCGCTACCAAGCTTTTCGTAACGTGACGCAATTTAACACTATCGCTACCAAGCTTTTCGTAACGTGACGAAATTTAACACTATCGCTACCAAGCTTTTCGTAACGTGACGCAATTTCCACTACATACAAGTAAACGCATGTTATCAACGCGTCTACAAGCAGAGCGCCTGCTAGTCAGGTTCTTTCCATTGAACGTGTTATGTCGGATATCCTGGTATAAAAGCTCACGGTCCGATGACGATGGGGTTATAAATAACCGGGTAAATGCCGGAAATGATTTATTGCTGTAAGTTTTAATCACAGCATTGCTAATAAGTCGGAAAGTGTTGCGGGCGTTAAGGTAAAGACGTGATAAGCGAATGATTAAGATGTAGACCTTATTAAGTACACTTTGGATGAAATGGCCATTTCCTGAATTCTACAGTACTTTTTTTTTATTTAATTCACCATAAAGTAATATGGACATTACATGGTATGTCAATACAATATGCTATGAGTAAAATATTATAGATTAAAATAAAATAAAATAGAATACAAATTCATTATTGTAGGTTTATACCTTTTTTTTTTTTCGACGGTGGAAAATCTGTTATGGATACCTCCGCACCGTGGGGGCGGCGGCGCGGTGGTTATGTCGGACTTGCACCGACTAACCCCCGCTTGTCCTCCTCAACCCATTTCGGGCGGCTCTGGGATCTCCTACGGAACGCACCAGTGTCGCCCTAGAGTCCACTTATGTGGGTCCCGCTATGTTTCTATGACGATCGTAGCCCCCAACTACGACCGTCTACGACCCCGAGGACCCCCTTTTAGTCGCCTTCTATGACAGGCAGAGGATACCGTAGCCATATTCTATGCCCGGGCTACAGGGCACTTATAGGTTAATATTGATAGACGTTATTCAAAATTTTGTGCATTAATATTGATAGACAAATATTGTCACTGAGTAAAAGGCATGGTTCCTGAAATAATTAGATATTTTTTTCTTAAAACTATAAATCGGTAAAGACGTTACTTCTGATGGCAGTCTATTATACATTTTAATTTTTAAATGAGCACCCTGGTTTTGGCCGACTGGTTTTGACATTTTCTTAACCGTAACTTTGGTAATACTAGTTTGTGTTTAGATCGCGTATTATAGCTATGTATATCAGACATTTTTGGAAGACAGTCCGCTTGTCTGTGTATTTCCAGAAGGGAGTTGTAAATGAATAATGAAATCACCGTCATTATTCCCAGCTTCTCGAAGTATGGTTTTGCTGTATCTAGTTACCTAGTTAATCATTCAATCATTATTAGAGTTCCTGTTTTTGGGTGGCTAGTACAACCTACCTAACTTGGTGTAGTTAACCGTCACGTGAAACTTCTAAACCGAAATAAAATTGGTTTTTGGTCATGCTGTTGGGTGATAAACACAATTACCATAAGGACTAGCATGCATCATACATCATCCCAGATGATTTTTAGAGTTCCGTTCGCAAAGGATAAAACGAGACCTTATTACTAAGACTTCGCTGTCCGTCCGTCTGTCACCAGGCTGTATATCATAAACCGTGACAGTTAGACAGTTTAAATTTTCACAGAATGATGTATTTCTGTTGTAGCTATCACAACAAATACTAAAAACAGAATAAAATAAATATTTAAGGGGGCTCCCATACAACAAATGTGATTTTTTTGCCAGTTTTATAGATAATGGTACGAAACTCCTCGTGCGCGAATCCGACTCGCACTTGGCCAGTTTTTTAAACAAGCATCTTTACGCGAGGAACAAGTGTTAGTTACTATATAAGGCAATCCGGGATCGATCGACATTATTTAGGAATCACCAGGATAAACTTTTCACCAGGAGATAATTCTTGATTTCTAAGACCGGGTTTTATAAAGATCCGTTAGACCAAACGTCAGATCAAATTTCAGTAACTCAGTACATTTTTTGGGTTACCTATCGCAAATTCGAATTTTTTTTATGCCGAATATTATAAGTCCGAAAACGAAACGCCTTTTTTCGTTTTACATTTTTTTCGTTTGTCCGAAGTTTCATTTTCTATATTTTCTATTGACAGATTTTTGTATGGTCACAATTTTATTATCCAGCTGATTTAAAATCACAATGATTATAATTCCGTACATTCATTTGCCAAATTTTTATTTGTCCGTAGGTTTAAAATACCGAAACGTCATTATCCAAATATTTCTAAAGATATCAAAGTTCATTTCCATGATTTGTTATAAATCATGAATGCTGTGTTATTTGCTATTAATTTAATTGCAGGCGCTGAGTGAGGAAACTCATAAAATTATATTTCGGCTAGGACTAAAAATTACGTTACAAACAGTCGATACAATTATTAGTCGATTTTGTCCCAACAAGTATTTCTGGGCTTTTATAAAAAAAATAACCTCGAAGATTAAGACGAGAGCTGATGCGAAGCGAAGCTATCCGCATTAGAGTCGATTTTGTCCCAACAAGTCATTCTGGGTTTTTATAAAAAAAATAATCTCGAAGATTAAAACGGGAGCTTCGCTCCCGCTTAGTCTAATATAACGAAATTATGGAAAATGTCACGTCGACTTTCCGTATCATTGAAATTATGAAAATGTGGCTAACGTATAAGTTGTCAAATGTAAAAATTGGGAACTGTAAAGCGGGCTTTTGAATTGCGGACAAATGACATTGTGGTAAAATGAATCTGTGGTATTTCAAACAGTTGCGAAACAAAGTATTTGGATTGTAAAGATTCGGTGAACCGTTTTCGGACAGTGAAATTCGGTAAATAGATTTTCGAAACATCGATAGGTTACCCATTTTTTGACATAACAAACCGACATAAGGTCTAACGGATCTTTATAAAACCGAGCCTTAAAGTATCAAACCTAACTTTTACGGATCCAAACCGAAATTAAATACAATCCAACAATTTACATAAGAATATCTAAAAGTTCGTGAAACTTTGTTCTTCGTATACAGGTGGGTAAGCCGTTATCTGCCTCAACACCTGCGCCGGATTATGAGTGATTAATTCCGCCGCTGTCGCTGATTACACAATAAACATAACACTGGATGTTGCGTTTGATTATTACGGCTCGGCACTACTCTGTGGCCGAACGGTGATGGCTTGCCAGTTAAGGAGTAGGTACTTGACGGCGTATTCAATTAGAATCGGATTGGTTTTTTTTTTTTTATTAAAAATGGGATCGCTCTTGGCCAGCATCTAGCCAGGGGGCAAAGATGAGGCCGACGATGAAGCGAGCTCACCCAGAAGGTGCCTATTCACTCGTGCCTTAAAAACGTCTAGGTTATATGAGCTCGGAAACACAAACGCCGGCAGAGAATTCCAAACCTTAGAAGTGCGCATTATAAAAGATGATGCAAAGCGCTTGGTTCGAATAAGAGGAATTTCGACCAAGTAAGGATTAGGGTATTTGTCGAGTGCCTCCAGCGAATGGGGCCTATCATTTTTCTGCTCACCAGTTGGCGGCACTGTCGAATAAGAAGCTGTCAATTTTTTTTATTGGTTATTATAGGCATGAGAACGAAGTGTACGTTTAAATCATATTTAAGACCTTGAAACCGTAGCGTAAAAATATCGAACATCCCGCATTGTAGCGCAGTCCCGTTTTGTTTTAAAAAAAGGAGGAAACAAGTTTCCGAAAGACGAGATTGAAGTCAATCAAACTATTACGTGTATATCCCTTTTAATTCAAATTTTCGATACGCACAATAATAAAAATAATAATACTTTTTTATTTCAGACTACGTCCATATACAATAAATTCAAATTACAGTAACAATGAACATCGAAAATATCTATACGCACTCCGCGACAAAACATATTTTTGTCACTCTGACTGGAAACCATTTGGATCGTCCATCCTGTACATGACATGTCAATGATAAATCAAACTTGTATACGGTACAGAACGCAACCTTCGACCTTCGAACTAATATTAATGGTTATTCGCACCCCTAGTATTACATCCGCATGGGACAGAGTTAGAGGTCACCCACCTCGACCAATATCGTGTGCTATCTAAGTTTTGTGAACGTTCTCAATCTTACTGCAAGGGAATACGGCGCAGAATTGTGAGAATATCGGATCTGTGTACAAAGGGCATTCATGTCGGTAGATAGATACCGTTAGTGTAGCCAATGTGTGGCGCTGGGCGGGTGTGGTGTGTGGTGTGTGGTGCTACTTGCGGATATTTTGACTGACGTTTTTCAATGAAAATCATTATTAATAATAATAAGACGGTGATTTATGTACTCAATGAGCTTCAACTAACGATACCCTACTCGATGGGGTAAGTCGAAATTTTTAGCCCCCTTAAAAACATTTTAAAATAAGTTTTGATAATTTGCATGGCTTTGGGTCACCATGTTGCTTATACTGTGAAGATTTGAAAGAAAGAAAGAAAGAAAAGAAAGAAAGAAAAAACATTTATTCGTGGCACAAACACAGTACAAATTAACATAACACCAAAATACAGAAAATAGCCACGAAATGGCCCCAAAGCAGCATAGTGCTAGCTATTGGCTAACGCTGATCTTCCTTTGGGACCACGGGAAGCCACATGAAGACTGTAGGCCCAAGCGTTTAGCTGTAAAGCTGTGTGACAGACGACGGACGGACAGACGGACAGACGGACAGATGGACAGATGGACAGACGGACAGACGGACGGACGGACGCATGAGTGACAACAATAGGGTTGCGTTTGTACCCTTCGGGTAGGCAACCCTGAAGAGGAGTCTAGCTCATCGCGCCATCGCCGACGATGTCATGCCGCGTCTCCGTCTCGAGCCGTCGGTCTTGGCCTACAGGTCCCTGGGCATGCGCAGACATGACCAGCCCAGTCCCACTTCAACATGGCCGCCTTCCGAGCCACGTCATTTGAGTTTTGAAGTTTTTGCAGCGTAGTGTTCCGGATATGATCCATCATTTTAGACACTAAGAGAGTACTCGCTGCTCGCCGGAAGTGGGACCAGTGCCTTAAACCTAATTGCAGACACTATGGAATGAACTCTAAGGACACAAGGGCGAGACGTTTTACAGCCTACTTTTCTTTTTGAAAGACGCTTTAAAAATTTAATAAACAAGGATTAAACTCGTTCAGTGGCACTGCACCCTGATATCGTACGCTCGCTTTTTAACACTTTTAATGGCGCGAAAGGCGACTATCATGGCTCGTTAATCCCGCCGCACGCGGCTACCTGCCGTAGCCGCGCCCACGCGGGCCCTGGTAAAGGCGAGCATTTATCGATGGACTGGAATCTGGAACCTACTGACTCCGCAGAATGTACAAATACAAATACAAATACATTTATTACTATAACACAAAAAATACAAAAACAAAAGGTATGGAACGACTTATAGATAGGTACATATTTTTAGTATTTAGGTAATGGGTACCAATCTCAGCATATGCTGGGCATGCGACCCTGCGCTGATTTTCAGATTGGTCCCTATGACAGGATTGATCGCAACCCTACGAGCATTCACATACGATATAGTAAATATATATTAAAAAAAAAAATGCACGTGTACCATGGATTATTTAAATCTTGTAATCTTGGTTGTGGTTGTTGATGAGGAAGTTCGTGTTTGTTTTTTTTTTTTTTTTTTCAGTGTAGTAGTAGGTACAAATATGTGTCTGTAGTGTTGTGAATGAGAATGTAGCTTTGGTTATTCAGTGTGAGTTTTATTTTTGCCGCTGCGATTCAAGTAGATGCGTTTTCATCATTTTTTTAAATTTTAGGAAATGCATCGGTTCTCTTAATGGCGGTGATAAATCGTTCCAGATTTTCGCCGCGGCAAATTTAAAACTCCCTTTGAAGGATGTTGTCTTGTGTTTAGGAACTATGAGCTCCAGTTTTCTGTGACTTCTCAGTGGCCTATTTCTTGTGTCTTTGACCCATTTTAGTTCATCAAATGAATATCGCGGTGTTTCGAACTCTATCACTTTACGTACTAAAACTTGGACTGCATTCACATTTGAATTACAGTAAAATCCGCTTATAACGACTCCGCATATAACATTTGACCGCTTTTAACGACTTCGAAACCACCACACATTAGATTTCATACCAAACATTTTCAAAGTAAATAAGTCCGTTTTGTGCGACGTCCTGTTAGTGCGACGTAATATCACCGGTCTCTTGACTGTCGCTTTATCCGGATTCCACTGTAGGTATAAATCGTGCTTGTATAATACTTTTTCCGTAAGTATAAAAGTAAAAGAACTAATAAGTTCACTGTTTTCATATCCCTAATCGGTCTCATACGTCACCTCTGGATGCAATATACTTTATCACCTTGTTTAAAAAAAAAGATTGCGTTTTCTGATACAAATGAGTCAATTCACGGTGAAAAACCGGCCCAAACACAATATAAGGAAACCGTCATCGTTCCGGCCCGGGATCTACTACCTGTTCCCAAGAGTCGGCGTAGGCACTAGTTTTTACGGAAGCGACTGCCATCTGACCTTGCAACCCAAGGAAAAACCAGACCTTATTGGAATTAGGCTTGTTGGGTGAGTGGGCAAGTTGACTGTTAGATGTTCTCGAGTTTTTATTATTCAACCAAAAATCACAGAGCCAAATCCACAACTCAGATTTCGTCCAAAATTATGTACATTAGGCATCCGCAACACACTTCATCCAAAAATCCATACAAAAATGTTAAATATCCGGAAATGTTCCACCCAAACCCACGCAATCTAAAGTATACATACGAGTATATACCCCTTATTCATAATCCTTCATAAAACCTATTTTAGTTAAATTTCCGCAAAAGTTCGTTTGCCCTTATCAGTCACTTTGACATTTATGTTTGTGAGAAAGGGACTAAACACATTTTATATATCAGAGGTTAAGTTTTATGAATAAGGGGGTGTGCACATACAACTATAACTATTTGTACTAAACCTAGCTTCGATAACTAAAGCGTTCTACTAAATTGTATTTGAGTCAGGAATCCTTTGCTGCTGCATGAAAAATAGTTCAAAAGCATTTTATTATAAAGTTTCAATATCAAACCAAACGTGCGGCTTCCAAACAAATTGTTCGCGGATATGAGACTGACTTTTTCCAGTAAAAGTTATTCTATTCTTGAATGAACAAGGTTTATTTTGGAGGTATAATCGCATTCTAGTTTTATGTACGAGTAAAATAAATGCCGAAAATAGTTACAAATAGTCGAAGTTAGAGAGATGATCGATGGCAGTTGCATTTGTTTCACAAGATTTCTGGCAATACGCTAGTCGGTTTTAAATTAGTTATGATTGGATTGATTGGAGGTTAAGATACCTTAGAAATTGTAAAATGTTTGAATTCAAATTATGACTGACAAAAAAAACATGACTAAAGTGTTAATAAGGTAGGTATCTGATCGAAGAATACGATGATTTTATTAAAGGTTTAGATAGTAACAGAGGCATTTTTTGCTTTTGTTGTACGTAGTATAAAAAAAACAGTTTTCAGCATGAAATTTGTAGATCTGAGTATTTTTTTATACAACGACGCAATATAACATAGTAACGAAGAGTTTTCAAAAAAAATCAAAAAGTGTCAATTCACACAGAAATATATGAACTAGATGAGCGTTTTGGACTAGATTAAGGTTCTTTTCTTTCCCATAACTATCTCATTACAATATAGTTCGAGCTTTGGTGTGCTCCACGCGCAAGGGTGTGCTGGGAATCACGTTGCAATAGCGGAAGTGAGGAACGAAAATAGACCTCTTGGCCCCGATTGACTCGCGCCCCGGAATAGCCGCATACCGCCGCTGATTTACAGCCCGGAATAAATATACGCTTTTGTTTGGGACCCTCGCGCTTGACCGGCGTGCAATGAGGGACAACTTAATATGTATTTATTATATAAGAAAATGTGAAAATACGTGTAAATGCACACAGACAGAATATAGCCTAAATAGACCAGCGTTTTTACCCTTCGGAGCGCTCGTGGCTCAACGGCGCCCGCGTACCGTGTACCGTCCAGGTCAGTTCTTGGATGAGTAACCGCTTTGAGTGGTTTATTATCTGAGCGCTCCCGTGCTTTAGAAGGCACGTTAAGCCGTTGATCCCGGCTGCTGTCTATGATAGCAGTCGTTAAGTCTAGTTAGAGGCGTCCGGGCGGCTTGAGAACTTCTAACAGTCAAGTTGTCCGCTCACTTGGCAAGGGGGGTCAAAGTTGCACCATGTTCGAAGGGAGTACCCACCGCTTTACAAATTTAGAAATAAAGGAAAAATTTAAAAATTCAGGCACCGAGCAGGATTTGAAGCGACGAACGTTCGTAACTGACGATTTTCAACATGATTTGAGACGTTAGTGCCATTAATGAAGCCTGATTCTTCTGGTAGATGTCGCTGTACGGCATTGGTATGAGTGTTAAGGCATTTGTATAAATGAAGGAATGATTGAGGAATTTCGGGCCGAGTGGCAGTTGCACCTATAGCTCAGTTGGAGCGACTGTTCCGAGCTCTAGAGCGACTGGCCGCGAGTGCCGGGAGGTCGCAGGTTCAAATCCTGCTGGGTGCCTGAATTTTTCCTTTATTTATAAAGTAGTTTACGTTAGCAGCGGTACTGCTTAATACAAAATTACTTTAAAGCCTTTTGTTCATCATTATACACTAGTAGCCTGTGTGTTCGTTATACCCAAAAATCATACTAAACTCTGAGGGTTCAGTACAACAACGCTTTCAGAATGTTACTTGGGATGCCTAGATTTTGCAGCACCTCCACGATGTTTGCTGAGGCACGCACAGATGCATTTGCAGCAATCATGCGCAAGAAGGCAGCATCTTTGCTAATTCAGAGCCCAGGCAGCGGTCTGAAGATGATTGCTGATAATGTTTGTTGCCCCATAATGGCGCATATTATCAAATACTAGCGACCCGCCCTGGCTTCGTACGGGTGCACTATTTAATGGATGTTATTATACATATAAACCTTCCTCTTCAATCACTCTATCTATTAAAAAAAAACCGCATCAAAATCCGTTGCGTAGTTTTAAAGATTTAAGCATACATAGGGATATAGGGATATAGGGACAGAGAAAGCGACTTTGTTTTATACTATGTAGTGATGTTAATTCTACGAGTAATTTAGTTTTTAGGTTCTAACATAGTTTTTTTAAGTTACACTAACAAAACATGAAATCTTTGTTATATCTCGAATAAATACATTGAAATTGAAAATTGAAACTACTAACTTATGCGAGCACTCACAAGCAAAATACAATAAGGGACATTCATACCCTTTTCCACCACGCTTTTAGCTTAGCATGCATGAACATAAAACTGCGTAAAGCCCCTTGTAGGACACTTAAAGTGGTCCCTAGTGCACGTTTGAGGAGCCGTCCGCGCGGCAAAACAACCTATAAATCTAGTGGACATGCCAACCCTTCCCGCGCTGCATCTACCCGGGCCCGACACATAATCTGCGTTTGTGATTCCCACAGCGATTCCCTTCTCAGAGATATCTATACATTTTTCGCCTTATCACCAGAAACAAAGTTCGTCACTGCCCGTATCTTTGCCGTTGATACAGTCAGATATTATTTACATTCCGCAACGACCTTATATTAGGCTGTGCGTACACGGTCGTAGCTTTAATTGGATTGCGTTATGCAAACATCCTCTGTAACGAATTTCATATATATATTTATTTATTTATAGATTTTTATTTAGAAAAAAATACAGTGTAATACGTAAACTACAGTAACCGCTTTTTTTATATTTCTGTGTGCCTTCTGGCAAAGGCGTCCCCCAGTCGTCTCCATTGGTCCCTTTCTGTGACCACTCCAGTCCACGTGCTGCCGGCATTCTCTACAATTTCATCCTCCCACCCTTTTTGTCTGCTTCTCTTCTATTTGCAGTCTCTTGGGTACCATGTTGTCAATTTTCAGGTCCTTGTATTTATTGTTTATTGCCAACAAACACAAACATGTACAGCGTTACAGTTGAAACCAAAGCACTGTACAATTCGGGTTATATAAATTCATAATTCAAATTCATACTAGGAAATTCAGAAAAGAACCATTTTAACTCTCGACCATCATCTCAGACCGCAGACATGTTCGATACACAACCGCCCATCGACTTGCAAATATATCATACTAGCGACCCGCCCCGACTTCGCACGGGTGCACTATTTAATGGATGTTATTATATATATAAAAATTTCTCTTCAATCACTCTATCTATTAAAAAAAAACCGCATCAAAATCCGTTGCGTAGTTTTAAAGATTTAAGCATACATAGGGATATAGGGATTAGGGACAGAGAAAGCGACTTTGTTTTATACTATGTAGTGATGTAGTGATTATAGTGCCCATGACAAAAGCAAGTACGTGTAAGGTAACGGTGGGTACTCCCTACGGACGTGGTGCAACTTCGACCCCCCTTGTCAAGTGAGTGGACAACTTGACTGTTAAAGTTCTCAAGCCACCCGAAGGCCTCTAACTTGGCTTCACGACTGTTACCATAGACAGCAGCCGGGCACTCATTTAATAACCATTCAATCAAATGTTACGTGTAGATAATATGCATATATGTAACACCTATAGGTGTATACTGTTATTTTATATACATTGTATATTGTTTTGAAAAAATGACACCTCGCCGAGTTTCTTACGCCGGTTCTTCTCGAGGCAGAGGTTTATTTTATGAACCGGTGGTAGTTTTTAGACATTCATAAGTGCATGTAACATGCCTAAATTGAAGAATAAATAAATATAAATAAATAAATAAATATTTTGTAGACAATCTTACACAAATCAACCTAGTCCCAAACTAAGCAAAACTTGTACTATGGGTTTAGTACCCATAGTACAAGCTTTGCTTAGTAGTGACGATATAAATAGATACTTTAATACATAGAAAACATGCATGACTCAGGAACAAATATTTGTGTTCATCACACAAATAAATGCCCTGACCGGGATTCGAACCCGGGACCTCCAGCTTCGAAGGCAGGGTCACTACAACTAGGCTAAAGCGGTCGTCGAAATGATTTCATTTCATTTCATTTCATTTCATTTCATTTCATTTCATTTCATTTCATTTCATTTCATTTCATTTGGTTGGCGGTATTTTGCATATCGCGACCTAATTTTAAAGGCGATGAAGCCGAGTAAACTATGAAAAAGCTTCATGCACGACTCCCGTATGGTGTAATGAAATTCCCAGCCGTATTTACACCGGCCGCTTTCCCATCTTTTCTAAAAGGTCCTAAATGCGAACGAGCTCCATATAGAACTCTCCTTATTCTATGGACTACGGGAGATATCCTTTTGTAATTTTTACCCGCTACATAATTAAAATGGACGACAGCACACGTGATGTATTATTAAAAGGCAAGAACTTCGTTTACATTAAAAAATAATTAGATTTCACTCTCTGGAATTCACCTGCACTAGTTTCAATTGTATGTGTGTTGTTGAGATCATGAGATCGTTGCTGTTGGCAGTGCTGGCACACACAACTTTACTACTTAGAAAAGATATATCCGTCGAACTTTGTTTTACATTGCAATATGTTTCCACTATTAGATTAGATTTATTTATTTCTTTCTGAAAAATTACATGGTATTTTATAAAAAAATCACAATTGATAAAATGGAATACACACGATGTGTGTGTGTGTGTGTGTGTGCGTGTGTGTGCGTGCGTGTGTGCGTGCGTGCGTGCGTGCGTGTATTCCATTCATTTAAATAATCCATTTTTATGAGTAAGTGTCTTTTGCAGGCCCTTTAAAAATGTATGTACTCTATTCCTGAAGAGTCGGCCGCGACGATGACAGCTTACCATCGTACGCTTGTTTGCCACCGACGCGGCATACAATAAATACCCATTGCCTATATACCAACCCGTCACCGAGACGTTACTTCGTCACAAGATCCACGCAAAATGGTATCACTTAGAGCCGCCGCAGATAATTTAATCCGCGGGGCCGTGCCATACATCAGGGTTATAGCCGTCGTCGTATTTGTCTTAATATTCTTCACGAGGCGATTAGCTTTGGCTAATTACGCTGTGGAGGCGGCCTCCTGGATTTATGCCCAGTTTCGGTGTCGAGGTTTCCGAGTTTCAAGAATGTTGGTTTTCTAGTAAGAAGGACTGTTCATTATTTACATCCTATTTAATTATTTATTTATTCGTTGTTGTTAAGTCATGTAAATTTGAATGAAGATGTTATTATACAATTTGAATCAGACCATGACGCCCTGAAAGGACACACTACAATAACTTAAAAACTGAATCATAATCATAATCATTTATTCATAATAATTCATATTACATGTCAATTTATACTATTAACTATGGTATGAATTGTGTCCAAATTATCTTTCATTGGATTTTATATTTCTGCGTTGGTCGGTTCACTACTTGTGCTGTAGGATTTGCAAGTCCGCATTTGTTGTATAGTATTTTCTATACGTTCGTATTACAGAAAAAAATGTGGTATTAAAACACCCCGTATTATCACTACATAGTATAAAACAAAGTCGCTTTCTCCGTCCCTATATCCCTATGTATGCTTAAATCTTTAAAACTACGCAACGGATTTTGATGCGGTTTTATTTTAATAGATAGAGTGATTGAAGAGGAAGGTTTATATGTATAATAACACCCATTAAATAGTGCACCCGTGCGAAGCCGGGGCGGGTCGCTAGTTTCCAATAAAACACTCGGAGTTTTTTAAAATAATTGTCCCTTCCTACTTGATAGCTTAGAGCTGGAACGTTGGTATTGTATCCATTGTCTTCTGCGAGCAAGACTCTAACACGCATCAAGCATAGGCTAGATTTATCGCTATTTATAATGTTAGCTCATTACGCGCCACACCGTATTGTACTATAGCGCAGTATATTGTCGCGGGTTACTCTTACGAAGACTCACTTCACTGGCTTAGCGACATGAAGCGGATCTTGGCCTTCGAAACGAGTTGAGGGCAGCGCGCCCTGTTTTCAGAGATGTCCTCCCTTCAACTTGATCCCTGTATCGCTATATACTCGTAGCCCAAATGGTCGATAATCACTAACTCCTCCCACTTGCTTTTTTCACCGCCTTGCCGGCCGTCATCCTTCGAGATAAATGTTCGAGCCAACGGAAGCTAGCTGACTTATTGGTTATTGGTTATGTGATAGGCAAACGCTCTGATACACACGTACCTCACGTAAGCGTATATTAAGCGATTATAACGATTAAAAACAGATAGATGCCGTCCCACCCGATAAGGGATTTCCTCTCCTAAACACGTAACTAAGTAATATATATACACTAACAAGTATGTCATATGGGTAGTTGTATACCAGAGGTTGAGATAAACTGTGTTCCAGTATTCTCAGTGTCTCTTTAAGTCTCCCCTCCTCCCTCCTACCACACCTGCATACTACAGTTACCCTAATGGCATTGGGTTGCGACACCATATGGTCTAATTCTTTGTTTCTCTCTTTGTTGGTCCCAGAATGTTACGGAAAACTTTCCTTTCCATGACACACAATTAGCTAATATTTTTTATAGAATCATCTGACTACTGTACATCTCTGAGATATTATATTAATTTCATTGTACTCCTTGTTTAATCTTGAGACCTTATACATCTCTAACTTTGCTGATGTTGTGATATTTGTGATAGATAACTTTGCAAGTTTATCTTCACTGTATGACATTAATTTTGTTATAATTGTAAACTCGAAATTATTATTCATTCTTGAACTGTAAATTAATATTTTGACATGAAATAATGTATTACTTATTATAGTCAGACTTTCTTAAATTGTGGATTGGTGTTTTGACATGTAAAAGTGCCCTTGTGGCCTATTTGCATTTTCAATTTTGAATATTGAATTTTTTGAATACTCCGCCAACCACAATGAGACAACGATGGACATGATGAGGCCCTTAATGGCGAATATACTCAGCGCACTTAAAAACTACGAGAATGTTCAGAGAATGTAACGTTTGTTTGGTTGTGTCCACTATATCACTAAACACAGACGTAACTCAGCGCGGGCGGCACTAGGATATAGGACAAGTTTTTTGGCAAACTTTCAATCCTAGCGGCTAGCGGGCCACGGGAAATTTAGACAAACACCGACTCATGAATAAAACATTCTGGAAGGCCGATCCGTCTCCAGTCGATATAGGAACCCTGGCTGGACTCCATGCTTGCACTTTATACAGCCTTATCCCAATGGATTATGGTTGAACATCCTACGCCCGGGCTGCTCAAGATTATTGTGAAGACATTTGTAGGGTTGCGATATTCTTTAGATGTTATTTGGTGATCCTTTGATATTGTCTTCGCATTTGAATTTGGATTGAAATTACTTTGGCATTTGGATCATACAGTTCTCATTCGTAATGCTATTTCATTTTGTGGATGTTGACAGAATCCACTAGGTACTTGGTTGCTTCATTTTACTTCAGACTAGTGACAATTTGACAAACCTTAATATTACCTCAACTATTCAACTATTCTAATCTATAAAGGTTAATGACACTAAGGTATCGTTTACTAACATTCTAATTCATAGTTAGAGTCATCAGTCACAGAAGTAACTCTCGACTCCAACCTACACCATCAACAACACAACATTTTATTAGATTAATATTCGTACAAAGCAAACGCCAGATTTAAAACTATATATTTAGACAGCATAAAACCAATCCTCACGCGGATCAACCTGTATAATTATCGACTTTCCACTTTTCCGACAGCATCCTGACGTCGTCTAAATTTCCTTACTTATCTACATTTGCGCAGTAGCATGCAGTACTAAATCGGTACCGCCTGCATCCACGTATCCTGACAGTTGATTTTAATAGTTGAGACTGATATCGCATCCACGTCGCACCGCCAAAGTCACCCCTTAAACTGAACGCCCGTGCAACAGCAATGTCTACGAGGTATGGTTTTCTGTGTATTCCGTCTGTAAGCTTAAGTCAGACGTGAGCTTGTTCATTGAAGATTCCCGCGGCAGTTTAAATTGTTTTGCATTCTGGATAACCGTCGTATTATGGCACCTACTTCTCTCTCGCTTACTCCCTCGGATATTCCAGAGTGGTTCTCGCTTCATTCTTATCCCAGGAAAGAGTTTCAGAGCCAGGCTTACACGGAGACATGCCACCGCAACTAAATACAACCGCAACTTCTCAAGTACACTTCTGAAGGATTAAAGGCAGCATTTGCTTTAAAGTTGTGTAATATGCATGTAGCCGCAAGTTTCACTCCCGTGCGTTTAAAACGAGAATTAGCCTCTAAAGCACTACTTTCAATCCGTGTATGAATCGCAATTTCAAAATAAAACTAAGCAAGAAACTTTGCCAAGAAAGCTTTCACCGCAAGCGTTCGGAACATATTTTAAATCTCTCCTTTGAGATTTGCGTAGCGCGCACGTGACTCGCGCCCTTAATCCTACCTTACAACGATGTATTTTCGTCTGCAGTTGGTAAGGATGTAATGTAATGCATTCAGAGGAACTTGGGGCATGTGTCCGCGAGCTAAGGTGGATATCCCGGAGCGGCGCACAGCCGTGGGAACCTCCCGGAGAACATGTCGTACAGTCAACTTGTTTATTGTCAAGAATTGCTTAAACTAGTGACGTTTGCTGCTTCTTTGATTCTTTTATGTGGGCAAAGTGGAGAAATATGTGCGCTGTCCTGTTTAGGCGCCATTCAGAGGTCTGAAGAAAATTCTGAAGGTTGAGCTTCCGGTGTGAAGAAGTAATATAGAATTACACTACACAAAAATTCATCATCATCATCATTTCAGCCGAAAGACGTCCACTGCTGAACATAGGCCTCCCCCAAGGCTCGCCATTTAGACCGGTCCTGTGCCGTTCGTTTCCACCGGATTCCCGCGACCTTCACCAGGTCATCACTCCACCTTATCGGAGGCCTACCGACTGCACAAAAATTACTGTGGACTAAAAAAGAAACAGAAACAAAATATTGAAAAATGCCTTGGTAACTGTCAAAAAATCCTAAATAACATCATGAAAATAAACTTTCATGCTGCACAATTCGTAATTATCAACGACAATAAATTTACACTAACGTGAGACATATTTACACTTAATATGAGAACAACGGTTGAAACTCACTTGGAAAGTCACTATTTGCGACATGTTTCGGACTACAATTGGAGTCCTTCATCAGGTTGAGTGTTATCCAGGCAACCGACCGCGCAACACTGCCCTCCGACGCGCGCGAAGCTCCAATTGTAGTCCGAAACATGTCGCAAATAGTGACTTTCCAAGTGAGTTCCAACCGTTGTTCTCATATCAACGACAATGATATGGTTTTTTACACAAAAAGGATTGTTCTAACAAAATAACCCGGTAGATTTTTCATAAGTGTGGATCACTTGTGTGTTCCAAAAATCAATTAAATGTACTAAATATTTACGAATTTAAGCGCAGAACTTCCGTTGAGAGAGTTAATTGCAAACTCACGCGTGTTAGAGGAGGTCATTTGCAATGGAATGGCCTTGCCATAATAAGACGAATATGTGGTATGATATAAATATAACTTATTCAAGTCTATTAGCGACGTACCTAAATATTCGTCAACCTGGAGTGCTGGCTCTCTGAGAAATGTTATTAACTTTATCCATAGGTACTTACTGATTATGCTCGGGGGTGGAGTCGGGCCCAGGGATACATCAACACTTAACTGTAAACAAAGAGGTCTATTTTTGTTCGACACTTCCGATCCTAGTCGTATTCCAATGCAGTTCTAAGGCCCGGTTTTATAAAGATCCGTTAGAACTTATGTCGGTTTGTTATGTCATAAAAAACCCGGCCTAAATGTTCTAATCTGAACTAACCTATAATTTTGTGATCCTCCTTATAGTATATATTGAGTTATTTCTTTGAAGGTTAATATTTCTTTTGTTTCGTTAGTTTTTAGAGACAATAGAAATTCAACTCTCGCTCATAAACGAATTAAAACATACTACGTTTTATAAAACTGTTATTTGATTTTGAATATTCCTACTTGGACTGTAAAGTCGGTTTTTGAATGAACTAATTTTATATAATTCGGCCAATACAAAATATTTTAAGTATACCTTTGTATGTACGCACGAGCAAGTGTTCCCTAAATAATAAAACACCTTAACCCAACTCACGATACATTGGAAATGGAGGTTTAAAACTGATTGTAGCTTTGTTTCAGGTAAAGCTGTGATGAGCCGAATCGACTCGTGTATATTTCATTATTTACCCGTGAAAAGCGGATTTACCCTAAATAAGGCCAATGGTGTCAAATCGGCAGCGGGTGGTGTCGGCCACGGGCGGAGCGAGGATCGAGGAAATATGAAATTAGGGATGTGTTCCCGGGAATATTCTCAAATAAATCCGGATTTTATGAAGAATATTAATAATAATAATATGCTGTCAGATCATTCGAAGCGCCAGGCAGTGCTGGTTGACATCACCATCCCCCATGACGAGAGCCTCGTGAAAGCCGAGAAGGACAAAGTACAAAGGTTACCTTTTACTTTCCTCCTTAAATATCATAACCTCGCTTCTTTTGGGGTTGCATGTACTGGAGTCCTTGAACTTTATACGCCTCACACGCTGCCAACAGGCACTGATTCTGATCAGGCTAAAGCCAAATTGATGGATTACTTTAAAGTAAACCCTGTAGTTACTCGGGCATGCGCAACGTTTATTAGGCTACGGGTTTCAAGCCATAATGTTTGTTTGACAGTACCGTAGTAACAAAAACTGTGTTATCCTCGTTTAAATAAATATATAATAATAATATTAGAGGACAATCTTACACAAATCGAACTAGCCCCACAGTAAGCTCAAGAAGGCTTGTGTTATGGATACTAGACGACGATATATTTAATAGATATAAATACTTAAATACATAGAAAACATCCAAGACTCAGAAACAAATATTCATGCTCATCACACAAATATTTACCCTGACCGGGATTCGAACCCAGGACCGTCAGCTTCACAGGCAGGTGCACTATCCACTAGGCTAAACCGGTCGTCATAAATAAAAAATATAATAACGTATTATGGCATTCTTTAGGAAGGTTTCCTTTACCCACGTCGCGATCAATGCGCCCAAATGTCCGCTCTCGCCGCTCTCTTGTGGCTCCGGTCACAGTGCACCGCCGCGGGCCGACGTCGTTGTTAACTATGACAAACACAATTACCACCGCACACAAACTGTCCCCACCCTCCCCCCTCCTCCCACCCCTCCCACACAGAGCAACAGGATATTTACACTCATACTTAATCCGTAAACAATTTCTGCCCAAAATCGGGAGTCAACAAACTCTGAACAGAAGTGAGATCGCAGAACTTCGTGCGAGTACAGAATAAAATGCAGCCAGTATTTGTTCTGTTTTGTTGGCTTGTTGAACTTTTCAGTCAGCGTTGTTAACTCAGAATTAAGTGTTGTATTTAAATTACAGAATACTGTTTGCGTGAAGTCAGCAAAGGCTTTTTTATGTTCACATAAAAATGTTCAGCCAAACATGCAGCAAATGTGCAGTTAAACATGTCTTATCCTTCAGTCTCGGTCACAGTTCACTTACGGTCACTTGACTCCGCAAAACGAGTGTCGATGTTATGTTATGTCGGTACAATTCGCCAAACGCTGTGTGGCCTGTGTGTCGTAGATGGAAACTAACTTAGCATGGAAATAAAATGCGACTGAGAGAAAATACATAGATGAGTTTTATTTTATCTGTGATATATTTATACTATCTTTTACCCGCGCTTTTATTATAAAATCTCGTTGTTATCATACAATAAAGTTAAGTACATAAGTGCACAAAGCGTCCCGCAGCCGAGGAATAAAATTGTGAATGCTGCCTCGTAAATTGGTGTTTAGGAGCCAGCGGCGGGAAGCACTAAATAAAACCATTCTCCAGGCTTCCGGCTGATGCCTACATTTCATAAAATAACAATTTAACGAGGCTAACAACCGCTGCTACTTTGAGCTACAAACATTTTGAATAGTGAAACGTGTTCTTTGGACGGGGCAAACTTGTGCCTATTATTGCGATGAATGCGGGACACGGAGGGTCTTACGCCCTCGTTTGGTATTTGCTGGCTTTAAGTATTCTCAAACTACGTTATTTTAACGTGAAGAAGTTTGTTTGATGCAGTAGGCACTGTTACATGTCAAAATATTAATTTACAATTTAAGAAAGTCTGACTATAGTAAGGAACACATTTTTCATGTCAAAATATTAATTTACAGTTCAAGAAGGAATAATAATCGAGTTTACAATTATAACATAATTAATGTCATACAGTGAAGATAAATTTGCAAAGTTATCTATTACAAATATTACAACATCAGTAAAGTTAGAGATGTATAAGGTCTCAAGATTAAACAAGGAGTATAATGAAATTAATATAATATCCCAGAGATGTACATGGTCTCTGAGCGTCAAAATTAAAATTAATTTACTATTATTAGAGATTTATATGGTCTCTAAGTCACTGATAATAAAAACGAATCCACAACAGGATGATGTCACTCGTCAATCCCCTATAAAAAGACACTAGTATTAACGTAGTCACTATGTCCTAGCAAGCATGAACAGACCGAACTCCACAAACAGCACCCGATCACGAGTATGACGCGTATCTCAGCCATCCCCCGATGACTGGGTAAATGGATCGCAGATTTTCTCCACGAATTACTCCATCATCAGACCCTCAGAAGGTTATGAACGACGTCTGTTCATGCAACATAAACAAAAGGGATCAAAAACAAACAAAAATATTATCGACCTCTGCACAGTACCCTACTATGCTTTTCTGCTCCATCATCAGATCCTCAGAGTTAAAGCGCATGTACTCCACACCACAATCTATGGAAATCGTAAATGCTGGCCCAGCAGTTCCGGAGAAAATCTCACACGCACTTTAGCAAGTGGAAAATGTTTACTGCGGCGCCCCCTGGCGAGTTATCATCGTAACTCCTAGCTAAGTTTCTGCCCGACTAAACTACAAACCTATTGCAGAAAACCGTTTCTAAATCGGTCAAGCCGTTTCGAAGATATTGATGTGCACACACAAACAAACAAACAAACTCTCACCCTATGTAAACGCATATACCTTCTCCATTCCGTCGTGGGAAAAAAAAGGTCCCTCTAGACTGCGTCGCCGCATCGGTACCGAGGACACCCAACAGCTCTTCAGGATGCATTTTACTTAGAATATATAGTTTTATTTATATTGCTTTTAACTTTTAAACGGACCCTTCACTTAGTTTCAAAATAAATGTTTTGATTTTGCTACCGATTTAAATTAGTCCGTTTTAGACACATAGAAGTAGAAATTTGAAGCACCATTCGGAACTGCTATTGCTTATACAAAGTTCATCCCTGGCTACAAGTTTTTCAAAAACCGTTTTTTTACAAACCGGCACGAAAACGCTTAACATTGGCAGTAAAGTAGTTTCCCAAGTACATTTTGTTAATCTCACGGGCGCACGCGCGTCAGACGAGTAAAGAATTATTTTAAATAGAGCAGCCCCGATCACACTCTCTATTCTTACAACTTTAAAATCAAATACAATGGATTTTTGTCTAGCTCGTTCTAATACTTTCAGTTCCACTTGAGAGAGACCGAGAGCGTTGTTAGTAATCCACTTCGTATTCGAATTTGGGGTTGTAGAAATAGTGCTGGATTTTGCGGGCAGGCCGTGCAGCGGCGTCCTAACCCTGACTCACAAATACTCACAATATAATGAAAAGGAGTAGTGTATCCCAACCGTTCAAACGAATTTACGTTTCACAAGTTTACAACTAGTGGCTCTGTGAGCTGTAAACCTGACTCGACCTATAAATTGTACATTATTATCGAACTTGTTCACAAAAAAAAAGAAAATCATTAATGTGTAATTGTGTAAAGTTTTATAATAAACTACCAACAAACATGACTAAATTATCTATTAATAAATTCAAGACTTATGTAAAGCGTAAACTCATATCGAAAGCATATTATAGCACAAAAGACTACATAAATGATGAAACACCGTGGGTATAATTTTGGTTGAAATACTAATGATATTTTAATAATTATGACGTCACATCTTAATGACTATTTTCATAACTATGACATTAGATGTTGACGTTAAATTTTCCTCTTCACATTCAGATTTTATTCTAGAAACTGTCTAGATTATACAATTTTTTATGTTTTTATTTTACATATTGACGATCTTTTTGTGAATTTATTATACTCTCTTTTGACATACATGACAGTAATTCATTTCTTTTTTTTTTAATTTCATATGTATCAATAAATTGTTCTGAATAATTAGATTCAATATGTAATATATAACTGACGATTCAAAAGTGCTTGTTGCTAAGCCTATTTGAATAAAAAATATTTTGAGTTGAAAATGTCACGAGAATCCATTGAGAAATGTAACCGTACCGTACCGTACCATTATATGTCAACTATTAAACTATTTTTCATTATATGTCAACTATTATACGAAACCATTTGTCGAAGGCGAAGCTGAAACGGGGACTTTCGTTTCACTCGGTCGAAAACCTCTTTAGCGTTGTAAGCCAATGTACAGAAGCAACATATGACGTCCAAGGCACATTGTGTACTTATAATGAGCAACTACTCTTTACACTCTGGCGGGCCCGCGCGGTAACTGTTTAATTATGCGGGCCAGCGCGGGATTACGTTTTTATTTCCGCGCGGAATTATAAATTCGTTAGGAAAGTCCCGTAATGGCGCGCTGCCCGCGCAGATCCCTATTTACGTCTTTAGATCGGGTCCTGCAGACTTAACCGTTGTTGGTTGCTGTGGCTATTCTATTTCATTTACGATTTTTTTCAGTTGTTTTGTGATCAGCATACCGAGTATCTGCATAACCGAACGTTTTGATGCACTGGAGCGGAAATTCGGTAGAACTTTTCAAACATACTTATAATTAAGCAGCCTGCGGGGCACCAACAAAGTCAAAGTCAAAGTCAAAAGTAAAAACATTTATTTGTAAACATAGGTACATAGGTCTCTCTATGTTTTGCCATAAAGCATACAAATATTTTGAGTCAAGATGGAGCATGCTTAAACAGTTACAATTCTTCATCTGTCAAGTATTCCCTTAGTGAATAGTAAGCTTTTTTTAACTAGAAATGCAAATACACTTTTTTAAATTCTATCAATCCCTCTAATTTGGTTATATTTCTCGGCAATTTATTGTAAATTTTTGGTGCTATCCCGAAAACACTTTTAGTAAGAAAAGCTGTTTTCATTGACTTCGTATACAATTTGTCACATCGGCGAGTACTTTTATAAACATAAAATTGATGAATATTGGTTTTAATGTATACTGCTGTTTCATAAATATATAGGCATGGTAAAGTCAATATGTTGTGTGTGTCAATATGTTGTGTACAATGGCGTTCTCAGAATGATTGCCGGGTGTTTCGAATGCCAGATGCTATTTGATTTGATCAAAATCGTCAAATCTAACTTAGAATTTATTTTTTAAATGTATTGAATCAAAATTAATTATTTACTAACTTTAACTATAAGCCACATGTACCTACTAACAAAATTGGATCACTGTTATCTGTAAATAAATACAATTTGAATTTATAAGAAATCAAAAAGTTACAAACCACACCAGATCATTAGTAACCTAGTAGATGAAGACCGGCCAAGCGCGCGTCGGACCACGCACAATGAAGGGTTCCGTACCAACACCTACTAGTCCACATTTAAAATCACTATCCAATACACTGAATCTAAAAAAGTCGTATCTTTATAGGGAACTCCCGGCACTTACGATCTTTTGTTTGGGCAAGCCTCCCCTAATTTAATATTTTTTTGTAATTTCACATCACTTTTAGCGGTTCATAGAATACACCTTTCTACCAAAATTTCACAATTGTAGTGCTTATAGTCTACCAGTAAATCGGCTGTGACATACGGACGGACGGACGGACAGACATGACGCATCTATAAGGGTTCCGTTTTGCCATTTTGGCTACGGAACCGTAAAAATATCAAATATAACATATATTTTTATTTACATAAATATAAATTTAAAGGGAATAATGAAATGTAAAGGAAAATATGTAAAGTTCTACCTGTATACTATACACCAAAGAGTTCATTATTTCATAGCTGTAGAGAATTATATTATTTTAATGAGGAGTATAATGTGCTGAAGCAAAGCAAGTATAGAACGAAAAATATTCGACGAGGAAAATATGTACAAAATTATCTTAACAGTTATTAGTATGGCAGAAGAATAAATGAGTTTTAGTAGGTTGAATGAGTGTAGGTTGTCCAACCATCTATGAATTTGACTGGTTAATAAAAGATAAAAAATGTAGTTTAAATGTAGTGAAAAGCAACTTAATAAAGATATTATTAGAGAGATTTAAGGAAGAAGGAAGCTGTTGGTAATAACTAGCTGTAAAACTTTAGAAGGATTCTCTACACACAAGCTTCAGCTCCGTACGACTTACTTCCAAGCGCTACGCTTCCCACTTTGTGGCGAAAGCTCGCGCGTATCTTTTGCCACGCCATGATAAGCAGTAAAGGGTGATGACGTGGATATTATTCTTGCCGGTAAGATAACGCTCATCGCGATTGAGTAGGTGTAGGTGTAGGTAAATACCTCGCCGCGCCGCGCCGCCCTCGGCGCCCGTAATGAGAAGACAACAGGAGCGATACGGCCCTCAATACGCCTCATCTGTTTCACAAACGATCGTTTAAATGTGTTTCACGCACTCATTCGCACGCGTTAGCTAGCCGCGCGTGCAAGCGAGTGCTTAACTACATGGGAATGTGATTGGAGTCGAAACCGACGGGAGGCATAGAACTCACGGTCGAGGCGCATGCATTATTAATGGCAGCTGTAATAGAATACTGATGCAACAGGTATACAATAATATAGCCAAGCACCAGATAGGTAAACTAAGAATATAATTACTGTTTACCTGCGGTTCACGATCTGCTCACTTCTCATGGCAAGGGACAGTAAGGGACGTTTAGGCACTTGTCCCACCGCCGGTGAGTAGCGAGTAATCTCATAGTAATTCCACTCGCTTGAGCGAGAAAAACGAGTAGAATTACTATGAAAGTACTCGCTGCTCGCCGGCGGTGGGACAAGTGCCTTAGCTTGACACTGACTTCATTTATTAAATAGCAATCAGTCTCATATGTTTACAATTAACACAGTAAAGGGTATATTGGTCTACAAGACTTACAGTTCCTTAATTCGAATATGTAAACCTAAACACAAAAACGTTAAAATTTAACAGTTATGTACATCATTAGTAGTATAAATAGTGCCAAAAAAATTACAATTATGAAATATTATTACTATAGAATCCAATGTGAAGACAAACTTTTGAAGCTACAAAATTTCTCATGGAAAATATCTAATGTTTGAAATTTTTCGTCATAAAGCCAGCACGCTCTTCTAATAAAACCGGTTTTTGCATAAGAAGTACGACTACGGGGGATATGAAACAGGGGTTTTTTTTCTACAAGCTCGCTCGCAACGCCACGGTATATACTCTAAAAGAAAGCGAGTGTATTAACGAACGAGCATAGATGATGTTATTAATAATTTTGTACAGAATCAAGACATCAATACGTTCACGACGAGAACTTAATAAAGTAGTTAATTCTTGTATTAAGCAGTACCGCTGCTATCGTGAACTACAAATTTTGAATAAAGAAAAAATTGAAAAATTTAGGCACCGAATAGGATTCGAACCTGCGACCTCTCAGCACTCGCGGCCAATCGCTCTAGCCAACTGAGCTATACGTGCAATCGCCATCCAGCCCCAAATTCATCAACCGTTCCGTTCCGTTCGCGAGTGCCGGGAGGTCGCAGGTTCGAATACTGCTCAGTGCCTAAATTTTCAAATTTTTCCTTTATTCAAAATTAATAAAGAAGTGTTTTGTCTTTTCAATGAAGTGATATATTCTATACATATATTTATGTCCAATGCGATACTCAATTGCCTTGACAAACTTTCTCTATTTTATCACTGTGTATTTTATAAAGTGGATTACAAACGTCGCTAGCAAATTCTAACTTGTACGTAGTAGGTTACAATTTATAACTGTTAAATATTATCTTGTAAGTTGACAGCCTATAAAAGGACTTTCCTACACGTAATATAAATTTCAATTGCTTAAAATATTTGGCTACTCTGTTGTCTATGTGAGGAACGAAGGTAAGTTTTGAGTCTATAATTACACCGAGGTCTCAAATCTATTTATTTATTTATTTACTGCAACCATGTTCATTAAATACAAAAGATGTCAACATTTCAATCAGTAGGTACATGAAAACCCTGTTAGGGTATTGCAGTTGTCTTACGTACTAAAATTATGCTAACAATTATACAATCACACTCGAATTACACACATAATAACATACACTATAATATTTCCATTCATAATATAATCTATTGTAACAAATTTAAATATATTGACTAGGTACCCTAGGTAGGTAGGTGGTAGGTAGGTAGGTAATCTGGTTAATACGAGCCAGCTTTTTATTGCATAGACTGATGTCATGATGACAGCGGTGATTAATTGGTTTCACCTATTTGGCAGTACAATGTCCAGCACTGGGCAATACATGGACGAGAATATTCAACTTTTAGTTTGGAAAGTTTTCAGTCATTTTAGCACTTTGCACAAGTTGTGAGTTCAGGAGCATGTAAAATAACTCTTTATTTATTTACAAGCGGTATTAATACTTAATTAACAATAATATGATTAATATTAAAACTAACTTAAACCTGAAACAGGCCCTTGGGGCATTGTAGCGCTGCTAGCGGCATTTCCTCGCTGTATCGCAATGCTGATACGTTATGCGAGGAAGTTGCCAGCTCTTCGGTCACCATTTACGTTGACCAGACACTTCGCGATTTCAGTAAATAACTAATTAATAGTGACTTGTACGCGCTGGGGCCCGATGAACCAAGAGTTTCGACAAAGTTGTGAGTCGCACATGCTCCCTTCTCAGGGTACTTATGAGTGTGTAAATCTTGGTAGCAGGAGGTCGCTTCAAACTAAATCTCAGCTCCTGCGCACTTGCGTCTTTCGTACGCTATGCCTGCGCATCATGATGCCATGATTTCACCGTAAAAACAGTCATGATAAGTGAAAGAAGAAAAGAAAAGAAACTCAGTGTTCTTTTAATTGTAGTTATAGCTTCTTGTCATTTTTAGTTTATTCTTATTTAAATGTGTTACCTTTTGGGAACTCACTTAATGGTTCTGTCGGAAGATCAGCGCTGGCAATCGCGCCAGCACTACGCTGAGACAGAACGATTTCGTGCAATACCTTGTTCTTCTGTTTTTATTTATTTTCTTGTTCTTTTTGTTTTACACGAATAAATATTTCTGATTTTTGATTTCAGTGAGATATCTATAGTTTAGTCCAACGCAACAAAAACTTGACCATCAAACAGGTGCCATTACGGACCCGATTTCTGACTTACTGAGACATGAGTCGCATCTAAGTTTATGTTTCTTGTATATGAGAGCGATGACACATTGGTATTCCAATGAGCTTGGGATGAAATTGAATGGAAGTTGTTACTTACAAGCTTGCCTATAAATTACTGATATGTTGGTGTTGCGGGGCCAGCGCGGTTGCGGGCGGTCAGTCCCGGCGTCGGGCGAACATCTCTCGCTACCCTGATTACATTCTGGAGTGAGATCTGAATTTCCTCAGCGAGCGCTATATAAATCATGTCCGTGAATGGCGAGCCGACACTTGCCCGCCGTATTTGGCCGCCGGCCAGCGCCGGGAGCCTCCGTGAGACGACGCTCCGTCCCGCACCGACATAGTTTAGTAAACAGGGACGCACGGGATCAAGAGGGATCTCAATGTTTACTCAGCCGCCGCTCGGATCGTCAAAGTGCGATTTGTCTGAATAGATGGGTGAGATATGGCGATGTCGGCGTGACGAGTTGTGTGCAAGTTATCGTGAACTGGAAGCTTTATTTCTTGTTTTCATTGCGTCGCTTCAAGGACGATGGGCGGAAAAACATTGGGGGCATTTCGTAGATGTGACATTACGTTGTAGTGAGTTTACGAGTTGATATAGTTAAGCCAATGAAAACTGGTGCTTTTTTGCGAATACCAGTCTAACAAGCTATAGGATATCGTCTGTGTTAGAGTAGATAAAGTATATATACCTGGACTAAAAATGTGTATTCCACATTTGTAAACATGTACAGGTAGTAGGTAGGTATTTCTCTGTAACTGTTATTCTGGCTTTTACGAGATTAACAGCATAGGTAAATGGTGCAAGGGTATAATAACTTATCATTTTATTTTCGATAAAAATTTCCGATTACCTAGGTCTCAACTCTCGCCAACAACTCAACGAGTTTAACAGCATAAGTAAATGGTGCAAAAGTATAATAACTTATCATTTTATTTTCGATAAACCTACTGTACTGTACTGTTCATGTACTGAGTATATTATATTTGTAACGGTGTGTCTTTTGGTGTAGTGAATAAATGCTTTCTTTCTTTTTTTTTTCCTTTATAAAAATATCCGATTACCATTAGATCTCAACTGTCACCAACAACTCGATGGTAACAACTGGGGAGATCCCCGGTACAACCTTGCATTGTTTTGCACCTTAGATGGGTATGCGAGTACGAGTACACTCGACAAAACAATTGCATCAGCATATTGTTCTAGCAGCTCGTATTCTTTGAGTAAATAACTTGCGCGCGGAGTTGCACCAAGGTTGCAGCTAACACCGCATCCTCATACACCATTAGTACTGTCATGTTGTTTGTAAATGGCTTTACTATTATTTATTCTATTTAGCAAGTCCTAATTTTCTCTTCTGGTTGAAAGGTCAGATGACAACCGCTTCCGTAATTAGATCCTACAACTAATCTTAGGATCCCTTAGGATGGGCTAATTTAGGAAACATTCGCGGGAAAGCACTGGGAAGAGGATGGATAGCTTCCAGGCGGGGACGTCCACCGCGCGATCGCGACAACACTGACACATATAGTCCCTATTCGTCCCGGTACCGCCGCACACCCGGTAGAGTCAGTCCGACCCAGATCGGGCCTAGCTGAGTTTCTTGCTGGACTCTTGTCAGCTAGACTAGGTTTAGTAAACCAGCGACAAAACTCCCAGTAGCTCGATTCCACTCACACCTCAGATTCGGTTGAAACCGCTCAACCAATCTCACTGGAGCGCAAACTCTTAGAGTATTCCAGTGTTCCAAACCACACGCGTGGTCGTGCCGGAGGTTTTCCCCGGGATTTTCCTCAGGCTACTCTTCAACCGCACACTCCTATCGCTTTATTGGGCCCGGCCTATAAAGCCACAGTCAGGTTCAGGAAAAAAAAGCGCTAGCTTCTATATTTCCGGCATCATTCATTATGAAGACTTAAGTGAACTGGGATCCTATTTATGGGTACCTAGATGAGTACGAATTCTAATTAATTAGTAGGTATATAGTACTGATTAATTAGAATTCGTAATTTAAGTAGTTAAAACCTCAAAGTCAGCTAAACATCCAAGTGCCCGATAGCTTCAATTTAATTAACAGCAAAGGATGTGAACGACTGTGTGGTCATGCTAAAAACAAATTGAGACAGGTTTGGAAATCGGCTAACTGAAATTTTCAATTTGTGTATCAAGTCCAAAATCGAATTGGAATGAAAGCCATTTGTCGGATTGTTCTCTTGTAGGTATGTCATCAAATGGCACAAGTGGTGTCGAGTGTAAGTCCACTCGTGGGGAGTGGGCGGCAACTCGCCAGCGCGGCGGCTTACTTAGCGGCTTAGAGCAACTTACCCGCAACTATTCACTTAGCGTCGCGGAGCCAGGAAACTAGGATGTGGCTCTCTCCCGGTTCGATGACAAGTGACCTATGAACATAGCATGATTGGATCAACTAGATTTAGGTTCCAATTTGCTATTCTGTACAGATGATATAGTAACAGTAACCTTGTCGCGTGAAAGTACGGAGTACTTTGTGTCAAATCCGGTGGTTCTGATGTTTTGCGGACTTGTTTATGATTGTTATCCCAATGAATAATCCAAGTTTGTGACCTCGAGCGCCGAACTCATTTTTGACAATAATCAAAAAACCGATTATAACCCTAAAGGAATAGTTGCTGATAGTACTTTTAAAGTAGACTAAATTTGCCACAATATGAGACTAGAATTTGTCCCTATAGACGAAATAATTTCCGAGATAAAGCCAAAGTTTATCATTTTTTCGAATTTTGCAAACTAGAGAAGGTACTATCAGCAACTAGTCATTTAGGATAGGACAATCGGTTTGAAGATTTTTGACAAATTTGCGCTCAGTGTTCGAGGTCACAAACTTGTATTTTTCTGTGAGCCAAGATCATAAACAAGTCTGCAAAAAATCAGAATCACCGGATTTGATGCAAGCCCTGATGTATAAAGTTACTGGATTAAGAGGAATTTCAAATTTGGAATATATTATAGAGGCTACAACTTCATAGGTACCACAACACTGACATCATATCTTCAGATAATATTTCTAGACACTGATGATTTGATTTATCACGACTACAACCCAATTCTGCTTTTACATTAGTATCAGTTGTAACTATCGTATATTCTGAGCTTACCTACTTGATCAATAATGACAGGTATCAATCAATCATGAATCTCACAGTTAAATCGTTTAAAAGTATAAGGCTCGGTTGCACCAACATACGATCACAGGCCGGTCATCGTCAAATATGGCGCCGGTAGCTGTCATCCCATAGAAACTTGTCAAACTTACCATACATCAGATTTTCGAACACCGCTTACGATTACAGATGGTTTGGTGCAACCCACCCTTAGTGTGCGTACGTTAATGATTCTAGTACAGACGTGTTGTGACGTCTAGTAAAGATTTATCATGCACGGTGTAGGTACGTGTAGACGAGAAATCTAAATTTGTAAAGCTATTGCTGGATTTTCGCACATACATCCACCCACATCAAATATCGGAGCCTTTTAATATCTGGCGCATCTTCAGTATGTCAATTACGGCAGCCTGGCTCCCGGGCGTCTGCGAAGTTGCCCGCCGAGTTAACCCGTGCAGCGCCGGCCCTGGCGTCTAACCCGCGCCGCGCCGCGCCGTCAGCTTGCGAGCCGCCGCGCCGCGTTGCATCGCTTGCACCATCTAGCGAGTTGTCGACTTCGGGTAGATTTATACACCATGAGGGAGCCATGGACAACTAGTTGAGCTGATAATAATGAGGGTAACCGGCTGCTACCCGATATTACGGGAGAATTTCGTCTGTCGTGTCAATTTACTATGGCGTTTAATACTCAATGCAATTGTTAAAGCTTTATTAGGCTACATAGAATCATATGCAAGAGTTGTATGTTCGGCTACTTCCTGACTCAGCGGGCTGAATGTGTATTAGGTATTTTTTACTCTACCGATATCATATTGATATCGTCATTATTTCAACACTTGTCACTTCACTGAGAGTTATTTGCGCAGAAGTAATCCCATTAAAAACATTTTCATGTAAAATGTTGCTAAGACGAGACCATATCGCTCGCACTGACAAAAAGTTATCAGATCTTATGCAGAGCCAAGCTTCTAACTCTACACACGCCCTAACTCTACACCTTAGTGACTACAGGAACTGTTGTATAACAGAAAATTGTTCACCTTACACCCAAGTGACTGTGACGGTAGCGAAACGGCCAAGCCACATATTTTGTTTATCAAGAATAATAAACCCAACTTATGAAGGTACAAAAATGAAGCGCTTCGAGAAAAGGTAGGTAGTGCCCTTGTGCGCTTTGCTCGACTCGTCTTGGCGGGGGCACTACTGTGCCCCCAGATATATTATACAGAAGCGGGTCAGTATGGCTTCAGTACTGCATTCGTACCGCCGCGCATCCCAGCCAATCAGAAATCCCAGCCCATCTTAAAGAGTCCAGTCGCCGCCGCCGGTAGACACAGCGACAGCTTACTGATGTCGCACCGACCCTGCCCCGCCAAATGCGGAAGCAATCTTAATCAAGTGTGCTCATTTACATATGGGGACGCAGTAAAGAATCTGTACTGGCCCTGACAGTCAACGCTGACAGCTGGCCTGCTAATACCGCACCGACAAATGCGGAAGAAGCATCCTAAAAGTACAAATACAAATACTCTTTATTGCACACCTCAATCAAAGGATACAGTACAGTACAAAAACACAATGAGAAGAGGCAAACAACAGGCGGTCTTATCGCTGAAGAGCGATTTCTTCCAGACACCCTTAGGGTAGCGGAAATGAAATCTAATCAGAACGAATCATAGCAGGTGGTGCAGAGTTAATACATATAAAGTACCTGTTCTGTTTTGATAAGAAACTCTCAGAGAAGCGACCAGCGCCAGTCGCGGCTGCCAGACGGCAGGAGCCGGCGCAATTACGTTTGATGACTCATACAATTAGCAGTCATCTTGTGCTTTACGGGTATTTTGTCGGTTCATGCAAATTGAGTCAATAAAGTTCGTTCTCCCGCCACTAGGTATTTTACTGCGTCATAAACCTCGAAACCTACGAGAGACTGTAGAATTAACTTTATTCATAGCTATGGTGATTTTCAAACAGCTTGGGTACGGTGACAGCTGTCATGCCAGTACAAATTAGGATATCATGTTTGACGTTTTAAGGTACTGGGACAGCTAAATTGCCTCGTTAACATTGATTTAATGGTTACAATATGGAGAACTTAGCTTTAGAGCCCCTTTTGCTGAGCGGTAGGCAAGGCACGCGCTTGCCAGTTTGAAAGGTCGACGAACCCCGACTTGTACCACTGGATTTTTGAAATATGCGTATGTACCTCCCGTGTAGGAAATATCATTTGATATTTATCAATAGGTCTTCGGTGAAGGTTTAGATTTTCCTCTGGATATAGTACAGATATTAGTCGTGTGAGGAGCGGGTTCGCGGTGAATGTTAAAATCACAAAAAAGAGTATGAAATGTTTATTAACTAAAACGACTACTATACAAACTGTTACTATTATCTAGGTTAGTTAAAGAATGTTAATAAATGTTAAAATGTTATAGAATATGTTCGAATGCACCCGGCCGCGACGGAATCCGTGAATACATGAAACTAAAACTGATCGCAATTAATGCAACTTAATAATCGCATACGCACGCAGGCGCATGTCACGTGTAAGGTGCATTGCACCGAACAAGTCGCTATCTACTACCAAAGCAGACTCCGGAGGCTATAACCGGTAAACTGCTAAGAAGATGAAATATGAAGTATCAAACTCAAACTCAAAATATACTTGATTCAAATAGGCCTGCAACAAGCACTTTTGAATCCTCAGTATCTTTTGGCTGCGCCTAGTCAGCGAGAACTTCCGGCACGTGCCCACTTCCATTCCTGATGTCCTCCTTTTACATAACAGGACTTCTAGAATGAAAAGTATCCCATCAAACACATTAAGTACAAGTACTACATCTACCTACAAACATGCAAGTCTCCCAAGTTTTTCTAATCGCAAAAAGAATTGAGATCTAACACAGTTTCGTTCAAATACCGTCAGCTGGGGTGACTTTAGGAAAAAACGGGGCCACTTTGATAGATTAAGAACACTAATATAGTCGTCACTAAGTATTTCTAACTTGATTCAGTTCAGGAAATAGTTAGGAAATATACCAAGAGATAACACCGACCCAGGTTAACCAAATAAAGACTACAAATACGGCTTAAAAACTTGATTTTCAAAGTCGCCCCCGAATTTCAAAGTAACCCCGGTTTTCGGTACGTTCGGCCGTTTATCCGTGATTGAGTAACAAATATCTAAACATTCGCATAACATTTGTGGATGTTTGACAAAAAGTTGCCGTCTGTGCGTATTGGCAAAGGAAACCGACGGACGTCGGCCACCGCGTTGTGCAATCAGCCTGTGCCGCGGCGCGGTCACGGCTCATTAGAATGACAAAGGCGCATGCGATGGAATAATCTCCCCGGGATTAGCTCCGCACGAGTCGCCGCACTCCACGCGCCGCGCCGCGCCGCCTGCCGCGCTACACACCAAGCAACCAGCGTGACCACTGTTAGTAGTTTCCTACTTTTTTGGTAGTTTTGAGGGAATTTTTTCAAGCTTTTAGTAGGATAAAATAAGTCAGTAGTTTTTAGTAGTTTATAGCAATCCAAAAGTGGCTACTTGTCAATTTTTGAAAATCTGTTTCAATATGTTATAAATTAAAGGTTTCAGCTGCTGCAGCTGAAACGTCATATGATGACCTTGGTTGTCTCGCTCTATCTCGAGGCTTGTGGATGCGCCTTCACGAAGCTGTCACTATGTATGATTGAGTGTTTTACTGACATTCTCTCCCTCTCGCACTCACTAACTTACTAGCAAAGGACGAATGCTTGTTCCGAACTACGATATACAAGATTTATACACAAATAATTGCGATTTAAGCATAATCAAACTTAATTTAGTTAGTCTAGTAGTTTCTAGTAGATTATGAAATTCATTTGGTATTTTTTAGTAGTTTTCTGACCACTCTTTTAGTAGGAACGCCGATTATAAAGTGGTCACGCTGCCAAGCAACCTATTCATTATTCTTTGACCTTTTCGCCAAAGTAAATAAAATTGACGCCCAGACGCCACGCCGTGAAATGACTACCAAATTGCACGATCACATTGTATCGAATACTACGCTGTAAAGGGCCCTAACTATATTTATCCGATCCGATCCGTGCATGTTCAGACTAAAGCCAAACGCCGTACCTGACGTTTCCACGAATCGAAGGCGGGACGAGCAGCCGGTTGTCATGCGAGTGTGGAAATGCTTCTGTTTGTACCATGTTTGTACATAAAGGCGTCTAAACAATATACCTCGCCGCCGATCGCCCCACTTTTCCCTAAATCAAAATCAAACATTTATTCTGCAAATAGGCCACAAGGGCACTTTTACATGTCAAAATATTAATTTACAATTTAAGAAAGTCTTACTACAATAAGTAATACATTTTTCATGTCAAAATATTAATTTACAGTTCAAGAAGGAATAATAATTTCGAGTTTACAATTATAACAAAATTAATATCATACAGTGAAGATAAACTTGCAAAGTTATCTATTACAAATATTACAACATCAGAAAAGTTAGAGATGTATAGGGTTTCAAGATTAAACAAGGAGTATAATGAAATTAATATAATATCCCAGAGATGTACATGGTCTCTGAGCGTCAAAATTAAGATTAATTTAATATTGTTAGAGATGTATACGGGGTCTAAGTCACTGATAATAAAAACGAATCCACAACAGGATGATGTCTCTCGTCAAATACGGGCACGGGCTGTCAATCCCGTTTCGTGAAACTATCGCTCCCAAAATCACCGTGTGCAATAGGTCCAAAATATGTTTAGGCCCACGCGGGGTACACGCGTTAAACTTCATCAGCAAACCAGAAGAGCTCCTCGCTACTAAAGTGTCGAAAAAAACATAATTCAATTCCAATTGCGAACTTTCCCGAATAAATTGAAACTGTTGTAAACGAAATCTGATTAGCGGACCGGCGCAGGTAGCCGCGCGAATCGCAGACTTACGGAATTAAATTTACAAATGGATCAGAAGTTAACGGTCGAGATGTACAAGAAATTGATTAATGTCGCGCCGGTCCGAGAATTATGGAATGAAATTATTGAGCTAACACGGCTAGGCAGGAAACCTTGTAGAGTAATTTACGGATCAGAGATTTTGAGTACTTGTATTATTTAGAGATAGAAACCAATACTTACAATCACTACATAGTATAAAACAAAGTCGCTTTCTCTGTCCCTATGTCCCTATATCCCTATGTATGCTTAAATCTTTAAAACTACACAACGGATTTTGTTGCGGTTTTTTTTAATAGATAGAGTGACTCAAGGGGAAGGTTTATATGTATGCATCAGCATGGCACCCGTGCGAAGCTGGGGCTGGTCGCTAGTTCATAATAAATAAATAACTAGTATTATATTCTACTCAATGAAACTGTAATCATAACAACATCAATGTTTGTTGAAGATTACTTAAACGCATTGGAGGCACGTTTATTTTAAGATTAAGATTATCACTTCATGCCTGTTTCTGTTTTTTTTTAATGAATGTTGATTTAGACACACGTTAGAATTGCAGTGAGTTATGAAAGAGATTAACCGAATCCTCATTCGGTGCGGACCTCTTCAGAGCCATGAAATAAGCGGATAATGTGAGTGAGGACTTGAGGAGTCGTTCCGCGCGAGCCGCCGCCGCCGCCCGCCGCCCGCGGTCTGACGTTGATTTATCACTAGTTAAACGCCGCTGGATACTCCTCATCAGCTCCCAATGTACTATGTATTCAATTCAAAACTCTTCTCTTACATTACACACTCTCATGTACTCGTTTTTAGCTGTCGTGGAATGCTGCATCGAGACAAACCGCAGTGTGCCTTAACGGTGCTATTTAGCTAGCTGGTTGTAATGTTCGTGTGTGTTTACTTTAACAAATAGAATAATAAATAATTATATTCTCACTTAGACAATCACATACGGTTCGTGGGGAGCTGGTAAGTCCTGGTAAGTTGCAGGAGTCTAAGGTATCTTCTAGTTTCCATCCTGCTAGCCGTATGAATGCTTACCACTGTTATGCCATAATAAAACGGACGGGCAACCGCATCTCTTAGGCCGCATTCATGTGGAGCCTGTGCGTGAACGCGGTCTTAGCTATTTTACTCATACAGCTGATGGAGAGAAACATCATTGAACTATCGGATGTTCACGACTCTGAACTCTGTTCGTTCCTCGCTTTGCTTCACATTTCAATGTCATGTGCTCGCTCGTTTCCGCGTCTGCCGAGCTAAGGTGTTGCGTGAAACATAGTCAAATGCGGAAGAGATGAGCGGAATTAGTATGAATCTATCTATCACGTATGAATTAGTCGCTAGAGGCGCTAGTGTAGCGTGAGGTCTCCGAATGGCAAATGTCACTCTTTGTGGTTGCGCTACGCGGGTTAATATCTAATTGGAACAATATGGTGGGTATTTTGCAATACCTGAGCTTGATTGGCAAATATGAGTTACGGGTCAATGACTGTCAGTGCTTTGAGACAGTTTTATCTTTCGGAAACTTATGTCCTCCTTTTTTTCCGAACAAAACGGGACAGCGCTACAATGCAGGATGTTCGATATTTTTACGGTAATAAATATGATTTAATTGTAAACTTCGTTCTCATGCCCATAATAACCAATAACATTTTTTGACAGCTGGACCTTACTCGACAGTGGCGCCAACTGTGCCTTTACCATGAGTTTGCATGACCGTACTCGCTAGCGACTGCGTAAACGATTTAGTATGCCGATTCTTAGTTCTATTGCGTAACCGCCAGAGGCGCTGTACTTTTGCCCACACAAATTTTTACGCAGTCGCTAGCGAGTACGGTCATGTAAACTCATGGTAAAGGCACTGGTGAGCACAAAAACGATAGCCCTCACCGAGGGCCTGACGCCGACGTCGGCCGGGTGTGACGTGCGCGTGGCCCGTGCCGCCGCCGCCGACACAAGGACAGCTTAATTCTTGTTTCACGCCGATACGTTGTCGGAATCCATTAGCGGCCGGTTGTTACGAGCGTATTGGGAATCCTTCCCGAATGCAAATTACCTCCTTTTTTATATTTCAATCACGGCATTGTTGCGAGCAATACCGATCTACATAGATACGAGTATTATTTGAGAAATAAAACAACTCTATTGTCATTCTAAAAACTCCAATAAACTTAACTTTTTTTAGGATTCCGTACGCAAAGGGTAAAACGGGACTATTACTAAGACTTCGCTGTCCGCCCGTCTGTCACAAAGTTGTATCTCATGGACCGTGATAGTTAAGACAGTTGAAATTTTCACACATGATATATATATTTCTGTTGCCGCTATAACAACAAATACTAAAAAACAGAATAGGTAAAATAAATATTTAAGGGGCTCCCATACAACAAACGTGATTTTTCTTGCCGTTTTTATAGATAATTAGCCACCCGCCCCGGCTTCGCACGGGTGCACTATTTAATGGATGTTATTATACATATAAAACTTCCTCTTCAATCACTCTATCTATTAAATAAAACCGGCCAAGGGCGAGTTGGACTCGCGCACGAAGGGTTCCGTACTAGTATCTATAAAACAGCAAAAATAACTTAACCAAAATTACAGTTAAATCAACCTATCTCAAAAACTATAAGAGATACTTTGATCAAACCAAAAATCGTTGAAAGAGTTAATTAGCATGCATCACCTCTATTTTTTTTAGAATTTTATACCCCGTAGTTATAAAAATAGAGGGGGGGGGACATCCTTTTTACGACTTTGAGAGCTGATATCTCAAAAACCGTTCACTTTAAGAAAAATGTTTTTTAGAAAACTTTATATCATTTTAAAAGACCTTTCCATTGATACCCCACACGGGTATGTACATCGAAAAAAAAATTTTCATCCCTCAGTTACATGTATGGGGGGCCCCACCCCCAATTCTTTTTTTTACTATTTAGTGTCATAATTTTGTAGCGGTTCATACAACACATATTCCCATCAAATTTCATCACTGTAGTTGTCATATACAGTAAATGTATGTGGGTACTTCGTGACTTTGTTAAATAATAAAGTAGACGAATGTAGGGTAGTTAGAGATTGTGTTGGCATACTCACTCCATGTACAGCTACCGAGCTGAATATACGATTTACGTTTAAATCTGTGTTTTCGTTAATATCTGGACATAATAGTGGCGACGTATGGAAAAAAGTGTTTAAAATGAGGACAAAAGCAGTGAAATTTGATCAATTTAACCCACAAACGGACAATTGGGACATTTATCTCGAGCGGTTGAAATTTTGTTTTGAGGCGAATAACATTGCAAAAGATGAAGCTAAGCGAGCTAATTTCTTCACAGTGTGTGGTTCGCGGGTGTATGAAACAGTACTTTCGTTAATTACGCCAAAAACGACAAGTGATGTGACATTCGACGAGATCGTAGAGGTTCTAACTAAACATTTTAGTCCCAAACCTAATGAGATATCGGTGTCTTTCAAATTTTATAAACGTGACCAAAAACGTGACGAATCGGCTGCGGACTACATCGCGCACCTCAGAAAACTCAGTTCGGGTTGTAACTTTACGGATTTAGAGCGAATGTTACGCGATAGACTTGTGTGTGGTATGCGGGACGAGAGACTACAGTACGAACTGTTAAAGAAGGACATTATAACGTACCAGAACGTCGTGGATTCTTTGTTATCGGCAGAAAGTGCAGGGCGAGACGTCCGTATGATTCAAGACTGCGCCGGCGCCGGCGCAAGCACCAGCTACGTACCGAGTGTCGCGGCGGCTCCGCCGCCGTCCGGCGTCGAGCCTATGGACATCAATGCAGTGCAAATGCAAACGAACAACAACACTCGTTTTTGTTATCGTTGCGGCGACCGTCATGCCGGAGAGTGTCGTTTTGTGAATACCGTGTGTCGGTATTGCAAGAAAAAAGGACATCTAGAGAAAATTTGCTTAACAAAAAAGAAAAACTTTCAAAATAGAAGCGTCAACTTCACTAGTGATTCAGGGGAGCGTCTAAATGGAATTTACTGCGTACAGAGTTCCAGCCGCGTGCCGCCTTACGAAGTGGAGGTGTCGCTGGCCGGCGTGCCGGTCCGCATGCAGGTGGACTCGGGCGCCAGTTTTTCCATAATCAATGAGCGCACTTGGGCCGCGTTGCGCGGGCGTTTGCCGCGCGCCGCGCTGCGCCCCGCCGAGCTGTCGCTGCGCACTTGGACTGAGACGCCGGTGCGACTCATCGGGCGGGCTATGCTGCACGTGCAATATCATGAACAAGAACGAGACTTGGCGGTGATTGTCGCTAATGGAGACGGGCCGAACTTGCTCGGACGCGATTGGTTCGCTCCGCTTGATATAACTATGAACGTTAATCTCGTTACCGAATCGGCCGGCACAGAAATTGACAAATGGATAACTAGACATGAGGAAGTATTCCGAGGTGGACTCGGTACCTACCGTGGACAGCCGGTGGCGATACATCTGAAGAAAGGAGCGACGCCGACATTTCTCAAGGCCCGGCCCGTGCCTTATGCGATCAAGGAGAGATTAGAAATGGAGATAAACAGATTAGAAAGCGAAGGAGTTTTACGACCGACTTCCTACTCGGAGTGGGCTACACCGGTAGTTCCGATAGTGAAAAAATCAGGCGAAATTCGGTTATGTGGTGACTACCGTAGTACAGTCAACGAAGCGACTGAGTCGGATACATATCCTATGCCTACGGCTAATGAAGTTTTCGCCACTGTCGCTGGAGGAAGATTTTTTACGACATTAGATCTGGAACGCGCATATACGCAAGTAGTAGTAGATGAAGACACGTCGAAACTCCTTACCTTGAACACGTGCAAGGGTTTGTACACCGTACATCGATTGGCTTTTGGAGTGAAAGCATGTCCAGGAATTTTCCAGCGTTTGATGACTTCCTTGCTGGCGGGAGTCCCAGGAGTCGCCGTGCTAATCGATGACATCATTGTGTGCGGCCGTACGATGCTAGAAATGCAGGAGAGGCTAGACACAGTACTGGGAAGAATTGAACGAGCTGGACTTCGCCTTAATAAAAATAAGTGCAAGTTTGCCAAGAAACAAGTCGAGTTTCTAGGGTTTGTCATTGATGCTGAAGGCATTCATCCTGCACCTAGTAAAGTTGAATCTATCGTGAACACTCCTGAGCCAAAAAACGTTAGAGAGCTACAAGCATTTCTCGGTCTCTACAATTTCTACGAGAGATTCGTACCACACAAGGCGACGATACTAGAGCCGCTGCATCGTTTATTGGAGACATCTCGGACTTGGAAGTGGACAGAAAGCGAACAAAGCGCATTTGACACTGCGAAACGTCTTATAACGTTCGACTTGACGCTGGTACATTACGATATAAACAAAGCGCTTGTGCTTACCTGTGATAGTTCGGAATATGGAGTTGGGGCGGTACTGTCTCATGAAGGAGAGAGCGGCCAGGACCGGCCAATAGCCATGGCGTCACGGACGCTACACACTCATGAACGTCGATATTCTCAGTTGGACAAAGAAGCCACATCCATTATGTTTGGCATAACAAAGTTCCATAACTATCTTATGGGGAGACATTTTCGAATAGTGACGGATCACAAACCATTGTTAGGCATATTCGACCCTAAAAAACCTATGCCTACTATGCTGTCACCCCGATTGACTAGAATCGCAATCGCTTTGACTTCGCATAGTTATGAGATAACGTATAAACCGGGAGCACAAATCGGAAATGCCGACAGTTTGAGTCGATGGCCACAACCAGTTCCTGAAGAGATTGAGGAACATCTGGGTGAAATTTTGTTAATGGCTGAGACGCCGGAAGATTTCCCGTACGACGTGGAACATATCGCTACTGAGTCCAAACGGGACAAGATTTTATCTCAAGTAGCTTATCATATACAACGCGGTTGGCCCGCAAGAGTAACGGACGGTGACTTACGCCCGTTTTGGCTGAATCGATTAGAACTGTCGCTACAAGATGATTGCATATTATTGGGTTGTCGCGTGGTGGTGCCACAGACACTTCGCCAAGCGGTGCTAAGAATGTTACACAAAGCTCATTCAGGAATAGTACAAACTAAGGCGCTGGCTAGGAGCTATGTGTGGTGGCCGCGCCTCAATGAAGATATTGAGTCTTTGGTGAGCAGCTGCGTTAAGTGTTTGGAACACCGACACATGCCGCCAAGGACTAATCATACTTGGATAACACCGACACGACCCTGGTCCAGAATCCATATAGATTTTGCAGGGCCATTCCACGGCAGAAACTTCTTGATAATGGTTGACGCTTACTCGCGTTGGCCCGAGTTATTCATGGTGAACAACACAAATTCGGCCACAGTCATCAAACTGTTGAGACAAGTGTTTGCTACACATGGACTGTGTGAAGTGATAGTGTCAGATAATGGCACCGCATTTGTATCAAGCGAAACGGAGCAATTTTTAAAGGCCAATAACATTCGTCATGTGACTACAGCCCCTTATCACCCATCTACTAATGGGTTGGCCGAAAGAATGGTTCAGACCATCAAGGATAAACTGCGCAAATTGGATGATTTAGCTTGGGATGTTCGAATTCCAAACCTGCTACTGGGTCTTCGAACCACTCCTTGCATCACAACAGGTAAAACTCCAGCAGAACTGTTGATGAAGAGACGCCTACGGACACTATTGGACACAATACACCCAGAAAATCTGCAACATAGAAAGACGGAAAATCAGATATACAACAATAGCAACCAGAATACAAGGCAAACTAATGTGGGCCAGAAGATAATGTACCGAAATTATAGTAATGCAGGTGCAAGATGGTTACCAGGCAGTGTGATTGATAAGAGCGGTCCATCAAGCTACAGGATCGAGACTGAGGATGGTACGGTGGTTAATCGACATATCGACCAGCTCATAAAAAATACACCTGCAGAATCCAGGCCAGAGGAAGGAGAGAGGACAAGTACAGCTGTGTCGATACAAGAAACTGAACACGTTGAAAGGATGGTTGACGAATCGGGTTTACAGGAAAATAGTCAAGACCCAGACAATATCATTGAAATACCAGATTCTAGTAAATGGGCAGAGATACTGGGTATACCACCATTTGACACACCCAGTTTCTTTACAGGAAAAATGAAAACTAAGCCTGTGGGACATTCCAAATCACCATACCAGAGGCCTCATCATCCCTCTGATAATCTTTACCTAATGTAGAGGTTATATTTAATTAATATAAAAATTATACGTTTTGTAGTAGGGATTATGTTGGATTGATTGTGTAAAAGATATGTTAACTTGATTGATTAATTAAAATAATATTGTTTAGTTGAATAACACACTTAGGGGGGAGATATGTCATATACAGTAAATGTATGTGGGTACTTCGTGACTTTGTTAAATAATAAAGTAGACGAATGTAGGGTAGTTAGAGATTGTGTTGGCATACTCACTCCATGTACAGCTACCGAGCTGAATATACGATTTACGTTTAAATCTGTGTTTTCGTTAATATCTGGACATAATAGTAGTACTTATAGTTTCCGAGTAAATCGGCTGTGACAGACGGACAGACGGACAGACGGACAGACGGACAGACGGACATGACGAAACTATAAGGGTTCCGTTTTTGCCATTTTGGCTACGGAACCCTAAAAAAAACCGCATCAAAATCCGTTGCGTAGTTTTAAAGATTTAAGCATACATAGGGATATAGGGATTAGGGACAGAGAAAGCGACTTTGTTTTATACTATGTAGTGATGGTACGGAACCCTTCGTTTGTTTGTTTGACACAGTAGATTAGTATTAATTAGTCCTAAGTTCTCATATAAGTGAATTGTAAATTCTTAATAGGAATAAAAGAATCTTAAACCATAAACCCTCATTCAAAATTCAAAGGATACACCGATTGGTACACCATTATATACATTTATTTTTTGTTTTTATATCCTGTTCAAAGAGAATATAGTCTCTGATCCTATTTTCACAGAACTGTGAATGTCTTGAATGGATTTAAATAGAGTAAATAAATAGAGTAACACAAATGATACAACAGGTTACACGGGATTTCTGGTGCAGTCCAAACTAGGCGAGCCTGTATCTTGGAATGCACCATTTGTAGCAGTTACGAGTATAAAACATGAAAATTAATAAACTAAGTAAAAGTGTTTAAATTTTATTTGGTTTAAATGTCCGTGATGCAGAATTGTGAACTGCGTGTTCTCTGTGTGACACAATTTTACAAATAGATTTTTTTCTTGTGCACACACAAGCACAGCTCCAGCACCTTATCAGTGTCGCGCGGCCGCTGACGTACACATAATTATATGTAGCAAGACGGAGCACTGGAATGATGAATGAGGACGGACCTACAACCGACAACTTACCAATAGTTATTTGTTACACAAGGGCGCAAAGTTGTATTTTAACCGCGAGTGTAACACGAGCAAGCGAATGGATTCTAGGGTTGAACTACGAGCTTTTACAAGCCACCAAATGGATTCTATGGTTCAACCGCGAGCGAAGCGAGTGGTTCGAAAATAGAATCCTGCGCGTACCTAGTGTTCCAACTCACGAGACGTAAAATAGCTTTGCAGCCGTGTATAACACAAATCTTTTCACCTCAGTGTCCTCAGTGGAGCTAGGATTATTTTTTATATTTTTACTTTGCTCCTCGTCCTAGCATTATTCCAGTACAGTTGCAACCTAAATATAGTTGGATGCGGGGTTGTTGGGCCGGGGGGTTCACTACCGAATCCCGAAATTTGGCGTAGGTACTATATTTTTAACACAGCACAATTTAAAATTATTGTTGCTGGTGGACCGCCTGGACTGACCTTTACTTGTTATTATGTTTAAAAAAGTTACAAACAGCACGTTCTGATTTCAAATATTCTGCACTCTTGTAGATAAAATGCAGTTTTGCCGTTTTTAAAGAATAAAAAAGGGCTTTCCGAGCTAGTGAGGTGAATATATTTTTGGGACTGGCCTAATATAGGTATAGGCAAAGTTCCAACTAGAGACCGGTAAATATAATAAGAGTTGGAGATATTGTATTGCCCTTTATCCCGAAGGTGCACTTGACCCGATTTGACTGAGAACGGAGTGAGTGGTTCAGGGCATGCCAGAGGATGCCTGAAATTGTATTTTTCATGTGTTCTGCCTACTACTTCCGTGACTTAATGAGATTTAAGTGAAGATTATAGAGTTATCATATACATTACATTAGTTAGTATACATTATATACGTATACATTAGTTACCGTCCTATATAAGTATATATACCGGTAATTGTTAGCTTGGGACATAATATACATTATAGGTACACTGTGTAAAAATGTACCTAAGTGTGCTTTATACACTGCACAAAGGATACTGTAGGCATTATCTGGCATTATTTGGTATCAGCGTATCCTTATTTCTGGAGTGAGTAAATTAAACCATGTTGAACTGTACTTTTTTTATCAAACATCGGTGACAAACAAGCTAACGGATTACATATACACACATAAAATCACTTGATTTTGATTTAGTGTCCCCGAAGTATTCATTCGAGATAGGTAAAAGTAATAGATTAAAAATTATGAGTTCCGAGATGTTTCAAGTATGTAATAACAATTAAGGTCGTTGTTGGGTGTAGCGCACTAAGCCGGCCGGCAATCTGGCGAGTGCAATATAAACAGCAGCTCAGCCGTATTAAACTTACAGCGACCCTTCCAGGAGCTCCAGGTGAACACGGAGTAAGACAACTAAAGGGCTCCGCTTAAGAGCTCATTCCGCGAAATTAAGCAAGGGAGCGCGTCTAAGTCGCAGGGTTAGAGGGGGCGCGAGGCTCGGGCGCTCGCGGCCCGTCTGTCCTCGGAAAGCTCAGGTTTTTCCTAATTAATCCCAAATTAGGCGTAGGCATTACGAGGTACTTTTACAAAAGCGACTAGGTACGATCTGACATTTCAACTCGGAAGGAAAATTTTCATTCCAAAATTTAACATTTTCTCAATTTGTCCTTACCGGGCCCGGATTGTTAACGACAATAAACGACTCGTGAGTGATTATTTCTGACTTCAAATATTTTAACAGTTAGGGATCCAGGTATAGAGTAAACTGGAGTCAACAATAAGTTTAAATTGCACTGATTTCCTTAACTTTCAATTAACGTTCAGACCGGTAAGGACATCAATTAACTTTAACAATGAGAATCACCTAGTCCTTGTTGGGATTAGAACAGTTTCTCCACGATGTTTTCCTTCGCCGAAAAGCAAAGCGCAAGCGGTTCCACCCAACACCACATAAGCCGGCGGTCTATTCGATGCCCTGTGGTTCTCTTCATTTGCTGTGCTGCTCCGAAGCCACCTACGATGCCTACCTGTGTCTACAATAAACATTTTTCTGATTCTGATTCTGAAGGCTAGCGTTGCTTATTTGGACAAACTTACGCTCTGGACCAGGGACCGATACCGGTATTTAAAAAAAACCCGGAATTAGCCCAATATTTTGGATTATTTTTTGCTCTTTACGTAGGGCTGAATCATGTATTTAGGTAACAACGTCGTATTATTAGATTGTCCCATTAAAAACGAAATAATGAACCGGTGACCGTAATAATACCGGTATTTTTCTATGGAGAAAATACCGGTATCCGATCCCTGCTTTGGACAAAACAGCTGCCAGTGTAGGGCAGGCTACGACCTGCGTGTTCTGTAGACACTGGAGATTTAAAATATCGCCAGTAAACGCCAACTTAGAATCTCTTTATTGGAAATTCATTTTATTCCGTAAATGACTTCATGGAAATGAAATCTGTTTAACATTGTATTTATAAATTATAGTTTTGTTTGATTTTTATTTTAATGTCTTGTGACTGATGATTATTTAAGTTTTCGACATTGTATTATTCTCTTGTATTTTTATTTTTATAAATGATTTGATTTTAGTAGCATGATCATTATTTAAATATTTTTAATAAGTAATTGTTGTATAATTTTTATTATCAATATTATCATGTTTGACATTTCATAATTTTTTGACGATCATAATATAAAGTCGTATAAATTGACTTAGGATAATTTATATTGTATTTTTATATTATGAAATAAATAAATGTAATCTAATATAGTCTATCCCCGCTTCGCCCGCCCGCTGCCTCCCGTGCCCCGCGCCGCGCGCGCAGGGCAGAGCCTTAAATCGCGTTAGCGTCGACCGAGTGTTTATAATCGCCCCGCCCCCGCCCCCGCGCCGCGCGCGCTTAACGCGCACTACTTACGTCCCGCTTACCGACTTAAGCTTGTCAAATTGGTACGGACTATTTGTTTTTAATTGATTAGTAAGGCTTATGAGAGCCTGTCCCAGCAGCGGGAAGTATAATTACATAGGCTGATGATGATGGGATTAAAGTCAGTTCCCTAAGTAATTCTTCTATTTCCATCTTCACAAGAGCTCATCATAATTACACACACACACACAAAAAAATAGAAAATAGGGATAATATTACCCTGTATTATTCTCCTGGGTATAAAAAATAGGGATAATATTACTACAATCGACCTAGCCCAATAGCTGTGCTACGGGTACCTATTCGTACTGGAGGATATTCCATATATCTAAGTACTTTTAAAAACAAAAGAAATAAAAAATACTTTAAAATATACCTAACTAAACGCTAAAACAATATATATAAAACTAGCGACCCGCCCCGGCTTCGCACGGGTGCAATTCTGATGCATGTATTATACATATAAACCTTCCCCTTGAGTCACTCTATAAAACCGCATCAAAATCCGTTGCGTAGTTTTAAAGATTTAAGCATACATAGGGATAGAGGGACATAGGGCCAGAGAAAGCGACGTAGTGATAAACCTGTTAAGAAGAGGTTCTAATACGTATTTACTTGAATTTGTATCGAACACTCATCCCTGTCAATTCTTTTACTGTCAAATATATTTTCATTACAAACATACGATTGCGTGATTTATTATGTTTATAATATGGTAGCAGAGTTAGGAAACGATATTTAATGTGCTAAACTGGATTTTGTGGCCATTTAAAAAGTGCGCAACCTATCAAGAAGTTAGAAAAATGAATTCTAATATAAGATTTGAGATTGGGCGCTTAGAAGGTAGTACAAACTGGCAGACGTGGAAATACAAGATTTCCCTGCTCTTGCGGAGCACACCAGGTACGCTAGACATAATCCACGGAAAAGTAAAAAGGCCAGAGCCACCGGCGGCAACGGCGTTACCAGCAGATGTATTGGAATATAAGACGGAACTAGATAAATACCAAAGTCTTGACAGTCATGCCTTGCTTATTCTTACGACGAACATGACCGAAGAAACCTTGCATAAGGTCATGCGATGTAATACGTCAAGTGAAATGTGGACAGAGTTGCATCGTCTTTACGATGGAGCGAAAGAAGATCGAAGCTATGAACTTTGCATGAGATTTTTCCGCTTTCAGAAGACTGAAGATCACGATATGGCTACTCACATCTCGACGCTAAAAAACATCTGGTATGAGTTGAATAAAGAAATTGAAGGAAATGACCTCCCGGAAATGCTTTTAATTTGCAAAATCTTGGATACACTTCCAGATCAATATTTTAATTTCAAATCGAGCTGGCTGTTAATGAATAAGAGCGATCGAAACATCGAAAACTTGACGACACAGTTGTGCGCTCATGAAAGGGCTTTAACAAGTGGAAATAAAGAGGCCGTTGTTGAAGAAGCTCTAATATTGAGATCGAAAGATAAAAGTAAGAATAAAGACAAGAATAGGAAATGCAATTACTGTGGACAGCTTGGGCATAGAGTAAAAACCTGTCTGAAATGGATAGCTGATGGGAGACCACCCAAACCCACGCCAAATAAGCAAAGTACATCTAACGTCAACATGAACCTAATGGCTATTGTAAATAATGTAGAAGACATCGATCATGACAGCTGGTATGTCGATAATGGTGCTACTAGCCACGTCACAAATCGAGGAGATTTATTTAAAACATTTGAGTACTTCTCTACGTCGCACACAGTTACAACTGCAAACGGTACAGCAATTCAGGCCGTTGGAAAGGGAACCCTGGATATTGAAGCTGACGTTAATGGTACAAAGGAGATTATTACCCTTAACGACGTGTGGTACGTACCATCCATTAAAAAGAACCTGTTTTCGGTGCTGTCAGCTCAGGACAAATTAACGAACACTGTTTTTGAATCCCGAACCCAGAAATGTATAATGAAATATGAAGGTGGACAACATCTACTGATTGGAGTGCGAGCTAAAAATGGAGGACTGTATAAGTTAAACGTCAAAAACATTAAAGGCTCTCATGAAATCAATCATATAGAGATATCTGACCAAATGCAATTATATCATGAGAGGTTGGGACACCAAAATAAGTCTCATGTTAAGAAGGTTGTCGAGACAGAGCTTGGCATAAAGCTGAAATTAGACAGTGAACTCTGCAAAGGCTGTGTATTTGGTAAAGCCCATCGCCTCAAATTTGGCACCAGGGAACGTGCGTCACAACCTGGAGAACTAATACACACTGACGTATGTGGCCCATTCAAGAATTCTTACTCCAAATTGAGATATTATGTCCTTTTTAAAGATGACTTCACAAAATATCGTCAGATCTATTTTCTTAAAGAGAAGGCAGAAGTCTATGAGAAACTTGAACAAATGTTGGCAGAGTCTAAAGCTACTGGACATGTTGTGAAAGAGATTTTAAGCGATAATGGCGGAGAATTTGACAATGCCAAAGTTCGGGAAATATTGCATAAGAACGGAGTGCGTCAAAGACTAACTATGCCTTACACACCGGAACAAAACGGGTGCTGTGAGCGCGATAACAGGACAATTGTAGAGTCAGCAAGGGCTATGATGCACGCGCATGAGGAAATGCCTCAAGGCTTATGGGCTGAACTTGTCAATACCGCTGCTTACATTTTGAACCGGACTGGACCAACACAGGAAGGAAAGTCACCTTACGAACTCTGGTTTAGTAAGAAACCCAACATAAGGCATTTGAGAATTATCGGAAGCACCTGTTACGCCCACATCCCAAAATGCAATAGAAAGAAAATGGATAAGAAAGCTGTGAAAGGTGTCTTAATCGGATATGACAATGATGATGGATATAGAATTTGGTGCAAAGAGAACAGTACACTCATACGATCTAGAGATGTAACGTTTCAGGAGAGAACTTTTTCACCACGTAATGAAATCACTTTACAACCTCCTTACATGGATCCGGTGGCATCGACGTCAGCTACAGAACGTCCTACTGTTACTGAGAATGTAGAAGATGCGAAAGATACCGATGACAGTTCGAGTGTTGAAAACGATTTCGACAGATCTATTGAATCAGAACGAGAGATGGAGATGGAACCTGAAAGTGATGAGTATTTATCTGCACAGGAGATAGAAACTGAACGACTCAAAACACTCAGAAATAGAACAAAGCTCAAAACTCCTTCTAGATACAATGATTTTGTTATGACCGTGTGTAGAGATGACGAAGTTAATCCTGAGCCTAGAACATTTAAAGAAGCCATGAACAGTACTGACAAAGAGAAATGGATGAAAGCTATGAAAGAAGAACTAAATTCACTTCAGGATAATGACACGTGGGAAATGGTTGATCTGCCACCTAACCGTAAAGCCATTCCTTGTAAGTGGATTTACAAGATAAAGACGAACCCGGACGGCAGTATCGAAAGATACAAGGCTAGACTTGTCATAAAGGGATTTTCGCAGAAGAAGGGCCTAGATTACTATGAAACCTTCAGCCCGGTTGCTAAGACAAGCACTATTAGAGCTCTCTTGAGTACTGCAGCAAATGAGAATATGACACTAGGACAATTTGACGTATCTACAGCATTTTTGTACGGAACTCTCACTGAAGAGATCTTTATGAAACCTCCTGAAGGGTACGAGAGCGGATCAAAGGTGTGCAAACTTAAGAAAAGCCTTTATGGGCTAAAACAGGCACCGAGATGTTGGAACACCTGTATAACGGATTATATTATCCAAATTGGCTTTGAGCAAAGTTCTGCGGATCCATGCTTATTCATCAGAAAGAGAGGGGATAAGAAAGCTATAATCGCCGTATATGTAGATGACGGATTGGTAGCTGCGACTGACGAAAATGAAGTGGACAGTATTTACACAGAACTGAGACAAAAATTTAAAGTCACAACCAAGCCCGCATCTTATTTTCTCGGAATAGAGATAAAAACCTCTAATGACGGATCTATCACAATAGACCAGAAGGCGTATGCAAGAAAGTTGCTGCAACGTTTTGGAATGGTTAACTGTAAGCCAGCACCAACACCGATTGTGAAGTATCCGCAAACAGAAAAAATAACGGACACTGATGAACAATTTCCATATCGCGAGGCAGTTGGTGCTCTGTCCTATTTAATGGTTGGTACAAGACCAGACATAGCATTCGCTGTGGGGGTTGTGTCTAGAACATTACAAAGTCCGAGCCATGAAGACGCAATAAGAGTCAAAAGAATATTTCGGTACATCCAAGGGACTCTCGACTACGGCATCACATATAATGGTAAGACTAAAAACATCATTATGTACACAGATGCAGATCACGGCGGTGACCCCACTACAGGAAGATCGACTTCTGGCATGGTTTGCCTGTACTCAGGTGGCGCCATATCCTGGCGGAGCACACGACAGAAAACTGTAGCCCTCTCGTCAACCGAAGCCGAGATTGTAGCGGCGAGTGAAGCTGCTCGTGAAGCCTTGTGGCTGAAGAAAATTATCAATGACATAGCTACAGATATCAGAAAAGTGGAATTGCTTGTTGATAACGAGTCGGCATTGAAGCTTAGCAAGAATCCAATCGAGAACCACCATCAGACTAAGCATATGCATGTCAAAAGGAGACACTTCTTCTTAAGAGAGTGTATTCTGAATAACAATTTAGTGGCCACCAAAGTTGCTTCGACGGAAAACTTAGCTGACATGCTGACAAAGCCTCTATACAAACCAAGGATGATCTATTTAACTGGCATGATGAGCCTCCAGTAAAAGAGAGGAGGGAATGTTAAGAAGAGGTTCTAATACGTATTTACTTGAATTTGTATCGAACACTCATCCCTGTCAATTCTTTTACTGTCAAATATATTTTCATTACAAACATACGATTGCGTGATTTATTATGTTTATAATAAAACCCCCAAATATAAGAAGAATATGCCGTCCAGTAACTCTGCCTGCGGCATGGTGCTCAATATGCCGGCCGCGTTACCTCTCTGTATGGCGAGAGAAATTATTTTCGAGAGGTAAGTGCCTGCCCTGGGGCACCCGAGGTGTCAACCAGCCGCGACGACAGGGCTCTCATGAAGACCTTCATGTCGGCCGACCAGGGACCCAGTGTGTCCACCGCAAGCGCCGCAAACTCGTACTCGTAGTTACCTAATAAAGTTGAGTATTTGGCGCTTGAGAACGCATGCATTTATGCGTTATCTATAGAAAACATCCTAGACTCGAAAACAAATATTCATAGTCAAAATATTTGCCCTTACCGGGATTTGGAGAATGGGGGAGAAAAGGAAACTGTTGGAAATTATAGAAAATAGAAGAGGGAAAATGATTGCTCATCTTATACAACACGACGATTTTATAAAGAACATCATAGAAGGCAAAATTGAAGGAAAGCGAGGAAGGGGAAGGCCGAGGTTAAGCTACATGCGACAAATAAAAGGAAAGCTAGCAGTCGTGTCGTATAAGGAGATCAAGGGTAGCCCTGGATAGTGTCAGATCGAGAGAGCTACACCGTCAAGAGTCTTAAATTTATGATGATGATGAGTGCAATTTAACAAATAGGGCATCGTAAAGCATCCTAAACAGTGCCTTTACCATGAGTTTGCATGACCGTACTCGCTAGCGACTGCGTAAACGATTTAGTATGTCGATTCTCAGTTCTACTGCGTAACCGCCAGAGGCGCTGTACTTTTGTCCATATGCATTTTTACGCAGTCGCTAGCGAGTACGGTCATGTAAACTCATGGTAAAGGCACAGGGGGTGCAAGTTGAAGCATCTCGCGCGACCGAAACGTAGGTACTTACTGCGTCCCTTTCTAAGGAAACTAAATTCAGGAAGGTGTAGCTAGTAGTAACTTCGTACTAGTGTTCAGTGGAATTGACATGATGAGAGACTTCACTTACTTCAAGACCCTTCCTCCCTTATACATCTCTGAGGATATTTATTTAATAGATTTTATTATTTTCATGTTGACGTGTTATAGATATAGCTCAAAATACTTTATTATGTTTAGTGTACCTACTTTATTACCTTTTACCTCGACGCTTCGAGACCTTATACATCTCTAACAAATCTCGATTGTTATTAGTTTCTTAGTCTTATTTTTGACATGTAACACTAAATTTAATTAATGATACTTTGATTATTGTATTATTTTTATTTGATGTACCTAGATAGAATTTTGACTTGTAAAAGTGCCCTTGAGGCCTATTTGCAGAATAAATGTTTTGATTTTGTTTCTGAAGAAACACAAACCACATTGAAAGCCATTGAAATACGAGATGTGTTCAAGCACCAAATGTTTAGTGAGTAGCGAGACAGCCCGCGCCTCGGGCGGGACAGAGTCCGTTTGTTTGACATCGACACGTCTAACATTCGTCGCTCTCAAAACAACTGCAGTCATCGTCTTCGGCGCCCCCTGTTATTCCTCGCTAAAATTCTGATTACGTCATTGTCAGATTTAGGTTCGCGTCTTTTCGGTGGACATATCAAAAGTTAAGGGCCACAAAGCTTAATTTTAGATTGGTCTAGTAAACCGCATAAACGGTCGGTGTCTCGATAACTATAAATCCGTGTAATAAAAACATAACTTACGTACATAAGCCGTTAACTATTGACCACCGGGTGGACAACTTTTGTTTTTATAACTGACAATGACCCGATTGTACTGTTTAAAGATGACATTTGGGTAAAACGGGTTGGGGATGAACCGTGATAGTTAGACAGTTGAAATTCTCACACATGATGTATTTATGTTGCCGCTATTACACGTACTTAAAAAACAGAGTAAACTAAATATTTAAGGGAGCTCCCATTGAACAAACGTGATTTTATTGTCGCGTTTTTATAGATATTGGTACGGAACCCTTCGTGCGCGAGACGGACTCGCACTTGGTTTTTTTGAGATAACTTTGCCGACATGAGGTTTAACAGATCATAAAACCGAGCCTAAAGGCGGGCTCAATCAAAAGATGCCGCCAGCTGCTGCCACTCCATGGAGACTTGTCAAAGTTTCTATAATCAGGTTTCAACGGACGCTTACGATTACGGTTTGGTGCAACTCATCCTTAATCGTTAGAAACAATAGCAAAGCGAGCCGCTGACAGGTGACAGTGACAAGTTGAGGCGGGCGTCGACTTGCGGTTCAACTGTAAGCCGAGTTGGCCGCGGGCGCCGTGGGGGGCCGCGGGGGGCGCGGGGGGCGCTATTTGAATATCTGGCTCATTCTACTTTTTCATGACCAGTTTTCTGTTACAAAAGAAATCTATGATATAATAAATAAATAAATAAATAAATAAATATTAGAGGACAATCTTACACAAATCGAACTAGCCCCACAGTAAGCTCAAGAAGGCTTGTGTTATGGGTACTAGACGACGATATATTTAATAGATATAAATACTTAAATACATAGAAAACTTCCAAGACTCAGAAACAAATATTCATGCTCATCACACAAATATTTGCCCTGACCGGGATTCGAACCCAGGACCGTCAGCTTCACAGGCAGGTGCACTACCCACTAGGCTAAACCGGTCGTCATATGTAATGAATTAGTGTACAAAATAGAATTTCGAAATAGTACCTGAACCTAATGAAAGGAATTTATAGATAAAATTACTTAAATATTAACATATTACTGTAAAACGTGGGTAACACAGTGGTAAAAACTATTTTTTCATACGTGAGACATCCAAGGACCACTGAGTTACTCGATTTATGGATATTAGCTGTTCGTTAATTACCAAAACTATCGGAAGTGATACTGCAATTAAACCTTTCTAAATAACAATACAAAAATATGAAGTGAGGGTCAAGTATTCCAAAATCTGCATTAAAAAAAGTGTCTAAAAATTAAGTACATGAAAAAGTAGAATGGCCCATCTATCGCTATTACTATTATACGCTTTTGATTCGCATATATGGTGCCATTCAAATCAGTTTTTAGAGACGATCAACACAAAAGACGAAAATGAGAGCACTGAAAACGCTCCATATTGATTAACAGTGAAATGTGACGTCACAACTCTATAGCCTCGTACTACCGTTGCGTTGAATGGTCTACCGGTCGAGAAATATTGCGTTTATTGACATAGTTGCCGTACAATTTATTTATTGTTGAAACGTGAGAATATTATTGGTAACTTCCAATTTACATTTGTACTATATAACAAAAACATTTTTACACAGTACCATATCTTTTTATAATTTTGATTTATTTGTCTAATTTACACTCTTACACTATATTAATATGAGATTTCTACCGGCCTTCATATTGACTTTCACTGTGACAAGGTACGGACTGGCCCAGAAATCAAATTTGTTGACTGTACCTAATTATTTTATTTTCTGTAACTGTTCTTTTTAATGAAAGTCAGATCACAAAGCTCACAAATGGCAATGTTTCTTAACCTCTTGCACACCACCGACGGATAAATAAATACATCCGTAGTGAGAGCGTTGAAAAGGTTAACTCTCGAAAACCTTTACGTTAGTTGTGTCAGATTGCTTTTATGAATTAACACCACACCCCCACACCCCCCCACCGCTACCAAATAAATCTTGAAACATTGCACAACCATGATGTTTTTAAACGTGGACACCATAATTAGAGTTAAGACAAAGAAACCACTATTCTGCTTACAAGTAATTTAATTCATTGTCAGCTATCATAATCATACATAAAATTAATTGATACTTAGGTCTGTTCGTCGTCGCGCAAGCGCGTCGACATGTCCAACTAGAGAAGTAACCTTAACCTTTGTTGCCGCTTTTATCACATGACAAAGGCACGATAACACAATCGTCTCTTTCTGACAAGTGGTGGCAGAAAGAGACGAAAGCTTGCATATAAATCACGCGATAATGTTTCAGCGATTAATACAAATTCCGATGAACTTGTAACTATAATCATGCGTGGCGCGATAGCGTACATTAGAATTACGATTAAGTCCGTTAATCCTTGGTAATGGTTCTTGCAACAGTGTCGAAACATCGGGACACAAGTATAAATATACAGTGCAAATATCCCGTTAAGTTTAGTACTGATCGTAATTCTAAAATACGATTTACCAATTATGTGCAAAACCATCGCTTGCATAACATTGAAACTCTCAAAAGCATGTCAGGAAAACATTACACGTATGAAGACGCATACACATTTAATACTTTTGACCAATACGTGTCGACAAGAGCCGCTCAGGTTTTACAGTTTATTAGTAACAAATATGTCAAAATTTACAACATAAGTACAGGCACGCACTTCGCAGATATTTGTATCACGCAAACCGACGTAATCCCGCCTTGGCCCATCCGAACTCTGATTATAACATAAAATTTTGTCTTTAACATATTGTTGCCCCAATATTACAGGGTTCTATGTTTCACCAGTTGAAAATTAAACCTTGTCATAGTGATACTAAGTCTAATATTAACTACTCCAAAAATGTAACATAGAACCCTGTAATATTGGGATAGCAATATGGTGTGATCCATCATCAGAAACTAATTGTAATAATGTATTTTTCAAGAAAGACACGAGTCCATGGCGATCCTTTACACGACTGCGTGGAAACTGGGCTGCGGGGTAAGATACGGAAGTGCTTGTTTTGATGTCAAATTCGTTTGCTTAATACGTATCTTCTAATATAATTTAAATCTATCGTCAATGATTACTAAAACGTGACAATATTTTACATTTCAATACATAAATTTAATCGAAGTTTAACAGTTAAGACTACAGCGTGTGAATCATTCGCGGCACGAATCAGCAACTGGGTGATTATCCGAGCGTTCGACTCAGAACCGATACTGGTTCATGCTGTATACAAAACATTAGTCTGATCATCGTCTCCTTTGTCAATATAAGGCCATGGCGCGTTTCAACCGCCGAATGACGGGATAATGAGGAAAAACAGTCGTAAAAACGCCGAATATTCACCCAACTAGGTGGTTACACTCGCGGACATATTTAAAATACGTAAACTCCGACATTCGAGCGCAGCAGAGCTACAATCGGACACTACAAAGATATGTGTTCAAGTTATTACCATTGCAATAAGGTCCTAAAGTGGATATCCATCTCCTTGTAGTCGACTGTGAAGCCTGCTCATCCCGGTGTGTCCTATCAAACACTTCTTAAGATATTAATCATTATTTCACTGTTCTCTGAGATTACATTGCGAGTTTGTCACATCGCGCATGGAGTTTCCGCCACCTGGAACTCTTTAACCACGTCTCACTAAAGTTTATCTCGTATCGGAGCGGTCGGGGTCCCTCCGGGGCTCGGGCGGCCCTAGCCGGGGGTCCGGCGCCCTGGCCGGGGCGCGGGCGGCCCTAGCCGGACAGGTCGCCGTGGTCGAAGAGCTCCTGGTCGTAGAGCGCGGCGCGCACGGTGCGGCCGCCGAAGTAGCGGCCGTGCAGCGCCGCCGCCGCCGCCGCCGCCTCTGCGGGGACACACACCACCACGTGAGTCACAGAGCAAACTCATCTTCAAATATCAATATAGATTCAAATATAAAACGACTTACTTACTTAATGGTGAGACTTTAGAATTTGTTAAGACAACTGTATTCTTAGGTATTACACTGGACTCAAAATTGCAGTAGGGTTCCCACATAACCGCTATAGGAAGTAGGTTGAGCTCTGCTGCTTCTGCAGTCAGGAGAATAATGCAGCTTACCAATGTGGCAACGGCTCGCTTAGTTTACTTCGCTTATTTTAATAGTATAATCAGTTACGGTCTTATCTTATGGGGATCGGCTGCAGATATCGAAACTGTATTACAGAAAAGGGCTATACGAGCAATTTATAACTTGGGATCGCGTGAGTCATTGAGAGAAATCTTTAAGAAAATAGATATCCTAACCCTGCCGTCGCTGTACATATTTGAAATAATCATGTATGTTACGAAGAATTTATACAATTTTCCAACGAATACTGATAAGTTAATAAGTACAAGAAACACTGGGAAACTCAAAATAACTTTTTATAGACTAGTGAAGGCGAAAAAGTCAAAAGTTATAAGATAAACGATTACATCATGGATAGGGCTGTCTGGCAGTGATAAGCGTCCCGCACAAGTAATCTAACACAAAAATATTTTGTCCTTAATATTAAAAAATATGTATGTATGTTTATATTGTAGCATTTGAATTTTGTACTATTTTTACTGTTATATTGTTTACATTGTATATTGTTTTGAAAAAATGACACCTCGCCGAGTTTCTTACGCCGGTTCTTCTCGAGGCAGAGGTTTATTTTATGAGCCGGTGGTAGTTTTTGGACATTCATAAGTGCATGTAACATGCCTAAATTGAAGAATAAATGATTTTATTTCATTTCATTTCATTTCAGTCCCCGCCTCGCTCACACACAGACACGCAGTCACGCAGCCACACAGCCACACAGACACACTCACCCTCGGGCTGCCGGAACTGCACGAAGATCTTGACGAGCGCGTGTCGCGGGTCGTCGTCCTCGCTCTGGCGCTCGTTGTAGATCACGAGCCGCTCCACGCCGCCCCACTTGCCGCACTCCTCCTGCACACAGGTACTTCCACGTTAGGGGGTCGGTGTTATTTGTTATACAAATACATCTATCTAATCTTAAAGGTTTCCAATACAAGTGGGGAAAAATATTTTCATCACACTTGCTCGTAAAGGGGTTATTACACACAGGCGTATAGAGCAGATATAGCTGATAATCCTCCCACGAGAAATAATTTTTCATTACTTCCCTTGGGAAATATTCGTTTGTGTGTGATCTGATTGGTTTCGATAAATCTGGTTGCCCGCGAGCCACAAGAATTCTACTCTGTGATTGGTTGAAAAAATCTAGTTGGCCATGCGACCCGCCGCAAGAATACTGTATTGCTCTGTGATTGGTTGAAATATTACAGTTGCGCGCTCCACTCGCGCTGATCTGGAAGTGAAGTTGTCAATTTCGTAAATTTTTGATTGGTGTGGTTGTATGAAACATAGATTTTTCTGTCTTGTCGTAAGAATATTGCATACTCGAGTCATCAAAAGCCCTCCGCTTTCAGCGTCGGGCTTCTGATAGACTCTCGTTTGCAGTATTCCGTCCCTCGTTAAATAATGTACTATTTTTCTCAAAAATGGCCGACAAAATCAATGCAAGCTCCTACTCCCCAATAGTCACCTGTATCTCGTGGTGGAGCGCCTCGTCCACCTCGTCGGGCGCCACCATGTTGGCCAGGAGCACGGTGCGGGACACGCGGCGGCGCATGAGGCGCTGCATGACGAGGTGGCGCGCGGACTGGCCGGAGATGGACAGCGACTCCTGCTGCTGCAGCGTGTCCGGGGACGAGTCCAGCAGCTTCTTCTGCAGCGCGGCCTGCAGCCCCGCCTCGCCCGTAGCGGCGCCCGCCGGCGTCGGCGTCGGCGTCGGCGGCGGCGGCGGCGCCGGCGTCGGTGTTGGGGGCGGGGGCGCTTGCTTCTGGAACGAACCACAAATTCCATTTTTATTTATCACTATCATCATCATCATCATTTCAGCGGAAAGACGTCCACTGCTGAACATAGGCCTCCCCCAAGGCTCGCCATTTAGACCGGTCCTGTGCCGTTCGTTTCCACCGGATTCCCGCGACCTTCACCAGGTCAAGGGTCGTCGGTTTTGGTAGCCGGGTCTCTGCCGGGGATTCACTGTAGCACCCCCTGCCCCGCCGTTACCATGGCCGCTACCGGAGCCAGGAATAGCGGGGCCGCCGGGGACTAGGGGTCTAGGTTTAGTTTCTTCGGGCATGTTTTTTATTTTTCCCTTGGGGGGGATTTGCCATAGTCGCCACGCTTGGCAAGCGGGTTGGCGACCGCAGTTTGATGGTGGTAATGATCGAAGGATGCTGCTGCCCACCCTCCGATTTTCCCTTATTCGCCTCCTACGAAACCCACGGGAAGAGATGGGGTGGCGCAATTCTTACCCGGCAACCACACGGGGTTTATTTATCGCATGCCAATTATTTCAAACCGTGAGATCGTCAAGAAGACAATACGGTTGCCAGTTTTGTTGCACTTTTAGCTCCACCCAGAGGTAACGTGTAGGGCAACGGTGAGTCACCGGTGAGTACTCCCTACGAACGTGGTGCAACTCAATCCCCCCTTTATCGAATGAGTGGGCAACTTGACTGTTAGAAGTTCTCAAACCGCCCAGAGGTCTCCATCTTGACTTAACGACTGTTATCATAGACATCAGCTTTGCTTAATGCTTTTGGCCAATGGATAGTGGCCATCAGATTGATATGATCTATACTGATTATAGTAAAGCTTTTGATCGAGTTGATCATGATATTTTAATATCTCAGCTTTACTTAATTAGTATCAGGGGGGATCTTTTAAGATGGGTCAAGTTGTACATAAAAAAATCAGTGTCAGTCCGTAGTGATCAGTAATTATATGTCAGGCTGGGTATTTATTCCGAGTGGAGTGCTCCAAGGCTCCTTATTGGGTCCACTACTATTTAATATCTCTGTGAATGACATAAGCACCCGTTTTGAGTCTTCTAGACTACTCGGCTTTGCTGATAATATGAAAACTTATGCTAAAATCACTGTATTGATAATAAACTAGATTTAAACCCCTCTAAATGTTTATAGTAAGTAACCTTCTCTCGTAAACAAAATGTCATTCCTACATCATATTCATTAAAAGATAACATTCACCAGCAAGTAGCGAGCGTCAGAGATTTAGGTGTTATTCATAATTCCAAGCTTATTTCTAGTGAACATATTGACAGTATAGTCTGTAAAGCTGCCAAATCACTCGAATATGCAGCTCAGATTTAGACTACGCAATAACAAATCTATTTTGATAGGATTGAGCGATAACAAATGTATCAAATTTCTCTGCTATAAAATGTGTACAAATTACAGTTCTACCACTTATTTTAAGCTGTGTAAGAAACATCACCGCTGGGGTAATCACGTAACTTTTATACTACCGTTAGGTTAGTTAATGTCAAATTTCAATTGTTAGCTCATACATTTATACTTCAAAATTGACAGTAAAATCTATCTACCGTTAGTACATTACATTACAGTTACGTGATTCGCCTGCTGATCCCACTTTTCAACCGTCGTGAAATTGTAGACATAGTGTACTTAGTAAATATTATTAAAGGCAATGTTGATGTCTCAACTTAATAAAATCTCCTTCAGCTTTCTCACAAGGAGGTTTGGGCACTTTCGTCCAATTAGTATTGATAAGGTTTCTACTAAATATAGAAAAAAAAAAGTTTCTTGGGCAGGGCACGCATGAGTCTAAACAATTTAGATTTTCAATGATAGTATATCGTATCTATGGGCCATTCTACTTTTTCATATACATAATTTTCAGATACTTTTTTTTAAATGCAGATTTTGGAATATTTGGCCTTACCTTCATATTTTTGTATTGTTATATAGAAAGAGGTTTAATTTCAATATCACTTCCGATAGTTTTGATAATTAACGAACCACAGCTAATATCCATAAATCGAGTAACTCAGTGGTTCTTGCATGTCTCACCATTTGTATGAAAAAATGGTTTTTACCAATGTGTTACCCACCTTTCACAGCAATATGTTAATATCATCGATTTAAAATACTCTAGATACACTATCACCTACAAATGCAAGACGAAAAAGTGTCCAAGCCGTCATTACGAGTGTGTGCGTGTTAGAGACACACTATTTAAAAGAAAATCAATTTGTACCAATTTATGTTTTTTCGATTTTCAGCCTTATGTCACAAGAATAACGTATTATTTGAAATGCAAAGTTTTTGGCGCTTGGGACATTACGGATCGCACACATCGATTGTCATTAGCGCAGAGAACAGAGTCTGTATCGCGTACCGTGAAGTCGCAAAATAATATTTTTTTGATTAGGTTCTGCATCGGCAGTAAACAAGCATACGGCCTGTCAGGTGGTAATGTCGATTTATTATTAATCATGAATCGTTGTTTACCACCTGAGGTACCTAAGCCTAGTTAAACCATCACGAACAATTTGCTCCTAGAACTGTGTCCAAAAAGCATATGTGCAGGGTATTCTAAATTACCTGAATGTTATAACTACTTCAATTATTTTTAACCGACTTCACAAAAGGAGGATGTTCTCAATTAGTTATTTATTATTTAAATGTGTTATTTAAATGCGTTAAATATTCAAACTTAGACTTCATTACCCAGATATGTACTGTTTTATTTCAAATGCACACATTAGAAAGTTAAGATATCTTAGGATACGAAACTGAACACGCATACATCCCACGATATGTAAAGGTAACTAGTCATCGTATCCTATGGGTACTTATTTATTATTTAAGGCGTACCAACAGCTACTGTAAACGGAACGGAATTAAAGGAACTCACATATAGAAATAAAATAAAAGTATTAAGTAAACAGAATTAGCACATACTTTCGCACCATGTGAATACTATGTCGATGATAAAAAAGTGTGAAAAGGAAAAAATATCAATAACTAAGCGAAATTATATGAAAGATTACATACAAATAATACAACTCAATACGAACATTGCATACGGACAAGTGCTATGTTCTGTTGGTAATATAGGTATGTAACTACTGCGCATTTTACCGCGCATCATTTGTCGGCGCGTGTTTCCAAAAACGTCTGCGTGGGACGTCATTGTCTTGCGAAGGAATAAAATAAAGCTACATATTAAGTTGTGATTGCAATGTTTTAATTCTGGCTTTAAAGGTACCCAGATAAATGTAAAAGTAGATTAATAGTATTAATATTCTTATTTTATACCTTTTACGAACTTACATAAGTACAAATACACTCCATATGTTTGTGCTAATAAAAACAATACTTGTAAGCTTTCGTCAAGAAATTAGCTGGTCTGCGACTCCATTCATTCGAAACTTTACTATAGTCTCAGTCATAGGCTGCCATTTCGTTTCGATATTCAAATTATTAACCCGAGGGAAAGAGACAGGTAGCGTAGCAGATATTCTTAAATATTTGTATAAAGTAATTGTTATAAGCCTAATATAACTACGAATTCATTATATTATGAAACTTTAGATAAAAAGTCGTCGAAAATACGAAATTACATATTTTTTTAACGCGGTTTAAGCGTTGTTTTTGCACTTTTTTACGGAGCATTTCGGCATGTTGACTCGCCGATGGCTAGCGTACGACTCCGAGCGCAAGTGTGCTTAAAATGCATTTAAGCACTCTTGAGCGTGGACGGCTTTGACACGCGGATAGTGTATCTAGGGTATTTTAAATCGATGGTTAATATTTAAGTATTTTTACCTATAAATTCCTTTTATTAGGTTCAGGTACTATTTAGAAATCCTGTTTTTGTACACTAATTCAATACACATCATAGTTTTTTTTTGTAATAGAAAACTGGTCATGAAAAAGTAGAATGACCCCTGTACAAAGATGTACATTATTAAAGCGCGGGTTCGGGTTCGGGATAAACATAGTAAAAGAGAAGTTAAATTATATAAAAAGCAATGATTTAGTTAAATTAAATAATTATGTGATTAGAAAAAAAAACCAAATGAAATTTGTGGAATAGTTTTCGGCGAAATGAAAAGCGATGTAATATATTTCGATAAAATAATTGGGCTAAATTTGCTCTTTGTGAGAGTTTTTTACAAGCGAGAACAAGAAACCTTTAATTGGCTATGTAGTTTTGCTATATTGTATTGTAGTAGCTTGTATATAGTATTGTAGTTTATTGAAATATGTTATGATGTTGTACTTATTTAAAACTAGCTTTTGCCCGCGGCTTCGCCCGCGTACTAAGAGTAATTTTTAACCGTCTACAAAAAAGGAGGTTCTCAGTTTGACCTGCATGCAGATATGTATTGGATATCATTTTCGTAATCGGCACCCCGAGGAACCACAAAGATGAAACCCATATCGATTTTTAAGAAAAATAAATGTCTACCATCTTTGATTTGAAACTGGATGTCATTTTCATAATCGGCACCCAGAGCAACCTCGAAGATGACACCCAAATTGATAATTAAGAAAAATAATTCTCCGCCATCTTTAATTTCAAAATGCATGCCATTTTCGTAATCGGCACCACGAGGAACCTCGAAGACGACACCCATATCGATTTTTAAGAAACATAAATGTCCGCCATCTTGGATTTGAAAATGGATGTCATTTTTGTAATCTGCACCCCGAGGAACCTTGAAGATGACACCCATATTGATTTTTAAGAAAAATAAATCTCCGCCATCTTTGATTTGAAAATGCATGCCATTTTCGTAATCGGCACCACGAGGGACCTCGAAGACGACACCCATATCGATTTTTAAGAAAAAAAAAAAAGTCCGCCATCTTGGATTTGAAAATGGATGTCATTTTTGTAATCTGCACCCCGAGGAACCTCGAAGATGACACCCATATTGATTTTTAAGAAAAATAAATCTCCGCCATCTTTGATTTGAAAATGCATGCCATTTTCGTAATCGGCACCACGAGGAACCTCGAAGACGACACCCATATCGATTTTTATAAAAATAAATGTCCGCCATCATGGATTTGAAAATGGATGTCATTTTTGTAATTTGCACCCCGAGGAATCTCGAAGATGACACCCATATTGATTTTTAAGAAAAATAAATCTCTGCCATCTTTGATTTGAAAATGCATGCCATTTTCGTAATCGGCACCACGAGGAACCTCGAAGACAACACCCATATCGATTTTTAAGAAAATAAATGTCCGCCATCTTGGATTTGAAAATGGATGTCATTTTTGTAATCTGCACCCCGAGGAACCTCGAAGATGACACCCATATTGATTTTTAAGAAAAACAAATCTCCGCCATCTTTGATTTGAAAATGCATGGCATTTTCGTAATCGGCACCACGAGGAACCTCGAAGGCGACACCCATATGGATTTTTATAAAAATAAATATCCGCCATCTTTGATTTGAAAATGAGTGTCATTTTCGTAATCGGCACCCAGAGGAACCTCGAAAATGACACCCATATTGATTTTTAAGAAAAATAAATGTCTGCCATCTTGGATTTGAAAATGGATGTCATTTTTGTAATTTGCACCCCGAGGAACCTCGAAGATGACACCCATATTGGTTTTTAAGAAAAATAAATGTCCGCCATCTTTAATTTGAAAATGAATGTCATTTTCGTAGTCGGCACCCAGAGGAACCTTGAAAATGACACCCATATTGATTTTTAAGAAAAATAAATGTCCGCCATCTTGGATTTGAAAATGGATGTCATTTTTGTAATTTGCTCCCCGAGGAACCTCGAAGATCACACCCATATTGATTTTTAAGAAAAGGAAAAATTTGCTCCCCGCTCAAACTTGGAACCCACTTTTCACCCCTTAAAGTGAGCAATTTCGAAAAACGCTGAAACATGTTTTGTTATACGAAGTTCTAATCTCTCACTTCAAAAAAGATTTGCTCTCCGTACAAACATGGAACCCCCTTTTGAACCCTTTAGGGGAGCAATTTCGAAAAACGCTTAAATATGTTTTGTTGTATTTAAACATAGAGTGTATGTACGAAGTTTTAAATCTCTCACTTCAAAAAAGATTTGCTCCCCGTACATATTTGAAACCCCCTTTTCACCCTTTTAGGGGAGCAATTTCGAAAGACGCTTATATATGTTTTGTTGTATTTAAACAGAGAGTCTATATACGAAGTTTCAAATATCTCACTTTAAAAAAGATTTTCTCTCCGTACAAACTTTGAACTCCCTTTTCACCCCTTTAGAGGAGCAATTTAGAAAAACGCTGAAATACGCCATTAATATATTTAAACACAGACTCTATATACAAAGTTTCATGTCTCTCACTTTAATAAATTCGGTTTTTCATACAAACTTTGGACCCCCGTTTCACTCCTTTAGGGGGTGAATTTTGAAAAATCCTTTCTTAGTGCACCCCTAGACCTAATTAGGAACCTACGTGCCAAATTTAGAATCTCTAGAACCAGCGGTTTGGGCTGTGCGTTGATATGTCAGTCAGTCAGTTTCTTCTTTTATATATTTAGATAAATAAAATTATGAAAGCTTTTCGTTATTGCGTAGGCGGCAAAAACGAATGCAAGATATATTACGAAAAGTATCTGTCTTCCCTTCAAGAAGGAATTAAACACAACCCGATGCAGTTGCGGTCATTTATAAAGGGTCGGTATGGTGGTTCTTCCTATCACAAAATATATGAATACAAAGGTCAAATTTTGGAAAACAAAGACCAGATTTGCGAAGGTTACAGCAACTTTTTCAAATCTATTTTTATAGTCTCTTAATGTGTATCCTTTTAATCAATTAGCGCCGCTGTTTTGTAACTGGGGACAAATTGTTTCTGCGATTAATGTTTCACATGAAGACAGAAAAGTTGCTGTTTAAGCTAGATGTTAATGATGGAGCTGGTAGTGACGGAATTCTTCCATTCTTTATTAGGAACTGTATGTACCTCGAGTTTAAATCTGCCTCCATCAATACTTTTTAACCGATCTTTATCGGACTGCTCATTTCCTGCCAGAAAGAAGCGCTGATCGTCCCAATTCATGAGAAAGGCCCAAAATCTAAAATACTAAACTATTGCCCTAAATCCATTTTAAATCAATTTGCTAAAATGTTTGATAAGATTATTGTAAACAATATGTATTTATTTTACTAGTAATACATTCAACAATGGCATTTCTCCTCAACAGCATAACTTACTTAAATAAAAAATGTTCAACAATTTCCAACCTAGTGGAGTTTACTAATTTCGTTTTCCATAAAATGTATAATAAAAGCAAGCAGGTTGACGTGATCTACACGGATTTTGAACAAGTTTTTGACCGAGTGGACCATGTTATTCTGCTTTGTAAACTTTACCGGCTAGGTCTACAGGGTGATGTATTCAGACGGATATTTTTGTATGTCACAAACAGAGGGCAAGCGGTTGTTCTTGATGATTGTAGATCTGATTTTGTGCATGTTCCTTCAGGTGTGCCTCAGGGGTCACATCTTGGTCCTTTGCTTTATTTACACTGCTTGTAATAAGTAATAACTCTCATGTTCTTATGTGCGCTGACAACAAACAATCTTCAGGGACGTCAGGTGCATACAACATTGCAAAGATCTGCAGGGCGATCTGAGCCGTTTAGTTAAGTATTATAGAGCCAGTCGCATAAAAAAATAATGTAAAAAAATGGGTCCAAATCTACTTTTTGGGCAAATTATTTATTGGGTTAATTTTTTTTGTTTTGTTATCATTAAAGGTGGCTTTGAGAATAGTTAACTAGGTGTAGTTGTTTAAGTGTTACATGTATGAATGGCAGTGGTGTGTGTGGCTGTGTACCTGCGGCGGCGGCAGCGCGCGCGCGGCGGCGGCGGGCGGCGGCGGGATCACCACGCCGGGCGGGGGCAGCGCGGCGGGCAGCGGCAGGGGCAGCGCGGGCAGGGGCAGGGGCAGCGAGGGCAGCGCGGCCGCAAGCCCGGGCAGCGCGGCGGCGGGCGGCACGCCCAGCGCCGACAGCTTCGTGAGCCCCAGCGCCACCGCGTTGTGCGCCACCGCGTCCATCGCCTGCAACACACACCACCACACCACACAGCGTCATTGCACGTCACACGCGCGCCGCAGCGCTTATAGCCTGCTGCACTCTATACCCACTCTTTCCCTCGCGAATACTCTCATTTGTCACTAACTTATGTAATATAACTTCCCTGTTTCTCAATAGTATCTATTAAATAATGTCTGCTATCATCATTTAATTCATTAATTACCTTACATTCTTGTCTTTAATTCTTTACTAAATTAATTTTAAATTCAATTGCTTCGCTTTATCTGATAAGTTGTAATTGCTTCTTGACATTAATGTATGTCACCTAACATGTAAACGCTTCAATATCATATACTGTAAACTTATATTGTATTGACTGAATAAATAAAATAAACTTTACGAACATAAAAAGTGCCATCATACGAAGTTAAAAAGTATTACAACAAATAGACAGCAAATAATGAAGAAGAAGGCGGTGGGCCCGGGCCCTCCCCCATACCTGCATCTTGATAGTAACAGCGACCCACGTCTCCTCCCATACCTATATATTAGCGGTGGTGGCGGCGGGCCGGGCCCCCTACCTGTATCTTGGCGGTGGCGGCGGCGGCGGCCACGGCGGCGGCGGTGGGCATGGCCTGCGGCGGCGGCGGGCCGGGCCCCTACCTGTATCTTGGCGGTGGCGGCGGCGGCGGTGGGCATGGCCTGCGGCGGCGGCGGGCCGGGCCCCCTACCTGTATCTTGGCGGTGGCGGCGGCGGCGGCCACGGCGGCGGCGGTGGGCATGGCCTGCGGCGGCGGCGGGCCCTGCAGCGCGTGGGGCGGCGTGATGGCGCGGCCCACGCGCAGGTACTGGCCGCCGAGGTCGAACAGGTTCATGGACGCGATCGCCTCCAGCGCCGCGCCCAGCGTCGCGTACTCCAGGAACCCGTAGCCCTGACACATGTCACAAGCACACGCTGTTTATACACGACACGAGACACGACCGACACCGAGGTAACACGTTCCCACATCATTAACGGCCACTCTCAAATTGTATGTCGCGAACAATCTAAACTACCATCAATTCTAACGAAGTATTCTGAAGTTAGACGGAGTTTACACCAAGGACTGTTTTCGGTACGGTATAAGCGGTATGATAGCGGTATTGAATATCGATACCGCTTCGTTATAAAGGTAGAACTATACGGTTAAAATATAAAGGTACGCTACCGGTATAAAATAACGATATCGCTATTTTTCATAGATGTACTCAAACCTTTATTATAACGGTAGCCTACCGGTATTATTTCGCTACCGAAAAATTTCGAATAGAAATTTTACGATGGGTACGTAATCGCGACCAATAGCGAACAGCGATTACGTCAGTAATCTATAGCGCCGAACGAAATTGAACAAAAATGGGTATTTTCACACCTGCTATTCAGAAAAGAGTTATTGTTGCCCTCGAATGAAGGATCAAAGTTGTACTTTTCTTCCCTCATTTGAGGGCAACAATGACTCTTTTCCTCATAGAATGTGTGAAAAGCAGTATGTTACATTCTGTATTAAAATCATTTGTAGGATATTTCATGTTATTAGCAGCGGGCCTCGAAGACGGTGTGAAAAGCAGTATGTGTCACACGGTAGCAAAATTATTTCCGTCTTGGGCGTAAACACTTGAATCCCTCGCTACGCTCAAGATTCTACTTTAGAATCCCTCGCTACGCTCAGGATTCTATTGTAGAATCTTTCGCTTCACTCAGAATTCAAGATACCGCCCTCGCCGTAAATATATCATTTTGCTCCCTTGAGACACAATCTACTATTTAGGCATTCACCGAATAACTAGCGCTGATTGGTTGGCGCCGTTGCCGGCACCCTCATAAAGCCCAAACGATGCCTCAATGAAAACGGTTCAGGTATCGAAAAAAATAACGATATTGTTATATTCAGCAACCGAAGAACTTCTTTTGCGGTATCGAAACCTAACCGAAACGGTATGACATCATACCATTTTAAAACGCTACCATACCAATTTATTTTCCGGTTATGCAGTCCCTGGTTTACACGCAGACATAAATCTAGAGAATGACCGTCAAAAGTGTAAAAATGAAAATACATTGATTTCAAATTACGACAAAAGCATTCATCACTACATAGTATAAAACAAAGTCGCTTTCTCTGTCCCTATATCTCTATGTATGCTTAAATCTTTTAAACTACGCAACGGATTTTGATGCGGTTTTTTTTTAATAGATAGAGTGATTGAAGAGGAAGATTTATATGTATAATAACATCCATTAAATAGTGCACCCGTGGGAAACCGGGGCGGGTCGCTAGTAAAGAATACAATGATTTTATTAACTTCAAAATTTTTATATGTCCCCTTTTATTAATGCTTTTAATAGTATCAGAGCCATTTAGTATTTTTATTGGGTATTATTTCATTGATCTACTCTATCTTAAAAGTTTAAGGATGATATGAAAACACCGAACACGCCAAGTCCCCGCCGCGCCGCGACGCGGCAGTGGCAGCGGCAGCGGCAGTGGCACTGACCTTGTGGCGCGTGGCCTGCGCGCCGTGCGCCAGGCGGCAGTAGGTGACGGGCCCGAAGGCCTCGAACACGTTCTTGATGTCGTCCTCGCTCAGTGGCACTGACCTTGTGGCGCGTGGCCTGCGCGCCGTGCGCCAGGCGGCAGTAGGTGACGGGCCCGAAGGCCTCGAACACGTTCTTGATGTCGTCCTCGCTCAGTGGCACTGACCTTGTGGCGCGTGGCCTGCGCGCCGTGCGCCAGGCGGCAGTAGGTGACGGGCCCGAAGGCCTCGAACACGTTCTTGATGTCGTCCTCGCTCAGTGGCACTGACCTTGTGGCGCGTGGCCTGCGCGCCGTGCGCCAGGCGGCAGTAGGTGACGGGCCCGAAGGCCTCGAACACGTTCTTGATGTCGTCCTCGCTCAGTGGCACTGACCTTGTGGCGCGTGGCCTGCGCGCCGTGCGCCAGGCGGCAGTAGGTGACGGGCCCGAAGGCCTCGAACACGTTCTTGATGTCGTCCTCGCTCAGTGGCACTGACCTTGTGGCGCGTGGCCTGCGCGCCGTGCGCCAGGCGGCAGTAGGTGACGGGCCCGAAGGCCTCGAACACGTTCTTGATGTCGTCCTCGCTCAGTGGCACTGACCTTGTGGCGCGTGGCCTGCGCGCCGTGCGCCAGGCGGCAGTAGGTGACGGGCCCGAAGGCCTCGAACACGTTCTTGATGTCGTCCTCGCTCAGTGGCACTGACCTTGTGGCGCGTGGCCTGCGCGCCGTGCGCCAGGCGGCAGTAGGTGACGGGCCCGAAGGCCTCGAACACGTTCTTGATGTCGTCCTCGCTCAGTGGCACTGACCTTGTGGCGCGTGGCCTGCGCGCCGTGCGCCAGGCGGCAGTAGGTGACGGGCCCGAAGGCCTCGAACACGTTCTTGATGTCGTCCTCGCTCAGTGGCACTGACCTTGTGGCGCGTGGCCTGCGCGCCGTGCGCCAGGCGGCAGTAGGTGACGGGCCCGAAGGCCTCGAACACGTTCTTGATGTCGTCCTCGCTCAGTGGCACTGACCTTGTGGCGCGTGGCCTGCGCGCCGTGCGCCAGGCGGCAGTAGGTGACGGGCCCGAAGGCCTCGAACACGTTCTTGATGTCGTCCTCGCTCAGTGGCACTGACCTTGTGGCGCGTGGCCTGCGCGCCGTGCGCCAGGCGGCAGTAGGTGACGGGCCCGAAGGCCTCGAACACGTTCTTGATGTCGTCCTCGCTCAGTGGCACTGACCTTGTGGCGCGTGGCCTGCGCGCCGTGCGCCAGGCGGCAGTAGGTGACGGGCCCGAAGGCCTCGAACACGTTCTTGATGTCGTCCTCGCTCAGTGGCACTGACCTTGTGGCGCGTGGCCTGCGCGCCGTGCGCCAGGCGGCAGTAGGTGACGGGCCCGAAGGCCTCGAACACGTTCTTGATGTCGTCCTCGCTCAGTGGCACTGACCTTGTGGCGCGTGGCCTGCGCGCCGTGCGCCAGGCGGCAGTAGGTGACGGGCCCGAAGGCCTCGAACACGTTCTTGATGTCGTCCTCGCTCAGTGGCACTGACCTTGTGGCGCGTGGCCTGCGCGCCGTGCGCCAGGCGGCAGTAGGTGACGGGCCCGAAGGCCTCGAACACGTTCTTGATGTCGTCCTCGCTCAGCGGCACTGACCTTGTGGCGCGTGGCCTGCGCGCCGTGCGCCAGGCGGCAGTAGGTGACGGGCCCGAAGGCCTCGAACACGTTCTTGATGTCGTCCTCGCTCAGTGGCACTGACCTTGTGGCGCGTGGCCTGCGCGCCGTGCGCCAGGCGGCAGTAGGTGACGGGCCCGAAGGCCTCGAACACGTTCTTGATGTCGTCCTCGCTCAGTGGCACTGACCTTGTGGCGCGTGGCCTGCGCGCCGTGCGCCAGGCGGCAGTAGGTGACGGGCCCGAAGGCCTCGAACACGTTCTTGATGTCGTCCTCGCTCAGTGGCACTGACCTTGTGGCGCGTGGCCTGCGCGCCGTGCGCCAGGCGGCAGTAGGTGACGGGCCCGAAGGCCTCGAACACGTTCTTGATGTCGTCCTCGCTCAGCTCGGGGTGCACCGACGCCACGTAGATGCGGTTGTACTGCTTCGCCTCCTCCTGCAACACACCACACACCACCGCCACACGCCCGCCCTTATAGTACTGATACCGACACTGACACTTACGACCATACCACTAGGGAATGCAATCCCGATCTCGCGAGATCTCGGGTAATTTTTCGGGATCAATCCCGACGCATCATATGACGAGATCCTGTTCTAGATGACGGGATTGGGATACTATTAATACCCTTTGTTTTTTAAAGAGTCATTTTCAAAATCACTCGTCTTAGGTAACTACTTCCTACTTCCTTTGAAATATGTTTATTATTTTGATTACCTATGTTAATTTCCTTAAAACCTGATAATTATTTTTGGTTGGTAAGATTAAAGAATAAAGGTTTTTATTTTCTTTCGAGTAATATGTTATTTTACTTAACCTCACTATCACAAACAAGCAGTTATTAGCTTTTTTAGTCATCCAAATTTATTATTTTTTTAAAACTAGACGGGATCCCGCGGGATTGATATTTCTAATCCCGCGGGATCTCGAATTTGCAATCTCGAGTCGGGATTGCATTCCCTACATACCACTTAGGCTGGGTTGCACCAAGCCGCCTGTAATCGTAAGCGGTGTTCGTTAAAATCTGATTGTACGAAAAATTTGACAAGTTTCTATAGGATGACAGCTGCCGGCGCCATATTTGACGATGACCGGCCTGTGATCGTATGTTGGTGCAACCGAGCCTTCCCACCACCAACCCAAGTTCGGAAAGTAAGCAATTCCCAACAAGTGGCGGTGAACGAATTAGCGAGTGTTTGACCGACACAAGTTGGGAATTACTTACTTTTTTAAATCTAAAATGATTAATGATAATACTTTAAAAAAGTATTCATATTTATATACCTTTTATAAAAATTTAAATCTATAATTGTCTAATTTCTAAAACTTTTCTGTTATAACAAATTCTGTTTACGTCGGGCTGACGACGGAGATTAAAATTAAAAAAAATCAAAAAACAACACTTTTTCGCACAGTTTGGTTGCTTTGAAAACGCACTTTTCGAGTACATGCATTATAATGAAATTATTTATTCTTCAATTTAAGCATATTACATGCACTTATGAATGTCAAAAAAACTACCACCATGTCAAGTAGTCGCCCTCAAGTCTTTGCGTACAGTGCCCTGCGCATACAATATAAAAATGCATTCAGAATGCTGTTGGGGCTACCTAGATGGTGCAGCGCATCACTAATGTTTGCTGAGGCCCGCACGGACGGTTTTCAAGCTATTATGCGCAAGAAAATCGTTTCGTTGCGAAACCGCCTCAGGAGGAGTCCCAACAGACTTCTGAGTGTCATTGTTGACAGGTTTGACTGTCCAATCTTGGAGCACTGGGTGGGTCAAACTAGGAGCTGTGACCTATATAATTATAATTAATTTAATTTAATACTAATACGTAGGTGTAAGCTGTACTAACACGATATGGATAAACAAAGTCCGAAATAAAGATTTTATTATTATTTTATTATTATTTGGCCTCTGGACCACGAAACGTTTTACCTCTCGCAGTCAATAAACCAAGTTTAAATGCCACAATATGTGTTATCCCTCTGTCAGAACTACGCTACGAGCACAACCCCTCCTGCTAGCTCCCACCTGTCCCACCACCTTGATGTTCCTGCCCCCAACACTACCCCACCCTGAACTGCCCCTCCTGCTAGCCCCCACCTGTATCTCATCGATGACGGCCTGCGCTTGCGGCATGTTGCTGGGCCGCCCCACCACCTTGATGTTCCTCCCCCCCAGCATCACGCCGTTCATCTGCTCGAGGCTGAGCTGCGCGGCCTCCGGGATCTCGTACTCCACGAACGCGAAACCCTTGTGCTTCTGCGTGACGGGGTCCCACGACATGTTGATGGACTTGATGGGCCCGAACGGCAGGAACGCCTGGCGGATGGTGTCCTCTTTCAGCTCGAAAGAGATTGATCCAACGTACACTCTGCAACGAAAACGGTTGCAACCGGTTAATTTTACTGTTCTTCCCCAAAGAGTCGAGGAGAAAAAGATTCCCCCTAACTCTAAGGCTGAAAATAGAGAAATCTATGCAGTATCAGTTTTTGTCCATGATTCACTGGTATCAGAAATCAGTTGTAGTGTTTGAAAAATGTGTAACTATTATAAAAAATCTATGATATGTATTGAATTAGTCTACAAAAACAAAATTAAAAATTTTGAAAAACCCACGACGGATGTACGGTGAAAAATGTTACTGCAGCGCCCCCTGGTGAGTTATCATCGTAACACCCAGCTAAAATTCGTCCTGACTAAACTACAAATCTATTGCCGAAAACCGCTTCTAAATCGGTCAAGCCGTTTTGAAGAAATTGATGTGCACACACAAACAAACAAACAAACAAACAAACAAACAAACAACCTCTCACCCTAAACGCATATACCTTCTCCGTTCCGTCGTGGGTAAAAATGCCCGCCAGAACCGCCAGCGTTTTTCTTTAAGCCGTCGTCTACCGCGGTCATTTCTTATGGATAGATATATCGTCTCGAATTTCGGGATTAGGGAGATAAGGTGTCGAGCAGGTGTCTAAAGAGGGACGGTGCGATACATAATTTCAATATTGTGGGCGTCTGGCTCAGATCTTTTCAGCTTGAGAGGTCACAGGTTCAACCAGCGCGAGGCGGGAGCCTACCGACATCGCTTTCATCATCGCCGCGCACTACTCTGCATCATGTTTAATGCCATTCTCAAGAAGCGAAACCAAGACCAAACTCATCCATCATCATTCATAAGTTGCCAAATCAAAGGGATGGATCTATCTGCCGACGTCTCCCGGCGAAAAAAATAAACAATAGCATTCTTTTGTTATGAGCTCGGGGATCCCCGGAACCGATAAACGACGGGTTAAGAATTATTCGCACATGAGCCGCTGCACCTGGGTCCAATGCGAGGCCCTCTGCTGCTGCTGCTGGGCCAGGGTCTGCTTCATCAGCTCACCTGGTGTACAGGTGTGTGTGGGTACCTGCACATGAGCGCGAGCGCCTGCTGGCGCTGGACCTGCGTCCGCTGCGAGGCCATCTGCTGCTGCTGGTGGGCCAGGGTCTGCTTCATCAGCACCATCTTGATGCTCTGCTCCATGGCGTACTTCTTGGCGCGCGCGACGGCGTCGGCCTGCTCGCTGGAGAGGCGCGGCAGCGACCCGCCCAGGATCGCCGGCAGCGTCGAGCATTTCGCGCCCGGACCTCCACATACATAATAATGCAAATGTTACAACACTCATACTATGCATAGTATGTATCATATGGTACATAGTTACCCAGTTAGTTACTAAGTTCTGTTGAGTATTTGCAGTTTATAAATCAGTAGCATAGTATTGTTTCTGACTATTGATATACATGGCTTGAAAACTTCTCAAATACTAATCAGATTACTAAAAAGATTGCTGCATTGCAACATCATTCCTCATAGCCTTCGAAGAATGCACAGGAGAGATTTTAGTTAGCATTGATCCTTATTTTTAATAGTGGTTACGAAGAGAGTTCAAATTTTTTTCATGCTTTAGGCAATTTCTATCTTAATTTTTACATAAAAATAAAGTATATCGAGTGTATATGAAGGCCAATTTTCGCGTTTTGCGTAGTTACTTCGGTGTCCACCAGTTGAAATTACCGGGATTTTGAGACTCGAGAAACTGGCGTAGACACCAGTTGTTTTAGACGTGCGTTCAGTGCGGGCCCCCGACGGACAGCACTCACATTTGTTGTACTTTTTTAGGGTTCCATACTCAAAGGATAAAACGGGACCCTATTACTAAGACTCCGCTGTCAGTCCGTCTGTCTGTCTGTCTGTCTGTCCGTCTGTCACCAGGCTGTATCTCATGAACCGTGATAGTTATACAGGTGAAATTTTCACAGACGATGTGTTTCTGTTGCCGCTATAACAACAAATACTAAAAAACAGAATAAAATTAATATTTAAGGGGTTCCCATACAAAAGTTATTTTACAGTTAATGCTACGGAACCCTTCGTGCGCGAGTCGGACTCGCACTTGGCCGGTTTTTATTATACGAAAACGAGCTTACGGTCTGCCTAATAATAATAATGCAGGCACCGCAGCCTACGGACACCTGCGTCTCCAGGAAAATCACAACTTACTTGAGTTGAGGATTCGTTGTGTTGACAGCTAGACCTGTACAGGTCCCTACTGTCAACACAGCGCATCCTCGGAGCTCCGGCGACCTTACTCACCGTCAGGAGCATAACACCACGTACCTAAACAACAATAAACGGTGTTATTATGGCGGCGGTCTTTTGTAACGTGGACATATTTCCCCAGATCGGCTGCTCCAAATGTGAGCCAGATCACGTTCCGCCGGGCTCTCAAAAATACAACAACTAATCACAATCGTATGATGAAATAACACTGCAGCTACGACGCGATACGCGCTGATCCTCAGTCGACCACTTGAAGTCTTCTCCAGCCATTTGAATCACTCGTATTCAATTTTAGTCCTTATAGACCTACTATTGATATTCAATCAATCACTAATATGTGATAATCCATATTGAAAGGGACCTTATGGCGGCCGGCACTTACGCCTTTATTGCCGCTGTTCCAATACAATAGTGAATAGGTGTAACATAAGCGCCTGCCGCCATAAGGTCCCTTTCGATGTGGATTATCACATATGTTCGGTACTAAAAGTTCAAGCTACTGAAACGAATGTGACAAAGTTTGTAACTTACCGGTGTAGACGTCGCCAACCTGCTGCAGGTCGTAGATGGCGCCGTAGTCCCCGCCTGCAACAGGAGCGCGGTTAGTGCGCGCTCGCTCGCGCCCGCGCGGCCGCGCCGCTGCCGGCGCCGGCGCCGGGGCGATCGGTCGAGGCACGGACACGACGAGTGCCACACGGTCGAAAGCGTTAGCTTGAGGATTAATGAAAGGAATATTCGTTGCGTCGACATATCATCGAGATACCGTAACCTCGAAGCCGCGAACATCGGCATAAGAGGCATATCGAATTTTTGCTCAATCGATACGAAATTTAAACGATCATTTATTTGTAGGAGCGATATTCGTAAAGTAGAAATACATCCGATCGATAGCACTTACACTCGAATGACAAAGCTAATTTATCACACGCAACATCGTACCTACTCGTGAAGAATAGAGTAGACTGTGGTTCTGTGAATCCCTGCCGGTAAGAGGAGTACTTGGCTCAGTCACTGATTATTAGCATCGAAGGCACAAATTCAATAGGACACTCTTTCGCAACTGTTTTTCGATCGAGCGAAGATTCGATCCATTAAGAATTTATCTTTTTTTTTTCCACTCTCCACCAGAGATGTGCTATGTTACGTACCGTTGCTATGGATGCGTTGATATCCACTAATAATATTCATTGGTCCGCATTGCTTACGTAGCACTGGTGGAAACGGAAAACTTTCACACCCTCGCAGACATCCTAAATAGCCTAAAACTGAAATCCCAAATTCGATTATATACGCATCATAGATTTCGACGCAACGAATATTCGATCCAGGAACCGCCGAGGCAACGATTCCCAACGTGTCGTACTCCTTGTGCCGCCTCTCGGTCGCCGCCCCGGGCCGGCGCCGGCGACGGCGCGGCGCGGGCGCGGCGGCGGCGCTCGCACACGCACGCGTCGTCTGGCACACACGCGGCCTGGCCGGCCCAGAGCCCAGCCCAGTCCACTCCCGGTAGACGAGCAACCTCAGCCGTACTTCACCTCATCGCTCGGCAGTCGAGCAACATTCACTCGCTTCACGTCACTTCCACTTCATCACTCATTCGTGTCGATCTCGCTCGCAACCTTTCATCCCGGGCGGAGCGGTACAGCGTGACCACTTAGACGACTTTTCTGCTTCTTTAGCAGATTTGAAGCAAAATTTACACGCTTTTGGTATATGAAAATGTTTATAGTTTTGTAATATTCTGTATGGACTTCCTCCCCTAATTAACTAAACGAGGTACATTAAAATTGGGTGCAAACATTGTTTTGAAGGCAGATCAAGGTAGATATTGTCAGCTGATGTCATTGCAGGGTTTAACATTAGATAAATTAAATATGATTTACATTACATTGTAGATGTTTACTTTACGACTTTAGTACGATTTACATTTATTCTATAATCAACTATACGCTAATCAAAAATGAATCGATTTACGATGCAACAATAGAAATAGCTTTTAGTGTCAACACAAGTTTGGTAGTGGTCACGCTGGAGTCCCGGCCCGCCGGCTGCGGCCAGGCGCGCCCGCTCACGCTCGGCCAGTGGCCAGTAGCCAGTAGCCAGTAGCCAGTAGGGAAGGTAGGTACATGTGTGCGGCGGCGGCGGCGGCGGCGGGCGGCGCGGCGCGGAACCTCAATAACCTAACTTATATCTAGTCTGAAACAGAAAGCAGAAACACTGATCACTGAGGAGATGTTTCTCAAAGTGGCCGGTATCGCGAGAGGAGGCGGCGGCGGCGGGCGGCGGCGGCGGCGGCGGGGCCTGCAACAGCGAGCAGAGCCACGCGGCGTTAGATGCGCCTTACTCCTCACACACGCCGCGGCCGGCGGCGGCACTTACCCGGCGGCGGCGGCGCGGCGGGCAGCGGCGGCATGCCCTGCGGCGGCAGGCCCGCCATCCCGGGCAGGCCCGCCATCCCGGGCATCCCCGCCATCCCGGGCATCCCCGCCATCCCGGGAATACCCGCCATCCCGGGCAGCCCCAGCGCCGGCTGCAGCCCGGCCATCTGGCCATGCATCTGCATGGCGCTCGTGTCGCCGCCCTGCAACTGCAAACACGACATGCGGAAAGATGATAAACACAATCGACACGTTCCCTCATACACAGAACGAACACATACACAGCAGGATGCATCGGGGATAGCGTGCCTAACGACTGGCCAGTCACCATAAAGACACCTTTTTGATCCAAATTATACGACGGGTCCCCGGGAACGGAACCCTATTGCTGTCACTCACGAGTCCGTTAGTCCGTCAGTCCGTCCGTCCGTCGTCTGTCACAAAGGTTTTACAGCCAAACGGTTGACAGTCTTTCAATTTTCACAGTGTAAACATTTTGTTGACCCAAAGCCATACATATTGTCAAAATTTATTTTAAATGTTGTTAAAGGGGGCTCCCATGCAGCTAAAGGGGGGCGCGAAAAAGAATTGGACCCACCCCATCGAGTGACTAAGTTTAATGCTCAACAAGTAAATAAATAATTTGGCATTAAACCCGCCATTTGTACAATTTGTGTATTTTGAGCAATGTTTAAATAAATGGGTCAATCAACTTTTTCTTGTTGTTATTATGTCCCATCAGCGAGGAGACAACAGTAACCGAATTTCTTAGAAAAATGATTATAATATGGACTTGAAGCATGCTCAAGAGATGACCCATGTCCAAATGGATTTATGCTCATTGCTAAAAGTCATGTTTGGTTGATTTAAACCCTTTAAAATCACAATTTTAAAGAGTGACTCAGGAGACGTAACCATGGCAACGAGCAAGAAAGAATAGTTGATCCACCCAAATAACAAATATTATATTTTTGTTTTACAGAATAATAGAAAACAAAGGAAAGAGAAGCCATCAAAACCAGCTTTTTTTTATTTTGTCCCCAAGATTTTTTCACTTCCTATTGATCTAATAAACTTGATACCTAATGTTTATTATTACGTATATTTTACCAACAAATACTAATATATTTACAAATCAGACTTTTACATGAAAATAAATTTAAGTATACTTATTTTTCCAATTAAAACCAACTTAAGTTTGCGGTTGGTTCGGAAGCCTTGAAGGGCCGAAAATAGACCTACTGATATTTCGATCAATTGGGATTATTCACAGGACATTTGGGTATTTGACAAATGTTAAAATGTATAACATAGTGTGGCTATATGGATAGAAAACCAATTGTATAGCAAATATGTCCATAAACGCAATATTTCAGGCCTAAATGGCAAATGATTGTTTTTCCATACAATGGTAGTATGTACGAAGCTAGAGCTGTGACGTCACATTTCGCTGTCAATCAGTATGGAGAGATTTCTGTGCTCGTGAGCTATACTGTACTTTGTCCCTTGTTTGTCTTTTGTGTTGCTCTAATTGTATTTGGTCCAATACAAACATTTGATCGTATCTAAAAATTGGTTCGAATGACACCATAACAATAATTTAGTCTAATAATGGATGGAGTTACAGTATTCAATCAAAACACCATACACTGTGTATAAAGTTGTATGTTTGCCCAACTATCCCTTGCAACATTATCGTAATTAATGGTTTTCAGTAGAACCCAGAATATTGGGAACATTTTCGAGCTACCATAGTGAGATCTTATTCATCAACTTTGTCATATTGATATTAGTTTTACTAATGATATTTATTTATGTTAGTGCTAACAAGTGCTTTGTCATTTATCTCAAAATAACCACAATAGTAATAATTATACCACATATTGTTTTTAATGATAAGTTTCATTTGTTTTAAGGGTCAATCAACTTTTTCTTGTTGTTATTTTGCCCCGTCAGCGAGGAGACATCAGTATCCGAGTTTCTTAGAAAAATGTTTATAATATGAACTCCAAGCATCCTCAAGAGATGATCCATGTCCAAATGGATTTAAGCTCATCGCTAAAACTCGTGTTTGTTAGATTTAAACACTATAAAATCACAGTTTTAAAGAGTGACTCAGGAGACATAACCATGGTAACGAACAACAAAGAATAGTTGATTCACCCTTAAATGGATTTCACAACATGAAACAATTTCGTGGAACTTGGATACTTATACAAGAGTATAACAGTTTACTTGCGCTCGGTGAATCCTTATTAGGTCACTGTAACTCAGCCTGGGGCGGATCAGCAAAGACTATCCTGATCAGCTTAGAAAGGGTGCAGCGATCTCTTCCTTGCATTCTATAAACCATTCTGCTACAGCATAAGGGATCTTTATATAGAGGCGAATGTTCTGACAGTACAACACCTGAAGGCCATGTTTGCATAGGGCAAAAACTTGGACGCTGATACAAGATGTCAACACTGGAAAATGCAGAAGTACAATACCAGACTTGCCCAGCGTTCAGTCCACGTATATCCCCTCTTGCTTTAAAGATCTTTTGTAAAACCTACACAGAACACCATAATACTTTTATTTGGGTATTATAAGTAATCTGGCTAAAGCAACATGACTATGGTAAAACCGAACTGCCCCTAACCATCCTTTGTTAAGCATTCAATTGAACAGTGTATAATAATAAGATGTATTTAATTTCATTACAATATACATACACATATATACACACCACATCACATCCAAACAATAACAAAAAACTGCTACTTGTTTATTTGCCCTGTACGAAACTTGTTAAAATTGTAAGCTATTTATTCTACTGGGTCCTGTACACTGTACAGTACACAGGGTTTCTTAGCTCAGGACCCAAAAACTTGTATACTGTGTAACATGTTACTTTGGTCTAATACATATTTCTATTTCTATATGCAAATCTTCATGACTTTCATACAAGGCACAACTTATTAGGCACTTATTTTCTTTTGAGAAAAAGATTTTGCAAATTCTTGACTAGTGCATAATTATGTGAATTAAACTAGTAATTAAACATCATAATTATTCATTGCGAGCATTTACATTTCTTAACTACAATACATTAATTGGATAGGAATATTTTATATTTGTGAGTTTTTATCAATAACTTACCATACCTACATTCAAAGTCAGTAAATGAAGTCACTATGACAGCTCATATGCCACTAGAATTCCGGTCTCCGGTATTCAGATTTGCATGAAGCTATTTGAGCAGCACAAAAGCAACAAAATATATAATCTATACCACTCTGCTCCTGTGGACCACTTATGTGCAAAAGAGTACCAGGGAGACACATTGTGCAACCGGAGGAGATACAACTGAAAATTCCTAAGCGATGAAACAATAGATCAATCTCCGGCCAAGGCAGCGGAATTCATCAATAATAATTGATTTATTTATTTAATCTTTATTCCACAAAAGTAAAACTTATTGTATAAAAGGCGGACTCAATGCCTTAAGCATTCTCGACCAGTCAACCTTATGGCAAAGCAGACTAATTGTAGGCAAAAACTTCAACTTTAAAACATAACGCTAACAATGTGACAACAAACAATGTAACGTGTGTGTGTTTGTGGTTGCTGGAAGAGATCGCTATTTAGCGATAAGACCGCCTGTTGTCTACCTCTGGGAACGACTGTAAACTATGTGCCATCGAGTCTATTTGTATTGTATTGTAACACAGAGGGAAAGCAACATGGTGTTTTCGTGTATCGTTAGCGGCGACGTAACAGCCCGCCTAAGTTAAATACGGACAGGATATGCATATTTATGCTCGTATTTGTCCTACAACTAACCATATTGCAAAGAATCGTTGCAAGCTTCTCCTAGAAAGATACCAATCTATGATACCAAAGGCTATCGTAAATTATAACACGAAACCTTTCACAGTACGATGTAGGTTAGGTTACAACTTGACAGCTCGCGGCAGTAGTAAAATCATGTCTGCTACTTACCAGTTCCATGGTTGCGTATATCTAATTAAAACGATGCAAAACAATTAGCTATTTTAATACTCAAAATATTCTACAACGATTTCTTATTTTAAATAACAGCACAACACAACGCAAGTAAAGTAAGATGGACGTGGACGACGTCACTCACTGTGTTGCCAGGATCCCGTGTGACTTGCTTGTGACGTAAATTACGTTTCGTTTTTCGTTTGAATTTTTATGCAAAAGTTATTTTTTTTATATTTTCTTAATTACTTATCAAAACTTTAAATTTCAAGAAATGAGTAACCACATAAAGATAAAATTCGGTGAGTCCGGCGACAGAATTACGCCGTGATGATGGGCGGTATCTCAAATGTCGGACAGACAAAGTCGTACCATAAGGGTTTTTAGTCACCTTTAAATTGTCTCGCTTCGTCCCGGTTAGATACAATTGACCTTTCATTATTCTCAAAAGTTACGAAAATTTCCTTTCCAGCAGAAGTTACTTACAAGTTATGCGAGCCGGTCGAAAGTTACGAAAAATGTAACCATCTGCACAACACTGCTCAACTCATTTTTTAGGGTTCCGCAGCCAAAAGGACGAAAACCTTTATAGTTTCGTCATATCTAGTCGTTCTACAGAGACCCTATACGCTTACCACCAAGAGTGACGGAAAAGGTCTTATGCAGATAAATTGAGAATTGGTTTAAAATGACGACCAGTTTACCATAAATTACCTCCTTAACTTGGGCGCGTAATCGCTTGTCTGACGTAATTGGGCACAACTGTCATATAAAATAAGTTTAACTCTACAAAAAAAAGTAAACCTATGACAGGGACAACAAACGATACGTAAAACTCTGTCGCTCTTATACAAAGTTGTATATCACCATCTCGCTCGGTAGTGGTATTATTATTTGGGTGTCGTGTCTGGCAGAGCTGGGCATTAACTCGTTAATCCGTTAATTAACGAAGTTAACCATGTGTGTATCGGATTAACTTTTATGTTAACTTGCAAAATTGTTAACGAACTCATTAGAAGGCAATCCAAAGCAAACTAAAAATATCATAAAAAGAACAATATTGTATAGCTCAATCTAAACGAAAGAAGACCATATATTAAATAAAATATAAGCTTAGCATCACAATCTTAAAATGTAAAGATTTAGCTAAGTTATTAACATAAAATGTAATTAACTTTCTTTTGAAATAAACAGTTTAATTTTTTTTTTTTATTAACTTCCGCTAACTGTCCAAAGCTCCGTTAATCCGTTAACTAAGTCCTTATTTTATCGACGGAACACCGCACCGCGAAAAACGAATTCTGACAAGTCCGTTCGGTCGGGGCGGCGTAGGCGCGGGCTATAGGCACTGAGTGAGACAGGCGATGCAAGTGGGGCGCCTCAGGCGCGTGCGGGAGTGAAATGAACTTGTTTTGTTGGCTTGGTGCATCAGTGAATGAGAATCCAACTAATCCAAGGCGTATGGTGAAGAGCTGTTTATTTGATAATTAAATTAATCGCTCATTATAAGAAATTCTTAAACCCACCTTGCTTCTCTTATTAGGGTTCCGTACCAAAATGGTAAAAAAGGAACCCTTATGGTTTCACTTTAGGTATCTCTCAAGAACTTCTTATGCTATCGATTTGAAATTAGGAACGGTTATAAAGAAGGGTAACCTTGATGCTAGAACATGTTTTTTAAATTATTTATTTTTTATTTTCTGTCTAGTAGTCTGTCTAATAAGTCAAGTGGAGTATCATACTCGTATGAAAGGGCGTGAATTGCACATACTGAAACAATTTTTTTTTACGTTGAGTCATTTTCGATTTGTGAGGGAAATGTAAAAATAACCGTTCCCCCTTATCTATGAAGTTTACCAACGAAAAAAATATTAGCTTATTACATAATATTGATATCAATGTATATTTTACAGGAAAAATATAACTCCATCTACTTTTTCTTTTTTTTTATCATCAAAAAACATCAAACGTGGCCGACGGACGATGACGGACACACACGAGTGAGAGTGACCCTATAAAAGTTTCGATTTTTTCTTTTGTAATACGGAACCATATCACTATCACTACATAGTATAAAACAAAGTCGCTTTCTCTGTCCCTATATCCCTATATCCCTATGTATGCTTAAATCTTTAAAACTACGCAACGGATTTTGATGCGTTTTTTTTTAATAGATAGAGTGACTCAAGGGGAAGGTTTATATGTATAACACATGCATCAGCATTGCACCTGTGCGAAGCCGGGGCGGGTCGCTAGTTAAACAAAGTGAAGAGCTAGCGGTCGGTGTCTTGCAGGCCCGCGGCGCCGCGCCCTGTGCTCGCGCGCAGCTGGCGGCGTCAGTCGTCAAACATTACCCTATACTAACATTACAGTGCGTCACGCACGTAGAACTAACTGGCAGACCCCACGCAAGATGGTCAGATGACCTTTATAAAATAACCAATGACTGGCCCAACGCGGTCAAATATAGAGACGCACGGCTAGAGCTCGAGGAGGTCTTTACCAGAGAGGAGTCCAAACCAAATTAGGTATTAGGTAACGTTTAATATCCCTATATTTTATTTTTGTAAGCATCCTGGTTTCGGCAAACGGGCTTTATATTTTTATTGTTATTATTTTGACATAAAAAACGAACAATTTCAAGATTTTTGATCTGCCAAGCCGCGCACTAAGCACCAATTCAAATTATTCAAATTACTGGTTGCAATTTATGGTACTAAATTGTGCAAGTAAGTTTAATGGGAAGGGCAGGTCCCCATTGTATAGATAATATCAGAGGGGATTAATTTTATGGTTTAAATTATTGAACAAACAACTCGGTGATTTATTGCAACGGGAATGGCGCGCTTATATTAGTATGGTACCAAGACTAAAATGTAATTTAGGTGGGCATTAAATTAAATGTGTGTACCTAGAGATTTCTAAAATAATAGCAACTAAGGATTTTTTAGACGCAAATGCTTGCATTGAGAGCTGAGCTAGAGACGACGAAGAACTGTGAGACTAAGTGGGTCGGTGCTCTGCAGACCTCGCGAGTGTTGTTTTTTTAAATCTTGTTTGAAAAATATATTTGTTTTGAAAGTATCCAAAAAGTGACACGATTAAAAAAAATCTACGTAATTACCAAACTGCTCCCAAAAATTCACGATAATCTGTTGAGGAATGCGACATGTAGAGGAGAAGAAACCATTAAAAAAATGATTTTGAAATTTTCCAAAAACTGACTTGACAAAAAAATCTATATAATTTTCGAACCTGCTCACAAAATTTCACGAAAATCGGCCGAGCAGTGAGACCTGTAGAGCCGAAAAAACCGAAATCCGCCCGCAGAAAACATACAAAATCATTGAAAAAACATTTGTGTTAGTTATTTGTGTTCATTGAAAATTAGAGAGGGGGGGGGGCACACTTTTTATGACTTTCACAGCTAATGTCACCAATGGTTGACTTAATAGGAATAGTTTTTAGAAACCTTGATGCGGTTCATAGAATTACACCTTCCAACCACATTAATAATAATAATACCTAACTATAGTGCTTATAGTCTCCGAATAAATCGGCTGTGACATACGGACGGACTGACGGGCATACAAGACGAAACTATAAGGGTTCCGCTTTCGCCATTTTGGCTACGGAACCCTAAAAATGCCTGCTTCTACGCTTTTTTGTGAACTAGCAGTTTTGTCCATGGCCGAGCATGGGCGCGAAGTTTCAATTCATTCGAACGTTTAGAGTATGATTTTTTTAAAGTATTGGCTATCTTGGAACAGGGCCATCATTGGCGCAAGTACCTTACTTAATACTTAACACTGTATTGTTGAGTACTCACGCAAGTACCAAGTACCTACCTAACCTTTTTTCTTAACTTATAAAACGATGCGTTTCAAATTTGCACTTATCGTAAAATTTTCATTTCTCTTACACTTTAGACGAACAAAGACCTTGTTCGTCTAAAGTGTCACACTCTGGAAATGGTTCATTTCTGTTCTAGAGCAGAAAAATACACACATATGTATACCTATATTTAAATATTATAAAAAAAATGATAAGCATTCTTTTGTTCAATAAAACGACTTCAGATCCGTTTCCTGAAAATGGTCCCTTCACAATGCCCACCAAAACGATTCGGCGCCAAAAATTCTCCTATGTAATGGATGGCTTTCAACCCTTGGTTCACAATTTATTCGAAATATAACATTACACTACGCCGATGACTGCCACCGGCGCCGCCGCACACCTCTACAGGCTGTAAGTTTACTTGCTGACGTTGTTCCTGTTGTTGTTCACATCACTTCACTTGATTCACTTCAGTTCAGTAGCACGCGATTACGCGACTCGGTTGGATGTGTCGTGCGTTGTGCGCATTTACCCGGCGGCGCGAGCGCAGTACGCACGCGGCGAACGAATCGAAGTAGCTTAACTAATAACGAGGCAGGAACTTTTTGGATCTCTTAAAGTGCAAGTGCAGTGTGTGACGTAGTGTTTACCGGATTGCTGGAGGTGGGTTCTCAAATACATACTTCAGTTTGTTTTGTTTATAGAGAGATCTAAAAGCCAGGACAGCCTGCATGGCCTGGTTGAAAAAACATAGATTGTATTACATGAGGTAAATGCAATACCTATTTCATCGAGAGCTAGTTTGTTGAATCCCAAAAGAAGCGAAGGATTTCGGTTCAGAATCCGGAGCGTAGCGAGGTATTCTAACGCGGAATCCTGAGCGTCGCGTAGTGAGGGATTCAAATTGCCTGGAGTTAAAAATAATTTTCTTGCCGTGTGACACATTTTTTTTCACTTCTCCTGTAAAAAATACTATTCATCCAAATAAGTAAGTAAAAGAACTTTATCAATCCTGGCCATGTATTTAGAATACATGAAATAAACAAATGCATATTTCATAGAGTGATAGGAGAACGGTAATAAAAAGTTATTGATGTACACACAATGAAAGAGATGTGATTTATCGTCGCAGCGAACATTAATATAACATAAATTACTTATTTATAGAAATTATAGATATACCAATGAACCCAATTGACCCGCTGTCAAAGTTACAGCCTCGTTATCTTCCTACTGATGAACAGCAGCGTTTGTTCAGGGAAAGTGACGTGACCCTGAATACATCTCTCAAATATTGTGAAATACAAAACCTTTTTTTTTTTATTATTAAAAATGGGATCGCTCTTGGCCAGCATCTAGCCAGGGGGCAAAGATGAGGCCGACGATGAAGCGAGCTCACCCAGAAGGTGCCTATTCACTCGTGCCTTAACAACGTGTAGGTTATATGAGCTCGGAAACACAAACGCCGGCAGAGAATTCCAAACCTTAGAAGTGCGCATTATAAAAGATGATGCAAAGCGCATCGCATTTTATACGAGATTTAAAGTACTTAGACGAAGTTGTGCTCCTGATAACACATCACCTTCACTTTCCTTTAGATCTAGGCCAGTAACTCCTCACTGCTCACTCGGTAAAGAACTGTCTTCCAGATAACCTACATTTAATATTTTGTGACATCCACCGAGCATTCCTCTGCAACGGCTAGTTCGTTTAATACCTAAAGTACTTCACTAGCTAAGTAGGTATGTAAGTTACAAGTCGACAACCTGGCCTCTATACCACAAAATTTTACAAGTCTACAAATAGACTAATTTATACAATTTTCTATAGAAAAAGTTGACATATTTGTTAAATTGTACGATTGTAAAGTTTTGTAGTATAATATGCAGGGTGTAACAAAACTAAGTGAGGATCCGTTTAAGGGCATATTCGGTATCGTGTTCTGATTAGGAAAAAGTAGACGAAAAACTTTTTTGACGAAATAAATTTTTGGCTTTTTTATGGACAGTTGGCCGATTTGGGCGACCAGCGGGGTAATCACGTAACTTTTGTACTACCGTTAGGTAGATTTTAATGTCACATTTTAATTGTCAGCTTATACAATTATACTTCAAAATTGACAGTAAAATCTATCTACCGTTAGTACATAAAGTTACGTGATTCTTCTGCTGCCCCACAGAAAAAAATTTCGCGTCAAAAAAAAATTCATCTACTTTTTCCTAATCAGAACTGATACCGAATATGCCCTTAAACGGATTCTTACTAGGTTTGTTACACCCTGCTGAACTAAATATTTGCTTACTTAAATTTAGAATAAAGGAAGCATTTTGCATGCTGCTATAGACTAAACATGTGAAACTACTTATACTTATTACCTATGTCAACTTCAATTTACCATGTTTACGCAAATAAATCATTCATTCATTCATTCATGAATTCATTCATTCATTGAAAAATTTAGGCACCGAGTAGGATTCGAACCTGCGACCTCCCGGCACTCGCGGCCAGCCGCTCTAGCCAACTGAGCTATAGGTGCAATCGCTACCCAGTTAAAAATTCATCAACCAAAAAAAAAAATTTGCTTATTTAGGTACTCGACGACTCCAAATGTGGATTCTAATTCTAAGAATGCTTGTCTGAAGATGTCGTTTAGCAAGTGCATTTGTTGTCGCTGGGCTGGGAGCATCGAGTGCATTCCGCGCCACGCGTGCATTCTAAGTAAGCACCTGCGCGCGAATGCACTAGGTATACAGTCGGCCAAGAAACCACTCTCCTCCAAGAGATTACTCTCGACGCGGCGGTGAACGACTGATCCCCGTTTTTACCTTTATTGGATCAACAGGAATGCTCCATATGGAACAAATTTAAAATAATATGTGTAGGAATTCCTTCGACTGCGCCGTCCGTTGGTGAGTTTACTGACACGTAATATGAATTTGACATGTAATATGAATTATTATGAATAAAATAATTATGATTATTATGATTATGATCACTCCACCTCCACCTGTAGTATAAAACGGTTTTGCGGGTTTATTTCCCAATTAACAAGTTATCTACATCCATATCATAACTTCCCTATAATATGTTCTAGCTATATTAATTTACTTGTATCTGTGGTTGCATCTTCATGTTCACAAGTCGATATTTTAATTACATCGAACTTTCAATATATAAACATGCTTACCAATGAAATAAGATTTAATACAGTGGAATCCGGATAAAGCGACAGTCAAGGCCTGTTGACTCAAGGGATCGGTGATATTACGTCGCACTAACAGAACGTCGCACAAAACGGACTGATTTACTTTGAAAATGTTTATTATGAAATCTAATGTGTGGTGCTTTTGAAGTCGTTAAAAGCGGACAAACGTTATATGCGGTGTCGTTACAAGCGGATTCTACTGTATATGGATGTAGAAGTTGCACATAATTAGGAATTAAAGCACTAGTTTGATTTAATTATGAAAATCGCTTTCGGCTCGTTTCATAATTAGATCACTAAACTACACTAATGTCATTATATGACTTTTAATTTCGACTCGTACCTCCACGGGTTCCCGAGACAAAGGGGCTTGCCCGACAGACGGACAATAAGGTGATCCTATCAGGTTTCCGTTAAATTTCAATTGAGGTACGGAAACAATACATCCCTTGCTGCGTCGTGATCTACCTACGCTATATCTTCATTACTAATTACTAATAATTATCTACTTATAACACAATCAAGTAATATCCCGGATGTTGATGAGCCTAGCAGCGAAATTGAGATCCACCTTTAGAGCAAATCTGTTGAAAATGACTTTGAAACATACAAAATTACGAACATAAAATACAAGTGTTTTTTTATAATTTTACTAGCGACCCGCCCCGGCTTCGCACAGGTGCAATGCTGATGCATGTATTATACATATAAACCTTCCCCTTGAGTCACTCTATCTATTAAAAAAACCTCATCAAAATCCGTTGCGTAGTTTTATACATAGGGATATAGGGACAGAGAAAGCGACTTTGTTTTATACTATGTAGTGATGATATATAATATTATTGGATATCTAGTACCTCCAGCATTTCGAGCCGTAATTCGTTAAGACATGCAGGTGTACTCAAGTACGCCTGAACTTTAAATCAAACATTGTTTCGTTTGTGGGCATTGTTTTGTCGTTTATATTTGCTACCGGCTCGTGCCACTCCTTGTTTTCTTTATTAGGTCGGTCTATTCCGGGCCCGTAGCTCGTAGCTAGTTAGTCCCGATAGTGCTGGCCGCGCGCCACGCGTGGGGATTCCTCCCGGATATAGCGGCGCGTGGGCAGCGCCGGCTACTTCCGCGGTGCTCGGAGCTAAGGCTGCGTCCCCGAGCTGCGTCCTAGGTTAGCGATCTTGACGCGAACGCTGCGCGGAAGCAAGAAACAGTCGATACACGAAAAGAGAGAGAGCTAGACTGAGTAAGATATGCCCAAGATCTTCTTCGTCTTAGTGTTGTTTCCGATACACTTTCAGCTTCCACTTTGGAGCAGTGCTCGGGACTCACTTGCTAGCTTTGCGGAAGCGCCTACCGAAAGCAACAACTAACATTTTATCAAGCGGCAGGACCTTGCTTTAGAAATAAATATTGCTTTTTGTGCCTTTCCAACAGGGATCGGATACCGGTATTTTCTCCATAGAAAAATACTGGTATTATTACGGTCACCGGTTCATTATTTCGTTTTTAATGGGACAATCTAATAATACGACGTTGTTACCTAAATACATGATTCAGCCCTACGTAGAGAGCAAAGATAATACAAAATATTGGGCTAATTCAGGGTTTTTTAAAAATACCGGTATCGGTCCCTGCTTTCCAAGCACAGTAACGGCAAGGTTTACTGTAAATAGGTACTTACCGGTATCCTACTAATATTCGACGACAACGAGATTATAGTCTGGATTAACATACCTATATATATAATACTTTTTACCCCGAAGGAAGGGAAGGGATTAAATAGGGAGTGAAAGTGTACCTACGAGGGCAAAAGCTATTATAGTGTTTTATATATATCCCACCATGAAATTAGTAATTATTGTAAAGCAGAGCTCATAAATTAGGGAATAAATCTGTATGGTGCGATGCGCGGGCGGCGGAGGGCTGTGTGTTATGGCGACACTTAAATTTAATCGCAGCCGAGACACTTGCGCGGCCACGTGGCCCGAGTTCCCACACTGAACGCAATATAATATTGTACTCTTTTCACTGAGCCGCCTTCTGGGAAAACATTTGGAACTCGTCAGTTCATTAGCTTCGATGAGTTCGGTGTCAACGGCGTGTCAGCTAAAATTATAACCGTTTCATCAGAATATGAACCACCAGTCTCTTATTTTTATAGGCAGGTATTACCTAAGTACCTATAGCTGACATAACACTCATACATATCACTGATGATTTGGACAAGGTTGAGCTAGAAAACATCCAACCTGATCCAAGGTTATAAGGTTGGAATGTAAAGGCGCTTTTAGTTATGTCGCCAAAACCCAGCCCGCGGCCGCGCTGACATTCAGCGAAAATTCCGCCAGCGCCAGCAACAAGACTCGCCTAAATATCGCCTTTAAACAAATTACGGCGAACAAATCTATCAGAATGAAATTAGCACTTAAGTAATTAATATTATAAGTATCTCTGTCTTTCATCTGTTACCTCTTCACGCTTAATCCGGTGAACGGATTTAGATTAAATTTGGATCGGTTATAGTTTGTATCTCGATCCCGCCGAGGAAAGGTATAGGGTAGTTTTTTAGGGTTACGTAACCAAAATGGCGAAAACGGAACCCTAGCTTATTTCCGTATAATACAGGAAGATATTCAAATGTGGTATTTTAACACTTAGATGTATTATATTTTGAGATGTGACGATACGAAATCTAAGACCCCTCCCACCCCTTGTCACACAATGTCACACTTCGTCGACCCCCTCCCTCCCCTTTAACGTGTGACGTACTTTATGGATGACCCCTAAGGGGATTAAATGGGGACGAATGTATCACGCGGATGAAGTCGCAGGCAAAAGCTGCGACTTTGATATGAATAAGAATACTTATTGAATTACATGTATTAATTGTACAAAATTGAATAAACGTTGCTGTGAGCTTCATACCATTTGATTATCGGGCCGCGCAGGGGGTAGAGGTTGAGGCCCTGCGCCTGCGCCGCGCGCCGCGGGGCGCTAATCAAGCCGGCCGGCGCCCGCGCCTGTCGCCTCGCGTGTATTTATTGTTCTACTGACCACCATTCCGTTTGTTAACTTTTAAATTAATGTATAGAAATGAAAATTGGTTGAATTGATGATTTACGATGCGCGGTCACGCCCTCCTAAAATGTTATTTTTCGAGATGGCTGCGGGGGGTAGATAAATCATAGATAGTGATCCTTATCGTTTATTTTCTTTCGTTTCGCAGTTATTACTATATATTTTGAAATATTTATAATAGTTCCATCAGAACAATAACAACAATCTAATTCTCCAGTCTGAGGCTTGTTTACGGACGAGACGTGCGCGACGCGACGCGACTCGCGGGCCTTCAGGCGGGGGTGGAAATGCTCACACCTCTATATAATATTGTCTTTGGGCGACACCGAGCAACCGGTGAAACACGGCCAAGACGAGCTTAGAAGTTCTAAGCTCGTTAGAACCCGCTTCGGAAGTGGCAATCTTTATTTTAATACTTTCGTCTGACGGGTTGTTCTTTGTACCTACGCAAAAAACCGTGCTCTCGCCTCGACTATGCGACTAATAATTATTACAAAACCTTGACACTAAACTGAGAATATGTTAAAATGAAACGGACAAAAAGTTCACTGAGCTTGCCATAAATGATAAAATAGCACTGAAATAATATTTGTTTGTTTCAGAAGAAATATTTGCCGGACACCTGCAACGGTGATGGCGCCCCGACCGCCGGGCTAAGTGTGGGGGTGTAAGCGTGCGTGCGTGCGTGTGTCGTGCGTGCGTGCGTGTGTCGTGCGTGCCTGCGTCCGTGCGTGCGTGTGTCCGTGCTATGTGTGCGTGGCGGTTGTTGCTGCTGGCCGCGCTGCCGGCGCTTGTCGGTGAGTGGAAAATATTGCTTGAAGTATTGACACTGTTGACAGGATACGTATCATTTTCAACGCGGTTGCACAAGGACCTGTGTCGGAGCCGCCGAAGGACGGAACCATATATAGCAAGTAAAGAACGAACCAACATTATGAAATAAAAGCTTGTAAATAAAAAAAATGCCCTAAGTCTTTGGTGCTAGGTAGGGTTCCTTGAAGTCCTATTGTTTTGCTAGTAAATATAAGTAAACTGTAGGTAATACTGGTATATAGTGTCAGCATTGTTTACAATTTCACAATAGACTTGTACTATCTTATCTTCAGTTGTACTTCGCTATGTTAATCACTTTAAAACAAAATCATTTAACCGACTTCAAAAAAAGGAGGAGGTTCTCAATTATAGACTGAATGTTGTTTTTTATAAGTTTGATTTGGGAAATTATTTCTTTTTTTGAAATCTTGTGCTTCCAAATTGGTCCCGTTATTATCAAAGTTCACTTTTGACGATATGAAGCGTGAGGAATTGAAGAAACTCCTCAAAAATTCAAGAGAAACATATCGATTTTAGTATTTTCAGTAACAAATCGAGCATTTCGTGAAAGGGAATTTATGAAGGAGTCAACGGATGGTCATCTAAAACTACTAGTGTTTCATGGTTAATAGCGCTAAGATATTTTAATCAAGATACTAAAGCGACTATGACGAAATCAATTTGAATGGTCCTGACGTAATGTTATGTCGATCAACCTGATCTTAGACAACGGAACTCCGTAATAAAACAGTGTAGCTTAGCCGCATTTGGAGTTTACTGAAATTGTCAGGCGCTTGAGATGCACTCTAGTAATAAAAAGTGTGAAATAAATAAAAAACCGTGTCCAAAAATAAACACTAAAAAGTGAAAAATATTTTTTATTGAACAATGAACGTATTGTAATTTTTGTAGTCGGTGTCATTTCGTCAACTTTAAGGCAATTTCGTTGTAAGACTCGTAAAGTCTCTAAAACTGTTAGAAAGCAAAACATTATTTTATTCTTTTTAGTGGTTTTTTGGGCTTCTTTTATTTTTTATTATTAATTTATTTACTTATTTAGTAAACTTTATTCAACTTCAGTGATAGACAAATTGGTTTAGCCCGCTTTTCGACAATTATTTATACATTAAGGTTCAAAAGCAGCAGACCACTTTAATTCTTACGTTCTAAGTACCACTCCATTTTGTTACTATAATAATTAAGCAAGCACAGTTGGAATGAAAAACGAAACAACAAGACCGAACGAAAAAAAGGAGAACGGAGCATTCCACCGCGTGTGTGACGAGACCGCGTTACGTGTTTTACGATACAATGCAAAAGCTGTAATACTATTATACACCACACACGCACGCACGCACGCACGCACACATGACTAGCCATCATAATAAATCACTGTCAGTATCTACATAACATCAAATGGCGCGATCTCTTCCAGTTAACTTTAGGATCCCTAATACCTAAGTATACAGGTTGAAGTTGACAATCACAGATGAAAACGCACGTCCGAAAAACTCCACTTTAGTAAAATTTAATTCTTGGAACATTTTGCATGGACTAACAAAAGAATATTGGATAACATAATTTTTTGGGGAGATTTCTGATACAAAGAACTCCACAGGCAGTCTCGAGTTTTAAATATCAAATTACTAAACAGTAGAACTAGTAATTGAATGGATTTGCAAGTGTCCCAGCCAGCATGCGCGAGTAGATACCATAATGGAGTGGAGAAGCAGAGCACACGCAAGACGTGCTTTGTACAGACTACTACTAAAATGTCCTGACTAGTTTTACTACTTACACACAAAAATATTTTCTCACTCTTTAGTGTATGAAGTAGCCAAACACAAGACAGTTTGAGCTTATCACAAGTATAAATCGTCCAAATAAAATATCTCTTTAACACTGTATGAAAAAAAAGATGTATTTATTTATTTAGAGATCATGTTTCAAATATATTGTAAGTCACGTCTAACAAACGTATCCAAGTATAGGACTTAGGTATGTCCCGAAAACAACACTCAACATTGTATACACATTTTTAGAGATGTATGAATTGGTTTTAGTTTCGATTCCACCACTATACACGAATTAACAGAACTGCGAAAGTAAGACCACTACTAGGAATTATAAATATTATTTATTGCAACCAAACTACATACACATACAACGTCATAATGGCACGTATGGCAACGTAATAAACGATTCACGGAAATGAGTCAGATTTCCTCCTGGAAACGAAGCTGCACATGGTCAAGTACGAAAATGAAGTAGCGACAATCGTTGGGATTCCTGCGTGAGTCAGAACACGTGTCCTGGGTGTCGCAGGGTGTTCCACCGCCCGGGGCCCGGGCCGCCGGCCGGCATCGGCCATGTGTCGCCGCGCAGGGCGACGACCTCGTGATCACCAACTAAAACGCGGCCCGCTGCCAGCTGCTCCAATTCGTGAAATATCGATACTACATCATTTATTATACTATACGGAGCACACCTGAAATATTCAGAACAATAATAACTGTGCTTATTATGCCGGTGCCGCCCTGGGGTCCTAGGACGCCTTTTGCTCGAACAATCGTTAAATTAACATAAATTCGTCAGTTAATTCTATTGTCGTCGCTGCGAACACGTGGCGCTGGCGGCTTACTTAGCTAGGGAACTTTTTTCGGCTCTGATGACATAAATGGAGCTAGTTAATCAAATGTCAACCTCACTCTCGGAGTTCGGAAGAACGATTCGAGGAGGGACAGGTGCGGCGTCAACCGCTCGTCGCGGCGAGTTAAATTAGTTTCTAATTCGGGAGCATACTTATAAACAGCTGTTGGGCTTTTAACATTCTACAAATGATTGCGCCGCCATTGCTTTGTTTGCATTTACTCTTTGATTTGTAGCCCCACCGGGTGGACCGTTGCAGAACTCTTCATTATTCTGTCCGCGGCTTCGTAAGATCTAAACGGTATCCGACTTCAGGCTTATTATTATTATCGTAGTATCTTTACAGTGTTGCATGCTTAGCACTCTGCCAAGAATGTTGTATCTACCTGTCATGTTGTATCTACTATGTCAGATCGAGAGAGTGACGTCATTCTGAAGGTCAGGAACCCCGTTCCAGAATAATGTCGCTTAATATTCTGGGAGCATTATTAATGAGCTCGACAAATAGAGAGTGCGAGAATGTGATTATTTTTATAGATACGTAAACGTAATGTGGGTCGCGTGGCCGGAGCAAGTTGGCACTGAATGAGTGGTATTCTCGGCGCGGGCGTCGCACGTGGCACGTGGCGTGGCGAGCTTTTGGTTTCGCGCGGGTTTGGGGCGGGCGCGGCGCGGGGGCGGCGCGGGGCCCGCATCCTGCGTCCGTTCCGTCGCAGCTGCGGACCACCGATCGAGTGTTTACGCCGGTTTACGCTCTACGCCTGCCAACACGGGCATACAATATAGCTGTGATGGAATGGAATGTTTAGCGCCGGCGCCACGGAAATCTGTTCTAGGAACGCACGCCGCGCTGTGCCGACTGGATTAGTATAGCTGTCGGGATGTAAAGGAACGTACCTTATCCTTTAATCTTTATTTTAACTAGCGCCGATGATAAGATTTTGCACAAACAGTTTCACACCATGAGAGATTAGTATTGACGGACAAGCTTGATGCTGATGCTCACGACACAATAGTGCTACGAGTTGTGCTATGATTGCTGTCAATCGTGCGCATTAGAGTCGAGGTGAGGGATCGCGTCGGCGGCCGCGACTGATCTGCTGCCAAGTCCCTGCTGTAATGACTTGCGGCAGCCGTGAAGCTTTCGCAACTCGCTATGTGGTCAAGTGTCAGTGGCCTGTTGCACGAAGCCATACAAGTCTAAACCACCAATAATTAAACGAGAAGTGTGGCTATTTAGACGAATGTTGCCTATTTAGAACTGCTAAATTGTAATTTTCAGTTCGTAGAAATGGGGCAAAATGTTGATTCCTAAAGGCACCCGTACTTGGTGAAGTATCAAGTCCTCATCATCAGTTTCACTTCAAAATATGTATTTTGATGAGCATTAGTAATTGTCCGGGGTAATCATCATCAGTGCCATACTTAACCCAAGTAGTGGTTTACTTGCATTACTCTACAGAGAATACCGAAAGCGCTATATGGAGGGCGATTACATTTGAGGAGTTCCCTCGATTTTACTCCTGATTCCCATCATCAAAATTTTATCAAAAGTATATATATACCCATCTCGGAGGTACTTGTTTTCCAAAAACAAACCATTTAAATTGGACAGTACCTATAGTAAAGAATTATCGAACATACTTACATTAAAAAATCGAAAACGAACAGAACGTTCCTCCTGTTGAAGTCGTTAAAATCTATTAAGACCTACGTGTTTCTAGTTTTAGGCCCAACGAGGCTAATACTTGAACCGAACGCTTCCAGCCCAGCTAGCTCCGCAAGAGCGGCGTTGCTAGTTTTGCACTCTGGTTCGTCATCGCCTGCAGGATCTGTCACCCGCGCCGCACGTCCGGCCGCGGCGTGCGCCCGCGCTGCTTCTAGTGACGGGATCAAGGTCGAGGCCGGCAATGATGCATTTTGTGCTTCAATGCCAAGCGTACTTACAATAAACTATTTAAATTCACTACGGTATTATTAGCTCGCGAGGCTTTTTTAGTGCCGCTATAAATGTATTTTGATTCGTAAGCAAAGCTTCGCTGCGTGCTTATCATAAGAAGTATAGTCAAAAGCTGTGCCTCTAATATCACATGGGCTAAATATATCTCAATTTTTTATTTGTAAAAATTTATTTAATTAACAAAATTAAATGAAAACACAATTACGAGATGTAGGTATAAGTTCTCTCAGTGCTGTAAACAATTACAATGTGTTACAGTAAACTCCTCTAGAAATAACCTCCTTGCGTGTTGAAGGACACAATACGTTTTCGTCCCGCTTCAGGTCATTCAGAAATCGTTTTCTCCGTAGGGCTACTGGTGCCCCGTGGTACCAGTCGAACCTGTGGTGCCATGACATGGGGATTAGCACCATATATGGTTTCTTTAAGCAGACTGCCAGACGTTATTTAGACAACGCTCCCCATCATAGGAATCCGTTAGGTAGGAAGACTGTCGACTACGTTCCCGTCCCTCCCCCTCTGTCGTAATTCGGCGATCACTGATTAGAGGGCCGCACGGTTCGGCGTCCTAGGCACAAATACAAATACAAATACAAATACAAACATTTATTCTGCAAATAGGCCACAAGGGCACTTTTACATGTCAAAATATTAATTTATAATTTAAGAAAGTCTGACTATAATAAGTAATACATTTTTCATGTCAAAATATTAATTTACAGTTCAAGAAGGAATAATAATTTCGAGTTTAACAATTATAACAAAATTAATGTCATTCAGTGATGATAAACTTGCAAAGTTATCTATTACAAATATTAAGTTAGAGATGTATAAGGTCTCAAGATTAAACAAGGAGTGAAATTAATATATTATCCCAGAGATGTACATGGTCTCTGAGCGTCAAAATTAAAATTAATTTAATATTGTTAGAGATGTATATGGTCTCTAAGTCACTGATAATAAAAACGAATCCACAACAGGATGATGTCTCTCGTCAATCCCTTATAAAAGACACTAGTATTAACGTAGTCACTATGTCCTAGCAAGCATGAACAGACCGGACTCCACAAACAGCACCCGATCACGAGTATGACGCGTATCTCAGCCATCGCCTCCCTCGACCATCTGTTAGGGAAGGTGGCGACCCGATCAACGACGCCACCGTAGGCAAAGCCCTTAAAGCGAGCATGACATATTCAAGCTGGCGGACATTGATAATAACAAAGTTAAGGCGACTGTGAGGCGAGAAATAGCATCGTGTTACATAAAACGTAACGGAACTATTATACAAGAATATATCCTAAAATAAACATAGATATATTAAAAGTAACAGGATTAAACTACCACTGGCTTGAAAGCATTTTTGTCATTTAAGAAATCGTTGACAGTATAATACGCCTGGCTTAGCAAATACCTTTTAATATGGGACTTAAATTTACTGAATGGCAAATTAACTATTTCGATAGGTATTTTATTATAAAATCGTATACAGTTCCCCACAAATGACGTGCTAACCTTTCGGAGACGACTGGCCTTCAATGCAATCTTGTGTTTACTTCTAGTGTTGTAGTCATGGATATCACTGTTAAGCTTGAATTCCTGTAAATTTTTCCGCACATGCATAATATTTTCAAGAATGTATTGGCATGCTACAGTAAGAATGTTTGCCTCTTTAAATTTATCTCTGAGAGATTCTCTGGCTTTTAGTTCGTAGATGGAGCGTACAGCTCGTTTCTGTAGCACGAAGATGGTCTGGATGTCAGCCGCTTTACCCCACAACAGGATTCCGTAGGACATAACACTATGGAAGTAACTATAATACACCAGCCTGGCCGTTTCAGCGTTAGTTAACTGTCTAATACGTCTAACTGCATAGGCCGCAGAACTAAGTTTGCCAGCCAGAGTGGCAATATGCGCATGCCATTGCAGTTTTGAATCTAAGGTAATGCCTAAGAACACTGTGTTGTCTTCAAATTCCAGTTCATCATCCTTTAGTTTGATCTTAGAATAGTTTATTTGCTTGACATTTGGCAAAGTGAATTTGATGCACTTTGTTTTCTTGGAATTTAGAAGTAAATTATTTGCTGTAAACCAGTTCACAACAGTAATTAGTGCCTCATTAATAACATCATAGTTTTTCTCTTTCCGTCCTATCTTGAAGATAAGTGACGTATCATCTGCAAATAGCACTATATCATGTTTATGTTGCACCAAGTTTGGTAAGTCATTGATGTAAACTAGGAACAGAAATGGACCCAGAATCGAGCCTTGAGGGACTCCAAGCGCAACAGTTGTCCCTGCAGATTGAGTTCCATTAATGACTACTCGTTGAGTTCTTTCCGACAGATACGATGAAACAAGGTCAAGAGCACCGTTTTTTATCCCATAATGTCTTAACTTTCTAATTAAGTTCACATGATCAACGCAATCAAATGCCTTTGATAGATCACAGAACACTCCAATAGCATCTTGAGCCCCTTCCCAGGCATCATGTATATGTTTAATTAGTACCACCCCGGCATCGGTGGTAGAACGACCTCTAGTGAATCCGAATTGATTGCTATTGAGTAGTTTATTGCGATTAAAGTGGGACATAAGCTGGTTAAGAATAAGTTTCTCAAAAACTTTGCTTAATGCCGGTAGTATTGATATTGGCCTGAAGTTGGTAGGGTCAGTTTTTGCTCCCGATTTAAACAAGGGGATAATTTTACTGTGTTTCATCAGGTCAGGAAAAACTCCAGTATCAATACATTTATTGAAAATATCAGCTAAGAAAGGTGCGATTGATTCTATAATGGAATGTAATACTTTTACTGAAAGGCCCCAGAGATCTTCAGTCTTCTTTAAATTTAATGACTTAAAAGCTTTTATTAAAGTTATGGGAGACACATAAGTAAAGCTAAAGATTTCTGTACATTCTGTTACATTTGCTTTCAATAATGATTCAGCGACATCTGGTGATGAGTTTAAGGACTTCGTAGTCTCGACAGGTACGTTAGAAAAGAACCGCTCAAAATGATCCGCTACTTCGTAGTCAGAACTTACCAGAGTATCATCGATTCGTAGGCTGTAGTGCGGATCTTTTATTTTACTTTTCCCAGTTTCAGTGTTGATAACTTGCCATACAGTTTTGACTTTATCTTTGGAGTTTTGGATCTTTTTTGACAAGTAATCGGCTTTAGCGGCGACACACATTAATTTAAAAGATTTCGAATAGTTCCTAACATACTCTAGAAATTCCGGCCTTTTATCAGTAGTTCTCGAATCGTACAACTCATAGAGTCGGCGTCTTCTCCCGTGAATATCTGGGGTAGCCCAGTCGCTGAACTTAGGCTTGACCTTGATTTGAATTTTCTTTAAAATAAAACTGGCATCAAATTCGGTTTTGATGCAGTTAAACAATTGAGCACATAAACGGTCAGGGCTTTCCTGAACAATTGGAAGGTAACGTAATCGTTTCGTGATATTGCGATTGAATAAATCTAATCTTTTTTCAGAAATAGGTCTGCACATTGTGTCTCGTGGAGCTTCATCAGTTTTTCCGCTGAAAGAGACTTGTTGTCCACAGTGGTCAGAACTTAAGGTGTTTATGATTGACTTATTAATAGCTTCCTTGTTACTGAAAACGTTATCTATACATGTTGCGCTGGTTGCTGTAATACGAGTAGGTTCATAAAATAAGTTCACTAAGTTAAATGATTTAAAAGTATTCACTAGACTCACGCACATGTGCGATTTCTCAAGCAAGTTAACGTTAAAATCACCACACACAATAACACATTTTGCACTCTTGAAAATACTACTCAGAACTTCTTCCATAACAGACTCAAATAGACTGTAATCCGCGGATGGGGGCCTGTATACGCATATAATTATAAATTGATCTAACTCTACGCAAGAGACTTCTATGTGACGCTCGACGGACATGTCAACAATGTCTTTACGCTCTTTACATTTCAAGTTATGTCTTACCATAATTAAGGAGCCTCCTCGCCTACATGACTTCCTAGAATATGAGCTTACTATGCTATGATTGCACACACTCACAGCCCCGGACGACGTCATCACAGCGTCCATCGAAAGATCACTCAAACAAGACGCGTACACGGAGAAAAAAACATAACTAGATTTTACAAAGCCGTTTTGTTACTGCCCTAATTACTAAATTTTAGTCATTAATACTAAAGTTTAGCTGGCATTACTAGCAAAAGCTATGTTTTACACCACCATAGTATTACGTTTTTGTTATCCCTACAAACTAGCTTTACTCAAATGCAAAAATACAAAATTTTGTATTTTCCATGAAAATATTGTAAATTTTATAATACTCTAGTAAATTCCAAATGCACCCTAGTAAACAGAATTGTGATATCGAGTAATCAGTTTTAGTAAATGATGCAATCACAAAACACTAGTAAATATTGCGATCGTTGAGTTATTCCTACATATATCTGTTTGTAATTTCAATGAGATACATTTTATTAATTTCAAGAACATGTTTTAGTTATTACTAGTGGACTTTTTGCCGTAAATACAAACACGTTTTGCTGCATCTGAAATCGATTTGGTAATTCAACTGAACAAAATTTATTAATCGCTACAACATATTTTATTAACTCTTAGTAAACTTTTTGTTTTAAATACAAGCATGTTTTGCTACAACAAAAATTTATTGATAAATTCAAGTATACACATTTTATTAATATCAACAAAATAATATATTTATTCTTAGTAAACTTTTTGTTGTCAATACAAGAATGTTTTGCTGTAAACAGAAATTGGTTAGTGAATTCAAGTAAACACATTTTATTAATTTCAACAATGCAATGTATCAATTCTTAGTAAACTTTTTGTTTTGAATACAAGAATGTTTTGCTGCAAACGGAAATTGGTTAGTGAATTCAAGTAAACACATTTTATTAATTTCAACAATGCAATGCATCAATTCTTAGTAAACTTTTTGTTTTCAATACAAGAATGTTTTGCTGCAAACGGATTTTTTTTTGTGAATTCAAGTAAACACATTTTATTAATTTCAACAATACAATTTATCAATTCTTAGTAAACTTTTTGTTTTCAATACAAGAATGTTTTGCTGCAAACGGATTTTTTTTAGTGAATTCAAGTAAACACATTTTATTAATTTCAACAATACAATGCATCAATTCTTAGTAAACTTTTTGTTTTCAATACAAGAAATTTTTGCTGCAAACGGAATTTTTTTAGTGAATTCAAGTAAACACATTTTATTAATTTCAACAATACAATTTATCAATTCTTAGTAAACTTTTTGTTTTGAATACAAGAATGTTTTGCTGCAAACGGAAATTGGTTAGTGAATTCAAGTAAACACATTTTATTAATTTCAACAATGTAATGTATCAATTCTTAGTAAACTTTTTGTTTTCAATACAAGAATGTTTTGCTGCAAACGGAAATTGGTTAGTGAATTCAAGTAAACACATTTTATTAATTTCAACTATACAATGTATCAATTCTTAGTAAACTTTATCTGTGGTCAGGGTTGTCATCTTATGAAAAAACTGGTTATCTGTAAAGTCGGTTTACGGACGATAATTTTACGTGATAACGGAGCAACAACGCCAAGAGCGAGTTTGCCAAAAAGAGCTTAAGTACGGCTAATGTCCGTGCGCTTACGCGTTTTTACCCTTTGAGGAGAGAAACCGGTTTGATCGTCAACTGTTTAGGTATAACTTGAAATCATTCAGTTCGCCGAGTCGCATCAAAGTAGTTCGTTCAAAAAGCTATTTTACGATTCGAACAATAAGGTTCAAAATCCAATAACATTTTAAAGAACAAGGCTCAGGTTATTCAGACATTACGTCACACTTTTTCGTGTTGGCATCCGTTCATCGATTTAGAAGACGTTATCACTTTAAAAAATCTAGTATTTCGAGAAAAAGTCAGGTACTTAGTTTCCAAAATTTGGTAACAAAATCCAAATGTTGTTTGTGTCGGGAATAGCTCGAACTTAATTAGCTTTTAATGTTTTACATTTATATTTTACACCATTGTATGTTCGTTTACCGTTGGACGCATTAGGTGTTCTTCGGCACTATTGCTGTAATTCATTACGCTTGCCAACCACGTCGCCTAATATTGATAAATGTAAGTCAGACCACCGATTAGGCATAACTGTTTAGAATCTCTGTATCAAGTTATACCGGAGACTTATTGGGAAGGTGATAACAACCAAGACGAAATGTTTTCTTTGTGAATAATAGATAATGAGTGACGGCGCGGGTTGAACTTGGATTCATTTTTCCCGCGCCCTTTTATGTTTAAATCATTACGTAATAAATAATTTTTGGAAGCACCCCTAATAAATTTCAAAATCCCAGAATTCTATCTTTTAATTTGTTTCAACTACGGAACCTTACATTGCGCTTGGCCCGACACGCACTTGGCCTGGGCCGATTGTATACTTACCGGTTACCTACGTGAGAAAGACTAAATAAATAAAGTTTCATACTCGTAAATCTATTCATAATTCATAATTTCATTATGCTGACTGAAGTGAGTGATAGAAGGGCGCCCCCCTACTTAAATCCGCGAACTTACTCGCCGTCTATCATGGGCACCTTCCGCTTTTTAAATTTCCGCGTCTGGCAACACTGCCCGGCACGCCCATCACCTGTCTTTTTTTTTTGTAATCTCCAGTAGAATCCTTGTTCTCGATACAAAACGTTTTGTAATATTAACAGAGTGTTTTTTAGAAATTACTGAATCTCTTACTAGTTAATGTAATGTTTTGCAGAATTTATTAACTTTAACAAATTCTACAATTCCGTACGCCCTCTCCGTCCCGCGTGTCCTCCGCTCGCGCGGCGCGCGTCTAGAGTTACCTGCCATTTTCGATTTAGCAGCGGCAGCGTGTGCGCGTGTGTCACGGCCGATGTTTAGAAGACTTGTGCTAAGGGGGCGGAGCGTACAGTTAAAGAACTACATTACCTACGTTGCGATTGAGCATTTTAAAGTAAGTATTTTACCTTTAGCAGACCCGTATGGTCTGCTCTTACTCGATAAACATGGCGTCCATTTTGTGGAACATCATACTTACCGAATTTTAATGCGTCATTTCGGTGATAACCTACTTTTCTTTGACTTGCTTTTATATCTTTCATGACGTAGTGTGCTGGTAAAGTAAATAAATATCCCGGTAGTGAAAATTGGAGGCACATCTACAAATAGGTTGGTTGGTTGGGGGTGATGCTGTTGATATTATCATTTATCGTAATGTGTCGTTTCAGAACCGGAATCATCTGATGCGTTAAATAACGGCTGTCTGCTACATCTACCTTACTTGACGTCTAGTGTGCCCTTGAAGGACAAGAAAAAGTCGCAGTGGAGACCTTCTAAGAGTCAAGTAAGAGACGGATTTATTACACAGATTGCGTCAGACGCCGATCTAACCACTACTATTACTAGCCGTAGGTCGAAACTCGAAAGGTACGGCAGGACTCTATAGCCATTTGTAGTCTTCGTCGGTCGTACTATAGCCGAAATTTCGCATTGCTATGTTGTCGTAGGAGACACTTATTATAAATTTGACAAGTTGTTAAATGCCGTAGATGCTTGTTTTAAAATTATTCATGCCACAGGTGCTCAATCTTAACCTAGATGTCTAATTAGGCATGTTAAATATAATGTAAAAAACATTATACATCATGTATACATAAAGACTCATACTCATTTATTCATAATGTAGAAATATTACATGTCAGATATAAAGATTAATGTAGGATGTGTTAAGTTAGGAGTACACCATTAACAAAAAGTTACTTTTTATACATCAAACACTTTATTTTATTTGCGCACTAGTTCCCTTTTTATTACAAATCGCTCATCCGCCATATCTGCGCTCTCTCCCACAATCATCCATCCCTTTCAATCTGTCCTTACTACGTTCCTTTCACGCTAAAAAGTACACAAGTATTAACATAAAATCCTATATTAATAATTATATCAGTTCTATTAATTCATACAATATTTAATATATTGTGCTAATCAGAATAATTAGCATTGTATTCATTATGAACCGAAATGTATTTAGATATAAGAGATATTAATCATAAAAATAAACTTTTCAATTAGGATTCTTAGTTTCAATCAAACTATTCCTTTACCTGTTATGATTTTGTACAAGTTATTAGCAAGTTCACAGTCCATGTAATAAAATATTTTTAAAAAAAGTTCCGACACGCACTTTAGTGCGATTGGTACACTGGACCAGCCAGCATGTTAAGAACGTACTTACGATTGTCTCGACTGTGAACGTGTTAAACTTTAGTGATTTAAAATACTAAACTGAAGTGTGTATTTTAGAAAAACTTCTTGTAATAGCCTAGATTTAGTACTAGATATTACTAAACTTCAATGTATAATTCAGAAACCACCTTCGTAATATTATAATATCGTTTGTTATAACAACAGAAAAGAAGTGTTTTTATTACAAGTCATTCTATTAGGTATTATTGTTTTGTTTAGTGTTTCTTCTGAATATACGCGCTTGTATGATTACTGGCAACTTAGAAGTTTAACGTCTCTTAATATAATGTATAGTTTGTTAACAAAGTTAAACGCCATACATACAAGCAAGCAAGATTACTATGTATATAAATTATATTTAAAGGGCAAACTAAGTCAGACGGGGTCTACCCATAAAATATAATTTGTTGATATAATTATTTTGCTTGCTTTTATGTACGATGTTTGACTTTGTTAACAAATTATACATTAAATTAAGGGGCGTCAAATTTCTGACCGAGTTGCCGGTAATTATACAAGCGCGTATATTCAGAAGAAACACTAAACAAAACAATAATACCTAATAGAATGACTTGTAATAAAAACACTTCTTTTCTGTTGTTATAACAAACGATATTATAATATTACGAAGGTGGTTTCTGAATTATACATTGAAGTTTAGTAATATCTAGTACTAAATCATTGCTATTTTATAACCTTTTTCTAAATTGCACACTTCAGTTTAGTGATATCAAGTAACGAATCATGGATATTACAAAAGTAGGTTCTTAAACATACATTAAAGGTTAGTAATATTTAGGCCTAAATCATTGGTATTACAAAACGTTTTTCTAAAACACACACTATACTTTAGTAATATCAAGTAACGAATCATTGATATTACAGAAGTAGGTTCTTAGACATACATTAAAGTTTAGTAATATTTACTATTGAATCCTTGCTACTACAAAACGTTTTTCTAAAGTATACGCTATACTTTAGTAATATCAAGTAACGAATCATTGATATTACAAAAGTAGGTTCTTAGACATACATTAAAGTTTAGTAATATTTAATATTGCATCCTTGCTACTACAAAACGTTTTTCTAAAGTACACGCTATACTTTAGTAATATCAAGTAACGAATCATTGATATTACAAAAGTAGGTTGTTAAATATACATTAAAGTTTAGTAATTACAAGTATGAAATCATGGACATTACGAAAGTACTTTGTAAAAGTTGCTAAAGATCAAGTAAAAGATACCACATTATTTTTCGGAAATAATATGCTCTGACTTGACATTACAAAACTTATTGTCAAATCCGTGACGTCATCACTTCGGTAAATTAATGTAGCATCTTAGAAATTACAAAACGCCATTAATATCCGTGACGTCATCAATATAGGATATTACTAAACAGCCGTTACTAAAACCAATGTGTAGTTATTACAAAAGTTTTGTTGTCGTGCCGTTAAGTAATATTTTAGTAACCCTAACAAAAATTTTGTGATTACAAGTGAAGTTTTTTCTCCGTGTACACTTAGGCATTCCCGCCGGCGGGGACGTCCACCGTAGAATCAGCACGACCTATCGGTCGGGCCTATCTGAGTTTCTTGCTGGTCTCTTCTCAGCTAGGCTAGGTTTAGTGAACCAGCGACAAAACTCCCAGTAGCTGATTTCACTCACACCTCATATTTCGTTAAATCCGCTCTACCAATCTCATCGCGTTCTCTTAGAGTATTCCAGTGTTTAAGCCGCCCTCGTGCTCGTGTCTGAGGTTTCCCCTGGATTTTCCCCAGACCACTCTCCAAGCGCGCACACCAATCGCTTTATTGGGCCCGGCCTATAAAGCCAAAGTCAGATTTAAAAAAAGTCTTATTTGTTCTGTTTGAGGTGGCTAATGTCATAATCGCTTAATTATCAGACCGGGCTATAGGATGATCAGTCGACAATAGCTCGTAAAACGACTGACGGTAAGTTTATCGATTTATACACGATATTTATCGATATATAACACATTCGCTACTATACTCTTTTGACGACAAACGTTAGCCGCCATCGTTTTGCATAATATATGGTAGCTAGTTAATTTGGCAATAGTACATTACTTACCAAGGGCAGTAAAACAAAGAATGTCTCAGATCGCAGGTATTTGACGCCCGAGCCGAAGGCAAGGGCGATAATTATGCGATCTGAGGCTTTCTTAATTACCGCCCGAGGTAAGTACAAAATTTTATGTCACCCCCTGGCCAGGAAGTGGGATTTTCCGCACGCGGAGCGTGCGGTAATTGCCACTTTATGGCCAGGTGTGACATAAATTGTTGTTATTTGACATCTCGTCTTAGTTCCTCAAACGCGGCCTAACCGTGGAATGTTGTTGCAGGAGTGGGCGCCGAGGCGGGGGCGGGGGCGGGGCCCGCGTTCCTGCCGACGCGGCGCGCGCTGGCGGCGGCGCCGGGCGGCGAGGCCGTGCTGGCCTGCCGCGTGGCGCGCCTCGGGGACAAGGCGGTGAGTGGCGCGGCGCGGGCGCGACACACACGCGACACACCACCTCTCGAGGCACGGCTACGTGTTCAAAAAAAAAAATCAAAACATTTATTCTGCAAATAGGCCTCAAGGGCACTTTTACAAGTCAAAATCTATCTAGGTACATCAAATAAAAATAATACAATAATCAAAGTATCATTAATTAAATGTAGTGTTACATGTCAAAAATAAGACTAAGAAAGTAATAACAATCGAGATTTGTTAGAGATGTATAAGGTCTCTAAGCGTCAAGATAAAAGGTAATAAAGCAGGTACACTAATCATAATAAAATGTTTTGAGCTATATTTATAACACGTCAACATGAAAATAATAAAATCTAATAAATAAATATCCTCAGAGATGTATAAGGTCTCTGTGCGTCAGTCTAAAAAAATAAAATCAAATGAGAACAGTGAAGTCTCTCATCATGTCAATTCCATTGAACACTAGTACGAAGTTACTAGTCCTTGCAAACATGAACAGACCGGACCCCACAAACAGCACTCGTTCACGAGTATGACGCGTATCTCAGCCATCGCCTCCCTCGACCATATGTTAGGGAAGGTTGCGTGTGGTTGTTAGTGGATCACTGCCACTGCAGCTATGCAGCTGGTCGACGAGTTTCTGCGGCAGATAGACTAATGACGTAACAGTCATACATTTCAAGCGTCGTAATTCCGATATGGTACCATCGGCGCACATGACCGGTATTTTTTAATTTCCAACAGTTGCCAAACCGCATTACATTTGTTAATAGAACGTCGTGTCACGGCGGTGGAATGTTGGTGTGGCTGTCACCGATGTTCGGCAATGCATTAGTCACGATAGCGATCGGCGCCTGAAATACCCCTGAAGCAGGCACGGGCGCCAGGCAACTCTTTTACATCGACACGTGCTACATTTATTGATATTTAATATTTTAGATATTATTGTAAAGCATGTCCAAAGTTCGTTTAACCCATACCTAAACGATTTGTTTTCTAGGGTAATTTATTTTACCTTACTTACCTTTGAACTCAAGAATATGGTGATATGAAAAGTAATTTAAACCCTAGATCTTTTAATATAAAGATTTCGTTTTCACTGCTGCTTCGTAATAAGGGATTGTCATCATAAATTAAGTGAATTTGCCTCCTTGCTCCTGCGGGATCAACTAGGGCCGTGTCGGTCAACGCCACCCGGTCAAAATATCTGTGCACTCGGTCGCGTGACGTTACTCCGGAGCTCCGGGGAAGTGGGGTAGTACGTGAACCCGTGACCTTGAGTGCAGCGCGGTGCGCGCGCGCCGCTTTTAGCCGCTTCCGGGAAACGTGCGCCTAGGCATCTGACAAATACTAATCGCGCGCGGGGCGGGCGACGGACTACCTACACACCAGTAGTCGCTCCTCATTCGAAAATAGCTACTTAAGGGGCTCCTAGCTCCCAATGACCTTCGATCTGTATCTCTACGTTTTCTTGTGTTTTCTTTATCTTATCGTATTAAGAACAACGAGGTCCGAAATAGTAACATATTTTTGTAACAATGCGTGTATCGGACTGTTACATACAAACTTTCTGGCCGTTTTTCTGACTTATCTTTTCTCTAAATTTTAAAAATTTGAACTACATTTTCGAATTCCACGTGACGTTGCGCAGCCATTATCGGCAGCGCAGTTCGATCTTGATTTCCGATCGATAATCACCTACTCAGTTATGCTGCTATTTTTATAAAAATTAAATATATTAGACCTAAATATCTACTGAAAACAGTGAAGTTCTATGATATTATTCTTATTGTGATCGAGAGATTTGTATTCTGTTATTTTCTACAGTGCAGTGTATTATATTGTTCCAAGGCACAATATTGTGCCTTATTATTTATATGAAATAAATACCTTCTTCCCTGGCTACCAATATTTGCTTCCCCATCCAAACACCCACTCCTGAGGGCCTGAGGACCTCACAATATTTACTTTGAAACTCACTGTCTTCGAGATATATGGCAATTTTAGGCCAAAAACCAGTTTTTTGGACGTAACTTTTGTGAAGATGAGGTAAAAATAAAAAATCTCTCTGGCGTTGTTAACGACGTCAATAAGGAACAGTTACATGTATATTTCATATATGTAAGTTCATAAACAACATACTAATATCGATAATAGAGCTTTTTATGACCATGCATGTTTGAAAAAATCATAAAAAAGTAATTAGTCTTTTTTTTTTAAACTTGGATCTTGCAAATGTTGATAAAGGATTGGAGAACCGATAACTCTTTGTGCCATAAATATATCCATAGTTTTGACTGAGCTATATCAACTCAAAACTCAACGTATAGCGCCCCTTCATACCTCGGCCGATGAATTAAAAATATCCTTTTTTTTGACACGTAGATTAGGAAACAATGGACTGGTTTTCAGATATATGACTCAGAATGGAATATATGTAATATTAAATTGTTCAATTTTTGAGTACACGTGCACTTAACAGGTGTGAATCGGGTTAGTTCTTAGGAATCTGTGCAAATACGAAATTGATCTTTTTTCCCAAAAAATTACCGCTGGCTCAGCATACATATAGACCCGTACCTAGTGTTTAAAAAAGGACTACATGGCGTTACTGCTCCTTCAAGCGTGCGTGAGGCGTGTATTAAAATTTGTAAGCACATAAACACCACCATCCATGTGCATTGTGCACCATGGCCCGGCCGGACTCAACGATCCGTGGGATGTGAACATGTGTCTTGTCTATACTGCAGCGGAATCTATTCTTAGTGAAGTGGCAAGTTTACGGGCAGGCAATAAAACAGAGAGCCAGTTATGTTATATTGTTATTTATGCGGAGAGCACGAGGAGTCGACCGTAAAGTCCACACAGCGCGAACGCGCCGCGTCTGCGCCTGCGCGCCAGCTGCGCGCGGCTCTACTCGATGTGCGCGATAAAAATGCATGTTGCTGCCTCTCGTGTATGTAGTTCAAAAACTGGCGAAGTGCGTGCCGGATTCCCCACATTTAGGGTCCGAACCAACCGCAAACTTAAATTGGTTTTAATACGAAAAATAAGTAAATTTCAATGAAAAAATGAAATGTTTATTTTGCTGCGCCCTCGGATAGGACGCAGCAAAATAGGCATTTCATTTCACTGTACCTAAGCATTGAGTTGGATTTGAATTTAAAAAATTGGTTGCCTGTAAAGTCGGTATACGGGCGAAAGTTTTACGTGACAACGACTTTTTATGTCTGTCTCTCTCGCTCTTAGGCGGGCTAACCATGCCTCTCACTCGCTCTCATTGTGAGCGCATAACGTGAGCGGAGCGTAACGCAGTTTCTTGAAGTGTCACCCGGCAAACCAATTTATAAGACGTTGTCACGTCAAAATCTGATTTCAATATATTATTTTGCGGCCTCTCATTTCCTTGTTTTTCTATTCCTCTGTTAAACCCGTGTGACAGACGGACGGACAGATGCGTGAGTGACAACAATGGGGTTCCGTTTGGACTCTTCGGGTACGGAACCCTAAAAATAGTGGGTTACATCGGGGATACAACCGTTAATTATATTAAGTGAATACTTTGTATGTATGTTGCCTACATGTTTATTTTCGTTACTAAGTTTATATAATTATCATCATCATCAATATAAAATATACTCAGTGTTTTGTTTGATTATTTTTACCACCATCTAGCGAAGTGAATGGGGACTATTTGTTGTATATGTTTTGATTAAAGTGCCATCTATGACTCGCGCTCTGCAGTACTTTGACTAAAGATTAAACGCAATATATGACATCTGACAACCATCTGACAAGTGGAGCAAAACAAGAGGCACTGCCGTACCATCCTTTCTCGAAGCGATTCAGGCCATTTTCAACATCCTGTAATTTTGTGCTGACTAAAGCTAGAATCTTGAACTTTCAATAAAATATAGGCCCATAATATGACTTGTATATTCTCAATAATATTCAATTTAAATTTGTAGTTTAAGAACTATTGCCTGTCAAAGTTCCTTAGTTTTGTCATTGACACACTGATCGATTATCATAATTCTAGCAGACCTACAAACTTCAAATTTTAAATATAATTTGTTTTTAGCCTATCAAGTCATAACGTACATACCGTACCGTACCGTTGCCGCCAACAAAGAAGTATCCACTTCGAAAAGATAGCTAAACCATACTGCTGAACTTCAGAAAAAAACCGAGATAAAAGTAGGTAGCATTGTGTGTCCAGGTGTCGTGGGTGCGGGCGCGCGACCTGCAGATCCTCGCACACGACGGCGCGGTGTTCGCGGCCGACCCGCGCGTGTCGGCGAGCGCGGGCGCGGGCGCGGGCGCGGGCGCGGGCGCGGGCGCGGGCGCCGTCACGCACACGCTGCGCATCGCGCCGCTGCGCGCCTCCGACGCGGGCCGCTACGAGTGCCAGCTCAACACCGACCCCAAGCTCAGCCAGGTCTACAACCTCACTGTTGCAGGTTGGTTCCTGTCGCACACCTTTCCTTCTAGCCGCTCATTAGAGCGACTTACGCGCGTTAATTCGATATTATTTGTGTGTCAGAGAATTTAGATTTCTTCTGCTTCGTATACGACATCAAACCTTACCTACCCGATGGTAAACAGACAGGGACCGCTCGGGTGTTACTATTATGAGGTATCGGTAACTGTATTATTATTGGTGACAGAGAGGGCGTGGCACGAGCTTGAAGTGGAGGTGCTGGGCGCAGCTCGCGTGAGCGCCGCGGCGGGGGGCGTGGCCACGCTGGGCTGCGCGGGGCGCCTGCGGCCGGCCGCGCCCGACGCGCCCGCGCTGCGGGTCACGTGGTACCGCGACGGAGAACCGCTGCTGCCGCAGGTGCTTTTATGAAAAGTGATCTCAAATTACAGATGTACGCGCCATTTAGTGCTACGTTAATACCGATTCGTGGAAAATTACTTTACACTGATATTCACTTATATGTCGGCCGAGAGATACTCATAGGTCTGGATTATCCAGGAATGAATAGCAATTATACAGTTGAATAAGGCTGGAGAAATCCGTTAGATCAAATTGTACTTGGATCAAATTTTGGTGACTGGGCGTTGCGACTTCCGATCGTAACGGTATCATTTAAGTATACCTATGGCAGTACCCAAACTGCTACCTGATGCATTGTCTAATCGCTCGTAACGTTACCCGTGTGTGGTGTGTGCAGGAGGGCGCGCTGAGCGGCGCGTCGCTGGACACGGAGCGCGCGGCGGGGCGCGTGACGGCGCGCCTCACGCTGGCGGCGCTGCGGCCCGCGCACGCCGCGCGCTACGTGTGCCGCGTCAGCGCCGCCGCCGACGCCGACGCCGACGCCGACGCCGACGCCGACGCCGACGCCGACTCGGGCGAGGAGCGCGCGCTGCAGGGAGAGGCGGCGATCACGCTCGTCATCACGGAAGATACGAGTAAGTGTCTGAGTAGGTTGTTAATGTCCGGGACCTAACAGGCTTTATTTATAATACGAGCGCGGGCATTACGTATAGGGTATTATCTACTTATGTGACTGTATAAAACAAATTGTGGTCAGGTTTGGGTGAGATGGAGGCCATGCAGCGCGACCAGTCGCCCGCGCCCAGCGCCGCGTGGGCGGCCCGCCCTGCGCCTGCGCCCGCCCTGGCCGCCCTGGCCACCCTGGCCGCTATGCCCGCCCTGGCCGCTATGCCCGCCCTGGCCGCTCTGCCCGCACTGGCTGCATGGCTCACAATGACCACATGCTGACTCCCGCTTGACGGTCAAGTAACCGCGCGCGGCGAGCCCTCGCGGCGACACCACCGACACTTGTCGGGCACGGACGACTACTGCTGACACCAGCCTCGCGCCAACTGAACAAACTGAACTGGAATAAAATACCCACGTTAATATGTCTACAATTCAATGGGCCCGTCAATATTTTTAAACTGAGGTGCTTTTTAACATCAGATTTCAAGAGAGAAAGAGAGTTATTGCGTGCTTCTATCGTGCTTGTCATTTTGAATGATCCAGCAGCGAGCAATCAGTATGCTCAATCAACGTGTCGATCATGTTCCTAAACGCGATTGACAATCGCTATTATCGTGACGGAAATGACGACAGTCAGGTAGAATTGTTAATTGCGATAAGTAGGTAGTCTCCTAGACGGCGCGAGTGCGGCGAACGCGCGCTCAATTCAAAACTATCAGAATTACTATGAGCTAAGACTACCTTACTATCGTATCAAATAGGCATGTAAGATATTGAAAACTTGTTATCTGATGGGACTATAACAATTTAGCACGCGTTAAACTAGGCAGGCACGTAACAGTATGTACCCGTGAATGAAACCTCCAAAAGTATCCTGATAGTCAAATCAGCAACATTTTATTAAACGTCAAAAACGCTCTGTTCCTGTCGGGAATAATGCCTTAGTGACGTCATGAATTACTAAGATCACGAAAAGCGTCCTTTTATTCCTCTTTATTATGCGTATAAAATGATTAAAATAGCTAAGATAAACTGCACCGGTCTTCCGAGTATTTTCGTAAGTTTTGTAGTTTATTGATAATGTAAAAAACTTGTTGAATACCCTATTGAAATGCAGTTAAAACTAGTACCTACACAAGTCCAAGTCTAGGTACGGTGAAGGTTTAATGTGTGTATGCAATAATATGTCACGCAAAGTTACAAGTATAATACATATAATGTACTTCAGTGCGAATCGTAGCTAGTCAGACTGGTTACTGTTCCCTCCCGAGCCCACCAATCTTGTAAATATTGTAAATAGTCTAATAAATGAGTATTTCCCAATACCGTTGTTTCTATTCCTGCCCTATTTATAGATCGGCACGCGTCTCTATACTCGCTTGTCACAGAACCGAGTGGCTCGCGCGCGCGCGCGCGGAGACAAATAGACTATTATAGGAGTAGAGGCGCTATTAGAGAACACGCGCGCATAGCGAGGTTATATCTCGCTACGAGTTGCTTCACCCTTCAGTCATTTATAACACATTATGAATATGATAATATACAGTATTTTAATATCACAATAATTTAAGGGAAAACATGACGCCGATGTGAGATGAGGAAAGTGAAGTTACGTACAGTCGAACCAACTGATTCATGACCCACTTGGCCTACAAATGGCTTGAAACCGTCAAAACAATAGGGTTTACATGTCTCGCACTATGTAGCACTTAGGTCGTTTTAAATATTAACAAATTGAGTCAATACGGATCGGAGATCTATGCAATTTTAAGCTTTGTTATCACTTCAGTAGATATATTTTCAATAAAACGCTACGTTTTGAATCTCGAATAAGCTGTCATTTTTAATAAAAAACCTAACTCTTTTCATCACAAAAAATATATTTAAATTTCAAAAATCAATTGCTTGTCAGATGTCAAGTGGTCAGTCAACGAGATTTCCACCATCCACATGTAGACATTTGGCAGAACAAAGAGTTCGGATTATAGTGCTCAGTGAAGAAGGCTATGCCATTACTCATTACTGTGAAGAACAGAGATAGTAATAGCATTTCTCTTTTGTGACCAACAGTCATGGTTATACAAACTGTTTAAGACAGTAGTTAGTAAATGTCAGTGTCTAATTGATAACAAGTTCGATAACATAGAAATGTAGGTTCAGGCGAATTTCAACCGACTAGTATTTAGATGACTAAGCAAAATGACCTTATGGTGGGTCATGATTCAATTTTGTCGATCGTACAGTCAAGGGCATCAATATGTGTACATTTTTTCACCTTATTCCATTGCAATAAGGTCCAAAAATGTATACATATTTATGCCACTGACTGTACATATGAAAAGTGTCAAGTCAATAGGCGTGGGGTGTTTCTTCGTGGACTAAACGGTTTAAATATAGGTAATAGTAACAACCCATGCTTTTGTGCAAATTAGTATCTAAGTAGTAGTAATTTATCAATTTGAATGAAGTTGGGTGATCGGACAGATGGTTTGTGTCTCAGAGCATCAAACAGCAATAGCTCAACGTTTTAACAAAAATACAGTTTTCTAGAAACAACGTTATAAAACTTTAACTTAATTGGATTCGTTTGATTACGAGTTATCTAAATTGAAAAATTATTGTTGTATTGATTTCTCAAATCATATCGTAGTCGGTGAGAGGCAAACTCTGCGCGATGGCGCGCTGGCGTCCCCAGCTGGTGTTGGCCGCGCTGGTGCTGGCCGGCGCTGGCGCGGGCGCGGCGGCTGGCCGTGAGTACTGTGCTCTGTTCTTGTCCTTGTGGTTGGTGATACACTACTGATTACTCTCACTAACCAGACATTGTTTTATGGCAGTTTTGAGATCCAAATATCTGAGTGCTGACGGTACGAATGCGAATATTATACAACATATAATAATAAATAAATAACAATAAATATTAGAGGACAATCTTACACAAATCGAACTAGCCCCACAGTAAGCTCAAGATGGCTTGTGTTATGGGTACTAGACGACGATATATTTAATAGATATAAATACTTAAATACATAGAAAACATCCAAGACTCAGAAACAAATATTCATGCTCATCACACAAATATTTGCCCTGACCGGGATTCGAACCCAGGACCGTCAGCTTCACAGGCAAGTGCACTACCCACTAGGCTATACCGGTCGTATATATATATATGTTTCCCTGCGTTGTGCTTATTTCAGATACAAGTTCTGCCCGTTCGAAACAAAACGATAGTATTTCCCGCGTAGATCCTATTTTTGGGGTAGTACATCCGTCGCAAGACATCAAGGACTTCCTTGCCTCCGTAGCCAGGTGAGCCTTAAAACGGACTTCAATCCAATCTCACAACCGAAGCAACTACCCACTTCAGTCGGACTGTACTATATCTACACGAACCATTTCGGGACACATTTGAACCCCCGTTGGCGTCGACCGATAACTAAAAATCTATTTTATACTTGCGATTGCGCCATTATTATAAGACCACCTTTCTAAATACTGATTTTAAATAATAAACCTCTCACTGTTCACGGGACTTTGTTGACGTCCGAAAGTCACTAAGTTTACCTGACTGACTCACCCGTCAATATGCTTGAATACTTCACGCGGTCACCTAGTCCCTTTCCGATAGAATTTTTTTTTATTTGACATAAAATAATGGTAGGTATCCCTTCAAATACATACATTTTACCATTGAATAGAAAATAACGTAACAAATTATTTTAAACTGATGTTGATGATGAAGATTGTGATCAAGGAATTTTGAAAGAATTCGATTTCCAGTTATATCTCACTTCTTATACTAGATAGATAGATAGATAAAAATCGTTTATTCAGGTAAAAACAATTACATAATACAGTTCACAAAATGCGCCAAACTGTAGCGAACAGTTTGTTGGCGAAACCTTACGTACATACGAACTAATGAAAGCTGAGACTGAGATGTATTTAAAAAAAATTAAATGGCAACGTCAAATGTATCAAACGTCGCTTAATTGCCGTGTCAATAGAGACAAAAATTGCCTGATCCTTTACGCGTCAGAAACAGAATACAGCAAATCCTAACATAGTACTTTTGGAATAGAAAAACATAAAATCGATAAATAACAAAATGTAATCGCTGTTTCTACAAATATACAAAGAATCTGCATTAAATTAACAATTTTTGGACACAGAGCAACATTATACGCGCCTAACCAATCTTAGCAACAACTGTCAAATCTACCGTTTCCCGCGCGAACTGACAGCGGTTGTCAGTCGGGGTATTTGAGGCTTTGTTAAAAATTCATCTATTCCAACACGGCCGTTCCTGACGGTGCATCGTCCTCGACTGCATCTTCCGATCTTCACCACCAACACCCGCCTTCATGAGGCGCTGGAAGGCAGCTGTTTCGCGGTAGGGTCGAACGCTCCCTCCAGCTCAGGCCCAAGACCTGATTTCCATTGCTCGGTGACTTGCAGAGCACCAGCATCTGGACACGACTCGTTATCTGCAACAACTTTCTCAATCTCTATCATCTGAAACCCTTTTTAAGGTTCCGTACCGACAGGCACAAGAGAACCCTTTTTTTATCTCCATTCTATCATTCGTTCAACACTACATTTGTTCCATCAACATTCAATCATTCACAAACCAGACGTATCCATTCAACATCACATAACCGTCATCATATTTCGATCATCCATAAAAGACAAGGCGTGAACGAATACGCACATAGTATACATCAGCAACATCATAATTCACTCCATCATTATGCGATCATTCATCATCACCTAATAGTTTAGCGCTATTCAAACCTTTAAATTTGCATTGCCATGGCCTTACGTACGGGTAGAGGTTATAACCTCTCGTCCCGTCTGCATGACGCAAGATGAGAACACAAGTTCCCACCTCGTCAACTACGGGCTGTCCCGTCTGCAGACGCAAGATGAGAACCGCAGCTCCCACTTCGTCACTACGGGTAGGAGCGTCCCCCATTCCCGTCTGCTACGGGCAAGGCGTCCCTACGTCCCGTCTTGTTAACAAGGGTCGCAACCACATGTTAACCTGCATACATGTAAAATGCTTGTTAACCCGCACCATGTAAAACGTTAACAGAGCCGTCACAACAACCCGTTAATCCGCATGCACGTGAAGTGTTTGTTAACCCGCACCATGTAAATGTTGATAGAGGCACCATAGTTAGCGTATCAACCTGCTCAAAAGTAAAACATCGACAGAGGCATGCATGTCAGTCAGCTCAGAGTAAAACGTCATCAGTAGCGTGTCAATCTGTTTAAAGTAATACGTCAACAAAGGCACCTCAGCACCCCACTAACCTGCTCAAACTAAATGTCAGCAAAGGCACCTCAGCACCCCGCTAACCTGCACACACATCTACTATCATTAACGCCCCGCTGTGATTCGTTTCATCACAAAAGAAATGTAAGTCAGTCGGTAACGGTAAGTGTATGTCGAGCTAACTTCCATGGTCCTACAATAGAGAGGCCCTAAGAGAAACTATGAGAGGGACTAGAATGTGTTTGACTCAAAAGAATAGAAGGTGGGGGGTCTAGTTTTATGATAAACAGAATCACAAGGTGCAATAATGAAAGCAGCGTATGACTAACCACTATCCTCATCACATCACCATATGCTAGAACACGCTCAAGAACCGCAGCTCATAGCGTCCAACCGCTCTAGCAAGTAGTGCATGCCTCCAGGCATTACTCTCGTCTTCACAGTATAGTATAGGGTCCAGAAAAGCAGTGCATGACCCCCGGCACCACTCTTCTCTTCTCTGCGCCGCAGCAGCAGCAACACGACAGCACACGACAGCAGATTGTCTGGCTCTCCATAGGACGCGCATATCAGCCGTCCTCTTCACACAGTAAACCATCACTGCAAAGAGCAAACACAATCAAATCATGATTACACCCATGAACACAACCATTACAGTGAGTCGCCATCTATTGGATTCATTAAAACCATTCACAGAAAATAAAGTGAACGTCATCATCACATCATTGGCCTGCAATAAATAGTCTACTGCTGAACATAGGCCTTCCCCAATACGCACCATTTTCAGCATGTCTTTGGCTTGTCACACCCAGCTTTTGCCATCGATCTTTCACAAATCGTGGCTCCATCTAGCCAAAGTACATCCCATACTAAGCTTACCATCCAACAAGTCTAGTAAAACATACAGTTGTACATCATAAATTTATAATCCTTCCTTCATCGTCGCATCCTCATGACAGGGTCGTGACTACATGAGGCCGTCACTTTGCGCACTATTGCTCTCCAGGCCGCTCAGTTCTCAGATATAGACAACTGCAAGTTTTCTTTGCAGATTTCCTTCACAGCACCACAATACTTATCCAGGTATGCAAAATGTTTTATTTTGCCCGTTCGGCCTTTACTGACCCATAATAATTTCTTGCCAATATTGCCCCCTCTACAGGGCAAAGGCCTCCTTGACTTTTGTGTATGACCTTACGTTGCTGGCTGTACCTTCTCATACACAGTCATCAATTACTCATCACTGCAACTCCAACAAGTTCCAATTCAACCAGGCGATCATATGTACTAGATTGAGCCATAGGCACCATCCATCTTTATCATCAGGCCATTCCCATGGCACCACAATGTGCATCCCTTATCACCCGGACCCATACCGGTACACAAAACTTCATTTCTCATTTTACTCCAAGAAGCTTACTAGACTTGACCCATGTGGCACTCAGCTATCAACTTCTGCACACTAAAGAAATAATGTTACAGGGCACAGCCCTATCATGTACATTGCTACTCAACAGGAAATGTGTTGATCCAACTTAGGATTCATGATCTGGGCCGTTTCTCATAATCCCAACAGCAACAATGATCTGGACCGTTACTTACTAATTCCAAACTATGCATAAAACAGTCTAGGGTCAAATTACCTCTGAAATCAAAGCTTATGCAAAATGCTTAGCAAGTAAAACAACAACAGCAGTACCACTAACTAATAGTAGTGGTTTCATTCATACCACAATTTTATTGACAGATACTTAAGTCATGATTTTCCCAAATGCATCAGGTGTATGCAAAAATCATTTTCACTAAGTCTCTTTTCTTACTAGAAAATGTTATAGGTATGTGACATGTGACCATTCACATCTTTACTCATAATGTATATCACTCTAAAGCAAGAGCTGGAATACAACTTGCAAAAGTACAATTTTGCAGTTACTAGTGTTGTGCAAAGTCATTTAACTCAAAGAACTAAAATAAAGTGTTGGCTTGCTAGTAACAACTTAGGTATGACATTCTGTGTATGAATGTTCATTTAACTGCCAACATTGAATACTTCTACTGTACTTTCAACAATTAGTTCCTTGCTATTAAAAATTCAACCGGGGCATGTAGGTATGACCTACGACTAGGTACTTTTTAAGTATTTGTGATTTAGCATGTAAGTGATTGGATGTGTTGCAATCTCGATAAGATGTCACACTAACAGTCTAGTTTATGATTTGGCAGTCTGGATATACTCAATCTGACTGCACCATGCTGCACTTTACTGGACAAAACTGTCACATAATTCAGTTATGTCAAAAATCAATTTCCCCTTATTGATTACAAAGTCTATTTGTTACCTGTTTGTATATTAGACAGCAGCCACTCATAGATGAACAAATAGTTACCACTACCAGTACCATTTGTACCACTTGTATGATAAATAGAAGCCTGTAGTATCCACAGCATAGGAAATTACCAATTCCATAAAATGATACTTGCTGCTGATTGTATTGCCACAATTCACTGAATTCCTACATGTGTAGATACCCATTGACTTAAGTACATCTATAACATCTGGCACTGCATGCTGTAAGGCCTGTAGGTGCAGTTGCAAGGCAGCTTCCATTTCACCTTTCCGCTGATTTCTGACCTGTGGACACTAAAGATCACCAAGGAACCAAATGTTCCACAAATGGTTATTTTTAGAATCATAAAGCTTTCTAGATGTCACCATCGGGTCGTGTCGATACGAGTACGACGTCGATTTCGATCGTAAGGTGCGCTTAGAACACATCACATGCACGTCAAACAGCACATTTTACTTTTATGAATAATGCCGTGCTTATGACAACAGCAACATAAACCATGATGCGCAATGTTAAGTAATTTCGCAATAACAAAACGAAAATGCGGCTACGATGATACCGGCGTCTACGCATTAATAGCGTTTAGTCATGTTTAGCCTACGATGGCTATGATCCTCTAGGTGCCTACGAGATCTGATTCGGCAGAGTTAATGTTGCTCATGCATCCAAACATCTGATTTCTAGTTATTACGATTGATTCACATAAACTTGAAACAATTTACACCGATGGCTGCCATATAACAAGAAAGCAAAACCACGCTAGCGCGCATAGAATTTTGCCTTGTGGGCAGTGGCAAATCCGTGTCCCACTACTGATTTTGGAATAGAAAAACATAAAATCGATAAATAACAAAATGTAATCGCTGTTTCTACAAATATACAAAGAATCTGCATTAAATTAACAATTTTTGGACACAGAGCAACATTATACGCGCCTAACCAATCTTAGCAACAACTGTCAAATCTACCGTTTCCCGCGCGAACTGACAGCGGTTGTCAGTCGGGGTATTTGAGGCTTTGTTAAAAATTCATCTATTCCAACAGTACATTATTCCGTTTGAATGGCTACTTCCATAACAAACTCGGAATATTTAAAACATAAATCTCCTTTTTAGTAATGTTTTAGCCTAGTATGTACTGAACTATTTAGTGCGAATATTTTATTTTGTTGCCCAAGTATCATTATTGTTTTGTCACATTATGCACAGTGTTGCACAATGTGGATTTTTTTAAATATGCCGCTTTGTATAGTCTCAGCTGTTACTAGCCAGCATACTCTATTTGGCGATGGCGACACGGCAGCCAGAAAAATCATCTTGAAGAACAACTGGATTAGAAACATGTCACCCGTAGTAACCCTTAATACTCATAATTATTTGTATAATTTTAGACAAAACTCACGAGGGCATTTCTCAGAGCGTTCCAACCGCCATGACTTCGGCGATCGCATTATTGAAGACATCACTGCAGAGCAGGAGACCATATCAGGTTGTAGTTGAAATGGATGATAACCCTTCCCGCTTGCTATATAGGTATCAGGGTTATCATCCCTTTCAAAATTGACCACAGAAACCTAAAGACGTCATAAATAATACGACCACCGAAGTCACGGCGGTTGCCCACACACATATATGCATATATGCCCACGGAAGTTAGGAACCTACATAATTTTCCATTCTTTCCTTTTTTCTATCTTTATACAAACCGTGGACAGTTTTATAACTCTTAACACAAATAATAAGCGCGGAAGATTAAATAATATTCGATATTAACAGAAAAAATAGCAAAGAAAGTAAAAAAAATGAGACAGAAGTCGAGAAAGACAGCGGCGAGGACCTGCGACCGAAGAACAGTAGCAACCATGCAAATATGGGGTTCGAGCTGTACTGGCCCGGCGGGGAGTGGGTCAACCGGAAGGCGGCCATCGACTACTGCAACACGAGCGAGTCCGCGTGCCCCGTCGTCTACAAGAGGTCAGTAGCCAGTAGACGACCGGCCTGTGCCGTGCCGTGCCCCCTCATCCACAGGAGTAGGGCATGCAACCATGCACATGCACTGACTAAGCCCCTTATTCATAAACGTTCATCAAACCTATATTAACTAAAATGCCGTTAATATTCGTTTGTATTCATCTGTCACTTTGACATTTGTGTTTGTGGGTAAGAGGCAAAACACATTTTAGTTAGCAGAGGTTTGTTAATTTTTATGAATAAGGGGGCTAGATTATAACCCCCTTATTCATAAAACTTAACAAACCTCTGCTAACTAAAATGTCTGTTGTCACTGTCTCACAAGCAAATGTGTCAAAGTGACAGATAAGGACAAACGAACTTTAGCGGCCAGTTAACTAATATAGGTTTGATAGACGGTTATGAATAATGGGGTAAGTCTCCACCGTAACTAACAAACCTATCTATGAATCGTGTAGGTATGAAATAAAGATTATTATGTTTTATTTAATACCCGACCATTCTCAATACCGGTATTGAATTCAGGTACTACAGTTTTTTCAATCCCAGGATTTCGGTATTAATACCGGTATTTCGATAATATGGTGGTTTTTGGAGATTTTTCATTAAAAAAATCTCTTTTTTGGAAATTGTTTTATACAAAAATACAAAATACAAAAATAGTTTATTTATACACAGTGCTTTTAACATTACCAAACAATCAAAATATATATATAAAAAAAAAGAAAATGTTACAGACACTGCATGACAAAGTAAATTAAAACACTTTTCTGTGACCCCTACACTAGGCTAGACACAAGATCCGATTGCCATTTAACTGAATATCTTGCGCTAAAGACAAAAACATTATAAACTAAGAAGAATGTACAGAAACAAAACAAAATAAACCAATCGTGGAGTTGAAATTTAAAAGTTAGAAGTTTAATAATCAATAATTTCGCGTTTCTAATAAAATTAAAATAATTATTTGACAGCATTTCTTACATCCCCGAATGCATCAGTAGGGGGCATGCTGTTAGTTGAAGCGCACGAGGCCGAGCCTTCACCAGGGTCTTCCAATATTCGTTACGAAGTGATGGTTGAAGGCCCGGACAATTATGAATACGCATTCCAGGTGCTGATCCACCAGTGGTTTAGAGGATTTTGGCATTTTGGAGTTTTATTTGTCCGTCACACGTTCATAAATAGTAACGGCATACATATGTCTATACGCTTTTAGTGAATTCACTGTACATCACTTTTTTTTACGTAGATCTGAAATATAGGTTCAAGGAGCCAGTAAAAAGCTATTACAACAATTATTTTTCTGAATAATAATGTTTTTAATGAATATTATGTTCACCGGAAAACATTGTTTTCAACCGTTTCAAAAATAAAAATGTTCCCGTACAAAGTAGCCAAAGCAGGTAAACTGGAAATAATATGACATGCTTATGGCAACCCGATGATTTAACACTGGTGGCCTGGCAGGGAGGGAAGTGTCTACCCTAGATAAGAGTGTGTATGACTGGTAAGTGTCTACTCTGGGACGCCTCATGCGTCAGCACGTTTGCGGCATCATCATAAATCAACGAACCACGTTTCAAATGAGGAATGATTCATTCGTTATATTATTCCGATAAATCCATAATAAAATTTAAGATAAGAGATTCTTTTCAAATCCCATCAGAAACATAAATGTGAAATGAGAGCCAAGTTCAATATTCAGACTATGCGTCTTCGCCGACAAAAGAATTGAGATCTGTGTGGGTGCCAAGTTCTGTGTAGAAAATCCCGAAATTTATTTCACTTGGGATGTAATTCAAGGTCAGAATTACGAGTACACACGCGGCCGCCGCATTGCCAGTTCTCTTCTCTTGAACTTGGCTTGAGGCTTGACATGCTGCCGCGCGTCTAGATACACATCGCGAATAATAATTAGATATGAGACGCTTTCAGAGACAGGTATATTTTTGTTCTAACACATTACAGATGGTTTAAAGGGACTTAGGGTTTAGGGATAAGTTAATCTTATAATCGATACGACTTAAGAAACCCAAAACTTTTATCCAAACCGGCTAAGGTTTGCAGTTTAACATAATACATTTGTCTTTTTCTCCCACTCGTCCCACAGTCTATCCCACGTTTGCTCGTCTAGACGTGGGACAGAAGGATGTTTCATGTAAAGCACAAGATTAGTCCTGGTACAAACAAGTCTTTCAGGTATGGTTTAATTGTGATATGTAGAAAACAAGTAATTAGGTATACAAAAGGCCTGCCACAGGGGAAAGATTTGGGGGACTTAGGACTTAGATTAGACGTATTTAGTAATATTTTTTTAGCTTTTTCTTTTATTACTTTTATAGATTCTGTTGAATAGGATGGAATATAAAAATGTTGAAACACATTCATGAATAAACAAATAAACACTCTTCAGATATACAAGTAAATAACTATTCGTGTCAATTCATTTGACGAAATTATTTGCGAATAAATCATTTCACGAATAAATTATTTGAATAAGAATAACCATTTAATAATTTTATTCGTCATTCGCGAATAACTATGTTATTCTTATTCGATATTCGTCATTCGAATAAATTTTTCCCATAAATTGACATCTCATAGGTGATAATTGAGACTCTAAACAATAATAATTCCATACTGCCCGTGCGAAACCTCTTTTACATGAAAAAAAAAGTTTATATCCTATTCATTAAATGCTATTTTCTTTCTGAATGCAATGCTCGATTTACATGCTTGTTACCGAAAATATTAAAATTACTATTTGTTTCCCTCGAACTCTTGAGGAGTTTCCTCAATTTCTCATGGATCCCATAATGAATACCGGATTCTGGTAACAAAAGGACCAACCTTACTTTCAAACAAAGAAATAATTACTGAAATAAAACAAAAAAAAAGATACAACCGAATTGAGAACCTCCCCTTTTTTAACGAAGTTAAAAATGAGCTCCCGTCATCTGTTTCTGGCACGGTTCTGACGCGCGCGGCGGCTGCTCCGGCGCGGCGCGGCGCACCCGCAGGTACGGCAAGGTGTGCGCGGGCAGCGTGGACCTGCGCGCGCAGCACACCTTCGACAACGTCTGCGAGATGGAGGAGACCAACTGCCGCGACGGCACCGCCTGTGAGTACCCGCCGACTGCTGCCGGCCACGGCGACGACGCTCCCAAGTCCCAACCTACGAGACCGTTTCACCATACTTAAGTAGTGAAACGGAGCGACATGTCAAAAATCACGAAGTATAATTAGCGCACAGACCATCAATTCTAGATTTCGCCTGTGTACGTACTTCGCGTGCCAAAAAGTAGTCAAAACGTCAAACTTCTACGCAGTCTCGCTCTGTCCGCCTTGAACGGTCATTGCCGCGAGACGTCAACCGAAATACGTAAAAATGACTCGTTGTTCAGTATTGAGTTGTAGAAACTATTCAGAAAATGCTGACCCAAATAATGGACATGTTTCCTACCACAAATAAGTAAATTCCTTCTAAAATTAAGTTTAATTCCATTTTAAAATCATTTATTTTAGATTTGTCGTAGTTGTAATACGAAAAATAGTCTATTTGCGACAGATGTACGATTACTTCATGTTCATGATACATTACCTACTTTAGTAACAAAGTTGTAGGGCCTGCCTATATTAAACGCACAATGGAAATAAAACGATCGATCTTTAGCTTGTGTCGCTCGGCTTCTTGGTAAGGGGAAATTCTCATTCATCTGTCCAATGAAGCGAATAGTGATGTTCACCTTTCGATTCGTCACAGTTCCTATCGATTGTTGAAATCGAGGTATGGTAATGTTCACTTAGGTATTTTGTGACACATTATAATTATAAATTACAGGTTTCCAAGTAATCCATACATAAAAGAGAAATGGATGGAAGCAACCGGGCAAAAAAACTGGTTTCCAACAAAACATAGCACAATTTGCTCCATACATTTCGACGATAGCAGCTTTAAACAAACAAAAAAATATCGTCGACTGATCCTGAAGCAATACCAACCATTAATGTACTGAAAAAATCAACAAGTGAAGCAGTTAGTAGATTGACATTGTAATCGATAGTATTGATTCCCTGGCATTGTTCTTAGAAACTTAATGTTTATTATTTCACAGTAAAGCTTAGACGTTCTAATTGTTGATTAGAACTAAAGATTCGATTTTTATAAAAAGAAGCCTTTTCATTAAAAAAAGCCAGACAAGTATCGTTTTTCCTTTTATTGGTCGTCATGGTATTATTTTTACATGACCATATTTTTCGTGACCGATTTATCCGAGTCCAATTTATCGACTCGAGCTGCACGGCGCGGGCGATATATCGCCTTTGTATCGATTTCGCGGGGACAACGGAGATTCCACATCACTAATATGCTCTCGTGACGTCACAGTAGGCAGCAAAAAAGTGACACGGTCGGTTCTCATACAGATTGAGGTGCTTAGGGCCTCTAGTTAAATGCGAACATTCTTTAGCCACGAGTGTCGCTTCTTCCGAGCGATCACCAGTGTTGCCAGATGGTTACATTTCTTACATTTTTCGTAACTTTTGACCGGCTCGCGTAACATGTAAGTAACTTCTGTTGTAAACGAATTTTTTGTAACTTTTGAGGATAATGAGACTGTATTTAAAAAGAAAGGTAATTTTATCTAACCGGGATCATGCGACACAATTTATGGGCTTCCATACAGAAAAGGTGACAAAATAACCTACATAATACGACTGTCTGTCCGTCTCTTGCAACTTTGTATGACATTTGAGACACCGCCCATCAGCTCGGCGTAATTCTGTCGTCGAACTCGCCGAATTGTAGCTGTATATGGCGACTCCTTTCTTAGAATCGAATGTTTTGATAAGTAATTATGAACATTTTGATAAGTAATTATGAAAAATATATAAAATGTAACTTTTGCATTAGAAATGTAACTTTTCAAGAAAAGATATGTAACTTTCGTCCCAACGGCCCTGGCAACACAGGCGATCACCTTCCTTGGACGTTCCCTTGTATAATGAGTTGCAAGAGTTCAGTTGTTGTATAGAAGATTGAAACGTTTTAAATATAGCCACACTATTTTATAAATTGTAACATGAGGAAACTATCATTTTCTTCGGGCTATGTCAGTTACTTTGATTCTTCTGTGGATTTTGTAATTTTTAGGTTTAATACCTCAAAAGGAAAAAACGGAACCTTTATATTAGGATCACTTTGTTGTCCGTCTATCGGTCTGTTAAGACTATCGAGGTATCATGTTGAAGTTGAAATTAAAACCATATACTCAGGTGAAATTAAAATATCCCTTCAAGCTGTGAAAAAATAAAAATAATTCTAAGTTAACATTTAAAAAAAATACGGCCGTTTATGCCGCAAAAAACGTACATTGATACCTCCAAGGTATCAATAATCGAGGTTAACCAACGGTATGCGCGGTCTTAGTTGTATGGCTGACCAAATCTTTTTGTAGATTTATGTCCCTACTAATTTGTACACGGAACCCTCGGTGGGCGAGGTTTTTTATTACAAAATTGATTAGAAAGTCCAATCATACCAAAATCAAAGACAAATAGTAAGTTAAATGTTTGAACCTTCTGTCACAAAGTGTAAACCAGCATCTCACTTAATTGTTTCAGCGTTCATGACTATTTCAAACTATGCATCTACTGTGCGGTGGTTCCGGGTGAACCGCAACAGCAGCCTCGTGTTCAAGTTGTCCGTCCCCGGCGTGATGCACGTCACGTTCACCCGCGGGCGCAGCCTCAAGTACCAGCCGCAGTTCACGGTACGCACCTCATCAGTGTTCACGCTCACGCTAGTCGGGGGTGGTCACGCCTGTGCGGGGCTTCTTCAGCGCCGCTAAATGAGGCGCATCACACGTGAACTCGGCAAGAGAGTAGTATAGGTACGTCCCTTACCTACAGCAACACCCGTGCTCACGCATGTTGTAAGATTTTAAATATGGTTGGCAGGCCCGCTGTGGGCATGCATGAAATGCCGCAATAGTCCCGGGGTACTCGATACTTCTCATACAAGCTGGCCCACGACTACAAACGCTGGTACTTTTAAAGTTTGGTGTTAAGTGTAAAGATAATTCCTGAGCTATAAACAAAGAACATATATGTTTCAAGTAATCTGTGGAAACCGTTCTCGGTAAACTATAGGTAGGTACCCTATTAGTTTCCAAGTAAATTTAACTAGGGTGCCTCGAGTTGTTGACGACGATGACGCGTGGCGGGGACGAGGTCAGACACAGAAGGTGGTGCTCCTGAACACGGCGCGGATAGTCGAGAGTCGTCTCTGTCGCCCGACACCATCACACCACCGACACCGGCAGCTTACACCCCGCGCCCCGCCTCACTGATGGCGGCACCCTAAGGTTTTTAATGATGTTTTTATGTTTTGTAAGTATATTTTATTTTTAGTAAAATGGTAAAAAAAACAAACTAATTGAAATAAAGCGATCATAATTATGAACTTGTAGTGGGACGTAGTTTATGAAGTAAACACAACACTGACGTTAAGACATATATTGTCACGAGTTGAACACAAACCATACAAGTCACAAACAACATATAAACGAAATCACAAGGCGTAAGGGTAGAGCATGTCTGTTAGGTAAGGCTGGTAAGGCGTTCCGAAGCCGAAACCGACTGGCGGTCAAATTAAGTATCGCGCGGGCCGGCAACGTGGCACGCGGCGCGCGCGCAACCACTGCAGATCCGCGGCTCAGTCCTTTTGGTAGCGAGCCGGGGGCCTACCTCTATAGATCCTAGGAGGCAACGTGTGACAAATATGGCTATTTATTGATTTAATAAAATGGTATTTATATTTAAAAGAACCTTAAATAATACAGATATTGATACAAAATATATAGATATAGAGCTGTGACTATGATCAGGATCCAGGATCTAGGATGGGCATCCCAGAGCCATCTTCACAGGTACCGATATCTGCATGTTCGTCTTCCAGTTCCACTTATTTATATAGACACCGCTCTATTATAATGATCAATGTTCATATTTTTATAAGTTTATTTAAACAACTTAAAAAAGGGAAACACCGCTCTTAATTATTAATTTTGTTGTTCCACAGTTCTTCTTCGGCGGGGGGAATTCGGGCTATGATATGGACCTCAAACGTGACGCTTACGACACGAGTTATCTTGAGTATGGTAATATTACTTACACAACTGGCTCCAAATATTTCACCTATTAAATATGCCCCGTGTTACCACACAGTCCAGCTCTGTATTGGAATCTCTGACGAAATTAGAATCTTATACTGTTCACATTTTTAAGACTTTTATGGAGTAGTTAATAACCTTTAAGTTATAATAATAATTCAAAAACCGGTCAAGTGCGAGTCTGACTCGCGCACCGACGGTTCCGAACACAGATCGTTTACCCGTCCCGACCGACATACAAATTGAACGCCGTGGGTACAGCGTCACAAGTCATTGTTGTGCCAACCAACCAAGCACTCTAACAACTCCATAAATATTAGTTGACCCATAGGTTTTAACAACTACGGTAGGCAGATATCAAAGCGCAATCTATTTAATCTCCTACTTTAAACATTAAAATTATTACGGCTCGATGGGTTAGCATGTTTTGGCTTATATTAATATATCGCAAACGCTTTAGAGGCTATGAGTCAGTGTATTACGTAACTCTAATCTCTTGTTTTTCATGCGATTATGCTTGTAATTGCTAGAACGATTTTAATTGACATCGTTTTGGTTTGGAGATCATTTAGATCTTGTAATACTATAGTCACAGATATTCGAACTAAATCAGAAGCGAAATCTAAACTACGATCGTAAAAATAAAAACTGAGTAATGCGTAAATCTGCTTTATCTTAGCTACGATAAAGCTCAAAGTAGGAAATTGTATAAAATTATGTTTATTAGCTTCAACTTCACCTAATGTCATTCGGTATAAAATGACACACTGAAGCCAATGACGTCAAATATCGTGATATTGACAACTGTCTAGAGTCGCCTCACCATACGTCCTTATTATATCTTGACCCTGAGATTCGTGACAAAGAATTAAAGCAGGCACAAAATCCTACAGTCTTGTACCACCAGTCGAGCTAGGTGGGGTTTCGCTAAAAATAGTAACCAAATTTAAGTACCTGGGGCATTGGGTCACCGAGTCACTGAAAGATGATCCGGACTTGGAGCGGGAGCGCCGGGCGCTGTCAGTGAGAAGCAACATGTTGATCCGCAGGTTTGCAAAATGTACAGCTAATGTTAAACTAACATTGTTTAGAGCCTACTGCCAGTCTTTTTACACATGCAGCCTGTGGATCAACTATACAAAGTCAGCTTATACCGCCCTGCGCGTCCTCTATAACAACGCATTTAGGATGCTGATGGGGCTGCCGCGTTACTGTAGTGCGTCGGGGATGTTCGCGGAGGCACGCACCGATGACTTCCATGGGATAGTGCGTAAGCGAGTGGCATCCCTGATGCGGCGTGTTCGCGGCAGCACCAACAGCCTCCTGAGCGCAGTTGCGGAAGCGCATGACAGTCCAATTCTCTGGCACTGGACACAGTCTCATAGACCTCAGATAAGTTGCCAAAAGTGACAGTGTTTGACGTCATAATAATGTTATTATTTAAGTATGTAGATATTCTAATATAACTATGGATTCCTTGTGTTCCGAAATAAAGAATTTATTATTTATTATTTATTTAAAGATGAGCATATTCGAAGATCAGCCATGACTCTGGTTTGATTTATAGGTTCAACTCCCACCCCCAAATTCATGAATTTTAGGGATGATTTAAGAGATAAAAAGTATCCTTCATGTTAATCCAGGCTAAAAACTCTATGTATACAAAATTTCATCATAATCCGTTCAGCCGTTTTTGCGTGATTGAGTAACAAACATCCAAAGATCCATACATCCTAACTTTCGTATGCATAATATTAAATAGGATATCTTATATGATTTCATTACAAATATATAGTTTTTAGATGTTTCCCTGTACTTGTAGTATATGACGATATTATTTGCCAAATTTCATAGTTCTAGGTCAACGGGAAGTACCCTATAAATTTTGACTCCCTTGAGTGTCGAAATATATGTTTTTTTGCGACATAAAAGCCCGTATCTTTCTTTTACGATAACTTAGAAATTTGGTATTTTCACAGCTTCAAGGGACTGTAGACTTGAGAATAAGGTTTTAATTTCTACTCGATACCTCCTCCACGCCTTCCCAAGATAATGGGTCTTGACAGACAGACAGACGGACAACAAAGTGATCCTATAAGGGTTCCGTTTAAATTGCCTTTTGAGGTACGGTACCCTAAAAACCAAAAAAAAAGCAATAAACGGGTTCCTTCTTTTTTGTTTCATCCGATGCGATTCCGTAGTTGCAGCAACTATTCTGGGTGAGAGTTTTTACAAAATCACTTTCGACACATCACATCACCCATAGAATGTCAATGCGCGCTAAATAAATATCCCATAAAAACATTCCATGTAAATACAGGCCAAGTTTCGAAACATTTTAGATTCAACAACATAGAAAATGGGTCATATTTCTACGACGTCAGTTTTGTATGACATTACCCTTCCATTAGTTTACTCGTAAGAGCCGAAGACACTGAACCTAGGTCGATAAGACTCTCCGATGATACAATATAATAATAAGCCACGCCACGCCATTCATGGAGAAATAGGAAATGGCGATTTCTTTTTTCTTTTTTTATACAACGCCGGTGGCAAACATGCTTACAGACCACCTGATGGTAAGCGGCCACCGCAGCCTATAGACGCCCGCAACTCCAAAGGAATCACGTACGCGTCGCCGATCCTTTATAAAATTTGAGGATGCACTGTGTTGACAGCAAAAGGAACACATTTAGGTCCCCCGCTCTCAACACAGTGCATCCTCGGGAGCTCTGGCAACCTTGCTCACCTCCAGGAACACAACATTACATACTTGTATAGTATAGTTGTGTTGTGTTGTTGTTGTTGTAGTTTGTAAGTTGTGTAGTAGTGTTGGCAATGCTGCAATATAAAAAAACCTGGTGGCCATTTCATGTTCACCCATGAATGACGTGTCTTACTATATATATATGTATATCATCTGGGACTATATATATATATATTTCGATGGCAACAGGTCAGTAATATCAGTACCTGTAGTCGGAACTGATGTGTTGATTTTTTTACCTGTCAGTTCTGATGTTTAAAATGTTTTGTAGCGTTTAATTTCCCGAGCGTGTTTTTCCAGAATATTATTATATACATTGTTAATAATGTTTCGCTTTTGATAAGGAATCGTATTGACCATTTATTTTATTTTTTATTATTCACCACTTAACCTAAAGTGTAGTTCGAGGGGTAACATAGCTTTTAGATTAAAGTTATATACACTCCTTTTCACTTCAATGAAGAAAATAAATCCACCAAAAAATTAAACTAAATTCCTCGGCGAACTTATTTTTTTTGTCTAAACTACTTTGACACACAAAACATAGGCACTACGGTTCGCGAGCAACATTCACCGGCAAAAAAAGCTGAACTTCCATTGAGCGCTTCAAAGCGTTGCTCAAACGATTTAATCACTTCTTCACTTCTCATGTTCGAAAAGTGTCATATTAGACTTCTCAACCGGGGCTAAAGTAGTACATTTACCTAGCCTCTAGGGCAAATTTGAATACATATTTATGATTTACAAAACATTTTAATTTGACTAATCAAAACACTTCAATTATTAAATCCACCAATCACAGAACACTAAAATACCTCTGAAAAATCGTATTGGGTATTAACCAACCAGAATACACCTTTACTAAAATCGACCAATCACAAAAGAATTCATTTCTCTAAAGAGTCTAAAGATCAAGTTTGTAGTAGTCCCTATTTCACAATAATAAAATAGTAGATTGTATGACTAGGGTCTACAATGAGCCCCATTACTCGAGGTCGACATTAGTAAAGCTGTATTCTGGTTGGTTAATACCCAATGCCAATTATTTTTAAGGGTCCTTATCAATTAAAAACACTCATCTATTTACGCCTTTTTCTGTTTGAATTGATACGTATCTTGCCAATTTCTCAATGTTACTATCTAGAACAGGACTATTGCGACCTTATGTCATAAACTTTAAATGTATTTTTTGGATGTTTCATTAAGGAATATCGTTTCAAACATCACTCCAAATCGACCATTTTCAAGATAAAAACTTGTTTTTTCCGCTTAAATTCTACTACACACAATAGAGTCAAAAAATAGCTATGTTACTATCTAAAACTTTAATAAAATCATAATCGCCTTTAATAACTTTATTAGTATTATCAATACTTTTGTCATAATTTGAAATCAAAACATTTTAAAACTTATAAGGCCTCTTAAAATAATTAAATGTTTATTCTTATATGATTGGCGGATTTAATGGGTGAAGTATTTTAATTGGTCATATTAAAATGTTTTGTTAATCATAAATATGTATTCATATTTTCCCTAGGGGTTAAATGTACTACCTACTTTAACCCCGCTTGACAAGTCTAATATGACACACTTTTTGAGCATGAAAAGTGAAAAATAAAAAAGCCGTAGTTGTCCACCCGTTACATTACGCAGACTTAAAAGTTTGCAAACATAGAATATTCCCTGTGTTTTTAATACGACTAATAACATTATCTAAGTAATCAATGGAAATTGTAACTACACGTGTTCAGTCCGGCTATTGCTCGTTAACTAGCAACGTCTACTTAGTTTTGATAGTTTTCCGTTTAAATTCATTACATATACTATTAATTAACATGATTTTTCCACATGCCCAGGAGCCACCGTTTAGCTCGCAGTGGGGGGAGATTACACTTGAACATAAAAAATATTACAAACTTGTAAATAAAGGAAATTTTGAAAACTTAGTCACCGAGCAGGAGCAACAAAAATTATCACTTTGAAACTTAATATCACGCAAACGAATTTCTGAAACAAAAAATAGTTCTAAAGACCCACAATATTTTTGAACGAACTATCCAATGATACCCCACTCGCTGGGGTTTGGAAGAAAAAAAATTGCACCCCCACTTTACGTGTACGGGAGGTAACATAAAAAATATTTTATCAATATTTTATTCTACCGTTGTGTTGGCGTAATTGGTATGTATACTCACGCCAAATTACAGCTTTCTAGTAGCTTAGTAGTAGTAGTCTGAGCTATGCCGCGGACGGACGGACAGACATGGCGAAACTATAAGGGCTCCTTGTATATTTCGATTTCGGAAGCCTAAAACATTAACTATAAACTAGACTACCAGTATATAAATCACCCATCCCAGTTCACCCACTTGTGGTAAGTCCCATGGGAGACATGTAGGGCTTCTTTCGTTTTTAAATGATTCATCATCATCATCATTTCAGCCGAAAGACGTCCACTGCTGAACATAGGCCTCCCCCAACATGTTTTTTATTTTTCCCTTGGGGGGGATTTGCCATAGTCGCCACGCTTGGCAAGCGGGTTGGCGACCGCAGTTTGATGGTGGTAATGATCGAAGGATGCTGCTGCCCACCCTCCGATTTTCCCTTATTCGCCTCCTACGAAACCCACGGGAAGAGATGGGGTGGCGCAATTCTTACCCGGCAACCACACGGGATGAACCATTTTAAATGATTACCTTGTTTTATTCCTACGAAAACAGCAAACCTACTGATAGACTTCATTTTCAGCTACATTTTGGCCCACAGCGTACTGGTACGTATCGAAACGCCGTATTCGAACTTTTCGAGCGCAATGGAATGAAGATGAAGGATACGTGACGTGGACTTTTCTCGATGAAAACCATCAAGGCTACAGGGATCAAAAAGCCACACTCCCCAGTTATTGGAAATACCGAGATGAGCGTAAATTCCCCGTCCGCTACGTTGGAGTATGGGGCGGCAGCAGCGAAGAGCCGCATTGGTACGAGTTGACCGGTGAGTATAGCTGAGGTGGGGTACGTCCATACATCATGTCCTCTTTCATGAGTTTCATGTGCAACCGTCGAGCCGGCGGAAGCATGTGTACAAAGAAACCCGCAGGCCCGCACGGTGATGTCATAATAACATCATATTTGATAACATCATATTTGACGCTATTATGGGCGCTGGTCGCGCTTTGCGTATGGTTTCTGAAGACATTTCAGAGGATTTACTATATAATCGATAAAGGCTAACTATAAACTCAGGTGATATAGTTCATCTGTATAACTAGGTATTATTTGCTCGAATTAAAGAACATTCAAAAAGTCTAATGAACATAATCTATAAAGCGCCTTTTTAAAGACGTGGGGAAGCATCACCCTAAGTGACTGTAGCAACTACTCCGGCGCGGGAAATGCAGCCCTTTCCTTGCACTCGTATAACAAAGTACAGACATCCATATCTTACCTCTAACATCGATAGTATACTTAGGGATATCTTAAAAGTTTATTGTAAACTAGCGACCGAAAATCCGTTGCGTAGTTTTAAAGATTTAAGCATACATAGGGATATAGGGACACGGAAAGCGACTTTGTTTTATACTATGTAGTGATACTTCAAATAAAAAAGCTGTGCATCGTAGATTCACGACGACCATGAATCTACGATGCACAGCTTTTTTATAACTAAACTGCATAGGCAGACGGACAGTAGTAGATGGATAGTACTAATTAGTAAAACGGACATAACGGTTAATAATAGGAATTTCTATTTTCCAGGCCTGGCTAGAGGTAAGTACCTTGACTGTTGAAAAATCTGTATGTCAGTCACTGTTGGCACATCAACTAGTCAATAGTAGCCGGGCTCCGGGAGTCAGTAGATAATAGCTTGGCAGCCGTGAGCCAGGCGCTGAGAGTCAGGAGCCAGTAGCCGGTACCGGGCGCTGGAAGTCAGTAGCTAGTAGCTAGTAGCCGGAAGCCAGGTGCTGGGGGTCATTAGGCGGTAGCCGGAAGCCAGGTGTTGGGGCCAGTAGCTAGGAGCCGGGTTCTGTGGGTCAGTAGCTAGTAGCTAGTAGCCGGAAGCCGGGTGCTGGGGGCCAGTAGCTGTGGGAGCCGGGTGATGTGGGTCAGTAGCTAGGAGCCGGGTTCTGTGGGTCAGTAGCTAGTAGCTAGTAGCCGGAAGCCGGGTGCTGGGGGCCAGTAGCTGTGGGAGCCGGGTGATGTGGGTCAGTAGCTAGGAGCCGGGTTCTGTGGGTCAGTAGCTAGTAGCTAGTAGCCGGAAGCCGGGTGCTGGGGGCCAGTAGCTGTGGGAGCCGGGTGATGTGGGTCAGTAGCCGGAAGCCGTGAGCTGGGTGCTCGGGTCAGTCAGTAGCCAAGTAGCCGGAAGCCGGGTGCGGGGGTCAGTCAGTAGCCAAGTAGCCGGGAGCTGGGTGCTGGGGTCAGTCAGTAGCCAAGTACCCGGAAGCCGGGTGCGGGGGTCAGTAGCCGGAAGCCGGTAGCCACTAGCCAGGTTCCAGTCATCACCATCCTTCTAGCGTTTATCCTAAAAGCCCGGGTCCTGTTGAACACAACCAAAAGATTTGTATTTTGAGGAATCCGACTGCCGTCTGACCTCCCGACCCAGACCGAGAGGGAACACTAGACTACCACGGTTTCCGGTATGTAGTAGGTAACTGCAACTTTAGAAAACCAAATTAATTTTACGAGACCAGGTTACCTGATGGCGTACAGAGGCCGCTGCCGTGAGAATCTGCCGACGCTGCCGCCCGACGCGCCCAAAAGGATGGGCGACAGACACAAGATCCAACTTTTCAACTTTGCTGAACGAATGGACGTGTTTGGATACAATTTTTCGAGGATAAATGGCACTATACCTAGCGACTACGGCGGGGATTACTTCAGCGATTATCATGCGTTGCCATAAAATTAAAGAACATAAAAATATTAAAAAACCTTCACAATCATAATTAATCTGTTTTAATTTCTATAAACATAAAACTGACTCCAGAAAATTACTTACCTTACTTCTAAATATTACATTTTACGCTTCAATATGGAACAATGTAGACTTATCTATTGTAATTTTTGAAGTCGGTGCCATCCAAAGAAATTATCTAAAGTTGACGAAATGGCACCGACACTTTTTAGTGACTCATTACCAGAGTGCACCTCAATATGCCCAGAAAGATGTTAATGGCCAAAGTGAATCGACTAGGGCAGAACCCCTGAAGAGTTGTGAACCGTAAAACCCATTATTTTTTATGTGAATTCATGTCAAGGTTTGGATTCCTCATTCTAATCACTGAAACCTAGCTTGAACTAACTAATCAACTTGATATCAAATTACTAGAACTTAAACTCTCTTGTTTATTCTCATAAATATTCTCACAAATAAGAATGTTTTTGTTTTGTGGTAAAACGGTCCCTACCAGGACCGTTGATCCGTTACCGCCACAGCAGTGATCCTAAACCTAACTATGAACAGAATAATATTTCCTACATTAACTTTATTATAAACCAGTCCTAGCTAGCTAATGAAATTCAATTATTCTGTTCCAAACATACACACTTACTTCACTACTGTTGACGCCTGGATGGGGGAAACCAAAATAGCTAAGGAATAGATTCAGATTGCAGATTCATTTATTTCATAGACGTAAATTACAATATTTTGCATTCATGTCAAAAGTATAAGAATTCACATCATGATCGTCAATTAAGATATAAATAATAATAATGGAATAGGATTTAAACATATTCACCGGATAAGGATCGTCATAACATAATTGGACAAATAGAAAATATAAATAAAATACAAATGGAATTTAAGACAACAATATGGTGGCAATTAAATAAATGGTTAATTCGAATGTAATTATAAAATTTTAAACAAATGTCAAAAAATAATTAATCACACAATTTATAATAAAAACAGTTTATCAGCAAAATGTCCGTAAGTATTATCAATTAAAATTGTAATTCCATGTACTCACCGAGTACAGAGGGTTATCCAACAAAAGCTTTCTCAGTTGATGTTTAAACGTTTTGTCAGATGACTCATTCCTTAAACTTGCAGGTAACAGTTCGAAGTAGGTAGGACCGATTACCCGGGGTGTGCGACGGAAGACAGTTTGAAGGCGCCCCGAGGAACGCAGTTCTTTTCCCGGAATATTCACGCGAGCAACCTGAGAAATATTATTTCGGACATATAGCAATAAATCATACATATGCTGTGAATAGTGTGTCATTATGCGTTGCGAAATGAAAAGCGGCCTACAAGTGTGCCTGTGCTTCACTCCGGAGAGTATACGGATAGCTCGTTTTTGCACGGTTAAGACCCTTTTTGCATCTGTGAAGTTACCCCAGATGAGTGTACCGTATGACATGAGAGAGTGGAAATGAGCGAAGTATACTTGCTTCAGAGCTTCACTTGAGATTAGAGGCTTTAATTTTCGCAACGCATAGACAGCACTACCCAACCTACTACATGGGTCTTAATATAATAATAATAAATTCTATATTTACCATAACACCACATTACATCAGTAAAGTTTAAAGTAAATTACCATTAGCATGCAATATTTCAAATCAGATGAGGATATCCGTCAGCCCGAAACTAGGCACAGCCTGTATCTTGGGAACCGAAGAGAGCGATTTAACAGGTAGACTTTACAAATACCAGAGTAAGATGACCGTGCAAAGAAATTACAAAATATGGAACAGTAAATACTAATAAATACCAACCCTAGCTAGTGTGTGTGTGTGTGTGTGTGTGTGTGTGTGTGTGTGTGTGTGTGTGTGTGTGTGTGTGTGTGCGTGTGTGCGTGCGTGCGTGCGTGCGTGCGTGCGTGCGTGCGTGCGTGCGTGCGTGCGTGCGTGCGTGCGTGCGTGCGTGCGTGCGTGCGAGCGCGCGCGCGTGCGCGTGCGCGTGTGCGTGTGTGTGCAGCGGGCCATAGCGCTCAGAGCAGCTCGAACGTATCGCACGGTCTCACACTCAGCGGCCTGCATACTTGCTGGTAGCCCACCCTGGGATCTGGAAGCTAAGGTCCTGTCAGGGGTCTTCTGGCGCGTTAAGCAAGCAAGGGAGGACGACAACTGGCCTGCCCCGCGGGAGGTGCAGCAGTGGCGGCAGGAGGCGCAAGATGCCATGCTCCGCAGATGGTCGGAGAGACTTGAAATCCCGGGAGCTAGCCGGGAACTGGTGGACGCCGTTCGGCCAGTACTTAAAGAATGGATCGAACGGAAGCACGGCCCACCCACATTCCACCTCACGCAGCTCCTGACGGGGCACGGTTGCTTCGGCAAATACCTGTGTGAGGTGGTGGGTAGAGAGCCGTCAACGGCGTGCCACCATTGTGGTATGGGGGCCGTGGATACCGCGAATCATACGCGTGAGGAGTGCCCTGCATGGGCGGAGCACCGCGCAGTCTTATCCACGGCAATTGGAGGAGACCTGTCGCTACCTACACTAATTAGGAAAATGGTGCGGAGCAGGGAGATGTGGGCGGCGGTGGCCACCTTCAGCCTGTCGGTGCTGACACAAAAGGAGGCGACGGAGCGAATGCGCGAGGACGATGCCAACTCTGTCCCGCAGCGCCGCAGGAGGCCGGGCAGGCGGCGTAGGGCCTTCGCAGGCCACATGCAGCCGCCGTAACGGGGACCTGCGGGTGATGGTTCGGGAGCACCGTCACCTGCCTCGTAGAGGTCCAGGGCTGGAAGGCCCCCATGGTGTTCTGGGGCGCCGACAGCGGGGTAGGTAGGGCACCATCCCTACCATAAACGTGGGCCCGATAGGGCAACGCTGACAGAGTTCTGGTGGTGTGCAAAGATCGTTCCCAGGACTCTGTCTAAAAGCGAGCGGTGGAACACCCCAGGGGTTTTAGTCCGTGCGAGTCGGACATACCCACTCGGCTTCTCCCGGGCTGAGTGGGATCCATAACGGATTTCCCCTGGGGAAACAAAAAAAAAAAAAAAAAAAAAAAAAAAAAAAAAAAAAAAAAAAAAGGTTAGGTTAGGTTAGGTTATAGGGGGCCGGCACGAGGGCCGCTGGCCGCGGACAGGGGCTGTGAGGAAGGACACCTCTTTAAAAAACCACAGGGCGACAGGTGCTACTAGTGTCGTTGTCAGACCTAGTGGCGCAGATTGTAGGCAATCACTGTCAGCCAAACCGTTATCCTGAAGTAATGTCTACTTTCGGGACCGGTGGCCTTGCCTTAACCGGCCGGGTCCAAGGGGAGACAACCCCAATAAAAAATCCATAATCCTTGGCGTGAGGGAACTCCGCGTCAGGGTGCTCTCCGGAGCGGCTGGAGTGGCTACCAGTCATTAGAGCCAAACCTGCGATACCGCCCGACCTCGCAGCGTATTAGGGCCACTTGGGTACTGGGGATCTCTGCCCAAGTGGAGCTTAGTCTCCCCTACTCGTGGGAATTTTATGGATAATAAGAATAAAAACCCTTCCCAAAACGGTCCTTCTCAGGGCCAAAACATAAACGGCCCTTCTCAGGGACAAGACCAAGGCGAAAGAGGCACGGACACTGATTGTCACAATGAGATGGTGGTTGAAGTGTACTCCTCGTCGGAGTGCAACGAGACCTCAGCGAATGGAGGCGAGCCTCAGCCCGGGAAACGAACTGGACTGAGGAGTCAGGGGTCAATCCCGGACATGAGGGTGCTTCTCACCCGCTGCGATGAGGCGCGAACATCCCGTGCACCAACACCGACGAGCAGCAGGATGGCGTCAGAGTCGGACAACGACAGCATGATTACTGTTCGTTCGCGCTCGTCGTCACCGATGGGGCGCCTCTGGCAGTCGGATAGCAAGCGCAGAAGGCTTTCGGTGATGGCGGGATCCGGGAGTGAGGGAGAGGACCCAGAGTCGCTTGAGTCTGCGTCTCCCAATAAAAGAAGACAACCGCGAAACAAAGCGGAATACATGAGCAGGGCGGCCGCGCAGGCGCAGTACAACGCCGAGCTGCGCGAGTCACTGAAGCTGAGGGCGGAGGAAGAGGTCACCAAAATGACCATCCATACCCGGCATTCTCTCCCAAACATGACAGGAGACGAAGTGGAGGCGATACCCTCTGTTGTCCTCCGAAAATAAGCGATGGACAGCGTGGCCGTCATCGAAATGGTACAGAAGACGTCTGGCAACCTTAAAGGCGGTCACCAGCGTAAGATGAAAGATGCTTGCAAGGCCATTAAAGATGCCTTCGCTGTTCTGGAGAAGCGCACGTCATCGGACGAGGTGAAGCATCTGGAGGCGTGCAACCTACGGCTGCAAGCTGAGCTAGCCGAAATAAAGGAAAAACTGGCCCATCTTGAGGCCGAAATAAGAACAACCAGGGCACCCGCCCAGGTCGATGCTCAGCCAACTCCACCCCGCCGTGTAGAGCAGGTGGAGCCGCCTTCGGACCGAGCAACAATCGTTGCCATGATGAATGCTCGGTTCGAAGCGCTGGAGGTAGAGGGGCGGTTGCTACCCGCTAAGAACCTGCGGCCCCAACTAGCAGCCGACAAAAAGCAGAAAGCTGGTGAGAAGCAACCCGTAGCGTTGCCCTCAAAGCCGCCAGCAGTGGCGTCATCTGCCAAAACGGTGCCTCCCACGGTCACGGGCACTCACACAGAAGACGGAAGACGTGGGAAAAAGAAGAAAAAGAAAAATAAGAAGAAAGCGAGTTCCCAGTCTGCTTCCAGGGCCAACGGCGGAGCCCCGGCAACCGAGGAGCCGCGAACACTGCCACCAGCACCTCCGAGTATGAATCGGCAGTGGAACAAAGTTGTTGGCTCAGGATCGAAACGCAGGACTGGCGCACAACCTGCTGCGCAGTCGCAACCTAAGGCGCAGCCAAAATCGGGTACTCGTAAGCTCCGCCCCCCGCGGTCTGCAGCAGTGGTGTTGACGCTGCTGCCTGAAGCGGAAGCCGAAGGGGTGACTTACGCTAAAGTGCTCGCCCAGGCCAAGGAGAAGATTGACCTCGCCGAACTCGGAATCGCAAACCTGCGCTTCCGGCGATCAGTCACAGGTGCGCGTGTTCTGGAGTTGCCGGGAGCCACCAGTGGCGAAAAGGCAGATATGCTGGCCAAAGAGCTGTCCGAAAAGCTGGCAGAGGGAGTTCGAGTGTCGAGGCCGACGAAATGCGCGGAGTTACGCCTGTCGAACCTGGATGACTCCGTGACTCCCGCGGAGGTGGTTGCTGCCGTCGCAAGAGTTGGCAGTTGTGCTGAGGACCAGGTGAAAACCGGCGATATCCGGCTGGATCACACCGGCCTCGGCACGCTTTGGGTGCGCTGCCCAGTTGCAGCGGCGAAAAAGGTGGCCGAAGGTGGCCGTTTCTTGGTGGGGTGGTCCTCGGCTCAGGTCAAGATACTTGAGTCGAGGAAAATGCGGTGCTTCCGGTGCCTGGAGAGCGGGCACGTCAGGGCGCAGTGCCAGGCGCAGACGGACCGCAGTGAGCTCTGCTACCGCTGCTGTCAGCCCGGCCACAAGTCGGCTCAGTGCACGGCTGCGCCTCATTGCGTGCTGTGCAAAACTGCGGGAAAACCGGCAGAGCACGTGATGAGCTCAAAGTCGTGTTCCGCTCCACGCCCGAGAAGAGTAAAGAAAGCTGACGATGGCTCCCAGGCCTCCTCGCAGCGTTCCCAGCCAGCCCCAGCATCACCTGAGGCTCGCAACGAGGTAGTCGAGGAGATGGCCTTAGGATAATGGCCACTCGCTTTCTCCAGGCGAATATCAACCATTCTGCCAGGGCTCAGGACCTGCTAACTCAAAGCCTGGCGGAGTGGTTGATTGGAGTGGCCATTGTCGCGGAGCCCTACTCTGTCCCTCCCAGGGACAACTGGGCCGGAGACCGAGATGGTTTAGTCGCCATTGTGACCGGCTCACCTGCTAGCTCCCCGCTGCCGCAAAGAGTGGAAAAGGGCCGCGGATACGTCGCAGCATGGATCGGGGATATAATGGTGGTAGGAGCGTATTTCTCGCCGAATCGATCTCTTGCCGAATTTGAACAGTTTTTGGTGGAGATCGGCACCATGATCGGCAGGAATCGTCCTGGCATGGTACTCGTGGCCGGGGATCTCAACGCAAAGTGCACGGCGTGGGGATCCCCGGCGACGGACGCCCGCGGGGCGGAGTTGGAGGAGTGGGCGGTCGCCACCGGACTGGTTGTCCTCAACCGAGGGTCGACCAATACATGCGTGCGGCAACAGGGCGGCTCCATTGTGGACGTCACGTTCGCCAACGCCCCCCTGGCACGCTTTGTTCGGAGCTGGGAGGTGCTGGAAGAAGTGGAAACATTATCGGACCACCGATACATTCGGTTCGAAGCCTCCACTCTTCCGGCATACCCGAGTGGTCTGAGTCGGCCCTTGCGAGGGGGGCGCTAAAACGTATGGATCGGGACTTACTGGTGGAGGCAGCCTTGGTGCAGGCTTGGCTGCCAGCGTCCGAAGGCCCGATGAATGTAAACGCGGAGGCAGAGAGTGTAGGCAGTGCAATGGTGGAGGTTTGTGATGCGGCCATGCCGCGTATCGGCCCGGTCCCTCCTAGGCGCAGAGTGTACTGGTGGTCAGAGGAACTCGCACAGCTACGCGAGTCTTGCGTCGCTGCGAGACGCGAGTACGCTCGGAGCCGGCGGCGGCGAATACGAGACGTGCCAAGGGAGGAGCACTTATATGCCGAATACTCGGAGGCCGTCAAGTTGCTACAGGGGGCAATCGCCAGAGCGAAGGACCTAGCTGAGCAGGAGATGCTGGAGACTCTCAATAGCGACCCATGGGGAAGGCCGTATAAAATGGTGAGGCGCAAGCTTCGCCCCTGGGCGCCCCCACTCACGCGAAGTCTCCAGCCACAGCTCCTCGAACAGGTAGTCGACGGCTTGTTCCCCACAAGAGAGGAGCACGTACCTCCACCCATGCTACCTCCCAGGGGGAGGGAAGCAAACACGAGCGAAGCACCGGAGGTAACGGAGGGTGAACTGGGAGCAGCGGTGCTGCGGCTCCGAGCCAAAAATACTGCTCCCGGTCCTGACGGAGTTCCTGGAAGGGCCTGGGTTCTGGCCCTGGGCCCGCTAAAGGCAAGACTGACGGCACTATTCAGTGCATGCTTGTTACAGGGACAATTCCCCCGCGCTTGGAAAACCGGCAAACTGGTCCTTTTGCGCAAGGAGGGGCGACCGGCAGACTCGCCATCAGCCTATAGGCCGATCGTATTGCTAGACGAGGCCAGCAAACTACTTGAACGCGTGGTAGCCGCTCGCCTCAACCGGCATCTTGGGGGGGTAGGTCCAGACCTCAGTGACTACCAGTTTGGATTCCGCCAGGGCAGGTCCACCATTGACGCAATCGCACGCGTGAGGGCCCTGGCGGATGAAGCAGTGTGCCGGGGAGAGGTGGTAGTGGCGGTGTCCCTCGACATCGCCAACGCGTTCAACTCCCTGCCCTGGGCCTGCATCACGGCGGCACTGAGGCGCCATGGCGTGCCTGAGTACCTGAGGAAGACGATTGAGGACTATCTCACCGATAGAGCCGTCAGGTATCCAACGCGCGAGGAGTGGCAGGAGAAGGGGCTGTCGTGCGGTGTTCCACAGGGGTCAGTTCTTGGCCCACTTCTGTGGAACATCGGGTATGACTGGGTGCTCAGGGGACGAAATTTGCCAGGGGTCAAGGTGACGTGCTACGCAGACGATACCCTGGTGACAGCACGCGGAAGCACGTTCCGGGAGGCGGCGATTCGGGCCACGGCAGGCGTGGCGACGGTGGTAGCCCGAATCAGGAGGTTGGGGCTAGAGGTGGCCCTAAACAAATCCGAGGCCCTTTGTTTTCATGGACCCCGGAAGGCCCCTCCGGCGGGTTCCAACCTTGTGGTGGGGGGAGCGTCCATCGCCGTCAAGTCGACAATGCGGTACCTAGGCATAATCCTTGACAGCCGGTGGACGTTCACGGAGCACTTTAGGTGCCTTGCTCCGAAGCTTATCGGGACGGCGTCGGCACTCAGCCGGCTGCTACCCAATGTGGACGGGCCAAACGCGAGCTGCCGAAGACTGTACGCAGGAGTGGTGCGGTCAATGGCTCTGTACGGGGCGCCCATTTGGGCCGGATCCCTGTCCGCCCAGAACCAAGCCCAGCTGCGGAGGCCGCAAAGGGTTATGGCGGTCAGAATGGCGAGGGCATACCGCACCGTCTCCCACGAGGCGGCCTGCGTTTTGGCGGGGACTCCGCCCTGGGACCTCGACGCCTCGGTTCTGGCCGATGTATATTGGCGTGTCACCGAGGCGCGGGCCAGGGGGGTCCAACCACTTCTGGAGGAGATCAGGCGGTGGAGACTGGACTCCCGCCGTGTCCTCATCCAGAAGTGGAAGGAAAGACTGGAGGTGCCGAGTGCCGGCCACTGGACCATCGGAGCGATCCGGCCCGTCCTGGAGAGATGGGTCGGAAGAAAAGGAGGGTTTCTCTCCTTCCACCATCTGTGCAGGGTGGCGGGACGGGAACCGACGACGGAATGCCACGCGTGCGGCGACGCCGAAGATAGTGCGCAACACACGCTGGCATTGTGCCCAACATGGGCAGAGCAGCGGGCCACGCTCGTGGCCGTGGTGGGGCACGACCTCTCCCTGCCAGCCGTGGTTGAAGCCATGGTCGGCAGCGACAGGTCGTGGAAGGCGATGGCCTCCTTCTGTGAGGAGGTGATGGCGCAGAAGGAGGCGGCGGAGCGTGGGAGGGAGGATGACCCGGCCTCCCAACCAATGCGCCGCAAACGTGTGGGGCGACGGCGGTTGGCGTATGACCGCCGACTTCCCCCTTAAGGGCACCTGTGGGCGGCAGGCACGGGGACGTCTGTCGCCTACACGAAGGTTTCCCGAGTGGCGGGCTTGCCGTTTCTCGGCACGCTCTTGGAGAGGAAGCGGGGAGACTAGTTTTTTTTTTTTTTTTTTTTTTCCCCGGAGACGAGTCCGGATTTCGGACGGCCGGACGGCCGCTGGCGAAGTTATGGTCGAGTGCAGGTACGTTCCCATGACTTCGCCTTATAGCATGGTGGCGGCAAATAGAGGGGTTTTTAGTGGGTATACCATAGGCCTCATTAGCCAATATGGGAGTCCCACATAACCATCAGGGTCCGTCCCCGCACCCTGGTGATATGCGTAACGCATTTTTCCCCTTTAAAAAAAAAAAAAAATGTTAGGTTATAGGGGTAAATCTCGGTCGATTTTCTTGAAACTTGGTATACGGGGGTTTTTTAAGGTGATCTTTCTATAGTCTTTTTGGCTTGGGGTCAAATCGCATTCCTTTTGGTACCTCCCGTACAATTCTTTTGAAAAGAAGTGTATTTTTTTTTTGAAAAAAGTATTTTACCTAGGGAGCTGGATTTCTGCTGCTCAAAAGTTATTATCATTCTACGTATAATGACATTTTTTTGGTTGCTCTGGGTCAATAAACAAAAATTTTAAACTCGGGTTGGATTATTTTTGAATTTTTTTTTGTCGACTTTGCAACAACAAAAAATCGTTTTTAATAGATTGCACGTGAGTATAAATATGAAATCCGTTTTTCGATATCTCTAACCGTTTCGGAGATAAAAAATGTATGGGGAAACTAAAATCTGTCTCGCACTTGGCCAAATTTTTTTTTATTGTTTCGTTATTATAATTTCTGTTTGATGATGAGTTTTTTTGTTTTTTAATGCAAATGCGTTTATTACGTAGAAATTGATGATATGACATAATTTATTTGACAGTGTCAAATTAGTGAATTTTGACAGTTTTTTGACATTGATGATTTCAATGGTACAACTTACTATACAAGTGGTAAGATGGTCAAAACTGGCAAATTTGGTGTTTGCAGTTTTTATTCTTTAATGCAAATGCATTTATTAGGTGGAAATTGATCATATGACATACTTTATTTGACAGAAAGTGTCAAATTAGTGAACTTTGACAGTTTTTGACATTGTTGATTTCGATGTTACAACTTACTATACAATTGTTAAGAACAGCGCCATTTATTATTCCACACTGGAACCACTAGATGGCTTATTTAGGTAAATCTCTTAGATCCTTACATAGGAAATTAGTTACGTATATAGTTAAAGATATTGTCGACAGAGGTCGCTATATAGAGGCCGCCTTGCTATTAGGATAATTAGATTTAATCACTTTGACAATATACACGAAAGGAAGTACACGCTGATTTCTCTTTGGCCTGCCCACCTGTCCAACGCCACCCGAGCCACCCACAATTCTGCAACAAGTGCTAAGATGGCAAAACTGTTAATTTTGGTATGATTGTTTTTTTTTTTTTTTTTTTTTTTTTTATTTATGCAAATGCATTTAGTAGTTGAAAATTGATGATATGACATACTGTATTTCACAGTGTCAAATTAGTGAATTTCGACAGTTTTTTTTTTTTTTTTTTTTTTTTTTTTTTTTTTTTTTTTTTTTTCCGATGGTACAACTTACAATACAAGTGGTAAGATGGTCAAAACTGTCAAATTTGGTGTTCCACAGTCTTTTCAAAATTTCAAAACCTGTCAGATTTTGACAAACGAGGTGTCATTTGTAATAAATCTCAATTTGAATTGCTCAAAATTCTTTTTTTTTTTTTTTTTTTTTTCCGATGGTACAACTTACAATAGAAGTGGTAAGATGGTCAAAACTGTCAAATTTGGTGTTCCACAGTCTTTTCAAAATTTAAAAACCTGTCAGAGTTTGACAAACGAGGTGACATTTTTAATAAATCTCAATTTGAATTGCTCAATTTTTTTTTTTTTTTTTTTTTTTTTTTTTTTTTTTTTTTTTTTTTTTTTTTTTTTTTTTTTTTTTTTTAACCGACTGTAATGCGGTTAGGTTTTAGGTTAGGTTAGGTTTTTTTTTTTTTTTTTTTTTTTTTTTTTTTTTTTTTTTTTTTTTCTCTATGTTCCTCCAACATTATCGGAGTCTATGCTAAGCTGCATTCGTTCATTCCAGTTCTCGCTATTGTGCTTCTCGTACTGCCATTCTTCATACATATCTTTCTGTCTTTCATCTTCTTTCGTTCTTTTATGGGTGGGGCTCCCAACTATTTATTCCTATTTATACTAACTACTTTATTTTAACTACTTTATTTCTTTATTGAATAAGGGGAAAATAAAACAATTCGATCTTTCTTTTATTGGGCAAGTCGGAGGGGGCTAACAGCTTTTCCTTATTACTATCGTTAATTACATCATCTTGTTTAACATTGTAGTTTTACATTTCCATGCTTATACTTATCATATTTACACATTCTTATTATTCTTATGTTTATTCTAATATACTTATTATATTATAAAACATAATTTACTTGTTCCGTTTTATAACAGTTTCCGCTATACTAGTACAATATTTTAGAAATGTTTCCCTATCTTTTCCCGCCACGAGTTCTTTTAGTTTTTCTACTGATAGAGTTATGTTAAGGGTTTGCTCTAGGTTAAAGCGCTCTTTTGCATGGACGGGGCAATCCAAGAGAATGTGCAAGATGGTTTCCTCAGCTACCGGGTCGCAGATGCATGATGGACTCTCTTTGCACTTAAAACGACATAAGTACTCAGAGAATCCACCATGCCCCGTCATGATCTGGGTTCTTATTGATGTTGCTTCAAATTTTCTTACGGTACTGTACGCTGCGATGGCGCTCGGGAAGAACAGTTTTGTGACTTTCGCTGTGTTACCGTCTACATACCTCTTGTTCCATTCGTCAAGCGTGGCTATTCGTATAGACCGCTTGACGAATGAAACCGGGCACTGGTCGTATTCTGGTTTCCGCTTGGAGTTCGCAGCCGCTTCCTTGGCCAGTATATCGGCCCTCTCGTTACCCTCTAACCCTGCATGCGCCTTGATCCAGTGAAGGACAACCGTCTTTCCCTGGAGGGTCGAATTTCTTAGGTTAGTCCGCGCTTCTACTGCCAAAGGGTGGAGTCTTCCGTGATTTTGTAGGGTTTGAAGGGCCGCCATTGAATCACTATACACCCCAAACGACCGGGCCTTGTGAGTCTTTATTACCGAGGTGGCTTTGCATAGCGCTAATAGCTCTGCTTGGTAGACTGTGCAATAGTTTGGCAAGGCAAGTTTGTGGGTCTTAGTCTCGGTTTCCCCATTCCATATGGATAGGGCAGCTCCGACCATACCCCCTATCTTGCTTCCGTCTGTAAAGATTCGGACCTCATAATCACTATGAGCATTGACTTGCTCCTGGTCTACCAAGCTAACTACTTTTAGTGGGCTGCGCTCAGCGGGATGGGGTGCCTCGGCAGCGGGGGTCATTTTTTCCACCTCCCGATCACACAGTGCTGGCTGGGGTATCCCCTTTTTCGCTTCATAGAGTAAAGCCGCCTCTCGGATTCGGAGATCTAACGGGAGCAGGCCGGTCAAAACCAGAGCCGAGTTTAATGAGACTGTGCGGTACGCTTTGCACATTTTCTGTACTATGCCTCGCTGTACAGTTGCTAATTGCTTTTTGACTCCTAGTTTATTAGCTGCTGTGGCCCATACGCTTGCAGCGTACAGGATAATCGGCTCCAGCGTGGCCATATATATCGTCCTAATCACTTCAGGGTGTAGACCCCAACTTGTTTTGGTAGCCCGCGCCAATTGTTTGTGGACGCCTATTGCCTTTCTGCAGACATTCGCGACGTGCGTGTTGAAGGTGAGTTTGTCGTCGATGGTAACTCCCAGAACTTTAATCTCCTTGGAGATAGCGACGCTGGTCCCTCCCATGCTCAGTCTCGGGGTGTCGTATTTTAGCTTCTTCGTGATAACCAGCGCACATGTTTTGTGCGGTGCGAATTTCAACTTGTTATCTGCACCCCAGTTCTGAACGTAGTCGAGAACAGCGTTCGCGTTACCCTCAATCTCAAGAGCAGTTTTACCCTCGAAAATCAACACAACGTCGTCAGCAAACGCCTGGCAGTAGACATTTTTCCTCTCAAGTTCTTTTAGAAGTGGGTCTAGGAGAAGGTTCCACAGTATGGGGCCGCCTATCGATCCTTGTACGCATCCTTTGTTCGTGCTTTTGCAGTGTTCCTCACCCATGTATCTAACCTTGACTTTCCTGTCTTGGAGGTAACTACCGATGACTCTTCTGAGTTCAACTGGACAGTTTTCCTCTGCCAGGCGAACCCTGATGGCTGGCCACCAGGCCGAGTCAAAGGCTCCCTCTATATCTAAGGAAATCAGTGCTATTATTTTCTTCTGGTCTAGCTGCTTACGGATGTACTGTAACATGGTATAGAGGGAATCCTCAGTACTCCTTTGTGGCATAAAGCCAAACTGTCGGGTACTTGTTCTAGGAACTAGGTAGAACCTCAGTCGAGCCACGATCATTTTTTCGTATATCTTCCCCAATATTGGTAATAATCCTATCGGTCGGTAAGATTTGGGTACGGCGTAATCACTCTTCCCAGGTTTTCGCAACATTACGACTGTAGCCACCTTCCAGGCTCTGGGGAAGTGGCCGAGACTAAGGCATTTATTTAATATGGCGTGAAATACGTCGGGGTTGCTCTTTATCACTTGACAGCAGATGTCTGCCGTGAATCCATCCTCTCCCGGGGCCTTTTTGGGGTTAAAGGATTCGCTTGCCCATTTGAGTTCCGACATTGTGAATGGGGGCTCGCAAAAATTATTTTGTTCGCCATCATTCGCTTTGTCGGCTTTCTCCCTGATGAGGCGGTGATACTGACTGTCGGTTGTAGATATATCCTCAGGATAAAAGGTTTCCGCCAATAGGCGCACTGAACCTTTTGAGTCTAATATCGCACCGTCTTTTTGGAGTGGCATGTCTTGTTCCCTTCGGGTTGTTCTGTTTATTACCCTATATATGCCCTCCCATAGGCCCTCTCTATCCTGCTTCCTGCAGAATTCCTTCCAGCTGTCGACTTGAGCCCTGGCCGCTTCCATTTCATACTCTTGTTTTAAGGTGACATACTCGTCCACCACCCTTTGTCTCCGGATAGGGGCCGCGCATCTTATTTTTCTCTTCCTAGTAGCTACTTGTTTTTTCAGATTGGTGAGTTTCTCGGACCACCACGGCAGGAGAAATCGCTCCTTGGGCTTCTTTTTTGGTATTAATGTTTCACATGTTTCCTGTATGGCCTTGTTGAAGTTGGTGATAGTTCCTTCAATTTGTTCTATTGACTCGGCCTTTTCTATTTCTGGCACTTGGATGTTATACTCTAGCATAAATTGTCTCAGTTTCGTAATAAACTGGGCCCAATTTGCTTTCTTAGTGCTATATTTCCGAGTCGTTCTGTGTATACTAATGGTGTCCAATTTGTTTAGGCTAATTTGGAAAAGAATGCTGTTGTGGTCTGAGCTTGTCAGTCCTTGGTTTACTCTCCAGTTACTTACTAAATCGAGTATGTTTGTCGAGCAAGCCGTAATATCAACGTAGCTGGTGTAATGAGTATCCCCTCTCACAGTATCGAAAGTGGGGGTATCTCCTTCGTTCAAGATATGGAGACCCAACTCATCAAATGTAGCGGCCAGCACTTCGCCCTTGTTATCGATCGTCGGGCTTCCCCACCATGTGCTTTTTGCGTTGGCGTCCCCGCCCACTATCCAACCTATGGGACCGATTTCCTCCATTAATTTTGCAAGGTGTTCACAGTGAGGCTCGATTGGCTGGTCTGGTTCGAAGTATACAGAGACGAGCGCGATATTCCTGGCACCGGTCTGGATCCCAATCACTGCGATATTACTGGTGGTAAGTTTTGGGTACTGTGTAATTTTGATGTCATCATTAAATACAGCTACCGCGGCCTTCACGGTTCCCTGTTCAGGTCCCGTTGCCTGGAACACGCGCACGCCTCTGTAACTTTTAGTCACTTTTGACTTGCCAACGTATGGCTCTTGTAGTAGCGCAATTTCTATCCCTTGTTTTTTCGCCTCGGTATAGAGCTCTTCTGTTGCTAACTTTTTTCTCTGGAGGTTTGCTTGCGCGATCCGATAGAGGATTGGGTTTCCGTGGGTGCCTTTAGCAATATGCTACACTTGATCTTGCTATGTCATCCCATCTCCTTCTAGTGGGGCAAGCGCGGCTAAAAGCATCATGAGCGGTGTTTCCCTGTCCTGCCTTTTCGCAGTTTCGGCACTTTGGTGGTAGCTGGCTGAGGAAATCGGCGCATTCGGTTCGCAAGTGTGGGCCGCCGCAGTGGCTACATAAGTCCTCCGCCGGCTCAGTGCAGTACCGCTTTCCGTGGCCAAAGCCCAGGCAGCGGGTGCACTGCACCAGCGGCGTCTGGTCCTCGACTCTGATCCGTTGCAGGTCTATGTGTACCGTCCCCACCCCAATCGCCCTCTGCCATACAATAGGGGAAACTCCAACCACAACGTGGCAAGTGTGTGGGTTTCGCGTCCTCCTTCTGTACTTTACTTCCACCCTTTTATCCTCTTCCCCGAGGTCGCGAAAAACACCTTTGTTCTGGTTCCTGAGGGCCCTCACTATGTCCTCGTTAGAGTTTACGGCGAGGACACTTTTCAGGATCAGAAGTGGGTCCTTGTTCTTGGCGTCCTCGACGACAAGATTTGTACCCTCTTTTGTTAGCCTGTTTTTTATCTTTTCTCTTTCATCCCTAGTTGCTAACCCCATAATTACCTTCCTGTCTTTCGCTTTCCTAACTCTTTCCACCTGGATCCAACCGTCTTTCGCGTCTACCGCTTTCCTAATTTTATTGAGAACCTCGTCTCCCGTTTCCGTTTCGTCCGTGGATGTTACGACCACTGAGTGTAGAGTACCTCTCTTGAGGGTTGGTTCTTGGGTCTTCGTCGTGTTTGGGGACGTTGCTGCTACGGTTGCGTATGTCACGGTTGTCGCCATTTTCTCTAGCGTCGCCTGTTGGTTTTCCATCGAGGCTCTCAATTCGTCCATCTTTTTATTGCTTTCTTCGATGAGTCTGGTTTGTTCCTCCAGTTTTGTCAGGAAAGTATTGGTGTCGGTGTTTTCTACAGCCGGGTTCTTTGTGGGCCCTTTGTTTTCTTTCGGTACCTCCCTGTTGGCTCCGAGTTTCTCCTTCCTAGACTCGGCGTCGGCTTCTTTTACTAGCTGGTAGAGCCTGTCAAGGGCCTCCAGCACATCGGTTTTAATTGATGTTTTAACATTTCTCCCTTCTTTTATGCTTGCCGATGCTTTGTCGTGGAGGACTCGGGCCTCTGTTGTCCTACTTGCGTAGACCTTTTTTGCTGCAGAATTTGACGGCTTTTTTGGCGGCGATATAGTTATGATGTTTGGTCTAGCTGGGCCGTCCTGCGGTGTCGCTGTGGTTTCTGGTGCAGTGTGGTGGTCGGCTGACTCATTGGCACCAGTGGTCCTTTTCGAAGGTGGGCTTGGTGAAAGCCGGAAGGTCCTGCCCAGCTTTGCCTGCTCCGCAGGGCCGGCCCGCTTCGTTATCATGGCCGCTTTTGTTTTGGGTTTTACAGGGCCTGCCTGCGACGTCTCTACGTTAGTAGGTGCTATGGTTGGGGTGGGATCATTGCCCACCGCTTCCCACTCTCCAATGCTACGTCTCACGCTCTGCTGTGGTTTTGGTGAGAGCACTGGCGGTACCGCTTGGGTGCGGTCCGGGGATAGGGTCCCAGAGGTAGGTTCTGTCGCATTATTCATCTCCTGAGCTTGGCTCGGTGATGTCGTCTTGAGTGGAGGTTTGTTTTTATCCTGACTCTTTATCGGGGTCCTAAATCCAAGCATGTTGGAGGTTGTGTTTCGAAAATTACGATAGCAATTTTTTATCACCCCTGTAAAGAGGGGGTGTCTGTTTTATTAAACTATTGGAATAGGTCAATAAGTGATTTGCTGTAGGCAAATTGTACGTAAGGAAGCTGGTCAATAGGGACCAAGTCAGTTTTTATGTCTAGAGCAGTGTAGAGACGATAATAATAAATTGTAGAGTCGCAGACTCTACTATCAAACCTTATTAATACTTAAATTATATTTACAACTTAAATTTATAGCTTTTTTACTCTGTAAAAATTTCGTCTCTATGTAGAGCGTTTTTTACCCCACCAGAGGGTAGGTCTTCCCCTGCCCTTTCCAACGATACCAAGCACGGCGGTCGAACTCTTAGGGGTTTCGGAGATACGAGGGTTTCAAAAACCCGGTAATTGTCCGGTAATCCGGTAATTGAAAACGGTAACTGACGTAGCTCCCGATCCGATGGTCCTATAAGACCGTGCTTGGGCTCGTTTTGACGGGCCCGATGAGCTCTATCCCCCGGGGTACTTTGAAAGTTTCGACAACTTTCGAAAATTTCGGAATTTGTGGTTTCCCAAAAGTTCCCGAAAGTTGACGAGACCCGGCTGGTCGGACGTGGGGTGATCTGCTTGTGTCCCTGGAGAAAATCCCGTCTCTCTACCACGCCCGTGTGCGAAGCTAGAGCCCTTTGAAATTTTCCAATATGGCGGCCGAACTGTCAAACTAGAAGTTTGGATGTCAATTTCTCCGGTTCTAGACGTCGTAGAAGGACGGGGTTTTGGGCTGGCTGGCTAATGTGGACCTTCTTTGTCCAATGGGACCGTTTCCCGGGGGGTAGTTTTCAGTGGGAGATAAACGCTCAAGAGTGGGGGGAGAGGGCAGTACAGATGCTTTTAGTGCGGGGGTTGAAAACCGCAGTTTCCCAGGACCTCGGGTTGCAGAGTTATGGCGACCTAAAGTTAAACAAGATGGCCGCCGAGCTGTCAAACTCTGACTTTAAAGTCCTGTTTCTCAGCAACCGCTGGTCGTAGGAGGACCGGACTTTCTCTTAGGTATTGTGCCCGCTCTCCTCTATCGTCCTGGTTAGGTTTCAGCGCTAAATAATTTTTTGCGAGATAATTGAACGAAACTTCAAAAATCGGGTAGGGCTCCGGAAACGCGGGCCCGGCGTGAAAATCCTAACTTTCTAAGTGAAACGGTCTCCGAGTTATCGTGACTTTAGTTTTATAACCGGTAAAACAAAATGGCGGAATTTCCGGTAATGCGGCAATTTTAAAGCTAATGGTCGTGTTTGAGGTTACTAAGGTCGGAATATGTGGTCTGATACTAAATCCAAGGTTAGTTTTGCTAATTTATTATTAATTTTGAATTTAACCCAAAAAATCCTTAGAAATTCAATATCTCGGGAACCGGTGCACCTAAATTCACACAAAAATCGTCAAATTATAGCATTAATACAGGCCTATAATATGTTATATCTAGAAAAACAACTTACATATAAAATTTTAAATCTATTGGCAGTTTTCCGGTTTTTCACAAAAAGTCTATTTTCTCGGTCTCTGCAGGGGTCCGAAGTCTGGAACTTTTCAGGCTTGTTTGTCCAGTTAGAGCGCAACAATATCCGTTGCAAAAACCCGGGCGTCTGCCTGAACTTTTGCACCACGAGCCGTTAAAGTTTTAGTTTTTAAAAGTCTATTATTCCGAAACCGGACCTCCAAAAATTTTTCTTCAAGTACCTTGTGTATCCTGGCGTAGTGGTCTTCGAATCTGCGTCGGTGGTTGCAGCCGCGCGCCTCTGGATCTATGACCACGCCACCACGTGGTACTTGTTTTTCTGCCAATTGTGCCTCAGCCGCACGTCGCACAGATGCGGTTGAGGTGACGTCGTTTAGGTCTCTGCAAGAGGTATCCTCCGGTGTTTTTGACGGTTTGATTGCGCCGTCCTGGCGCGCAGAAATAAAGGTTTAATAGTCAATTAACCTCAAAAACTCTGTTTTCCGGGTTTTTCCGGCTTTCACTGAACTCCGCGGGTTCCTCACTGTGTATCACTTTAAAGCCCTTGGCTTTCTGCACAATTTGACACCAAAATCACTGTAATCCGTCACGAAATGCCACTTGCGCGAATTTTTAAGTGCGGAGCTCCACGGAAAAGCTGTTGTCTCGACGCCGGGAGGTGTGCGACTGGTTAGGTTAGGTTAGGTTAGGTTAGGTTAGGTTAGGTTAGGTTAGGTTAGGTTAGGTTAGGTTAGGTTAGGTTAGGTTAGGTTTTTTTTTTTTTTTTTTTTTTTTTTTTTTTTTTTTTTTTTTTACTGCTACCTCCAACATGATCGGAGCCTATTTTTACAATTTTGTTTTTCTACTCTGTCATACTAGTTCTCGCAACTATGCCTCTCGCACTTTCATTCCTCATACTGTGTCTTTCTTACATTCATCGTCTTGCTTTCTCGAGGTCGGGATAGACCATCTTGCCTCTATTCTAGCTGCTTTCTAAATATTTGTATATATATATTTATTTATGTCTCAGCTTGGGGTGGAATAATTTTACAACCAAATTTTATTCTCTATATCGGTTCTTTGTTACATCTTATTTTTACATATCTTATTCTATATTGTACTACAGGTGTTTTTTCTTATGCTTTACAAAAATATACTCAATATATTATGAAAACATAATATTGCTTACCGAGTTTTATTTCTATTTACAACTTTTTCCGCAACATTTACACAATAATCCAAGAGCATGTCTCGATCGGTACCTGACATTATTCCGCTTATGGTTTCTTTTGAAAGCCTCATGTTAAGTTTTTGCTCTGTTTCAAACCTTTCTCTTTCATGTACCGGGCACTCTAGCAATATATGTGGAACTGTTTCTTCTGTTTCAGGGTCACAGATGCAGAAAGGACTCTCCTTGCACTTAAATCGGTGTAGGTACTGTGAGAAACCTCCATGCCCCGTCATGACTTGTGTCCTGATGTTGGTTGCTGTTACTTTTCTTATTATTCTGTACGCTGTCACCGCATCCGGGAGGAATAGTTTTGTACCTGACGCCGTTTCTCCTTCTGTGTATCGTCGATTCCATTCGTCAAGCGTTTCCCTTCTAAGGTCTCGCTTGACGAATGAGATCGGACAGAGGTCGTAATCCGGCTTTCGTTTGGAGTTTAGAGCTGCCTCTTTCGCCAATTCGTCTGCTCTTTCGTTTCCTACCAGCCCTGCGTGGGCCTTAATCCAATGCAAACACACAGTTTTGCCTTGGAGAGATAAGGATCTAAGGTTATCTCTTGTTTCAATTGCTAGAGGGTGGAGGCACTCATGATTTTTCACTGTCTGCAGAGCGGCCATAGAGTCACTGTAAACTCCAAACGAATTCGCCTTTAGTCTCTGGATTTGTCTCGTAGCTCCACAGAGCGCAAGGAGCTCGGCCTGGTAGACTGTGCAGTAACTTGGGAGCGCGAGTTTGAAGGCTTTGAGCTCGGTGTCTTCATTCCAAATTGAGAATGCAGCTCCGACTCTACCCTCAATCTTGCTCCCGTCAGTGAATATACGTATCTCATAGTCACTGTGTTGATCGACTTGTTCCTGGTCCACCAGCTTTGTTATGGTGATCTTGACGCGCTCTGCTGGGTGTGGCGTCTTTGTAAACGATGCCATCCGTTCCACCTCCCTACCTCTAAGTTCAGGCCTGAACACCCCCTTCTTTGCCTCATATAGAGCGGCCGCCTCTCGAACTCGGAGGTCTAGAGGGAGCAAGCCGGCCAGTATCAATGCTGAGTTCAGAGATACGGTGCGGTAGGCTTTACATAGCCTTTGTGCAATTCCGCGTTGTACTGTACCTAGTTGTTTAATTGTTCCCAATTTATTTGCCGCGGGTGCCCATGCACTGGCGGCGTACAGAATCACCGGCTCCACGGTTGCCACATATATCGTTCTTATGACCTCAGGATGTAATCCCCAGCTAGCCTTAGCTGCCCTTGTTAGTTGTTTGTGTATGGCTATGGCTTTTTTGCAGACATTTGTGACATGCGTGTTAAAAGTGAGTTTGTCATCGATGGTGACTCCAAGCATCTTTATCTCTCTGGTCATTGCGATATCGATCCCGCCCATGCTTAGTCTTGGGGTGTCATATTTGAGTTTCCTGGTAATTACCATAGCATTGGTCTTGTGCGCGGCAAATTTCAATTTGTTTTGGACGCCCCAGTTGTGAACATGCGCGAGAGCGCCATTTGCATGACCTTCAATTTCCTGTGCTGTGTCACCCTCGAATAACAATATCACATCATCTGCGAACGCCTGGCAGTATGTGTTCTTCTTCTCAAGGCTTTTTAGGAGTGGGTCTAGTAAGAGGTTCCAAAGAATTGGTCCACCGATTGAGCCCTGGACGCACCCCTTGCTGGTTTCCGTCTCGAGTTCTTTCCCTGCGTATCTTATTCTCACTCTTCTGTTGTTGAGATAACTATCAATGACCCTTCTCAGGTTAACCGGGCACTTTTCCTCGGCAAGGCGGACTCGTATGGCTGGCCACCATGCGCTGTCGAAGGCTCCCTCTATATCCAATGACACCATTGTTATCAGTTTCTTTTCTTTTAGCTTAGTGTGTATGTGTTGCATGAGTGTATAGAGGGAGTCTTCGGTGCTCCTCTGCGGCATGAATCCGTACTGTCGCTTGCTCGTTCTTGAGGTCAGGTGGAACTTCAGGCGGGCTACCAGCATTTTCTCGTAGACTTTTCCTAGTATTGGGAGGAGTCCAATAGGCCGATACGACTTTGGGGTGGTATAATCGGTTTTACCCGGTTTTCTTAGCACTATTATGGTTGCCTCTTTCCATGCCTTCGGGAAGTGGTGGTATTTCAGACATTTATTTAAGAGTTCTAGGAAAGTTCCGGGGTCGGCTTCTATTGCATGTCGACATATGTCTGCGGTGAACCCATCCGCTCCAGGTGCCTTCTTTGCGTTGAAAGAATTGCTAGCCCATTCGAGCTCCTCCATTGTGAACGGTGGATCGCAAGCCTCACCTTGTTCTCCTTCGTTCACTTTGTCGGCTTTCATCCTGGTTTGACTATGGTGTTCACTGTCATTTGAAGCTGAATCCGGTGGATAAAAGGTCTCTGCCAGCAGTCTGGTGGATTCCTCTGCGCTAAGCGTCTCTCCGTTATGTTCAAGGGGTAGATCTTCTTCCCTTTTCGTTGTTCTGCCAATCACTCTGTATATTCCTTCCCACATCCCCTCCTTATCTTGCTTCGTACAGAACTCCTTCCAGCTATCGGTTTGTGCTTTAGCTGCTTTCGCCTCATACTTGTCTTTTTGTTCCAGGTATTCCTCGATTACCTTCGGTCTTCGGATTTGGGCTGCGTTTCGTATCCTACGTTTCCTGGTGGCTACCTCTCTCTTCATCTCGGCGAGTTCCTCCGACCACCACGGCAGTGTGAGTTTTCCCATATGTTTTTTCTTTGGAATAGATGTCTTGCAGGTTTCTGTTATTGCTTTTGTTAAGTTATCGGTTGTATTTTCTATTTCTTCTATTGTATGTATTGTGCTTAGGTCTGCTTTTGTTATTTTTGTTTGCTGCATAATTTGACTTAATTTCGCACGAAATTCTGTCCAATTTGCCTTTCTGGTGTTATAGATTCTGGTAGTTCTTTGTATTTGTATACCTGCAGATCTTTGAAGATAGATGTTAAAAAGGATTCCGTTGTGGTCTGAACTCGTAAGGCCTTCGTCTACTTTCCAGTCGTCCACCAGGTCTAGTAGGTCTGTTGAGCATGTTGTTATGTCTACGTGGCTGCTATAGCGTCTGTCTCCCCTGATGGTATCGAATGTCGGGGTATCTCCTCTATTGAGTATGTTTAGCTCTAGTTCTTCTAATGTTCCCAACAGAGTGTCGCCTCTGTGGTCGATCACTTGGCTTCCCCACCATGTGCTTTTGGCGTTTGCATCGCCTCCAACGATCCAACTTTTGGTAGATTTCTCCTTTTCTATAAGCTTTAAATGTTCTAGGTAGGGTTCTATGGGTTGGTCTGGTTCACAGTAAAGAGAGATTAGCGTTATCTCCCAGGCTCCGGTTCGAATTCCCACCACCGCGATGTTATTTGTGCATAGTTTGGGGTATTGGATTACGTCGAGGTTTTCATCGAAGATAGCAATGGCTGCCTTGACAGTTCCTTCGTCCGTTCCAGAGCTCTGGTAGACCCTCACTCCCCTTTGGCTACTCATTGCTTTTGCTCCCCCTACATACGGTTCTTGTAAAAGTGCCACTGCGATCTTCCTGTTTCCTGCTTCAAGGAGTAATTCGCTGGTCGCTAGTTTTTTCCGTTGGAGGTTTGCCTGTACGATCTTATATTTTGTTATTTGTTCACCTGGGGTGCCCTCAGCAATAGGCTACTGTTGAGCGGGCTATATTCTCCCATTTGCACCTTATTGGACACTTTGGGCTAAATGCGCTATGCTCAGTGTCGTCGTGTTTGGCGTTCGAGCAATTCCGGCACTTTGGTGGTACATTTGCCAGCCATTCAGCACATTCAACCCTGAGGTGGGGGCCTCCGCAGTGGCTACATAGGTCCTCAGTTTCCGTACAGAACCGTTTCCCATGGCCAAAGCCTAGGCAGCGTGTACACTGAAGTAGCGGTGTCTGATCCTCCACTCGGATACGTTGAAGATCGATATGTACCGTTCCGGCTTCAGTTGCTCTTTGCCAGACTATGGGGGCAACCCTCACTACCACATGACACGTATGGATGTTTCGAGCTTTCTTTCTGTACCTTATTTCGACCTTTTCTTCCTCGTCCTTGAGGTCGTGGAATAACCCCCTGTTCTGGTTTTTCAACGCTTTAAGGATGTCCTCGTCGGTATTTATGGTGAGGACGCTCTTAAGGACCAGGAGCGGGTTTTTATTTTTCACGTCCTCGACAGCCAGTTCGGCTCCTTTTCTGCCTATCCTTTCCTTGAATCTTTCTCTTTCTCCTTTCGTCTCGAATCCCATTATTACCTTTCTGTCCTTCGCCTTCCTTACCTTTCCAACTTGTATCCACCCTTCCTTTGCGTCGACTGCTTTCCTCACTCTTTCCATAACTTCTTCCCCTGTTTCAGTCTCGTCTTTCGAGGTGACTACGACGGAGTGCAGAGTGTTTCTTATCGTCGGTTTCCCACTTTGGGTTGCAGCGACGCTCGCGTAGCTGGCCGTTGCCGCTCTCTCCATGGCTACCTTCTGTCTTTCCATTACTTCCTTCAGTTCATCCATTTTTTGATTACTCTCTTGCAGGAGCTTCGTGTGCTCCTCGATCTTTGCCGCGAGTTGATCGGGTTGTGTACTTGCCGTGAAAGTTGCGTCTAGCGGGTTCGCCGTTTTTGTCTGCGTCCCTTCTGGGGTAGATGACTTTGGCCCTTGGATCTCTTCAGGTCTTCTTTTTCGTTCCGCTGCTAGGTCTTTTTCTGCTTCTTTCACTAGCTCGTAAAGTCGCTCTATAGCCTTTTTCACCTCCACTTTTATGAGCGTTTTTATGTTTCCCGACTCGCCTAGTCTTTGTTTGGCCCTGTTATTCCATGCCTTAGCTTCTTCCGCTCTATTTGCGTAGGTTTTCTTCGGGGACCCCATGGACTCAGATTGGTTTGGGGTTTTCCTGTTTGCGGGTTTTGGTTTTTGTGGGGCCACCGAGGCTTCGGCGATTTCCTCAGGGAAGAGTTGTTGCTGCTGGCTTGCCGAGGGTTGGCGAAGTTCCCTTTCTTCCGCGCTTCGTCTCACTTTTGTGCCAGGCTTTTCTGGCTTTGTCGGGGTTTGCGGGGTTTGATTGGCTGGGGGCGACTTGTCCCCTGTTGCCGGTTTCGCCGGGGTTCTCATAACTCCGAACATATTTGGAGGCGTTTGTTAGTTCAAGTATAAGCAAAATAATGTCAGTACAACGGTACCCGTTTATCTTGTAAAAGTTGTATAATGTAGGGTGCAGTTGCAGTTTGCAAGTGGGAACAACTTATATTTAATATAAACAATTTAGTCTACAGATGACGCTGTCACACAAATACAAAACAATGGTTGCTTAATTTACGGTTAGCTCTACCTGGAGCTCTAGTCTTATACACTTAAAACGACAGCGATATAATATTAATAATTATGTAGAGTCGCTGACTCTACCCTCTACTTATACTTAATTGGGCTGGGGTCACAATATTACTCTATCCCGGGCCCAGTCGGCTGGTTTCTAGCTTAAAATAATTTTAGCTCTACCTAGAGTCGATATTTTATGCTTAGCAGATAGCTCTTTCCGAGCCCTTTTCAGGGACACCAAGCACGGCGTCCTACGTCAAGGGGTGCCGGAGCTATGTCGTTTTGAGTTTTTCCGGTTAAAGACCCGGGTAACCAGGTTATCTCTTGTATCTCCGGAACCACTGATCGGAGATAACCGTGCGTGGGCTCTCCTTGAAGGGCTCGACGATCCCCAGCTATTGCAGCCGGTTTTTTCGAAATCCGGTTAACCGGTTTTTCCGGTACTCAAAAGTGACCGGATATCCTCCTGAGTAGGCCCGTTGGAAGGAGAGCGGCCCGCGGAGCTACGTAGTGAAAATCCCAGCCCTCTAGGACCACCGGTTCGGAAGATATGATGGTTTGAATTTATCCCAAGATGGCGGCTCAACTGTCAAAGTTGGGGTTTGACAAGGGATATCTCCGCAACCAGCGGTCGTAGAGGATCCGGGTTTTGGGCGCTGCTCAGTACTTGACCTTCTCTGTCAGCCTGAACTGGTTTCAGGATGTCAAATTTTTTGGAGTCCAATTTTACTGAAAACCGGTTAGGGGGGTAGGGGGGGCTCCCAGGGCTAGGAATCTGAAAACGCCAAGTCGATTGGACCTCCGGTTGTCGAGCTGTCGACGATTGCGTGAGTCCAAGATGGCCGCCGAGCTGTCAAAAGCTTGCTTTAGGAGCCTGTATATCCTCAACCGGTGGTCGTAGAGACCTGGGGCTTTCAGTTCTGGTTTCCGCTCGACCTACTCTATTTTATGGTCCGGGTTTGGACCTTAAAAACATAAATATTGAGATAATCACTCAAAACCCACTTATATCTAAAAAGACGTCCTAGCAATAGCTAGTAACGAAAGTCGCAGCGTTCTAGGCCGATTGGTTCGGGAGACAGAGGGTTTTTAGTTTTATATCCGGAAAACAAAAATGGCGGATTTTTTACAACTTCCTCAATTTAAATGATTTTCGGGGCCGGTTTGGGGTTAAGCGGGTCGAAATGGGTTACCTTATGTCAATTTTGAAATGATATTTAATATATTTCTATTAATTTCTGAATTATGACCAAAAAACACTTAAAAATCTCTATCTCCAAAACCGTCAGTCCTAAAATTCCGCAAAAAATGTCATAAAACACAGGAAATACGGTATTATCTTATTTTCTAGCACACACAAATATTTTAATACAAAAAATTTTGGATAACACAAAAACAAAAAGTTTTTACAAAAATTTAGTTTATTCCTGCTTATAATTGTCCAAAAATGATGAAACTTCACTGGTGTCTTCTCTTGATAAGCACGCAACAGAAACTTTAATAAAAAATATGGCGTCTGCCTGAACTTTTCATGCTATTCAATGTCAAAGTTTTTATATTTAATAATTAATTTCTCCTACCCTGAGTGTCCAAAAATTTTTCTGAAAACGACGTTGCGCTCCTGGTGATGAGGCGTATCGGCCTGCTGAATGCGGCGTTCCTAACGTTGCTCCTTCTATGACCACGCCACCACGTGGTTCTTGTTTTTCTGTCAATTGTGCCTCAGCCGCACGTCGCACAGATGCGGTTGAGGTGTCGCCGTGTAGGTCTCTGCAAGAGGTATCCTCCGGTGTTTTTGACGGTTTGATTGCGCCGTCCTGGCGCGCAGAAATAAAGGTTTAAGAGTCAGTTAACCTCAAAAACACTGTTTTCCGGGTTTTTCCGGCTTTCACTGAACTCCGCGGGTTTCTCACTGTATATCACATCAAAGCCCTTGGCTTTCTGCACAATTTGACACCAAAATCACTGTAATCCGTCACGAAATGCCACTTGCGCGAATTTTTAAGTGCGGAGCTCCACGGAAAAGCTGTTGTCTCGACGCCGGGAGGTGTGCGACTTGGTTAGGTTAGGTTAGGTTAGGTTAGGTTAGGTTAGGTTAGGTTAGGTTAGGTTAGGTTAGGTTAGGTTAGGTTAGGTTAGGTTAGGTTAGGTTAGGTTAGGTTAGGTTAGGTTAGGTTAGGTTAGGTTAGGTTAGGTTAGGTTAGGTTAGGTTAGGTTAGGTTAGGTTAGGTTAGGTTAGGTTAGGTTAGGTTAGGTTAGGTTAGGTTAGGTTAGGTTAGGTTAGGTTAGGTTAGGTTAGGTTAGGTTAGGTTAGGTTAGGTTAGGTTAGGTTAGGTTAGGTTAGGTTTTTTTTTTTTTTTTTTTTTTTTTTTTTTTTTTTTTTTTTTTTTTTTTTTTTTTTTAACTGTGCTCCTCCAACATGATCGGAGACTTTTGCTATCTATTCTACACTTTCATGCCAGTTCTCGCATTTTCTACTACTCGTACTTCCATGCTTCATACTGTTCTTTCTTTCATTCGTTCTCATTCATTCTTTTCCAAGGTGGGATTCCTTGCTATGTAAAGGATACGCTACTTTATTTTTTATTAATGGGTTTTATTCTAATTTAATAAGGAACACAAGACAACAATTCTTTAATATTTTTTGCCACATACAGGGTTTTCTTATTTCTATTTACATACATCTAGATATTACACTCATATTATTATGCTACTTTTATATGTATGCTTAATTTTAAATATATTCAATATATTTTATAAGCATGCCTTATGTCTCTACTTATTTCGTTTGCAAACAATGTTTATTATCTTTGTACAGTATGTCATAAAACATTTTCTTTTATTACCTAACATTATTGTGGCTACATTTTGTGGTTTTATTTCTATTTGCATTTCTTGTTCAGTGTTAAAACGTTCCCTGGCAAACATTGGGCACTCCATTACCAGATGCAGTACCGTCTCCTCCATTCCTGGATCGCAGGTACATGACGGGTTATCCTTACACTTATATTTGTACAAGTATGAGGAGAACCCACCATGACCCGTCATAAGCTGGGTGGTTTCAGGTGCTATTCTAATATTCTTTACTACCCTATACGCCGCAACCGCATCCGGAAAAAATATCTTCGTAACAGAAGCTGTCTCTCCCGTTACATACCGCTGGTTCCATTCTCCTATGGTCTCCATTCGTAGCTTACGTTTCACGTAGGATACGGGGCACAGATTGTAGTCTGGGCTTTTCTTCAGTCTTAAGGCAGCTGCTTTTGCCAACTCATCCGCTCTCTCATTTCCTGGCAGTCCGGCGTGTGCTTTGATCCAGAAGAGGGATAGATTTTTATTCCGAGCATTACAGCGTTTTATCATCTCCCTACTCTCGACTGCCAGGGGATGGCGAGAGCTTGGGTTTACAGTGGCTTGTAGAGCCGCCATTGAGTCACTGAAAATTCCTATTTGGGTAGCCGTACCCTTTTCAGCTTCTTTTGTTGCGCGGTTTAGGGCTAGGAGTTCTGCCTGATATACTGTGCAATAGCTAGATAGCGCGAGCTTAATTGTTTTGGTTTCGATGGCACCTTCCCATATGGACAGTGCAGCGCCTACCTTGCCCTCAATCCTGCTGCCGTCTGTATATATTCGCATTTGTAGGCTTTCACATTCCTGGTATTGCTCTTCGCTACATATGCTTTCAAACGTTAGTTCTACTCGTTCTGCTGGATGCGGTGCTTTTATGGCTGGTGTCATAGTCTCGATTTCTCTGTCCTCTGGCGCTGCTGGAGCGCGGACTCCCTTCTTGGTTTCATATAATGAAGCCACCTCACGGACTCGGAGGTCCAGGGGGAGCAATCCGGACAGCAGCAGCGCTGAGTTCAGGGAAACTGTTCGGTATGCTTTGCACAATCTTTGTGCAAAGCCCCTTTGTACCGCGTTCAGTTGTTTTATGACTCCCAGTTTTTTCACGGCTGGAGCCCATGCGCTTGCTGCGTACAGGATAGTGGGTTCCACTGCCGCGGTATATATTAGCCTTATAATTTCCGGGTGTAATCCCCATCCCACTCGGGCAGTTCTAGCCAGCATTTTATATCTGTTTAATGCCTTACTGCAGACGGTTGCGACGTGCTTATTGAAAGTTAGTTTTTCGTCTATGGTGAGGCCTAGGATTTTAATGTCCCTGGACATAACGATGCTCACACCCCCCATACTCAGGCGTGGTTCGTCGTAGACCAGTCTTCTGGTTATCACCATAGCGCACGTTTTTAATGGTGCAAACTTAAGTTTGTTCTCGACACCCCACGCCAATGCACGGCTGAGTGCGGCATTTGCGCTCGTCTCGATTTCCAGTGCTGTCTCACCATCGAACACCATGACTACATCGTCTGCATATGCCTGGCAGTATATACGTTTCTCGTCGAGCTCTTTCAGTAGTGGATCCAAAAGGAGGTTCCATAAAATGGGTCCTCCTATGGATCCCTGTACGCAACCCTTGCTGGTTTCTCTCAGGTACTCTTCTCCCGCGTACCTTACTCCTACTGATCTATTCTCGAGGTAGCTATCGATGACCCTTCTCAGATTCACCGGTACGTTTTCGTCAGCTAATCTGACACGTATTGCTGGCCACCAGGCGCTATCGAAGGCTCCCTCTATATCCAAGGATACCAATGTCACTATTTTCTTTTGGTCCAGTTTGTTCCTTATGTGTTTTATCAGGGAATAGAGGGAGTCTTCGGTGCTCCTTTGTGGGACAAATCCGTACTGGCGCACACTGGTCTTTGGTAGGAGGTGATGTCTGAGGCGGGCCACCAGCATCTTTTCAAATACTTTTCCCAGTACCGGCAGCAACCCAATCGGTCGGTAGGATTTTGGAGAGGTGTACGAATCTTTTCCAGGCTTTTTCAGGACTACGACCGTTGCCTTTTTCCATTTCTTTGGGAAGTGGCCGAGGCTTAGGCATTTATTTATTAAAGCTAAAAAGACTTCTGGGGCGCATAGTATTGCTCTATTACAGATATCTGAGGTGAAACCGTCGTCTCCTGGTGCTTTTTTCGGGTTGAAGGATTCCAGGGCCATTTTTAGCTCATAGGCGGTGAACGGTGGGTCATGAATCTCAGCATGACTCCATTCGTTGACCTTTTTGGCTTTGCATCTAATATGTCCCTGTATATCCGACTCTCCTTCCTCTTTGTCTTCGGGGTAGAACGTTTTTGCCAGAAGTTCCACTGATCCCGTTGCGTCCAGGAGTTCATCGCCATCTTTTAGCATTTGGTCCTCTTCCCTTTTTGTTCCTTTACCTATGACGCGGTATATTCCCTCCCAGACCCCCTCCTTCTCCTGTTTTGAGCAGAAGTCTCTCCAACTGTCCGTCTGCGCGTTTTTTGTTGCAGTCTCATATGTCTCCTTTTGTTTCAGGTATTGTGCTACCACCGCCTCTCTACGGACCGGCGCTGCGTTTCTTATTCGGCGTTTGCAGGTAGCGACCTTCTTTTTCATCTCGGCGAGCTCATTTGACCACCATGGCAAGGTAAGTAGCTTTGTGTTTCTTAGTTTTGGTATTGTGCAATTGCATGTTTCTGTGATTTGGTTGTTTAATGTATTTACTATTGTGTCTATTTCTTCTGTGGTATGTACATTTTCTATGGTTTCTGCTGTGAAATTTACATTCTGCATAGCCTGGGTCAGTTTCTCATGAAATTGCTCCCATCTTGCTTTTTGTGTATTGTAAATACGTGTTGTCCTACGTATGTGAACCCCATTTGATTTTTGGATATTTACGCCAAAAACAATGCCATTGTGATCCGAGCTCGTGAGGTCCTCGCTGACTCGCCAATCTTCTATACGTCCGAGAAGATCCGCAGTACAGACTGTGACGTCAACGTGGCTGGAGAATCTTCTGCCCCCCCGGATGGTGTCGAAGGTCGGGGTAGTACCCGTGTTTAGAATTTGCAGATTTAGTTCCTCAATGGTACCGCTCATCTGTTTACCCCGAGAGTCTTCATTTAGGCTTCCCCACCAGATGCTTTTTGCATTCGCATCACCGCCTATTATCATATTCTTTGTACCACATGCGCTTACCACTCCTTTTAGTTGTTCCATGTACTGGTCCATAGGTTTATCCGGTTCAAGGTAGAATGACACCATTGTTATTTTCCAGGCACTAGTGCGTATTTTTACCACTGCAATGTTTTTTGTGGTGAGTTCTGGGCATTGGACTACATCAAGGTCTGCGTCAAAGACTGCGATTGCTGCTTTCACGGCTCCGTCTTCATTTGTTGTGTCTTGGAAGATCCGTACGCCTTGATGTGCCCTCATACCCTTTTCCCGTCCCACGTAGGGTTCCTGGAGCAGAGCGACCGCTATTTTTCTTGGTTTGGCTTCCAGTAAGAGTTCATTTGTCGCCAGTTTGCTACGTTGGAGGTTTGCTTGGGCCATGTAATACTTATGAACTCGTTGGTCAACTTTAGCAGTAGGCATGCGAGGCCCTTGCTAGGGCATCCCACCTTTTTCTTACTGTGCAATCCATACTAAATGCATTGTGGTCATCTTGTTCGATTTTTGCCCTTTTGCAGTTGATGCAAGACGGTGCTTCCCCTAGCGTCCATTCCGGGCATTCGGTTTTCAAGTGCTGGCCTCCGCAGTGACTACATAGGTCATCTTTTTCCTTGCAGAGGCGCCGAGAGTGTCCGTACGCAAGACAGCGTGTGCATTGTATAAGGGGGGTCTGATCTTCGACCCTAATGCTTTGCAAGTCAATTCGCACCCTGCCGTCTTCGATTGCCCTTTTCCAAACTTTTGGGTTGACGCTGAGGACCACGTGACTGGTCAGGGGGTTTCGCGCCTTCTTTCTATATTTCACCGTCACTTTTTTCTCCTCATCATCGAGGCCGCAGAATAATTCTCTATTTTGATTTTTGAGGGCCTTTTCCATGTCTTCATCACTATGGAATGATAGGACATCCTTCAGTACCAGCAGTGGGTTTTTGTTTTCCACTTCCTCGACAATCAGGCGCACTCCTGCTGCCTCCAACCTGTCTTTCATCTTCTTTCTCTCGTCTTGCGTTCTGCATCCCATGACTATCTTCCTATCCTTCGCCTTTCTTACTCTTTCCACCTGTATCCATCCTTCCTTTGCGTCTATCGCTTTTCGTACTTTCTCCAGCACCTCCTCTCCTGTCTCCGTTTCATTTTTTGAGGAGACCACTACCGAATGCAGCGTCGGTCGCCCCAGTGTTGCTTTCTCGGGGCGATTCCTCGCTACTTCCGCGTAAGTGTTTGCTTTCCAGCTTTCTTTATGGTGCTCCAGAGCTTCCTTTAGTTCTTCCATCTTCTTTATATGTTCATTCTGTCTCTCTTCATTCTTCTTCATGATTTCCTCCATTTTTGCTATCATGTCTCCTTCTGTGTCTCTTTTTCCTTCCGTTTCTTGGTCTTTCTCAGTGCGTTCTTCCCTTCCGTTTCCCTTTTTCTGTAACGTTTTCTCCTCTGGCCTGACTTTCCCCTTTTCCATTTCGGCTTCTTTCACGAGCTGGTAGAGCCGCTCAACAGCCTGGGTAACCTTCGTCTTTATTTCTGTTTTTAGGTTTCTGGCTTCACCAAGCTGCGTCTTTGCCCTAGTCAGGCATGCTCTTGCTTCCGCTGTCCGGTTGATATATTTTTCTATGCTAGGTGGGCTCTTTATTTCGTCCACTGCTAGCCTCTTCACAACACCGAGCAATGCCGTTGGGCCCTGTGCGGAGGGGCCTATCCGCTTTGTTACCGTGGCCCCTTTTTTGTCCTGTGGCCGGTGAGGGTTGGGTTTCGCAGGGCCAGCCTGCTCTTCCTCTATGTTTGTAGGTGTTTTAAAAGGGGTAGGATCATTTCCTATCGCCTCCCAATCCCCTATACTGCGTCTCACGCTCTGCTGGGATTGATTAGATGTAGGCGCCGCCGGCACCGCTTGAGTGTGCTCCGGGGATAAAACCCCGGAGGCGGATCCATCAGCAGCTATCATCTCCCGTACGTGGCCCGGCGATGCCGTCTTTTGGGATTTACCTCCCTCCTGTCCTTTTGCTGGGGTTCTATATCCGAACATGTTGGGTACACAGGAATATAGGTCAGACAGGAACTGCAAGTTAGAGTGCCTGTCAGTTGTTAAGGGTAACGTTTTATATCAGGAGTTTATGCAATAGGGCCAATAGGGGCCGAAAGTGCTTTAGAAAATAAAAATACTATAAGAATAGGTCAATAAGTGAACGTAAAGAAGCTGGTCAATAGGGACCAAGTCAATTTTTATCTCTAGAGCAGTGTAGAGTCAATAATAATAAATTATAGAGTCGCAGACTCTACTATCAGACCTTATTGATACTTAAATTATATTTACAACTTATAACTATAGCTTTTTTACTCTGTAAAAATTTCGTCTCTATGTAGAGCGTTTTTTACCCCACCAGAGGGTAGGTCTTCTCCTGCCCTTTCCAACGATACCAAGCACGGCGGTCGAACTCCCAGGGGTTTCCGAGTTACGAGGGTTTCAAAAACCCGGTAATTGTCCGGTAATCCGGTAATTGAAAACGGTAACCGACGTAGCTCCCGATCCGATGGTCCTATAAGACCGTGCTTGGGCTCGCTTTGACGGGCCCGATGAGCTCTATCCCCCGGGGTACCTTGAAAGTTTCGACAACTTTCGAAAATTTCGAAATTTGTGGTTTCCCAAAAGTTCCCGAAAGCTGACGAGACCCGGCTGGTCGGACGTGGGGTGATCTGCTTGTGTCCCTGGAGAAAATCCCGTCTCTCTACTACGCCCGTGTGCGAAGCTAGAGCCCTTTGAAATTTTCCAATATGGCGGCCGAACTGTCAAACTAGAAGTTTGGATGTCAATTTCTCCGGTTCTAGACGTCGTAGAAGGACGGGGTTTTGGGCTGGCTGGCTAATGTGGACCTTCTTTGTCCAATGGGACCGTTTCCCGGGGGGCAGTCTTCAGTGGGAGATAAACGCTCAAGAGTGGGGGGAGAGGGCAGTACAGATGCTTTTAGTGCGGGGGTTGAAAACCGCAGTTTCCCAGGACCTCGGGTTGCAGAGTTATGGCGACCTAAAGTTAAACAAGATGGCCGCCGAGCTGTCAAACTCTGACTTTGAAGTCCTGTTTCTCAGCAACCGCTGGTCGTAGGAGGACCGGACTTTCTCCTCGGTATTGTGCCCGCTCTCCTCTATCGTCCTGGTTAGGTTTCAGCGCTAAATAATTTTTTGCGAGATAATTGATCGAAACTTCAAAAATCGGGTAGGGCTCCGGAAACGCGGGCCCGGCGTGAAAATCCTAACTTTCTAAGTGAAACGGTCTCCGAGTTATCGTGACTTTAGTTTTATAACCGGTAAAACAAAATGGCGGAATTTCCGGTAATGCGGCAATTTTAAAGCTAATGGGGTCGTGTTTGGGGTTACTAAGGTCGGAATATGTGGTCTGATACTAAATCCAAGGTTAGTTTTGCTAATTTATTATTAGTTTTAAATTTAACCCAAAAAATCCTTAGAAATTCAATATCTCGGGAACCGGTGCACCTAAATTCACACAAAAATCGTCAAAATATAGCATTAATACAGGCCTATAATATCTTATATCTAGAAAAAACAACTTACATATAAAATTTTAAATCTATTGGCAGTTTTCCGGTTTTTCACAAAAAGTCTATTTTCTCGGTCTCTGCAGGGGTCCGAAGTCTGGAACTTTTCAGGCTTGTTTGTCCAGTTAGAGCGCAACAATATCCGTTGCAAAAACCCGGGCGTCTGCCTAAACTTTTGCACCACGAGCCGTTGAAGTTTTAGTTTTTAAAAGTCTATTATTCCGAAACCGGACCTCCAAAAATTTTTCTTCAAGTACCTTGTGTATCCTGGCGTAGTGGTCTTCGAATCTGCGTCGGTGGTTGCAGCCGCGCGCCTCTGGATCTATGACCACGCCACCACGTGGTACTTGTTTTTCTCCCAATTGTGCCTCAGCCGCACGTCGCACAGATGCGGTTGAGGTGTCGTCGTGTAGGTCTCTGCAAGAGGTATCCTCCGGTGTTTTTGGCGGTTTGATTGCGCCGTCCTGGCGCGCAGAAATAATGGTTTAATAGTCAATTAACCTCAAAAACTCGGTTTTCCGGGTTTTTCCGGCTTTCACTGCACTCCGCGGGTTTCTCACTGTATATCACTTCAAAGCCCTTGGCTTTCTGCACAATTTGACACCAAAATCACTGTAATCCGTCACGAAATGCCACTTGCGCGAATTTTTAAGTGCGGAGCTCCACGGAAAAGCTGTTGTCTCGACGCCGGGAGGTGTGCGACTGAGGTTAGGTTAGGTTAGGTTAGGTTAGGTTAGGTTAGGTTAGGTTAGGTTAGGTTAGGTTAGGTTAGGTTAGGTTAGGTTAGGTTAGGTTAGGTTAGGTTAGGTTAGGTTAGGTTGGGGCGCTAGGTCGGGTAACCTCCAAGTATGTCCGGACTCTCCCAATCTCTCTGGATCCTCGCGGATCCGCAGAGAAGGGAAGGGTCTTGGCTGGTGCGCCCTGGAGGCTACGGTAAGTGATCCTGTCCGGGGATTGCTTACCGGAGCTACCAATAACCCGACACCCGGGGAGGGGGGATCACATGGCTGCTCCTAGCATGCCTCAGCTCATCTGAGGTGGCAGTGGATGCAGCCATCTTGTGGTCAAAGGGGGAGAAGCTCTCTCCATGTCCCTCTGATCAGCAGAGGGCAAAGGAGATGAGCTCGGGGCGCTTTTGTGCGCCAGCAGGGGGAGTGACGGGCTCGCCTGGCTTCGGTGTCGTCGTCGGGTGGGCAGACTACGGTCGCCGTCCTCAAACTCGTTTCCCTAAATGATGAGGTGTCGTGGACACGTCTCGCGGCCTCTGATAGGACCGAGGATCTTGCCTTAGCCGGCCGGGTCAAGAGGAAACAACCTCAATAAAAAACTATAGGTTAAGCTAGTTTTAAGTATCCCGTGATACCGCCCGACCTCACGGTGTAAGTAGGGTTACCCAGGCACAGGGGGCACTGCCTGGGTGGACTGTTTCTTCCCCTATACTCGTGGGAACAAAAATAGATTCAACAAAAAACCAAAACGACGACCATGGCAATTCCATAACGGACAACCGAGTTGCATTACGAATGGATAGTGGTGACGAGCAGGCGATCTTCCGCCCCCGCCTATCCCTGGCGCGGTCACCAGTGCGTAGAGAGGGCAGCCCACACATTGACATCAATGCGGCCGAGTTCCAGATCAGGCCGAGGGGCCATGTCAGGCCAGGTCCGGCTCGCTCTGGTCGCATTCCCGTGGGGCTGCCTGAGAGCGGCGAGCGCCCGTTGGCACCGCCGCTCGAGGGAGGGCGGGAGGCCCGGTTCGAGAGGGTCCCCGTCGTGGTTCTGACCCGTCTCAAGGAGGGAGCGGGCAGTGGGACTCCCGGGGAGTCGGACGAGACAATGTACACCGTCCAGTCCGACTCGTCTGCCGGCGCCGCTGCCGCCGACGCCGGAGTTGGTGCCGGCTGGGAGGAGCGGGGGCCATCCCCCGGCAGTAAAGCCAGGGATCCGCAGGCCGCCAAGCCAGCGACCTCCCCTCGCCAGAGGACGGACCCGCCGGAGGGAAAACCAGGCTCCAGTCGAAAGGAAATGGTGCTTCCAAGGATGCAAACGCCTTACAAGCTCAAGTCCGGAGACGCAGCAGGGGGACTCAAATTACCCAACCCCACGATGCACCAGCCAGGTGCGGGGGGGGAGGAAGCCCCGGAGACGCAACCACCTGGTGCGGGAGAGGAGCTAGTTCCTCCCCATAAGGACGGCCCGTCAAGAAGCGGCCGATTATGGCAAAACCCGAGCAAGAGGTTACGCCTCTCAAATTCCCAGTTGGGATCCAGCGGGGACGAGTCCTGCCAGTCCACCGGAAGTGAGAGCTCGTCGCAGGCCAGGCGAGGACGAGGCCGGCCCCCCACTAGGGGGAAATATGTGGGCTTGGCCAAGGCCAGGGAGGCCTACAACCGCGCTCTACATAATGAGGACCGCCTCGAAGCGGAGAAGGCCAAAGAGAGTGAAGAACATCACTCCAGTGCAGAGAAGGAGGTAGCTGGCATGCAGAGGTCGATCTCGACCCGCAACCTGACAAGCCAGCTGAGACTCACAAGGGATGCCAGTGTAAAAGACGACCTCTCGCTACCGTCTCTCGTCCAGCGGGCGGAGACCAGTCTAGGTGCCATAGCGAAGGTAGCCACTAAATCGGGTAACCTCAAGGGCACCTTTGTGAGGGAGCTTAAGGACGCCGCAATGGAAATGAAGGATATCTTCGAGGAATTAATTGGGCGCAGTTCCTCAGAAGAAACAAAGAGATTGCAGGCGCAAAACGACCGCCTGCGTGCCGAGCTGGAGGATCTTCGATCCGAAATGGCTCAGCTGAGGGCGGAAGTCCGAAACCAGACAAGGCAGTCGCCGGTCACGTCCCCACCTCGGGTGATGCCGCGGTCCACTGGAGGCTCCTGCGAGGGAGCTTCTGGCGCTGTCAACATGGACCAGGCCGTAGTCCAGTCCATCACGGCGCAGGTGGGGCTGATGCTGGAAGCGAGGCTGGGGGCTCTGGAACAGGAGGGCAGACTGCTGCCGGCCCAGCCAATGCGCCCCCCGCTGGCCGCAGACCGAAGGAGAAAGGCCTCTCCCGCTGCCGCCGCTTCCACTCCCGGGCCGGCCCCAGCCACAGCTGTGAGACGGGGCCCCCCGAACATGACAGAGGAGCCAGCCAAAGGGAAAGGGGAGGAGAAAAGGAAAAGAAAAGGGAAGGGGAAGAGAAAGAAGCCGGTGACCAGCGCTGGAGCGGAAACTGCTCCTCCCGTGACGCCGGCTCCTTTGCCACTACCCCCAGCGCCCGCATCGATGGACCAGCCCTGGAATGTGGTAGGTGGGCGTAAAAAGGTTGCGAAGAGTAAAACTCGGGCACAACAACCAGCAATAACGCAGCAGCTGCTCAAGAGGCAAAAAGTACGCAAGCTACGACCCCCGCGCTCCACGGTCGTAATGCTGTCCATCCAACCCGAGACAGTCGAGAAGGGCGTGACCTATAAGGACATAATTGCTGAGGCAAAATCCAAAATAAACCTGAGTGAATTGGAAATCCAATCACTCAGGTTCAAAGTGGCGGCCACTGGCGCACGATTGCTGGAAATACCAGGAGCGACCAGCGCCTCAAAGGCAGATAAGCTCGCTGGAAAACTACGGGAGCTATTCAACCCAGAGGAGGTCAGAGTCATGCGTCCTACTAAGTGCGCAGAACTACGAATATCCGGCTTAGATGACTCTGTTACCAAAGAAGACATCTTGGCTGCAATAGCGACTGAGGGAGGTTGTTCGGTCCAAGACGTTAAAGTCGGGGACATAAAGTCAGACACCAGAAGCCTAGGCTCGGTGTGGCTCCGCCTGCCCGTAGCAGCGGCGAAAAAGATAGCGGATAGTGGACGACTATTGGTGGGATGGGTTTCGGCACAGGTGAAACTGCTTGAGGCCCGCCCCCAACGTTGCTACCGCTGTCTGGAGACTGGACATGTGAGTGCCAAGTGTCCTTCTGAAGTTGATCGGTCGGACGTTTGCTACCGATGTGGCCAACCGGGTCACAAGGCAAGAGAATGCTCGGCTAACCCACACTGTATCTTCTGTGCAGCTGCGGGTAAGCCTGCGGGCCACAGGACAGGCAGCAAGAGCTGCAAGCCCCCCCGTGGCAAGAAACGGAGACCAGAGACTGACGATGGCCCCCGGGCCTCCTCGCAGCCTGTCCGCCCGCCCACTTCTATCGTGGACGAGGCAGTGGAGGATATGAGTATGACTATTGATTAGTATGGCTCTCCACGTGCTACAGGCGAACCTCAACCACTGTGCCAGAGCTCAGGACCTGTTGTTTCAGAGTATGGCAGAGTGGTCCATACAAATGGCGGTGATATCGGAGCCATATTCCATCCCAGCTCGAGCGGGCTGGTTGGGGGATTTGGACGAAACTGTGGCCTTAGTATCGCGGAACGCGGCCAGCGCCACAACTTTTCAAGACGTTAGGAAGGGCCACGGTTTTGTCGCAGCAACTTGCGGGAACATGGCTTTGGTGGGTTGCTACTTCTCTCCCAACAAGTCTTTAGCCGAATTTGAGCAATTTCTAGAGGAAATGGGTGCCACTGTCAGACAGCTACATCCCACCCCAGTTATTGTGGCTGGGGATTTTAACGCGAAATCTCGAACCTGGGGCTCCTCAGTGTCGGATGTACGCGGGCAATGCCTGGAAGAGTGGGCTGTGGCTTACGGTCTGGAAGTGCTCAACACAGGGTCGGTAAACACGTGCGTGCGGCAGCAGGGTGGCTCGGTAATCGACATTACGTTCGCCGACCCTGTTTTGGCGCACCGAGTTCATGACTGGAGGGTCCTGGAGAATGTTGAGACGCTCTCGGACCACCGATACATTAGGTACAGTATCTCTGCGCTCGCAGCCACAGCAACAGTGACAGCGCCAAGTCGGTCCCTTAGGGGAAACAGTCCACGCTGGGCAGTGAAACGCCTAAACCGGGAAGTACTCGAGGAAGCAGCCCTAGTAAAGGCATGGCTGCCGGTTCCTGAAGGCCTACTAGACACGGAACGCGAAGCCCAATGGCTTGGGGATGCCATGACCGACAACTGCGACGCGGCCATGCCAAGAGTTCGCCACTTTTCGCCTCAGCACAGGGTGTATTGGTGGTCCGCAGAGATAGCGCAGCTGCGAGAAGCATGCGTCGCTGCGAGACGCCAATATACCAGGAGTCGTAGACGGCAGCAGCGTGATGTCCAGGAGGAAACGCAACTTTACTCTGCCTATAGAGAGCAAGTCCTGGCTTTGCATGCTGCCATTGGCAGGGCTAAAGACATAGCGGAAGAGGAGATGCTGGGGAGCCTCAACCGAGACCCCTGGGGAAGGCCCTACAAAATGGTGAGGTGCAAGCTTCGACCATGGGCCCCCCCGCTGACACAGACTCTCCCGCCCCAACTTCTTGATCGGGTAGTGGACACACTCTTTCCGGAGAGGCCCGGTTTCATCCCACCGCCTATGGCTCCACCGGAGGAGGAAGGAAGGGGGGAGGCTGAAGGGGCGGGGAGTCCTGAAGTCACTGCCGGCGAACTGGGGGCGGCCATACTACGTCTACGTCACAAGAATAAAGCACCAGGCCCTGACGGAATACCTGGTAGGGCATGGGTTGTCGCGCTGGGCCCTCTGGAGCCCAGGGTGAGAGCACTATTTACAGCGTGCATGGAGCAGGGCCAGTTTCCGCGGGCGTGGAAGACGGGAAAACTGGTCCTGATCCAAAAAGACGGGCGCCCAGCAGATTCACCTTCCGCCTATCGACCGATTGTGCTGCTTGACGAGGTGAGCAAGCTCTTTGAGCGGGTAATCTCGGCTCGCCTCGTCAGGCATCTAGAAAACGTAGGGCCAAATTTGAGCCAAAACCAGTTCGGCTTCCGCCGCTGTAGGTCGACAGTTGACGCCATTGCCCAGGTCAAGGGTCTGGCAAAGGAAGCGGTGTCCCGGGGCGAGGTCGTTCTAGCAGTTTCGCTGGACATCTCGAACGCGTTTAACACCCTGCCCTGGGGCTGCATAAAGGAGGCGCTGAAATACCACGCAGTGCCGAGTTACTTGTGCAACATCATCGGAGCTTATTTATCCCAAAGAGCAATCAAGTACCCGGCACACGAGGAATGGAAAGAAAAACAGATGTCGTGCGGCGTTCCGCAGGGATCAGTCCTCGGGCCGCTCTTGTGGAACGTCGGTTATGACTGGGTGTTGCGGGGCAGAAACCTTCGGGGAGTGGCACTGACATGCTACGCGGACGACACCCTCGTCACGGCGGAGGCCGGCACGTTTAGAGAGGCATCGCTTCTGGCAACGGCAGGCGTGGCTCACGTCGTTGCGAGAATAAAAAAGCTGGGCCTTGAGGTGGCCCTCCATAAGTCAGAGGCCATCTGCTTCCACGGTCCCCGAAAAGCGCCTCCACCGGGCACACAGTTGGTTGTGGGAGGAATTACCATCGGTGTCAAGTCGACAATGAAGTACCTGGGACTTGTCCTTGACAGCCGATGGAGTTTCAAGGAGCACTTCAACCAGCTGGCTCCAAAGCTTCTCCGAGCAGCCGGAGCCCTTGGTCGGCTCCTACCAAATGTGGGCGGGCCGAACGTCGGCTGTCGTCGCCTCTACGCGATGGTGGTGCGCTCGATGGCCCTTTACGGGTCTCCAATCTGGGCGGACGCCCTTAACGCCCATAACAAGGCACAATTGCGAAGACCGCAAAGGGCCGTGGCGATAAGGATTGTAAGAGGATACCGCACCATCGCGTACGAGGCGGCCTGCGTCATGGCCGGAACCCCACCGTGGGACCTGGACGCAGAGGTCCTGGCTAGCGTCTATGCCAGGATTACGGACTCGCGAGCTAGGGGACAAGAGCCCATGTTGGAAGAGGTGAAGCGCTGGAGAACGGACGGACACGAAGCTCTTCTACGCAAGTGGAACGAGAGAATGGAGGATCCGGGAGCTGGTCGAGCAACAATCGGGGCAATTAGGCCCGTGCTCCGAGAATGGATCGAGAGGCGCCATGGTGTCGTCTCTTTTCACCTTGCACAGGTTATGTCGGGCCACGGGTGTTTTGGGAAGTACCTGTGCAAGGTGTGCGGTAGGGAACCGACGCCGGCGTGCCACCACTGCAACAGTCTGGAGGACACAGCGCAGCATACGCTGGAGGTGTGCCCAGCATGGGATGAACAGCGGGCGTCCCTGGCGGCCGTGGTGGGCAATGACCTCTCCCTGCCCACCGTGGCAGAAGCCATGGTCAGCAGAGAGAGGTCTTGGAAAGCGGTGGCCTCCTTTTGCGAGGAGGTCATGACGCTCAAAGAGGTGGCCGAGCGCGCCCGTGAGGAAAGCGCCGAAGCTGACCCGATGCGACGCAGAAGACCAAGGCGCAGGCGTCTGGCGGAAGATCGCCGCCTCCCGCCATAAGGAGGACCTCCGGGTGGCAGGCACGGGGGCGTCTGCCACCCACAGGAATGGAGTCCTCGAGATTGAGGGCGTGTTTAGTTAAAAGAGCACGCCCCTGAAGAAGATAGGGGGAGCCACAAACTCCCCCAGAGACGGGTCCGTTGGACAACTGCTGGCGAAAGCTCGGATGAGTTCCGTTCCCGTGGCTTCGCCTAGAGCAGTGAGATGTCATTTATTAAAAAAAAAAAAAAAAAAAAAAGGTTAGGTTAGGTTAGGTTAGGTTAGGTTAGGTTAGGTTAGGTTAGGTTAGGTTTTTTTTTTTTTTTTTTGCGTGCGTGGGAGGGAATACTCATTGTATACGTACAGACCCGTGTCTGCACGCATGCCCGACTCGGCCGAGGATCGCAGTGAGGCTGGTCCTCGACCGCCTACGGACTAAACCCTCCCACGCTTCGTGTTGAGTGTGTTCTAATGTGATTACTGTGCAGGTGTAGTGTCATTTGTGGTGTTAACGAATGATTATTAATTGGTTGTGTTGGGCACGCCGCGCTTTCGTTTTACACTTTGTGTCCAACAGGGTTGATTTTAAGTTAAAAGATTTAAGACATATATTTTGCAAGTACTTCGAATGTAAATTTACGATAAGAATTGAATAATATGAATAATGCAGTTGCTAAAGGGCATCTGGTGGCCAGATACCGTTTAACGACTTAAGTGATATGAATACTTTTAATTATTGATTTTTGATATGTTTAGTCGCTCGACGGCACCTGGAGACCAAGTACCGTCGAACGACTTTACAACAGAGTTGATTTTAAATGAAACTGATTTAAGGAATATATTATGCGAGTGTTTCAAGTGTAGATTTACAATGAGAATTAAATAATAAGAAGATATTAAAATTATTGAAATAATTGATTCGCTTAGTCGTCCAACGGCGCCTTGAAGTCAAGTGCCGTTGAACGACTTTAGGCTGCGTACAATGTGTTTAATGAAGGTGTGAAAACATTGCGATGAGGACTCCCTTGACAGTACGCTTGTTATGTTGAACAGATCTAGTCCGAGACCTCCGCACAGCACTGCAAGGTCCGTCCTTTTGGCAGAGAATCGTGGACATTCTTGAATTAGGTGTTTTATAGTTTGTGGAATGTTTGCTGGAGTATCGCACGGGCATGAACTATCTTGTATAATTCCAAATCGTTTTAGGTATGTTTTGTGGTAACCGTGGTTACTAAGAAATTGCGTTGATTCAAAAGTGGGTGGATGGTAACTTAAGTACTCGGATAGATCTTTGTAATTGGGGAATATCGTCTTTGTGTATATACAGCTGCCCGGAGCCTCATAGAGTATTGCCCTTTCAATTTGTAAATGTTGTTTACCGATATATTTTATATACGACACAGGAATCTGAATGTAGTCGGGGGTTTTGTGTAAATTTGCGGCTGTTTTAGCTGCCTGGTCGGCTAGTTCATTTCCCTCTATTCCGTTGTGTGCTTTGGTCCAGAAGAATTTTATTTTCAAATTTAACTTATTATGATGAATTAACTTATGAATTTGGTTAACCAGAGCGTTGTAGCTATTACAATTTTTGATCTCAGTGAGTCCAGATTTACTATCCGAGAAAATGAGAAGTGTTGATGGTCTAATAGATCTACTGGCCGTGTATGATATACATCGAAATATAGCATAGAGCTCTGCCTGAAACACCGAACATCTATCGTGAAGTTTGAATTTTCCGGTATTGGTTTGGCCGTCAGGTTTTATTATTACAAAGGCGGACCCAACGCGTCCGTCGTGTCCGCTTCCATCGGTGTACGCCGTCCAAGTGCTGCCATCAGAGTTGCTTCTAGTGACCTCCAATAACTCACTTTGTGTGGTGATATCTTCGTGAGAAATAGACTCCCTGAGACTGGGATGCAGAAGGGAGGACGGTGGAACAGAAGACTCTATCGGTAGGTCCCTCGGAAGGAAGGAGGAGTGACCTTTGAGTTTAGTATTCTCTACGTCGGCAACGTATTTTATTTTAGCTGGGAGTGGATCGAGCTGCGCCAAGGTGATGGACAGAGGCGTATTAATCGTTTTGAAGCCATGAGCAATTTTAATACAGAATAATCTCTGTAGAGATAGAAGTTGACGAGTGGCGCATTTAAATTGTAGTGCGTGTGCCCAGACAGAGGCAGCGTAGGTAATAATGGGTTCAATAACTTGCCTATATATTGTTCTTACATTCTCGGCGTGAACCCCCCATGTAGGGCGAATAAAGAGCTGTAATTTACAAAACAAATTCTTTGCTTTCTCGACAATGTATGTACAGTGTTGTATGAATTTAAGTTTGTTGTCTATGATAACGCCTAAATATTTGAGTTTATTTACGAATGGAATATTTACATTTCCAGCCTTTAGTTTAAGTTTGGCAGCTCTACTAGAAAATGCGATAGCTTGTGTTTTTTCGCGGCCGAATTCAAGCTTGACGCTTCTTCCCCACTCCGATACCAGTTCGACTGCAAAGTTTGCCGTCGTTCTCAATTCTTCAGCTGTCTTAGCTTGGCAGATCAATAAAACGTCGTCGGCATAGGCCTGGATGTGGCAGCCATTAGGAAGGCGTATTTCTAGTAACTCGTCCAAAATAAGATTCCAGAGGACCGGTCCGACAACCGATCCCTGTATACATCCTTTGGTCGTAGGTTTTTCAGTAATGTGGTCCGCGAAGGCAATCTGAACCGCCCTGTTTGTTGTATAACTGAGAAGCATTTGATAGATGTTATTGGGGCATTTTATATACCTTAGCCTTTTGAATATTGCAGGCCACCAGGCATTATCAAATGCCGCTCTTATGTCCAACGAGATCATTAGTACCTGTTCCTTGTTATTTTTTGCTGTTTTAATGATGTCAATGGCATGATGGATGGCGGTTGTGGTCGAGGTTTGTAGACGGAAGCCGTATTGTTTCTTTACTATGTGGTTATTGACATGCATATAATGAGTAAGTCGGTTAATTATAAGTTTTTCCAGGAGCTTGCCAAATACCTTCACTAGGCCTATGGGTCTAAAGGAAGAGGCTTTGGAATAGTCCTGTTTATTTGGTTTGGGTACTATTTTGGTTATGGTAGATTTCCAATATTCAGGGAAGTATTTGAGCTGAAGGCATCGGTTCATGATACCAGTAATCACGTCTGGGAATGCTGTGGCCACTTGCAAGCATATGTCCGCCGTTAAATGATCACTGCCAGGTGCTTTTTTATGGTTTATAGATTTTAGCGCCTCAAGGACTTCGACAGTCGTGAAGGGAGGTTCGTCGGGTTGATCAGGTAGACTGTTCATCTGCTCGCGAGTTTGTGTCTGTTGGTGCGTGTCATTTCCTTGATTATCATCCGGATAGAAGAGCTTAAGCAAGGCTTCCGCTGTGCTTTTACTGTCAGTGGTGTATGTACCATCCGGGAGCAGCAAGGTCGAGGGAGGCTGCGGAGCAGGTCGGGTTCGCATTATGCGGTTAGTGACTGACCATACATCCTCCTTCCCCTGCCTCTCACAGAACGTTTTGAACGAGTCTGTCGAGGCCGCGCAACATGCTTGTGAGTATGTTTGGCGCAGTTCTTCTTTTTCTCTTAGGAGGTCCGCAATTTGTAATTTTTGTCTTATTGCTTTGCGTAGCTTGTGATGATTTTTAATAACTGATATTTTTAACTTTTCTAGGTCGTCACTCCACCACGGCGGTCGAATTGGGGGTCCTTTAGACCTAGGTAGGAGTTCGTCGCACATTTTTATTATATCGCTGGTAAAAAATGTAATTGTTAAATCGAGCTGTTCCTCCGTGCAAGATTCGATCTCAGCTGGAGTAGGCATTTTATCCTGCAAGGCTTCCTTTATATCGTCCCTGAGCTCCTCCCATTTTACATTGGCGGTGTCATATCTAAAGGTTGATAGTCGGGCTTTTTTAACTAGCTTTGCCGATTTGTCACTTGCAGTCGCCACATAAAAGGTTATGGCGTGATGGTCCGAGGAAGGGCAAATGCTATGGTCCACCTTCCAGTCTTCAACTCGGAGACGAGATCTCCCACAATGTGTCTGGTCACTGACCATGGTAAGATCGATAATAGAAGACCGCAGTGTCCCGCGGGTTATGGTCTCGAAAGTGGGAGTTGCCCCGACATTACAGATGGTTAGGTTATAAGTCATCATAAGCTCCGAAAGTTTGTTCCCTCGAGAATTATTCTGTGGGCATCCCCATAAACCGTGCCATGAATTGAAGTCTCCGCCTATGATGTGTATGGAGTCCATAGTATCCAGCAGAAAGGCCTCTAGCCTGCCGATAGTGTTCCAGGGGTCCCTTTTCGGCTCAATATAAATGGAGATCAAGTATATATTTCTTCCAGATCTTTCAGTTAATTGAACAATGCACAGATTTGGGGTTGAATGTTTTGTATCTCCCACTGTGCTTATGAATCCATCTCTTATGATAATTGCGGCTCTGGTAGGACGATCTGCAGCAGGAAATTGGTATGCTGTGAATCCTGGGATAGTTTTCATTGTATGACTGTTATTTGGGATATATGGTTCAGATATGAAAGCAAAGTCGTATTTTTCATTTCTGTTTAAGAAGACAGCTGTTTCTTGGTAGGCATTCTTGCCATGTCCCTGATTGATCTGTACGCAATAAAACCTATTGGGTATCCTTTTTTGCGCGGTTTGGTCCGCAGTTGCACCTGAGCTACTTGCATCTATTGTGGAGTTGGTTTTAGTGCTTGGATTTGGGTGTGGTTGATTATTGTCCATAATCTATTTTTTGATGGAGATTAAATTTTGCTGCCGTTATTCTAGGGCATTCTTGGTTGATGGCGGTATGGTTTTCATTTGATTTGGTATTATTTCTATTGTTGTGATTGATGCAGTTGTAGCACTGTGGCTCCTCGTTGCTTTTATGAGGGCATTGTTTGTAGTTGTGGGTGTCTTTTGCACAGTAAGAGCACGGTTTTATGGTGGCTTTGCAATGAATCCGTGTGTGCCCAAACTGTAGACAGTCTAGGCACTGTTTAAATGGGGAGTGCTCTTCGACATGTACTCGCTGGTGATCGATGTTTACTCGTGCAAGCTTCATAGCGGCTCGCCATGCCGCAGGTGAGCATTTAAGTATTGCATTGTATAGTTTGTCATTTCTATTGTTTGTAATGTAACACATTTGAAATGTGTCACCTTCCTGAAGGGCGTCTTTAATGGTTGGGTTCTGCGATAGGATGATGTCCGTGATTTCTCTAGAGGGGGTGTCCCTGTATATTCCTTTTATACTTATCATGGGTAGCAACTTTTTGGCAACCTCAGCTCTGATGGGTCCGCTGGAGTTCAGGCGCCGCAGGGTCTCATCTCGTTGCCACTCCCTGTCAAATTCGATTCTTATTTTGTTGTTTGTTAACGGGCGGCTTTTAATAGGTGCATAGCTGCATGCTTTGAACGAGACTTTGGTTCGGAAGGCGTTCATTGCTTCGGTACTTGATTGCACGTCCTCGACAGTCGCAACAAGTGCTGGATTCGTGCGAGGCGTGTTGAAAGCCGACTTCTTTGCTTGGTCGCTATAAGTAGGTATGTACTCTTTTGGTTCCGAGGACGTAGCAGTGATAAGGGGTGTAGTCGACTGAGTGATGAGCCGCCCTGAAATGTTTTCAAATTCTTCCCGAATTGTATTTCTGATGGCGTTAAGATCGCTCTCCGCAAGCCCCGTTTGTAGTTGAGGCCCAGCAGTCTCTGCAGGCACTGGGGGCTCTACAGGCGCCGCGGGGGGGGCCTGGGGTGCGTTCGTAACGCCTGTTGTTTTTTGCTTGCTTAGATCTCCGGCCAGTCCTACTATCTCCCGGGCAAGCGCCTGCACCGCATCCTTGGACACCTTCTTGACATTTTGGCTGTGTTTGATGATCTCATCGATGAGATTTGCTCTGTCAACGATTCCCTGCAGGCCGGTAGAAGGGAATTTTACGTACTGAGGCACTGCCTTGCTTCTGCTCTTTGATTTGACAGTTTCTTTTATTTCGCCGCTGTCCGAGTCATGTAAGTTCATGGAATCCTGTGAGTCCCGTACTGGCTTCTGCTGAGGTGGGGGTACAGTGGGGAGAGGAGAAGGGAGAGGAGCCCGCGGATCCCAAGGGGCAACAATGTTTTCGCCAGTCACGGCATCGTGTGCTTTAGTCGGTATTGCTCTATTAGCAGGGGTCTGTGTTTGCGAGTGTGGCCGCGGGGATGGGGCCGTTTCTTGACTAAAAAAGAGCGGCTCCAGGTTTCCAGAGCTGTTCATTTCTGTTTCTGCGAACGGCTGATTGTTGCGCGCATTCGGAGGCGGAGACCGAGCCAACCTCATCTTTAAATAAGATCTCTTACAGGAAATATAAAGATTATACTAAGTATTAGTATGAATAAAAGTGTAGTCTAGTCAGAATGCCGATTTGAAACGTTACGGAAGTTTTAAAAGTTTGCAACCTATTTTCTTAAAAAATAATTAGACAATGTATATCAAAATCTTAATAACGACTATTTTTTAGGGTAAATGTACATGAATCAATCATAAAACATTCAAAAAGTCAGCCAGGAAAAAAGTCATTTTTTGAATTATAATTACGTCAACTCCGTGTGACATTCGAAAACTAAGTACACTAAAGGTTAATTTATATGAAAATAGGTATATATAATATCACCGCAGAGTCGGCAATCTGATGGAAGAATAAAAAATTTTGGTATTAATTTCACTCTCCTATCCTTATATACTATAATAAGGGAGGGTGGGCGGGCAAATTTTTTCACTTTTTGTCGAAATCGGACAATCTAACGACGCAGAATTACTGGAAACGTTATTACTAGCTACTTTAGTTCCGGGCTATATACAGAAATGTGCAAATCTACGATTCTAGAGGTATTTCTAAGTCTAATATTCTTAAAAACTAAGTTTTTGAATGATTATTTGCAATTTTTTCAGGAACGCGTGCCCCGATCGCGTCGCGGCAGCTACCAGGAGATTGGCGAAGGCGAGCTGAAAATTTCTATATACACAAATGTGAAGGACTACGATATAGAAATTTCCTAAGTCAAATTTTGTTAAAAAAGCAAGATTTTTAATGAATTTTTATGTTTTTTTCAGAAACGCGTGCACGTATCGCTACAGAAATGCCACCAGTAGATAGAGGGCGTCGAGCTGAAAATAATGATGTGCGACACGATGATATTCTATTAAGAGAGAGTTGTTATTTCGAGGTAGATGTGCCAAAATGTTCACTAGGTATATCGACTTTGTAAGGCAAATTTTTTCACTTTTTGTCGAAATCGGACAATCTAACGACGCAGAATTACTGGAAACGTTATTACTAGCTACTTTAGTTCCGGGCTATATACAGAAATGTGCAAATCTACGATTCTAGAGGTATTTCTAAGTCTAATATTCTTAAAAACTAAGTTTTTGAATGATTATTTGCAATTTTTTCAGGAACGCGTGCCCCGATCGCGTCGCGGCAGCTACCAGGAGATTGGCGAAGGCGAGCTGAAAATTTCTATATACACAAATGTGAAGGACTACGATATAGAAATTTCCTAAGTCAAATTTTGTTAAAAAAGCAAGATTTTTAATGAATTTTTATGTTTTTTTCAGAAACGCGTGCACGTATCGCTACAGAAATGCCACCAGTAGATAGAGGGCGTCGAGCTGAAAATAATGATGTGCGACACGATGATATTCTATTAAGAGAGAGTTGTTATTTCGAGGTAGATGTGCCAAAATGTTCACTAGGTATATCGACTTTGTAAGGCAAATTTTTTCACTTTTTGTCGAAATCGGACAATCTAACGACGCAGAATTACTGGAAACGTTATTACTAGCTACTTTAGTTCCGGGCTATATACAGAAATGTGCAAATCTACGATTCTAGAGGTATTTCTAAGTCTAATATTCTTAAAAACTAAGTTTTTGAATGATTATTTGCAATTTTTTCAGGAACGCGTGCCCCGATCGCGTCGCGGCAGCTACCAGGAGATTGGCGAAGGCGAGCTGAAAATTTCTATATACACAAATGTGAAGGACTACGATATAGAAATTTCCTAAGTCAAATTTTGTTAAAAAAGCAAGATTTTTAATGAATTTTTATGTTTTTTTCAGAAACGCGTGCACGTATCGCTACAGAAATGCCACCAGTAGATAGAGGGCGTCGAGCTGAAAATAATGATGTGCGACACGATGATATTCTATTAAGAGAGAGTTGTTATTTCGAGGTAGATGTGCCAAAATGTTCACTAGGTATATCGACTTTGTAAGGCAAATTTTTTCACTTTTTGTCGAAATCGGACAATCTAACGACGCAGAATTACTGGAAACGTTATTACTAGCTACTTTAGTTCCGGGCTATATACAGAAATGTGCAAATCTACGATTCTAGAGGTATTTCTAAGTCTAATATTCTTAAAAACTAAGTTTTTGAATGATTATTTGCAATTTTTTCAGGAACGCGTGCCCCGATCGCGTCGCGGCAGCTACCAGGAGATTGGCGAAGGCGAGCTGAAAATTTCTATATACACAAATGTGAAGGACTACGATATAGAAATTTCCTAAGTCAAATTTTGTTAAAAAAGCAAGATTTTTAATGAATTTTTATGTTTTTTTCAGAAACGCGTGCACGTATCGCTACAGAAATGCCACCAGTAGATAGAGGGCGTCGAGCTGAAAATAATGATGTGCGACACGATGATATTCTATTAAGAGAGAGTTGTTATTTCGAGGTAGATGTGCCAAAATGTTCACTAGGTATATCGACTTTGTAAGGCAAATTTTTTCACTTTTTGTCGAAATCGGACAATCTAACGACGCAGAATTACTGGAAACGTTATTACTAGCTACTTTAGTTCCGGGCTATATACAGAAATGTGCAAATCTACGATTCTAGAGGTATTTCTAAGTCTAATATTCTTAAAAACTAAGTTTTTGAATGATTATTTGCAATTTTTTCAGGAACGCGTGCCCCGATCGCGTCGCGGCAGCTACCAGGAGATTGGCGAAGGCGAGCTGAAAATTTCTATATACACAAATGTGAAGGACTACGATATAGAAATTTCCTAAGTCAAATTTTGTTAAAAAAGCAAGATTTTTAATGAATTTTTATGTTTTTTTCAGAAACGCGTGCACGTATCGCTACAGAAATGCCACCAGTAGATAGAGGGCGTCGAGCTGAAAATAATGATGTGCGACACGATGATATTCTATTAAGAGAGAGTTGTTATTTCGAGGTAGATGTGCCAAAATGTTCACTAGGTATATCGACTTTGTAAGGCAAATTTTTTCACTTTTTGTCGAAATCGGACAATCTAACGACGCAGAATTACTGGAAACGTTATTACTAGCTACTTTAGTTCCGGGCTATATACAGAAATGTGCAAATCTACGATTCTAGAGGTATTTCTAAGTCTAATATTCTTAAAAACTAAGTTTTTGAATGATTATTTGCAATTTTTTCAGGAACGCGTGCCCCGATCGCGTCGCGGCAGCTACCAGGAGATTGGCGAAGGCGAGCTGAAAATTTCTATATACACAAATGTGAAGGACTACGATATAGAAATTTCCTAAGTCAAATTTTGTTAAAAAAGCAAGATTTTTAATGAATTTTTATGTTTTTTTCAGAAACGCGTGCACGTATCGCTACAGAAATGCCACCAGTAGATAGAGGGCGTCGAGCTGAAAATAATGATGTGCGACACGATGATATTCTATTAAGAGAGAGTTGTTATTTCGAGGTAGATGTGCCAAAATGTTCACTAGGTATATCGACTTTGTAAGGCAAATTTTTTCACTTTTTGTCGAAATCGGACAATCTAACGACGCAGAATTACTGGAAACGTTATTACTAGCTACTTTAGTTCCGGGCTATATACAGAAATGTGCAAATCTACGATTCTAGAGGTATTTCTAAGTCTAATATTCTTAAAAACTAAGTTTTTGAATGATTATTTGCAATTTTTTCAGGAACGCGTGCCCCGATCGCGTCGCGGCAGCTACCAGGAGATTGGCGAAGGCGAGCTGAAAATTTCTATATACACAAATGTGAAGGACTACGATATAGAAATTTCCTAAGTCAAATTTTGTTAAAAAAGCAAGATTTTTAATGAATTTTTATGTTTTTTTCAGAAACGCGTGCACGTATCGCTACAGAAATGCCACCAGTAGATAGAGGGCGTCGAGCTGAAAATAATGATGTGCGACACGATGATATTCTATTAAGAGAGAGTTGTTATTTCGAGGTAGATGTGCCAAAATGTTCACTAGGTATATCGACTTTGTAAGGCAAATTTTTTCACTTTTTGTCGAAATCGGACAATCTAACGACGCAGAATTACTGGAAACGTTATTACTAGCTACTTTAGTTCCGGGCTATATACAGAAATGTGCAAATCTACGATTCTAGAGGTATTTCTAAGTCTAATATTCTTAAAAACTAAGTTTTTGAATGATTATTTGCAATTTTTTCAGGAACGCGTGCCCCGATCGCGTCGCGGCAGCTACCAGGAGATTGGCGAAGGCGAGCTGAAAATTTCTATATACACAAATGTGAAGGACTACGATATAGAAATTTCCTAAGTCAAATTTTGTTAAAAAAGCAAGATTTTTAATGAATTTTTATGTTTTTTTCAGAAACGCGTGCACGTATCGCTACAGAAATGCCACCAGTAGATAGAGGGCGTCGAGCTGAAAATAATGATGTGCGACACGATGATATTCTATTAAGAGAGAGTTGTTATTTCGAGGTAGATGTGCCAAAATGTTCACTAGGTATATCGACTTTGTAAGGCAAATTTTTTCACTTTTTGTCGAAATCGGACAATCTAACGACGCAGAATTACTGGAAACGTTATTACTAGCTACTTTAGTTCCGGGCTATATACAGAAATGTGCAAATCTACGATTCTAGAGGTATTTCTAAGTCTAATATTCTTAAAAACTAAGTTTTTGAATGATTATTTGCAATTTTTTCAGGAACGCGTGCCCCGATCGCGTCGCGGCAGCTACCAGGAGATTGGCGAAGGCGAGCTGAAAATTTCTATATACACAAATGTGAAGGACTACGATATAGAAATTTCCTAAGTCAAATTTTGTTAAAAAAGCAAGATTTTTAATGAATTTTTATGTTTTTTTCAGAAACGCGTGCACGTATCGCTACAGAAATGCCACCAGTAGATAGAGGGCGTCGAGCTGAAAATAATGATGTGCGACACGATGATATTCTATTAAGAGAGAGTTGTTATTTCGAGGTAGATGTGCCAAAATGTTCACTAGGTATATCGACTTTGTAAGGCAAATTTTTTCACTTTTTGTCGAAATCGGACAATCTAACGACGCAGAATTACTGGAAACGTTATTACTAGCTACTTTAGTTCCGGGCTATATACAGAAATGTGCAAATCTACGATTCTAGAGGTATTTCTAAGTCTAATATTCTTAAAAACTAAGTTTTTGAATGATTATTTGCAATTTTTTCAGGAACGCGTGCCCCGATCGCGTCGCGGCAGCTACCAGGAGATTGGCGAAGGCGAGCTGAAAATTTCTATATACACAAATGTGAAGGACTACGATATAGAAATTTCCTAAGTCAAATTTTGTTAAAAAAGCAAGATTTTTAATGAATTTTTATGTTTTTTTCAGAAACGCGTGCACGTATCGCTACAGAAATGCCACCAGTAGATAGAGGGCGTCGAGCTGAAAATAATGATGTGCGACACGATGATATTCTATTAAGAGAGAGTTGTTATTTCGAGGTAGATGTGCCAAAATGTTCACTAGGTATATCGACTTTGTAAGGCAAATTTTTTCACTTTTTGTCGAAATCGGACAATCTAACGACGCAGAATTACTGGAAACGTTATTACTAGCTACTTTAGTTCCGGGCTATATACAGAAATGTGCAAATCTACGATTCTAGAGGTATTTCTAAGTCTAATATTCTTAAAAACTAAGTTTTTGAATGATTATTTGCAATTTTTTCAGGAACGCGTGCCCCGATCGCGTCGCGGCAGCTACCAGGAGATTGGCGAAGGCGAGCTGAAAATTTCTATATACACAAATGTGAAGGACTACGATATAGAAATTTCCTAAGTCAAATTTTGTTAAAAAAGCAAGATTTTTAATGAATTTTTATGTTTTTTTCAGAAACGCGTGCACGTATCGCTACAGAAATGCCACCAGTAGATAGAGGGCGTCGAGCTGAAAATAATGATGTGCGACACGATGATATTCTATTAAGAGAGAGTTGTTATTTCGAGGTAGATGTGCCAAAATGTTCACTAGGTATATCGACTTTGTAAGGCAAATTTTTTCACTTTTTGTCGAAATCGGACAATCTAACGACGCAGAATTACTGGAAACGTTATTACTAGCTACTTTAGTTCCGGGCTATATACAGAAATGTGCAAATCTACGATTCTAGAGGTATTTCTAAGTCTAATATTCTTAAAAACTAAGTTTTTGAATGATTATTTGCAATTTTTTCAGGAACGCGTGCCCCGATCGCGTCGCGGCAGCTACCAGGAGATTGGCGAAGGCGAGCTGAAAATTTCTATATACACAAATGTGAAGGACTACGATATAGAAATTTCCTAAGTCAAATTTTGTTAAAAAAGCAAGATTTTTAATGAATTTTTATGTTTTTTTCAGAAACGCGTGCACGTATCGCTACAGAAATGCCACCAGTAGATAGAGGGCGTCGAGCTGAAAATAATGATGTGCGACACGATGATATTCTATTAAGAGAGAGTTGTTATTTCGAGGTAGATGTGCCAAAATGTTCACTAGGTATATCGACTTTGTAAGGCAAATTTTTTCACTTTTTGTCGAAATCGGACAATCTAACGACGCAGAATTACTGGAAACGTTATTACTAGCTACTTTAGTTCCGGGCTATATACAGAAATGTGCAAATCTACGATTCTAGAGGTATTTCTAAGTCTAATATTCTTAAAAACTAAGTTTTTGAATGATTATTTGCAATTTTTTCAGGAACGCGTGCCCCGATCGCGTCGCGGCAGCTACCAGGAGATTGGCGAAGGCGAGCTGAAAATTTCTATATACACAAATGTGAAGGACTACGATATAGAAATTTCCTAAGTCAAATTTTGTTAAAAAAGCAAGATTTTTAATGAATTTTTATGTTTTTTTCAGAAACGCGTGCACGTATCGCTACAGAAATGCCACCAGTAGATAGAGGGCGTCGAGCTGAAAATAATGATGTGCGACACGATGATATTCTATTAAGAGAGAGTTGTTATTTCGAGGTAGATGTGCCAAAATGTTCACTAGGTATATCGACTTTGTAAGGCAAATTTTTTCACTTTTTGTCGAAATCGGACAATCTAACGACGCAGAATTACTGGAAACGTTATTACTAGCTACTTTAGTTCCGGGCTATATACAGAAATGTGCAAATCTACGATTCTAGAGGTATTTCTAAGTCTAATATTCTTAAAAACTAAGTTTTTGAATGATTATTTGCAATTTTTTCAGGAACGCGTGCCCCGATCGCGTCGCGGCAGCTACCAGGAGATTGGCGAAGGCGAGCTGAAAATTTCTATATACACAAATGTGAAGGACTACGATATAGAAATTTCCTAAGTCAAATTTTGTTAAAAAAGCAAGATTTTTAATGAATTTTTATGTTTTTTTCAGAAACGCGTGCACGTATCGCTACAGAAATGCCACCAGTAGATAGAGGGCGTCGAGCTGAAAATAATGATGTGCGACACGATGATATTCTATTAAGAGAGAGTTGTTATTTCGAGGTAGATGTGCCAAAATGTTCACTAGGTATATCGACTTTGTAAGGCAAATTTTTTCACTTTTTGTCGAAATCGGACAATCTAACGACGCAGAATTACTGGAAACGTTATTACTAGCTACTTTAGTTCCGGGCTATATACAGAAATGTGCAAATCTACGATTCTAGAGGTATTTCTAAGTCTAATATTCTTAAAAACTAAGTTTTTGAATGATTATTTGCAATTTTTTCAGGAACGCGTGCCCCGATCGCGTCGCGGCAGCTACCAGGAGATTGGCGAAGGCGAGCTGAAAATTTCTATATACACAAATGTGAAGGACTACGATATAGAAATTTCCTAAGTCAAATTTTGTTAAAAAAGCAAGATTTTTAATGAATTTTTATGTTTTTTTCAGAAACGCGTGCACGTATCGCTACAGAAATGCCACCAGTAGATAGAGGGCGTCGAGCTGAAAATAATGATGTGCGACACGATGATATTCTATTAAGAGAGAGTTGTTATTTCGAGGTAGATGTGCCAAAATGTTCACTAGGTATATCGACTTTGTAAGGCAAATTTTTTCACTTTTTGTCGAAATCGGACAATCTAACGACGCAGAATTACTGGAAACGTTATTACTAGCTACTTTAGTTCCGGGCTATATACAGAAATGTGCAAATCTACGATTCTAGAGGTATTTCTAAGTCTAATATTCTTAAAAACTAAGTTTTTGAATGATTATTTGCAATTTTTTCAGGAACGCGTGCCCCGATCGCGTCGCGGCAGCTACCAGGAGATTGGCGAAGGCGAGCTGAAAATTTCTATATACACAAATGTGAAGGACTACGATATAGAAATTTCCTAAGTCAAATTTTGTTAAAAAAGCAAGATTTTTAATGAATTTTTATGTTTTTTTCAGAAACGCGTGCACGTATCGCTACAGAAATGCCACCAGTAGATAGAGGGCGTCGAGCTGAAAATAATGATGTGCGACACGATGATATTCTATTAAGAGAGAGTTGTTATTTCGAGGTAGATGTGCCAAAATGTTCACTAGGTATATCGACTTTGTAAGGCAAATTTTTTCACTTTTTGTCGAAATCGGACAATCTAACGACGCAGAATTACTGGAAACGTTATTACTAGCTACTTTAGTTCCGGGCTATATACAGAAATGTGCAAATCTACGATTCTAGAGGTATTTCTAAGTCTAATATTCTTAAAAACTAAGTTTTTGAATGATTATTTGCAATTTTTTCAGGAACGCGTGCCCCGATCGCGTCGCGGCAGCTACCAGGAGATTGGCGAAGGCGAGCTGAAAATTTCTATATACACAAATGTGAAGGACTACGATATAGAAATTTCCTAAGTCAAATTTTGTTAAAAAAGCAAGATTTTTAATGAATTTTTATGTTTTTTTCAGAAACGCGTGCACGTATCGCTACAGAAATGCCACCAGTAGATAGAGGGCGTCGAGCTGAAAATAATGATGTGCGACACGATGATATTCTATTAAGAGAGAGTTGTTATTTCGAGGTAGATGTGCCAAAATGTTCACTAGGTATATCGACTTTGTAAGGCAAATTTTTTCACTTTTTGTCGAAATCGGACAATCTAACGACGCAGAATTACTGGAAACGTTATTACTAGCTACTTTAGTTCCGGGCTATATACAGAAATGTGCAAATCTACGATTCTAGAGGTATTTCTAAGTCTAATATTCTTAAAAACTAAGTTTTTGAATGATTATTTGCAATTTTTTCAGGAACGCGTGCCCCGATCGCGTCGCGGCAGCTACCAGGAGATTGGCGAAGGCGAGCTGAAAATTTCTATATACACAAATGTGAAGGACTACGATATAGAAATTTCCTAAGTCAAATTTTGTTAAAAAAGCAAGATTTTTAATGAATTTTTATGTTTTTTTCAGAAACGCGTGCACGTATCGCTACAGAAATGCCACCAGTAGATAGAGGGCGTCGAGCTGAAAATAATGATGTGCGACACGATGATATTCTATTAAGAGAGAGTTGTTATTTCGAGGTAGATGTGCCAAAATGTTCACTAGGTATATCGACTTTGTAAGGCAAATTTTTTCACTTTTTGTCGAAATCGGACAATCTAACGACGCAGAATTACTGGAAACGTTATTACTAGCTACTTTAGTTCCGGGCTATATACAGAAATGTGCAAATCTACGATTCTAGAGGTATTTCTAAGTCTAATATTCTTAAAAACTAAGTTTTTGAATGATTATTTGCAATTTTTTCAGGAACGCGTGCCCCGATCGCGTCGCGGCAGCTACCAGGAGATTGGCGAAGGCGAGCTGAAAATTTCTATATACACAAATGTGAAGGACTACGATATAGAAATTTCCTAAGTCAAATTTTGTTAAAAAAGCAAGATTTTTAATGAATTTTTATGTTTTTTTCAGAAACGCGTGCACGTATCGCTACAGAAATGCCACCAGTAGATAGAGGGCGTCGAGCTGAAAATAATGATGTGCGACACGATGATATTCTATTAAGAGAGAGTTGTTATTTCGAGGTAGATGTGCCAAAATGTTCACTAGGTATATCGACTTTGTAAGGCAAATTTTTTCACTTTTTGTCGAAATCGGACAATCTAACGACGCAGAATTACTGGAAACGTTATTACTAGCTACTTTAGTTCCGGGCTATATACAGAAATGTGCAAATCTACGATTCTAGAGGTATTTCTAAGTCTAATATTCTTAAAAACTAAGTTTTTGAATGATTATTTGCAATTTTTTCAGGAACGCGTGCCCCGATCGCGTCGCGGCAGCTACCAGGAGATTGGCGAAGGCGAGCTGAAAATTTCTATATACACAAATGTGAAGGACTACGATATAGAAATTTCCTAAGTCAAATTTTGTTAAAAAAGCAAGATTTTTAATGAATTTTTATGTTTTTTTCAGAAACGCGTGCACGTATCGCTACAGAAATGCCACCAGTAGATAGAGGGCGTCGAGCTGAAAATAATGATGTGCGACACGATGATATTCTATTAAGAGAGAGTTGTTATTTCGAGGTAGATGTGCCAAAATGTTCACTAGGTATATCGACTTTGTAAGGCAAATTTTTTCACTTTTTGTCGAAATCGGACAATCTAACGACGCAGAATTACTGGAAACGTTATTACTAGCTACTTTAGTTCCGGGCTATATACAGAAATGTGCAAATCTACGATTCTAGAGGTATTTCTAAGTCTAATATTCTTAAAAACTAAGTTTTTGAATGATTATTTGCAATTTTTTCAGGAACGCGTGCCCCGATCGCGTCGCGGCAGCTACCAGGAGATTGGCGAAGGCGAGCTGAAAATTTCTATATACACAAATGTGAAGGACTACGATATAGAAATTTCCTAAGTCAAATTTTGTTAAAAAAGCAAGATTTTTAATGAATTTTTATGTTTTTTTCAGAAACGCGTGCACGTATCGCTACAGAAATGCCACCAGTAGATAGAGGGCGTCGAGCTGAAAATAATGATGTGCGACACGATGATATTCTATTAAGAGAGAGTTGTTATTTCGAGGTAGATGTGCCAAAATGTTCACTAGGTATATCGACTTTGTAAGGCAAATTTTTTCACTTTTTGTCGAAATCGGACAATCTAACGACGCAGAATTACTGGAAACGTTATTACTAGCTACTTTAGTTCCGGGCTATATACAGAAATGTGCAAATCTACGATTCTAGAGGTATTTCTAAGTCTAATATTCTTAAAAACTAAGTTTTTGAATGATTATTTGCAATTTTTTCAGGAACGCGTGCCCCGATCGCGTCGCGGCAGCTACCAGGAGATTGGCGAAGGCGAGCTGAAAATTTCTATATACACAAATGTGAAGGACTACGATATAGAAATTTCCTAAGTCAAATTTTGTTAAAAAAGCAAGATTTTTAATGAATTTTTATGTTTTTTTCAGAAACGCGTGCACGTATCGCTACAGAAATGCCACCAGTAGATAGAGGGCGTCGAGCTGAAAATAATGATGTGCGACACGATGATATTCTATTAAGAGAGAGTTGTTATTTCGAGGTAGATGTGCCAAAATGTTCACTAGGTATATCGACTTTGTAAGGCAAATTTTTTCACTTTTTGTCGAAATCGGACAATCTAACGACGCAGAATTACTGGAAACGTTATTACTAGCTACTTTAGTTCCGGGCTATATACAGAAATGTGCAAATCTACGATTCTAGAGGTATTTCTAAGTCTAATATTCTTAAAAACTAAGTTTTTGAATGATTATTTGCAATTTTTTCAGGAACGCGTGCCCCGATCGCGTCGCGGCAGCTACCAGGAGATTGGCGAAGGCGAGCTGAAAATTTCTATATACACAAATGTGAAGGACTACGATATAGAAATTTCCTAAGTCAAATTTTGTTAAAAAAGCAAGATTTTTAATGAATTTTTATGTTTTTTTCAGAAACGCGTGCACGTATCGCTACAGAAATGCCACCAGTAGATAGAGGGCGTCGAGCTGAAAATAATGATGTGCGACACGATGATATTCTATTAAGAGAGAGTTGTTATTTCGAGGTAGATGTGCCAAAATGTTCACTAGGTATATCGACTTTGTAAGGCAAATTTTTTCACTTTTTGTCGAAATCGGACAATCTAACGACGCAGAATTACTGGAAACGTTATTACTAGCTACTTTAGTTCCGGGCTATATACAGAAATGTGCAAATCTACGATTCTAGAGGTATTTCTAAGTCTAATATTCTTAAAAACTAAGTTTTTGAATGATTATTTGCAATTTTTTCAGGAACGCGTGCCCCGATCGCGTCGCGGCAGCTACCAGGAGATTGGCGAAGGCGAGCTGAAAATTTCTATATACACAAATGTGAAGGACTACGATATAGAAATTTCCTAAGTCAAATTTTGTTAAAAAAGCAAGATTTTTAATGAATTTTTATGTTTTTTTCAGAAACGCGTGCACGTATCGCTACAGAAATGCCACCAGTAGATAGAGGGCGTCGAGCTGAAAATAATGATGTGCGACACGATGATATTCTATTAAGAGAGAGTTGTTATTTCGAGGTAGATGTGCCAAAATGTTCACTAGGTATATCGACTTTGTAAGGCAAATTTTTTCACTTTTTGTCGAAATCGGACAATCTAACGACGCAGAATTACTGGAAACGTTATTACTAGCTACTTTAGTTCCGGGCTATATACAGAAATGTGCAAATCTACGATTCTAGAGGTATTTCTAAGTCTAATATTCTTAAAAACTAAGTTTTTGAATGATTATTTGCAATTTTTTCAGGAACGCGTGCCCCGATCGCGTCGCGGCAGCTACCAGGAGATTGGCGAAGGCGAGCTGAAAATTTCTATATACACAAATGTGAAGGACTACGATATAGAAATTTCCTAAGTCAAATTTTGTTAAAAAAGCAAGATTTTTAATGAATTTTTATGTTTTTTTCAGAAACGCGTGCACGTATCGCTACAGAAATGCCACCAGTAGATAGAGGGCGTCGAGCTGAAAATAATGATGTGCGACACGATGATATTCTATTAAGAGAGAGTTGTTATTTCGAGGTAGATGTGCCAAAATGTTCACTAGGTATATCGACTTTGTAAGGCAAATTTTTTCACTTTTTGTCGAAATCGGACAATCTAACGACGCAGAATTACTGGAAACGTTATTACTAGCTACTTTAGTTCCGGGCTATATACAGAAATGTGCAAATCTACGATTCTAGAGGTATTTCTAAGTCTAATATTCTTAAAAACTAAGTTTTTGAATGATTATTTGCAATTTTTTCAGGAACGCGTGCCCCGATCGCGTCGCGGCAGCTACCAGGAGATTGGCGAAGGCGAGCTGAAAATTTCTATATACACAAATGTGAAGGACTACGATATAGAAATTTCCTAAGTCAAATTTTGTTAAAAAAGCAAGATTTTTAATGAATTTTTATGTTTTTTTCAGAAACGCGTGCACGTATCGCTACAGAAATGCCACCAGTAGATAGAGGGCGTCGAGCTGAAAATAATGATGTGCGACACGATGATATTCTATTAAGAGAGAGTTGTTATTTCGAGGTAGATGTGCCAAAATGTTCACTAGGTATATCGACTTTGTAAGGCAAATTTTTTCACTTTTTGTCGAAATCGGACAATCTAACGACGCAGAATTACTGGAAACGTTATTACTAGCTACTTTAGTTCCGGGCTATATACAGAAATGTGCAAATCTACGATTCTAGAGGTATTTCTAAGTCTAATATTCTTAAAAACTAAGTTTTTGAATGATTATTTGCAATTTTTTCAGGAACGCGTGCCCCGATCGCGTCGCGGCAGCTACCAGGAGATTGGCGAAGGCGAGCTGAAAATTTCTATATACACAAATGTGAAGGACTACGATATAGAAATTTCCTAAGTCAAATTTTGTTAAAAAAGCAAGATTTTTAATGAATTTTTATGTTTTTTTCAGAAACGCGTGCACGTATCGCTACAGAAATGCCACCAGTAGATAGAGGGCGTCGAGCTGAAAATAATGATGTGCGACACGATGATATTCTATTAAGAGAGAGTTGTTATTTCGAGGTAGATGTGCCAAAATGTTCACTAGGTATATCGACTTTGTAAGGCAAATTTTTTCACTTTTTGTCGAAATCGGACAATCTAACGACGCAGAATTACTGGAAACGTTATTACTAGCTACTTTAGTTCCGGGCTATATACAGAAATGTGCAAATCTACGATTCTAGAGGTATTTCTAAGTCTAATATTCTTAAAAACTAAGTTTTTGAATGATTATTTGCAATTTTTTCAGGAACGCGTGCCCCGATCGCGTCGCGGCAGCTACCAGGAGATTGGCGAAGGCGAGCTGAAAATTTCTATATACACAAATGTGAAGGACTACGATATAGAAATTTCCTAAGTCAAATTTTGTTAAAAAAGCAAGATTTTTAATGAATTTTTATGTTTTTTTCAGAAACGCGTGCACGTATCGCTACAGAAATGCCACCAGTAGATAGAGGGCGTCGAGCTGAAAATAATGATGTGCGACACGATGATATTCTATTAAGAGAGAGTTGTTATTTCGAGGTAGATGTGCCAAAATGTTCACTAGGTATATCGACTTTGTAAGGCAAATTTTTTCACTTTTTGTCGAAATCGGACAATCTAACGACGCAGAATTACTGGAAACGTTATTACTAGCTACTTTAGTTCCGGGCTATATACAGAAATGTGCAAATCTACGATTCTAGAGGTATTTCTAAGTCTAATATTCTTAAAAACTAAGTTTTTGAATGATTATTTGCAATTTTTTCAGGAACGCGTGCCCCGATCGCGTCGCGGCAGCTACCAGGAGATTGGCGAAGGCGAGCTGAAAATTTCTATATACACAAATGTGAAGGACTACGATATAGAAATTTCCTAAGTCAAATTTTGTTAAAAAAGCAAGATTTTTAATGAATTTTTATGTTTTTTTCAGAAACGCGTGCACGTATCGCTACAGAAATGCCACCAGTAGATAGAGGGCGTCGAGCTGAAAATAATGATGTGCGACACGATGATATTCTATTAAGAGAGAGTTGTTATTTCGAGGTAGATGTGCCAAAATGTTCACTAGGTATATCGACTTTGTAAGGCAAATTTTTTCACTTTTTGTCGAAATCGGACAATCTAACGACGCAGAATTACTGGAAACGTTATTACTAGCTACTTTAGTTCCGGGCTATATACAGAAATGTGCAAATCTACGATTCTAGAGGTATTTCTAAGTCTAATATTCTTAAAAACTAAGTTTTTGAATGATTATTTGCAATTTTTTCAGGAACGCGTGCCCCGATCGCGTCGCGGCAGCTACCAGGAGATTGGCGAAGGCGAGCTGAAAATTTCTATATACACAAATGTGAAGGACTACGATATAGAAATTTCCTAAGTCAAATTTTGTTAAAAAAGCAAGATTTTTAATGAATTTTTATGTTTTTTTCAGAAACGCGTGCACGTATCGCTACAGAAATGCCACCAGTAGATAGAGGGCGTCGAGCTGAAAATAATGATGTGCGACACGATGATATTCTATTAAGAGAGAGTTGTTATTTCGAGGTAGATGTGCCAAAATGTTCACTAGGTATATCGACTTTGTAAGGCAAATTTTTTCACTTTTTGTCGAAATCGGACAATCTAACGACGCAGAATTACTGGAAACGTTATTACTAGCTACTTTAGTTCCGGGCTATATACAGAAATGTGCAAATCTACGATTCTAGAGGTATTTCTAAGTCTAATATTCTTAAAAACTAAGTTTTTGAATGATTATTTGCAATTTTTTCAGGAACGCGTGCCCCGATCGCGTCGCGGCAGCTACCAGGAGATTGGCGAAGGCGAGCTGAAAATTTCTATATACACAAATGTGAAGGACTACGATATAGAAATTTCCTAAGTCAAATTTTGTTAAAAAAGCAAGATTTTTAATGAATTTTTATGTTTTTTTCAGAAACGCGTGCACGTATCGCTACAGAAATGCCACCAGTAGATAGAGGGCGTCGAGCTGAAAATAATGATGTGCGACACGATGATATTCTATTAAGAGAGAGTTGTTATTTCGAGGTAGATGTGCCAAAATGTTCACTAGGTATATCGACTTTGTAAGGCAAATTTTTTCACTTTTTGTCGAAATCGGACAATCTAACGACGCAGAATTACTGGAAACGTTATTACTAGCTACTTTAGTTCCGGGCTATATACAGAAATGTGCAAATCTACGATTCTAGAGGTATTTCTAAGTCTAATATTCTTAAAAACTAAGTTTTTGAATGATTATTTGCAATTTTTTCAGGAACGCGTGCCCCGATCGCGTCGCGGCAGCTACCAGGAGATTGGCGAAGGCGAGCTGAAAATTTCTATATACACAAATGTGAAGGACTACGATATAGAAATTTCCTAAGTCAAATTTTGTTAAAAAAGCAAGATTTTTAATGAATTTTTATGTTTTTTTCAGAAACGCGTGCACGTATCGCTACAGAAATGCCACCAGTAGATAGAGGGCGTCGAGCTGAAAATAATGATGTGCGACACGATGATATTCTATTAAGAGAGAGTTGTTATTTCGAGGTAGATGTGCCAAAATGTTCACTAGGTATATCGACTTTGTAAGGCAAATTTTTTCACTTTTTGTCGAAATCGGACAATCTAACGACGCAGAATTACTGGAAACGTTATTACTAGCTACTTTAGTTCCGGGCTATATACAGAAATGTGCAAATCTACGATTCTAGAGGTATTTCTAAGTCTAATATTCTTAAAAACTAAGTTTTTGAATGATTATTTGCAATTTTTTCAGGAACGCGTGCCCCGATCGCGTCGCGGCAGCTACCAGGAGATTGGCGAAGGCGAGCTGAAAATTTCTATATACACAAATGTGAAGGACTACGATATAGAAATTTCCTAAGTCAAATTTTGTTAAAAAAGCAAGATTTTTAATGAATTTTTATGTTTTTTTCAGAAACGCGTGCACGTATCGCTACAGAAATGCCACCAGTAGATAGAGGGCGTCGAGCTGAAAATAATGATGTGCGACACGATGATATTCTATTAAGAGAGAGTTGTTATTTCGAGGTAGATGTGCCAAAATGTTCACTAGGTATATCGACTTTGTAAGGCAAATTTTTTCACTTTTTGTCGAAATCGGACAATCTAACGACGCAGAATTACTGGAAACGTTATTACTAGCTACTTTAGTTCCGGGCTATATACAGAAATGTGCAAATCTACGATTCTAGAGGTATTTCTAAGTCTAATATTCTTAAAAACTAAGTTTTTGAATGATTATTTGCAATTTTTTCAGGAACGCGTGCCCCGATCGCGTCGCGGCAGCTACCAGGAGATTGGCGAAGGCGAGCTGAAAATTTCTATATACACAAATGTGAAGGACTACGATATAGAAATTTCCTAAGTCAAATTTTGTTAAAAAAGCAAGATTTTTAATGAATTTTTATGTTTTTTTCAGAAACGCGTGCACGTATCGCTACAGAAATGCCACCAGTAGATAGAGGGCGTCGAGCTGAAAATAATGATGTGCGACACGATGATATTCTATTAAGAGAGAGTTGTTATTTCGAGGTAGATGTGCCAAAATGTTCACTAGGTATATCGACTTTGTAAGGCAAATTTTTTCACTTTTTGTCGAAATCGGACAATCTAACGACGCAGAATTACTGGAAACGTTATTACTAGCTACTTTAGTTCCGGGCTATATACAGAAATGTGCAAATCTACGATTCTAGAGGTATTTCTAAGTCTAATATTCTTAAAAACTAAGTTTTTGAATGATTATTTGCAATTTTTTCAGGAACGCGTGCCCCGATCGCGTCGCGGCAGCTACCAGGAGATTGGCGAAGGCGAGCTGAAAATTTCTATATACACAAATGTGAAGGACTACGATATAGAAATTTCCTAAGTCAAATTTTGTTAAAAAAGCAAGATTTTTAATGAATTTTTATGTTTTTTTCAGAAACGCGTGCACGTATCGCTACAGAAATGCCACCAGTAGATAGAGGGCGTCGAGCTGAAAATAATGATGTGCGACACGATGATATTCTATTAAGAGAGAGTTGTTATTTCGAGGTAGATGTGCCAAAATGTTCACTAGGTATATCGACTTTGTAAGGCAAATTTTTTCACTTTTTGTCGAAATCGGACAATCTAACGACGCAGAATTACTGGAAACGTTATTACTAGCTACTTTAGTTCCGGGCTATATACAGAAATGTGCAAATCTACGATTCTAGAGGTATTTCTAAGTCTAATATTCTTAAAAACTAAGTTTTTGAATGATTATTTGCAATTTTTTCAGGAACGCGTGCCCCGATCGCGTCGCGGCAGCTACCAGGAGATTGGCGAAGGCGAGCTGAAAATTTCTATATACACAAATGTGAAGGACTACGATATAGAAATTTCCTAAGTCAAATTTTGTTAAAAAAGCAAGATTTTTAATGAATTTTTATGTTTTTTTCAGAAACGCGTGCACGTATCGCTACAGAAATGCCACCAGTAGATAGAGGGCGTCGAGCTGAAAATAATGATGTGCGACACGATGATATTCTATTAAGAGAGAGTTGTTATTTCGAGGTAGATGTGCCAAAATGTTCACTAGGTATATCGACTTTGTAAGGCAAATTTTTTCACTTTTTGTCGAAATCGGACAATCTAACGACGCAGAATTACTGGAAACGTTATTACTAGCTACTTTAGTTCCGGGCTATATACAGAAATGTGCAAATCTACGATTCTAGAGGTATTTCTAAGTCTAATATTCTTAAAAACTAAGTTTTTGAATGATTATTTGCAATTTTTTCAGGAACGCGTGCCCCGATCGCGTCGCGGCAGCTACCAGGAGATTGGCGAAGGCGAGCTGAAAATTTCTATATACACAAATGTGAAGGACTACGATATAGAAATTTCCTAAGTCAAATTTTGTTAAAAAAGCAAGATTTTTAATGAATTTTTATGTTTTTTTCAGAAACGCGTGCACGTATCGCTACAGAAATGCCACCAGTAGATAGAGGGCGTCGAGCTGAAAATAATGATGTGCGACACGATGATATTCTATTAAGAGAGAGTTGTTATTTCGAGGTAGATGTGCCAAAATGTTCACTAGGTATATCGACTTTGTAAGGCAAATTTTTTCACTTTTTGTCGAAATCGGACAATCTAACGACGCAGAATTACTGGAAACGTTATTACTAGCTACTTTAGTTCCGGGCTATATACAGAAATGTGCAAATCTACGATTCTAGAGGTATTTCTAAGTCTAATATTCTTAAAAACTAAGTTTTTGAATGATTATTTGCAATTTTTTCAGGAACGCGTGCCCCGATCGCGTCGCGGCAGCTACCAGGAGATTGGCGAAGGCGAGCTGAAAATTTCTATATACACAAATGTGAAGGACTACGATATAGAAATTTCCTAAGTCAAATTTTGTTAAAAAAGCAAGATTTTTAATGAATTTTTATGTTTTTTTCAGAAACGCGTGCACGTATCGCTACAGAAATGCCACCAGTAGATAGAGGGCGTCGAGCTGAAAATAATGATGTGCGACACGATGATATTCTATTAAGAGAGAGTTGTTATTTCGAGGTAGATGTGCCAAAATGTTCACTAGGTATATCGACTTTGTAAGGCAAATTTTTTCACTTTTTGTCGAAATCGGACAATCTAACGACGCAGAATTACTGGAAACGTTATTACTAGCTACTTTAGTTCCGGGCTATATACAGAAATGTGCAAATCTACGATTCTAGAGGTATTTCTAAGTCTAATATTCTTAAAAACTAAGTTTTTGAATGATTATTTGCAATTTTTTCAGGAACGCGTGCCCCGATCGCGTCGCGGCAGCTACCAGGAGATTGGCGAAGGCGAGCTGAAAATTTCTATATACACAAATGTGAAGGACTACGATATAGAAATTTCCTAAGTCAAATTTTGTTAAAAAAGCAAGATTTTTAATGAATTTTTATGTTTTTTTCAGAAACGCGTGCACGTATCGCTACAGAAATGCCACCAGTAGATAGAGGGCGTCGAGCTGAAAATAATGATGTGCGACACGATGATATTCTATTAAGAGAGAGTTGTTATTTCGAGGTAGATGTGCCAAAATGTTCACTAGGTATATCGACTTTGTAAGGCAAATTTTTTCACTTTTTGTCGAAATCGGACAATCTAACGACGCAGAATTACTGGAAACGTTATTACTAGCTACTTTAGTTCCGGGCTATATACAGAAATGTGCAAATCTACGATTCTAGAGGTATTTCTAAGTCTAATATTCTTAAAAACTAAGTTTTTGAATGATTATTTGCAATTTTTTCAGGAACGCGTGCCCCGATCGCGTCGCGGCAGCTACCAGGAGATTGGCGAAGGCGAGCTGAAAATTTCTATATACACAAATGTGAAGGACTACGATATAGAAATTTCCTAAGTCAAATTTTGTTAAAAAAGCAAGATTTTTAATGAATTTTTATGTTTTTTTCAGAAACGCGTGCACGTATCGCTACAGAAATGCCACCAGTAGATAGAGGGCGTCGAGCTGAAAATAATGATGTGCGACACGATGATATTCTATTAAGAGAGAGTTGTTATTTCGAGGTAGATGTGCCAAAATGTTCACTAGGTATATCGACTTTGTAAGGCAAATTTTTTCACTTTTTGTCGAAATCGGACAATCTAACGACGCAGAATTACTGGAAACGTTATTACTAGCTACTTTAGTTCCGGGCTATATACAGAAATGTGCAAATCTACGATTCTAGAGGTATTTCTAAGTCTAATATTCTTAAAAACTAAGTTTTTGAATGATTATTTGCAATTTTTTCAGGAACGCGTGCCCCGATCGCGTCGCGGCAGCTACCAGGAGATTGGCGAAGGCGAGCTGAAAATTTCTATATACACAAATGTGAAGGACTACGATATAGAAATTTCCTAAGTCAAATTTTGTTAAAAAAGCAAGATTTTTAATGAATTTTTATGTTTTTTTCAGAAACGCGTGCACGTATCGCTACAGAAATGCCACCAGTAGATAGAGGGCGTCGAGCTGAAAATAATGATGTGCGACACGATGATATTCTATTAAGAGAGAGTTGTTATTTCGAGGTAGATGTGCCAAAATGTTCACTAGGTATATCGACTTTGTAAGGCAAATTTTTTCACTTTTTGTCGAAATCGGACAATCTAACGACGCAGAATTACTGGAAACGTTATTACTAGCTACTTTAGTTCCGGGCTATATACAGAAATGTGCAAATCTACGATTCTAGAGGTATTTCTAAGTCTAATATTCTTAAAAACTAAGTTTTTGAATGATTATTTGCAATTTTTTCAGGAACGCGTGCCCCGATCGCGTCGCGGCAGCTACCAGGAGATTGGCGAAGGCGAGCTGAAAATTTCTATATACACAAATGTGAAGGACTACGATATAGAAATTTCCTAAGTCAAATTTTGTTAAAAAAGCAAGATTTTTAATGAATTTTTATGTTTTTTTCAGAAACGCGTGCACGTATCGCTACAGAAATGCCACCAGTAGATAGAGGGCGTCGAGCTGAAAATAATGATGTGCGACACGATGATATTCTATTAAGAGAGAGTTGTTATTTCGAGGTAGATGTGCCAAAATGTTCACTAGGTATATCGACTTTGTAAGGCAAATTTTTTCACTTTTTGTCGAAATCGGACAATCTAACGACGCAGAATTACTGGAAACGTTATTACTAGCTACTTTAGTTCCGGGCTATATACAGAAATGTGCAAATCTACGATTCTAGAGGTATTTCTAAGTCTAATATTCTTAAAAACTAAGTTTTTGAATGATTATTTGCAATTTTTTCAGGAACGCGTGCCCCGATCGCGTCGCGGCAGCTACCAGGAGATTGGCGAAGGCGAGCTGAAAATTTCTATATACACAAATGTGAAGGACTACGATATAGAAATTTCCTAAGTCAAATTTTGTTAAAAAAGCAAGATTTTTAATGAATTTTTATGTTTTTTTCAGAAACGCGTGCACGTATCGCTACAGAAATGCCACCAGTAGATAGAGGGCGTCGAGCTGAAAATAATGATGTGCGACACGATGATATTCTATTAAGAGAGAGTTGTTATTTCGAGGTGGTTAGGTTAGGTTAGGTTAGGTTAGGTTAGGTTAGGTTAGGTTAGGTTAGGTTAGGTTAGGTTAGGTTAGGTTAGGTTAGGTTAGGTTAGGTTAGGTTAGGTTAGGTTAGGTTAGGTTAGGTTAGGTTAGGTTAGGTTAGGTTGGGGCGCTAGGTCGGGTAACCTCCAAGTATGTCCGGGCTCGTCCAATCCCTCTAGATCCTCGCGGATCTGCAGGGAAGGGAAGGGTCTTGGCTGGTGCGCCCTGGAGGCAACGGTAAGTGATCCTGTCCGGGGATCGCTTACCGGTGCTACCAATAACCCGACAACGGGGGGGGATGGGGAATGGCCCATAGTGGCCGAGGTGGGGGGCTCTCGTGCTCCTATGATCCCCGAGGCTATACCGGATAGGGCTACCCATACCGGGAAGGCAAGGGGGGAGGAGTCACAATAAGAGCGGCAAGCTCTCTCCCGGCCGTCTGATCAGCAGACGGCGGTGGAGATGAGCATTGGATGCGAGGTCGGGCTGGCTCATACTAGAGCCAGTGGCCGCCTTCGGGCGGAACGTGATGGCGGGCCCTCAAGGGTCGTAGCGCGGCGGGTCTGGCAGCCTCGGCTGCTGGGTGGGTTTCGGCCTCCCGCCGGGCAACCCGTAACCCGCATTGAGCGGACCGGGGGCACTGCTCACTGAGAGCAGTGCTACGTGGAGAAAACCACTATAATAAATCCCTAATCCCAAGGTGAGCGAGTCGCGCCGATGGGATGAGTGGCTGGAAGGAGTCCAGTCCCAAGCGAGCCGACGATGTGGAGTCATCGGAGAGTATAAAAATCATGCAGGTCGATTGTAAAAATAGTCCCCTGGCGGGTCTCCAAAAGGAGGAATCCCGCCCACTCACTGCGGTGAGTGGCTGCCCTCCGTATTCAGGGGTGGGCAACAATCGCCTCGTAGACCGGCAAGGCGCCGGTCTCCGTAAACACGACTCTGGCAAATTGAACATGGACTTTGTTACTAACGCGGTTATGGATGTTGAACGGGAGGTGAAGGACTACGGCCTGATGTCGTACTCCAACACCAAAGACTTTGGCAGGGAAACGGAAACGGATAGGCCATTGCGCCTAAGAGGTGGAGGCTCGCCCTCGCGAAATGCGAAGGGCCAATTCACCCGAGGGAGGAAGAATAAAAAAGGGGACGGCGAAAAAGGGGGCTACAATAGTAGAGCCCAATCAGCTCCCGCCGATGCTGACAAGGGTGACGAATACAGGTTCGGCGCCGACTTGTCAGACGATTCCCCAGACGATGCTGCCACTAGGGGAAGGGAAAGGAGGTGTCGAAATTCAGATAGGGAACCGCTCTCATCTGATGAAGAGGGAGCGGAGAGGACAGAGACCGTAGAGGGGATAGAGGAGATGGAGGCCCAGGAAGCGTCCTTAAAGAGGAGGAGGGAAGGTGGCTCCTGGGAGGGGAGCGAAGAAGAAGAGCTTGCCCCCGATCGAAAGATCTCCGCCGCTGCGAGAGGGCGCCCCAAAGGGGCTTACGCCGGCCTTAGCCAAGCCAGGGCAAAACTCCTCGAGTCTCCAGTCGAGTTTGAAAAGGAGTTGGGGGAAATCGCTCCCAAAAAGGTGGCTCCGAGGAAGAAGGGAGGCGGGAAAAGGACGACAGCTTCGCCCAATGAAGACGAGCAGGTTTTATCCCGGCCCGCTCCTGCAGAAAAAGTAAAGGGCAGCGCCCAAACATTGTTGGCCGAAATTGCTCGGTGCACCAACATTAAGGGCGACATTCGGGGACGGATGAATGCTTTGTGCCATGAGATGATAGAGTACGGTGAAGGTCTAGAGGAGACGGAGGTGGTCCGCTCACTGCGAGCGGACAATAAACGAATGGGTGAGCAACTGAGGCAATGCCAAGACGAGGTAAAGGCTCTGCGCTCTGCCTTCTCGGAAAGGAGGTCCACCCCGCAACCTACGACAAGTGCAGACGGTGCAGCCAACGTTCTTCAAGAGTTGGGTACCCTCCTGGACGCTCGCCTAGGAGACCTCAAGAGGGACATGTTTGTCTCCTTAGGGGCAATGATGGATGCCCGTATAGGCAACATTGAAAGCAGGCTCCCTCCGGAGCCCATTATGAGGCCCCCACTGGCTGCAGATAATAGAGCTGCAGAGGCGAAAGGCAACCAAACTGCAAAGCCTTCTTTCAGCCAAGCAGTGCAGAAGAAGAAGAGGGGCTCCCAAACCAAGAAGACGCCCGCCGCCAGATCGGCTGCAGTGCCGACGCCACAGGCAGACGAAGGTGACCGAGTTACTGCTGCGATAATCTCCGAGACGGCACCTGACCAGGCGTTGGCGCCAAGACCGCAGCCTCGCGTCAGCGAGTGGACGGAGGTCGCGAAGGGAGGCAAAGCGAAGAAGCCCTCCCAAACACGAACTGTGAAGGCCCCTACCTCCGCGCGTGCAAAAAAGCCCGCGGCTCCTAAATTAGTGGCGCCGACATCGACGGCGGTAGTAGTCACTATGAAGCCGGAAGTTGAGACCGACTACCTAACTATAATGGGGAAGGCGACTACCATTAAGTTGGCGGAGCTGGGCATCGCTCAAGTTAAAGTGCGCAAAACGGCGACAGGAGCGCGTATAATTGAGGTCCCCGGGGCCCAGAGCGGCCCACTGGCCGATGACTTGGCGGAAAGGCTGCGCAGTCTCATAGGGGATGTGGCCGAGGTCACCAGGCCAGTGAAAAAGGCGGAGCTCCGTATACACGGATTTGATGAGTCGGTGACCTCGGACCTCATCCGAAACGAGGTGGCCGCTAAGGGCAAATGTTCAGAAGCCCAAATTGAGGTGGGCAAAGTTAGATGGAGGGGCAATGGGACCGGGGCTATAATTATAAGGTGCCCAGTTACGGTGGCCAAAACTGTTGTGGCGGCGGGTCGCATGATGTTGGGCTGGACGGCGGCACAGGTGGAGGCATTGGAGCCGTTACCCATGCGATGCTATAGGTGCATGGGGATGGGCCACACTAGGGCGATGTGTCCATCTCCGGTGGACAGGAGCGGCTCTTGCTTCAGGTGCAGTAAGTCGGGGCACACCGCAAAAGAGTGCAATACCACTCCGTGGTGCGCGGTGTGCCATCAGGCAAAATTGGCAGCGGGACACATCATGGGGGGACCATCCTGTGCCCCCCCAAATGTTAAAGGAAGGGAGCCCTCCAAACGGACCCCCGGGAACTCGAGTGAGGTGCAAGGTATGGACCTCCAATGCCAGTAAGACCCACTGCAAAATTGGAGGTCCTGCAATGCAACGCCAATCACTGCGCCCGTGCTCAGGATCTTGTAGTACAGCACATGGCGGAGTGGAGTATTGGCGTTGCAGTAGTTGCAGAACCATACTTTGTACCCCCCCAGCCCAACTGGGCGGGGGATACCAATGGCTTGGTGGCGGTGGTTGTCCCTCCAATGGGCAACTACCCGCCTATAACCAAAATAAGGAATGGGCGGGGGTACGTGGCTGTCGATTGGGGGGGAATAGTGCTCATCGGAGTTTATTTCTCTCCCAATCGCCCACTGTTTGCCTTCGAGCAGTTTTTAGAGGAGCTAGAAAGGGTGGTGGGCGGTGTAGCGCCGGCACCAGTGCTGTTGTTGGGGGACCTCAACGCCAAGTGTGAGGCGTGGGGCTCCCCAAGGACAGATCATAGGGGAGAGGTCCTTTGGGACTGGGTGACTGGTCTAGGGCTGGAGGTCCTGAACCGAGGCACAGCCGAGACCTGCGTGCGCCGGCAGGGGGGGTCCATCGTGGACGTATCGTTCGCGACCCCTGCTGTCGCTATGCGGGTAAGTGAATGGCGTGTCCTGGGGGACATAGAGACCCTCTCTGATCATTTATATATCAGATTGAGGGTCTCCGAGGCCGGACGGGCCCAGCCGGCCGGACCGATAGGGGCGAGAAGGAGTGGCTTCCCGAAGTGGAGCCTGGGCACCCTCGATAGGGATGCCGCAAAGGAGGCAGCTCTGATCGAGGCCAGATGGGGGCAGGTACCGGACAGACAAGGGGGGGTGGAGGAGAGGGCGCTTCTTTTTAGAGGAAACTTAAAAAACGTGTGCGATGCGAGCATGGGAAGGGCAGGGAAGCCGCGGGCCAAAAGCCAAGTTTACTGGTGGTCGGACGAGGTTGCAGCCCTCCGATTGCCATGCAATGAGGCGAGACGGGCATACACTCGGTGTCGGCGGCGCAGGCATACTGCGGAGGAGGAGGAGCTGCTCCACAGGGCCCTAAAATGTGCGAAGGAAGCATTGTGTCTGGCCATAGCAAAGGCCAAGGATGCGGCACACGAAACATTCTTGGCCACGCTGGACAGGGATCCATGGGGGCGGCCCTATAAGGTTGTGCGTAACAAAATGCGCAATGGCCCCACCATGGATTCCCTCCATCCGGAGCTCCTGACGCAGGTGGTGGAGGGGCTTTTCCCGCCGGCGCTGGAGTTTGTTCCGCCCGTGATGTCGGAGCCACGTGAGGAAGGGCCAATGGTAGTGACCCCCATCACTGAGGCGGAGCTTGCAGGTGCAGTGCACCGTCTGAGGGCATGCAAAAAGGCCCCGGGCCCGGACGGTGTACATGGCCGAGTCCTGCCGCTCGCGCTAGGGGAACTTGGGAGCCGCCTAAAAGACCTCTATGACGATTGTCTGGAGGCAGGGCGGTTCCCACAGTGCTGGAAGGAGGGAAAACTGTGCCTCCTCCGGAAGGAGAGCCGACCGGCAGACTCCCCGGCCGGATGGAGACCCATAGTGCTGTTGGACGAGACGGGAAAAATCCTAGAGCGTATCCTCGCCTCCCGGATCGTCCAGCACCTAGACGAAATGGGACCCAACGTCAGTGACCGCCAGTACGGCTTCCGAATTGGGCGGTCCTGTATGGACGCGTTGGGGGCCCTAAGAGGATTCTCGGAGGAGGCGGCTGGGAGAGGGGAGGGAGTGATCGCGGTGTCACTGGACATCGCGAACGCGTTCGGCTCCCTCCCATACTCGGTGATCGGGGAGGCACTCAAATACCATTGCGTGCCCCCATATTTGAGGCGCATTGTAGAGCACTACCTCACGCAGCGGGTAGTGCTGTACGAAGACAGAGAGGGGCGCAGGAGGACGAGGTTCATGGCCTGCGGAGTACCCCAGGGGTCCGTACTTGGCCCCCTTTTATGGAATCTGGGGTACGATTGGGCCATCCGAGGTGTCCTTCTTCCCCGGATGGCAGTCATGTGTTATGCTGACGACACAATGGTTGCTGTCCGGGGACCGGAGATGGGGGAAACTCTGAGGAGGGCGGAGGTAGCTGCGGAACTGATTATCACCCGCATCCGGATGTTGGGCCTGAAGGTGTCCCTCCCCAAAACAGAGGCAATACTCTTCGGGGGGAGGGGGTGGCGGCCGCCTGCCGGTGCGACCTTAAGGGTCAATGGGGAGATGGTCCGGATGAGACCCCACATAAAATATCTGGGTCTCATACTGGACCGGAGGTGGAACTTCGGGGAGCATTTCCGCCAACTTGCTCCCCGAATTGTGGCGGCTGCTTCGGCCCTCGGCAGGCTGCTGCCCAATGTGGGGGGGCCTTCCGTGGCGTGCCGACGCCTGTATGCCGGGGTGGCCCGTAGTATGGCCCTGTACGGGGCCCCAATTTGGGCGGATAGGCTGGGTACGTCAAATAAGGCCCTGCTAAGGAGACCACAGAGGGTGGTGGCCATCCGAATCTGTAGGGCCTACGTCACTGTGGCGTGGGCGGCGGCATGTGCGCTGGCGGGCACTCCTCCGTGGGAGATGGATGCGGAGATGCTGGCAGATGCGCATCGGGAGCGGGTACGATGGAGGGCTTCGGGGGAGTTTCCCGCTCCCGAGGAAGTTAGAGCTGCCAGAAGGCAGAAGGAGCGTAGGCTGCGAGAGAGGTGGAAGAGCGACCTCGAGGACTCCCCCTATGGAGTCCGCACCATAGGGGCACTCCTCGGGTCGCTCGACGGCTGGTTGGACAGGCGTCACGGAAAGGTGACATTTAGGGTAACGCAGGTAATGACCGGGCATGGATGCTTCGGTCATTACCTGCACAAGATCGGGAGAGAGGGGAGCCCCACATGCCACGAGTGTGGGGCAGAGGATGATACGGCCCAGCACACGCTGGAGAGCTGTGTTCGCTGGGCCGTGGAGCGTCGCACATTAGCGATAAACATAGGGACGGTTGATCTCTCGCTGTCCAGCATCGTGGCGGCCATGCTGCGCAGCGAGAGATGCTGGGAGGCAGTGGCCTCCTTCTGCGAAACAATCATCTCGCAGAAGGAGGCCTCGGAGAGGGAGCGCGAAGAAAGGGAAGATGCGCTCCCACTCCGGCGCAGACGGAGGGGTAGAGGACGCGCGCGGTTTGCAGCCGCTGGTCGCGTCCTCCCCCAGTAGGGCCGGTGGGTTGGGGATCCACACGACACGGCCCTACACGTCTGGGGGGAGGGTCACGCGTCGCTGACCTTCCCCTCCTTGGCGCGGGTGTCCTGGCACAATTGAGCCAGGACTGCCGGGGGGCGTCGCGGTAGAAATGCTTGCGACCCCGTGGCGCCCCCCTTAACGGCAGAGCGGGTGACGCCGGTGTGTTTTTAGTGGGTATGCTCCTCCCCTCCCTCTGGCTAGCAGAGGGGGTTACGGGAGGAGAGAGTCCCACATAACCCCCATAAGTCCCTCCCCGGGCCGGGGGTATGCGTAATGCATTTTCACACCGTCAAAAAAAAAAAAAAAAAAAAAAGGTTAGGTTAGGTTGGGGCGCTAGGTCGGGTAACCTCCAAGTATGTCCGGGCTCGTCCAATCCCTCTAGATCCTCGCGGATCTGCAGGGAAGGGAAGGGTCTTGGCTGGTGCGCCCTGGAGGCAACGGTAAGTGATCCTGTCCGGGGATCGCTTACCGGTGCTACCAATAACCCGACACCAGGGGGGGATGGGGAATGGCCCATAGTGGCCGAGGTGGGGGGCTCTCGTGCTCCTATGATCCCCGAGGCTATACCGGACAGGGCTACCCATACCGGGAAGGCAAGGGGGGAGGGGCCACAATAAGAGCGGCAAGCTCTCTCCCGGCCGTCTGATCAGCAGACGGCGGTGGAGATGAGCATGTTGAGCACCGCCTTCGGGCGGAACGTGATGGCGGGCCCTCAAGGGTCGTAGCGCGGCGGGTCTGGCAGCCTCGGCTGCTGGGTGGATTTCGGCCTCCCGCCGGGCAACCCGTAACCCGCATTGAGCGGACCGGGGGCACTGCTCACTGAGAGCAGTGCTACGTGGAGTAAACCACTATAATAAATCCCTAATCCCAAGGTGAGCGAGTCGCGCCGATGGGATGAGTGGCTGGAAGGAGTCCAGTCCCAAGCGAGCCGACGATGTGGAGTCATCGGAGAGTATAAAAATCATGCAGGTCGATTGTGAAAATAGTCCCCTGGCGGGTCTCCGAAAGGAGGAATCCCGCCCACTCACTGCGGTGAGTGGCTGCCCTCCGTATTCAGGGGTGGGCAACAATCGCCTCGTAGACCGGCAAGGCGCCGGTCTCCGTAAACACGACTCTGGCAAATTGAACATGGACTTTGTTACTAACGCGGTTATGGATGTTGAACGGGAGGTGAAGGACTACGGCCTGATGTCGTACTCCAACACCAAAGACTTTGGCAGGAAAATGGAAACGGATAGGCCATTGCGCCTAAGAGGTGGAGGCTCGCCCTCGCGAAATGCGAAGGGCCAATTCACCCGAGGGAGAAAGAATAAAAAAGGGGACGGCGATAAAGGGGGCTGCAAGAGTAGAGCCCAATCGGCTCCCGCCGATTCAGACAAGGGTGACGAATTTGATAATTCGGAGACCTCCTCGGGGGACGAGGAAGAAAAGGTGGAAGAAGAGGTGGAGATGGCGGCGGCGCAGGCCCCCTCTGGCCGAAAGGTAAAGGGAAGGTACTTCGGGATCAGTGCGGCAAAAGCGAAGCTCAGGGAGTCGTTCCTGCTCTCGAACGAGCTGGACGATTTTCAGAAGGAGGCCGACGCGGATGCTCTCGCAGAACCCCTCTACAGCCCCACAAGGGCAAGGAGGAACTCGGGCTCGCGGTCGCGAAGCCCGATCCTTTTGGACACAACGTCCCACAACGACGAGGAGGAGGGGGAGAAGGCCCCCAAAGACGTAATAAAGCGGTGCGCGAAGGAGGTGCTCCGGGAGGCGGCCAAGAGTGGCAACCTCAAGGGGGAAGTTTGGGGCCGCATGAACGCGGCATGCAGGGAGCTGTTGAGCCTTGCCGACTCAATGGGGGAGTCGGAGGTTGTCCGCACATTGAAGGCGGACAACAAAAGGATGCGAGAAGAGCTGGCCCACCTCCGGCAGGAGACAAAGGCGCTGCGCACCGCCTTCTCGGAGCGCAGCTCCCCCCCGGTTACAGACCACACGAGGAGGCAAGAAGGCACGTCTGGCCTCCTCGAGGAGATGGGCGCTCTCCTCGACTCCCGGCTGGGGGATTTTGAAAGAGCCATATTCGTGAGCATTGGCAATATGGTGAATGTCCGCCTGGGGGATATTGAAGGGCGGCTCCCACCACAGCCGATATTGAGGCCACCGTTGGCCTCTGATAAAAGGGTGCCCCTGAGCCCTGTGGCGGATAAAGAAAAAGGGAAGAAAAAGAGGAAGGGGGGTCCCCCTCAGCCGGCCCCCCAAGAAGAGGAAGAAATGGAAGAGGCAACGGACCGGCCGCCGGCGAAAGCCCCAAGGGTCGTGCAATCCCAGCCGCCGACGCCAGCGCCCAGGTCGCACACGCCGGTGACAGTGACCAAGCCGGGGCCTGCCCCCAAAGGCAGAGAGACCCCCCGCGCCCCCGAGCCGCAGCCTCCGCAGGCAAGGAAGGAGGAATGGACGGAGGTGGTTAAGAGGGGGAAAAAGGGGAAGAGCCCTGCTGCTGCGGCTGCCGCCCCCTCACAGCCTCAACCCAAAAAGCGGACTAAAACGGCGGCCCAAATTTTAATGGTCCCAAAAACGGCGGCGGTAGTGGTGGCCTTAAAGGCCGGCTCTCAAACCGACTACAAGTCGATAATGGAAAAGGCCACCACACTTAAGTTGGAGGAACTGGGTGTAGACCATTTGGGGGTCCGCAGATCGGCCACGGGAGCCCGTATTATCGAGGTCCCTGGTGCCCAGAGTGCTCAGGCGGCCGATAACCTGGTGTCCAGACTGCGGGATATAATTGGGGACGAGGCGGACATATACCGACCAGTAAGAAAGGCTGAGCTGAGGATCTCCGGGTTTGACGAGTCTGTCACCCCAGAGATCCTCAAGAGGGTGGTGGCAGCGAAGGGAGGATGCGCGGAGGAGGCGGTATCGGTGGGCGCCATAAGGGTGTCGGGCAGTGGGGCCTGCTCGGTCATCCTGAGGTGCCCAGTAACTGCGGCTAAGACGGTGGCGACGGCGGGAAGGGTGATGATCGGGTGGTCGGCGGCGCACGTGGTGGCACTGGAGCCGCTGCCTCTGCGGTGCTACCGCTGCATGGGGAGGGGGCACACAAAGCCACTTTGCCCCTCCCCGGTGGACAGGGAAAGTTGCTGTTACAGGTGCAGTCAACCGGGCCATACTAGCCAAAACTGCACATCGCCGACCCCGTGGTGCGCCGTCTGTCACCACGCAGGATTACGTGCGGGACACACAATGGGGGGGCAAGCCTGCAACCCCCCCATTGTAAGAGGGAATACCGCCCCCCACCGGGCCACCCCCCAGAGAGATAACACAAGGACGGAAAGCCAAATGGAGCAGTAAATGTCCCTTGAGCTGCTCCAGGCGAACGTCAACCACTCCGCCCGTGCGCAGGATCTATTGATCCAGCACATGGCGGAGTGGGGAATAGCGGCGGTGGTGGTGACCGAGCCGTACTTCGTCCCCCCGCAATCCAATTGGGTGGGAGATAGAGACGGCTCGGTGGCTGTTGTGGTCCCGGCCCTGGGGGGGCTGCCCCTCTCCAGGGTGGCATCGGACTCCGGATACGCGGTGGCCAAAATGGGGGACACAGTTATGGTGGGGGTATACTTCTCCCCCAATAGACCGTTGCGGGAGTTTGAGGCCTTCCTGGAGAGGCTGGGGCGGGTGGTGGTTGGAGCGGCTCCCTCCCCCATAATGGTCCTGGGCGACCTCAATGCAAAATGCGTTGCGTGGGGTTGTCCCAGGACTGATGCTCGGGGGGAGGCCCTACTGGACTGGGTGGCCGGGCTCGGGTTGGAGGTCTGTAACCGGGGCACGACCAACACATGTGTGCGCCGCCAGGGGGGCTCCATTGTAGATGTAACCTTCGCCTCCCCGGTGGTGGCGGCGCGCACAGAGGACTGGCGTGTCCTGGACGAAACGGAGACCCTCTCCGACCATATGTATATTAGGATGAGGGTCTCCAGAGCCCGGCCAGCACAACAGCCCAGGCCGGCAGGGCATGGAAATCCGCCGCGGTGGAGTTTGGCCTCCCTGGACAGGGATGCCGCCGTGGAGGCGGCCATGGTTGAGGCCAGATGGGGGGGACCGCCGCCGCCACCACTTGAAGGGACAGGGGTGGACGAAGCGGCCCTCCACTTTCGGGCGGCCCTCACGAGGACGTGCGACGCCTCCATGAGGAGGGCAGGGCCGCCCAGGCTCAAGAGGGCCGCCTACTGGTGGTCCCCGGAGGTGGCCGACCTGCGGCGGGTGAGCAATGGAGCCCGCAGGGAATACACCCGCTGCAGGAGAAGGCGGCACACCGCGGCGGAGGAGGAGGAGCTGAGAGGGAGGCTGACGGAGGCCAGGATGTCCCTAAGTCTGGCTATTGCCAAGGCGAAAGACGCGGCGCATACGGACTTCCTGGCCTCCTTGGACGGGGATCCATGGGGGCGGCCATACAAAATGGTTAGGAGAAAGCTCCGCCAGGCCGCCCCGATGGACAACATGGAGAGAGGGCTCCTCCAGAACATTCTGGAGGGGCTGTTTCCGCCGGCTCCTCAATTCGACCCGCCAATAATGGTTGCCCCGCGGGAGGAGCCGGCGGAGCCGGAGGAAGTGCCCCCTGTTACAGAGGCAGAAATGGCCTGCGGGGCCTTCAGACTGAGGGCCTGTAAAAAGGCCCCGGGCCCGGACGGCGTCCATGGAAGGATCCTGCCCATAGTGATGGAGCACCTTGGAGACCGCCTCCGGTCCATCTTTGATCAGTGCCTCAAAGATGGACGCTTTCCAAGGTGCTGGAAGACGGGCAGGGTGTGCCTACTCCGGAAGGAGAATAGGCCGGCGGATTCTCCATCGGGGTGGAGACCCATCGTGTTGCTGGATGAGGCCGGGAAAATGCTTGAACGCATTCTGGCTTCCCGGGTCATCCAGCATCTCGGGGGGGAAGGACCGAACATTTCTGACCGACAATATGGTTTCAGAAATGGTCGGTCCACAATGGACGCCCTGGGGGCGCTTCGGGGTTTTTGCGAGGATGCGCAGGGGAGGGGGGAGGGAGTCATAGCGGTGTCCCTGGACATTGCGAACGCGTTTGGCTCTCTCCCGTACTCGGTGGTGCGGGAGGCCCTAAGATACCACGAGGTGCCCCTATACCTGAGGCGTGTCATAGAGCACTACCTCACGGAGAGGGTGGTGTTCTGTGACACGCCTACAGGGCGGGTGGAGAGGCGGATGGCCTGCGGCGTTCCCCAGGGGTCTGTTCTAGGACCCCTACTCTGGAACGTTGGATTCGACTGGGCCATCCGCGCAGAGCTCCTCCCTCGGACGGCTCTAGTGTGTTACGCAGACGACACGATGGTTGCCGTTCGAGGCAAGGAGCTCAGAGAGGTAAAGAGGAGGGCGGAGGTGGCGGCGGAACTCACAATGTCGAGGATCCGCCGCCTGGGGCTGGAGGTCTCCCTACCGAAGACTGACGCGATAGTCTTCGGGGGGAGGGGATGGAGGGTGGCGGAGAATGCCTCCCTACGAATCAGTGGGGAGGTGGTCCAGGTGAGGCCCCATATTAAGTATCTGGGCCTCACACTGGACAGAAGGTGGAATTTCGGGGAGCATTTCCGCCAACTTGCTCCCCGAATAGTGGCGGCGGCATCGGAGCTGGGCCGCCTCCTGCCGAATGTGGGAGGTCCCTCCCACGCGTGCAGGAGGCTATACGCCGGTGTGGCCCGCTCCATGGCCCTATATGGGGCCCCGATATGGAGTGACAAGCTGTCCACGGCCACAAGGGCCCTGCTACGTAGGCCACAACGAGTAGTGGCCATACGTGTAATCAGGGCCTACGTGACGGTGGCGTGGGCAGCGGCGTGCGCTCTGGCGAGTGCCACGCCCTGGGAGCTGGATGCGGAGGTGCTCGCCGAAGCGCACAGGGGCAGAATCAGGAGTAGGGAGACCGGTGAATTCCCTGCTCCTGAAGAGGTAAGGGCGGCGCGCAGGATGATGCAAAGGAGGATGCGGGACAGGTGGAAGGCTGACCTGGAGGGCTCCCTCTATGGTGTTCGCACCATAGGGGCACTCCTCCCGTCATTCGACAGCTGGCTGGACCGGCCGCACGGGCGGGTGGGGTATAGGCTGGTGCAGGTATTGTCCGGACATGGGTGCTTCGGGCATTACCTGCACATGATAGGCCGAGAGCCTACCCCAGCCTGCCACCAGTGCGGCGAGACGGACGACACGGCCCAGCACACCCTGGAGGTGTGCAATCGCTGGGCCGTGGAGCGCGCTGCCCTCAAAACAGCACTTGGGACGGATGATCTCTCGCTGCACAGCGTCGTGGCGGCCATGCTGGGCAGCGAGAGATCCTGGGAGGCAATGGTCTCCTTCTGCGACACAGTCGTCTCGCTGAAGGAGACCGAGGAGCGGGAGCGCGAGGAACACCCGGACGCGCTCCCGATCCGACGGAGACGAGTTGGGAGGAGGCGCAGACGGTTTGCGGCTGTAAACCGTGCCCTCCCACCGTAGGGCCGCGGGTTGGGGACCCGCATTGCACGGCCCTACACGTCTGGGGGAGAGTCAGGTATGCGTTTACTGACTCTCCCCCCATTGGTGACGGCAAACCGGCGCCAGCCGGGACTGCCGGGGGGTGTAGTGGTGAAATGTATGATCCCATTGCACCCCCCTAACGGCAAGGATGGAAACGCCGCAGGGTTTTTAGTGGGTATTCCCCTCACTCTGAGGGGCGAGTCCCACATACCCCCCAATTGGCCCTCCCCAGGCCCCGGGGGGATGCATAAATGCATTTTCCCTGCGACAAAAAAAAAAAAAAAAAAAAAAAAAAAAGGTTAGGTTAGGTTAGGTTGGGGTGTGTGGACTGGTAGACCTCCTCGTGGTGCACCCTGGGAGGGGGGAGATAGCCGCTCAGTTGCGCGTTTTGCTGTCTTCCCTCTGCTAACTATCAGTCATAGTCGTGGTAATGCAGTCGAGATCACTCCTGCGTGGGCTTCAGTGCCGTGTTTTGTGGTTGGCCGCTCCCAGCATGCCTCAGCTCATCTGAGGTGGCAAGGGATGCGGCCGTTTTAGCCCGGTAGCCTGCTTGGCAGCCACAGGGCAGTGGTGGCGGTGCGTATGCACCTTTTGCCTTTGGGGCCTTTGTTTACGGCCAGTGGCCGTCTTCGGACGGCGTGGGATGGCGGGCCTTCAAGGCTTGCGGCGCGGCGGGTCCGGCGGTCACCTTTGTGTGGCTGCTGGGTGAGTTTTGGCTCCCCGTCGGGCAACCCGTAACCCGCACTGAGCGGGCCGGGGGTGCTGCTCATTGAGACTAGTGCTGCGTGGAAGAAAACCACTATAATAAATTACCCCAATCCTAAGGTGAGCGGATCGTGCCGATGGGATGCGTGGCTGGAGGGAGTCCAGTGCCAAGCGTGCGGGGGAACTCACCCCCGAAAAAAGAGACGACGATGTGGAGTCATCGAGGTTTAAAAAATGTCAGTAAGCAGTTTCAAAATTCTCCGGGCGGGTCCTCAATCCCGTCCATCTGCTTCGGCGGGTGGCTGCCCCATCGTATACGGAGGGGGCAAAAACTGCTTCTTAGGTCAGCAAGCTGCTGGCCTATGTCACAACGACCATAGCTTTTGTTTACTGGACACTGATTGCGCAGGCGAAAGGAAAGTTTTAAGGCTGAGGGGCGGGGGACCGCCGCCGACGCCGCAGCCGTCGTCGCCGCTAGGCGACTCAAGAGGCAGGCAGTCAACCGGCCCTTCTCAGGGCGAAACTCTGGAGGAAAAGGCGCCCACGAGCACGCCGGTTGTCTTGGTGGAGCGCATGGTGCTGAGGCCTAGGTCTCGGCCCAACTTAGTAACTTCCAACGCTCCCGAGGCTCCGGAGCCCCCTAAGGAAAAATCTAACGAGAAGGGAAAAGAGGCAGAGGACGAGTCTGACACCGGGAGCATGATAACCGTGTGTTCCGGGTCAGGCTTGGATAACAATAAAAGAGATGGTGATCCACAAGCTGAGTCAGACTCGGCCATGAGTTATGTCTCTACAGAAGTTCCTCGGTGCCGCTCCGCAGATGTGGACATGGGACGCTTCTGGAGAAAGCGCCTCCTGAGCGAGTCGGAATCAGATCCGGAAGTGACCTCCGAACGCAAGGACAAATCTACCCCAAAAAGAGGACGCGGTCGGCCCTCCTCCACTGGGCACTATGTTGGCCTTGCCAAGGCCAAAGAGGAAGTAAACCGGCTCAAGAGGGAAGAACTTCGACTACGGGCTGAGGAGGAGGTTGCCGGCCTGCACAGGTCGATTTCGACCCGCAACCTGGCACGACGCCTAAAACTGGTCACTGACAAGTCAAGTGCGGAGGACGAGCTCTCGTTGCCGTCCCTTATTCAGCGGGCGGAGAGCGGTTTGGAGGCTATAGCCTTGGTTGCCAATAAATCAGGCAACCTCAAGGGAACCTTCGTGAAGGCCCTCAATGACGCCGCTATATCTATCAAAGAAGTTTTCGAGGATCTGATAGAACGCACTTCCTCTGAAGAGACGCGAAGGCTTCAAGCACAAAACGACCGCTTGCGAGCCGAACTGAAGGACCTCCGCTCCGAAATGGCGCAACTGAGAGCGGAAGTTCGGGACCAGGCTGAGTGGAGAACTCCGGCCCCCGTCGCGTCTACACCTAAGGAGTCAACAAGTAGCTCCTGCGAAGGAACTTTTGGTCCTGCCAGCATGGACGAAGTGGTACGGTCCATCACAGCTAAGGTGGGGCTGATGTTGGACGCGAGGCTGGGAGCCCTGGAAATTGAGGGCAGACTGTTGCCGGCTCAACCAATGCGGCCCCCGCTGGCCGCCGACCGAAAAAGGCAAGCTGAGCTGGCGGGCTCTCAAAGCCATGGGCCTGCATCCGCTTCCGAGCCGGCTCCCGTTCCGGCTCCAAAAAGAGGTCCCTCGAATGTGACGGAGGAGCCCCGAAAGGGGAATAAAGGGAAGGGGAAGGGAAAAAAGAAGGTGACTCGCGCTGGTGTTGAAGCCGCTACGGCTCTTCCATCCATTGCATCAGCTCCCCAGCCACCGCCGCCAGACCATGAATCCATGGAGTGGAAGTTAGTGGGGAAAAATAATAAGGTGGTAAATCCTCGTTCGGGTTCGCAGCCGGAGCATCAAAGGAAGAATACCAAGAAGTCGAAAACGCGGAAGCTCCGCCCCCCTCGCTCAGCAGCAATAGTGCTGACACTGCAGCCCGAAGCCGTGGATAAGGGAGTGACGTACGCGCAGGTGCTTGCCAAGGCCAAGGAGAGTATTAACCTCGAGAGCCTTGATATAAATAACATCAGGTTTAAGAGGGCAGCCACTGGCGCTAGAGTTCTGGAGGTACCGGGTACAACCAGTGGGGAGAAGGCCGATTCCCTGGCCAAAGAGCTAGCTGACAAGCTTGGGCAGGATATCGTCCGGGTATCCAGACCGACAAGATGTGCAGAGCTGCGTCTTATGTACCTGGATGACTCGGTGTCACCCGGCGAAGTTGTTGCTGCCGTTGCCAAGGCTGGCAGTTGTGAGGAGAGTCAAATAAAGGCCGGAGAAATCCGCGAGGATGCGTCTGGCCTTGGCTCAATCTGGCTTCGCTGCCCTGTAGCAGCAGCCAAAAAAGTAGTCGAAGCCGACCGTGGGAGACTCCAGGTAGGGTGGGTCCGTGCTGCGGTGAAGCTACTCGATCAGCGTCCCATGCGGTGCTACAAGTGCCTGGAAAAGGGCCATGTACGGGCACAGTGCTCTTGCGATGTTGATCGAAGCGATGTTTGTTACCGATGTGGCAAATCAGGTCACAGAGCGGCTGGATGCTCCGCGACGCCATACTGTGTGGTATGTGCGGATGCAGGGAAAAAGGCGGATCATAGGCTGGGCTCAAAGGCGTGCAAATCCCCAGGTCCTAAAACAACCAGTAAAAAGACTGCAGCAGGCCCCAAGGCCTCGTCCCAGCCTACCCAGCCATCTACCAGCAGGTCAGATGAGCACGAGGAGGATCATATGGCTACTGACTAAGATGGCCATTCGGGTATTACAGACGAATCTCAACCATTGCGCTAGGGCCCAGGACCTCCTGTTCCAATCCCTGGCGCAGTGGATGATTAATGTTGCCGTGGTGGCAGAACCCTACTCGATACCTCCCCGGGATGACTGGATAGGTGATGTGGACGGGTGTGTGGCACTGGTCGTAAGGACAGTAGCCGGTGGTCTGCCGATGACCAGTGCCATAAAAGGGAGGGGCTATGTGGCGGCGCTCTGTGGCGAAATATGGTTTGTAGCGGTTTACTTCTCGCCTAACCGCCGTCTGGCTGACTTTGAGAGGTTCCTTGATGAAATAGGGGCTCGAATAGGCCAGCTCCTACCACGCCAGGTGATCGTTGCCGGAGATTTTAATGCTAAGTCCACAGCTTGGGGCTCCCCGGCGACGGATGTGCGTGGCGCGACCCTAGAGGAGTGGGCGGTTGCAGCTGGCCTCGCGGTTATCAACCAAGGAACGGCAGAGACGTGCGTGCGACAACAGGGTGGCTCTATCGTGGACATAACGTTTGCGAGTGCCTCTCTAGCGCGCCGTGTCCAAGAATGGGAGGTCATGGTGGGAGTGGAGACGTTGTCGGATCACCGTTACATCCGGTTCGAGGTTGTTACACCTTCAATGGCCCCGAATAACCCTAGCCGAATTGCCCCGGCCGGGAGTGGCCCCAGATGGGCACTCACTAAACTCGACCGGGAACTTCTGAAGGAGGCGGCGATTGTACAATCCTGGTTACCGGAACCGGATGGAGCGTTGGAAGTAGAGTCCGAAGCGTCCCGGCTCCGAGCGGCCATGACGCAAATTTGTGACGCATCTATGCCCCGGGCCAAGTCTGTGCCACCAAAGCGAAGCGTATACTGGTGGACCGCCGAGCTCGCGCAGATGCGTAGTAACTGTATAGCCGTGCGGCGCCAGTACATGCGACAAAGAAGGCGCAGACTGAGAGATGAAGACGAGGAGCGTCGCCTGTACGAGATTTACAAGGCCTCCAAACAGGCGTTCTCGGTGGCCATAGGGCAGGCAATTGAGGCGAGCCGTGCCGAATTTTTGGATACCCTCAATGCCGACCCGTGGGGAAGGCCATATAAAATGATCCGGAGCAAGTTGCGCCCATGGGCGCCTCCACTGACTGAATCACTTCAGCCGGATTTTGTGGATCGCGTGGTTGCGACGCTATTCCCCGAAAGGGGACCTCACCAGCCACCTTCAATGGCGCCGCCAGCGGTGAGGCCAACAGAGGAAGAGACTGTCCCACCAATTCGTCCTGCCGAGTTGGCCGTGGCCGTCATCCGGCTCCGTGCCAGGAACACGGCCCCAGGGCCTGATGGCATTCCGGGCCGTGCGTGGGTCTTGGCTATGGACGCCCTGGAGCCGCGGCTACTGCGTCTTTTGACCGCCTGCCTGGAGCAGGGTTGCTTTCCGAAAGAGTGGAAGTGCGGGAAGCTGGTGCTATTGCGAAAGGAGGGGCGACCGTTAGACTCTGCGTCTGGTTACCGGCCAATAGTCCTGCTCGACGAGGTGGGCAAGCTCTTTGAGCGGATAATTGCTGCTCGCCTGATCAGGCATATGGAGAGCGAAGGGCCGGACCTAGCTGACTCCCAGTTTGGCTTCCGCAGGGGCCGTTCGACGGTTGACGCAATCCAGCGGGTCAAAACAATGGCGAACGAAGCCGTGTCCCAGGGGAGGGTCGTCTTGGCGGTGTCGTTAGACATTGCCAACGCCTTTAACACCCTGCCCTGGAACACGATAAAAGAGGCGTTGCGGTTCCACCAGGTACCCTACCACCTGTTCCGCATCATAGAGGCCTATCTTAGCGAGAGGTTTGTTACCTGGCCTGGGCAGCAGGAATGGGGGAGGAAGGAAATGTGTTGCGGGGTTCCACAGGGGTCGGTTCTAGGACCACTCCTGTGGAACATAGGCTACAATTGGGTCCTACGGGGGGAAAACTTGCGCGGAGTCAATGTCATCTGCTACGCCGATGACACGCTCGTGACGGCCCAGGGACCCAGTTACCGAGATGTAGCCGTGCTGGCGACAGCGGCAGTTGCCCATTGCGTCGCTAGGATTCGACGGCTGGGCCTGGAGGTGGCTCTAACAAAGTCCGAGGCCATATGCTTCTATGGTCCACGGCGAGCGCCCCCAGCCGACGCACATATCGTGGTGGGAGGAGTCCCGATTGCTGTCAAGCCGACGCTGCTATATCTTGGCGTCGTGCTTGACAGCAAATGGAATTTTAAAGCGCATTTTGAGCGCCTGGCGCCCAAGTTGCTGCGTGCGGCGTCAGCCTTTGGGCGTATACTGCCGAACCTGGGAGGGCCCAAGAGCTCATGTCGCCGCCTTTATACGGGTGTGGTGCGCTCAATGGCACTATATGGTGCCCCAGTCTGGGCAGACGCCCTCCACAACTACAACATTGCCCAGCTGCGCCGGCCGCAGAGAGCGATGGCTCTGAGGGCGATTAGAGCGTACCATACGGTAAGCGCGGAAGCCGCGTGTGTGCTGGCTGGTTCCACACCCTGGGACCTGGACGCGAGGGCCCTCGCAGCCCTATATCAGTGGCGTGGGGAGGCGCGAAACCGGGGGGACCTGGTGGCACCGCAGGAGATCAAGAAGCGGCGGACGGAGCTGCTGCAGGAGGCGGTAGAAAGATGGGGGCAGAGGTTGGAGCGGCCAAGTGCCGGCTTCCGCACCATAGAGGCGATTCAACCAGTCCTCCAAGACTGGGTGGAAAGGCGCTTCGGGGTTTTGTCCTTCAGGCTGACGCAGGTGCTGTCGGGGCATGGTTGCTTCGGCAGCTACCTGCACAAAATTGCGCAGCGAGAGCCGACCCCGGAATGCCACGAGTGCGGAGCCGGCATAGACTCTGCTCAGCACACGTTAGCAGAGTGCCCGGCCTGGGGCGTGGAACGGCAGGAGGTGGTTGCCCGATTAGGGCCGGACCTGTCGCTGCCAGTTGTAGTGCGGGCCATGTTGTCCAGCGAATCCAGCTGGAAAACGATGCTGGACTTTTGCGAACACATCATGGCCGACAAGGAGGCAGCGGAGCGCGAGCGGGAGGCCTGTGCTCAGGCTGACCCAATGCGCCGCCGCAGAATAGGGCGAAGGCGTGCCGCGCACAATCGGCGCTTGCCGCCATAACGAGGACTTCCGGGTGGCAGTCACGGGGGCGTCTGCCACCTGTAGGAGAGAGGTCCTCGAGTTGGAGGGCGTGTCAAGTGTCCTGACACGCTAGTAATGGTGCCTTGGGGATCAGAAGAATCCGCCTGTGATGGGCCCAGAAGGGCAGCTGCTGGCGGGGTTGCGGACGTATAGTAGTTCCCGTGGCCCCGCCGATACGCAGAGCGAGGCACACCGTGGGGTTTTAGACGGTAGTCCGGGTGGTTCCCGGGAGTCCGTCATACCCGCCCTGGCTTCCCCGGCAGGGCGGGATGCGTAAAAGCATTTCCCCACGTAAAAAAAAAAAAAAAAAAAAGGTTAGGTTAGGTTAGGTTAGGTTAGGTTAGGTTAGGTTGGGGTGTGTGGACTGGTAGACCTCCTCGTGGTGCACCCTGGGAGGGGGGAGATAGCCGCTCAGTTGCGCGTTTTGCTGTCTTCCCTCTGCTAACTATCAGTCATAGTCGTGGTAATGCAGTCGAGATTACTCCTGCGTGGGCTTCAGTGCCGTGTTTTGTGGTTGGCCGCTCCCAGCATGCCTCAGCTCATCTGAGGTGGCAAGGGATGCGGCCGTTTTAGCCCGGTAGCCTGCTTGGCAGCCACAGGGCAGTGGTGGCGGTGCGAATGCACCTTTTGCCTTTGGGGCCTTTGTTACGGCCAGTGGTCGTCTTCGGACGGCGTGGGATGGCGGGCCTTCAAGGCTTGCGGCGCGGCGGGTCCGGCGGTCACCTTTGTGTGGCTGCTGGGTGAGTTTTGGCTCCCCGTCGGGCAACCCGTAACTCGCATTGAGCGGGCCGGGGGCGCTGCTCACTGAGAGTAGCGCCGAGTGGAAGAAAACCACTATAATAAATCACCCCAATCCCAAGGTGAGCGGATCGTGCCGATGGGATGTGTGGCTGGAGGGAGTCCAGTGCCTAGCGTGCGGGGGAGCTCACCCCCGAAAAAAGAGACAACGATGTGGAGGCATCGCGATAAATGAAAATGACAAGCAGTTTCCAGAATCTCCGGGCGGGTACTCAATCCCGTCCATCCGCTGCGGCGGATGGCTGCCCCGTTGTATACGGAGGGGGCAAAAACTGCTTCGTAGACCGGCCGGATGCCGGTCTCCGTGAACACGACCACAGCTTTGTTGTACCGGACACCGAAAACGCAGGAGCTGCTGAGGACGGGGGCGGACCCGACTCAGTCCAGGGAAGGGACGCTGATGGCACAGCGGTGGATGTAGGCGCCCCGAAGGCGGGCACTGAAACCCAAAACCCCAGCGAAGAGAAGGTGAAAAGAAAAGAGGAGGTATTTCGCCCTCGCACCACCCTTGCACGTTCACCAGTGCGAAGAGAGGGTAGCCCACGTATCGACCTAAACTCAGCCGCTATTCAGATCGTGCCGAAAGGTCATACCAGCGGTCCAGCACGTGATAGCTCTGGCCGCTTCATACCGCGAGGGAAAGGTGGGAGGCGCCCCATGGAGGAGGCCCCAAAAGATGAGTGTGCACCAGCGACGCCCCTGGAGGAAGGGCGAGAAAGTCGCTTCGAGAAGTTACCCAAAGTACTCCTGACCCGGCTAAAAGAGGGAGAAGTGAATGGGGCTCCCAAGGATCCGGTGACAGATACGGACGAGTCGATGCACACCGTGCGATCCGACTCGCCCGCCGGCTTCGGTGCCGACTTGGAAGGGCAGCGGCCATCCTACGGTAACGAAGCGAGGGATCCGCAGCCGATAAAGATCAGAGCTAGGGGTAGGAGACGAGCGCGCGCATGCGAGCTCACCCCGTTCAACGTGGGGACGAGGGAATCGTCCGTTGATTCCCCAGCGCCCCGGTCGGACGCGGAGGACTTGCCGGGGCAGCTGGTGGCAAAGGCACGTGATGAAACAGATAGAGGCTTCGACTCTCCCAGTGTTGATGCCCAGCCGCTGCGTGGAAGTTTCTGGCAGACACCCAGGAAAAGACGTCGCCTCCAGGCCAACGAAGGCGATGAGGAGGACGAGTCCAGCCAGTCCGCTGCAGTAGGCAATTCACTTCCGGTGACGATGAATAAAGGCCGCTCGCCCGTGGACATGGCGAAGGCCAAAGAGGCCAGAGATGAATATAGGGCAGACCCCAAGGCCAAACGAGAGAAGGTGCGCCGTCGTGCAGAGCAAGACCTCGACGATTTCTGTAGTTCGTACAGCACGAGAGTCTTGAGACTTTCGGACACGTCCACGGACGAGCCAGAGGGGATAGGAGGTTCCAGTCTCAATGAGCGTGTCCAAACTAGCTTAGACGCCATAGAAGAGGTGGCTAGAAAATCAGGCCACCTAAAGGGGACACACCAAAAGCTTCTGAAACAGTCGGCCAAGGCCATGAGGGAGGTTTTTGAAACGCTCCGGTCACACACTGTCACTGATGAAACGAGGCAACTCGAGGCCGAAAACAGACGACTGAAAGCGGAGCTCGCGGATATCCGTTGCGAACTCCGCAAAATCCGGGAGGAAATGCAGCGACAAGAAATGAGGCCGCAGCGAGATTTGCATCCCGTGGAAGCAATGGAAACACAGCCTCCCAAAAAGACCACAAGACGCCCAGCCGTGTCGCGCCAAGCTGGTATGGAGGACTGCGACATAGAGAGCATCGTCCGAGCTGTTTCAGTCCAAGTGGGAGTGATGATTAATGCCCGCTTCGATGGCCTAGAGAAGGAGGGCCGTCTCCTGCCGGCACAGAGCCTCCGCCCACCACTGACTGGCGACAAGAGCAAAGAGGTCGACACAGCTGCCCCAACGACCCTGATGCCCCCGGCAAATGACGCGCCCAAAAGAGGTCCACCGAACCACACGGAGGAGCCCAATACAAGCGGTAACAAGGGGAAAGGCAAGAAGAAAGGAAAGGGGAAGGGCAAGAGTACTACTGGTTCAATACAGGAGACTCGCCAAGACACGGCAGCCTATCCCACGACCTCTTCGTCAAAGGAAGAAGGTTGGCAGAAGGTGACCCGAAAGGGTCATAACAAGAAGAAGACCGGGGCCGCTTCCCAGCCACAGAACCAAACACAAGGGGCTAAGCGGCCAAAGAAGCAGCAAAAGCTGGTACCTCCTCGCTCGTCGGCTGTTGTGCTGACGCTGCTTCCGGAGGCCGTAAAGGAGGGGGTCACGTATGCCAACGTGCTGGCGGAGGCCAAGAACAAGGTGGACCTTCAAACGTTGGGGATCACGGCCTTGAAAATAAGGCGCGGCGTCACTGGAGGCGCTGTATTGGAGGTGCCAGGATCCACCAGTGGCAGCAATGCCGACGAGCTGGCTAAGGCGCTAAGCGAAAAGTTGGGTGGGGATATTGTCCGCATCACGAGACCAGTCAAGTGTGCAGAAATCCGCCTGGCTGAGCTGGATGACAGTATCACGCCAGAGTCGGTCAAGGCAGCGATTGCGCTTGTCGGCGAATGCACCGCCGACCAAATAAAAACGGGCGAGATCCGGCGGGGCCCTCGGGGACTGGGTACAGTCTGGGTACGCTGCCCTGTTACAGCGGCTAAAAAAGTTGTCCAGGGTGGGCGCCTCAAACTCGGCTGGGGTCTCTCGGCTCGAGCCAGAGTTTTAGAAGAGAGGCCTCTGAGGTGCTTTAAGTGCCTACAGATGGGGCACGTAAGGGCCCAGTGCACGGCCAAAGAAGACCACAGTGAGTTATGTTACCGGTGTGGTCAACAGGGACACAAGCGGTTGGCTTGCTCAGGGCCGCCCTGCTGCGTTCTGTGCGCTGCTGTGGGAAAGCCTGCGGACCACCAAATTGGATCAAAGGCGTGTACGAATCCACGCACAAAGAAGGCGAAGCGCGCTGGCGATGGCCCCCGGGCCCCCTCCCAGGCTGCTGCACCCTCCTCCGGCACATCAGAGGAGACTGAGATGGAGGTAGTGTCTGCAAATCAATAAAATGTCCCTCCTTAAAATTCTGCAGACGAACCTAAACCACTGCGCCCGGGCCCAGGATCTTTTGTACCAGTCCATGGCGCAGTGGGGGATCGAGGTGGCAGTGGTGGCGGAGCCTTATTGGGTTCCGCCACGCGACAACTGTGCGGCGGACCTTGATGGGGTTGTCGCCTTGTGGTCTGGAGGGAGCACGGGCGCCCTTGAGCGCGTTTCAAAGGGTAACGGGGTTGTGTCGGCAAGCTGCGGCGGGGTCACCTTCATCGGAGTCTACTTCTCCCCGAATCGCTGTCTAGCCGATTTCGAACGGTTCCTCCTAGAGCTAGAGGCTCGTGTTGGCCAATTAAATGGTCGTGGTCCATTAGTGGTAGCCGGCGACTTCAACGCGAAGTCCACTGCATGGGGGACTCCGGTGACGGACGTGCGCGGCGCGGTTCTGGAGGAGTGGGCTATAGCGTCGGGCTTAGTCTTGGCTAACAGGGGTGCAGTAAACACATGCGTGCGGCAACAGGGTGGCTCCATCGTGGACCTCACATTCACAAATGCCGCCATGGCGCGCCGTGTCCAGGACTGGAGGGTGCTGGCCGACGTGGAGACGTTGTCGGACCACCGATATATCCGGTTCGACATCTCTGCGTCTCCAGCTACCGCAAACGGTCCCACTCACCGAAGAGGGCTGATCACCGGCAGTGGCCCGCGCTGGGCGCTTAACAAACTAGACCGTGATCGGCTCAAAGAGGCGGCAATAGTACAGGCTTGGTTGCCCGTGCCTGACGGCGAAGTGGACGTCGAGGCCGAAGCGTCCTGGTTTCGGGGAGCAATGACGGAAGTCTGCGATGCGGCAATGCCGCGCGCCAAACCCCCCCCACAACGCACCAAGGTGTACTGGTGGACCACCGAACTCGCGCAGCTGCGCGAGGGCTGTACAGCCATGCGGCGCCAGTACACCAGACTGCGGAGACGCCGGCGGAGAGATGAGGAGGCGGAACGAGCCACGTATGCCCAGCTCAAGACTGCCAAGGACTCTCTCAAAGTCGCCATTGGGCGCGCTATAGATGCGGCAAGAGAGGAGTTCTTGGCAACACTAAATGCGGACCCCTGGGGCAGACCCTATAAGCTTGTACGCGACAAGCTGCGGACATGGGGCCCCCCTCTCACAGAAACCCTCCAGCCGGAATTTCTCAACGAGGTGATTGAGACCCTGTTTCCCGGCGGAGGCAGCGACAGACCGCCGGTGATGGCGCCGCCTAATGTGGAGGAGTTGGAGGAAGAGGTGCCGTCCGTCACGCCCGGCGAGCTTGGGACAGCTGTGCTGCGGATGCGGGCCAAGAACACGGCCCCGGGACCGGATGGAGTGCCCGGACGCGCATGGGGTCTCGCGATAAGCGAGGTGGAGCAGCGCATGCTACGCCTTTTTACAGCGTGCATGGTTCAGGGCCGATTCCCCGTAGAGTGGAAAACTGGGAAGTTAGTCCTCCTAAGAAAAGAAGGTCGACCGGCCGACACGCCATCGACGTACAGACCGATTGTCCTGCTGGACGAGGTGGCGAAGCTATTAGAGCGCGTCATAGCTTCCCGCCTCAACGGGCACCTGCGGAATGTGGGGCCGGATCTAGCCGAGAACCAGTTTGGGTTCCGCAGCGGCCGCTCCACGGTGGACGCCATCTTAAGCGTGCGTGAGATGGCACAGGAGGCCGTCTCCCAGGGTCACGCGGTGCTGGCGGTGTCTCTGGACATCCGCAACGCCTTCAACACCTTACCCTGGGAGACTATCCATGAGGCGCTCAGGTACCACAGGGTTCCCCGGTATCTTAGCCAAATAATCCGGGCATACCTGAGTGAGCGGTCGGTCGTGTGGCCGGGACAAGGAACGTGGGGCAGCAAGCAAATGGAGCGCGGCGTTCCGCAGGGGTCGGTTCTGGGGCCACTCCTGTGGAACGTGGGGTATGACTGGGTCCTGAGGGGGGTAAACCTTCGTGGAGTCAGCGTATTCTGCTACGCCGATGACACGTTGGTGACGGCCAAGGGACCCAGCTATCGTGATGCCGCCGTCTTGGCGACGGCCGGAGTGGCGCACGTGGTCGGCCGCATCAGGCAATTGGGCTTGGAGGTCGCTCTCCAAAAATCGGAGGCCATCTGCTTCTATGGGCCTCGGAGAGCACCTCCACCAAACGCCCATATTATAGTGGGAGGCGTTCCGATTGCTGTCAGGCCGGCGCTGCGATATCTCGGCGTCATGCTTGATAGCAAGTGGAATTTCGGGGCTCACTTCGAGCGCCTGGCTCCGAAGTTGATGGGAGCGGCGGGAGCGCTGGGGCGTATACTGCCCAACCTGGGAGGGCCCAAAGCGTCGTGCCGCCGCCTCTACACGGGCGTGGTGCGGTCGATGGCCCTATACGGTGCCCCCGTTTGGGCTGACGCTCTCAATGGCCGGAACGTCGCCTTACTGCGGAGACCGCAGAGAGCGATGGCGCAGAGGGCGATACGGGGGTATCGCACCGTGTCGGCGGAAGCTGCGTGCGCATTAGCGGGGACCCTACCTTGGGATTTAGATGCCAGAGTGCTAGCCGACCTGTACCGATGGCGAAGAGAGGAACGGGAAAAAGGGAACTGGCCGGCCCCGTTGGAAATTGAGGCTCGCGGTGACGAGCTCACCCGGAGAGCGATGGGGGTCTGGGAACACCGGCTCGAGCAGCCGACAGCCGGCCTCCGTACGGTAGAGGCAATCCGTCCGGTCCTGAGGGAATGGGTGGAGAGGGAACACGGGGCTCTAACATTCAGGCTGACCCAAATCTTGTCAGGGCATGGCTGCTTTGGCAGGTTCTTGTGGAAGGTCGTGGGGAGGGAGCCGACCCCCATATGCGCGCATTGTGGTGCGCCCGAAGACACCGCTCAACACACCTTGGCCGAGTGCCGAGCGTGGAGTGAGCAACGCCTAGGGCTCGTGGCTGAGGTAGGACCGGACCTCTCGTTGCCGGTGGTGGTGGCGGCGATGGTCCAGAGCCGAGAGGCGTGGAATACAGTTCTGTCCTTCTGCGAGGATGTGATGGCGCAGAAGGAGCAGGCTGAGCGCGACCGGGAAACCGCAGCAGAAGCGGATCCCGCTCGCCGCCGAAGACCGGGGCGAAGACGCGCTGCGCACGAGCGCCGATTACCACCCTGAGAGGGCTAGCGAGCGGCGGACAAGAGGGCGTCCGCTGCACTACGCCAGAGCCCTCGAGCCGAGAGGAGCACCGAAGCCAAGCGAAGTGCGCCTCACAAAAGCCGGAAGGGGGGAAGTGTGATCTCCCCCCTTAGATCTAGTCATAGGCCTACTTTTGTGGGCAGCCGCTGGCGGGGTCGCGGAAGAGTGCGCGAGCGTCCCCGGGACCCTGTCGTTGTAGCGGCGAAGAGGCTGAAGTGGGGTTTTAGTGGGTATTCTGGACTTTTTACACCCAGCGAGTCCTACATAACCCGGCCCCCCTCTACATGGGCGGGTATGCGTAAAAGCATTTCCCCACTGTAAAAAAAAAAAAAAAAAAAAAAAAAAAAAAAAAAAAAAAAAAAAAAAAAAAAAAAAAAAAAAAAAAAAAAAAAAAAAAAAAGGTTAGGTTAGGTTAGGTTAGGTTAGGTTAGGTTAGGTTAGGTTAGGTTAGGTTAGGTTAGGTTGGGGCGCTAGGTCGGGTAACCTCCAAGTATGTCCGGGCTCTTCCAATCTCTCTGGATCCTCGCGGATCCGCAGAGAAGGGAAGGGTCTTGGCTGGTGCGCCCTGGAGGCAACGGTAAGTGATCCTGTTCGGGGATCGTTTACCGGTGCTACCAATAACCCGACACCGGGGGGGGAGATGCGCTGGGAGTGTCTCTGATTTAGGCAGAGATCTCTTCAGGTGCTGTTGTGGGAGGGACCTTCTTGGGGAGGCTATTATGGAGGCTGGTAGTTGGTGGTTAGTGGGGGGAGTGACGGGCTCACCTGGCCTCGGTGTCGTTGTTGGGTGGGCAGACTTTGGTCGCCGTCCTCAAGCTCGTTTCCCTAAGTGATGGGGTGTCGTGGATCATGTCTCGCGGCCTCTGATAGGACCGAGGGCCTTGCCTTGACTGGCTGGGTCAAGAGGAGACAACCTCAATAAAAAACAATAGGTTAGAATTAGGTTTAAGTTTTATCCCGTGATACCGCCCGACCTCACGGTGTATATAGGGTTATTCAGGTACGGGGGGCACTACCTGGATGGACTGTTTATATCCCCCATTCTCGTGGGAACAGAATGGATGCAAAAACTAAAAAAAACAAAAACCAAAATGATGATGAAGTTGTAGAGGAGGTAGAGCCGGGTACCATGGAGGTCAGCTCCGGTGCGGAAGTCGTGGATGATCTTGTGTCTCCAGTGGAGGGCCATGAAGTTGAGGCTACGGATGGGGTGCGCGGCGGTGCTGCTAGTCAGCGGGTTGCTGGTCGCGCAAAGAAGGGGCGGGGTGTGAAGAGACAGAGGGTAGGTGGAGCTGGGTCGCAGTTGTCGGGGGAGGAGGGGGAAGATGAGTCTGATCCATCAGCGTCGGGGTCAGTGACGGTTCCGCGTCCGAGGGGCCGCCCACCCACAACAGGGCAATATGTTGGATTAGCTAAGGCTAAGGCGGCTCTGAATGCTGCGGTGCAGGAGGAGAGGAGGCTTGCGGATGAGAAGGAGATCCAGGAGGCGAGCAGTAGAGTGCGGGCGCGGTCGGCTCGGCCACTCAATGTGGCCAGTAGTGATGCTTTGGCCTCTGAGTTGCGAGGGAGAGTTATAGATTACGCAGACTTAATCCATACGATTGCTGTCAAATCCAAGCATTTGAAGGGGACGTTAGTCAAAGATCTTAAAGATTCTGCGGAGGCCATCAAGTTGGACGTCACTGAGCTTGCCAAGAGAACTCAGTCGGAGGAGACCCAGAAGCTTCAGGCCGCGAATGAGCGTTTGCAGGCAGAGTTGGCCGTGGTTCGAAGGGAGTTTGAGGAGCTCCGGGAGGAGGTGCGGAGGCAGCGCGTGCAAGTTACTCCTCCGGTGGCGACGGTTGACAGGGCGAGTGAGCTTCCTGCGTCTGTTACCTCTTTCTTGGAGGGCTTTAAGAGTGAGCTCGTTGCTCTGGTTGGAGGCATTGTGAATGCGAGGATAGATGCGAGGCTGGCTGCGTTTTCTGAGCCGGCTGAGCGGCCTCCTCTGGCGTCGCACGGAGCAGCGAGGGTTGGTTCGGGGGAAACGCTGACTGCGGCTAGGGCTGTGAGCAATTTCCCGGGGGTTGCGGCTTCGGTCTCAGCGGTCGCTAGATCATCAAGGGCAGCGGGTGCGGGTGTGAAGGTTAAGGCTGGTAAAAGGAGAGTTGGGAGGCCTGCCGCTAAGCGAAAGAGGTCTAAGCGGGTGACTTTGGCTGCTCGGGAGGCGGCATCTGTTAGGGAGTCGGTCGCTGCGGTGGTGGCGCCACCGCCCCCATCTCAGGAGGAGTACAGCAGGGTAGTGGGGCGGAAAGCCAAGGTGAAGGCTAGTGAGGTGCCTAGTGCACTCAACGCACCCAAGTCGGCCTCTGTGTCGAGAAGGAAGCTTCGCCCGCCTCGTACTGCGGCGGTTACGCTGACGCTGAAACCGGATGCGCTTCAGAAAGGAGTGAAGTATGAGACGATCTTGGCAGAGGCGAAAAGTCGTGTGAGACTCGCGGATGTCGGGCTAGAGCAGGTTCGGTTCCGCACTACTGCTGCTGGAGCCCGGATGTTGGAGATCCCTCCAGGCACGGCGGATTCGGAGAAGGTGGCGGATGCCTTGGCTGAGAAGCTTCGAAGTGCCTTGGATTCAAGCGTAGTCAGTATCCATCGTCCTGTGAAGTGCGTTGAAGTGCGTGTTGTGGGGCTTGATGACTCTGTGACTGCTGACGAGGTGGTGGCGGCGGTCGCTGAAGGTGGTGGTTGTGCTGTTGATGCGGTTAGGACTGGCGCTATGGTTCGCAGGCCGGATGGCTCTGGTTCGCTGTTCATAAGCTGTCCAGTGTTGGCAGCCAAGAAGATAGTGGACGTTGGCCGCCTCAGGGTCGGGTGGATCTCAGCGAGGGTGGTGCTCCTTGAAGCAAAGCCATTGCGCTGTTTTAGGTGCCTCGAGCAAGGGCACGTGGCAGCAAAATGTGATAGGGGTGTGGATCGAAGTGGAGTCTGCTTTCGGTGTGGTCATGCAGGTCATAAAGTTAAGGAGTGCTCTGCTCGTGCGCATTGTGTGGCTTGCGCGGAAGCAGGCAGGCCAGCGGAGCATTACATAGGAAGGAAGGGATGTCTCAGTGGGACGTCTCGTAGGACCGCGTTGGTAGGAGACAAGGGGGCGGCAGGTGGCCCGGCAGCCCCTCCGTCTTCCCAGCAGGACGCTACGGTGGTGAGTATGGATACGACCCAGTAATGGCTTATAAGTGTCTTCAAGCCAACATAAACCATTCCGCAAGGGCGCAGGACCTACTACTCCAAACCATGGCTGAGTGGCAAGTTGGGGTAGCAGTGGTCTCTGAACCCTATTATGTACCCGTGCGAGATGATTGGGTTGCTGATAGCGATGGTACTGTGTCTGTGGTGGCACCTGCTGTGGTGGGTGCCCCGTTGTTCAGTCAGGTGATTAGGGGATCAGGCTTCGTTCATGCCAAGCTAGGAGACTTCACCGTGGTTGGCGTGTATTTTCCACCCAGTAGGAGTCTTGCTGACTTTGAGCGGCTGCTAGCAGAAATCGGGGTTTTGGTTGGGCAGGCGGCGCCTACTCCCTTGTTGGTGGCTGGAGATTTTAATGCTAAGGCAGCGGCATGGGGATCTCTGGTGACGGATGCTCGGGGGGAGGTCCTGGAAGAGTGGGCAATTTCGATGGGGCTGGCAGTGCTCAATACGGGTTCGGAGAGCACGTGTGTGCGCCGACAAGGAGAATCCATTGTGGACGTCACGTTTGCGTCGCGTGCCCTGGCCTGTCGGGTTCGCGGCTGGAGGGTGGAGGCGGAGGTGGAGACATTGTCGGACCACCGGTATGTGAGCTTCGAGATCTCCGCTCTCCCTGTGCGGGTGGACGGGGCCCGGCCTGTTGTTGAGGATGGTCCTCGTTGGTTGCTGAGTCGGTTGGATGGGGACATTGTCAGGGAGGCAGCCATTGTAGAGTCTTGGGGGCTTCAGGTTGGCCCAGTGGAGGAAGTGGAGATTGAGTCAGAGCGTTTGCGTGGTGCCTTCACTCGGGTATGTGATGCGGCTATGCCAAGGGCCAAGTCTAGTGTCCCAAGCCGTTGTGTGTATTGGTGGCGCCCGGAGCTTCGCCAGTTGCGGTTTGAATGTGTGGCTGCGCGTCGTGGGTATACGCGTTACAGGAGGCGTCGGGTGAGGGACAGGGCGGAGGAAGATGCCCTATATGCTGTATACCGGGCAGCATGCAGCGCGCTACAGGTGGCTATGGCGCAGGCAAAGGAGGCAGCATGGGGGGAGTGGCTGGAGGCGCTTGACCGGGATCCATGGGGGAAACCGTATCGGGCGGTGAGGAAGAAGCTGCGGCCTTGGACTCCTCCGTTGACTACCACTCTCGAGCCCGAGCTTCTCGAGCGGGTAGTGGTGGGTCTATTTCCAGCCAGGGGGGCCTTCGTGCCGCCTGTGATGGCTTTTGGCCTCGAGCGTCATTCGGCCGGGATGGAGGTTCCTCCAGTGACGGAGGCCGAATTGCGAGCAGCGGTTCTCAAGTTGCGGTCCAAGAAAACAGCTCCAGGACTGGATGGTATTCCGGGGCGGGCCTTGGCACTTGCAGTACCGGTATTGGAGGAGGGGGTCAGGGCCCTCTTCACTGGTTGTTTGTCTCTGGGCCGGGTGCCCAGTAGGTGGAAGACGGGTAAATTAGTACTTCTCCGGAAGGAGGGGCGCCCGCCTGACCAGCCGTCAGCCTATCGTCCCATAGTCCTGCTGGATGAGATGAGTAAGTTGTTTGAGCGTGTGCTCGCAGCACGCCTTGTCAGCAGCATGAACCCAGGCTTATGCGAGTGGCAGTTTGGTTTTCGCCCCTGTCGCTCGACGCTGGATGCGATAGCTCGGATTAGGGACATCGCAGTAGAGGAGGTTTCTCGGGGTGGGGTTGTGATGGCTGTCTCCTTGGACATTTCCAATGCCTTCAATACTCTGCCGTGGGAAACAATCAAGGAGGCTTTGAACTATCACAATGTTCCGGGCTATTTGCAGAGCGTCGTAGCGGATTACTTCGCGGGTAGGGCGGTCACTTATCCGGTAAGGGAGGGATGGCGAAGGAGGGTCATGTCTTGCGGGGTTCCACAGGGGTCGGTTTTGGGACCACTCCTGTGGAACATTGGTTATGACTGGGTTCTGCGGGGGGCCATGTTGCGTGGGGTAAGCGTAACATGTTACGCTGATGACACTCTCGTGTCTGCTCAAGCCAGCAATCATCGGGAGGCAGCGCGACTGGCCACTGTTGGGGTGGCGCATGTGGTGGAGCGTATTCGGGCGTTAGGGTTGGAAGTGGCACTCCACAAGTCTGAGGCTTTGGTCTTCCATGGTCCACGTAATGCTCCCCCGCCGGGGGCATCGTTGACAGTCGGGGGAATTGCCATTGCTGTTGGGTCGACGATGAGGTACCTCGGGCTTGTCCTCGACAGTAGGTGGAACTTTGAGGAGCACTTTCGGCGATTGTCTCCAAAGTTGGTGGCTGCGGCTGGAGCTCTTGGGCGGATTCTTCCTAACTTGGGGGGCCCAGGCGGTGCGTGCCGACTCTTGTATGTAGCCGTTGTGCGCTCAATGGCGCTTTATGGGGCGCCCATTTGGGCGGATACTTTGAGTGTTCGGTGTGTAACCCTTTTGCATCGTCCGCAGCGGGTTATAGCACTCAGGGTGGCTAGGGCGTACCGCACGGTGTCGTGCACGGCTGCGTGCTTGTTGGCTGGGAGTCCGCCTTGGGACCTTGAGGCTGAGTTGCTGTCAGGGGTTTATTGGCGGTTAATTGTGGCGAGGAGAGGTGGGACTTGGCCTGCTCCGCGGGAGGTTCGTCAGTGGCGAGAGGAGGCGCGTGTTGTTCTCCTCCAGAAGTGGTCAGGGCGTCTGGAAGGCGCGGTGGTCAGTCAGGGGTTAGTGTCTGCTGTACGCCCGGTTCTCAAGGAGTGGGTTGAGCGGGAGCATGGTGCCCCTTCCTATCACCTCACACAGCTCTTGACGGGGCACGGCTGCTTTGGCAGGTATCTGTGTGAGGTGGTCAGCAGGGAACCGTCGACGGCGTGTCATCATTGTGTGGGAGAAGCCATAGATACGGCGATGCACACGCTTCAGGAGTGCCCTGCGTGGGCGGAACCTCGTGCAGCTTTGTCTGCGGTGGTGGGTGTTGACCTGTCTCTGCCTGCTTTGATTAGGCAGATGGTTAGTAGGGAGGAAGCTTGGGTGGCGGTGGCCGCTTTTAGTAGATCGGTCCTCCTGCATAAGGAGGCGGCGGAGCGAGCGCGTGAGGATGATGTAAATTCGGTTCCTCAGCGTCGTAGGCGTCCAGGCAGGCGGCGAAGGGCCTTTGCGGACCGGTTGCGCCCGCCATAGTGGTGACGTGCAGGTGATGGGCCGGGAGTTCCATTACCTGCTTAGTAGACGTCAGGTGCTAGAAGGCCCCCATGGTGTTCTGGGGTGCCTACAGCGGAGTGGGTAAATTTACAGCTTTGGTGGGCCCGTTTGGGTAGCGCTGGCAGAGCTGCGGAAGAGTACGGTAGCGTTCCCGTGCCTCTGTCGGAAGGCGAAATGTGGAACACCCCAGGGGTTTTAGTCCGTGCGAGTCGGACATACCCGCTCGGCTTCTCCCGGGTCGAGCGGGATCCATAACGGATTTCCCCTGGGTCAAAAAAAAAGGTTAGGTTAGGTTAGGTTAGGTTAGGTTAGGTTAGGTTAGGTTAGGTTAGGTTAGGTTAGGTTAGGTTAGGTTAGGTTAGGTTAGGTTAGGTTAGGTTAGGTTAGGTTAGGTTAGGTTAGGTTAGGTTAGGTTAGGTTAGGTTAGGTTAGGTTAGGTTAGGTTAGGTTAGGTTAGGTTAGGTTAGGTTAGGTTAGGTTAGGTTAGGTTAGGTTAGGTTAGGTTAGGTTAGGTTAGGTTAGGTTAGGTTAGGTTAGGTTAGGTTAGGTTAGGTTAGGTTAGGTTAGGTTAGGTTAGGTTAGGTTAGGTTAGGTTAGGTTAGGTTAGGTTAGGTTAGGTTAGGTTAGGTTAGGTTAGGTTAGGTTAGGTTAGGTTAGGTTAGGTTAGGTTAGGTTAGGTTAGGTTAGGTTTTTTTTTTTTTTTTTTTTTTTTTTTTTTTTTTTTTTTTTTTTTTTTTTTCCTAATCTACCTCCAACGTGATCGGAGCCTGTCTTTGCTGTTTCTCATTCATTCCATTTCTCGCAATTTTTCTTCTCGCACTTCCATGCTTCATACGGTATCTTTCTTTAATCCATCATATCTTTCGCAACTATTGATATGGGTGGGATTCCCATTTATGCCTATTTCAGTCTGATTTATTCTGCTTTTATTTCATTTTCTTTGTTTTACATTTTGTTCGGGGTTAGAAAATTAGACCAACACAGGTGTTTTATTTTAGGAAAACTTTACAATATTTATATACACATACAATTTACAATATTATCAACTTAATCTATTTTTATTTCTATTTGTGTACTTATCTATACTTGATCCTTAGCTAACAATATTCTCGTCTTATGCTGATCTTTAATATTTATACACAATATTATGACAACATATTTTCTTTACCTAGTTTTATTCCTTAGTATAACCTTATTCACTATTTGTACACAATATCTTATGAACTTTTCTCTTTCTTTGCTCTGTAATATTTCATGAACATTTTCCTTAGTTACTGTTTGTTTTATTTCGTACTCTACATCTAAACGTTCGAGATCGTATACTGGACAATTAAATAGTATGTGTGGTACTGTTTCCGCTACTCCAGGTTGACAGATACAAGATGGATTCTCTTTACACTTGAAACGACTCAGGTATTCAGAGAATCCACCGTGTCCCGTCATTATCTGGGTCGTTACACTATTTAGACTTAACTTCCGGGTCGCCCGGTACGCAACCACGGCATCTGGAAAGAAGATCTTTGTGACCGAAGCGGCGTCGCCGGTCTTGTACCTATGATTCCACTCATCAAGCGTGGCCATACGGATGCGTCGTTTGACGAATGATACCGGGCACAGATCGTAGTCCGGTCTTTTCTTGGAGCCTGCAGCTGCCTCTTTAGCTAACTGATCAGCCCTCTCATTGCCCTCCAAACCAGCGTGGGCCTTGATCCAAAACAGGGTTACTATTTTGTTCTGGAGAGATATAGATTTTATATTATCTCTGGCTTCTACGGCTAAGGGATGGAGGCAGCTATGGTTCGTCACCGTTTGGAGGGCCGCCATCGAGTCGCTGAAGACTCCAAAGGAAGATCCTCTGTGCTCAAGGATCACTCTGGTTGCCTTGCATATTGCTAGGAGCTCGGCCTGGTAAACTGTGCAGTAATTGGGTAGCGCAAGTTTGTGGGTTTTGCTCTCAGTTTCGCCATTCCATACGGACAGCGCCGCCCCGACCTTGCCACCAATCTTACTCCCGTCAGTGAATATCCGGACATCGATATCATTGTGTTGGTCTACCTGCTCCTGGTTGGCCAGGCTTTTGAATCCCAGAACAATACGATCTGCGGGATGAGGAGCCTCGATTGCAGGTGACATACGTTCAACTTCCATGTCTCCCAGCATTGGCTGTGGTACGCCCCTCTTGGCCTGATATAACAGGGCTGCTTCTTTGACTCGGAGGTCAAGAGGAAGCAGCCCGGACAACACTAGTGCAGAGTTCAAAGAAACCGTGCGGTAAGCCTTACAGATTTTCTGCGCTATTCCTCTCTGTACCACCTCAAGCTGCTTTATTACCATCAGTTTTTCAGCGGCAGGCGCCCAGACACTTGCAGCATAAAGTATGATCGGCTCAACAGTGGCTATGTATATGAGTTTTATTACCTCTGGATGGAGTCCCCAGTTCACTTTCGCCGCTCTACACAACTGCTTATATATGCCTATTGCTTTCCTACATACGTTAGACACGTGCGTGTTAAATGTCAGTTTGTGGTCGATCGTTACTCCCAGGAGCTTGATCTCGTTGGACATGGCAATCTCGGTCCCTGCCATGCTCAGTCTTGGGTTGTCGTATTTTAGTTTCCTAGTAATGACCATCGCGTTGGTTTTATGCGGAGCAAATGTAAGTTTATTTTCGACACCCCAAGCCTGAACATGTCCGAGAGCGAGGTTGGCACGCCTCTCCACTTCTAGTGCTGTGTCTCCATCGAAAGCAAGGACGACGTCATCCGCGAACGCCTGGCAAAAGACCCCTCTGCTTTCCAGACTTTTTAGAAGTGGATTCAGTAGGAGGTTCCACAGTATCGGGCCTCCAATAGAGCCCTGGACACAGCCTTTGTTGGTACTCTTCACATATTCTTCGCCCGCATACCTCACTGCGACCTCCCTATTATCGAGGTAACTGTCCATGATCCTCCTCAGATTCAAGGGACATTTTTCCTCCGCCAGTCGAACTCTTATTGCTGGCCACCAGGCACTGTCGAAGGCTCCCTCTATATCTAGGGATATTAGAGTGACTATTTTCTTTTGATATAGTTTCTTGCGGATGTACTGCATTAAGGTATAGAGGGAGTCCTCGGTGCTTTTCTGGGGCATAAATCCGAACTGCCGGGTGCTCATCTTAGGTAGTAAATGAAACCTGAGGCGGGCCACTATCATTTTCTCCAGAATTTTTCCCAATATCGGTAAGAGTCCTATAGGCCTGTACGATTTGGGGGCGGTGTAGTCATCCTTTGAAGGTTTTCTAAGGACTATAACGGTGGCCTTCTTCCAGATTCCCGGGAAATGATTGAATTTTAAGCACTTGTTGTAGAGCTGAAGGAAAAGTGCAGGTTCGCTTTTTATGGCGTTAAGACATATGTCGGCGGTGAAGCCGTCAGCTCCCGGAGCCTTTTTAGGGTTGAAGGACTCGCTTGCTGAGATGAGTTCCGCCATAGTGAAGGGTGGATCGCAAGTTTCATCTTGCTCTCCAACATTCACCTGTTCCGCTTTCTCTCTCGTGTTACGGTGATGGATATTATCGTTGGTCGTGAGGTCCGGTGGGTAGAAAGTCTCGGCTAATAATTTAACAGAACCCTTTGCATCCAAAACCTCTCCATTTTTCTCCAACGGCAAATCCTCAACTCTGCGAGTGGTTCTACCAATCACCCTATAGATGCCCTCCCAGACACCTTCCCTGTCTTGTTTGCTGCAAAATTCCTTCCAGCTATCAACCTGCGCCTTTGCCGCCTCCGATTCGTACTCTTCTTTCTTCTGCAGGTACTCCTCTAAGACCCTTGCCCGTCTGACGGGGGCAGCGCATCTTATCCTGCGTTTCATGGTCGCTACCTCTTTTTTCATCTTCGCAAGTTTCTCGGACCACCACGGCAGGGTGATTTCCTCTTTTGCTTTTTTCAAGGGCATCGACATCTTGCATGCTTCTGTTATAGACCTTGTAAGATTTTCTGTGGCTGTTTCGATCTGTTGGGTATTATTAATTTCACCGATCTGTAACTGGGTGATTTCATTTTCTATGAATTGTTGCCTGAGTTTCTCCCGAAACTCTGGCCAATTTGCCTTTTTTGTGTTAAAGATCCTAGTGGTCCTACTGATGCTGACGCCCTTAGATTCCTGAAGCCTTATATGAAGCAGTATGCCGTTGTGGTCCGAGCTTGTCAGGCCTTCAACAACCCTCCAGTCCTCTATCAAGCCCAAGATGTCCGTCGAACAGGCTGTTATGTCGACGAAGCTTTGGAAACGCTTTCCCCCTCGAACGGTGTCAAAAGTTGGAATTTTCCCTTTGTTCAGCACATTCAGGCTTAGCTCGTTAAGGGTTCCCAGAAGTTCTTCGCCTCTATGATCATTAACAGGACTTCCCCACCACGTACTCTTAGCGTTAACGTCGCCTCCAACAAGCCACCTTTTTAAGGCTGTTTCTTTGCCTATCTTGGCTAAGTGTTCTAGGTCTGGTCCTATAGGGTGGTTATGTTCCGGACTTTCTAGGTAGACAGAGGCAAAAGTAATTTCCCACGCACTGGTTCGGATTCCCACCACGACGACGTTGTTAGTGGTGAGTTTCGGGTACTGTATTACATCGAGATCTTGGTCGAAAACCGCGATAGCGGCTTTTACAGTCCCTTCCCCTATATCAGTGCTTTGGAAAATTCTCACGCCGTTATGGCTCCGCATTTCCTTAGCTGCTCCGACATATGGCTCCTGAAGAAGCGCTACAGCAACTCCGCGCTTCTTTGCCTCTATGAGTAGCTCATTGGTCGCTAACTTGCTGCGTTGGAGGTTCGCTTGTGCAATTTTATATCTGGAGTGGTTCTCCTGGCTGCCTTTAGCAATATGCTATGGTGGATCTTGCGAGCGCATCCCACTTTTTACGCGTTGGGCATTCGTGGCTAAAGGCGTTGTGTTCAACATGATCCAATTTGCTCTTGGTACAGTTTTTGCAAGCGGGAGCTACGTTTGCCAGAAAGTCAGCGCACTCACTCCTCAGGTGCGGACCTCCGCAGTGGCTGCAAAGGTCCGCTGGCTCCTTACAGAACCGCCGACCGTGCCCATAGCCCAAACAGCGAGTGCACTGAACCAATGGGGATTGGTCTTCAGCCTTTATACGCTGGAGGTCGATGTGGACATTTCCGGTGTCCAGTACTCTGCGCCAGATGATCGGCGAAACACTAACCACAATGTGGTTTGTGTGGGGATTTCTTGTTTTCCTCCTGTATTTTATCTCCAGCGTATTTTCTTCCCCGTCGAGGTTTTCGAAAACCCTCCGGTTCTGGTTCCTTAGAGCTTTTACAACGTCCTCATCAGTGTTAATCAGGAGGACGTTTCTGAGGATCAGTAAGGGGTTCTTGTTCTTCACTTCCTCGACGCTGAGGTTCGCGCCATTCTGTTCCAGCCTCTCCCTAACTTTGTTCCTCTCCTCCTTCGTTCGGAATCCCATTATTATCTTACGGTCCTTTGCCTTCCTTACCCTTTCGACTTTTACCCAGCCATCCTTGGCGTCTATCGCTTTCCGTACTTTCTCGAGCACCTCCTCTCCTGTCTCTGTTTCATTTTCTGAGGAGACCACTACCGAATGCAGTGTCGATCGCCCAAGAGTTGTTTTCTCTGGGCGATTCCCCACTACTTCCGCATAGGTGTTTATTTTCAATCTTTCTTTGTGGTGCTCCAGAGCGTCCTTTAGTTCTTCCATTTTCTTTATATGCTCATTCTGTCTCTCTTCATTCTTCTTCATGATTTCCTGCATTTTTGCTATCACGTCTCCTTCCGTGTCCCTTTTTCCCTCCGTTTCTTGGTCTTTTTCAGTACGTTCTTTCCTTCCGTTTCCCTTTTTCTGTAACATTTCTTCCATAAATTTTTCCATTTTATTTATAAGTCCATTCTCGCTATCGTTTCTTGTTGCAGGCTCCTGATCCTGGAGTACGCTATCTTCTCTCTTATTCAGGGTAATCCTCCCTCGCTCCCGTTCCTTCGCCAGTTCGGCTTCGGCCTCCTTCACAAGAGCGAAAAGTCGCTCGACTGCCTGCGTGACCTCTACTTTAATTATTGTTTTTATGTTGCCCGACTCGGCCAGGCGCGTCTTAGCTTTATTATTGTGGGCTCTTGCCTCATCTACTCTGTTTGCGAACTTCTTTTTCGGCTCGGTCTCTGTGGTTGCAGGTTTGACTGCTCTTCCCTCCTGGGGTTTTGCCTTGCTGTTTTGAGAGGCCGATTGTGCCGTTTGTGCCGCTTTTTCCTTTTCTGGGGAGAGCTGGAAGGGTTTCCCATGCTCCCAGTCTCCAATACTCCGCCTTACTGAAGGTCCCGGGCCAGATTTTTCCGGCTTTTCGGGCGGGGTCTTGGAGGCCGGGTTCTTAGCTGGGGTCCTATAGCCAAACATCGTGTCGGGTTTTTGTGGGCGTCAATTAAGGAGAAGAGAGTTAGGTAATTATGCTGCCTCTGTAAAGGGGAGGCGGCGCTCAACACAAATTTATTTTGTGTGCCGTATACTTCGGCACTCGTTACTAAGCTATATGGTAGGTGGTCTACACCTAGAGTCTTAAAAACCTAAGAATTTTGTAAAGCTGACTAATTTTGTGATGTAGAGTCGGTAACTCTACCTTCTACTTATGCCTAATAAGGCTAAGGTCACTCGTATATTATTCCCCGGAGCCTATACGATAGTTTCCAGCCAAAAAATTTTTTGGCTCTACCTAGAGTCGATTTCTTGCGCTCAGTGAATAGCTCTCCCCGAGCCCTTTCCAACGACCCCAAACACGACTCGATTATTCCCACCGGCTCCGGAGCTACGGCAGTCCAAATTTCTGGTATCTGCCAGAAAACCGGTTTCTGGATTCGGTATCTGCTCGTAACTCCTGAACCACTGGTCCTATACGCCCGTGCTCGGGCTCGTTTTACTGGGCTCGGCAAGCCCTATCCTTTAGTATGCCTTTCAGGAGTAAAAATTTCCTGAAAAATTTCTGACTGAAAAGTCCTGAAAAGCTCCTGAAAGATGGTACTTCAAACGAAGGGACCCTTGCTGATATCAGTCTTGAAAATCCCGGTTCTCCACGGCTTTTAGTTTAGGAGTTATCACTGTTTGAACTTTTCCAAGATGGCGGCGGGAACTGTCAAAGTCTAACTTCGACCGCAGATATCTCCGGTTCCCGGGGCCGTAGAAAACCCGGATTTTGGACTGGCTTACAAATCTAGACTTAAATAATCGATTGAGACCACTTTCCGGCCTCGAAATTTTTCAGGAATCTGAAACCTGAAAATCCGTTGCAGGCCCCTGAAAACTGTCGGGGCTGGTAGGCAGGCCTGTTCTGACCGCAGCAAAGGAAACCGCAAGTCTCTAGACCCCTCGGTTGTCGAGATATTCCCTACTGAAAAAAGGCAAGATGGCCGCCGAACTGTCAAATTTAATGTTTCAGGGCCGATATCTCGAGAACCAGTGGTCGGAGGAAGTCCGGGTTTTCTTTCCTGGTATTTGCCTTGCCTCCTCTGTCCCTTTATGGTGGTCTCAACCCTTAGAAATAATTTTCGAGATATTCACCCAAAACCGGTAAAAATCGGTTTTTGCTCAAGAGATATTGTCTAGGGTGAAAATCCGACACTTCTATGTCTAGCGGTTTCCGAGATATTTAAGTTTGAAAACTGGTACCGGAAAAAACAAAATGGCGATTTTTGGGTATCTGGCCAATTTAAGAGCTACGAGGTCCGCGTTTACGCTTCCCCCAAGTGGACTACCTGTCTTGAAGCTAATATTAATGAGAAAAAATGGTTATTATTATTAATTTAGGATTTATGGCCAAAAAGGGGTTAAAATTGTATAACTTCGGAACCACTTGACATAAAATTACACAAAAAATGTTATAATTCGAAGAAAACACACAGCTATAATACACAATAATAATCTAAGATAATATCATACAAAAAGTTTTGACAGTCAATGTTTTTCAAAAATTTTCAAAAACTTAAAATTTTTCTAACTTCTAATGTCCAAAAATTTTTCAAACTTGGCAGATGTGTTGTCCTAGATAGCGCGCAGCAGGAACTTCAAAGAAAAAGATAGAGTCTGCCTGAAGTTTCGGAGTTATTCGTCGCTGAAGTTTTAACTTTGTAACTTTTTTATCTTTAAAAATACAGGTCCAAAAATTTTAAACAAAGTACCGGGTTACTCCAGCTGGTGTCTTCTACGATCCTGCAGCATCAGATGTAGCCGTATGCGTCCCGATCCTTGACCACGCCACCACGTGGTTTTTGTTTTTCTGCAGTTTGTGCTTCGAAGGTGCGTCGCCCCGACGCGTGTGAGGTGTCAGCGTGTGCAGCTCGATGAGACGCTTCTAACGGCGTATGGCACGTCTGCTTCGCAGCTCTGGAACGCCCAGCGTTCTCGAAAAATATGCGTTTAACCTCAAAATTTTTCACTTTTTGACACTTTGCCGCTACACACACACTGTGCGGCACTTTTAAATGACACCATTTGATGCACTGCACTTTTCCGCGTCTTTTGACACTTTGCCCGTGTAAATCGGACCAGAAAAAACCACTGTTTTTGATTTTTAAAGGACGGAGCGGCTCAGAAACGTGGCGCTTTCGATGGCGGGTGGATCGCGACTGGTTAGGTTAGGTTAGGTTAGGTTAGGTTAGGTTAGGTTAGGTTAGGTTAGGTTAGGTTAGGTTAGGTTAGGTTAGGTTAGGTTAGGTTAGGTTGGGGCGCTAGGTCGGGTAACCTCCACGTTTGTCCGGGCTCTTCCAATCTCTCTGGATCCTCGCGGATCCGCAGAGAAGGGAAGGGTCTTGGCTGGTGCGCCCTGGAGGCAACGGTAAGTGATCCTGTCCGGGGATCGTTTACCGGTGCTACCAATAACCCGACACGGGGGGGGGGGGGGGGGGGGAAGGGCCTCACAGGCCGGGAGGGAGGGGAGTCGCTCTAGTTATTCTAGAGGCGACAAAAGAGGGGGAGGGGTAGTTCTAACAAAACTACCATCGCGGGAGCCTACGCCAGCTTCCCTTATACCGTTATCCGCAGCACCTTCCAACGACCTCCATCATTGGCGGTATGGAGTATGGAAGGTGCCAGCAAGTCTGCGCGCGGACCGGGGGGCTTGCCTTAATTGGCCGGCCCGCGGGAGGGAATAACCCAATAAAACCCGACAGCGAAGTCGTAAAAACCTGTGCATACCGGGCGACCTGTACAGTATATAGTCACACCTCCGGAATGGGCGTCACCCGGGGGCGTAGCACTATCGACCCTACTCGTGGGATCTATATATGGCACTGAATTTAAAAAACAATAAAAACACAATGGAGGAAACTTCAAACGACACTGGCGACGACTTGGCTACTACTAATTTGGCGACGGAAGTGGACACCCCGACGGTGTGCACTGAAGTTAACGATACTGGCAATCTCAATATGGAACCGACTGTTCGGCTGACCCGACTTTCGGACACTGAAATCTCGCGGCGACTCTCGGGCTCAGAGTCGTCAGTAGCGAGCATGAAGACGGTCACTTCGAGAGACTCCAGTGTAGGAAAATTTTGGAGGAAAGGCGAGAAGCGTGCTGCCGACGAAATCGCTCTCTCGAGCTCCGATAGTGATGGTGGGGCTAAAAGTGGAGAAGCCTCTCCGGAGAGTGGTAGGCGTCTATTAAAACCCTCGTCGAAAAGGGGTAGGGGCCGGCCGCCCACGACAGGCGAATATGTTGGGTTCGGCAGGCGTCAGGGAGAGATTTATGCGGAAAAAATGCGAGAGAAGCAGCTCGAACTGGAGGACGAACTGGCTGCTTACAATCAGTCTGTGGAGGCAGCGGCAAAGGAGGCGCAGTACCGTCTTTTGAATCGCCAAAATTTGAGCGACAGGCAGTTTGTGGAGCAAAGTTCAGCCGCCATGGCAGCTGAAGTCGAGGAAGCCCTAATAGTGGCGAATAAAGTTATAGACAAATCAGGGAACATGAAGGGCACTTCCGTGAAAGCCCTGAAGACAGTGTTAGCGACCGTGAGGAAAAATTTCACCGAGCTAAGGTCCCTTACCGTCACTGAGGAGGTTGCCCGCCTAGAGGCGGCAAATGCGCGGCTATCGTGGCAGTTGACGGAGCTGCGAAGGGAGGTAGCTGAGCTGCGCGCGCAGCCCACTACTCCGAATGAACACGAATTGAGGAGAGTAATTGAAGAGGTCTCGCGCTCCAATCGCGAGCAGTTCAGCGCGATGCTGAATGCTCGCCTTGAAGGAATCGAATGTCGACTACTGCCTGAGCCTCGCATGCGGCCTCCACTGGCTGCCGATCGACGGGTTGAGCAAAACTCAACCGCTGGACTGCTTTCTCGGGAAGAGAGCTCGGCGGCCGCTACGCCCGCGCAAGATGTGATAGCGGACGGTGAACCTCCTGAATCTAACCCCCGAAGCGAAAAGCAAGGTGGCATCCGTAAACAGAAGCGCAAAAAATCTACTTTGGCTGCCAAGGAGGCGGCTGCTTCGAGAAATGCTCCACCGGCATCGCTGCCGATGCCTACACCGCCGGAAACGATTAGTCAGTCTTATAAAGAAGTTGTGACTCGCAAGGCCAACAAATCAAAATCGGCCAGCGGGGTAGCCGCGACGGCAAATGCGACCAATGCACGGAAACCTGCGCTCCCGGGCAAGAGGAAACTCAAACCACCTCGCACAGCGGCTATCACATTGACGCTGAAACCAGAAGCGGTTGAAAATGGAGTAAAGTATGAGGCACTCCTGGCTAAAGCGAGAAGCAGCATAAAACTCGAGGAGGTTGGAATCAGGGAACTCAGATTCCGAACCACAGTGACGGGCGCTCGGATGCTTGAACTGCCTCCGGATACAAAGGATGCAGACAAGGCTGCAGATGCATTGGCCGAAAAACTACAACAGGTGCTTACCGCTGACGTAGTCCATGTCCAACGGCCCGTGAAATGTGCAGAAATACGAGTCACGGGGCTGGATGACTCGGTGACCGCTGAAGAAGTCGTGATGTCTGTGGCTAGCGAGGGGGGCTGCACAACTATGGCTGTAAAATCTGGCGTAATCTCCCGAGGCCAAAATGGGTCTGGGTCACTATGGTTAAGTTGCCCAGTAACTGCAGCCAAAAAAGTGGTCGAAGCTGGACGATTAAAAGTAGGTTGGATCTCGGCTCGGGTATCACTACTGGAGACTAAACCCCTACGGTGTTTCCGGTGTTTAGAAACAGGTCACGTGGGTGCTAAGTGCGACCGGAATGTGGACCGCAGCAGTATCTGTTACCGTTGCGGGATACCAGGACACAAAAGGAGGGATTGTACTGCTGATGCAAACTGCGCTGTATGTTCCGCAGCTGGAAAACCAGCAGCCCACACAATTGGTGCTAAAGGGTGTCAGAGTGGGACGGCCAAAAACAATAGGTCAAGAGGTACGAAGACGGTTAGTGGCCCGGTAGCTACTCCGCCTTCTCAGCTAAACGCTACGGAGGAAAACATGGACACCGCCCAATAAACAATGGCCTTCACGTGCTTGCAGGCGAACATTAATCACTGTGCCAGGGCCCAAGACCTCTTGATCCAGACCATGGCAGAGTGGCAAATAAAGGTGGCTATTGTCTCGGAACCCTACTTTATCCCTGACCGGGATGACTGGGTCTCGGATCACAACAACACGGTGGTCCTTATTGCACCAGCTAGAGCCGGTTCTCCGACCCTCCAGAACATCGTGAAGGGTCATGGGTTTGTGCTCGCTGTATTTGATAGAGTGGCCATCGCTGGGGTATATTTTTCGCCCAATCGAAACCTCGCTGACTTTGAGCAGTTGCTCACACAAATTGGGGCTCTGATTGGGCAAATATCTCCCACGCCTGTGCTAGTTGCTGGGGATTTCAATGCCAAGCATGCAGCATGGGGATCCCCCGTGACAGATGCGCGGGGAGATGTACTGGCGGAGTGGGCGATATCCCTAGGATTGACTGTCCTCAACACCGGATCGGAGAGTACGTGTGTGCGACCACAGGGCGAATCAATTGTGGACGTAACGTTCTCTTCCAATGCTTTGGCTTACCGTGCACAAAATTGGAGAGTGGAAACGGAGGTGGAGACACTATCGGACCACCGGTATATCAGGTTCGATATCTCCACTCACCCTAATATGGCGAGGGAAAACCGATCAGCTGCTGGAGATAGTCCACGTTGGACCTTACGGAAACTCGACAGGGAGCTAGCGAAGGAGGCGGCCATTGTCGAGTCTTGGGGTGCCGGCTCCGGACTGGTGGAAGAGGGGCAGGTGGACCATGAGGCCGAGCGTCTTGGGGCCTCTCTTACCCGCATTTGTGACGCATCAATGCCCAGGGCGAAACCTTTCACGCCAACCCGTCGAGTGTACTGGTGGCGTCCAGAACTCCGCCAGTTGCGGAAAGCTTGTGTCGTTGCACGTCGCCGGTACACGCGATGCAGAAGAAGACGGATAAGGGACCACGTCGAAGAAACCGTCCGGTACGACATCTACAGGACGGCTTGTAAAACGCTACAAACCGCCATAGCACAAGCAAAGGAGTCGGCTTGGGAGGAATGGCTGGAGACTCTAAACAGAGACCCATGGGGCAGGCCGTACCGGGCCGTGAGGCAGAAGCTCCGTCCTTGGGCTCCTCCATTAACTAGCAGTCTTCAGCCAGAGCTTGTGGAACGCATTGTGGGCGCCTTGTTCCCCGAGAGAGGTAGATTTGTACCGCCAGCAATGGCATCCACCACTCAACCACGAGATCCCATGACGGAGGTGCCCCCGGTGACAGAAGCCGAGTTTGGTGCGGCTGTCCTAAGACTTCGCTCGAAGAACAAAGCCCCCGGACCGGACGGCATTCCGGGACGCCTACTGACGATTGCGCTCAGTGAAATGGAGGAGAGAGTGAGAGGCCTTTTTACCATGTGCCTTACACAGGGGAGGGTCCCCGAAAGGTGGAAAACGGGCAAACTGGTGCTTCTCCGAAAGGAAGGGCGCCCACCCGATCAGCCTTCGGCCTACCGCCCTATAGTTTTATTAGACGAAACGAGTAAGCTCTTTGAACGGGTGATCTCAGCCCGGCTCGTCAGGAGTATGGAGCCGGGCCTTAGTGAGTACCAGTACGGGTTCCGCCCGCTTCGCTCCACAATCGATGCGGTCGCCAGGGTGAGGAGCATTGCAGAAGAGGAGATAGCTCAGGGCAGGGTAGTGATGGCAGTATCGCTTGACATCTGTAACGCCTTCAACACCCTGCCCTGGGAAACAGTGTTGGCAGCGTTAAAATACCACAACGTGCCTGCTTACCTACAGCGGGTGGTGGCGGGTTATTTTGCAGGGAGAACGGTCTCCTTTCCACTAAAGAGCGGATGGGGGACACGACCGATGTCGTGCGGTGTTCCACAGGGATCGGTGCTTGGGCCGCTCCTGTGGAACATCGGGTACGACTGGGTGTTACGGGGAGCCATGGTACGTGGTGTCAGCATTACCTGCTACGCTGACGACACCCTTGTGTTGGCCCGGGGCAGTAACCACAGGGAGGCTGCATACATAGCCACTGCCGGTGTTGCTCAAGTGGTTCACCGCATACGCGCCCTGGGACTGGAGGTGGCACTGCATAAATCGGAGGCCCTCACCTTCCATGGCCATAGAAACCCCCCGCCACAAGGAGCACAAATAAATGTGGGCGGCACTGCAATCAATGTCGGGTCTTCTATGAAATACTTAGGGCTCATCCTCGACCGCCGATGGAAGTTTGAGGAGCACTTCAAACGCTTAGCTCCAAAACTGATTGCTGCAGCTGGAGCATTCGGTAGAATTCTCCCGAATTTAGGGGGGCCCGGAGGCGCGTGCCGGCGCTTGTACATTGGAGTGGTGCGTTCCATGGCAGTATATGGAGCACCTATATGGGAGGACACTCTGACCGTTCGTAGTGTCGCCCTACTGCGTCGCCCGCAGCGGGCTATAGCGCTCAGAGCAGCTCGAGCGTATCGCACGGTCTCACACTCAGCGGCCTGCATACTTGCTGGCAGCCCACCCTGGGATCTGGAAGCCAAGGTCCTGTCAGGGGTCTTCTGGCGCGTTAAGCAAGCAAGGGAGGATGACAACTGGCCTGCCCCGAGAGAGGTGCAGCAGTGGCGGGAGGAGGCGCAAGATGCCATGCTCCGCAGATGGTCGGAGAGACTTGAAATCCCGGGAGCTAGCCGGGAACTGGTGGACGCCGTTCGGCCAGTACTTAAAGAATGGATCGAACGGAAGCACGGTCCACCCACATTCCACCTCACGCAGCTCCTGACGGGGCACGGTTGCTTCGGCAAATACCTATGTGAGGTGGTGGGTAGAGAGCCGTCAACGGCGTGCCACCATTGTGGTATGGGGGCCGTGGATACGGCGAAGCATACGCGTGAGGAGTGCCCTGCATGGGCGGAGCACCGCGCAGTCCTATCCACGGCAATTGGAGGAGACCTGTCGCTACCTACACTAATAAGGAAAATGGTACGCAGCAGGGAGATGTGGGCGGCGGTGGCCACCTTCAGCGTGTCGGTCCTGACACAAAAGGAGGCGGCGGAAAGAATGCGCGAGGACGATGCCAACTCTGTCCCGCAGCGCCGCAGGAGGCCGGGCAGGCGGCGTAGGGCCTTCGCAGGCCACATGCAGCCGCCGTAACAGGGATCTGCGGGTGATGGTTCGGGAGCACCATCACCTGCCTTGTAGAGGTCCAGGGCTGGAAGGCCCCCATGGTGTTCTGGGGCGCCGACAGCGGGGTAGGTAGGGCACCATTCCTACCATAAACGTGGGCCCGCTAGGGCAACGCTGACAGAGTTCTGGTGGTGTGCAAAGATCGTTCCCAGGACTCTGTCCAAAAGCGAGCGGTGGAACACCCCAGGGGTTTTAGTCCGTGCGAGTCGGACATACCCACTCGGCTTCTCCCGGGCTGAGTGGGATCCATAACGGATTTCCCCTGGGTAAACAAAAAAAAAAAAAAAAGGTTAGGTTAGGTTAGGTTAGGTTAGGTTAGGTTAGGTTAGGTTAGGTTAGGTTAGGTTAGGTTAGGTTAGGTTAGGTTAGGTTAGGTTAGGTTAGGTTAGGTTAGGTTAGGTTAGGTTAGGTTAGGTTAGGTTAGGTTAGGTTAGGTTAGGTTAGGTTAGGTTAGGTTAGGTTAGGTTAGGTTAGGTTAGGTTAGGTTAGGTTAGGTTGGAGGAGAGAGTCCCACATAACCCCCATAAGTCCCTCCCCGGGCCGGGGGTATGCGTAATGCATTTTCACACCGTCAAAAAAAAAAAAAAAAAAAAAAAAAAAAAAGGTTAGGTTAGGTTAGGTTAGGTTAGGTTAGGTTAGGTTAGGTTAGGTTAGGTTAGGTTAGGTTAGGTTAGGTTAGGTTAGGTTAGGTTAGGTTAGGTTAGGTTAGGTTAGGTTAGGTTAGGTTAGGTTTTTTTTTTTTTTTTTTTTTTTTTTTTTTTTTTTTCTGTCTACCTCCATAAGGGTGGGTGGAGTCTTTGTGTATCGATTTTCTCTTTCATGCCAGTTCTCTCTTTTATACCTCTCGTACTTTCATGCTTCATACGGTTCTTTCTATCATTCATCGTCTTTCTTACTGTTATGGGTGGGACTCCCATCTATATACCTATTCACTTTGTGCTTTTTATTTAGTTATAGGGTTTTAACACGAGACGCTTGATTTTCTTTATTCTGACAGGTTACAAGTCTATCAAATTGTTCTTATGATCTAGATTTACATTTTACATTATTACTTTACTTTTACATGTTACATCTAGATGTTATTTTGCTTATTTCTACTTGTCTACTTTTAACATTATTGTGCGGTTTTCATTTTCTTATTTATCTATCTACATTATTTTATGCTAATCTTCAATATACTACATTATATTAAAACAGCATATTTTCTTATCTTGTCTTATTACTTTTTATTACATCATTTGCTACATATACACAATATTTTAAGAGCTGTTCTTTCTTGTCACTTTCTATAATATTTTTAACATTTTCAGCGGTTACTTTTTCGTTAATAGTAATTTCCAACTCCAATCTTTTAAGGGCGTATTTCGGGCATTCGAATAGGATATGCGTAGCGGTCTCCTCAATGGTCGGGTCGCAGGTGCAAGATGGGTCCTCCTTACACTTAAATCTATGTAAGTATGCGGAGAACCCACCGTGCCCAGTCATAATTTGTGTGGTGATGCTGTTTGTTTTCAACTTGCGGACTGTTCGATAGGCTGACACTGCGTCCGGGAAAAACAGCTTAGTGACTGACGCTGTGGTCCCTGCCTTGTATCTTTGATTCCATTCATCAAGCGTTGACATTCGAATGTCCCGCTTGATGAATGAAATCGGGCATAGGTCATACTCCGGTCTTTTCTTGGAGTTCATGGCGGCCTCTTTTGCTAACTGGTCTGCTCTTTCGTTGCCCTCCAGACCCGCGTGAGCCTTGATCCAGAATAGAGAAACTACTTTATTCCGGAGAGACATTTCTCTCATGTTATTTCTGGCTTCGACTGCGAGGGGGTGGAGGCAACTGTAGTTCTGGATTGTTTGCAGGGCCGCCATAGAATCGCTGTAGATCCCGAAAATTTTTGGGGCTCTGAAAGGCCTCCAAGTAGTTTAGTCTGGTTACACAAGTCACGCCGAGTCCAATGACGTGTCGCACTTTCTCCTGCGGCTTCTGGTTCCCGAGCTATGGCCTCCCGAAGTTTCACTTTGACAGTTGTGAACTGTCAAAGTCAAACTTCAAACGCAGATTTCTCGTAAACCAGGAGTCTCAGAATGACCGGACTTTTTCCTGGGTGGTCAGGGTTTCCTTCTGGACGGGACAGTGCAGCTTGTTTTAGATTTTATTTTTCCGGAAAATTTTCCAAAAATTTTTCAATTTTCAGTGATTTGACTTGTCCAGTCGTTCCGGCACCCCTAACTCCCCCTGAAAGAGCCCAAAGACGGCCCCAATTGGCCCAGTGGGGGCTGAGATACGGGGATCTCAAAAATCCAATATGGCGTCCGCGCCAAACTTAAATCTAGGATTGCGGGACAACCGCTGGTCGTAGCGAGTCCGGATTTTCTTCTAGGGTCAAAAAGCGAACCCTAGGAATCCAATTCTGGTGCTTCCGAGCGTGCGAGTTTCGCGGGTGTCAAAGGCCCGGCGGGATACTGGGACGGACCTGCCGACCTCCCCTGAGAAAACCCCACGTCTCTACGACTTTCCTAGGCCGAGTTCCGTCGGTCGGAACAGGTATTGAGGAGTTTAGCTGGTTTCCGAGGTGACCAGGATCGATGGAACTCTGCTATTTTTAATGCTAATGACCTGGGAGAAATTTCCAGGTGTTGTACGGGGTTAGACGCCGGGTGTGCGGACCCGGTTTGAATTTTTATCCACACGGTAATAATAATAATGAAAGAAAACAAAGAAATGGTCACAGTTTAGTCAATTTAGAGGCTAGAACTATGGGACAAAAAACAATGGGATCAGAAATTTACAATCTTAAATACTATGGTAAATCTTAATATCTAGCAGTGTTATTTCCCGTAGCACGTGGTCTTCAAAAAATTTCAAAAATTTATTTCTCCTAAACTATGCGTGTCGCGCAGCTAGTTTTTGCAGGGACTTTAGCTTATGTCTAGTTCTTTAATACACGAAAATAAAATGTACACGTTCTCGATCTTGTTTCCAAGATATAAATGTTCAAAGTTTCACAAAAAGTTCAAAATGCTATATAAGTGGCGAAACTTAACTTATTTGCCTTCCGGAAGTTGCTGCTGGTTTGTGAGGTGGTCCCCTTGCAGATGCCGTCGTCGAAAAGAGCCGGACTTAGCTGGATCGGTGACCTCGTGGCCACGTGGTTTCTGGTTTTTCGGTGATAGCTCCTCAGCCCGTGGACGGAAAAATCCGATGAAAAGCGAGCTGTATAGAGCTCGCTAGGGCGCATCCAACGACGTATAGCACGTATGGGGTTACAGCGGTAAATCTCGCTGCGTTTCACTTCAAAGGTTGTATTAACCTCACTTTTTCACTTTTTCCGTGGTTTTTTGTTTGCACTTGCACTTCCGACACTTTTAAACGTCACTATCGTATAGAGGGCACTGATACGCGTCTTTTGATGTATCGCACACTGAAATCGGACGTAAAAATCCTATTTTTGTGATTTTTCGAGCGCGGAGCGTTGTATTTTCGTGGCGCTTTCGATGGCGGGTGAAGCGCGACTGGGTTAGGTTAGGTTAGGTTAGGTTAGGTTAGGTTAGGTTAGGTTAGGTTAGGTTAGGTTAGGTTAGGTTAGGTTAGGTTAGGTTAGGTTAGGTTAGGTTAGGTTAGGTTAGGTTAGGTTAGGTTAGGTTAGGTTAGGTTAGGTTAGGTTAGGTTAGGTTAGGTTAGGTTAGGTTAGGTTAGGTTAGGTTAGGTTAGGTTAGGTTAGGTTAGGTTAGGTTAGGTTAGGTTAGGTTGGGGCGCTATGTCAGGTAACCTCCTCGAGTGTCTGGGTTCTACCAATTCCCCTTGATCCGGTTGATCCGCGGTAAAGGGTAGAGCTCAGGCCGGTGCGCCCTGGAGGCAACGGCAGGTGATCATTTAGTGGACCCTAAGTGATCACCTGCCGATGCTACTAATAACCTGACAGGGGGGGATGGGGGGTTCCGCATCAGGGAGTCGCAAGGCTCCCCAGGTGCGGCGTTGAGGGTCAGGAGGCGGGGTAGGGGCGTTTGTCCTCCCGTTGCCTGTTTGGGGGGCACTGCGGACAGGGTAACTAGGGACCTGTGCCGTTGCGAGGTGGCCGCTCCGATTCCGGTTGGCAGAGGGCCTAGAACCGGATCGGATGCGGCGTGGTTGCGGGGTAGGGGCATTTGTCCTCCCGCGGCCTATTGAGGTGTGCTACGGGGTAGGGGCGTTTGTCCTCCCGTAGCGGTGGCGCACCGGGGTAGGGGTATTTGCCCTCCCGGTGCCGTGAGGGTGGGACCGGGACACCGTGTGTCTGGTGCCGGTCCCAGGTTCCCCGGGGGTGTAGGGAACCAGGTGAGGGAAAGCACACTGTTCATGCTGCAGTGTGCTTTTTTCGGAGAGGGTTCGCCCTAGGGCGAAGGTGCCGGTGATGTCGTGGTAGAATGTTCGCGATCCCATGACATCACCACTAAGGCACGTGAGGGTAGCATCCCAGAGTTTTAGTGGGTAGGCTAGTCCCTTCTGGACTGGAGAGCCCCACATAACCAATGCGTAATTTCTGGCTCTCCCCCGGAGCCTTAGGTTACGTAGTGGTATGCAATTTCATGCATTTCTCTGGGTCAAAAAAAAAAAAAAAAGGTTAGGTTAGGTTAGGTTAGGTTAGGTTAGGTTAGGTTAGGTTAGGTTAGGTTAGGTTAGGTTAGGTTAGGTTAGGTTAGGTTAGGTTAGGTTAGGTTAGGTTAGGTTAGGTTAGGTTAGGTTAGGTTAGGTTAGGTTAGGTTAGGTTAGGTTAGGTTAGGTTAGGTTAGGTTAGGTTAGGTTAGGTTAGGTTAGGTTAGGTTAGGTTAGGTTAGGTTAGGTTAGGTTAGGTTAGGTTAGGTTAGGTTAGGTTAGGTTAGGTTAGGTTAGGTTAGGTTAGGTTAGGTTAGGTTAGGTTAGGTTAGGTTAGGTTAGGTTAGGTTAGGTTAGGTTAGGTTAGGTTAGGTTAGGTTAGGTTAGGTTAGGTTAGGTTAGGTTAGGTTAGGTTAGGTTAGGTTAGGTTAGGTTAGGTTAGGTTAGGTTAGGTTAGGTTAGGTTAGGTTAGGTTAGGTTAGGTTAGGTTAGGTTAGGTTAGGTTAGGTTAGGTTAGGTTAGGTTAGGTTAGGTTAGGTTAGGTTAGGTTAGGTTAGGTTAGGTTAGGTTAGGTTAGGTTAGGTTAGGTTAGGTTAGGTTAGGTTAGGTTAGGTTAGGTTAGGTTAGGTTAGGTTAGGTTAGGTTAGGTTAGGTTAGGTTAGGTTAGGTTAGGTTAGGTTAGGTTAGGTTAGGTTAGGTTAGGTTAGGTTAGGTTAGGTTAGGTTAGGTTAGGTTAGGTTAGGTTAGGTTAGGTTAGGTTAGGTTAGGTTAGGTTAGGTTAGGTTAGGTTAGGTTAGGTTAGGTTAGGTTAGGTTAGGTTAGGTTAGGTTAGGTTAGGTTAGGTTAGGTTAGGTTAGGTTAGGTTAGGTTAGGTTAGGTTAGGTTAGGTTAGGTTAGGTTAGGTTAGGTTAGGTTAGGTTAGGTTAGGTTAGGTTAGGTTAGGTTAGGTTAGGTTAGGTTAGGTTAGGTTAGGTTAGGTTAGGTTAGGTTAGGTTAGGTTAGGTTAGGTTAGGTTAGGTTAGGTTAGGTTAGGTTAGGTTAGGTTAGGTTAGGTTAGGTTAGGTTAGGTTAGGTTAGGTTAGGTTAGGTTAGGTTAGGTTAGGTTAGGTTAGGTTAGGTTAGGTTAGGTTAGGTTAGGTTAGGTTAGGTTAGGTTAGGTTAGGTTAGGTTAGGTTAGGTTAGGTTAGGTTAGGTTAGGTTAGGTTAGGTTAGGTTAGGTTAGGTTAGGTTAGGTTAGGTTAGGTTAGGTTAGGTTAGGTTAGGTTAGGTTAGGTTAGGTTAGGTTAGGTTAGGTTAGGTTAGGTTAGGTTAGGTTAGGTTAGGTTAGGTTAGGTTAGGTTAGGTTAGGTTAGGTTAGGTTAGGTTAGGTTAGGTTAGGTTAGGTTAGGTTAGGTTAGGTTAGGTTAGGTTAGGTTAGGTTAGGTTAGGTTAGGTTAGGTTAGGTTAGGTTAGGTTAGGTTAGGTTAGGTTAGGTTAGGTTAGGTTAGGTTAGGTTAGGTTAGGTTAGGTTAGGTTAGGTTAGGTTAGGTTAGGTTAGGTTAGGTTAGGTTAGGTTAGGTTAGGTTAGGTTAGGTTAGGTTAGGTTAGGTTAGGTTAGGTTAGGTTAGGTTAGGTTAGGTTAGGTTAGGTTAGGTTAGGTTAGGTTAGGTTAGGTTAGGTTAGGTTAGGTTAGGTTAGGTTAGGTTAGGTTAGGTTAGGTTAGGTTAGGTTAGGTTAGGTTAGGTTAGGTTAGGTTAGGTTAGGTTAGGTTAGGTTAGGTTAGGTTAGGTTAGGTTAGGTTAGGTTAGGTTAGGTTAGGTTAGGTTAGGTTAGGTTAGGTTAGGTTAGGTTAGGTTAGGTTAGGTTAGGTTAGGTTAGGTTAGGTTAGGTTAGGTTAGGTTAGGTTAGGTTAGGTTAGGTTAGGTTAGGTTAGGTTAGGTTAGGTTAGGTTAGGTTAGGTTAGGTTAGGTTAGGTTAGGTTAGGTTAGGTTAGGTTAGGTTAGGTTAGGTTAGGTTAGGTTAGGTTAGGTTAGGTTAGGTTAGGTTAGGTTAGGTTAGGTTAGGTTAGGTTAGGTTAGGTTAGGTTAGGTTAGGTTAGGTTAGGTTAGGTTAGGTTAGGTTAGGTTAGGTTAGGTTAGGTTAGGTTAGGTTAGGTTAGGTTAGGTTAGGTTAGGTTAGGTTAGGTTAGGTTAGGTTAGGTTAGGTTAGGTTAGGTTAGGTTAGGTTAGGTTAGGTTAGGTTAGGTTAGGTTAGGTTAGGTTAGGTTAGGTTAGGTTAGGTTAGGTTAGGTTAGGTTAGGTTAGGTTAGGTTAGGTTAGGTTAGGTTAGGTTAGGTTAGGTTAGGTTAGGTTAGGTTAGGTTAGGTTAGGTTAGGTTAGGTTAGGTTAGGTTAGGTTAGGTTAGGTTAGGTTAGGTTAGGTTAGGTTAGGTTAGGTTAGGTTAGGTTAGGTTAGGTTAGGTTAGGTTAGGTTAGGTTAGGTTAGGTTAGGTTAGGTTAGGTTAGGTTAGGTTAGGTTAGGTTAGGTTAGGTTAGGTTAGGTTAGGTTAGGTTAGGTTAGGTTAGGTTAGGTTAGGTTAGGTTAGGTTAGGTTAGGTTAGGTTAGGTTAGGTTAGGTTAGGTTAGGTTAGGTTAGGTTAGGTTAGGTTAGGTTAGGTTAGGTTAGGTTAGGTTAGGTTAGGTTAGGTTAGGTTAGGTTAGGTTAGGTTAGGTTAGGTTAGGTTAGGTTAGGTTAGGTTAGGTTAGGTTAGGTTAGGTTAGGTTAGGTTAGGTTAGGTTAGGTTAGGTTAGGTTAGGTTAGGTTAGGTTAGGTTAGGTTAGGTTAGGTTAGGTTAGGTTAGGTTAGGTTAGGTTAGGTTAGGTTAGGTTAGGTTAGGTTAGGTTAGGTTAGGTTAGGTTAGGTTAGGTTAGGTTAGGTTAGGTTAGGTTAGGTTAGGTTAGGTTAGGTTAGGTTAGGTTAGGTTAGGTTAGGTTAGGTTAGGTTAGGTTAGGTTAGGTTAGGTTAGGTTAGGTTAGGTTAGGTTAGGTTAGGTTAGGTTAGGTTAGGTTAGGTTAGGTTAGGTTAGGTTAGGTTAGGTTAGGTTAGGTTAGGTTAGGTTAGGTTAGGTTAGGTTAGGTTAGGTTAGGTTAGGTTAGGTTAGGTTAGGTTAGGTTAGGTTAGGTTAGGTTAGGTTAGGTTAGGTTAGGTTAGGTTAGGTTAGGTTAGGTTAGGTTAGGTTAGGTTAGGTTAGGTTAGGTTAGGTTAGGTTAGGTTAGGTTAGGTTAGGTTAGGTTAGGTTAGGTTAGGTTAGGTTAGGTTAGGTTAGGTTAGGTTAGGTTAGGTTAGGTTAGGTTAGGTTAGGTTAGGTTAGGTTAGGTTAGGTTAGGTTAGGTTAGGTTAGGTTAGGTTAGGTTAGGTTAGGTTAGGTTAGGTTAGGTTAGGTTAGGTTAGGTTAGGTTAGGTTAGGTTAGGTTAGGTTAGGTTAGGTTAGGTTAGGTTAGGTTAGGTTAGGTTAGGTTAGGTTAGGTTAGGTTAGGTTAGGTTAGGTTAGGTTAGGTTAGGTTAGGTTAGGTTAGGTTAGGTTAGGTTAGGTTAGGTTAGGTTAGGTTAGGTTAGGTTAGGTTAGGTTAGGTTAGGTTAGGTTAGGTTAGGTTAGGTTAGGTTAGGTTAGGTTAGGTTAGGTTAGGTTAGGTTAGGTTAGGTTAGGTTAGGTTAGGTTAGGTTAGGTTAGGTTAGGTTAGGTTAGGTTAGGTTAGGTTAGGTTAGGTTAGGTTAGGTTAGGTTAGGTTAGGTTAGGTTAGGTTAGGTTAGGTTAGGTTAGGTTAGGTTAGGTTAGGTTAGGTTAGGTTAGGTTAGGTTAGGTTAGGTTAGGTTAGGTTAGGTTAGGTTAGGTTAGGTTAGGTTAGGTTAGGTTAGGTTAGGTTAGGTTAGGTTAGGTTAGGTTAGGTTAGGTTAGGTTAGGTTAGGTTAGGTTAGGTTAGGTTAGGTTAGGTTAGGTTAGGTTAGGTTAGGTTAGGTTAGGTTAGGTTAGGTTAGGTTAGGTTAGGTTAGGTTAGGTTAGGTTAGGTTAGGTTAGGTTAGGTTAGGTTAGGTTAGGTTAGGTTAGGTTAGGTTAGGTTAGGTTAGGTTAGGTTAGGTTAGGTTAGGTTAGGTTAGGTTAGGTTAGGTTAGGTTAGGTTAGGTTAGGTTAGGTTAGGTTAGGTTAGGTTAGGTTAGGTTAGGTTAGGTTAGGTTAGGTTAGGTTAGGTTAGGTTAGGTTAGGTTAGGTTAGGTTAGGTTAGGTTAGGTTAGGTTAGGTTAGGTTAGGTTAGGTTAGGTTAGGTTAGGTTAGGTTAGGTTAGGTTAGGTTAGGTTAGGTTAGGTTAGGTTAGGTTAGGTTAGGTTAGGTTAGGTTAGGTTAGGTTAGGTTAGGTTAGGTTAGGTTAGGTTAGGTTAGGTTAGGTTAGGTTAGGTTAGGTTAGGTTAGGTTAGGTTAGGTTAGGTTAGGTTAGGTTAGGTTAGGTTAGGTTAGGTTAGGTTAGGTTAGGTTAGGTTAGGTTAGGTTAGGTTAGGTTAGGTTAGGTTAGGTTAGGTTAGGTTAGGTTAGGTTAGGTTAGGTTAGGTTAGGTTAGGTTAGGTTAGGTTAGGTTAGGTTAGGTTAGGTTAGGTTAGGTTAGGTTAGGTTAGGTTAGGTTAGGTTAGGTTAGGTTAGGTTAGGTTAGGTTAGGTTAGGTTAGGTTAGGTTAGGTTAGGTTAGGTTAGGTTAGGTTAGGTTAGGTTAGGTTAGGTTAGGTTAGGTTAGGTTAGGTTAGGTTAGGTTAGGTTAGGTTAGGTTAGGTTAGGTTAGGTTAGGTTAGGTTAGGTTAGGTTAGGTTAGGTTAGGTTAGGTTAGGTTAGGTTAGGTTAGGTTAGGTTAGGTTAGGTTAGGTTAGGTTAGGTTAGGTTAGGTTAGGTTAGGTTAGGTTAGGTTAGGTTAGGTTAGGTTAGGTTAGGTTAGGTTAGGTTAGGTTAGGTTAGGTTAGGTTAGGTTAGGTTAGGTTAGGTTAGGTTAGGTTAGGTTAGGTTAGGTTAGGTTAGGTTAGGTTAGGTTAGGTTAGGTTAGGTTAGGTTAGGTTAGGTTAGGTTAGGTTAGGTTAGGTTAGGTTAGGTTAGGTTAGGTTAGGTTAGGTTAGGTTAGGTTAGGTTAGGTTAGGTTAGGTTAGGTTAGGTTAGGTTAGGTTAGGTTAGGTTAGGTTAGGTTAGGTTAGGTTAGGTTAGGTTAGGTTAGGTTAGGTTAGGTTAGGTTAGGTTAGGTTAGGTTAGGTTAGGTTAGGTTAGGTTAGGTTAGGTTAGGTTAGGTTAGGTTAGGTTAGGTTAGGTTAGGTTAGGTTAGGTTAGGTTAGGTTAGGTTAGGTTAGGTTAGGTTAGGTTAGGTTAGGTTAGGTTAGGTTAGGTTAGGTTAGGTTAGGTTAGGTTAGGTTAGGTTAGGTTAGGTTAGGTTAGGTTAGGTTAGGTTAGGTTAGGTTAGGTTAGGTTAGGTTAGGTTAGGTTAGGTTAGGTTAGGTTAGGTTAGGTTAGGTTAGGTTAGGTTAGGTTAGGTTAGGTTAGGTTAGGTTAGGTTAGGTTAGGTTAGGTTAGGTTAGGTTAGGTTAGGTTAGGTTAGGTTAGGTTAGGTTAGGTTAGGTTAGGTTAGGTTAGGTTAGGTTAGGTTAGGTTAGGTTAGGTTAGGTTAGGTTAGGTTAGGTTAGGTTAGGTTAGGTTAGGTTAGGTTAGGTTAGGTTAGGTTAGGTTAGGTTAGGTTAGGTTAGGTTAGGTTAGGTTAGGTTAGGTTAGGTTAGGTTAGGTTAGGTTAGGTTAGGTTAGGTTAGGTTAGGTTAGGTTAGGTTAGGTTAGGTTAGGTTAGGTTAGGTTAGGTTAGGTTAGGTTAGGTTAGGTTAGGTTAGGTTAGGTTAGGTTAGGTTAGGTTAGGTTAGGTTAGGTTAGGTTAGGTTAGGTTAGGTTAGGTTAGGTTAGGTTAGGTTAGGTTAGGTTAGGTTAGGTTAGGTTAGGTTAGGTTAGGTTAGGTTAGGTTAGGTTAGGTTAGGTTAGGTTAGGTTAGGTTAGGTTAGGTTAGGTTAGGTTAGGTTAGGTTAGGTTAGGTTAGGTTAGGTTAGGTTAGGTTAGGTTAGGTTAGGTTAGGTTAGGTTAGGTTAGGTTAGGTTAGGTTAGGTTAGGTTAGGTTAGGTTAGGTTAGGTTAGGTTAGGTTAGGTTAGGTTAGGTTAGGTTAGGTTAGGTTAGGTTAGGTTAGGTTAGGTTAGGTTAGGTTAGGTTAGGTTAGGTTAGGTTAGGTTAGGTTAGGTTAGGTTAGGTTAGGTTAGGTTAGGTTAGGTTAGGTTAGGTTAGGTTAGGTTAGGTTAGGTTAGGTTAGGTTAGGTTAGGTTAGGTTAGGTTAGGTTAGGTTAGGTTAGGTTAGGTTAGGTTAGGTTAGGTTAGGTTAGGTTAGGTTAGGTTAGGTTAGGTTAGGTTAGGTTAGGTTAGGTTAGGTTAGGTTAGGTTAGGTTAGGTTAGGTTAGGTTAGGTTAGGTTAGGTTAGGTTAGGTTAGGTTAGGTTAGGTTAGGTTAGGTTAGGTTAGGTTAGGTTAGGTTAGGTTAGGTTAGGTTAGGTTAGGTTAGGTTAGGTTAGGTTAGGTTAGGTTAGGTTAGGTTAGGTTAGGTTAGGTTAGGTTAGGTTAGGTTAGGTTAGGTTAGGTTAGGTTAGGTTAGGTTAGGTTAGGTTAGGTTAGGTTAGGTTAGGTTAGGTTAGGTTAGGTTAGGTTAGGTTAGGTTAGGTTAGGTTAGGTTAGGTTAGGTTAGGTTAGGTTAGGTTAGGTTAGGTTAGGTTAGGTTAGGTTAGGTTAGGTTAGGTTAGGTTAGGTTAGGTTAGGTTAGGTTAGGTTAGGTTAGGTTAGGTTAGGTTAGGTTAGGTTAGGTTAGGTTAGGTTAGGTTAGGTTAGGTTAGGTTAGGTTAGGTTAGGTTAGGTTAGGTTAGGTTAGGTTAGGTTAGGTTAGGTTAGGTTAGGTTAGGTTAGGTTAGGTTAGGTTAGGTTAGGTTAGGTTAGGTTAGGTTAGGTTAGGTTAGGTTAGGTTAGGTTAGGTTAGGTTAGGTTAGGTTAGGTTAGGTTAGGTTAGGTTAGGTTAGGTTAGGTTAGGTTAGGTTAGGTTAGGTTAGGTTAGGTTAGGTTAGGTTAGGTTAGGTTAGGTTAGGTTAGGTTAGGTTAGGTTAGGTTAGGTTAGGTTAGGTTAGGTTAGGTTAGGTTAGGTTAGGTTAGGTTAGGTTAGGTTAGGTTAGGTTAGGTTAGGTTAGGTTAGGTTAGGTTAGGTTAGGTTAGGTTAGGTTAGGTTAGGTTAGGTTAGGTTAGGTTAGGTTAGGTTAGGTTAGGTTAGGTTAGGTTAGGTTAGGTTAGGTTAGGTTAGGTTAGGTTAGGTTAGGTTAGGTTAGGTTAGGTTAGGTTAGGTTAGGTTAGGTTAGGTTAGGTTAGGTTAGGTTAGGTTAGGTTAGGTTAGGTTAGGTTAGGTTAGGTTAGGTTAGGTTAGGTTAGGTTAGGTTAGGTTAGGTTAGGTTAGGTTAGGTTAGGTTAGGTTAGGTTAGGTTAGGTTAGGTTAGGTTAGGTTAGGTTAGGTTAGGTTAGGTTAGGTTAGGTTAGGTTAGGTTAGGTTAGGTTAGGTTAGGTTAGGTTAGGTTAGGTTAGGTTAGGTTAGGTTAGGTTAGGTTAGGTTAGGTTAGGTTAGGTTAGGTTAGGTTAGGTTAGGTTAGGTTAGGTTAGGTTAGGTTAGGTTAGGTTAGGTTAGGTTAGGTTAGGTTAGGTTAGGTTAGGTTAGGTTAGGTTAGGTTAGGTTAGGTTAGGTTAGGTTAGGTTAGGTTAGGTTAGGTTAGGTTAGGTTAGGTTAGGTTAGGTTAGGTTAGGTTAGGTTAGGTTAGGTTAGGTTAGGTTAGGTTAGGTTAGGTTAGGTTAGGTTAGGTTAGGTTAGGTTAGGTTAGGTTAGGTTAGGTTAGGTTAGGTTAGGTTAGGTTAGGTTAGGTTAGGTTAGGTTAGGTTAGGTTAGGTTAGGTTAGGTTAGGTTAGGTTAGGTTAGGTTAGGTTAGGTTAGGTTAGGTTAGGTTAGGTTAGGTTAGGTTAGGTTAGGTTAGGTTAGGTTAGGTTAGGTTAGGTTAGGTTAGGTTAGGTTAGGTTAGGTTAGGTTAGGTTAGGTTAGGTTAGGTTAGGTTAGGTTAGGTTAGGTTAGGTTAGGTTAGGTTAGGTTAGGTTAGGTTAGGTTAGGTTAGGTTAGGTTAGGTTAGGTTAGGTTAGGTTAGGTTAGGTTAGGTTAGGTTAGGTTAGGTTAGGTTAGGTTAGGTTAGGTTAGGTTAGGTTAGGTTAGGTTAGGTTAGGTTAGGTTAGGTTAGGTTAGGTTAGGTTAGGTTAGGTTAGGTTAGGTTAGGTTAGGTTAGGTTAGGTTAGGTTAGGTTAGGTTAGGTTAGGTTAGGTTAGGTTAGGTTAGGTTAGGTTAGGTTAGGTTAGGTTAGGTTAGGTTAGGTTAGGTTAGGTTAGGTTAGGTTAGGTTAGGTTAGGTTAGGTTAGGTTAGGTTAGGTTAGGTTAGGTTAGGTTAGGTTAGGTTAGGTTAGGTTAGGTTAGGTTAGGTTAGGTTAGGTTAGGTTAGGTTAGGTTAGGTTAGGTTAGGTTAGGTTAGGTTAGGTTAGGTTAGGTTAGGTTAGGTTAGGTTAGGTTAGGTTAGGTTAGGTTAGGTTAGGTTAGGTTAGGTTAGGTTAGGTTAGGTTAGGTTAGGTTAGGTTAGGTTAGGTTAGGTTAGGTTAGGTTAGGTTAGGTTAGGTTAGGTTAGGTTAGGTTAGGTTAGGTTAGGTTAGGTTAGGTTAGGTTAGGTTAGGTTAGGTTAGGTTAGGTTAGGTTAGGTTAGGTTAGGTTAGGTTAGGTTAGGTTAGGTTAGGTTAGGTTAGGTTAGGTTAGGTTAGGTTAGGTTAGGTTAGGTTAGGTTAGGTTAGGTTAGGTTAGGTTAGGTTAGGTTAGGTTAGGTTAGGTTAGGTTAGGTTAGGTTAGGTTAGGTTAGGTTAGGTTAGGTTAGGTTAGGTTAGGTTATAGGATCGTCCTTCGGTAGAATTGGCTCAAATTCAGAATATAAGGGTTTCTAAAGGGGATCTAAATTCTGGACCCCCCTTTAGGGGTGGGAATCCCCCCCCTTCTGGTAGCTGCCATACAAAAAAAAGTGTTTTTATTTTTTTTAAAAAAAAGTTACAACGCTATCTGGCTGGAACCAGCGTTGAACCTATTACTTTTTGATTCTCTAGAAACGGTTTTTTTTTTATCGAAATCGGATAATAAATAAAGATTTTAGACCTGGGTTAGATTTTTTGGCCATATAAAAAAGTCGTCAAAAAATTTTGAAAAAAATCATATCTATGAGTTTGCATTTCACTCGTGCACCTACTTCGTGGTGCCGACAGCCCAAAAATGAAGTCCATTTTTATCTATCTCTTACCGTTTCTGAGATAATGATTTTTAAAGTTCGGAAAAATTGCCTGTTGCTTTCATCAGGCGCTGAGTCTCAAAATGTATGGGGAAACTAAAATCCGACTCGCGCTTGACCAAAATTTTTTTTTCTTTGTTTTGTTGTAATTTCTGTTTTATGATGAATTTGACAATGTGAATTGACATAATATTGTTTGTATGACAGTTTTTTGACAGTTTTTATTTTTTAATGTAAATGTATTTATTACGTAGAAATTGATGATATGACATACTTTATTTGACAGAAAGTGTCAAATTAGTAAATTTTGACAGTTTTTTGACATTGTTGAATTCGATGGTACAACTTACTATATGAGTGCTAAGATAGTCAAATCTGTCAAATTTCGTAAATTTGACAGTTTTTTGACAATTTTTGTTTTTTATTGAAAATGCATTTATTAGTTGGAAATTGATGATATGACACACTTTATTTGACAGAAAGTGTCAAGTTAGTGAAATTTAAAAAAAACTGTCAGATTTTGACAAACGAGGTGTCGTTTTTAATTAATCTCGAATAACTCACACCAAAGGTGTGAATTGTTCAAAAATGACATTATTTTTGAGCTAACTCAAACCGTTTAAAAGTTGTCTGTCAAACTGACAGATTTTGACAAACGAGGTGTCGTTTTCAGCAAATCTCGAATAACTCACACCCATAGGGTGTGAATTGCTCAAAAATGGCATTATTTTTGAGCTACCTCTTACCGTTTCTGAGATACTAGTAATTAAAAGCTAGACCTCTGGTTAATATCTTTACCATACACTTTCTTCTTAGATGAGAGGTCAGCTTATAGTAGTTATTATTCTGTCAAGTTAAAAGTTAGGTTAGGTTAGGTCAAGTTAAAAGTTAGGTTAGGTTAGGTCAAGTTAAAAGTTAGGTTAGGTTAGGTTAGGTTAGGTTAGGTTAGGTTAGGTTAGGTTAGGTTAGGTTAGGTTAGGTTAGGTTAGGTTAGGTTAGGTTAGGTTAGGTTAGGTTAGGTTAGGTTAGGTTAGGTTAGGTTAGGTTAGGTTAGGTTAGGTTAGGTTAGGTTAGGTTAGGTTAGGTTAGGTTAGGTTAGGTTAGGTTAGGTTAGGTTAGGTTAGGTTAGGTTAGGTTAGGTTAGGTTAGGTTAGGTTAGGTTAGGTTAGGTTAGGTTAGGTTAGGTTAGGTTAGGTTAGGTTAGGTTAGGTTAGGTTAGGTTAGGTTAGGTTAGGTTAGGTTAGGTTAGGTTAGGTTAGGTTAGGTTAGGTTAGGTTAGGTTAGGTTAGGTTAGGTTAGGTTAGGTTAGGTTAGGTTAGGTTAGGTTAGGTTAGGTTAGGTTAGGTTAGGTTAGGTTAGGTTAGGTTAGGTTAGGTTAGGTTAGGTTAGGTTAGGTTAGGTTAGGTTAGGTTAGGTTAGGTTAGGTTAGGTTAGGTTAGGTTAGGTTAGGTTAGGTTAGGTTAGGTTAGGTTAGGTTAGGTTAGGTTAGGTTAGGTTAGGTTAGGTTAGGTTAGGTTAGGTTAGGTTAGGTTAGGTTAGGTTAGGTTAGGTTAGGTTAGGTTAGGTTAGGTTAGGTTAGGTTAGGTTAGGTTAGGTTAGGTTAGGTTAGGTTAGGTTAGGTTAGGTTAGGTTAGGTTAGGTTAGGTTAGGTTAGGTTAGGTTAGGTTAGGTTAGGTTAGGTTAGGTTAGGTTAGGTTAGGTTAGGTTAGGTTAGGTTAGGTTAGGTTAGGTTAGGTTAGGTTAGGTTAGGTTAGGTTAGGTTAGGTTAGGTTAGGTTAGGTTAGGTTAGGTTAGGTTAGGTTAGGTTAGGTTAGGTTAGGTTAGGTTAGGTTAGGTTAGGTTAGGTTAGGTTAGGTTAGGTTAGGTTAGGTTAGGTTAGGTTAGGTTAGGTTAGGTTAGGTTAGGTTAGGTTAGGTTAGGTTAGGTTAGGTTAGGTTAGGTTAGGTTAGGTTAGGTTAGGTTAGGTTAGGTTAGGTTAGGTTAGGTTAGGTTAGGTTAGGTTAGGTTAGGTTAGGTTAGGTTAGGTTAGGTTAGGTTAGGTTAGGTTAGGTTAGGTTAGGTTAGGTTAGGTTAGGTTAGGTTAGGTTAGGTTAGGTTAGGTTAGGTTAGGTTAGGTTAGGTTAGGTTAGGTTAGGTTAGGTTAGGTTAGGTTAGGTTAGGTTAGGTTAGGTTAGGTTAGGTTAGGTTAGGTTAGGTTAGGTTAGGTTAGGTTAGGTTAGGTTAGGTTAGGTTAGGTTAGGTTAGGTTAGGTTAGGTTAGGTTAGGTTAGGTTAGGTTAGGTTAGGTTAGGTTAGGTTAGGTTAGGTTAGGTTAGGTTAGGTTAGGTTAGGTTAGGTTAGGTTAGGTTAGGTTAGGTTAGGTTAGGTTAGGTTAGGTTAGGTTAGGTTAGGTTAGGTTAGGTTAGGTTAGGTTAGGTTAGGTTAGGTTAGGTTAGGTTAGGTTAGGTTAGGTTAGGTTAGGTTAGGTTAGGTTAGGTTAGGTTAGGTTAGGTTAGGTTAGGTTAGGTTAGGTTAGGTTAGGTTAGGTTAGGTTAGGTTAGGTTAGGTTAGGTTAGGTTAGGTTAGGTTAGGTTAGGTTAGGTTAGGTTAGGTTAGGTTAGGTTAGGTTAGGTTAGGTTAGGTTAGGTTAGGTTAGGTTAGGTTAGGTTAGGTTAGGTTAGGTTAGGTTAGGTTAGGTTAGGTTAGGTTAGGTTAGGTTAGGTTAGGTTAGGTTAGGTTAGGTTAGGTTAGGTTAGGTTAGGTTAGGTTAGGTTAGGTTAGGTTAGGTTAGGTTAGGTTAGGTTAGGTTAGGTTAGGTTAGGTTAGGTTAGGTTAGGTTAGGTTAGGTTAGGTTAGGTTAGGTTAGGTTAGGTTAGGTTAGGTTAGGTTAGGTTAGGTTAGGTTAGGTTAGGTTAGGTTAGGTTAGGTTAGGTTAGGTTAGGTTAGGTTAGGTTAGGTTAGGTTAGGTTAGGTTAGGTTAGGTTAGGTTAGGTTAGGTTAGGTTAGGTTAGGTTAGGTTAGGTTAGGTTAGGTTAGGTTAGGTTAGGTTAGGTTAGGTTAGGTTAGGTTAGGTTAGGTTAGGTTAGGTTAGGTTAGGTTAGGTTAGGTTAGGTTAGGTTAGGTTAGGTTAGGTTAGGTTAGGTTAGGTTAGGTTAGGTTAGGTTAGGTTAGGTTAGGTTAGGTTAGGTTAGGTTAGGTTAGGTTAGGTTAGGTTAGGTTAGGTTAGGTTAGGTTAGGTTAGGTTAGGTTAGGTTAGGTTAGGTTAGGTTAGGTTAGGTTAGGTTAGGTTAGGTTAGGTTAGGTTAGGTTAGGTTAGGTTAGGTTAGGTTAGGTTAGGTTAGGTTAGGTTAGGTTAGGTTAGGTTAGGTTAGGTTAGGTTAGGTTAGGTTAGGTTAGGTTAGGTTAGGTTAGGTTAGGTTAGGTTAGGTTAGGTTAGGTTAGGTTAGGTTAGGTTAGGTTAGGTTAGGTTAGGTTAGGTTAGGTTAGGTTAGGTTAGGTTAGGTTAGGTTAGGTTAGGTTAGGTTAGGTTAGGTTAGGTTAGGTTAGGTTAGGTTAGGTTAGGTTAGGTTAGGTTAGGTTAGGTTAGGTTAGGTTAGGTTAGGTTAGGTTAGGTTAGGTTAGGTTAGGTTAGGTTAGGTTAGGTTAGGTTAGGTTAGGTTAGGTTAGGTTAGGTTAGGTTAGGTTAGGTTAGGTTAGGTTAGGTTAGGTTAGGTTAGGTTAGGTTAGGTTAGGTTAGGTTAGGTTAGGTTAGGTTAGGTTAGGTTAGGTTAGGTTAGGTTAGGTTAGGTTAGGTTAGGTTAGGTTAGGTTAGGTTAGGTTAGGTTAGGTTAGGTTAGGTTAGGTTAGGTTAGGTTAGGTTAGGTTAGGTTAGGTTAGGTTAGGTTAGGTTAGGTTAGGTTAGGTTAGGTTAGGTTAGGTTAGGTTAGGTTAGGTTAGGTTAGGTTATAGGATCGTCCTTCGGTAGAATTGGCTCAAATTCAGAATATAAGGGTTTCTAAAGGGGATCTAAATTCTGGACCCCCCTTTAGGGGTGGGAATCCCCCCCCTTCTGGTAGCTGCCATACAAAAAAAAGTGTTTTTATTTTTTTTAAAAAAAAGTTACAACGCTATCTGGCTGGAACCAGCGTTGAACCTATTACTTTTTGATTCTCTAGAAACGGTTTTTTTTTTATCGAAATCGGATAATAAATAAAGATTTTAGACCTGGGTTAGATTTTTTGGCCATATAAAAAAGTCGTCAAAAAATTTTGAAAAAAATCATATCTATGAGTTTGCATTTCACTCGTGCACCTACTTCGTGGTGCCGACAGCCCAAAAATGAAGTCCATTTTTATCTATCTCTTACCGTTTCTGAGATAATGATTTTTAAAGTTCGGAAAAATTGCCTGTTGCTTTCATCAGGCGCTGAGTCTCAAAATGTATGGGGAAACTAAAATCCGACTCGCGCTTGACCAAAATTTTTTTTTCTTTGTTTTGTTGTAATTTCTGTTTTATGATGAATTTGACAATGTGAATTGACATAATATTGTTTGTATGACAGTTTTTTGACAGTTTTTATTTTTTAATGTAAATGTATTTATTACGTAGAAATTGATGATATGACATACTTTATTTGACAGAAAGTGTCAAATTAGTAAATTTTGACAGTTTTTTGACATTGTTGAATTCGATGGTACAACTTACTATATGAGTGCTAAGATAGTCAAATCTGTCAAATTTCGTAAATTTGACAGTTTTTTGACAATTTTTGTTTTTTATTGAAAATGCATTTATTAGTTGGAAATTGATGATATGACACACTTTATTTGACAGAAAGTGTCAAGTTAGTGAAATTTAAAAAAAACTGTCAGATTTTGACAAACGAGGTGTCGTTTTTAATTAATCTCGAATAACTCACACCAAAGGTGTGAATTGTTCAAAAATGACATTATTTTTGAGCTAACTCAAACCGTTTAAAAGTTGTCTGTCAAACTGACAGATTTTGACAAACGAGGTGTCGTTTTCAGCAAATCTCGAATAACTCACACCCATAGGGTGTGAATTGCTCAAAAATGGCATTATTTTTGAGCTACCTCTTACCGTTTCTGAGATACTAGTAATTAAAAGCTAGACCTCTGGTTAATATCTTTACCATACACTTTCTTCTTAGATGAGAGGTCAGCTTATAGTAGTTATTATTCTGTCAAGTTAAAAGTTAGGTTAGGTTAGGTCAAGTTAAAAGTTAGGTTAGGTTAGGTCAAGTTAAAAGTTAGGTTAGGTTAGGTTAGGTTAGGTTAGGTTAGGTTAGGTTAGGTTAGGTTAGGTTAGGTTAGGTTAGGTTAGGTTAGGTTAGGTTAGGTTAGGTTAGGTTAGGTTAGGTTAGGTTAGGTTAGGTTAGGTTAGGTTAGGTTAGGTTAGGTTAGGTTAGGTTAGGTTAGGTTAGGTTAGGTTAGGTTAGGTTAGGTTAGGTTAGGTTAGGTTAGGTTAGGTTAGGTTAGGTTAGGTTAGGTTAGGTTAGGTTAGGTTAGGTTAGGTTAGGTTAGGTTAGGTTAGGTTAGGTTAGGTTAGGTTAGGTTAGGTTAGGTTAGGTTAGGTTAGGTTAGGTTAGGTTAGGTTAGGTTAGGTTAGGTTAGGTTAGGTTAGGTTAGGTTAGGTTAGGTTAGGTTAGGTTAGGTTAGGTTAGGTTAGGTTAGGTTAGGTTAGGTTAGGTTAGGTTATAGGATCGTCCTTCGGTAGAATTGGCTCAAATTCAGAATATAAGGGTTTCTAAAGGGGATCTAAATTCTGGACCCCCCTTTAGGGGTGGGAATCCCCCCCCTTCTGGTAGCTGCCATACAAAAAAAAGTGTTTTTATTTTTTTTAAAAAAAAGTTACAACGCTATCTGGCTGGAACCAGCGTTGAACCTATTACTTTTTGATTCTCTAGAAACGGTTTTTTTTTTATCGAAATCGGATAATAAATAAAGATTTTAGACCTGGGTTAGATTTTTTGGCCATATAAAAAAGTCGTCAAAAAATTTTGAAAAAAATCATATCTATGAGTTTGCATTTCACTCGTGCACCTACTTCGTGGTGCCGACAGCCCAAAAATGAAGTCCATTTTTATCTATCTCTTACCGTTTCTGAGATAATGATTTTTAAAGTTCGGAAAAATTGCCTGTTGCTTTCATCAGGCGCTGAGTCTCAAAATGTATGGGGAAACTAAAATCCGACTCGCGCTTGACCAAAATTTTTTTTTCTTTGTTTTGTTGTAATTTCTGTTTTATGATGAATTTGACAATGTGAATTGACATAATATTGTTTGTATGACAGTTTTTTGACAGTTTTTATTTTTTAATGTAAATGTATTTATTACGTAGAAATTGATGATATGACATACTTTATTTGACAGAAAGTGTCAAATTAGTAAATTTTGACAGTTTTTTGACATTGTTGAATTCGATGGTACAACTTACTATATGAGTGCTAAGATAGTCAAATCTGTCAAATTTCGTAAATTTGACAGTTTTTTGACAATTTTTGTTTTTTATTGAAAATGCATTTATTAGTTGGAAATTGATGATATGACACACTTTATTTGACAGAAAGTGTCAAGTTAGTGAAATTTAAAAAAAACTGTCAGATTTTGACAAACGAGGTGTCGTTTTTAATTAATCTCGAATAACTCACACCAAAGGTGTGAATTGTTCAAAAATGACATTATTTTTGAGCTAACTCAAACCGTTTAAAAGTTGTCTGTCAAACTGACAGATTTTGACAAACGAGGTGTCGTTTTCAGCAAATCTCGAATAACTCACACCCATAGGGTGTGAATTGCTCAAAAATGGCATTATTTTTGAGCTACCTCTTACCGTTTCTGAGATACTAGTAATTAAAAGCTAGACCTCTGGTTAATATCTTTACCATACACTTTCTTCTTAGATGAGAGGTCAGCTTATAGTAGTTATTATTCTGTCAAGTTAAAAGTTAGGTTAGGTTAGGTCAAGTTAAAAGTTAGGTTAGGTTAGGTCAAGTTAAAAGTTAGGTTAGGTTAGGTTAGGTTAGGTTAGGTTAGGTTAGGTTAGGTTAGGTTAGGTTAGGTTAGGTTAGGTTAGGTTAGGTTAGGTTAGGTTAGGTTAGGTTAGGTTAGGTTAGGTTAGGTTAGGTTAGGTTAGGTTAGGTTAGGTTAGGTTAGGTTAGGTTAGGTTAGGTTAGGTTAGGTTAGGTTAGGTTAGGTTAGGTTAGGTTAGGTTAGGTTAGGTTAGGTTAGGTTAGGTTAGGTTAGGTTAGGTTAGGTTAGGTTAGGTTAGGTTAGGTTAGGTTAGGTTAGGTTAGGTTAGGTTAGGTTAGGTTAGGTTAGGTTAGGTTAGGTTAGGTTAGGTTAGGTTAGGTTAGGTTAGGTTAGGTTAGGTTAGGTTAGGTTAGGTTAGGTTAGGTTAGGTTAGGTTAGGTTAGGTTAGGTTAGGTTAGGTTAGGTTAGGTTAGGTTAGGTTATAGGATCGTCCTTCGGTAGAATTGGCTCAAATTCAGAATATAAGGGTTTCTAAAGGGGATCTAAATTCTGGACCCCCCTTTAGGGGTGGGAATCCCCCCCCTTCTGGTAGCTGCCATACAAAAAAAAGTGTTTTTATTTTTTTTAAAAAAAAGTTACAACGCTATCTGGCTGGAACCAGCGTTGAACCTATTACTTTTTGATTCTCTAGAAACGGTTTTTTTTTTATCGAAATCGGATAATAAATAAAGATTTTAGACCTGGGTTAGATTTTTTGGCCATATAAAAAAGTCGTCAAAAAATTTTGAAAAAAATCATATCTATGAGTTTGCATTTCACTCGTGCACCTACTTCGTGGTGCCGACAGCCCAAAAATGAAGTCCATTTTTATCTATCTCTTACCGTTTCTGAGATAATGATTTTTAAAGTTCGGAAAAATTGCCTGTTGCTTTCATCAGGCGCTGAGTCTCAAAATGTATGGGGAAACTAAAATCCGACTCGCGCTTGACCAAAATTTTTTTTTCTTTGTTTTGTTGTAATTTCTGTTTTATGATGAATTTGACAATGTGAATTGACATAATATTGTTTGTATGACAGTTTTTTGACAGTTTTTATTTTTTAATGTAAATGTATTTATTACGTAGAAATTGATGATATGACATACTTTATTTGACAGAAAGTGTCAAATTAGTAAATTTTGACAGTTTTTTGACATTGTTGAATTCGATGGTACAACTTACTATATGAGTGCTAAGATAGTCAAATCTGTCAAATTTCGTAAATTTGACAGTTTTTTGACAATTTTTGTTTTTTATTGAAAATGCATTTATTAGTTGGAAATTGATGATATGACACACTTTATTTGACAGAAAGTGTCAAGTTAGTGAAATTTAAAAAAAACTGTCAGATTTTGACAAACGAGGTGTCGTTTTTAATTAATCTCGAATAACTCACACCAAAGGTGTGAATTGTTCAAAAATGACATTATTTTTGAGCTAACTCAAACCGTTTAAAAGTTGTCTGTCAAACTGACAGATTTTGACAAACGAGGTGTCGTTTTCAGCAAATCTCGAATAACTCACACCCATAGGGTGTGAATTGCTCAAAAATGGCATTATTTTTGAGCTACCTCTTACCGTTTCTGAGATACTAGTAATTAAAAGCTAGACCTCTGGTTAATATCTTTACCATACACTTTCTTCTTAGATGAGAGGTCAGCTTATAGTAGTTATTATTCTGTCAAGTTAAAAGTTAGGTTAGGTTAGGTCAAGTTAAAAGTTAGGTTAGGTTAGGTCAAGTTAAAAGTTAGGTTAGGTTAGGTTAGGTTAGGTTAGGTTAGGTTAGGTTAGGTTAGGTTAGGTTAGGTTAGGTTAGGTTAGGTTAGGTTAGGTTAGGTTAGGTTAGGTTAGGTTAGGTTAGGTTAGGTTAGGTTAGGTTAGGTTAGGTTAGGTTAGGTTAGGTTAGGTTAGGTTAGGTTAGGTTAGGTTAGGTTAGGTTAGGTTAGGTTAGGTTAGGTTAGGTTAGGTTAGGTTAGGTTAGGTTAGGTTAGGTTAGGTTAGGTTAGGTTAGGTTAGGTTAGGTTAGGTTAGGTTAGGTTAGGTTAGGTTAGGTTAGGTTAGGTTAGGTTAGGTTAGGTTAGGTTAGGTTAGGTTAGGTTAGGTTAGGTTAGGTTAGGTTAGGTTAGGTTAGGTTAGGTTAGGTTAGGTTAGGTTAGGTTAGGTTAGGTTAGGTTAGGTTAGGTTAGGTTAGGTTAGGTTATAGGATCGTCCTTCGGTAGAATTGGCTCAAATTCAGAATATAAGGGTTTCTAAAGGGGATCTAAATTCTGGACCCCCCTTTAGGGGTGGGAATCCCCCCCCTTCTGGTAGCTGCCATACAAAAAAAAGTGTTTTTATTTTTTTTAAAAAAAAGTTACAACGCTATCTGGCTGGAACCAGCGTTGAACCTATTACTTTTTGATTCTCTAGAAACGGTTTTTTTTTTATCGAAATCGGATAATAAATAAAGATTTTAGACCTGGGTTAGATTTTTTGGCCATATAAAAAAGTCGTCAAAAAATTTTGAAAAAAATCATATCTATGAGTTTGCATTTCACTCGTGCACCTACTTCGTGGTGCCGACAGCCCAAAAATGAAGTCCATTTTTATCTATCTCTTACCGTTTCTGAGATAATGATTTTTAAAGTTCGGAAAAATTGCCTGTTGCTTTCATCAGGCGCTGAGTCTCAAAATGTATGGGGAAACTAAAATCCGACTCGCGCTTGACCAAAATTTTTTTTTCTTTGTTTTGTTGTAATTTCTGTTTTATGATGAATTTGACAATGTGAATTGACATAATATTGTTTGTATGACAGTTTTTTGACAGTTTTTATTTTTTAATGTAAATGTATTTATTACGTAGAAATTGATGATATGACATACTTTATTTGACAGAAAGTGTCAAATTAGTAAATTTTGACAGTTTTTTGACATTGTTGAATTCGATGGTACAACTTACTATATGAGTGCTAAGATAGTCAAATCTGTCAAATTTCGTAAATTTGACAGTTTTTTGACAATTTTTGTTTTTTATTGAAAATGCATTTATTAGTTGGAAATTGATGATATGACACACTTTATTTGACAGAAAGTGTCAAGTTAGTGAAATTTAAAAAAAACTGTCAGATTTTGACAAACGAGGTGTCGTTTTTAATTAATCTCGAATAACTCACACCAAAGGTGTGAATTGTTCAAAAATGACATTATTTTTGAGCTAACTCAAACCGTTTAAAAGTTGTCTGTCAAACTGACAGATTTTGACAAACGAGGTGTCGTTTTCAGCAAATCTCGAATAACTCACACCCATAGGGTGTGAATTGCTCAAAAATGGCATTATTTTTGAGCTACCTCTTACCGTTTCTGAGATACTAGTAATTAAAAGCTAGACCTCTGGTTAATATCTTTACCATACACTTTCTTCTTAGATGAGAGGTCAGCTTATAGTAGTTATTATTCTGTCAAGTTAAAAGTTAGGTTAGGTTAGGTCAAGTTAAAAGTTAGGTTAGGTTAGGTCAAGTTAAAAGTTAGGTTAGGTTAGGTTAGGTTAGGTTAGGTTAGGTTAGGTTAGGTTAGGTTAGGTTAGGTTAGGTTAGGTTAGGTTAGGTTAGGTTAGGTTAGGTTAGGTTAGGTTAGGTTAGGTTAGGTTAGGTTAGGTTAGGTTAGGTTAGGTTAGGTTAGGTTAGGTTAGGTTAGGTTAGGTTAGGTTAGGTTAGGTTAGGTTAGGTTAGGTTAGGTTAGGTTAGGTTAGGTTAGGTTAGGTTAGGTTAGGTTAGGTTAGGTTAGGTTAGGTTAGGTTAGGTTAGGTTAGGTTAGGTTAGGTTAGGTTAGGTTAGGTTAGGTTAGGTTAGGTTAGGTTAGGTTAGGTTAGGTTAGGTTAGGTTAGGTTAGGTTAGGTTAGGTTAGGTTAGGTTAGGTTAGGTTAGGTTAGGTTAGGTTAGGTTAGGTTAGGTTAGGTTAGGTTAGGTTAGGTTAGGTTATAGGATCGTCCTTCGGTAGAATTGGCTCAAATTCAGAATATAAGGGTTTCTAAAGGGGATCTAAATTCTGGACCCCCCTTTAGGGGTGGGAATCCCCCCCCTTCTGGTAGCTGCCATACAAAAAAAAGTGTTTTTATTTTTTTTAAAAAAAAGTTACAACGCTATCTGGCTGGAACCAGCGTTGAACCTATTACTTTTTGATTCTCTAGAAACGGTTTTTTTTTTATCGAAATCGGATAATAAATAAAGATTTTAGACCTGGGTTAGATTTTTTGGCCATATAAAAAAGTCGTCAAAAAATTTTGAAAAAAATCATATCTATGAGTTTGCATTTCACTCGTGCACCTACTTCGTGGTGCCGACAGCCCAAAAATGAAGTCCATTTTTATCTATCTCTTACCGTTTCTGAGATAATGATTTTTAAAGTTCGGAAAAATTGCCTGTTGCTTTCATCAGGCGCTGAGTCTCAAAATGTATGGGGAAACTAAAATCCGACTCGCGCTTGACCAAAATTTTTTTTTCTTTGTTTTGTTGTAATTTCTGTTTTATGATGAATTTGACAATGTGAATTGACATAATATTGTTTGTATGACAGTTTTTTGACAGTTTTTATTTTTTAATGTAAATGTATTTATTACGTAGAAATTGATGATATGACATACTAAATTTTGACAGTTTTTTGACATTGTTGAATTCGATGGTACAACTTACTATATGAGTGCTAAGATAGTCAAATCTGTCAAATTTCGTAAATTTGACAGTTTTTTGACAATTTTTGTTTTTTATTGAAAATGCATTTATTAGTTGGAAATTGATGATATGACACACTTTATTTGACAGAAAGTGTCAAGTTAGTGAAATTTAAAAAAAACTGTCAGATTTTGACAAACGAGGTGTCGTTTTTAATTAATCTCGAATAACTCACACCAAAGGTGTGAATTGTTCAAAAATGACATTATTTTTGAGCTAACTCAAACCGTTTAAAAGTTGTCTGTCAAACTGACAGATTTTGACAAACGAGGTGTCGTTTTCAGCAAATCTCGAATAACTCACACCCATAGGGTGTGAATTGCTCAAAAATGGCATTATTTTTGAGCTACCTCTTACCGTTTCTGAGATACTAGTAATTAAAAGCTAGACCTCTGGTTAATATCTTTACCATACACTTTCTTCTTAGATGAGAGGTCAGCTTATAGTAGTTATTATTCTGTCAAGTTAAAAGTTAGGTTAGGTTAGGTCAAGTTAAAAGTTAGGTTAGGTTAGGTCAAGTTAAAAGTTAGGTTAGGTTAGGTCAAGTTAAAAGTTAGGTTAGGTTAGGTTAGGTTAGGTTAGGTTAGGTTAGGTTAGGTTAGGTTAGGTTAGGTTAGGTTAGGTTAGGTTAGGTTAGGTTAGGTTAGGTTAGGTTAGGTTAGGTTAGGTTAGGTTAGGTTAGGTTAGGTTAGGTTAGGTTAGGTTAGGTTAGGTTAGGTTAGGTTAGGTTAGGTTAGGTTAGGTTAGGTTAGGTTAGGTTAGGTTAGGTTAGGTTAGGTTAGGTTAGGTTAGGTTAGGTTAGGTTAGGTTAGGTTAGGTTAGGTTAGGTTAGGTTAGGTTAGGTTAGGTTAGGTTAGGTTAGGTTAGGTTAGGTTAGGTTAGGTTAGGTTAGGTTAGGTTAGGTTAGGTTAGGTTAGGTTAGGTTAGGTTAGGTTAGGTTAGGTTAGGTTAGGTTAGGTTAGGTTAGGTTAGGTTAGGTTAGGTTAGGTTAGGTTATAGGATCGTCCTTCGGTAGAATTGGCTCAAATTCAGAATATAAGGGTTTCTAAAGGGGATCTAAATTCTGGACCCCCCTTTAGGGGTGGGAATCCCCCCCCTTCTGGTAGCTGCCATACAAAAAAAAGTGTTTTTATTTTTTTTAAAAAAAAGTTACAACGCTATCTGGCTGGAACCAGCGTTGAACCTATTACTTTTTGATTCTCTAGAAACGGTTTTTTTTTTATCGAAATCGGATAATAAATAAAGATTTTAGACCTGGGTTAGATTTTTTGGCCATATAAAAAAGTCGTCAAAAAATTTTGAAAAAAATCATATCTATGAGTTTGCATTTCACTCGTGCACCTACTTCGTGGTGCCGACAGCCCAAAAATGAAGTCCATTTTTATCTATCTCTTACCGTTTCTGAGATAATGATTTTTAAAGTTCGGAAAAATTGCCTGTTGCTTTCATCAGGCGCTGAGTCTCAAAATGTATGGGGAAACTAAAATCCGACTCGCGCTTGACCAAAATTTTTTTTTCTTTGTTTTGTTGTAATTTCTGTTTTATGATGAATTTGACAATGTGAATTGACATAATATTGTTTGTATGACAGTTTTTTGACAGTTTTTATTTTTTAATGTAAATGTATTTATTACGTAGAAATTGATGATATGACATACTTTATTTGACAGAAAGTGTCAAATTAGTAAATTTTGACAGTTTTTTGACATTGTTGAATTCGATGGTACAACTTACTATATGAGTGCTAAGATAGTCAAATCTGTCAAATTTCGTAAATTTGACAGTTTTTTGACAATTTTTGTTTTTTATTGAAAATGCATTTATTAGTTGGAAATTGATGATATGACACACTTTATTTGACAGAAAGTGTCAAGTTAGTGAAATTTAAAAAAAACTGTCAGATTTTGACAAACGAGGTGTCGTTTTTAATTAATCTCGAATAACTCACACCAAAGGTGTGAATTGTTCAAAAATGACATTATTTTTGAGCTAACTCAAACCGTTTAAAAGTTGTCTGTCAAACTGACAGATTTTGACAAACGAGGTGTCGTTTTCAGCAAATCTCGAATAACTCACACCCATAGGGTGTGAATTGCTCAAAAATGGCATTATTTTTGAGCTACCTCTTACCGTTTCTGAGATACTAGTAATTAAAAGCTAGACCTCTGGTTAATATCTTTACCATACACTTTCTTCTTAGATGAGAGGTCAGCTTATAGTAGTTATTATTCTGTCAAGTTAAAAGTTAGGTTAGGTTAGGTCAAGTTAAAAGTTAGGTTAGGTTAGGTCAAGTTAAAAGTTAGGTTAGGTTAGGTTAGGTTAGGTTAGGTTAGGTTAGGTTAGGTTAGGTTAGGTTAGGTTAGGTTAGGTTAGGTTAGGTTAGGTTAGGTTAGGTTAGGTTAGGTTAGGTTAGGTTAGGTTAGGTTAGGTTAGGTTAGGTTAGGTTAGGTTAGGTTAGGTTAGGTTAGGTTAGGTTAGGTTAGGTTAGGTTAGGTTAGGTTAGGTTAGGTTAGGTTAGGTTAGGTTAGGTTAGGTTAGGTTAGGTTAGGTTAGGTTAGGTTAGGTTAGGTTAGGTTAGGTTAGGTTAGGTTAGGTTAGGTTAGGTTAGGTTAGGTTAGGTTAGGTTAGGTTAGGTTAGGTTAGGTTAGGTTAGGTTAGGTTAGGTTAGGTTAGGTTAGGTTAGGTTAGGTTAGGTTAGGTTAGGTTAGGTTAGGTTAGGTTAGGTTAGGTTAGGTTAGGTTAGGTTAGGTTATAGGATCGTCCTTCGGTAGAATTGGCTCAAATTCAGAATATAAGGGTTTCTAAAGGGGATCTAAATTCTGGACCCCCCTTTAGGGGTGGGAATCCCCCCCCTTCTGGTAGCTGCCATACAAAAAAAAGTGTTTTTATTTTTTTTAAAAAAAAGTTACAACGCTATCTGGCTGGAACCAGCGTTGAACCTATTACTTTTTGATTCTCTAGAAACGGTTTTTTTTTTATCGAAATCGGATAATAAATAAAGATTTTAGACCTGGGTTAGATTTTTTGGCCATATAAAAAAGTCGTCAAAAAATTTTGAAAAAAATCATATCTATGAGTTTGCATTTCACTCGTGCACCTACTTCGTGGTGCCGACAGCCCAAAAATGAAGTCCATTTTTATCTATCTCTTACCGTTTCTGAGATAATGATTTTTAAAGTTCGGAAAAATTGCCTGTTGCTTTCATCAGGCGCTGAGTCTCAAAATGTATGGGGAAACTAAAATCCGACTCGCGCTTGACCAAAATTTTTTTTTCTTTGTTTTGTTGTAATTTCTGTTTTATGATGAATTTGACAATGTGAATTGACATAATATTGTTTGTATGACAGTTTTTTGACAGTTTTTATTTTTTAATGTAAATGTATTTATTACGTAGAAATTGATGATATGACATACTTTATTTGACAGAAAGTGTCAAATTAGTAAATTTTGACAGTTTTTTGACATTGTTGAATTCGATGGTACAACTTACTATATGAGTGCTAAGATAGTCAAATCTGTCAAATTTCGTAAATTTGACAGTTTTTTGACAATTTTTGTTTTTTATTGAAAATGCATTTATTAGTTGGAAATTGATGATATGACACACTTTATTTGACAGAAAGTGTCAAGTTAGTGAAATTTAAAAAAAACTGTCAGATTTTGACAAACGAGGTGTCGTTTTTAATTAATCTCGAATAACTCACACCAAAGGTGTGAATTGTTCAAAAATGACATTATTTTTGAGCTAACTCAAACCGTTTAAAAGTTGTCTGTCAAACTGACAGATTTTGACAAACGAGGTGTCGTTTTCAGCAAATCTCGAATAACTCACACCCATAGGGTGTGAATTGCTCAAAAATGGCATTATTTTTGAGCTACCTCTTACCGTTTCTGAGATACTAGTAATTAAAAGCTAGACCTCTGGTTAATATCTTTACCATACACTTTCTTCTTAGATGAGAGGTCAGCTTATAGTAGTTATTATTCTGTCAAGTTAAAAGTTAGGTTAGGTTAGGTCAAGTTAAAAGTTAGGTTAGGTTAGGTCAAGTTAAAAGTTAGGTTAGGTTAGGTTAGGTTAGGTTAGGTTAGGTTAGGTTAGGTTAGGTTAGGTTAGGTTAGGTTAGGTTAGGTTAGGTTAGGTTAGGTTAGGTTAGGTTAGGTTAGGTTAGGTTAGGTTAGGTTAGGTTAGGTTAGGTTAGGTTAGGTTAGGTTAGGTTAGGTTAGGTTAGGTTAGGTTAGGTTAGGTTAGGTTAGGTTAGGTTAGGTTAGGTTAGGTTAGGTTAGGTTAGGTTAGGTTAGGTTAGGTTAGGTTAGGTTAGGTTAGGTTAGGTTAGGTTAGGTTAGGTTAGGTTAGGTTAGGTTAGGTTAGGTTAGGTTAGGTTAGGTTAGGTTAGGTTAGGTTAGGTTAGGTTAGGTTAGGTTAGGTTAGGTTAGGTTAGGTTAGGTTAGGTTAGGTTAGGTTAGGTTAGGTTAGGTTAGGTTAGGTTAGGTTAGGTTAGGTTAGGTTAGGTTATAGGATCGTCCTTCGGTAGAATTGGCTCAAATTCAGAATATAAGGGTTTCTAAAGGGGATCTAAATTCTGGACCCCCCTTTAGGGGTGGGAATCCCCCCCCTTCTGGTAGCTGCCATACAAAAAAAAGTGTTTTTATTTTTTTTAAAAAAAAGTTACAACGCTATCTGGCTGGAACCAGCGTTGAACCTATTACTTTTTGATTCTCTAGAAACGGTTTTTTTTTTATCGAAATCGGATAATAAATAAAGATTTTAGACCTGGGTTAGATTTTTTGGCCATATAAAAAAGTCGTCAAAAAATTTTGAAAAAAATCATATCTATGAGTTTGCATTTCACTCGTGCACCTACTTCGTGGTGCCGACAGCCCAAAAATGAAGTCCATTTTTATCTATCTCTTACCGTTTCTGAGATAATGATTTTTAAAGTTCGGAAAAATTGCCTGTTGCTTTCATCAGGCGCTGAGTCTCAAAATGTATGGGGAAACTAAAATCCGACTCGCGCTTGACCAAAATTTTTTTTTCTTTGTTTTGTTGTAATTTCTGTTTTATGATGAATTTGACAATGTGAATTGACATAATATTGTTTGTATGACAGTTTTTTGACAGTTTTTATTTTTTAATGTAAATGTATTTATTACGTAGAAATTGATGATATGACATACTTTATTTGACAGAAAGTGTCAAATTAGTAAATTTTGACAGTTTTTTGACATTGTTGAATTCGATGGTACAACTTACTATATGAGTGCTAAGATAGTCAAATCTGTCAAATTTCGTAAATTTGACAGTTTTTTGACAATTTTTGTTTTTTATTGAAAATGCATTTATTAGTTGGAAATTGATGATATGACACACTTTATTTGACAGAAAGTGTCAAGTTAGTGAAATTTAAAAAAAACTGTCAGATTTTGACAAACGAGGTGTCGTTTTTAATTAATCTCGAATAACTCACACCAAAGGTGTGAATTGTTCAAAAATGACATTATTTTTGAGCTAACTCAAACCGTTTAAAAGTTGTCTGTCAAACTGACAGATTTTGACAAACGAGGTGTCGTTTTCAGCAAATCTCGAATAACTCACACCCATAGGGTGTGAATTGCTCAAAAATGGCATTATTTTTGAGCTACCTCTTACCGTTTCTGAGATACTAGTAATTAAAAGCTAGACCTCTGGTTAATATCTTTACCATACACTTTCTTCTTAGATGAGAGGTCAGCTTATAGTAGTTATTATTCTGTCAAGTTAAAAGTTAGGTTAGGTTAGGTCAAGTTAAAAGTTAGGTTAGGTTAGGTCAAGTTAAAAGTTAGGTTAGGTTAGGTTAGGTTAGGTTAGGTTAGGTTAGGTTAGGTTAGGTTAGGTTAGGTTAGGTTAGGTTAGGTTAGGTTAGGTTAGGTTAGGTTAGGTTAGGTTAGGTTAGGTTAGGTTAGGTTAGGTTAGGTTAGGTTAGGTTAGGTTAGGTTAGGTTAGGTTAGGTTAGGTTAGGTTAGGTTAGGTTAGGTTAGGTTAGGTTAGGTTAGGTTAGGTTAGGTTAGGTTAGGTTAGGTTAGGTTAGGTTAGGTTAGGTTAGGTTAGGTTAGGTTAGGTTAGGTTAGGTTAGGTTAGGTTAGGTTAGGTTAGGTTAGGTTAGGTTAGGTTAGGTTAGGTTAGGTTAGGTTAGGTTAGGTTAGGTTAGGTTAGGTTAGGTTAGGTTAGGTTAGGTTAGGTTAGGTTAGGTTAGGTTAGGTTAGGTTAGGTTAGGTTAGGTTAGGTTAGGTTAGGTTATAGGATCGTCCTTCGGTAGAATTGGCTCAAATTCAGAATATAAGGGTTTCTAAAGGGGATCTAAATTCTGGACCCCCCTTTAGGGGTGGGAATCCCCCCCCTTCTGGTAGCTGCCATACAAAAAAAAGTGTTTTTATTTTTTTTAAAAAAAAGTTACAACGCTATCTGGCTGGAACCAGCGTTGAACCTATTACTTTTTGATTCTCTAGAAACGGTTTTTTTTTTATCGAAATCGGATAATAAATAAAGATTTTAGACCTGGGTTAGATTTTTTGGCCATATAAAAAAGTCGTCAAAAAATTTTGAAAAAAATCATATCTATGAGTTTGCATTTCACTCGTGCACCTACTTCGTGGTGCCGACAGCCCAAAAATGAAGTCCATTTTTATCTATCTCTTACCGTTTCTGAGATAATGATTTTTAAAGTTCGGAAAAATTGCCTGTTGCTTTCATCAGGCGCTGAGTCTCAAAATGTATGGGGAAACTAAAATCCGACTCGCGCTTGACCAAAATTTTTTTTTCTTTGTTTTGTTGTAATTTCTGTTTTATGATGAATTTGACAATGTGAATTGACATAATATTGTTTGTATGACAGTTTTTTGACAGTTTTTATTTTTTAATGTAAATGTATTTATTACGTAGAAATTGATGATATGACATACTTTATTTGACAGAAAGTGTCAAATTAGTAAATTTTGACAGTTTTTTGACATTGTTGAATTCGATGGTACAACTTACTATATGAGTGCTAAGATAGTCAAATCTGTCAAATTTCGTAAATTTGACAGTTTTTTGACAATTTTTGTTTTTTATTGAAAATGCATTTATTAGTTGGAAATTGATGATATGACACACTTTATTTGACAGAAAGTGTCAAGTTAGTGAAATTTAAAAAAAACTGTCAGATTTTGACAAACGAGGTGTCGTTTTTAATTAATCTCGAATAACTCACACCAAAGGTGTGAATTGTTCAAAAATGACATTATTTTTGAGCTAACTCAAACCGTTTAAAAGTTGTCTGTCAAACTGACAGATTTTGACAAACGAGGTGTCGTTTTCAGCAAATCTCGAATAACTCACACCCATAGGGTGTGAATTGCTCAAAAATGGCATTATTTTTGAGCTACCTCTTACCGTTTCTGAGATACTAGTAATTAAAAGCTAGACCTCTGGTTAATATCTTTACCATACACTTTCTTCTTAGATGAGAGGTCAGCTTATAGTAGTTATTATTCTGTCAAGTTAAAAGTTAGGTTAGGTTAGGTCAAGTTAAAAGTTAGGTTAGGTTAGGTCAAGTTAAAAGTTAGGTTAGGTTAGGTTAGGTTAGGTTAGGTTAGGTTAGGTTAGGTTAGGTTAGGTTAGGTTAGGTTAGGTTAGGTTAGGTTAGGTTAGGTTAGGTTAGGTTAGGTTAGGTTAGGTTAGGTTAGGTTAGGTTAGGTTAGGTTAGGTTAGGTTAGGTTAGGTTAGGTTAGGTTAGGTTAGGTTAGGTTAGGTTAGGTTAGGTTAGGTTTTTTTTTTTTTTTTTTTTTTTTTTTTTTTTTTTTTTTTTTTTTTTTTTTTTTTTTTTTTTTTTTTTTTTTTTTTTCTTTCTTGTTCCCCTGAATGAGACAGGGTCTTTGTTTGCTGTTCACTTTCATTCCAGTTCTGTCTTTTATGCCTCTCGCACTTTCATTCTTCATACGGTTCTTTCTTTCATTCATCATCTTTTGTTCTTACTCGTGGTTGGGATTACCACCTATTACCACCTATTACTAATTTACAGTACAATTACACAGTACACGTTTCATAGGATAATGGGGGCTGGGATTTCTTTATTTTGTGGAACTCAGTTTCGTTCTTTATTGTACAATTTTGCTTATACCTAATTATTTTATTTACAAACGTTTCTTAAGTCTATGGGTTTTTAGTCCTTTATACTTATTGCTATTACAATTTTTCCTTTTTCGTGATTTTTACACTGACGACATATAGTATCTATATGTACTAGTGTTCTTATTATCTACTTATTTCTATTCGCTACTTTAATTGCTACATTTTTACAGTACTTTATAAATTTATCTCTTATGTTTTTGTTTCTTAAAATGTCCCATAGGTTCTCCTTGCATATATTTATATCTATCTCCATTTCTATGTTGTATCTATCTTTGCCGTATACTGGACATGCAGTAACAATATGTAGGGCACTCTCCTCCACACTTGGGTCGCACACGCACGCCGGGCTCTCCTTGCACTTGAAACGATGCAAGTACTCGGAGAACCCGCCGTGTCCCGTCAACACCTGTACTATGACGTGGTCTAATTTTAATTTTCTGATGACGTTGTACGCTTGTGGGGCGTCCGGGAAGAAGGCCTTTGTGGTAGAGGCTGTGTCGCCATCTTTGTAGCGCCGGTTCCATTCGTCAATCGATTCCAGACGGATCTGTCGCTTGACGAATGAAAGCGGGCATCGGTCGTAATTAGGTCGAGTTTTCAGTTTTAACGCGGCATCTTTGGCGAGAACGTCCGCTCTCTCGTTTCCCTCCAGCCCCGCATGTGCTTTTATCCAAAATAATTTAATTATTTTGTTGCATTCTTGACTCTTTCGAATGTTTTCTCTTATTTGCACTGCCAGGGGATGGAGGGATGCGCCATTTACCGTGACTTCAAGAGCGGATCTCGAGTCACAATAGATGTGACAGACGTTCTCGCCAGTTTGTAGGGCCTGTTTCGTGGCCTCCAACAGGGCCATCAACTCGGCCTGGTAGACCGTGCAGGAATGGTCGAGCTTCAGCTTCTTGGTCTTGGTCTCCGTGTCGTTTTTCCATATAGAAACTGCTGCTCCGACTTTCCCTTGGATCTTACTGCCATCGGTGAAGATTTTGAGACCCGGGTTGTCATACTCGGCCATCTGTGCACGATCCTCCAGGCATATGAATTTAAGTCCCAATTGCTTTGCCGGATGTGGCATGTCTGTAAATAGAACCGGCCTTTCCATATCCCGGTCCACCACTGCCTCCCGGGTACAGCCTTTCTTTACATAGTAAAGTGAGGCTGCTTCGCGGACTCTGATGTCCAGCGGAAGCAGTCCCGCGAGTAGTAGGGCCGAGTTAAGGGAGACCGTTCTATATGCCTTAACTATCTTTTGTACAAAGCCTCTCTGAACCGCGTTAAGCTGCTTGCGTATGCCCAGTTTATTAGACGCCGATGCCCATGCGCTCGATGCGTACATTATCACAGGCTCCACCACCGCAGTGTATATGGTCCTGATCACCTCGGGATTTAGCCCCCAGTGGATTTTCGCTGTTCTCGCTAGCTGTTTATAGAGGCCTAAGGCCTTGCGACACACATTTGCTACGTGTGTATTAAATGTAAGCTTTTCATCCACTGTGAGCCCCAGAATCTTAATCTCCCGAGACAGTTCAATGTCCACCCCTCCCATGTTCAGAAGTGGAGAGTCATACTTCAGTTTATTTGTTATGACCATTGCCTTGGTCTTGTGCGGCGCGAATTTAAGCTTGTTTCTGACTCCCCACTCCTGGACATGCGCTAGAGTCGCGTTTGCCCGCCTCTGGATCTCCAGGGCCGTGGCTCCCGAGAAAATCAGGACCACATCGTCCGCAAACGCCTGACAGTAATCACCCCTGTCTTCCAGTTCTTTCAGCAGCGGATCTAGCAACAGGTTCCAGAAAGTTGGTCCCCCAATTGACCCCTGCACACAGCCCTTCGTCGTTTGTCTGGCACACTCAGCTCCCGCGTACCTCACCTTTACCTTTCTGTTGGACAGGTAGTCGTCCACTAGACGTCTCAGGTTTGCGGGGCATCGGGTCTCTGCCAGTCGACATTGAATGGCTGGCCACCAGGCGCTGTCGAAGGCCCCCTCTATGTCAAGCGATACAATGGTAACTATCTTTTTGGCTTTTAGCTCAGTTTTTATTTGTTCCAACATGGCATAGAGGGAGTCTTCGGTACTGCGCTGCGGCGTGAAGCCAAACTGAAGTCGGCTCGCGTCCGGGAGGATGTGCCATCTTATCCTCCGTACCATCATCTTTTCGAGGATTTTTCCCAGAACAGGCAGGAGGCCAATTGGCCTATAAGATTTGGGATGAGTGTAGTCTTCCTTTCCCTGTTTGCGAAGAACCACCACTGCTGCCTCCTTCCAAGCAGTGGGAAAGTGGTAGAGACTCAAGCACTTATTCATAAGTGCCAAGAATGTGTCCGGGTACAGGGTAATAGCCGCCTTGCATATATCGGCTGTGAGGCCGTCTGGTCCGGGTGCCTTCTTGGGATTGAAGCTCGACGCCGCCCACCGCAGTTCCTCCGCTGTAAAGGGGGGGTCGCATTCTTCAGAATGCGTCCACTCGTTTACCGTTTTTGCTGATGTTCTGACCTGCATATGGTAGTCGTTATCCTGCAGTGAGTTATCTTGTGGGAAGAATGTGTCCGTCAGCAGCCGAGCCGAGTCCTCGTTCCCAAGGGCTTTCCCGTCTTGGACGAGTGGCAAGTCTTCTTCTCTTCTTGTTGTGCGTCCTATCACCCTGTATATTCCGTCCCACATACTCTCGCGATCCTGCTTTTCACAGAAGCTCTTCCAACTGGTGGTCTGCGCCCGCTTTACCTCCAGTTCATACAACTCCTTAGCCCGAAGGTACTGCTCCACTACCCATGCTCGACGTATTGGCGCTGCGCATCGGATTCTGCGCCGTTTTGTGGCAACTTCTCCCTTCATTTTGGCGAGTTCCTCGGTCCACCAAGGGAATTCTGCTTTTGTACCGTTTTTCACTTTGGGTATTGACTCTTGGCACGCTTTTTGGATTTGTTCTGTAATTTCAACTGTTTTGCTGTCTAAAGTTTCTGCGTCTATTATTTTATCTATTTCTGTTTTATTAATATTTTGTTCGTTGCAAAATTGTGTCAGTTTCTCAAGAAACTGACCCCAATTTGCTTTTTTACTATTGTAAATTCGCGTACTTCGTTTAATGTCAATACCCTCAGCTTTCTCGAGGTTTACTTCAAACAGGATTGCCTTGTGGTCCGAGCCGGTCATCTCTCCGTCTACTCTCCAGTTGTCCACTTGTCCTAGCATGTCCATGGAGCAGGTTGTTACGTCGACACAGCTGGTTAACCGCCTTCCTCCCCTGATTGTGTCGAAGGTGGGCTCAGACCCCCGGTTTAGAATCTGCATTTCCTGTTCCTCGATGAAGCCCGCAAAGATTTCCCCCCTGTGATCCACTCTCTCGCTTCCCCACCACGTGCTCCATGCGTTCACATCCCCGCCCAGCAGAACTCTCCTCGTTCCCAGTTCCCTCATAACCTTCCCCATCCATTCGATGTACGGCTCCATCTCTTTGTCCCCCTCCAGATAGACCGATATCACGCCTATCTCCCAAGCTCCGGTTCTTAATTTTGCGACCGCGATGTTGTGGGTCGTCAGTGTTGGGCATTGGGTGACGTCGATCTTATCGTCCAGGACAACAATGGCAGCTTTGTTCACTGATGTTGTAGTTGGACTGCACTGAACTATTCTCGTGCCTGTATAGTTTTTCATGCGTCCCGTGCTCCCGATGTATGGTTCTTGGACCATTGCGAAAGATATTTTCCTCCTCTCCGCTTCGATTATGAGCTCCGCTGTAGAGAGTTCACTCCTTTGGAGGTTTGCCTGGACCACCCTGTACTTACCGTTGGAAGGGTTGCTGACTGTTTCACTGATGTCGCCTGAGACTACCTTAGCAATAGGCCACTGCGGACCTCGCTATAGCGTCCCACCTTTGCCTTACTGGGCACTCCGGGTCAAATGCATTGTGGTTTACCTGCTCTAGTTTTGCCTTTTTGCAGTTGCAACAAGTGGATGGCACTTCCGCAAGCCAGTCCGCACACTCGGTTTTCATGTGTGGACCTCCGCAGTGGCTGCATACGTCGACCTGGTCCTGGCACTGTCGCTTTCCATGCCCGTACCCCAGACAGCGCGAGCACTGTACTAAGGGTGACTGATCCTCCACGCGAACCTTTTGTATGTCCACGTATACAGCCCCTGCTTCGGTCAGACGGCCCCAGATGGACGGCGAGACTTTCATTACCACATGTGCGGTGAGTGGGTTCCTTGCTCTTTTCCGGTACCTGATCTCCATTCGATCTTGATCTCCACTCACATCCCTTAAAAGGTGTTGATTTTGGGCTCTTATGGCCCCTATTATGTCCTCATCTGTGTGACATTGGAGGACCCCACGAAGGATTATGAGTGGGTCTTTATTCTGCACTGGTTCCACCTGTAGTTGTCCCCCTGCTTTTATGATCCTTTCTTTGACCTTTCCGACTTCCTCCTGTGTCCTACATCCCACTATAACCTTTCTATCTCTTGCCTTCCTAATCTTGTCTATTTGTACTCCTTCTTCCTTCGCCTTCACCGCTTTCCTTATCTGGTCCAGCACTTGCTCCCCTGTTTGTGTTTCGTCCGTTGATGATACTACTACGGAGTGCATGGCCGTTGCCTTCAGTGGCATGCCCCTGGATGGGCCGGCCGTGACACTCGCGTAGGTTCCCTTGTAGTTTTCCATTTTTTCCTGCTGCCTCTCTACTGCTTCTTTTAGTCTTGACAGTTCGTCTTTGTTCTGTCTAAGCAGCATTCCATGCTCTTCTATTATTCTTTGTGTGTTTGCTTCTATGTTTGTCAGCGTCTGGTCATTGGCCGTGCCGTTATTGACCGTGAAGGTTGAGTCCATGTCAGTGTCTGTATTTTTTGACTTCGTGGCTTTGGTTTTGTCGCCGGTCTCGGGTTTGGATCTTTGAGCCATCTCCGACTCCTTCACTAGCTGGTAAAGTCTTTCCAGTGCTGACATTACTGCATTTTTTATTTCGCCCTTTGTGTTTCGGGACGCGGAGATATTTAGTTTCCCAGACTCCAAGCAGGCCCTGGCTTCCGTAAGCCGGTCTCTGTATTGTTTCTTCTTGGGGCTCCGGCTGTCCGACGATCCCCCAAGTGCTGCTTTGGATGTTCCATCTTGCGACGGGGTCAGTGTCACTTTTGTTTTAGTATGCGCAGGACCTGCCTGCGTTGTCGGTATCTTTGGCAGCTCGGTGGCTGACGTCTCTTGCGTGACGTTTTCTTTGAGAGGCGCTTCTGGGTCCCCTGCAGTCAGTGGGGGAGTTATCTCGCTGGGAATCTGTTCTTGCATGCCTGCCTCCCATTTCCCTATACTCCGTCTGACTGCGTTTGACTCTCGATTTTCCCCTGTCTCATCACGTGCTTGGGTTCTGTCGCTCCCGGACATCTTTACTGGTGTTCGAATCCCAAACATGTTTTACGCTTATCACTAAGACGCTGAATACAGCGTTTATAAAGTAAAATTTAAAACTCTGAGGTAGAGTCGATAAATTCAGTCTATTGTGTCACCTCTGTAAAGAGGAGGTGACGCCCGTTCTAACGACGTGTCGCACGCCTCTGTCAGTTTCTCCGTTTAGGAGCTATGAGGGTTCAAAGATGACTTTGACAGCTGTCAAATATCCAAAATGGCTGCCGTTTATTTTAGAACCCTCGTAACTCAGGCCCCCGTTGTCGTAGGAGAGCGAGAGTAGATTTGTTGCACTGGGGCTGAACTCCTTTACGTGACCTGCGCAAGATCTCGGTCGAAAATTTTTGGGGCTCTGAAAGCCCTCCAAGTAGTTTAGTCTGGTTACACAAGTCACGCCGAGTCCAATGACGTGTCGCACTTTCTCCTGCGGCTTCTGGTTCCCGAGCTATGGCCTCCCGAAGTTTCACTTTGACAGTTGTGAACTGTCAAAGTCAAACTTCAAACGCAGATTTCTCGTAAACCAGGAGTCTCAGAATGACCGGACTTTTTCCTGGGTGGTCAGGGTTTCCTTCTGGACGGGACAGTGCAGCTTGTTTTAGATTTTATTTTTCCGGAAAATTTTCCAAAAATTTTTCAATTTTCAGTGATTTGACTTGTCCAGTCGTTCCGGCACCCCTAACTCCCCCTGGAAGAGCCCAAAGACGGCCCCAATTGGCCCAGTGGGGGCTGAGATACGGGGATCTCAAAAATCCAATATGGCGTCCGCGCCAAACTTAAATCTAGGATTGCGGGACAACCGCTGGTCGTAGCGAGTCCGGATTTTCTTCTAGGGTCAAAAAGCGAACCCTAGGAATCCAATTCTGGTGCTTCCGAGCGTGCGAGTTTCGCGGGTGTCAAAGGCCCGGCGGGATACTGGGACGGACCTGCCGACCTCCCCTGAGAAAACCCCACGTCTCTACGACTTTCCTAGGCCGAGTTCCGACGGTCGGAACAGGTATTGAGGAGTTTAGCTGGTTTCCGAGGTGACCAGGATCGATGGAACTCTGCTATTTTTAATGCTAATGACCTGGGAGAAATTTCCAGGTGTTGTACGGGGTTAGACGCCGGGTGTGCGGACCCGGTTTGAATTTTTATCCACACGGTAATAATAATAATGAAAGAAAACAAAGAAATGGTCACAGTTTGGTCAATTTAGAGGCTAGAACTATGGGACAAAAAACAATGGGATCAGAAATTTACAATCTTAAATACTATGGTAAATCTTAATATCTAGCGGTGTTATTTCCCGTAGCACGTGGTCTTCAAAAAATTTCAAAAATTTATTTCTCCTAAACTATGCGTGTCGCGCAGCTAGTTTTTGCAGGGACTTTAGCTTATGTCTAGTTCTTTAATACACGAAAATAAAATGTACACGTTCTCGATCTTGTTTCCAAGATATAAATGTTCAAAGTTTCACAAAAAGTTCAAAATGCTATATAAGTGGCGAAACTTAACTTATTTGCCTTCCGGAAGTTGCTGCTGGTTTGTGAGGTGGTCCCCTTGCAGATGCCGTCGTCGAAAAGAGCCGCACTTAGCTGGATCGGTGACCTCGTGGCCACGTGGTTTCTGGTTTTTCGGTGATAGCTCCTCAGCCCGTGGACGGAAAAATCCGATGAAAAGCGAGCTGTATAGAGCTCGCTAGGGCGCATCCAACGACGTATAGCACGTATGGGGTTACAGCGGTAAATCTCGCTGCGTTTCACTTCAAAGGTTGTATTAACCTCACTTTTTCACTTTTTCCGTGGTTTTTTGTTTGCACTTGCACTTCCGACACTTTTAAACGTCACTATCGTATAGAGGGCACTGATACGCGTCTTTTGATGTATCGCACACTGAAATCGGACTTAAAAATCCTATTTTTGTGATTTTTCGAGCGCGGAGCGTTGTATTTTCGTGGCGCTTTCGATGGCGGGTGAAGCGCGACCGGTTAGGTTAGGTTAGGTTAGGTTAGGTTAGGTTAGGTTAGGTTAGGTTAGGTTAGGTTAGGTTAGGTTAGGTTAGGTTAGGTTAGGTTAGGTTAGGTTAGGTTAGGTTAGGTTAGGTTAGGTTAGGTTAGGTTAGGTTAGGTTAGGTTAGGTTAGGTTAGGTTAGGTTAGGTTAGGTTAGGTTAGGTTAGGTTAGGTTAGGTTAGGTTAGGTTAGGTTAGGTTAGGTTAGGTTAGGTTAGGTTAGGTTAGGTTAGGTTAGGTTATAGGATCGTCCTTCGGTAGAATTGGCTCAAATTCAGAATATAAGGGTTTCTAAAGGGGATCTAAATTCTGGACCCCCCTTTAGGGGTGGGAATCCCCCCCCTTCTGGTAGCTGCCATACAAAAAAAAGTGTTTTTATTTTTTTTAAAAAAAAGTTACAACGCTATCTGGCTGGAACCAGCGTTGAACCTATTACTTTTTGATTCTCTAGAAACGGTTTTTTTTTTATCGAAATCGGATAATAAATAAAGATTTTAGACCTGGGTTAGATTTTTTGGCCATATAAAAAAGTCGTCAAAAAATTTTGAAAAAAATCATATCTATGAGTTTGCATTTCACTCGTGCACCTACTTCGTGGTGCCGACAGCCCAAAAATGAAGTCCATTTTTATCTATCTCTTACCGTTTCTGAGATAATGATTTTTAAAGTTCGGAAAAATTGCCTGTTGCTTTCATCAGGCGCTGAGTCTCAAAATGTATGGGGAAACTAAAATCCGACTCGCGCTTGACCAAAATTTTTTTTTCTTTGTTTTGTTGTAATTTCTGTTTTATGATGAATTTGACAATGTGAATTGACATAATATTGTTTGTATGACAGTTTTTTGACAGTTTTTATTTTTTAATGTAAATGTATTTATTACGTAGAAATTGATGATATGACATACTTTATTTGACAGAAAGTGTCAAATTAGTAAATTTTGACAGTTTTTTGACATTGTTGAATTCGATGGTACAACTTACTATATGAGTGCTAAGATAGTCAAATCTGTCAAATTTCGTAAATTTGACAGTTTTTTGACAATTTTTGTTTTTTATTGAAAATGCATTTATTAGTTGGAAATTGATGATATGACACACTTTATTTGACAGAAAGTGTCAAGTTAGTGAAATTTAAAAAAAACTGTCAGATTTTGACAAACGAGGTGTCGTTTTTAATTAATCTCGAATAACTCACACCAAAGGTGTGAATTGTTCAAAAATGACATTATTTTTGAGCTAACTCAAACCGTTTAAAAGTTGTCTGTCAAACTGACAGATTTTGACAAACGAGGTGTCGTTTTCAGCAAATCTCGAATAACTCACACCCATAGGGTGTGAATTGCTCAAAAATGGCATTATTTTTGAGCTACCTCTTACCGTTTCTGAGATACTAGTAATTAAAAGCTAGACCTCTGGTTAATATCTTTACCATACACTTTCTTCTTAGATGAGAGGTCAGCTTATAGTAGTTATTATTCTGTCAAGTTAAAAGTTAGGTTAGGTTAGGTCAAGTTAAAAGTTAGGTTAGGTTAGGTCAAGTTAAAAGTTAGGTTAGGTTAGGTTAGGTTAGGTTAGGTTAGGTTAGGTTAGGTTAGGTTAGGTTAGGTTAGGTTAGGTTAGGTTAGGTTAGGTTAGGTTAGGTTAGGTTAGGTTAGGTTAGGTTAGGTTAGGTTAGGTTAGGTTAGGTTAGGTTAGGTTAGGTTAGGTTAGGTTAGGTTAGGTTAGGTTAGGTTAGGTTAGGTTAGGTTAGGTTAGGTTAGGTTAGGTTAGGTTAGGTTAGGTTAGGTTAGGTTAGGTTAGGTTAGGTTAGGTTAGGTTAGGTTAGGTTAGGTTAGGTTAGGTTAGGTTAGGTTAGGTTAGGTTAGGTTAGGTTAGGTTAGGTTAGGTTAGGTTAGGTTAGGTTAGGTTAGGTTAGGTTAGGTTAGGTTAGGTTAGGTTAGGTTAGGTTAGGTTAGGTTAGGTTAGGTTAGGTTAGGTTAGGTTAGGTTAGGTTATAGGATCGTCCTTCGGTAGAATTGGCTCAAATTCAGAATATAAGGGTTTCTAAAGGGGATCTAAATTCTGGACCCCCCTTTAGGGGTGGGAATCCCCCCCCTTCTGGTAGCTGCCATACAAAAAAAAGTGTTTTTATTTTTTTTAAAAAAAAGTTACAACGCTATCTGGCTGGAACCAGCGTTGAACCTATTACTTTTTGATTCTCTAGAAACGGTTTTTTTTTTATCGAAATCGGATAATAAATAAAGATTTTAGACCTGGGTTAGATTTTTTGGCCATATAAAAAAGTCGTCAAAAAATTTTGAAAAAAATCATATCTATGAGTTTGCATTTCACTCGTGCACCTACTTCGTGGTGCCGACAGCCCAAAAATGAAGTCCATTTTTATCTATCTCTTACCGTTTCTGAGATAATGATTTTTAAAGTTCGGAAAAATTGCCTGTTGCTTTCATCAGGCGCTGAGTCTCAAAATGTATGGGGAAACTAAAATCCGACTCGCGCTTGACCAAAATTTTTTTTTCTTTGTTTTGTTGTAATTTCTGTTTTATGATGAATTTGACAATGTGAATTGACATAATATTGTTTGTATGACAGTTTTTTGACAGTTTTTATTTTTTAATGTAAATGTATTTATTACGTAGAAATTGATGATATGACATACTTTATTTGACAGAAAGTGTCAAATTAGTAAATTTTGACAGTTTTTTGACATTGTTGAATTCGATGGTACAACTTACTATATGAGTGCTAAGATAGTCAAATCTGTCAAATTTCGTAAATTTGACAGTTTTTTGACAATTTTTGTTTTTTATTGAAAATGCATTTATTAGTTGGAAATTGATGATATGACACACTTTATTTGACAGAAAGTGTCAAGTTAGTGAAATTTAAAAAAAACTGTCAGATTTTGACAAACGAGGTGTCGTTTTTAATTAATCTCGAATAACTCACACCAAAGGTGTGAATTGTTCAAAAATGACATTATTTTTGAGCTAACTCAAACCGTTTAAAAGTTGTCTGTCAAACTGACAGATTTTGACAAACGAGGTGTCGTTTTCAGCAAATCTCGAATAACTCACACCCATAGGGTGTGAATTGCTCAAAAATGGCATTATTTTTGAGCTACCTCTTACCGTTTCTGAGATACTAGTAATTAAAAGCTAGACCTCTGGTTAATATCTTTACCATACACTTTCTTCTTAGATGAGAGGTCAGCTTATAGTAGTTATTATTCTGTCAAGTTAAAAGTTAGGTTAGGTTAGGTCAAGTTAAAAGTTAGGTTAGGTTAGGTCAAGTTAAAAGTTAGGTTAGGTTAGGTTAGGTTAGGTTAGGTTAGGTTAGGTTAGGTTAGGTTAGGTTAGGTTAGGTTAGGTTAGGTTAGGTTAGGTTAGGTTAGGTTAGGTTAGGTTAGGTTAGGTTAGGTTAGGTTAGGTTAGGTTAGGTTAGGTTAGGTTAGGTTAGGTTAGGTTAGGTTAGGTTAGGTTAGGTTAGGTTAGGTTAGGTTAGGTTAGGTTAGGTTAGGTTAGGTTAGGTTAGGTTAGGTTAGGTTAGGTTAGGTTAGGTTAGGTTAGGTTAGGTTAGGTTAGGTTAGGTTAGGTTAGGTTAGGTTAGGTTAGGTTAGGTTAGGTTAGGTTAGGTTAGGTTAGGTTAGGTTAGGTTAGGTTAGGTTAGGTTAGGTTAGGTTAGGTTAGGTTAGGTTAGGTTAGGTTAGGTTAGGTTAGGTTAGGTTAGGTTAGGTTAGGTTAGGTTAGGTTAGGTTATAGGATCGTCCTTCGGTAGAATTGGCTCAAATTCAGAATATAAGGGTTTCTAAAGGGGATCTAAATTCTGGACCCCCCTTTAGGGGTGGGAATCCCCCCCCTTCTGGTAGCTGCCATACAAAAAAAAGTGTTTTTATTTTTTTTAAAAAAAAGTTACAACGCTATCTGGCTGGAACCAGCGTTGAACCTATTACTTTTTGATTCTCTAGAAACGGTTTTTTTTTTATCGAAATCGGATAATAAATAAAGATTTTAGACCTGGGTTAGATTTTTTGGCCATATAAAAAAGTCGTCAAAAAATTTTGAAAAAAATCATATCTATGAGTTTGCATTTCACTCGTGCACCTACTTCGTGGTGCCGACAGCCCAAAAATGAAGTCCATTTTTATCTATCTCTTACCGTTTCTGAGATAATGATTTTTAAAGTTCGGAAAAATTGCCTGTTGCTTTCATCAGGCGCTGAGTCTCAAAATGTATGGGGAAACTAAAATCCGACTCGCGCTTGACCAAAATTTTTTTTTCTTTGTTTTGTTGTAATTTCTGTTTTATGATGAATTTGACAATGTGAATTGACATAATATTGTTTGTATGACAGTTTTTTGACAGTTTTTATTTTTTAATGTAAATGTATTTATTACGTAGAAATTGATGATATGACATACTTTATTTGACAGAAAGTGTCAAATTAGTAAATTTTGACAGTTTTTTGACATTGTTGAATTCGATGGTACAACTTACTATATGAGTGCTAAGATAGTCAAATCTGTCAAATTTCGTAAATTTGACAGTTTTTTGACAATTTTTGTTTTTTATTGAAAATGCATTTATTAGTTGGAAATTGATGATATGACACACTTTATTTGACAGAAAGTGTCAAGTTAGTGAAATTTAAAAAAAACTGTCAGATTTTGACAAACGAGGTGTCGTTTTTAATTAATCTCGAATAACTCACACCAAAGGTGTGAATTGTTCAAAAATGACATTATTTTTGAGCTAACTCAAACCGTTTAAAAGTTGTCTGTCAAACTGACAGATTTTGACAAACGAGGTGTCGTTTTCAGCAAATCTCGAATAACTCACACCCATAGGGTGTGAATTGCTCAAAAATGGCATTATTTTTGAGCTACCTCTTACCGTTTCTGAGATACTAGTAATTAAAAGCTAGACCTCTGGTTAATATCTTTACCATACACTTTCTTCTTAGATGAGAGGTCAGCTTATAGTAGTTATTATTCTGTCAAGTTAAAAGTTAGGTTAGGTTAGGTCAAGTTAAAAGTTAGGTTAGGTTAGGTCAAGTTAAAAGTTAGGTTAGGTTAGGTTAGGTTAGGTTAGGTTAGGTTAGGTTAGGTTAGGTTAGGTTAGGTTAGGTTAGGTTAGGTTAGGTTAGGTTAGGTTAGGTTAGGTTAGGTTAGGTTAGGTTAGGTTAGGTTAGGTTAGGTTAGGTTAGGTTAGGTTAGGTTAGGTTAGGTTAGGTTAGGTTAGGTTAGGTTAGGTTAGGTTAGGTTAGGTTAGGTTAGGTTAGGTTAGGTTAGGTTAGGTTAGGTTAGGTTAGGTTAGGTTAGGTTAGGTTAGGTTAGGTTAGGTTAGGTTAGGTTAGGTTAGGTTAGGTTAGGTTAGGTTAGGTTAGGTTAGGTTAGGTTAGGTTAGGTTAGGTTAGGTTAGGTTAGGTTAGGTTAGGTTAGGTTAGGTTAGGTTAGGTTAGGTTAGGTTAGGTTAGGTTAGGTTAGGTTAGGTTAGGTTAGGTTAGGTTAGGTTAGGTTAGGTTAGGTTAGGTTAGGTTAGGTTAGGTTAGGTTAGGTTAGGTTAGGTTAGGTTAGGTTAGGTTAGGTTAGGTTAGGTTAGGTTAGGTTAGGTTAGGTTAGGTTAGGTTAGGTTAGGTTAGGTTAGGTTAGGTTAGGTTAGGTTAGGTTAGGTTAGGTTAGGTTAGGTTAGGTTAGGTTAGGTTAGGTTAGGTTAGGTTAGGTTAGGTTAGGTTAGGTTAGGTTAGGTTAGGTTAGGTTAGGTTAGGTTAGGTTAGGTTAGGTTAGGTTAGGTTAGGTTAGGTTAGGTTAGGTTAGGTTAGGTTAGGTTAGGTTAGGTTAGGTTAGGTTAGGTTAGGTTAGGTTAGGTTAGGTTAGGTTAGGTTAGGTTAGGTTAGGTTAGGTTAGGTTAGGTTAGGTTAGGTTAGGTTAGGTTAGGTTAGGTTAGGTTAGGTTAGGTTAGGTTAGGTTAGGTTAGGTTAGGTTAGGTTAGGTTAGGTTAGGTTAGGTTAGGTTAGGTTAGGTTAGGTTAGGTTAGGTTAGGTTAGGTTAGGTTAGGTTAGGTTAGGTTAGGTTAGGTTAGGTTAGGTTAGGTTAGGTTAGGTTAGGTTAGGTTAGGTTAGGTTAGGTTAGGTTAGGTTAGGTTAGGTTAGGTTAGGTTAGGTTAGGTTAGGTTAGGTTAGGTTAGGTTAGGTTAGGTTAGGTTAGGTTAGGTTAGGTTAGGTTAGGTTAGGTTAGGTTAGGTTAGGTTAGGTTAGGTTAGGTTAGGTTAGGTTAGGTTAGGTTAGGTTAGGTTAGGTTAGGTTAGGTTAGGTTAGGTTAGGTTAGGTTAGGTTAGGTTAGGTTAGGTTAGGTTAGGTTAGGTTAGGTTAGGTTAGGTTAGGTTAGGTTAGGTTAGGTTAGGTTAGGTTAGGTTAGGTTAGGTTAGGTTAGGTTAGGTTAGGTTAGGTTAGGTTAGGTTAGGTTAGGTTAGGTTAGGTTAGGTTAGGTTAGGTTAGGTTAGGTTAGGTTAGGTTAGGTTAGGTTAGGTTAGGTTAGGTTAGGTTAGGTTAGGTTAGGTTAGGTTAGGTTAGGTTAGGTTAGGTTAGGTTAGGTTAGGTTAGGTTAGGTTAGGTTAGGTTAGGTTAGGTTAGGTTAGGTTAGGTTAGGTTAGGTTAGGTTAGGTTAGGTTAGGTTAGGTTAGGTTAGGTTAGGTTAGGTTAGGTTAGGTTAGGTTAGGTTAGGTTAGGTTAGGTTAGGTTAGGTTAGGTTAGGTTAGGTTAGGTTAGGTTAGGTTAGGTTAGGTTAGGTTAGGTTAGGTTAGGTTAGGTTAGGTTAGGTTAGGTTAGGTTAGGTTAGGTTAGGTTAGGTTAGGTTAGGTTAGGTTAGGTTAGGTTAGGTTAGGTTAGGTTAGGTTAGGTTAGGTTAGGTTAGGTTAGGTTAGGTTAGGTTAGGTTAGGTTAGGTTAGGTTAGGTTAGGTTAGGTTAGGTTAGGTTAGGTTAGGTTAGGTTAGGTTAGGTTAGGTTAGGTTAGGTTAGGTTAGGTTAGGTTAGGTTAGGTTAGGTTAGGTTAGGTTAGGTTAGGTTAGGTTAGGTTAGGTTAGGTTAGGTTAGGTTAGGTTAGGTTAGGTTAGGTTAGGTTAGGTTAGGTTAGGTTAGGTTAGGTTAGGTTAGGTTAGGTTAGGTTAGGTTAGGTTAGGTTAGGTTAGGTTAGGTTAGGTTAGGTTAGGTTAGGTTAGGTTAGGTTAGGTTAGGTTAGGTTAGGTTAGGTTAGGTTAGGTTAGGTTAGGTTAGGTTAGGTTAGGTTAGGTTAGGTTAGGTTAGGTTAGGTTAGGTTAGGTTAGGTTAGGTTAGGTTAGGTTAGGTTAGGTTAGGTTAGGTTAGGTTAGGTTAGGTTAGGTTAGGTTAGGTTAGGTTAGGTTAGGTTAGGTTAGGTTAGGTTAGGTTAGGTTAGGTTAGGTTAGGTTAGGTTAGGTTAGGTTAGGTTAGGTTAGGTTAGGTTAGGTTAGGTTAGGTTAGGTTAGGTTAGGTTAGGTTAGGTTAGGTTAGGTTAGGTTAGGTTAGGTTAGGTTAGGTTAGGTTAGGTTAGGTTAGGTTAGGTTAGGTTAGGTTAGGTTAGGTTAGGTTAGGTTAGGTTAGGTTAGGTTAGGTTAGGTTAGGTTATAGGATCGTCCTTCGGTAGAATTGGCTCAAATTCAGAATATAAGGGTTTCTAAAGGGGATCTAAATTCTGGACCCCCCTTTAGGGGTGGGAATCCCCCCCCTTCTGGTAGCTGCCATACAAAAAAAAGTGTTTTTATTTTTTTTAAAAAAAAGTTACAACGCTATCTGGCTGGAACCAGCGTTGAACCTATTACTTTTTGATTCTCTAGAAACGGTTTTTTTTTTATCGAAATCGGATAATAAATAAAGATTTTAGACCTGGGTTAGATTTTTTGGCCATATAAAAAAGTCGTCAAAAAATTTTGAAAAAAATCATATCTATGAGTTTGCATTTCACTCGTGCACCTACTTCGTGGTGCCGACAGCCCAAAAATGAAGTCCATTTTTATCTATCTCTTACCGTTTCTGAGATAATGATTTTTAAAGTTCGGAAAAATTGCCTGTTGCTTTCATCAGGCGCTGAGTCTCAAAATGTATGGGGAAACTAAAATCCGACTCGCGCTTGACCAAAATTTTTTTTTCTTTGTTTTGTTGTAATTTCTGTTTTATGATGAATTTGACAATGTGAATTGACATAATATTGTTTGTATGACAGTTTTTTGACAGTTTTTATTTTTTAATGTAAATGTATTTATTACGTAGAAATTGATGATATGACATACTTTATTTGACAGAAAGTGTCAAATTAGTAAATTTTGACAGTTTTTTGACATTGTTGAATTCGATGGTACAACTTACTATATGAGTGCTAAGATAGTCAAATCTGTCAAATTTCGTAAATTTGACAGTTTTTTGACAATTTTTGTTTTTTATTGAAAATGCATTTATTAGTTGGAAATTGATGATATGACACACTTTATTTGACAGAAAGTGTCAAGTTAGTGAAATTTAAAAAAAACTGTCAGATTTTGACAAACGAGGTGTCGTTTTTAATTAATCTCGAATAACTCACACCAAAGGTGTGAATTGTTCAAAAATGACATTATTTTTGAGCTAACTCAAACCGTTTAAAAGTTGTCTGTCAAACTGACAGATTTTGACAAACGAGGTGTCGTTTTCAGCAAATCTCGAATAACTCACACCCATAGGGTGTGAATTGCTCAAAAATGGCATTATTTTTGAGCTACCTCTTACCGTTTCTGAGATACTAGTAATTAAAAGCTAGACCTCTGGTTAATATCTTTACCATACACTTTCTTCTTAGATGAGAGGTCAGCTTATAGTAGTTATTATTCTGTCAAGTTAAAAGTTAGGTTAGGTTAGGTCAAGTTAAAAGTTAGGTTAGGTTAGGTCAAGTTAAAAGTTAGGTTAGGTTAGGTTAGGTTAGGTTAGGTTAGGTTAGGTTAGGTTAGGTTAGGTTAGGTTAGGTTAGGTTAGGTTAGGTTAGGTTAGGTTAGGTTAGGTTAGGTTAGGTTAGGTTAGGTTAGGTTAGGTTAGGTTAGGTTAGGTTAGGTTAGGTTAGGTTAGGTTAGGTTAGGTTAGGTTAGGTTAGGTTAGGTTAGGTTAGGTTAGGTTAGGTTAGGTTAGGTTAGGTTAGGTTAGGTTAGGTTAGGTTAGGTTAGGTTAGGTTAGGTTAGGTTAGGTTAGGTTAGGTTAGGTTAGGTTAGGTTAGGTTAGGTTAGGTTAGGTTAGGTTAGGTTAGGTTAGGTTAGGTTAGGTTAGGTTAGGTTAGGTTAGGTTAGGTTAGGTTAGGTTAGGTTAGGTTAGGTTAGGTTAGGTTAGGTTAGGTTAGGTTAGGTTAGGTTAGGTTAGGTTAGGTTATAGGATCGTCCTTCGGTAGAATTGGCTCAAATTCAGAATATAAGGGTTTCTAAAGGGGATCTAAATTCTGGACCCCCCTTTAGGGGTGGGAATCCCCCCCCTTCTGGTAGCTGCCATACAAAAAAAAGTGTTTTTATTTTTTTTAAAAAAAAGTTACAACGCTATCTGGCTGGAACCAGCGTTGAACCTATTACTTTTTGATTCTCTAGAAACGGTTTTTTTTTTATCGAAATCGGATAATAAATAAAGATTTTAGACCTGGGTTAGATTTTTTGGCCATATAAAAAAGTCGTCAAAAAATTTTGAAAAAAATCATATCTATGAGTTTGCATTTCACTCGTGCACCTACTTCGTGGTGCCGACAGCCCAAAAATGAAGTCCATTTTTATCTATCTCTTACCGTTTCTGAGATAATGATTTTTAAAGTTCGGAAAAATTGCCTGTTGCTTTCATCAGGCGCTGAGTCTCAAAATGTATGGGGAAACTAAAATCCGACTCGCGCTTGACCAAAATTTTTTTTTCTTTGTTTTGTTGTAATTTCTGTTTTATGATGAATTTGACAATGTGAATTGACATAATATTGTTTGTATGACAGTTTTTTGACAGTTTTTATTTTTTAATGTAAATGTATTTATTACGTAGAAATTGATGATATGACATACTTTATTTGACAGAAAGTGTCAAATTAGTAAATTTTGACAGTTTTTTGACATTGTTGAATTCGATGGTACAACTTACTATATGAGTGCTAAGATAGTCAAATCTGTCAAATTTCGTAAATTTGACAGTTTTTTGACAATTTTTGTTTTTTATTGAAAATGCATTTATTAGTTGGAAATTGATGATATGACACACTTTATTTGACAGAAAGTGTCAAGTTAGTGAAATTTAAAAAAAACTGTCAGATTTTGACAAACGAGGTGTCGTTTTTAATTAATCTCGAATAACTCACACCAAAGGTGTGAATTGTTCAAAAATGACATTATTTTTGAGCTAACTCAAACCGTTTAAAAGTTGTCTGTCAAACTGACAGATTTTGACAAACGAGGTGTCGTTTTCAGCAAATCTCGAATAACTCACACCCATAGGGTGTGAATTGCTCAAAAATGGCATTATTTTTGAGCTACCTCTTACCGTTTCTGAGATACTAGTAATTAAAAGCTAGACCTCTGGTTAATATCTTTACCATACACTTTCTTCTTAGATGAGAGGTCAGCTTATAGTAGTTATTATTCTGTCAAGTTAAAAGTTAGGTTAGGTTAGGTCAAGTTAAAAGTTAGGTTAGGTTAGGTCAAGTTAAAAGTTAGGTTAGGTTAGGTTAGGTTAGGTTAGGTTAGGTTAGGTTAGGTTAGGTTAGGTTAGGTTAGGTTAGGTTAGGTTAGGTTAGGTTAGGTTAGGTTAGGTTAGGTTAGGTTAGGTTAGGTTAGGTTAGGTTAGGTTAGGTTAGGTTAGGTTAGGTTAGGTTAGGTTAGGTTAGGTTAGGTTAGGTTAGGTTAGGTTAGGTTAGGTTAGGTTAGGTTAGGTTAGGTTAGGTTAGGTTAGGTTAGGTTAGGTTAGGTTAGGTTAGGTTAGGTTAGGTTAGGTTAGGTTAGGTTAGGTTAGGTTTTTTTTTTTTTTTTTTTTTTGCGTGCGTGGGAGGGAATACTCATTGTATACGTACAGACCCGTGTCTGCACGCATGCCCGACTCGGCCGAGGATCGCAGTGAGGCTGGTCCTCGACCGCCTACGGACTAAACCCTCCCACGCTTCGTGTTGAGTGTGTTCTAATGTGATTACTGTGCAGGTGTAGTGTCATTTGTGGTGTTAACGAATGATTATTAATTGGTTGTGTTGGGCACGCCGCGCTTTCGTTTTACACTTTGTGTCCAACAGGGTTGATTTTAAGTTAAAAGATTTAAGACATATATTTTGCAAGTACTTCGAATGTAAATTTACGATAAGAATTGAATAATATGAATAATGCAGTTGCTAAAGGGCATCTGGTGGCCAGATACCGTTTAACGACTTAAGTGATATGAATACTTTTAATTATTGATTTTTGATATGTTTAGTCGCTCGACGGCACCTGGAGACCAAGTACCGTCGAACGACTTTACAACAGAGTTGATTTTAAATGAAACTGATTTAAGGAATATATTATGCGAGTGTTTCAAGTGTAGATTTACAATGAGAATTAAATAATAAGAAGATATTAAAATTATTGAAATAATTGATTCGCTTAGTCGTCCAACGGCGCCTTGAAGTCAAGTGCCGTTGAACGACTTTAGGCTGCGTACAATGTGTTTAATGAAGGTGTGAAAACATTGCGATGAGGACTCCCTTGACAGTACGCTTGTTATGTTGAACAGATCTAGTCCGAGACCTCCGCACAGCACTGCAAGGTCCGTCCTTTTGGCAGAGAATCGTGGACATTCTTGAATTAGGTGTTTTATAGTTTGTGGAATGTTTGCTGGAGTATCGCACGGGCATGAACTATCTTGTATAATTCCAAATCGTTTTAGGTATGTTTTGTGGTAACCGTGGTTACTAAGAAATTGCGTTGATTCAAAAGTGGGTGGATGGTAACTTAAGTACTCGGATAGATCTTTGTAATTGGGGAATATCGTCTTTGTGTATATACAGCTGCCCGGAGCCTCATAGAGTATTGCCCTTTCAATTTGTAAATGTTGTTTACCGATATATTTTATATACGACACAGGAATCTGAATGTAGTCGGGGGTTTTGTGTAAATTTGCGGCTGTTTTAGCTGCCTGGTCGGCTAGTTCATTTCCCTCTATTCCGTTGTGTGCTTTGGTCCAGAAGAATTTTATTTTCAAATTTAACTTATTATGATGAATTAACTTATGAATTTGGTTAACCAGAGCGTTGTAGCTATTACAATTTTTGATCTCAGTGAGTCCAGATTTACTATCCGAGAAAATGAGAAGTGTTGATGGTCTAATAGATCTACTGGCCGTGTATGATATACATCGAAATATAGCATAGAGCTCTGCCTGAAACACCGAACATCTATCGTGAAGTTTGAATTTTCCGGTATTGGTTTGGCCGTCAGGTTTTATTATTACAAAGGCGGACCCAACGCGTCCGTCGTGTCCGCTTCCATCGGTGTACGCCGTCCAAGTGCTGCCATCAGAGTTGCTTCTAGTGACCTCCAATAACTCACTTTGTGTGGTGATATCTTCGTGAGAAATAGACTCCCTGAGACTGGGATGCAGAAGGGAGGACGGTGGAACAGAAGACTCTATCGGTAGGTCCCTCGGAAGGAAGGAGGAGTGACCTTTGAGTTTAGTATTCTCTACGTCGGCAACGTATTTTATTTTAGCTGGGAGTGGATCGAGCTGCGCCAAGGTGATGGACAGAGGCGTATTAATCGTTTTGAAGCCATGAGCAATTTTAATACAGAATAATCTCTGTAGAGATAGAAGTTGACGAGTGGCGCATTTAAATTGTAGTGCGTGTGCCCAGACAGAGGCAGCGTAGGTAATAATGGGTTCAATAACTTGCCTATATATTGTTCTTACATTCTCGGCGTGAACCCCCCATGTAGGGCGAATAAAGAGCTGTAATTTACAAAACAAATTCTTTGCTTTCTCGACAATGTATGTACAGTGTTGTATGAATTTAAGTTTGTTGTCTATGATAACGCCTAAATATTTGAGTTTATTTACGAATGGAATATTTACATTTCCAGCCTTTAGTTTAAGTTTGGCAGCTCTACTAGAAAATGCGATAGCTTGTGTTTTTTCGCGGCCGAATTCAAGCTTGACGCTTCTTCCCCACTCCGATACCAGTTCGACTGCAAAGTTTGCCGTCGTTCTCAATTCTTCAGCTGTCTTAGCTTGGCAGATCAATAAAACGTCGTCGGCATAGGCCTGGATGTGGCAGCCATTAGGAAGGCGTATTTCTAGTAACTCGTCCAAAATAAGATTCCAGAGGACCGGTCCGACAACCGATCCCTGTATACATCCTTTGGTCGTAGGTTTTTCAGTAATGTGGTCCGCGAAGGCAATCTGAACCGCCCTGTTTGTTGTATAACTGAGAAGCATTTGATAGATATTATTGGGGCATTTTATATACCTTAGCCTTTTGAATATTGCAGGCCACCAGGCATTATCAAATGCCGCTCTTATGTCCAACGAGATCATTAGTACCTGTTCCTTGTTATTTTTTGCTGTTTTAATGATGTCAATGGCATGATGGATGGCGGTTGTGGTCGAGGTTTGTAGACGGAAGCCGTATTGTTTCTTTACTATGTGGTTATTGACATGCATATAATGAGTAAGTCGGTTAATTATAAGTTTTTCCAGGAGCTTGCCAAATACCTTCACTAGGCCTATGGGTCTAAAGGAAGAGGCTTTGGAATAGTCCTGTTTATTTGGTTTGGGTACTATTTTGGTTATGGTAGATTTCCAATATTCAGGGAAGTATTTGAGCTGAAGGCATCGGTTCATGATACCAGTAATCACGTCTGGGAATGCTGTGGCCACTTGCAAGCATATGTCCGCCGTTAAATGATCACTGCCAGGTGCTTTTTTATGGTTTATAGATTTTAGCGCCTCAAGGACTTCGACAGTCGTGAAGGGAGGTTCGTCGGGTTGATCAGGTAGACTGTTCATCTGCTCGCGAGTTTGTGTCTGTTGGTGCGTGTCATTTCCTTGATTATCATCCGGATAGAAGAGCTTAAGCAAGGCTTCCGCTGTGCTTTTACTGTCAGTGGTGTATGTACCATCCGGGAGCAGCAAGGTCGAGGGAGGCTGCGGAGCAGGTCGGGTTCGCATTATGCGGTTAGTGACTGACCATACATCCTCCTTCCCCTGCCTCTCACAGAACGTTTTGAACGAGTCTGTCGAGGCCGCGCAACATGCTTGTGAGTATGTTTGGCGCAGTTCTTCTTTTTCTCTTAGGAGGTCCGCAATTTGTAATTTTTGTCTTATTGCTTTGCGTAGCTTGTGATGATTTTTAATAACTGATATTTTTAACTTTTCTAGGTCGTCACTCCACCACGGCGGTCGAATTGGGGGTCCTTTAGACCTAGGTAGGAGTTCGTCGCACATTTTTATTATATCGCTGGTAAAAAATGTAATTGTTAAATCGAGCTGTTCCTCCGTGCAAGATTCGATCTCAGCTGGAGTAGGCATTTTATCCTGCAAGGCTTCCTTTATATCGTCCCTGAGCTCCTCCCATTTTACATTGGCGGTGTCATATCTAAAGGTTGATAGTCGGGCTTTTTTAACTAGCTTTGCCGATTTGTCACTTGCAGTCGCCACATAAAAGGTTATGGCGTGATGGTCCGAGGAAGGGCAAATGCTATGGTCCACCTTCCAGTCTTCAACTCGGAGACGAGATCTCCCACAATGTGTCTGGTCACTGACCATGGTAAGATCGATAATAGAAGACCGCAGTGTCCCGCGGGTTATGGTCTCGAAAGTGGGAGTTGCCCCGACATTACAGATGGTTAGGTTATAAGTCATCATAAGCTCCGAAAGTTTGTTCCCTCGAGAATTATTCTGTGGGCATCCCCATAAACCGTGCCATGAATTGAAGTCTCCGCCTATGATGTGTATGGAGTCCATAGTATCCAGCAGAAAGGCCTCTAGCCTGCCGATAGTGTTCCAGGGGTCCCTTTTCGGCTCAATATAAATGGAGATCAAGTATATATTTCTTCCAGATCTTTCAGTTAATTGAACAATGCACAGATTTGGGGTTGAATGTTTTGTATCTCCCACTGTGCTTATGAATCCATCTCTTATGATAATTGCGGCTCTGGTAGGACGATCTGCAGCAGGAAATTGGTATGCTGTGAATCCTGGGATAGTTTTCATTGTATGACTGTTATTTGGGATATATGGTTCAGATATGAAAGCAAAGTCGTATTTTTCATTTCTGTTTAAGAAGACAGCTGTTTCTTGGTAGGCATTCTTGCCATGTCCCTGATTGATCTGTACGCAATAAAACCTATTGGGTATCCTTTTTTGCGCGGTTTGGTCCGCAGTTGCACCTGAGCTACTTGCATCTATTGTGGAGTTGGTTTTAGTGCTTGGATTTGGGTGTGGTTGATTATTGTCCATAATCTATTTTTTGATGGAGATTAAATTTTGCTGCCGTTATTCTAGGGCATTCTTGGTTGATGGCGGTATGGTTTTCATTTGATTTGGTATTATTTCTATTGTTGTGATTGATGCAGTTGTAGCACTGTGGCTCCTCGTTGCTTTTATGAGGGCATTGTTTGTAGTTGTGGGTGTCTTTTGCACAGTAAGAGCACGGTTTTATGGTGGCTTTGCAATGAATCCGTGTGTGCCCAAACTGTAGACAGTCTAGGCACTGTTTAAATGGGGAGTGCTCTTCGACATGTACTCGCTGGTGATCGATGTTTACTCGTGCAAGCTTCATAGCGGCTCGCCATGCCGCAGGTGAGCATTTAAGTATTGCATTGTATAGTTTGTCATTTCTATTGTTTGTAATGTAACACATTTGAAATGTGTCACCTTCCTGAAGGGCGTCTTTAATGGTTGGGTTCTGCGATAGGATGATGTCCGTGATTTCTCTAGAGGGGGTGTCCCTGTATATTCCTTTTATACTTATCATGGGTAGCAACTTTTTGGCAACCTCAGCTCTGATGGGTCCGCTGGAGTTCAGGCGCCGCAGGGTCTCATCTCGTTGCCACTCCCTGTCAAATTCGATTCTTATTTTGTTGTTTGTTAACGGGCGGCTTTTAATAGGTGCATAGCTGCATGCTTTGAACGAGACTTTGGTTCGGAAGGCGTTCATTGCTTCGGTACTTGATTGCACGTCCTCGACAGTCGCAACAAGTGCTGGATTCGTGCGAGGCGTGTTGAAAGCCGACTTCTTTGCTTGGTCGCTATAAGTAGGTATGTACTCTTTTGGTTCCGAGGACGTAGCAGTGATAAGGGGTGTAGTCGACTGAGTGATGAGCCGCCCTGAAATGTTTTCAAATTCTTCCCGAATTGTATTTCTGATGGCGTTAAGATCGCTCTCCGCAAGCCCCGTTTGTAGTTGAGGCCCAGCAGTCTCTGCAGGCACTGGGGGCTCTACAGGCGCCGCGGGGGGGGCCTGGGGTGCGTTCGTAACGCCTGTTGTTTTTTGCTTGCTTAGATCTCCGGCCAGTCCTACTATCTCCCGGGCAAGCGCCTGCACCGCATCCTTGGACACCTTCTTGACATTTTGGCTGTGTTTGATGATCTCATCGATGAGATTTGCTCTGTCAACGATTCCCTGCAGGCCGGTAGAAGGGAATTTTACGTACTGAGGCACTGCCTTGCTTCTGCTCTTTGATTTGACAGTTTCTTTTATTTCGCCGCTGTCCGAGTCATGTAAGTTCATGGAATCCTGTGAGTCCCGTACTGGCTTCTGCTGAGGTGGGGGTACAGTGGGGAGAGGAGAAGGGAGAGGAGCCCGCGGATCCCAAGGGGCAACAATGTTTTCGCCAGTCACGGCATCGTGTGCTTTAGTCGGTATTGCTCTATTAGCAGGGGTCTGTGTTTGCGAGTGTGGCCGCGGGGATGGGGCCGTTTCTTGACTAAAAAAGAGCGGCTCCAGGTTTCCAGAGCTGTTCATTTCTGTTTCTGCGAACGGCTGATTGTTGCGCGCATTCGGAGGCGGAGACCGAGCCAACCTCATCTTTAAATAAGATCTCTTACAGGAAATATAAAGATTATACTAAGTATTAGTATGAATAAAAGTGTAGTCTAGTCAGAATGCCGATTTGAAACGTTACGGAAGTTTTAAAAGTTTGCAACCTATTTTCTTAAAAAATAATTAGACAATGTATATCAAAATCTTAATAACGACTATTTTTTAGGGTAAATGTACATGAATCAATCATAAAACATTCAAAAAGTCAGCCAGGAAAAAAGTCATTTTTTGAATTATAATTACGTCAACTCCGTGTGACATTCGAAAACTAAGTACACTAAAGGTTAATTTATATGAAAATAGGTATATATAATATCACCGCAGAGTCGGCAATCTGATGGAAGAATAAAAAATTTTGGTATTAATTTCACTCTCCTATCCTTATATACTATAATAAGGGAGGGTGGGCGGGCAAATTTTTTCACTTTTTGTCGAAATCGGACAATCTAACGACGCAGAATTACTGGAAACGTTATTACTAGCTACTTTAGTTCCGGGCTATATACAGAAATGTGCAAATCTACGATTCTAGAGGTATTTCTAAGTCTAATATTCTTAAAAACTAAGTTTTTGAATGATTATTTGCAATTTTTTCAGGAACGCGTGCCCCGATCGCGTCGCGGCAGCTACCAGGAGATTGGCGAAGGCGAGCTGAAAATTTCTATATACACAAATGTGAAGGACTACGATATAGAAATTTCCTAAGTCAAATTTTGTTAAAAAAGCAAGATTTTTAATGAATTTTTATGTTTTTTTCAGAAACGCGTGCACGTATCGCTACAGAAATGCCACCAGTAGATAGAGGGCGTCGAGCTGAAAATAATGATGTGCGACACGATGATATTCTATTAAGAGAGAGTTGTTATTTCGAGGTAGATGTGCCAAAATGTTCACTAGGTATATCGACTTTGTAAGGCAAATTTTTTCACTTTTTGTCGAAATCGGACAATCTAACGACGCAGAATTACTGGAAACGTTATTACTAGCTACTTTAGTTCCGGGCTATATACAGAAATGTGCAAATCTACGATTCTAGAGGTATTTCTAAGTCTAATATTCTTAAAAACTAAGTTTTTGAATGATTATTTGCAATTTTTTCAGGAACGCGTGCCCCGATCGCGTCGCGGCAGCTACCAGGAGATTGGCGAAGGCGAGCTGAAAATTTCTATATACACAAATGTGAAGGACTACGATATAGAAATTTCCTAAGTCAAATTTTGTTAAAAAAGCAAGATTTTTAATGAATTTTTATGTTTTTTTCAGAAACGCGTGCACGTATCGCTACAGAAATGCCACCAGTAGATAGAGGGCGTCGAGCTGAAAATAATGATGTGCGACACGATGATATTCTATTAAGAGAGAGTTGTTATTTCGAGGTAGATGTGCCAAAATGTTCACTAGGTATATCGACTTTGTAAGGCAAATTTTTTCACTTTTTGTCGAAATCGGACAATCTAACGACGCAGAATTACTGGAAACGTTATTACTAGCTACTTTAGTTCCGGGCTATATACAGAAATGTGCAAATCTACGATTCTAGAGGTATTTCTAAGTCTAATATTCTTAAAAACTAAGTTTTTGAATGATTATTTGCAATTTTTTCAGGAACGCGTGCCCCGATCGCGTCGCGGCAGCTACCAGGAGATTGGCGAAGGCGAGCTGAAAATTTCTATATACACAAATGTGAAGGACTACGATATAGAAATTTCCTAAGTCAAATTTTGTTAAAAAAGCAAGATTTTTAATGAATTTTTATGTTTTTTTCAGAAACGCGTGCACGTATCGCTACAGAAATGCCACCAGTAGATAGAGGGCGTCGAGCTGAAAATAATGATGTGCGACACGATGATATTCTATTAAGAGAGAGTTGTTATTTCGAGGTAGATGTGCCAAAATGTTCACTAGGTATATCGACTTTGTAAGGCAAATTTTTTCACTTTTTGTCGAAATCGGACAATCTAACGACGCAGAATTACTGGAAACGTTATTACTAGCTACTTTAGTTCCGGGCTATATACAGAAATGTGCAAATCTACGATTCTAGAGGTATTTCTAAGTCTAATATTCTTAAAAACTAAGTTTTTGAATGATTATTTGCAATTTTTTCAGGAACGCGTGCCCCGATCGCGTCGCGGCAGCTACCAGGAGATTGGCGAAGGCGAGCTGAAAATTTCTATATACACAAATGTGAAGGACTACGATATAGAAATTTCCTAAGTCAAATTTTGTTAAAAAAGCAAGATTTTTAATGAATTTTTATGTTTTTTTCAGAAACGCGTGCACGTATCGCTACAGAAATGCCACCAGTAGATAGAGGGCGTCGAGCTGAAAATAATGATGTGCGACACGATGATATTCTATTAAGAGAGAGTTGTTATTTCGAGGTGGTTAGGTTAGGTTAGGTTAGGTTAGGTTAGGTTAGGTTAGGTTAGGTTAGGTTAGGTTAGGTTAGGTTAGGTTAGGTTAGGTTAGGTTAGGTTAGGTTAGGTTAGGTTAGGTTAGGTTAGGTTAGGTTAGGTTAGGTTAGGTTAGGTTAGGTTAGGTTAGGTTAGGTTAGGTTAGGTTAGGTTAGGTTAGGTTAGGTTAGGTTAGGTTAGGTTAGGTTAGGTTAGGTTAGGTTAGGTTAGGTTAGGTTAGGTTAGGTTAGGTTAGGTTAGGTTAGGTTAGGTTAGGTTAGGTTAGGTTAGGTTAGGTTAGGTTAGGTTAGGTTAGGTTAGGTTAGGTTAGGTTAGGTTAGGTTAGGTTAGGTTAGGTTAGGTTAGGTTAGGTTAGGTTAGGTTAGGTTAGGTTAGGTTAGGTTAGGTTAGGTTAGGTTAGGTTAGGTTAGGTTAGGTTAGGTTAGGTTAGGTTAGGTTAGGTTAGGTTAGGTTAGGTTAGGTTAGGTTAGGTTAGGTTAGGTTAGGTTAGGTTAGGTTAGGTTAGGTTAGGTTAGGTTAGGTTAGGTTAGGTTAGGTTAGGTTAGGTTAGGTTAGGTTAGGTTAGGTTAGGTTAGGTTAGGTTAGGTTAGGTTAGGTTAGGTTAGGTTAGGTTAGGTTAGGTTAGGTTAGGTTAGGTTAGGTTAGGTTAGGTTAGGTTAGGTTAGGTTAGGTTAGGTTAGGTTAGGTTAGGTTAGGTTAGGTTAGGTTAGGTTAGGTTAGGTTAGGTTAGGTTAGGTTAGGTTAGGTTAGGTTAGGTTAGGTTAGGTTAGGTTAGGTTAGGTTAGGTTAGGTTAGGTTAGGTTAGGTTAGGTTAGGTTAGGTTAGGTTAGGTTAGGTTAGGTTAGGTTAGGTTAGGTTAGGTTAGGTTAGGTTAGGTTAGGTTAGGTTAGGTTAGGTTAGGTTAGGTTAGGTTAGGTTAGGTTAGGTTAGGTTAGGTTAGGTTAGGTTAGGTTAGGTTAGGTTAGGTTAGGTTAGGTTAGGTTAGGTTAGGTTAGGTTAGGTTAGGTTAGGTTAGGTTAGGTTAGGTTAGGTTAGGTTAGGTTAGGTTAGGTTAGGTTAGGTTAGGTTAGGTTAGGTTAGGTTAGGTTAGGTTAGGTTAGGTTAGGTTAGGTTAGGTTAGGTTAGGTTAGGTTAGGTTAGGTTAGGTTAGGTTAGGTTAGGTTAGGTTAGGTTAGGTTAGGTTAGGTTAGGTTAGGTTAGGTTAGGTTAGGTTAGGTTAGGTTAGGTTAGGTTAGGTTAGGTTAGGTTAGGTTAGGTTAGGTTAGGTTAGGTTAGGTTAGGTTAGGTTAGGTTAGGTTAGGTTAGGTTAGGTTAGGTTAGGTTAGGTTAGGTTAGGTTAGGTTAGGTTAGGTTAGGTTAGGTTAGGTTAGGTTAGGTTAGGTTAGGTTAGGTTAGGTTAGGTTAGGTTAGGTTAGGTTAGGTTAGGTTAGGTTAGGTTAGGTTAGGTTAGGTTAGGTTAGGTTAGGTTAGGTTAGGTTAGGTTAGGTTAGGTTAGGTTAGGTTAGGTTAGGTTAGGTTAGGTTAGGTTAGGTTAGGTTAGGTTAGGTTAGGTTAGGTTAGGTTAGGTTAGGTTAGGTTAGGTTAGGTTAGGTTAGGTTAGGTTAGGTTAGGTTAGGTTAGGTTAGGTTAGGTTAGGTTAGGTTAGGTTAGGTTAGGTTAGGTTAGGTTAGGTTAGGTTAGGTTAGGTTAGGTTAGGTTAGGTTAGGTTAGGTTAGGTTAGGTTAGGTTAGGTTAGGTTAGGTTAGGTTAGGTTAGGTTAGGTTAGGTTAGGTTAGGTTAGGTTAGGTTAGGTTAGGTTAGGTTAGGTTAGGTTAGGTTAGGTTAGGTTAGGTTAGGTTAGGTTAGGTTAGGTTAGGTTAGGTTAGGTTAGGTTAGGTTAGGTTAGGTTAGGTTAGGTTAGGTTAGGTTAGGTTAGGTTAGGTTAGGTTAGGTTAGGTTAGGTTAGGTTAGGTTAGGTTAGGTTAGGTTAGGTTAGGTTAGGTTAGGTTAGGTTAGGTTAGGTTAGGTTAGGTTAGGTTAGGTTAGGTTAGGTTAGGTTAGGTTAGGTTAGGTTAGGTTAGGTTAGGTTAGGTTAGGTTAGGTTAGGTTAGGTTAGGTTAGGTTAGGTTAGGTTAGGTTAGGTTAGGTTAGGTTAGGTTAGGTTAGGTTAGGTTAGGTTAGGTTAGGTTAGGTTAGGTTAGGTTAGGTTAGGTTAGGTTAGGTTAGGTTAGGTTAGGTTAGGTTAGGTTAGGTTAGGTTAGGTTAGGTTAGGTTAGGTTAGGTTAGGTTAGGTTAGGTTAGGTTAGGTTAGGTTAGGTTAGGTTAGGTTAGGTTAGGTTAGGTTAGGTTAGGTTAGGTTAGGTTAGGTTAGGTTAGGTTAGGTTAGGTTAGGTTAGGTTAGGTTAGGTTAGGTTAGGTTAGGTTAGGTTAGGTTAGGTTAGGTTAGGTTAGGTTAGGTTAGGTTAGGTTAGGTTAGGTTAGGTTAGGTTAGGTTAGGTTAGGTTAGGTTAGGTTAGGTTAGGTTAGGTTAGGTTAGGTTAGGTTAGGTTAGGTTAGGTTAGGTTAGGTTAGGTTAGGTTAGGTTAGGTTAGGTTAGGTTAGGTTAGGTTAGGTTAGGTTAGGTTAGGTTAGGTTAGGTTAGGTTAGGTTAGGTTAGGTTAGGTTAGGTTAGGTTAGGTTAGGTTAGGTTAGGTTAGGTTAGGTTAGGTTAGGTTAGGTTAGGTTAGGTTAGGTTAGGTTAGGTTAGGTTAGGTTAGGTTAGGTTAGGTTAGGTTAGGTTAGGTTAGGTTAGGTTAGGTTAGGTTAGGTTAGGTTAGGTTAGGTTAGGTTAGGTTAGGTTAGGTTAGGTTAGGTTAGGTTAGGTTAGGTTAGGTTAGGTTAGGTTAGGTTAGGTTAGGTTAGGTTAGGTTAGGTTAGGTTAGGTTAGGTTAGGTTAGGTTAGGTTAGGTTAGGTTAGGTTAGGTTAGGTTAGGTTAGGTTAGGTTAGGTTAGGTTAGGTTAGGTTAGGTTAGGTTAGGTTAGGTTAGGTTAGGTTAGGTTAGGTTAGGTTAGGTTAGGTTAGGTTAGGTTAGGTTAGGTTAGGTTAGGTTAGGTTAGGTTAGGTTAGGTTAGGTTAGGTTAGGTTAGGTTAGGTTAGGTTAGGTTAGGTTAGGTTAGGTTAGGTTAGGTTAGGTTAGGTTAGGTTAGGTTAGGTTAGGTTAGGTTAGGTTAGGTTAGGTTAGGTTAGGTTAGGTTAGGTTAGGTTAGGTTAGGTTAGGTTAGGTTAGGTTAGGTTAGGTTAGGTTAGGTTAGGTTAGGTTAGGTTAGGTTAGGTTAGGTTAGGTTAGGTTAGGTTAGGTTAGGTTAGGTTAGGTTAGGTTAGGTTATAGGATCGTCCTTCGGTAGAATTGGCTCAAATTCAGAATATAAGGGTTTCTAAAGGGGATCTAAATTCTGGACCCCCCTTTAGGGGTGGGAATCCCCCCCCTTCTGGTAGCTGCCATACAAAAAAAAGTGTTTTTATTTTTTTTAAAAAAAAGTTACAACGCTATCTGGCTGGAACCAGCGTTGAACCTATTACTTTTTGATTCTCTAGAAACGGTTTTTTTTTTATCGAAATCGGATAATAAATAAAGATTTTAGACCTGGGTTAGATTTTTTGGCCATATAAAAAAGTCGTCAAAAAATTTTGAAAAAAATCATATCTATGAGTTTGCATTTCACTCGTGCACCTACTTCGTGGTGCCGACAGCCCAAAAATGAAGTCCATTTTTATCTATCTCTTACCGTTTCTGAGATAATGATTTTTAAAGTTCGGAAAAATTGCCTGTTGCTTTCATCAGGCGCTGAGTCTCAAAATGTATGGGGAAACTAAAATCCGACTCGCGCTTGACCAAAATTTTTTTTTCTTTGTTTTGTTGTAATTTCTGTTTTATGATGAATTTGACAATGTGAATTGACATAATATTGTTTGTATGACAGTTTTTTGACAGTTTTTATTTTTTAATGTAAATGTATTTATTACGTAGAAATTGATGATATGACATACTTTATTTGACAGAAAGTGTCAAATTAGTAAATTTTGACAGTTTTTTGACATTGTTGAATTCGATGGTACAACTTACTATATGAGTGCTAAGATAGTCAAATCTGTCAAATTTCGTAAATTTGACAGTTTTTTGACAATTTTTGTTTTTTATTGAAAATGCATTTATTAGTTGGAAATTGATGATATGACACACTTTATTTGACAGAAAGTGTCAAGTTAGTGAAATTTAAAAAAAACTGTCAGATTTTGACAAACGAGGTGTCGTTTTTAATTAATCTCGAATAACTCACACCAAAGGTGTGAATTGTTCAAAAATGACATTATTTTTGAGCTAACTCAAACCGTTTAAAAGTTGTCTGTCAAACTGACAGATTTTGACAAACGAGGTGTCGTTTTCAGCAAATCTCGAATAACTCACACCCATAGGGTGTGAATTGCTCAAAAATGGCATTATTTTTGAGCTACCTCTTACCGTT